>CM028132.1:42660000-43910000 GCA_016271365.2 Neoceratodus forsteri | reverse complement strand
ACTCCCCTGTCACCTGGTGCTGGTCAAACAAATTCAGTACCCCACCCTGAATAATCTACAGCCGTATGATAAAGCGCGGGCACCTGGATCTCCTAAAAAAACAGTGCCAGACTCAGGACTGGTCCTTCCTGGACACGGCTGACGATATCAATCTCGCCCTTGAACAGTTCATTAGGATTTTCAGCACTGCCTGTGACACTCATGCCCCTCCAAGGAAACTGAAAGTACATGGTACGGTAAACTTCTGGATCCCCTGGAGCTAGTAAACAACATGAAACTTCGGGACCACTTATGGCAACAGGCTAAGTTATCAGTGAAGCAACATGATCTCCAGGCTTATAAAGCTTCTCGAAATGCCTGTTCCAGGGATATACGCCAGGCAAAAAGTAAGCACCACCGAGAGCTGCTAGCAAACACCTGGGGTGATGGAAGGAACTTTTGGTCCAACCTAAAAGACATAACTGGTAAAATACAAAAGTCCTCCCCAACAGTTCTAATTGAGAATGGAAATCCCATCACCGACCCACTCCAAATCGCAAATTCTTTCAATGCAGCTTTCACCAATTTGTCGGGTGTCCTGCCAAATGACTTCTTCGATGATGCCTCTACCACACCAGTTGGGTTCATGAAATCCACTAGTCACAATCACCCACCTTTCTGTTTTAAGCGGGTTCCCACAGCCTTAGTCAGAAAACTCCTTAAAAAAGTCTTGGGCAAAACCAGGCACAGTGGAGACTCGCTCAATCTTACTCATTGCACTTACCCTTGAAGAAGTTCTCCTGCCAATAACCAAGGTACTAAATCTATCTCTAGCACTATCACAGTTCCATGAGGTGTGGAAAACTGCACTGGTCACCCCTGTGCATAAATTCGGTGATCACACAAAGCACTGCAACTACAGGCCGATATCAATCCTCCCCCTTTATCGAAGGTCCTGGAACATATAGTTACCAACCAACTGGTAGACTACCTCGAAAAGTACACCGTTCAATGTCCTCAGCAACATGGTTTCAGAAAAAAGCACAGTACTACCACTGCCTTGTTAGAATTTACCAGTTCATCCATCAGTCCTTTGACAAAAACATGCTAGTAGGTGCAGCTTTTATTGACCTTATGAAAGCTTTTGACACTATGAATCACAGGCTACTCCTCTTACAATTCACAAACATCGGTCTCTCACCAGATACATTGAATTGGTTCGGCAGCTATCTTACAGGTAGGACACAGTGAGTAAAGATTAACAACATTGTCTCTGAGCTACAAAATGTTCGATCGGGTGTCCCACAAGAGTCCATTCTTGGTCCCCTCCTGTTTAGTATCTTCCTAAACAACCTACCACTTGCCTGTCACCTAAAAATGCTCCTATACCCTGATGATGCTATCATCTTTACAAGCAATTCTGATCCTGCTGCATTCGAGGACAACCTTCAGCTTGGTTTCCTTGAAGTTGAAAAATGGTTCCATGCACATAAACTTGTCCTAAACTGCAAAAAACAAAGCTCCTGTTGTTCTCTTCCTCCCGTCACAAGCATAGGACGCATCCCCTGACTGTAAAAAACAACCATGGAGCCCCTCTAGAACAAGTTCAGCAATTCAGATATCTAGGTGTAACCTTGGACTGCCATCTGACCTATGTGCCTCACATTAAGACAGTCGCCAAATCTGAAAATGCAAAATTAGGCTTGTTATTCAGGCATAAAAGAAATCTAACCTCTGAAGCACTTAAACTCACAGTCTGTAGTTCGGTAATATCCACCATCGATTATGGCCTGGCTATCTATGGAGCCGCCTCCTCTATGTCCCTGAAAAGGCTCAACTTAACCTTAAACAAAGCATGTCGGCTTATCACTGATCCGGACCGATGCACCCACACCTGTGATCTGTATGCACAAACGGGCTGGCTAAATCTCCAAGGCTGTGTCAGGTACCATTCTTGCATAATAGCGAAAAAAGTGCTCCTAGGAGCCCTACCACCTGGAATCTCCTGCCTTCTACCCAGAACCTTCAAGGCTCATCACACTTGGACCTCTGATACTGACTTTCTTCTTGTTCCAAGATTCCGGGCTACACAGTGCCAGCGGTCTTTCCTCTACAGAGCCCCATACTGGCTCAATGGCCTTGACAGGGAACTGACTGGCCTGACCTGTATGACCCAATTTAAACACTATATTCCCCAGCGCATCATGAATGATAGCGCCTGTGATTGCCCTAACCAAGACCAGCTCTTCCCACCATTGTACTTGTCTCTACCTCTACAGCTTGTTGGGTCCCCCTTTCCTCTGACCGCCCCTGTCTCCCACCCCTGCTCACCTACCTCCCTACCTTTGCTCCTAATTAATCCCACCATCTTTTAAAAGCCACCTATATCTCTCTGGATTCCACCGACTCTCTGTTCACTCCTTCCCTCCATTTTAAGCCCCCCCTTCTTCCACTGTACACCCTTTCACATCTACTCCTCACTACCCTCTAACTATTTTTACCCCATCCTTTCATCCCAAATACTGCTCTGACAATTTATTTAGCTTTTGTTAACCAGGTAGGTACACTAGACAAGACAATCGCCTATTTTCAGGTACGACCCGGGAGACTACAGGAATAATAGATTTAGGTACATACAACGACATTGTACAAATTAGACATGTTACAGTTCATGTGAGGATACAGTTTCAACAGAGCATACGAAACATGGTAAGGCATAGATTACACAGTATTAACATAACAAAAATAAACACCTTTTGGGAGAGAAGAGCAGTAATGTTACAGATTCAACACAGCGTACGAGCGTGGTAAGGCATAGATTATACAGTATTAACATAACAACATAAACACCTTATGGAAGCCAAGAGCAGTTCCAGGTGCTGCCTGGCTGCAACCTTTTCCCTCCTCTCATTCCTTTCTTCTACTGCTACTTTTGTCTGTTTCCAGCCTAGCTTATAACACTCTAATTAACTGAAATTGCAACTAAAAAAGTTCTGTTGATCCGTAATATGATGTTTCACATGTATCTGTAAAAAGTTTTATTATCCTCTCTCTGTCTGTGTCTACCCCCACACCATCGCTGACGTGGAACCTTTGTAAATGAGCACCTCCATGCTCAAAGGTATTTGTAATCCGAGAATAAATAAATAAAATAATTGGGATTTACCAACTTCTCGCGTGGTTCAAGTCATTCAGCCTGCTGCCCTGTGACGCACCATATGAGGCATGGATAAATCCTAGGAATGTTCAAGTAACAACTTGTATTTCCTGAATACCATGAATAATGCCCTATTCGTTATGCAGATACGAATAACAAACAGTGGCATGATTCATGCCTATTGATATCTGGAAAATACTAAACTAAAAACAAAAGAATGAATCACCCCACCCCACCCACCCTTCTCCATAGCTGGATCATCTTAAACTACAACACCCCATCCCCCCTGCAACAAAGATCAGCCTCTCTCCTCCTCCCAGTACCCACAGTTTAAGGTTTATGCTGGTTTATTAAAAACTGAGCCCCACAATGGTGACCAGTACAACCTGCCTGCCACCACAATTGGCGCCCTCTTCTCATGTTTTTCTCTTGTAACAAAAAAATCATCCCCCCACCCCCACCCCACCTGGCAGCAGCCCCAGCTCCCCAAAACACAGAAGGCAGCACCCAATCAGCGAAGAAAAACAGAAGCAAAATTGCTGGAAAAACTCCTAGTTTTATTGCAGAGAAGGTTCACATATAACAAGAGAGCACAGCTCAGAAACCATGACAGTTTGAGACAATATCAGGTGCCTTCATCGGAGGGCAACTGCCTCGCTCCCCCCTTCAGCACCCAGATTTAATAATATGAAGCTCCCCCAAGTATGGCGATGGCATCCGGCACAACCCGCCCAGCGCACCCTCCTCCATGGCCGGCCGCTGCCTTCTGAATGGAAGTGCTCCAGCACTTGCTCATGTGATCAGCTGTTTTACTATGTGAGCAAGCCCCCCCCCGACAGAGGCAGTGCGCCTTGAAACAGCGGGGGCCAAGGCTTTGTGCATATATTCATTTCATGTTTGAAACCAAGAAGAGTATATGGGCATTCTGTGCTTTTGGTGTGCCAATTTGTTTTGCGTGCTTTGTTTTTAGGAAACGATAACACTTTAGGAGATGTGGTAGTGCCCAGTTATTTTTCCCTACCTGTTAACAACTGACGTAAAAATGATGGCGCCTGTGCAGTTGTGAGGCATCTCAAATCTATAAGAGAGGGTGTAGATACTGTCAGCTTTTTGGGAATAGACCAGGTGACCTGGGGAGCGGAGCCAGCAGTTAAGCACTAGGCAGCAGACTTTCAGAGCTCCACAAAGCAATCTTTCAGTTCTGCTAAAATGCCTAAATAAGTAGCTCTAACCAAGACAAAAGATAGCTTGGATGATGCATCTTTTTCAGCTGAACAAGTAGACGATCAGATTTGGCATTTTGAGCATCATGCTTATCTGAGATGGCCGTCCAAACAGAGCAGCGCAGGGAGGTGAGAGAACCCAGCCTAAAGAGAACACGCAACAGCAGGCATCTGCACCGAATAATCCCGGCCCCTCGACCTCAGAATTGAAGCACAACCAGCCATCTTATGCTACTCTCCTTCATGAAATCCAAGCCATGGACAAGCAACTGGAGGATTTTACCACCAGATTCCCAGTAATGGACTCGAGGTGGCTGTAGGGTTACCACCTGTCCCTGTTTTCGCAGGGCAGTCCTGATTTGGGAAGCTGTGTCCTGCAGAAAAACATGAAAAATACTGTATGTCCTGACATTATAGTGGAAAAAATATTATCTGAGTTTCCTCTAAATGTTGCAAAAAAGTAGCTAATACCTTAACCAAAATATCATAAAATAATAAGAAACATAAGAACTAAAAAACTACAACACATAGTCTTAATTCTGATTATTTAGAGAAAACAAGTCTGTTGCATTGGTCGAGATTACACATCGTCCTGCGAAAAATCATATTTCAGTAAGAAATGTCTCACTTTGGGCTTCTTAAAAGGTGGTAGCCCTAGATGGCTGTGGTGGAGGCAGCTGCAGAAGCAGCAGTGGTAGCGGCAGAGTGGGCAATGGCAACTTCAGTTGGAATGGTTATAGAGAGTATGCTCCTCTGTGCCAGCATGGACACCTCGAAAATGGGGCCAGGGCCATGAATATATGTATTCTTGGCCTTTAAGAAGGGGAAGCTCCAATAGACTTTTTTACAACATAGATCCTTGATGCCCTTCAAATGGAGCACCCGATTTCAGTTCAGTGAGCTTACCCCATCACACCCTGAGGCCCCAGTAATAACCCTGCTGCAGGAAGGTCAACACCCCAAAATGTCCTAATAATTCTTGCTACCCTCTCTCAGCGGGATGCAAATCTGTGGCAAGCAAAACGGAAATGCCCTCTCCAGTGGCAGTCTGAAACTATCCATATTTTTCCACCCATCAGCGCAGGAAAGCATTTGACGGGGTGCTGGCAAAGCTACGACAATCGAGAGACCATCATCTCACGCTCATGCCGGCCAGCTTGATGATTATACATGGGGGCAAGGTATATCAGTTTTCAGACCCCACAGAAGCCAGAAAGTTCCCGTAAAAGCTGGAATGGGAGTTTACTGCCAGGCAAGAAAACAAGGGGGAAGATGAAGCTGAAAAGTGAGAGGGGAGGACAGATATTCAGCAGTATTTTTAGAGCAGGCTCGGGTGGGAGGTAGCAGCACTGGTTTTGGTTGGTAATCCAGTTACACTTGTTTTGCGGGTATTTTAAGAGTTAATACTGTTAAACATAATGCTGGGTTAGTTGTTGTAGTGTAAACTTAATGCCTCCAAGTGTGCAAGTTGGCACCACATGGCGCAGTTCAGAATCTACATCTTCATCAATGCTGTACACAGGGCAGAATTTCCCACCCTTCTTGACTGTTCAGCCAGAACTTTCCCGTGCTGATCTTCCAAGAATTAATCTTCTCCATTTATTTCCACTAATGAGCCGGTGCGAGAGGCACTAGGACCCTGTGGGAGCAAAGTCTTTCTGCAGCTTACAGGCTAGGGGGCCAGCCTTGATGACTGCACTGCCCACGATGCAGATGTATGACGTGGTGCTCGTGGGCTGACCAGTAACTGACACCAGCCCCCCACATTCCTTAGTTCTGTTTTTCCTGCAATAGAGAGCAAACCATAGGTATGCTTCAATCATCGTTTTATATCATTTCCATCCTCAGTTCGCCACTGCCCCATTCAGTGCCATACCTCGGCACTGTATCTACGTTGGCACCACTTTTATTATTTTCTCTGTCTGTGCAGTATCAAACCTTTTTCTTTCTTTTGTTTTTCTTATTTTCCGTTCTACTCCATGTCCAGTTCCAAGGAGTCCAAGAAGTAGTCTTCTCAGAAGAAGAAGAAGGGTGACCTCCCCCATGCACCAGTACTCCTGCAGGGGTCACATTGCTGTCTGGGACTGGCACAATGCCTGTGCGACCTGCCTTGATGCCAACCATGATATGGATAGGTGCAACACCTGCTTATCTATGGTCTACCACATCCTTGTGATCTACACATTGAAGTGGGATTGCAAGCCCCCCAATTTAAGCAACAGGTATTGCACTAGGAACGCCAAGGTGAGGTCGCTTGAGTCTTCCTCTGAGCCTCTTGCCAATAATGTATGTACTGTATAAGACCAGGCCTCTCCTTACACTCACCCTGCCAGGGTGTTGGAGAGCCTAGAGGAGGGGTCTGGTGGGTAGTTGGTTTCTTCCAGGGGACCGGCTGAGCACTTCTCCCAGTTCGTCAGCCCTTTGGGGCAGTAGACACCCCTAGGGGTGAGGTCAAAGCTATACGCTGGGCCTACACCAGTGGGCACCTTGGCATTGTGGCTTGACACCACCTCAGCTGCCAGTACTCAGGCTGGTACTGGTCAGTTGAGCACTACCTGTTGCAAGGCCGAGTTCATGGTGCCAGGAGAGGGAAGGCTTCTGGAGCCAGTTCCTCTCATTCCCTGGAGGTGTTTTGGATATCTTCCTCTGAGCAGTCTGATAACCCAGTGGAGGTGTCTGGGAGGACCTTGGGGCTGTTGACAGCTCCAGCGATGAAAGATGCCTGCCTGGGCCTAGGTCGAGGTCTACGTCTCCTCAGGTGGTTCCCACGGCCAGTCCAGGGGCCCCTGTTGGCACAATTTGTGGTGACGGCTCAGGTCCTGGCATCATTCCCGGTGCTGCCCCTAGTCTTAGCACCATTTGTGGTGTTGGGAGCAGAGTAGGAACCATCTGCGTCACTACTGCCAGCACCACTACCCCGTGGACTCTGTTCTCAATTCTGGGCCTGGCTGAAGAAAAAAGATTAATCATGGTGATGAGGGAACCTTGAGATTTAGGTTGGCGCCTCACTTCTGTGTGGCCCGAGTCGTGGCTGAAAATGGGCCTTTGGATCAGTTCACCTACCTGGTTACCAAAGACATGAATAAATAAATACACTTATTGCAGTGGTTCTCAAATGGTGAGGCCAGCCTCCCAAGGGAGGCCCCATACTGTTTCAGGGGCGGCCCAGTCAAATCTGAGAATGTACAATATTTAAATTTTAAGTTTTGGATGTTTAGTGTGAAGGGATGAAGCAAACTAAATATGGATAATGGCAGGTGACTTTCTTTACTTATGCACAAATTGTGACCAGGAAAGGCCCTGAGCCAAAGCTTGTTTATACTGTAGGTGTGTATTTACATGTAAATTGGTGACTAAGAAGGCACACCGAGTCGAGGCTTGTTTCTACAGTAGGTGTTTATATGCAAATCAGTGACTAGGAAAGGCAGATACAGTCGAGACTTGTTTCTATAGTAGGTATTTATTTATATGTAAATTGGTGTCTGGGAAAGGCGCACTGAGCCAATTCATATTTCAGGTGTGACCTTGGTAAGGTTACAAGACGTTCCTTAACAGGGTAAGAGAGGGAGAGATTATGTGGCTAGGTTAGTTGTTCCAGATAGAGAGGAAGCAGAGTAACAAGGGTCCAAGAGTCAGAATGGTGGAGTGACACGGATAACCTGGGGTGTGGGTTGGGTGGAGGAGAACAATAAGTCGAATAAAAAGAGAATATACTCCGCCAACATTATTTGTCCCACTTGATTCCTGGTGTACTGGGCAAAAGTATGTTTTTTTTTTCTATTTTTTTCAAATTTGAGGGAGGCTCAAAATCTGTTTCATGGCTTGGGGGAGGTTTACTATTACAAAGTGTGAGAACTAATGACTTATTGCCCTGAGTAGGTGGGAGCTCTGGCAGGAGTTGCAGTACTGGCTCAGACCTCATTTCTCTCCAGAACCTGCTGAACCTGTCACTGGTGGGGATTGGGCCATCAGTAGGATCTGCACAGCTCCACTCTCCCCACCTGAGGGCTTCCCCCCCAAGGGCACCATCCTGATCGGTCTGCAGTTGGCCATTCGCTGATGAGAAAAGTTTTCCAGCCCCTCCCCCAGGGAGAGGTCCCCTGAGCATTCTCGTAGCCCTGGCAGAGGACCCTGCCTGGTCTTGCATGACCGTCCTCCTCTGCCCCTTCCTCCTCCTCTCCCAGGCATTCTCGGTCCTCTTGGGCCCCTGTCCTGGGATCAGTTCAGGACAGCGGCTGGTGCTTTTCCCCAGTATCATTATGGGATAGACCAGGCTATCTTTCAGCCTGAGGTCCTTGCTACTCTGCCCCCTGATTTCAGCTCCTCATCTTCTTCCACTTCTTCCTCCAGGGAAAAGGACGCCTCCCTCCATCTGTCCTCTGACGCTGAGTATGATGAGTACCAGCTGTTTCTTGGGGAAATGATGCATGAGCTTAGCCTACACCATTTTGCAGTTCACAGTCCTGCTAACCTGACACTGTCATTTCTGGGTGAATACAGCAGAGACTCCAAAGTCATCCCTCCATGGCTTCAGCCCTTCACGAAGGCATCCAGAGGTCTCTGGCTCTGTCTCACTACCCGTTCTCCAACTCTGCTGGATGTCCAGCACAGGTACTGCATTCCCATGGGGTCTGTAGGTGCCATTCCTTGAGGAATACAGCCGTGACTCCACAGTCATCCTTCCATGAGGTATGCCCTTTATGGAGGCAACCAGGATTGTCTGGCTGCATCCCTCTGCCCCTTTTCAGCCCCAAGGGACATCTGACACAGGTATTACACACCTGTGGAGTCTCCAGGAGCCATGCCACATCCTTCTTCTGGGATTCTGCTCCTAGATACCCCATCTGTGCATAGATGCCCAGTGCATAACTGCCCCCCACTCTGACTCCGCAGATTTTGACATATGGGGCAGAAGAGTTTTTTTCCGGTGGCACATACAATGCTGTGCATTTCTGCACATCAAGCCCATCAGTTGACATATGTCAGGTGCCTGTGGGTGACACTGGGCAACTCTTAGCATCCACACCTGACTGCGAGGTAACCAGGCAGGGCATTTGCCTTTCAGCCCAGGGCCTGGAGCTGGTAAGACACCAAACGAGCCTCATGAGCTTCTCCTCTGCTGCTTACATGGCTGCTTCTCTGAGCACCATTGCTGGCTTTCCCATCTGGTGTAGTTTGTTTGTTCCACGCATCCTTTTGGCAGTTGCCCTCAGTCTCTGGCCAGGCCCCCATGATCATGGAGTCTGTGGCTCTTGGGCCTGGTCGCGAGACTTTGCCTTGCCACCTGTTTCATGTTTGGTTGCCTCCTGGCTTCGCCTTGGCGGCATTCTTTGTCATTGGGTTTGTTCACTGGGCCTTGCCCCGTCGACTTTCCTTATTTCTATGCGGTGTTTGCTTCTATGCACTGATGACGATGTGTGTCCGCCATCGCTGCTTTGTTTTTTTGCATCATCCGCTGGTCTTTCTAGTGACTTGCTGCCGTGCCCCTTCTGCTGTCTTGGGATCGCCCAATTGTGGCTCCCTTCTTATTTGCCTATGGGATATTGGCCTGCATGATGGTTGGCTCATATGCCTTCTTCCTAACCTTCCCCCTCTTGTCTGCAGAACTGCTTGGAAATCTTTCCATAAGTGTGGCTCACTGGAGGGGGATGTCCCTGAAGAAGATAGAACAGTTACTAACCAGTAACAGTACATCTTTAAGGGAATCTCCTCCAGTGAGCCACAGCACACCTGCCTGTCTTCTCTGTTGGTTTGCTGGGGTCTAATGTGGATTTGGGGTGTCGTAATTTCACCCCGTTTACCCTGTACTGTTTTTTTGCTGGGTCGTCATCACACACTTTTGAGGGCTTCAGCATGCTTGTCTTTGCCATTCACCAGTCTGTCTTGATGTTGTTTCCTTGTCTCCGAGGGACAGGCAGAACTGAGGAGGTTTGGGCCTGCCCACATTAAATGGGCACGAACAAGGGACGTCATCATGGGCAACCTGCTAGACAGAAGTTTCCGACAGGTCTGACGCCGATGGCATCTATTTTCCACAGTTGTGCTTCACTGGAGGAGATTCCCTCAAAGAATTACTGTTGCTGGTAAGTGACTGATCTTCCAGGAATCAGTCTTCACCATTGACTCACACTCATGGGTTCAGAGCTGGCAGCACTAGGACCCTGTGAGAGCCAGAACTTGTCAGGAGGGGTGGCGCCAAGGTAGGCTGCGTGCATGCGTGGTGCTGCGTGTCTGGTTGTGACACTACATGGCTTACTTCAGCACCAGCCCTCAACCTCATCAGTTCCCTTTTCTTCCTGCCGTTGAGTGCGCTTCAGTTTCGACATCACTCACCCGCAAGGAGTCAGAACTTCACGACCTACATAACAACAACACTCAGTTCTTCTTAGTTTCTCTCTTTTAGCTTAGGTTTTGTTATTTCTGTGTCAATTTCGTTAAAAAAAAAAATACTGTTCTTCAATCTCTCTCAGCCCTGCCAAGTCAGTGATCAATGGCCATGGACAGTGAAGCTAGGGAGTCTCCTCAGGCAAGCTGCTCCGACAGCAGGACCACAGTCGGTCCATCTCTCCCTCCGGGGGAGGGTTCTGATGACAGGCAGTCCTGTGTTTGGGAGGGAGGGCAGCCTTCCCATAAACAGAAAAAGAAGCAGGTCCATTCCTGATCCTGGTCAGGGTCACAGTGCTGCTTGGCCTCAAGTTCTTCCTCCTCCCATAGGAAGGGGAATAAACTGTACCACTCGAGGCTAAGCTCTGTGAGGTCTGTCTCAAGTTCTTCAATGTCCTGGAGTGGAAGGCCTTCATTGGTGCCGTCAGTGTTGCCGATAGCGTCTGCTCATGAGAGGTCAAGGTCTCGGGCCCAGAGGCCCTCTCTGTCTACCTACGGGGACTCCAGTGGGCAGTTCTACCACTAGGCAGCTCTTCTGCCCATGGAGTCAGTCCCAGGCCCTTCAGGGCTGGAGGCCCTGGAGCAGCAGGCAGGTTTGGAGTGGTTGAACGTTTCCACCATGTCAGTCAATCTTCTTCCCCCCTATCCCCCTGCGTTTAACACTCAGACGCAGTATGAGGGGGGCTTGCTTCTGTACTCTGTCTGCAGACAGGCAGATCATAAATATACTGCTCCTAAGGACAGACCCATTTACGATTCTCAGCCTGTTGCTGACAGAATTGTCATCCTGGCTGAGAATGGCAAGGCTATTCTTCCTCAAGAGGTAACTGCACACACCATTAACAAGAAGTTGCACAACATAGACTCTGTGGCAAGTGGGCTTTTGCTGCAGCTGCCCTGAACACAAGAATCTAAGTACAAGTATGCTCTTTGGGACCTCTCTTAAGTCCCTAGCAGACTGTCTTCCAGATTCCGACAATAGACAGAAGATTCTGCAAACTGTTACTCATGGTATCGAGTCTAACAGTCATCAGCTCAAGGCAGCTATGGATGCCTTTAACACTGCCTCTCACTCGACTGCAGCAACCTTTTGTATCAGAATGCACTCCTGGCTTTGAACTTCTGTTTTTTCTCAGGATGTCCAGCAACAGGTAATGAGTGTTTCTTTCTATGGCACCTACCTGTTTGGATAGCAAGTGGAATAATCACTTGAGGCCTCTCAGAAAACTAGGATGGCCATTAAGACTTGCAGACCTGCTCCTGCTAACCCACAGAAGGGGGAAAGGATGTGGTTTCTTTCAAAATGGACAGTCCTTTCAAGGCAAAGGTAGGGGAGCCCAGAACAAATCCCAGCCTCCCCAACTGCAAAAGAAAGTGCAACCAGTGGCACATGCCCTGAAAGCACCTAGTGCCACCTTCTGAGGCCACTGCCTCTCATTTCCTTGCATCCATGGGCGTTATACTGAACCTGCAGAAGTTGCAGCTACAACCTTCTAAGCAGCGCCTGTTCATTGAAGCTGTTCTGGACACCACCAGAGCCTGGGCCTTCCTTCCAGAGGACAGGAGGAAAGCAGTGCTGCAGATGGCTCACTACGTGAGCGAAATCAGTACAAGCACACACCATGCAACGCATGTTGAGTCTGATAGCCTCCTCAGTTGTCACAGTACCCTTCGCACGTTTGCACATGAGAACAGCTCAGTGGATGCTCAGTACACAGTGGTCACAAGCATCGCACTCTCAGTCTTATCCCATCAAGGTGACAAAACCTCTGGTTCGGTCATTTGCATAGTGGACAGTGGAGGAAAACCTCCTCCAGGGCTTCCCTTTTTCCCAACCAATCTCAGGTGACCCTCACCACAGTTGCCTCCCTGTTGGGATGGGGAACCCACGGCCAGGGTGTCTGGGATCCTTCAGAGACTCATTTCTACATCATTGTGTTGGAAATGAGAGCTATGTTGTACGGACTACAGGCAAGCCCTCGTGGATCTTGTCAGCCACAAAACAATCCCCCTCCAGATGGACAAGTCTCTGATGTACTACATCAACAAACGGGGAGCACACTGTTACCCTCTCTGCAGAGAGAGGCAGTGAGAGTCTGGGAGTAATACCTGGATTAAGGGATCCTGATCCAGGCAGTGCTGGGAGTGCAGAATGTTGTGGCAGAGGAGCTAAGCCGAATAGAGGCCAATCCTCACGAATGGTCATTGGCACCAGATGTCGTGAGATCACTGTTTGACAAGTTGGGAACTCTGGATGTGGACATTTTTTTTCTTCCTCACTCAACGCCAAACTACCTCAGTTCTGCTCCAGAAATCCAGGACATTGCGTTTTCTGTCACGATCCATTCAGATTGCAGTGGCAACATTTATTTCTGTACACATTTCTTCCAATCACTGCAGTACAGAGGGTGTTGCCCAAATTGGAGGCACACAGGAGCAAGATGATTCTCATCGCCCCCTGCTGGCCTCAACACATATGGTTTTCTCACTTGAACAGTCTGTCAGTCGGCACACCATGGACCATTCCATTCGGGGCAGACCTACTGACTCAGGGACTCCCAGTCCATCACAGCCTGTGCTCCCTTCACCTTCAGGCCTGGCTTCTGTAGAAACAGAAGTGAACAGGTACACATTGTGTCAGAGTGTCTCTGAGATACTTTTGGCAGCCCGTAAGCCTTCTAACAGAAAGACTTACAGAGCCAAGTGGAAAAGATTTTCAGTCTGGTGCTCCAAATCCCGAATTGACCCCTTTCGATGTCCACCTGACAAGGTTTTGGAATATTTATTGGACCTTCTGATGCTGGTCTGCAGTACTCCACATTCAGGGTCCATTTTTGTGCTGTTTTGGCATACCACAAGCCCATCAGTACCCTTTATTTGTCTCAACTGCCACTTTTTAAGAGGTTCCTTAAGGGCATCTTACACACAAGGCCTCCAGGCAGGAAACCTTTAGCTGCCTGGGATATCAACCTTTTATTGGACATGCTTAACAGTAAACATTTTGAGCCTCTGAAAACTTGTGAGCTGAAGTTTTTAACTGGAAAGATGGCTCTTCTAGTGGCCATCACCTCTGCCTGCAGAATTTCTGAAATTCATTCTTTGGTTGCGGATCCTCCGTATACTATTTTCTACAGATACAAGGTAGTCCTCTGCATGCACTCTAAGTTCTTACCCAAGCTGATGTCAGAGTTTCACTTAAATCAGCCTATTGTGCTACCTATATACTTTTCTGACTTCTAGAACAAAGGAGAGTGCATTCTCCATTCTCCAGAGGTCAGGATAGCCCTGAAGTTCTACCTGGACAGAACAAAGGAGCTCAGGCAGTCTAAACAGCTCTTTGTCTCCTTTGATCCTAATCAGATGAGGCAGACTGTTACAATCAAGTGCATTTTTGCTTGGATTGTTAGTTGCCTTCATCACTGCTATGCTACAGTGCAGGTCAAGCAGGAAGGCCAGGTATGTGCCTGTCCACCAAAGCAGTTGCCACGTCCCTGGAAGTGATTTGCTCTGTTCCTGTCAGAGATATTTGCAGAACTGCATCCTGGAGCACAGTCCACACCTTTGTCAAGCGCAATGCCCTAGATGTCTATGCCAGGCAGCGGGCTTCTTTTGGCAGTACCATCCTGCATGGACTTCTGTCTTGACTGAGCCTCGGATCCTACCGCCCTAGTCCAAGAGATTTTTCATCTGAGCTTGGTACTCTGACCCATGAGTGTGAATCAGTGGTAAAGACTAATTCCTGGAAGATAAGAAAATTATGTACTTACCGTAATTCTTGATCTTCTAGGGATATCTGTACCGTTGATTCACACGCCCACCCATCATCCTCCAGGCTCGTTCTACTTTGTTGGTCTTCACCACTTGTTCTTGGCTTGGGCTGTGATGACATTGTGTTTCTGATTTGCCCTTCGGTTTAGTGCATTAGTGTTAGTTAGAATACACTGCACGTCACTGGTAAAAAAAAAAGTACTGAGGTGGTTAAGGACTGGGGCGGAGTTAAGCCATGCAGCATGAGCCAGTCTCTTGATGCCACATGTGCACGCAGCCTACCTTGGTGTCAGCTGTTCTGAAAAGTTCTGGCTCCCGCAGGGTCCTTTCCCCTCTGGCTTAGAACCCATGAGTGTAAGTCAATGGTGAAGATGCTCCTAAAAGATCAAGAGCTACAGTAAGTATGTCATTTTCATTTCTTTCTCAGTTGTTTTAAAAATCGGACATCTTAGAGATTTTATTGAATTAAAAAAGCATTCTGTTTATTACTGCTAGGTTGGTAAATAGTACCACCCCAGCTAAACATTATGTACTGATCATTCTAGTAAATCAGTCGTGGTAAAGCTCTAGGTTTGTATTAAATAAAGCACCAGGTTTTTATTAAACACTCTGATACATTAAAGCACCACTCTTTCATTAAACAACCCATTAAAGTGTTTTTTAATTAAATATTTTAGTAAATTAAAGCACTAGTTTTTTTAATTAAAGCATTTAGAGCACTGTTTTTATTAAATTCTGTATTATGTTAAAGCACTAGATTTTATTAAATTACATATTAGAGCACTGTTTTGTATTAAATACTGTATTGAAGCACTTGGTTTTATCAAATAATGCAGTATATTAAAATACTTTGTTTAATCAAATAACATTATGCATTGTATTAAAAGACTGTTGTTTATTAAAGAACTAGTGTCATTTTAAGTAATATGGCTGTTTGGTACCTACTGTGTGTCTGTCAAAGTGTCTAAGGGAACTGGTGCATTCTCTGCCCCCTCCCAAAAGCCTTATCTCCCAGAATGCAGGTGAGTTTTTCAGCCCCTGCTGTCTACCACTTCCCTTGGGACTCACCCGCCATAGAATCCTCTATGGATTCCCCCCCCCACCAATGATGGGGCTGGGTAGGGAGGGCCGTCCTCCCCACACTTGGGAGACATATTCAGATGTTCAGCAGGGATCCCAAGTGGTGAGGCGGGAAGGAGCAGGTGAAGGGGCTTCGTATACCTGCTCCTTATTTTCTATTTTCTGGTCCCTCCCCCGACCGACAGCGTGCAGCGATGTTAGGCATGAATGCGTGTGGTGGCGCACATGCACTATAGTGTCTACTGTAGGTTGGCCCCTTGCAGGTTGCTTCTGCAGCCCTGCAATCACGCCTCCACCTGGTGGCAGTGTAAGAGCAGTGCGACTGATCCTTCCTTCCCGCGAGAGGAGAGCAGTCAAACGGACATTCAGTCCTTTTTCACCCCAGCAACGCCCAGTGACCCAAGTCCGCCGCCGAATGCAGGTCGCTGGCATGGTGTGGGAGGTATGGCATCCAGCACCTCAACCTTCCGTGCCACTGGGCCGACAGGAACTGATGCATTTTTATTTAAAATAAGCACTCTATAAAGGTAAGTTTTTTTGTACCAGACACACACCCCACTGCTTCCCCTGTCTTAGAACACCAGAAGCTCAAGGCAGAGGCTCCAGTTCCACCCCCTTTCATTACATGTTGTGTGGGGGACCAAGAAATGCTGTAACATAGTATGCTATGTGTATATGAAATTCCTCACAAATTGTATTGAGAAAGAAAGACTGTAACCTAATGGGAATTGCCATCTTGATTATTCCTAGTGGCAGGATATGCAGTATTAGAGAAAGATCAGTGGTTAGAGCACTGGGACGGTATTCCGGGGACCTGGGTTCAATTCCCAGTAGGTCACATTATTTCTTTCTCACTACAGTTTGTTATTTTAAATTGCTGAGCAGTGGCTAATACTGCAGCAACAAAACTTCTGTCATCTCGATTGTTCCTACTTTTAGGAAATGCAATAAAAGAGAGAGGAAGTGTGTCTGGGAACCCCAGGTCCAACCATGTGAGTCTGTAGTTCAGTGGTTAGAGCACCGGACTGTATGTCGGGGGCCTGGGTTCAATTCCCAGTAGGCTGTATTATTTCTTTTTCATTACAATCTGTGATTTAAATTGCTTAGCAGGGAAGAATACTGCACCAAAAAACTTCTTATTGTCATTATGAAATTTCTCAAAACACAAGATTTTATTAAACACAATACGCAAGCACTAATTTTTTTTAAATTAAATCTGGTGATACCTTAAAGCAGTAAAGTTTGATTAAATGAAAGTAAAAGCCTTTTATTTAGTACTGTAATTCAGAAAAGCATCACGTGTTTATTAATTACTTTAACACTTTAAAGCACCCGTTTTTTATTTAATAATCTATTGAAACACACAAATACTGTAACACAGTAAAGCACCACAGTTTTATTTACGTTAATACTATAACCTCAAACTGTTCTACGTTTTTATTTATGTAACACATTAAATATGTTTATAAAATGGGTTGGAAATTTCCTGCTTGGTGATTAGCCAAGACAGGCTGGCACCCTTATGCCCAGATCAGAAAAAATACCATTGCAGCCTGCCCAATGACAGAAAAAAATCACTGCATCAGTTTTAGAACATTGACTTTGAAACAGACACCATTTTTTTCCCAACCAAACCTACCCACCCTTACACTCCAGTGCTCACCTTGCTTAGTCTGTTCCCTGCTTCATTCTTCCCCTGGTACTCAAAATTTCCATTTTTTTTTTCTTTTTACATTTCTTTGCGATAATTGCTGTAATCCTCTGTAAGATCACGTCTCCCCCTTCCCTGCCCGACCGTGGCACTGACTAAACAGATCCTGCCAGAACAGTGCTTACTCGCAGTCCCCAGAGCAGGAAGCGAGGACTGGGAAACACAGAACTTGTGTCTTACTCATTCACTGCCAGTCCTCAGAGCAGGAAGTGAGGACCAGGAAACACAGCACATGCAGCTTAAAGTCATTCACTCCCAGTCCTCAGAGAGGGAAGCGAGGACTGGGAAACACACTCCTAGAAATCCAGGACATGGCTTTTTCTGTCAGGATGCATTCAGACTACAGTGGCAAAGTTTCCTTCTGTACGCATTTCCTCTAGTACAGAGGGTACTGCTCAAGCTGGAGGCACTCAGGGGCAAGATGATTCTCATTGCCCCCATACTGGCCTCAACAGATGTGGTTTTCTCTGTTGAACAGTCTGTCAGTCACTGCACTGAGGGTCCTTCCCCTCAGGATGGATCTACTGATTCAGGGTCAACTGGTCCATCCCAACCTGCTCCCCCTTCATATTCAGGCCTGGTTGCTGAAAAAATAGAAGTGAACAGGTGCACGGTATCTCAGAGAGTCTCTGAGATACTCTTAGTGGCCCATAAGCCTTCCACAGCCACGTGGAAAAGATTATCAGCCTGGTGCTCCAGATCCTGCATTGACCCCTTTTGGTGTCCATCTGACAAGGTTTTGGAGTATTCATTGGACCTTTCTGATGCTGGTCTGCAGTACTCCACAGTCAAGGTCAACTTGTGTGCTGTTTCAGCAGACCACAAGCCTATTGGTGTCCTCTACTTGGCACAGTTGCCCCTTAAGAGGTTCCTCAAGGGTATCTTACATACCCAGCCTCCAGTCAGGAAACCGGTAGCAGTCTGTGATGTCAACCTTGTGTTGGACCTGCTCACCTGTAAGCCCTTTGAGCCCATGGCTACTTGCAAGCTGAAATTTCTAACTTGGAAAACGTTTTTTCTAGTAGCCATCACTTCTATCTGCAGAGTTTCTGAAGTGCATGCTTTGGTAATTGACCCTCCGTATACTGTTTTTTACAGAGACAAGGCACACACGCATCCCAAGTTCTTCCCCTAGGTGGTGATGGAATTTCACTTAAATCAGCCTCTTGTGCTGCCTACGTACTTTCCTGACTTCTAGAATGAGGGAGAATGCATTCTCCATTCTATGTATGACAGAAGAGCCTTAACGTTCTACCTGGACAGAACTAAAGACTTCATATAGTCGATGCAGCTTTTTGTCTCCTTCGATCCTAAACATATGGGACAGCCAGATCTTCCTGGACATGAAGTCTTCACCACTCATTCACTCTGATGGGATCTACACTGGAGGCGCTAGGACCCAGCGGGAGCAAACTTTTTGCAGGAGGGTTGGCGCCAGAGATGGAACTGTGAGGAGCGGTGCCGCAAGCCTCGGCTCGTGCGGCAATGACTATCTCAGAGTCAACCCTCCGATCTCCTCAGTTCCTTTTTTCTCACCGTCGAGTGCGCTACAGTGACGACGTTGCTCGCCTGCCGGGAGCCAAACTTCAAACTAGCAGCATAGTCTTCAGTTGTTTTTTTATTTTGTAGTATTTCTTGAATAAATTTCCGCTTACTATAATTTATTACAAGAAAGAAGTCTCAGCCTACATTGACTGAGTCGACCATGAGCGGGTCAGGTGACGGTAGGGAGACTTCATATGAAAGTTGTTCAGTCAGCTGGGCTGGGTCTGGTCCACTGCCCTCTCGGGCGGGGGGGGGCTGACAATGGACAATCCAATGCCGGAGGGGAGAGGCCGTCTCCTCGGAAGCATAAAAGAAAGCGGTCACACTCTCGGCACCATTCGGACTCAAGCTTTTCTTCGACCCGTAGGGCAAGAAAGAGAAGGCATCACTCGAGGTCGCCTTCTGGTATGTCTGCACATCGACGGTCGGTCATTGGGGTCAGTTGCCGGTCTCCTCCAGAGTTGCCAGTTTCTGTCTCCAGTCTCCGACCTCTTCGACATCGGAGCCCTTTCCTGCCTTCTGGTAGGGCTTCAGATGAGCAGTTTCATCAGTGGGCCACTCTGATGGAGCAATGGGCTCAGAGGTTGGTCCAGCTGCCTGGCCCAGTCACTCAGAGGCCCTCAGACCCTTCAGGGGATCGGGTAGGGCGGTTGGGCATCTGTAGTCATGCGGCGCCTTCTTTGGTGCCGTCAACTCCGTGCTCAGGTGTTTTGGCCCCTCACATGGCTGCGGCACAGGGGGCCACACCGATGCCTCTGTCTCCTGGTATTTTTCCTTCTGTTTCCTCAAATCTCAGTTTTCAGGGCCCTGCGTTGGTTTCGGCGCCGTCGGCATCAGTGGGTCGCTCGGACTGTCCTCAACACCATTGGGATTGTCGGCACCGCCCTTGGCTCCATGCAGCCTTTCGGCACCACTCTCGGCGCTGTTGGGCTTGTCTGCACCACCCTCGGTGCTCTGTGGCTTTTTGGTGCCGTCCTCCGTGCTGAGGGCTCTGTCGGTGCCGTGCGCTGTGCTGAGCCAGGTGGCGCCGTGCTGTTCTTCGGCGCCGAGACTTTGCAGGGCGTCTCACAATCTTCAGGGCTCCTCGACTCCGAACCTTTTTCCCTCCTATTTTCCTTCTGATTTTCACTCCTTCCCTGTCCATACAGTCCCTCCTGGGCTGTCAGATGACATTGAGCCTGACCCAGACCTTAGGCTGGGTGATGATGTGGAAGGAACAGGATCTAATCCTGATGCAGAGCCTGTGGTCGAGGACCTGTCATTTAAGTCTCTGCTGAAAAATTTGAATTCCACTCTTTGTCTGTAGACTGTGGATATCAATCTTGGGAAGCTTTTAAGACGCCAATACCTTCATGTTCCGGATATCCCTAAGGATTTAACTCCCCCGGTACAGCCCTCCTTTGAGACGCTTTCTCAAATGGTATGGAATAATCCTGCTCTCATTCCTTCTGTGGCTGAGTCCATAGATAGGAAGTATGCTGCTCCCAAGGATCGACCTATGTTGGCCTCTTAAGCCTTTGCGAACCCTATTGTAGTCTTGGCAGAGAATGATAAGGTCGTCCTTCCTCAGACTACTACAGCTCGACCTATAAACAAAGAATCTCTTAAGATAGATACTTTAGGTAAGAGAGTCTTTTCTGCATCCACCCTAGGTATGCGTATCACCAGCTACCAGGGCTGTTTCTCTCAATATGAGTATATTCTTTGGCATTCGCTCAAACAAATGGTTGAAGTTCTACTGGAGTCGGACACTAATTTAGAGCTTCTTCAAAACATAACCAGAGGTATCGAGTTCAACAACCAACAGGTTAAAGCAGCTATGGACGCTTTCAATACTGCCTTTTCGAGTGGCAGCGGTAAGCATTTGTACCCACCGTCATTCCTGGCTGCACACTTCAGGCTTCAGGAATAATGCCCAGCCAACAGGTCATGGCATTGCCCTTCGACGGTGTGTATCTCTTCAGTCCTCAAGTAGAACAAGCTCTAGAGGCCAAACAAAAGACCTGATTGGCCATTAAATTGGCTTGACCTGCTCCCGCCCCTTCTGGGGGAATGTTAATAAGCGCCAGTTTTACAACCGTCAGTCCTTTTGAGGCAAAGGCAGGGGAGGATTTATTAAAAACAAAGCCCCTCAGCCTCAAAAGAAAACGCAACAGAAAGCACAAGGACCCAAAGTGCCTAGTGCCACCTTTTGAGTTTCTGGCCCAAGTCCCACCTCAGCTGCCCGAGGGGGACTCCTCTTTAGCAGTGGGAGGTCGTATGACTCAATTCTACAACCAGTGGAAGTCCATAACATCGGACAAATGGGTCCTCTGGATAATCCGCGAGGGGTATTCCCTCAATCTTTCAGAGACCCCTCTGGATTGTCCCCCCTAAATGGCAGCCCAGGCTGTCAGTACTTCAGTCAGAGCTTCTCGCCTCCGAGATACAAGGCCTTCTGAACAACAGGGCAGTAGAAATAGTTCCGCTGGATCAATGGAACACAGGGTTCTACTCCCATTACTTTCTAGTTCCAAACAAAACCGGGGGCATGCGCCCCATTTTGGACCTCTGAAAATTGAACAAATTTCTTCCCAAGGAGAAGTTCAAAATGATATCGCTAGGAACCCTGTTACCTTTGCTTCATCAGCACGACTGGTTAGTCTCCCTGGACATGCAGGATGCTTGCCAATATATTGCTGTTCACCCAAGGCATCACAAATACCTGAGGTTTGTGGCTTTGGGCCAGCAGTATCAGTTCAGAGTCCTGCCCTTTGGGCTATCCTCGGCCCCGTGAGTTTTTACAAAGTGTTGTGCAATTCTCACAGCGCACCTCAGAAAGATCAGATTACACGTCTTCCCGTATTTGGATGACTGGCTTCTAGCAAGTCCTTTCAGGCAAGGAACTCTCGATGCCGTATCCACGGCCTCAGACTTTCTTATGTCCATGGGAGTTCTGCTAAATCTCAAGAAATCGCAGTTGCAGCCCTCCCAGAAGCTCCTTTTTATAGGAACTCTTTTGGACACCTCTTGTGCGAAAGCCTTTCTTCCAGAAAACAGAAGGAGCGATATACTACAGATGGCCCGATACATCAGGGAGAACAGCTCGTTTCAAGCTATCTCGATGCAGCGAATGCTGGGTCTCATGGCATCCTCGGTGTTTACGGTACCCCTAGCTCGTCTCCACATGAGGACCTCTCAGTGGATGCTTAGTACCCAGTGGTCCCCAGCCACTCACCCTCAGTCCTTTCTCATCAAGGTGAGAGAACCTCTGAAGAGGTCGCTCACCTGGTGGTCGCAAGAGGACAGCCTTCTGGAAGGGTATCCATTTGCTCCCCTGGATCACCAGATCTCCATTACCATGGATGTGTCACTGATGGGGTGGGGAGCCCACTGTCAAGATCTCCACACCCAAGGTACGTGGACTCAGGACGAGCCTCAGCTTCATATAAATGTCCTAGAAATGAGAGCTGTCCTTTATGCAGTCCGGGCTTTGAAGGACATTCTCTGTCACAAGAACATTCTCCTTCAAATGGACAACAAGGCAGTGATGTATTACAACAACAAGCAGGGTGGTGCTCACTCTTACCCTTTATGCAGGGAAGCGATGAGGGTGTGGGAATAGTGCTTGGAGCACAAGGCTCTAATTCAGGCAGTCTACCTGCCAGGAGTGCAGAATGAACTGGCAGACCATCTCAGCAGAACAGAGACAGATCCTCATGAATGGTCTCTCGACTCCACCGTAGTTCAGTCACTATTCACAGAGTGGGGAACTCCAGACCTGGACCTTTTTGCATCCCCACTCAACACAAAACTGCCTCACTTCTGCTCCAGAAATCCAGGGCCTGGCATTTTCTGTCAGAATGCGTTCAGGCTGCAGTGGACAAAACGCTTTCTGTACGCCTTTCCTCCTCTTCCTCTAATTCAGAGGGTACTTCTCAAGTTCGAGTCCCAGGGGACAAAATGATCCTCATTGTTCCTTGTGGCCTCGACAAATATAGTTTCCATTACTCAACAGTATGTCAAAACCCCTCAGAAACTTCCCTTCAAGCGAACCTTCTGACTCAGGGGCCTGTGGTCCATCCCAATCTGAGATCACTTCACCTTCACACTTGGCTCCTGAAGAGATAGAAGTGAACAGGTTCAATGTCTCTTGCAGAGTTTCAGATATTCTTCTGGCTGCGCGCAAGCCAGCCACTAGAAAAACTTACACAGCCAAATGGAAGCGTTTTTCTCTCTGGTGTGCAAAATCCTCTTTGAATCCTTTTTTCTGCCCACCCAATAAAGTTCTAGAGTACCTTTTAGACCTCTCAAATTCAGGTCTGCAATACTCTACAGTCAAAGTTCACCTTAATGCCATTTCAGCGTATCATGAGCCAGTACTTTCCTTGTCACTGGCTCAGTTACCTGTGGTTAAGAGGTTTCTTAAGGGAATTCTGCATACCAGACCTCCTATCCGACATCCAGTCACAGCCTGGGACATTAATCCTGTACTAGACATGCTCACTCGAAAGCCTTTCAAGCCTCTAGCTACGTGTGAGCTGAAATTTCTTACTTGGAAAACGGCCTTCCTGGTGGCCATTACCTCAGCCCGCAGGGTTTCTGAGATACATGCCTTGGTCACAGACCCTCCATATACTGTGTTTCATAAAGACAAAGTAGTTCTTAGGACCCATCCTAAGTTTCTCCCTAAGGTTGTTTCAGAATTCCATCTAAACCAACCTTTGGTCTTACTCTACTACTTTGCGAACTTCCAAAATGAAGAACATACCCTTCATTCTTTGGATTTCAAAAGAGCTCTGCATTTCTATTTAGATAGAACAAAAGAAATTCGCAAAGCTCAACAACTGTTTGTTTCCTTCCGCGAGACCCGGCTGAGTCAACCTGTTGCTATCAGATGCATCTCAGCATGGCTGGTGGCATGCCTTCGTAACTGTTATTCCATGGCGCAGGTTAAAAGCTGGAGGGCAGAGTGTACACTCACTCTACTAGAGCAGTCGCGGCATCCCTGGCGGAAATCCACAGTGTGCCCATTGCAGATATTTGCAATGCGGCCACCTGGAGCTCAGTGCGTACTTTAATCAAGCACTATGCCCTGAATGTCCATGCCAGGCGACATCTTTCATTTGACAGAACCACCCTTAACTGTCCTAAATTTGTGAGCTCTTGGTCTCTCCTGCCACCTTCTCGGGGAATTCTTAGCTCGGTACTCTCCCATCAGTGTGAATGAGTGGTGGAGACTTTATGTTCAGGAAGATATGGGAAATTACGTACCTACCATAATTCTTGATCTTGAATGAAGTCTCCACCAGTCATTCACACGCCCACCCACCAACCCCCCGAGCTCACCTCTGTTGTTGGTCTTCACTACCTCAGTCTTTAGGCTGTGAAGACTTCTTTCTTTGAACCTTCTTATACGGGTCTTACGGACTATCTTCTGTCCAGTTTTTTGTTAGACTATCCTTCTAGGTTAGTTACACTGCACCTCCTCGGAAAAAAGGTACTGAGGCGTTTGGAGAGTCGACTCCGAGATAGTCATTGCCGCACGAGCTGAGGCTCACGGAGCCACTCCTCGTAGTTCCATCTCTGGCGCCGACCTTCTTGCAAAAATTTTGCTCCCGCTGGGTCCTAGCACCTCCGGCGTAGATCCCATCAGTGTGAATGAGTGGTGGAGATTTCATCCAAGAAAATCAAGAATTACGGGTAGGTACGTAATTTCCATTTATAGTCAGGTGCATTTCTGCTTGGATTATTAATTGCCTTTGTCACTGTTATGCTATGGTGCAGGTCAAACTGGAAGGCCAGGTAGGTGCGCACTCCACCAGAGTGGTTGCCATGTCCCTGGCTGCGATTCGCTCTGTTCCTGTTGGGGACATTTGCAGAGCAGCAACTTGGAGCACAGTCCACACCGTTGTCAAGCACTGTGCCCTGGATGTCCATACCAGGCAGCACGTCTCCTTTGGCAGGACCATCCTAAATGGACTTCTGTCCTGAGTGAACTTCAGCTCCTATCACCCTTCTCCGGGGGATTTTAGTCTGAGCTTGGTGCTCTGACCCATTGGTGTGAATCAGTGGTGAAGACTGATTCCTGGAAGATATGAAAATTAAGTACTCACCATACTTCTCGATCTCCTAGGTATATCTTCACCATTGATTCACACATCCTCCTGCCATCCCCCGGGCTCTTTCAGTCTGTTTGTTGGTCTTCTCCCCTCATTCTTGGTTTGGGCTGTGAAGACACTGTTTTACTGGTTTGGTGACCCTTCTTATACGGGTCACCAGGGCTATCTTATTCCCTTTGGTTTGGTCCATAAGTGTTACGTGCACCTCCTCAGTAAAAAAAGGTACTGAGGCAGTTGAGGGCTGGTGCCGAGATAAGCCTGTGCCGCAAGCTCTCCTCGCGGCACCACGCATGTGCATAGTTTGCCTCGGCACCAGCCCTCCTGAAAAGTTCTGGCTGTAACAGGTCCAAGCACCTCCAGCTCAGAACCCATTGGTGTGAATCAATGGTGAAGACAATTCCTAGAAGAGCAAGAATTATAGTTAGTATGTAGTTCTCATTTCTTGCCATGCTGCAACACCCTTAGTCGATTATTGTGCAGTGTTACTGCACCCAATATAAGCTGCTTTTTGCACCTTAACGTAATGTATGTATACTTTGTATTTTTTATTTACTATTTTTGCTTTACATTGATTGTATTTGTCTATACCACTGATTTTACTTTTTTGTAATTTCTCTGAAATTGTACATAGTTGTTGCTTTTTGTCTTTTGCCACACTTTTAACTGTTTTGATGATTTTTTTTCCTCTGGAACCAACTTCCCTGGGTCATACCTAGAAACGAGCCTCAGCTCAGTGTGCTTTTCCAAGTCACCAAGTAAGGAATAATACATGGCTGGGTATGCAGTTACAAGGGAATAATGCACGCCTCTGAAGGTTGTTAGGCACGAGGCATAGCCGAGTGCCACAACCACCCATTGCATTATTCCCTAATGACCAGACACCCTGGGGTGTATTATCCCACTTATAAAATTGGCTTTTATTTATTAACAGATATGCAGCTTAGGTGAGGTGTGCGCATTTCAGAAAAATAATCAACAGACATGTGACTTGTTTTGACCAATGAGGTAATGGGATTTTCGTGGCCAGTTTCTAATTTATAAATTAACCATAAGAAATGGAACATTTTGCAGTGCACCACTGTAGGGCAGACTTAACAATGGATATCTGAAACTGTAACCATCTACTTTCCTGTTCAACAGTCATTTGTACCTTTACAGTTATTTCAGCTTATCAGCACTCTAGACCTTGAAAATAATTCCATCATTTAAGAAATTAAAAAAAAACCAAAAAACTATTGCCTGATATTGGTTTCTTTCTTTTGTTTCAGCTTGCTATCCTGACCGAGCTATCCCGTGCCCATGGTAATGAAAAGCACGGCCTGCTGAACCCCGCCCAAGGAGGTTTTGTCGCTAACAGCGTCTTTCAGAAGGAAAATTTCCAGCTGCATCTCACACCCCCTTCAGTTATTGAAGAATGACCTTTTTGGCGAAACTGAACTTTTTTATCCACTCCACACGGATCACGGAAAAATGTACAATAGAATTACAATGGTTTTTTTAAAGTCACTGCATTCTGCTATTAATAGACACCATCTGTCATAATGTATATTTTGACCCTGAAATTGACTTATTAAACAGCTGGCAGTATGACACAGTTTGGTGATGAGTGTTTTTTTTTTTTTTTTGTGTGTCATGGTTGAGCAAGACGATCTTGAACTACTCGTTGCTGTGAAGTTTCCTTTGTAAGGGCATGTCAACCTTAGAGAATGGAAGCTGCACACTATAACACAGCATAACCACTCTCAAGAGCACCAGCTGTGCACAGCCATACAAAATCCCCCAAATAAAAAAAAGGATCTGTACCTCCTGGTATGGCAGCATAACCAATTAACAGATTTTTGTAATTCAACACTTAACATTTTTTGACTTCAAGGGGTGCGATGCCTAACACGTTCCACTTATTTAAGAAAACTTCTTCAGAGATGGATCCGGGGATGGGGGCAGGGATTAGAATCCCCTTTTATAATCCCCAGATTACTCCACATTAGGGAGTACATCTGCCCGTACCCCAGTAATCATGTGTAGACCCCCCCCATTGACATTTCTAGCTCTACCCTGCCAGTCAGTGTTTGGTCTCAGTATAGCACAGTAACTGGTAAATGGCAAACCGGAGCAATTAATAGCTCCTTCTGTTAGTACATACTGTACACGCTACTGCTGCTAATCTCCAGCTCGCACGTCTGCTGCAGGAGCTTCTAGGATGCGCCATTGGAGGAGCTTGTTACAAAATGCGGGGTAGGAGGGACAGCGGGATCAACCAGATGAAATAAAAATACAGCAACATCAGTAAGTTAAAAAATTTTACTTTTTTTTTTTTTTCAAAAAAGTTGATCAGGGTCTGTCCACACTGAGGTGTGTGGCACATTTATGTAGACATCTCCCTTTAATTAATTTGTATCTTATTATAAAAATGTACTGTGTGCTGCTTGTTTTATGGCAAATATTTTTTTTGGTCATCTGTCAAACAGACACTTGTTTTTTATACTGCTGCCTTTAAAGCAATAAACTAAAGATAAATCAGTGTTATTGCACATTATACTGTATGTACCCATGTCACACCTATAAACAGTATATTTGTCCTTGTGGGCTTACCTGGTAAATAAGTAAGTAATAAGCCATGACAGGGTGTTCACTATCGGGTTTTAATGCACATCCCAGGGGTGTAATAGGCACAAGGCTGAACGCTGAGTTTCCTTGTGCCCCTTGGAAGTGCATTAAATCGTATGATGCACACCCTGGAGGGGTTTGGTACACTTATAAAATGGCTCTAAGAAGGTTTTTGGAAGGAGGAAAATAAGATTCAGCTCCTGACCATGCCTTTATAGAGATATAATTACTGGTCTCTGTTTTCTTCCATTGGGAAAACCGTGTGTTAAATGCCGTAACACCTGAGTAGGTGTTACGGCATTCACGCGCTTCCTTCCAACAACAAAGCGCTCGAGATAAGTAAAAATAGAGCGTTCAAATTGTCCCTCTCACTTCAACTGCCACTGCCAAAAAAAAAAAAACACTTACAGACACCTCCGATTAAGGTATTTTCTTGTATTCAGACCCCCGAAAAACGCAAACATTTAACTTTTTTTTTTTCTCGACCTAACTTATGCAGTTAACACTTAGATGATGATCCCTAACCTTTCCTCTGCGGGCCAAACGAAAATACCATTCAACCAGGAAATGATACGAAGAATCTCCATACCGGACTTCTAACACTTGTGGCCAGTTTATTTTATTGTTTAATGTTATGTTAATGTTTATGTTTAATGTATTAACCACAGTTCTGTTCTCCTCACACAAATAAAAGCTTTTATCTGCAAGGTAAGCATAAACGTCTTTTTTTTTGGGAGAAAACTATCCTTCAATTATATAAAATAAAATATGGGGAGAAGTGTGTCAAACTCGAATTTAACACACACCCTCGTTGTTGGATGGCATCCAACAACTCGGGTGTGTGTTAAATTCTCGTAACACACTTCTCCCCATACTTTATCTTATATTTAACGCACATTCAGGTGACGTTTCTCAGCCAACTAAATTGCTAGATTTTTCTTCCCATTTTATAAATAAAATCTGAATATTGGCGATGGTAGCATTGCAGTAAACAGACCAATTGTACCAGTGGAAAAGAGTGTGTGGCCAGTGGATTTCACTATTCACCTGCCCTGCTGGGTAATGGCTGCAGAACTGAATGTTAACCAATGCTTCCACATACCGAGGGGATTCATGATTGTCATAACAAATACCGAAGCTTCTGTGGGGGCAGGGGACTGTTATAAAATATAAATAAATGTTGCCCCCCCATACTATGACATTCCTGCCATTTATTTCATAAATGTAATGTACAGTATGCTCACAGGACTTGCTAGTGTGAGGAATTTGCAAGGTGGGTGGGGGGAAGTGGATTGCTAAATCTTCTCTCTCATTTTCATTAGTCACCTAATTCTATCCCCTGGCAGGGTTCTCTGTATCCTGGAGGGGCCCAGCACTGGAAAATTACTCTTCCTTCACTCCCCCTCTGTCCTTTCTACCCAACTAGTCCTCACCTGATTCTGTGCTCTGGCAGGGTTCTCAGCTTCCTGGAGTGGCCTAGCCTTAGGCAAGATTCTTCTTCCCTCCTTCCTTTCTTTTCTCTCTTCCCAAAGTGTCCTCACCTAGTTCTGCCCCCTGACAGGGTTCTCAGCATCCTGGAGGGGTCTAGCACTGGGAAATGACTCTTCCTTCCCTCCCCTTCCCCGCCATCCTTTCTACCTAACTCATCCTCGCCTGACTGTGCTGTCTGGCAGGGTTCTCAGCATCCTGAAGAGGCCTAGTCTTCAGCAAATTTCTCTCACCCCTCCTCCTCCTTTCCTTTACCATCCCCTCTACTATCTCTACCCACCTTGTTCTTGCCTAGTTCTGCCCCTTTTTCTAAGTCCTCGCCTCATTCTGCCGCTGGCAGCTATCTCCGCACTCTGAAGGGGCCAGTTCTAGGTATGACTTGTCCTTCCGTACCCTATCCCTTAACCCCACCTCCCTCCTGCCCCCTTCTCTACCCCTCTGCACTTAAACAAAGGAATTAGCTCACTTGAGCTAATAACTTGCACTTTTTGTTCTGCTTGAGGTGCTCCCAGATTGCACTAGACCTGTGTTAACTTGCCCCTCACAACTGATTTTTTGCTCTCTTTTCTCTGGTAATGCTTCCCCATCATTATCCTTTCCTTCCCTTCCCCCAGCTGGTTTCCCCTGTCTACCCCTTTACCCTCCTTGCTGTCCCCCATTGCACCTCATCCATTCAATAATTGCTAAATAATCTGCCTCTTAACTGTGATCCATTCCTGCAATGAGTTGGCTCCAAGGCTACATTACATTTCTGTACAATGTTCCTCAGGTACGCCACTTGTAATTAAATGCATATTCCACAGGTATGATATATTTAACTGTATGTTATGTCACAAATGCGATTGTATGATTAACATTTTTTAACTGTATGTCTTGTTACAAATGTTAACTGAATGTTTAATTTCTCGGATACATTAAATTGTAAACTGTATGTCTAATTCTTCGTCCAATTGTACCCCCGTCCCCAGGTCACACCGGGACGAGCAACCTGTTGTTCAGTGTGCCTTCCCGGTGAAACATTTCAATAAATTAATAAATAAATCAGTCAGGCACTTGAGAGCGCAACGAAACAAAAGAAAAGCTGAAGCTCCCATTATTTGAAATGCTAAATTATTCTGTGGTAATCAGCAAAGAACATTGCTTTTTTTAATGTTTTGACATGATGCAGCTGTGATGATGTCATTAGCTCATTAATGGTCCATTCAGAGCACTTAACTCAGATGCAAGGTTTAGGATTTTTTTTCTTATTTTAACACTAATGAGATGAAGACGCACAGAAGAGCTACAACAGGCCATGGCTCCGTTGCTGCTTCACAACATAATTTCTAACACTGATGGTGATTTAGGGAGTTAAAGTAATTACACTTGTTTTCTGTGCACTTAGCAATAACTGTTTTTAAATTATCCTTTGAGACCCCAGTGTGTGATCTTAAGGGACTATATGCACTTCTAGAGTGATTTAAAGGCACTTGGCTACACCTCGTACCTAACAACCACTCAAGGCATTCGTATATTCCATGAAAGCACAGTACAGTGTGTTTTCACTTACATTTAGTTGCGCAGTTTTGTAATATGTTGGGGTCAGGACATGTCGCTACTAATAATATATTTCAGTTATTGTCAGGTGCATTTAGGGATGAGTACAAATGTGCCTTACAAAGCCACTTTTGTGAAACTACGTGCCCTATGACTCCCTGGATCTGTCTTGTACAGTTTCCTTAAACTGTTAGTTTAAAACTGGAGACCCAGTATCCTACACTCACCCAGCTATCCCCCCAAGCTTCCCCCATTCAGACATCCACAGATTTCTGTTTAAAACTGGAGGCTGAATGTTGATTTAACACAGTCAGGTCAGACCGTTCTAAACTAGATTACTTGGAGTCACTGCGTCTTTGGGATCTGTAAATACGTATGATTAGCGGCAGATTGAAGTCCTTCACTCCATAGCAGTGCTGTGGATTTACTGAGCACATCAGTAATTGCAAAGCTCTGAGGGCAACTGGAACAAGCAGAAGAGGTTTTTGAAAGCTCTGCATTGAGTAAATATGGATTGTGTTTGATTTAAAACATGAACATGAAAGACTTTACTTTCAGTCCTTGCTATTTCTCCAGTAGTACATTGATTTCTCAACAAAACAAAAGACAGAGAGTAAAAATGTACAGTATCCCTGTTAGACCTGCCTTTCTTCCTATGCATAGAAACAGATAAAATAAGATAAAAAAGAGGCAGAAAGCCTGACAGCAGCTGTGAGCGGGATGCAGTCATGGTTCTGTAGTTGATTGTTTTCTGCCATGGTTTCTGACTTCAAGCTGCAAGAGTCGTTGGAGGCCGAGATTATGTTCTGCTGCTCTAGTCTATTTAAAGTGTCTGAAATTGCCATGGGGATAAAGCTCAGAGCCTTGCAGCAATACCAGGACAGTGGGTTTTTTTTAGCTAACAAATCAGGCCACTGATTCAAATAATGAAAGCTCCCAGCCTTTTAACTAGTCACACCTGACAACAATAATGTACTGTACCTTTTAGAATGGCAGAATACCAGGTAATTGAGCATCCAGAAGTGTGAAAGATGACCTGCCAGGGCTCCCCAGGTCTACAGGGATTCCTTTATTTTTATAGTGCAGTTGAGCCGTTCACAGAGAGATGATTCCCACATGCATTGCTTATACTGGACAGCTGACCAAATCAGGTTCCATAGGAAAACAAAGGACTATACCACGAGTTACAGGGGAAAAAATGTCAAACTGATCTGGAAGCCCTGGGCACATTAAGTGTTCCAGGCCAGCAAATATATTAAGGACAGTCAGAAAACACACAGTTAAAGCCATACAGTATCACTGTAACCAGGGTCCCAATTCTATAACGTATGGCTCGCGCCCCAACAAGGCCTTTGCTGCTTTGCACATTTGCTCCGTTTCCAAAGCTGGTCACCGTGAAGATAGTGGTTAGGCTTACTCAGATCTTGGCTGATAATTAATAACTAGGAAACCCTTGTTTAACACTGACAACCTGGGTTCGGGAACGAGCCTGGGACATTGGAGGGACAGCGGGGGGGGGGATCGAGCGTCCTATGGACCGCTCTCCTCCTCGGGGAGAGGGTGGGGAAGTCACTGGTGTTCACGCAGACCTTTGCAGCAACTCAGGGGTGTAACAACCAGGACTGTGTCTGGGAGGTGTGGCAGACGTATAGCTTGCTGTTCTCACGTCATTGCATGCCACGCCTCCTTAGGGGAGAAAACAGAAAAAGGAGGTCCGACCACCACATGATGACATTTGCCCCCCCACCGCTGACCCTGCGCCACTGACCGGTCTGTCACACTTGTCGTACCTTTCAGTCTCCATCGGGGATTGAGAGAGACCTTCCTGGCAGCTCCACCCCGGGAGGAAAGCCGGGGGTCCTTAAGAGTGAGGTAAGTCCCGGGGTGTGTAGCGGGGCAGAGCCAGTGTATGGACCAATGGGAGCTGACCAGACACAGTGGGGAAAAAGCATGGTAAATAAAAAAAAAAAAAAAGAAAAGAAACCCTTGTTTAAAGCATGACAAGAATAAATGAAGTAGATAGAAACAGAAACACTGTCAGCAGAAAAAGATTATTAGTCCATCCAGTCTGCCCTATTTTGTTACCCTGTAATATCCCATAACCTATGTCCTAGGTAAGATTTCCTAAAGATAGAAAATATCAGTTACTTGAGTCGACTTAGTGGCATGGAGGCCGAGGCACTGCCACGTCAGTTACCCGAGTTTAGAAATGGACCTGGGTCACTTGGTGGCCGGCTGGAGAAAGGAATCCATCGATGCCCATCCTCCTTCAGAGGGGAAGGAGGGACAGCAGTGCAACTTACAGCTTGGTCGCAACTTAGCAGAAACTGGGTAACACAACAGTGGCAGCCGTCTGACTGGCTGGACAGAGGCGCTGAGTATGTGTGACATCGGGTCGCCCCTGAAAAAGGGACCATTGGTTCCAGTGGGTTTACCCGGTCACTAAATTGAAATAAATAAATAATCTTTACAGTGCATGCCCGTGCCATCATACGTGTTCTAGCCTGATGGATGGGGAAAGAAACCTGGGGGGGGGGATGGGGAGATATGTGCCCCAGTCGACCTACGTGACAGAGAACTGGAGCCCTTGAATCTTTCCTCATTGTGGGTCCCTGCTGGTGAGACAGTAGGGGGAATGGTGGTTGAGATTGGGGTTGAGGGTACCGGGACTCCCAAAGAAAGGAGTAGGCGGCAACTGGATCCAAACAGCTTTAGCACTGTTTTTTTTAATTTAAAATAATAAAAGGAATACTTCATTTAATATTGCTGGAACCTGATTTTCATCAGTATTCTTGGCTGTTTCTGTTCACCAGGGTTCAGATATTCAAAAAGGGGTGCAAGCATGAAGCAAAGGTTTGTGCTGTGCCTGTACCTGCCCCCGACCCAAAGGCTGCTATATTCAGTTGGGCAGCGGATTGGTGCTATCCAGCTGAATATCGGCCCATGTCGGTGCAGCCCGGAGTCAAACAGTGCTGCCGCAGCATGGACCTGGGCTGTACCCGCCCACAGGGAATTCCACCCCGAGACCTGATAGCACCAGGAACCATGTTGGCTATTTTCGGTCACCCCATGCAAATAAGCCCATGTGACATGCAAGGCAGTAAGGGGCCATTTGCATGCCCATTATGGACTCATTTGCATGGCAAGTGGCAGTCCATTAGTGCCCATCCTGTGGGCAGCTGACACGTCATCCTTGGTTTCTAGTGGCACCTGCCACCAGCCGATCAGCCATACCATAGTACAACACACACATCCTTGGTGTCTAGTGGCACCTCCCACTAGCTGATCACCCATCCCATAGTACAACACACATCCCTGGTGTCTAGTGGCATCCCCCACCCCACAATCTCCTGTTCCATATGAAAACACATATCCGTTGTCTCTAGTGGCACCCCATGCCCCCTGATCATCCATCCCGTAGTACAGCAAACATCCCTGGTGTCCAGTGCCCCCCCCCGATCTCCTGTTCCTTATGACAGCACATATCCCTAGTGTCTAGTGGCACCCCCAATCTCCCATTCCATATGAGAGCACATATCACTGGTGTCTAGTGTCACCCTCCATCCCCCCAGTCTCCTGTCCCGTATGACAACACATGTCCCTAGTGCCTACTGTCACCCCTTGCCCCCTGATTTCCCACCCCATATGACAACACATGCTTGGTGTCTAGTGACACCCCCCCCCACTCCCGCTATCACCCATCCCATATGAGAAAACATATCCCTGGTGTCTAGTGGCATACCCCTCTTGATCACACTTCGTGTATGAGAAAACATATCCCTGATCTCTAGTGGCCCCCCAATCTCTTGGTTCATATATCAGCACCACTCTGTGATGGCAACCCCCAATCTCTTGGCCCATGTAACTGTGACAGGGAGCTCCTGCCACTCTTGAGGACTGACCTTTTCTTAAATCTGTTGCAACAGTTCTTCTATTTCTAAGCCTAATCTATCCTCTACTATTTCTAGTCCATAAGGTTGGCCACCTATGAGCACCCCCCTCCCTTTTCTTGACTATGCTATAGTGTCCTCTTTAATTTTCCCTTTCCCTCTCAGGTCCTCGTACAGGGAGGTTATTGTGGTGACATCTAAGCGTATGTAAAACAGGTTGTTTATACTGTTGTTGGATTTAGTATGTAATAGCACTATGTCATAAAATACATTGATGTATATACCTTATGTTTATGAAACCTGTAAATGTTGAAAATACCATGGCACTAGGCGTTTTTGATAATGGTAAAAAGTACTAGGTGACTATTACAGAAATTAAGTTAGTTGTGCTGTTTAAAATACATGTAAATTGATGTAAACTGAACAAGTCTAAATGTCATGGTGATTTGCATCTATCCTATGATGCTTTGCATTATGGAAGTAGGTATGATGTATTTCTTTGAAACTTGATTTGTTACCAGTGCCCTTTGGGGTAACCTTTCTTTCAGTGGTTCTGCATTGAGATTCTTTGTCTATTGCTTGTTGTTTTTTTTCCTTTTGGGCCCCAACTGCGTAAGCAAATGGGGCCTGCATAGGGGTGGAGGTCGTATCTCAACTGGTAAATTAGATCAGAGATCAGTGTCAGTAGGTGCTGGCTAAGTGCAGAGAAAGGACATTCATAGTCTGTTGCTGCAAATTGAAGAAGGAATATGGCATTGCTAAAGCTTATTTCCTGTATTTTGAATAAACATCACAAACTGATTGTGTGTTGAACCTGAAGTTCGGTGTCTGGTCCATCTGTTATCCCACAACCTCTCCACAGTAACCTATAATATCCCTGGTGTCCAGTGGTACTCCCACCCCCTGAATGCTGGTCAACAAATGAATCAGTGAACACTGGTGATACAGTGGCCCCCCCCCACCACCCACCTGCACCCAGTAAACCACCCATCCAGCCCCCCCTTACCTCTCTGTCCAGGGATGTCCATTGAATCTCAATACAGTGAACAACACAACCCTCTGTATGAGCTTACAGTGAGTGTGCGTACAGTATACTGCATGCTGTATGCACACTCACTGTCGGCTCATATAATGCCCAGCCCAGGAGGTGAGTACAGGGCTGTGCCAGTTGCCATATTGGGATTTAGCTTACATCCCCAGACCAACTGGTGGTAGTGGGGGTTTGGATGGGTGGTGGTCTGAGTGCAGGTGGGGTGGGTGGAGGATAGCCCGGACCGCCGTGTGTCGACTGACATTCTGGGGGTGAGGCAGGGGTACAACTGGATGTCAGGGATATTGTAAGATACATGGGCCAGGAGATTGGGGTTGGGGGTGCTACTAGACACCAGGGATTTGTTTTGTCATATGGAATGAGAGATCAAGGGGTGCCACTAAACACGAGGGAGATTGGCACCGAACACGGTCTGGACTGTCAAGGGGTGGGATGCCACTAGACACCAGGGAGATTGGCACCAAACACTGTCTGGACAACTGAGGGATGGGGGTGCCACTGGACACCAGGGCCTACACCCGTGCTGGCAGTCAGGGTTGGCAGCTACAGTACAGCCATCCTGCCATCTGTGGGGTGGGGACACTGGCTTATATGAGTCGAGGTTTTTGGAGGCAGTAAATAACACCACTTTGGCTGCTGTTTACCACTGTTGCAAACCTTTGGAAATGTCGCTGTGCCCATATGCAGGAGAGGACCCCCTGATTTGCATGGGCACAGCATTATGTTAGTGCCTGGCCACTAAGGGATGTAGCACATAGTACAGGGGCCTCTGAATATAGCCCCCACCTAAAAGAGATGCAGACCCAGACAGCACCGGCACAAACCCTGTTGGTGCTGCTGCTGACTTTTAAATATCGGGCTCCAATTGTCTTATAAAGTTAGGAAGCAGTGTCTGCTGCAAGCTAGTTCATTACAGGGGGGTTACTAGTGGGGTACCACAGGGTTCAGTACTGGGTCGGTCCTTTTTAATGTCTTTATGAGTGACATTGCAGAGGGACTGGAAGGAAATGTGTCTCTTTGCAGATGACACAAAGATCTGCAACAGGGTTGATATGCAAGGTGAGGTGGAAAGGATGAGAAGGGACTTGGCAAGGTTAGAGGAATGATCAAATGTATGGCAGCTTAGATTCAACGCAAAGAAGTGCAAAGTAATGCACCTGGGAAACAAAAACCCAGGGGAAGAGTACACAATGGGGGGTGGTGAGATACTGACAACAAAAAATGGAAAGGGACCTGGGGGTAGTCATATCAGCTGACCTAAAGGTGGGCCAGCAATGTGAGACGGCAGCAAGGAGGGCTGGGGGGATACTGGGATGCATCGGGAGAGGCATCACTAGTAGAAAACAGGAAGTCGTTGTCCCTCTGTACAGACAGTTGGTAAGACCACATCTGGAGTACTGTGTACAGTTCTGGAGACCCCATCTCCGCAGAGACATAGACGGGGTGAAGGCTGTCCAGAGGAGGGCAACCAAAATGGTGCAGGGTCTGCACCAGAAGACATATGAAGAAAGACTAAAGAAGCTTAATATGTATAGCCTCGAGGAAAGGAGGGAGAGGGAGGACATGATAGAAACTTTCAAATACCTCAAGGGAATCAACAAAGTCCAAGAGGGTAGCGTCTTTCAGAAAAAGAGATGTGCCAGAACAAGGGGGCACAATTTTTAAGATAGAGGGGGGACGGCTCAGAGGTAATGTGAGGAAGTATTTCTTCACATAGAGGGTTGTAGATGCATGGAACAACCTTCCTGAGGAGGTTGCAGAGTCAAAAACTGGGGGAATTCAAGAATGCATGGGACAGACATAAGACAATTCTAGTGGGGGTAGGAGGACGTAGGCTGTTAGTTAACTAGGATCTGCAGCTTATCCGTTAGGTAGGGAAATGGGCAAACTAGGTGGGCCAAGTGATCCTTATCTGCCATCAAATTCTATGTTTACATGAAAAGTATCTTAAAGAAGGGATGTTCAAAAAACAAGAGAGAGAGAATACAGATAAAAACCTGGTCTGAGCCATTTTAAAAGGAGTGCTCCTTTTATTGTTTCAACTGTTAAAAAAAAAAAAAGTAACTCAGACTCAAAACTCGGGGATATCATTTAAGTCAGGAGATAAGGGGCAATCTAAAATAGAATAAAGTATATGTCAAAATGTTTACCACTATGATGCACTGCTGCTTTAAGTTAGTGTACAATAAATTAATTTATCTGGACATATTCTGTACATTAATACCGCCACTGAGACTATTCTTACCCACCACCCGATCGACAGTCCCATAGTGCAACACACATGCCTGGTGTCTAGTAGTCCCCCCACCCCCCCATGATCTCCCATTCCATAAGACAGCACATATCCCTGGTGTCTAGTGGCACCCCACCCCCGATCTTCTGTTCCTTGTAAGTAAGAGTGGTCTCACATGCATTCGTAGGGTAGGAGAACCACAAACCAACGGTGACTGGTTCTGATACCCTGAGAATGTAAGAGAGACCACTCTTGCAACTGTAAGAGTAGTCTCTGTGGTGCTATTACTGAATTATTGAATGAGCTCGATAAATAATATATTGTTTTAAAAAAATATGCTGGGATGTGCTGGTTTCCGGGGCAGCTACATGTGAGACACACTTCACGGAATACGAGGGTCTCACACACAGAGAAAAGGAGCACTCTGGTCGGGAGCGCTTCCTCGATCTACAACATCCCATGCCCATAGCTAGCTTACTGTATGATCATTAAAGGATTTCTGAGAAATCCCAATATGTGTAACCAATTAATGGACTAGTTTACACTCCCAGTATACCACGGTGCCTTAGTATACTGTATGGTATTGACTCTGAGTGAAGTGTGTGTTTGTTCTTAGACACACAGAATTTGATGGCAGGAGACCGATGGTCCACTGAGAATTTGCTTTTACTATACTACATACATGATTTTAAAGGGGCACTGTTAACCCTTGTTGTGTCATATTATTTCTAGTTGAAAAAACACATATTCTGATTGCTTACCATATCTAGAATCCATTGAAGTTGCTGGTGGTTTTATTTGCTTCTTTTCTTAATAGGACAGAAATGCATACTTCTGGTGTAATTTTGCCCAACCTTGTTTTGTTTCAAATCCTTGATGTACTCTTATTGCATACTTCCTGAACATTAGGAACACCCTGAAACAGTACAATTACTCTTGATGCAGTAGCCACCTTTCCTCACACTGCATCATGAGTGGCTATACTGTGTTGGGGGTGTTCCCAAGTCCATGAAAGATGCAGTGGAAGTTGATGAAGAACTGTAAACAAACATGATCTTCCTGGACTAAGTCTCCATCACTCATTCACACTAGTGGGATAGCACCGGAGGCGCTAGGACCAAGCGGGAGCCTAAAATTTTCAGAAGGGTTGGCGCCGAGACAGGACCACTCATGTGCGGCACCGTGAGACTAGCTCGCGCCTGTGTAGGCTATCTTGGCATCGACCCTCCAACCGCCTCAGTTCCTTTTCTCCCGCCGTTGAGTGCGCTTGAATGTCAACGTCGCTCGTCTGCTGGAGTCAAAGTTTTCGTCTACACGACAGCAGCTTTTAGTGTTTAATATTTTCGTAGTAATTTCTTATTTTACGAACAAGAAAAGAAGATTATGAAGAAGGAGAAAAAGAAATTCTAGGAGCGTGGATATGTTGTTCATCCACACTTCTTGGCATGTCCCTTTCCCCTTTAAATCTTGCTGGAAAGTCTTCAAGCTGGCTCCTCCCACCCACCTGGGTGGTAAATATCTCGGCTCCGCCCCATGACACCAGATCTTAGCCTGCTGGAAGCAAGGTTGTGCGCCTAAAGCCGGGGAGGTCGGGTGGGTGCGTGTGGATGAACAACATTATACCACTCCTAGAACTACTGTTACAGGTGAGTAACCTGTTCTTCTAGGAGAGTGTATATTTTGTTCATCCACACTTCTTGGCAGACTCGAGCAGTTCTCCAGGTGGAGAGAGGCAAGGCACACACCCCCTACTTGGGAAATAAAGATTGGAGAACCGAGGCCCCAAAACCAGCATCCCAGCGAGACTCAAGGTCGATGTTATAGTGGGTAATGAAGGTGTTTGCTGAATTCCAGGTAGCAGCCCGACAGATTTCCTGGATAGGGATGTCCCTGGAAGCAGCCACCAATGCAGCCGTATGGGAGGTAGAATGAGCTCTTATCCCTCTGGGAGGCACCTTGCCCACCAACTCATAGCACAGAGCTATGCATGATGTAATCCATCTTGCAATGGTCCGGTTGGTTGCAGGTCTGCCAGAAGCGGCTTCAGCGTAGGTGACAAACAGCTGGCGAACCTCTCCACGAATTTCCGCCGTTCTCTCCTTATAATAGGAGAGAGCACATCTCCGGTCCAGAGTATGGAGCCTGTACTCAGCGTTAGGATAGTATATCGGCAGAGTCAACACCTGGTTAAGGTGAAACTCTGATACCACCTTCGGAAGGAATATTGGGTGGGGGCGCAGGACAACTTTGTCCCTGTGAAAGACCAAATAAGGGGAGTCCACCGAAAGTGCCTGGTGCTCCCTTGTCCTTCTGGCTGATGTGATAGCCACTAGGAGAGCTCAAACTTGTGCATGGGTATACCACTCCTCGAACTACTGTTACAGGTGAATAACCTGTTGTTCTTTCCTGCCATCAAAGGAGTCATCCTTAGACGGTAGCGGTGATGGTAGGAGGACTTCGTTGAAAGTTTTATGGCAGAGAGGCTGTGTCCAGTCCGCTGCCCTTAATGAACTGGGGGTCTGACTACGGACAGTCCTGTGCTCGGGAGGACAGTCCACGAAGCACAAATCGAGAATGAGTTCTGGGGTCGGCTCCGCTTAACCTCGAGCTCTTCTTCCTCGTTGGGGGAACAAGAATTGGCGCCACTCGAGGTTGCCCTTTGGTACGTCTGCACAAGGATTGTTCATCGGGAAGGGCAATAGTCCTGAACCAACTTTGGTGAGTTCCCCTTGGCCCCACTCCTACTGGCTGCATTCTCGACTCCGAACTCCATCTCTGTCCTTGTTGGAGCTCCGGTGAGCAGTTTCACCTCTGGGTTGCTCCTGTGGTGCGGGGGTTTGACTTCTCCAGTTTTCCTGACTGTATTCCTGATTTCAGGGCCTCTAGGCCTCAGAGCCATTGGACCGGAGCCGGGTCGATTGGATCAGGATGAGCGCGGTGCCTTCGCCTATTGTCAACCCCTCATGCCTACCCCCTCTCCTTTTTCCATGCAGGGGCCGGCACGGGCACCACCTTTTTCCTCTTCCTTCTTCAGGGATTTGATGGCATTTCTTTTTGGCGCCCGTGCCTCGAGCCGCAGGCTTGTTGCCTTGGTCAGTGCCGTGGGTTGATGTCATTGTCGGCGCCATGGGTCAGCGCCATCACTCTGTGTGGCACCGTGGGTGCTGTTGTTGCTGCCGTTGGTTGTCGGCACCGCTAGTGGTGCCGCGGGTGTCTAGGTGGCACCGAGCACCACGGGCACCATGGGTACCGCAGGTTGTGCCGCATGCGCCCATGGGTGCCATTCTTGCCATGGGTGTCATGGGTACCATGGGTGTTGGGGGTGCCCTCGGGTGCCATTGCTTCATGGGTGCCAGGGGTACCTGTGGATATGGCCGAGGGTGCCCTCGGGTATCACCCAGGTTGGCATAGGCACTGCTTGGTGCCCTCCTGTGCCACGAGTGATGCTGGTGCCACGGGGGTGCTAGCGGGTGCTGTCTGGCAGAATTAGTGACACATTTTTCCTTTTCGGACTTCTTCTGCAAGAACTTGTGGCAGGATGTTTTCCGCAGAATGAAGTCCCGTTCTGCGGATTATTTTTTCCACACATCTTAGTGAGTGGCGGTCTATGTGGGATCTTGTGTCATCCAGCGGTTTTCTGCTGATGGAACTCTGCTGTACTGTTCTGCCAGTGGAATCTCTCATTCCGCTCAGCACTTTCTTGTCTCCCTGCGTGGTACCAAGTTCCTCGACATCCTTCCTGGTTGTGGAGTCTCTAGTGGCTCTGACCTAGACCTCCCTTAGAGGTCCTTCTGGGGTAGAAGTGCATCTAGATGGGTCTTACCCTGTCCTTCGGGTCAGTAATACAGGGGCCGACTAATTTTATATACTGAAGAGCACGTCCTATCATCAGAGTCCGTGATGGGAGATCTTTTCAGTAGTTCCTCAGTAATGGGGTCCAGTATAGTATTTCAGACTGCGTCCGTGGACCATACACTTCTGCATCTAGACTTTTTCAGTCGTCAAGACAATTACACTCTGTGGAACATTCTGATTTAATGGTTGGGAGCCGCTCTGGCTCTTCCGCCCTTTTGATAGGGGTATATAGCCCCCTTGTGATAGTGCCTCTTTGGTGGCTTCTTCGGCACAGGTGGTTAACATCTCTCCAGCTGTGATTATTAGTCCGGTCATGATTTCAGTATGGACGCTCAGGCTCCTCCTGCACTCAGATGGAGAACATCTTTGTCATTTTGTATCAGGACAATCTTTGCAAAATAGCAGCCTGAAAGCCTTTTTAGGCTCTGACTAAAAAAAAACATTTTTATCACAGCACAGGGCCTAGCTGAAATTACCCGATACCCCCCTTTTGGATCTGGTCAGGTTCCACCTCAGGCCCTGAGGCGCTCATCTCCAGAGTACGGTAAAGAGTACCTGACTTCTTCTTCACCTGGGGGAGTCTGATTCTGCGGCGGTATGGGTCATCTCTTTCTCCAAGAGAGATTTCTCTCATTCAGAGACATTTCCTAGACCTAGGCGACTGCCCAATCTGTTAATTCCCCTAGACCTAGATGACTGCCCAGTCTGTTAATTCCCCTTTCTTTTTATCAGGCTTTCTTCTCTTGAGCAGAGCCTCACAGCAACAGAAGTGACTCTCCAACAAGTCGGAACTCAGGTTCCTACTTCCTTGCTTGCTTTAACTTAACAGGTGATATACTCCTTCTTGACCGAAGGTCAAGTAGGTCTTTTTTCTGAGGTAGCTTCTCAAATATTCACACCTTTGGTTCCTGCGCACTGGTTCCATGCCAATTGCTCACAAAGCTATCCTCTCCAAGTGCTGACGGAGTTGTGATGTTTGTTTTTCAGCAAACAAACTAGAATCCTTTCCTACTCCCTTCAAGGAGGCCAGAGTGAGTAGTGCCTCACCGCATTGAGTCACTGCCGCTTTCAGTCACTTTCAATGTATGGGTTAGCCCTAACTTGCTCCTGCTGCATCCCTCTTCGACGCACATCTGCCTCTATTTGCCTTACAAATCGAGCCCCTGTTTTTTTCTGTCGGAATGTTTTTCCGCAGTGGACACCTTCTCCTGTACACTTTTCCTCTCTTCCCTGAGTTCAGAGACTGCTGCTACAGTTGTACACACAGGGGCAGGATAATTCCTTTTGGAATATAAAGTGGGTAGGATCTGGTTCTTCTAGACCACCGCAAGAGGCTTCTAAGTCGTGCTTTGGGCTTTCATCAGGAGGGTTTCAGTGACTGAGTGAAAACCCTCCTCCTTGATGGGCTAACCCACCTGCACCTTCTTACTCACCAAGTAAGGGGTTCAAGTGCGTCTGGACCTGTTGCTTGTTTTCATCTGCGCTTTTCGGTCTACCCTTAACCAGTAGACTTTACCTCTGGCTTTCTCAGCTCCTGACGTCCTTTACGTCTGATTAGTACGTCTTTGACACTATTAATTTTGGTCCTATATCAGCAGTCTCTACAGAATGTGACCAATCTTAACAAATGTTTTAAACTAGAGACACTTAGCCAGCCCGCAGGTACAGCGGTAGCGCTATTTCTTGCGATGCTGGCGACCCGGATTCGGGAATGTGCACAGGGAGTCAGAGGGCCAGCTGAGGGAGGAGGCCTGAATGTCCATGGACTGCTCACCTTCTCGAAGGCAAGGCTTGGGCCTTGACTGACCTCTGGCGAGGCCAGCTACAACAAGCACCAGCCACTCAAGGGAGGCGTGACAGATGGCGATCTCGCCTTGATGTCATGGCGTGTGTCACGGCCTGCAGAACACCAGAAAACAGCTCTCTGCACTCTGGGAAGATGGAGTGCTAGCACAGATCCCCAGTCCTCTAGCTTCTCCGGTGTCCCGACAGAAACAGGAAAGACTCTGGGTATACGAACCCCACCTCATCCCCGCCTGGGAGGAACAGCCAAGGCTCCATGAGGGAACACCGCAGGCCAGGTAAGAGGGGGACAGATGCCTAGACGACTCCCGATGAAGCAGAGTACAGGGGGTCGGGGGGGCATAAATAGAAAGTGAAAAAAAAAAAAAAACTAGAGACACTTTGAGGCCTAATGAGACTAACCGTGTCCCTTCAAAAGCAGCAAAATATAAGTTAAAAAAATGGTGTATAGGTTCTCTGTGAATTACAAGGGCTGACTGTGAACCACATGTTATACATTCTGTATAGATTCAAGCACAGTGGTAGCAGGCACAGCATCGCATGGTGTTTTTCTGAATTATTGAATAAATAAAAAAGTAATCACCATATGTTTTATAAAGAAGCAAACTGAAGATGACAGTCTCTAACCAGCTGTTAACAAGATTTAGATACATTGCCCTATCCCAAATGAGTCTTTACAGACTACCAAACCATCTGACGTGTTCCTTCAGTCTGTGGAGAACATTGAGAAATGTCTACAATGGTTCTGTAGATTTAACAGCCTGGTAGGTAGGAAATTGGTTTGATCAGCCTTGTAATCATACCTTGTGGGACATTTTGTTTTCTTATTCAGCTTCCTTTTCTCCAGAACTTCTAAATGAATGACAGCCAGAACAACATTTTATGTGGCAGGCTATGGGTTCTATTTATTCTATTTATTTGTTTGACAGGGTAAGTACACTCATCCAAGGGACCTTTTTCAGAAGCAACCAAGGCCTAGGTAGACAAACAAAAGGGTGGAGATACGAGCAAGGCAGTTATCAGTGGTTAAAGCAGACATTTATAATGTGGAACTCTACCCCTACTACTAATGTATACCATGAAGGGGTGTAAGTTCCCCCTCGCTTTAATCTCTGATGGTTATAAACTAACTGGGAAATGCATTTGCAAGAGTAACTGAAGGTATAGATAAAAACAAATTAACAATAAACTGGATACAGGTTTGACAAAGTGACACAAAAAACATGAGTTTAAACAATTGTTTTTTTAAGACTGCAGTACTGGTGCTGATACAGCATAGTAAGTGCAAGTGATGATAATATAGCACATAATTCTACTGCATTTCTACAGCTGCAGCGCGTAACGTCACAAAGAAAGGATTGTGACTTTCGCAAATTATTCAGAAGCAGATGAACTCCAATAATAATAAGTTTATTGATTGGGGGATGGAGCATCCCAGGGGATGCAGTCCTGTTCTGGTGGAGGGAGAGTTTTTATGCCATTCTGACACTCCCACCTATGGCTACACAGGTGGCAGTGTGAGGATAGTGGGGTAGGGAGGGAGGACGCCGTTAGGCGCTTGGCTAAGACATGTGTCAGCACAATACCAGCCTGGATGTTAGTCCTTCATGCTGTCATCCTCCAGGGGGAGAGGGGACAAAGGGGGAAACGAAGGGGTACTTCCCCCAGTGCCAAGCCCCATAATGGTCCCAGCCAGGAGTACAAGATAAGCAGGTATATCCGCCACCAGCATCGGCAACAGGAGTAAAAAAAATGTTAAACATTTTTTGAGGAAAACGACCTTGTACCCATGGATGTAGAGGGAGCAGGTTGCCTCTGGGGGTCCCATGGCTGTGGTTGGCCTGGGATCCCCTCAAAGTGATGGCTCCGGGATTGGGGAGGGGGTATCCTCTTCTGCGGGGGCCCAGGCGGCTGCCATTTCTGGTGCCGCTAGGGCCTCCTGGGAGGGGGTAGAGAATCCTGCTCCTGTGGTCTCCCTCGGGGGGGGTATGCAGAGTGGGGAGCCCCTACGCTGGTTTAGAGGAAGAGGGCTGCCTCAGAGTCTGAGGGATTGAGAGGTCGGGGCGAAGAGCGACGGCAGGTGGGGAGAAGTCACTGTGCTGAACCTCGCCTTTACCTCGAGTGCTCGAGGGCACCTTCTGGTGGCAGCGCAGAGAGTTGCTCTTTTGGACACATGCAACCACAGTCACGTCACAGGGGAGATTCCCCCTCTGGGCTCGTCCGGAGTTTGCCTTCTCAGCTTTCTTCGCAACCTGGTGTGGTCTCAGGGCCCCCAGTCATGGTGGCATCATTCCCTGGATCTCAGAGCCCCAGCAGAGGCTGTGCACTTTCTCTCAGGTGCCTTTCACCCATTCCTCTGCAGACACCCCCCCCCCAGGCCATGTGGTTCCTACAGGGCCCTTAACTTGGGAGACATTCAGAGCTACTGTGGTGGCCTCTCCTTCCTATGTTAGGGCCATGGATGAACAGGCCTTCCGCCTGTTCCCCCCACCACAGGAGTCTTCTGATCATTTGAGCTCCACTTCTTCCTCATCTTCCTCTTCTGAGGGAGAGGAACTTCCTGTCCACCTGTCCTCCGATTCTGATTTCACAGAATATTAGCGGTTCCTTTCGAGGCTGGTCACAGAGCTCCATATTTCCTTTGTTCGCAGGGACAATACCGAGTGGCTGACGCATGCATTCCTCAGTGAATTCAGCGCTCGACACCTCGTGGTGCCTTCCTGGCCAATCCCTTTCCAGGAGGCGTCTAACTGTACCTTTTAGTCTCCAGCCGCCCCTTCTCCAGCCCCAGCAGACTGCAGGAGACAGTATTGTTCCCCCACGAGTCTCTAGGTTCTCTACCTCACCCACCCTTGGGCTTAATGTCCCTAGACACTCCTTCAGGGCCTTGACCCTCGGATCCGGATTCCACAGAATTCGACAGGTGGGGACGAAGAATCTTCTCTTTCTCTCATGTGTTAATGTGCATAGGTTCACATCAGGCACACCACGTGCCTACAACAGGCATCTGTGGTCGATGCTGGCTCAGGTTCTGACATCTGTGCCTGATACAGAACAGTCCAGACAAGCCATTGCCCTCTCTGCACAGGGTCTGGAGCTTGCAAGGCACCAGGCAAGGGCATCTTATGATGCAAGTGAGGTGGCTTCCAGACTGGCAGAGACAGCGATCTGCATAAGGTGGACAGCAAGGCTTCATCTATCCAGACTGTCACCCATTGCCCGGCATAGGGTGATCTTCCCTTGTCAATCTTCACCATTCATTACTTCCTGGGTGTAAGCCAGAGGCGCGCAACCGCCACGGGAGCTTTTTTTTTTTTAAAAAGCTAGCTCTAACGGCGCCGCCCTCGAGACCGACGCCTTGCGTCATCTGGCGGCGGCGATTAATAACTACCGACTCCTCCTCAACTCAGTTCTGTTTCTCCCGCCCGTCGGGCAGCACCTGCTTCAGCGGGAGTAGTGTTTCATAAGTGCGCCAATACCTAGGCCGACTCCTTTTCGTTGCGCACTTGCGCCCTTACCACAGTAAGACTGTTCTTTTTCTATCTGTACGCGTCGGGTGTTTTCCTACTGTGTTTTACCTTAATTGTTTCGCGTTATGTCCGGTTCTGGGCCAGCGTTTTCTAAGACTGGCGGCGCCCGTGCGTGCGGTGCTCCTGTGGCGGCATTTCTCCGTCTCGGACGGCATGGCGTGTGTCTTGATGCCTGGGACCCAACCATGATATGGATCTGCGATGCCTGCTTCTCCATGGACCGTCGCGTTCTCTAAAGTCCATGCGTTCAAGCTTGGCAAGGCCCGCGCCGACTTCGGGGACCGGCGTCGTTCACGGAACTCCCAGGTAAGGTCTCTAGGCCCTTCCCCCAGGTCCCCTCCCGGGCCTATACGGTCCGCGGAGGAGGGGGCCTCTTCATCTTATCTTGCCGAATAGGAGGCCCCTTCCACGGTGTCGGGGAGCATTGCGGTCCCTTCCGGGCCGCGCGCCGACACCGCTCGGCAGTCACCTCCTCGGAGATGCAGGCTCCCCAGTGTCGAGGCCCATGATTTCTGGGCGGACACGGCGGACCCACCAGCGCCCTTCTTCGGCGCGCCATTTCAGATCCGGCGCCCGTTCGGCGGTGCCGGTGATCGAGAGGCGGTGCGTTCGCGGCGCCGTTTTGGATCCGGTGCCGTTCCGCGTGCCGGTGATCGGGCGGTGCGTTAGCGGCGCCGTGGGCCTGGTTCTTCTCCTCCTCGCGCGCCGTCTCGGTTTCCGACACCGGGGAGGCGTTTCCGTGGCCCGCTGGTGCCGCGGGGGAGCTGGGACCGGGCCTGGCTGTTGCTGATGTTCGGGGGGCAGGCGGCGCCGCCTCGGGTACCGGTGCCGTCCGCGGCGCCGTTGCCTCGGGGACCCCTGGGGTAGCCAGTGTTGAGGTCCTGCTGGTCTCGTCCTCCTCGGAGGCCGATGACTCAGACGTGGATCCATCCTGGCACCCCCACTCTTCGGGGTCTGGGTCCCCTGTGGCACGAGGTACCAGGCGGCGCAGCGGGCCCCTCCCTCTGTCCCCTTCCGTCCTCTCCTGAGGGCTCCATGGCTGGGGTGGCTTTGGGTCCCAGGAGGAGGCGGGGTGACTATGGGGAGGCTCCCTCCCGGGGACGGTGACAGCAACCTCCGGGTGCTGTTGCTCCTCTGGGGTGTGGGAAGCTGCGGTCGAGGAGGAGGCTCTCTTGGAGTCCAAGGGTTGAGGGCAGGGGACAGGCCCTCGGTCTTCTTTGGCCACCTCAGGGGTGGCCAGGAGCAGTAGCGCTGAACCCCGCCCCTTCCCTCTGGGGCTCTAGGGTGTCCTCCGTGGTGTTGTTGTGGGCTGCCCTTCTGGATCCATGCAGTCCCGACTGCCGCAGGGGAGATTCTCCCCTGGGCTCTTCCAGGCTCCGCTTCAGGGTTCCGTCTTGCGGCCTGGTTTGTTGTCCGGGACCCCACCAGCTCGGCCTGCTCCCCAGATTCCAGAGCCCTGGCAGAGATCTGTTGCCTCCTCGCAGGTGCCCTCTCCCATCTCTCTGCCTCCACCACCCCGCCTCCCAGGCCATGTCGGTCCCTCGGGTCCGTTATCCTGGGAGCAGTTCAGAAGGTTCTGCAGCGGCCTTCCCTTCATCGTTAGATGTATGCATGGCTGGGTCTTTTCGACTCTCCCCACCGCCGCAGGAGTCCTCTGAGCATTCCAGCTCCCCATCATCCTCGTCTCCCTCCTCTGAGGGGGAGGAACCCCCTGCTCATCTCTCCTCCGATGCTGATTTCACTGAATATCAGCGATTCCTTTCGAGGATGGTGAGGGACCTTCGGATCTCCTACATTCGTAGAGACAATACCGAATGGGAGACGCGTGAATTCCTTGGGGAATTCAGTGCCCAACACTTGGTGGTACCTTCCTGGCCTATCCCCTTCCAGGAGGCGTCTATCCGATCCTGGCAGTCGCCAGCCGCTTCTTCTCCAGCCCCGGCTGACTGTCAGCGTAGGTATTGTGCCCCCTCGGAGTCTCTAGGTACTCTTCCCAACCCCCCTTCTGGCTTGGTCTACCTTGACACTCCCTCCGGGCGCCGCTGCCCAGGCGCCGACCGCCCACCATACCCGGACTCCTTCAGTTCGACTCTGGGAGCAAGAGTGTTCTCTTCTTCTATGCGGCTGCTCTGTATAGCATCACATCAGGCTCACCACGCTGCCTACAATCGGCACCTGTGGTCGATGCTTTCTCAACTCCTAGCGTCGATGCCTGATACGGAGCAAACCAGACAAGCTGTTGCCCTCTCCGCTATAGGCCTGGAGCTGGCAAGACACCAGGCAAGGGCATCTTATGACGCCAGTGAGGTGGCTTCCAGGCTTGCGGGGACAGCGATCTGCATTAGGCGGACAGCATGGCTTCGTCTTTCAAGGTTGTCACCCCTGGCCCGGCGTAGGGTGATGCGCTCTGCCTTCCGGGGGACCCGTCTCTTTTCTTCTAGAGCTAGGAGACTTTTGCAGGGGCTATCTCCGTCTCCACGTCCTCGGGAGGCACCTCCTAGCTCTTCTCCCACTTAGGCTTCTGTGAATTAGCCAGGGTCTTCCCCTTCTGTTTCTCACCAACAGGAGGCTGGGGGTCTTGTTCCCTCAGGGTCTTTACCCTTCCTCCTGGGGAAGGGGAGCTTGCTCACCTAGGAAGTAATGAATGGTGAAGATTGACAAGGAAGATATGAAATTGACGTACCTACCGTAATTCTTGATCTTCTCTTGTATCTTCACCATTCATTCTACCCTCCACCTTCCCCTCATTGGCCTCCTTCTGTGGCGCTCCCCTCCGTCTCTGTTCCTCCCTCTTGCTGAACCTAAAAAAAAATATAAAAAAAAAAAAGGGGGACATCTCTCTATCCTTGCCTTTTCCTTAAAAGTTTCCAGGAAAATTATTTACTCTAAGATTCGTAGCTTTTTGTTGCAGGAGGCTGGGGTCGTGAGTGAGCTACCAGACTATCTCACCGCCATGTTCTCAGGCGAGGCACTCCTAGGGACCTTGCCTGACTCTGTCTGTGCAGTTTGGTCCCACAATATTCTGCTAATCAATTACTAAGCCCTAGAATCAACCCCTTTCTTTTTTGCAGAGCAAGAGGAACGGCACGGTTATTTCTTTCTCTCTTAAAACTGAGGGAACTCTCTCCGACTGCTTGAAGGCAGCCCCTGGCTTCCCAGGTCATGTTTTTCCTCGTAAGCCTGTGAGTCATACTCTGTCTTGAACCCCCCTTTTTCAAGGGTCCTTCTGAGGACAGTGTTGCAGGAAAAGCAGTGCCAACCATGACCGTCTCTCCTGCCTTGCCATAGCAAGTCCGATTGAGTTCCGTTATATTTCTTACAAACTGCCTTGAAAGGCTAAACTTTCTTTCTATACCCTTTGAGCAGCTCTTACATGCTGCCTGGGAATCAACCTTTTCCTAGCCGGGTGTCCTTCCAGAAGCAAGGCCTGCTCTCGGGCCAGGAGCCCGCAGCTAGGATCAAGGACCATGGCATGTTGAGGTCAAGACTATGCCCTCCTTAGTCTGTCTAGCGGGTTCGTGAACCTTCTCTTCAGCACTACCAGTGGGGATTCTTGCCCCCTTATTAAATCGAGCCTTAAGCCTCTCAGCTAACTATGCTCGTTGGGCATTCTGGTCTCCTCAACATCCCATCTTTCTTCTTCTTCTCTCTTCTTCATTCTTTCTCCTTCCCTTTTCTCTGTATCTGTTCCTCCTAGAGTCGCCCCGGTAAGGAGGCCCTGTGATCCCTAGGGCAGGAATACTCTCTCCTCTGTCTGTTCTCCATCGGCTTATTCCTTTTTCAGTTTATTTTCCTTACTTTGCTATCCCTTGGCTATCTTGCCTCGCTTTCTCTTTTTTTCCACAATATAATTTTTGCCTCTCCGGCTCACAGAACTGAGTTGGAGGAGGGTCAGTAACTACTAACGGCCGCCGCTCGCATGGCCTTAGGCGTCGGTCTGGGGCGCCGTTAGAGCTAGCTTTAAAAAAAAAAAAAATCCTTGGCGGAAGCGCCGCCTCCCGCTTACACCCAGTAGTAATGAATGGTGAAGATACAAGAGAAGATCAAGAATTACGGTAGATACGTAATTTTCATATTTCTGCAGCTTTCTGGGGGACTCATCTGTTTTCCCGCAGGGTGAGGAGGATTCTTCAGGGGCATCCTCCATCCCCCCGGCCACAGGGAACACCCATCATCCTCAGCCGCCTTAGACTGCCTCAGTCTATTGGCTAGGGCCTTCCCCTCCTGCTTTCCACCAGTAGGAGGCTGAAGGATCTGTTCCCTCAGAGCTGAACATCAGCCCCCCTCCGGGTGGGCTTGGTACTCACCCAGCAGTAATGAATGATGAAGGCTGACAAGGGAAGATATGAAAATTATGTACCTACCATAATTCTTGATCTTTTCCTGTATCTTCACCATTCATTACTGATTTCCAACCACCTTCCCCTCATTTTTTGGGTGTCTCCCCCGCCCTGCTCGCCCTCCCCCCTCAAGGCCAATTGGGGGCTGAGTCCTCCTGGTACCTCAGGACCTTCTGTTCCTTCTCTGAAATCACAGAGGGTTCAACCTGAGAGGAGGGCGAGTAGGGCTTCACCCTTACCTTCTGAGGGAACTCTTTCTGATTCTCTTGCTGTGTTGTCCCCAGAATTGGGGCTTCTTCATATTTCAGGACTTTTTCCTTATGACTTGTACTTCTCAAGACACTCCTAGGGAGTCGGAAGGAGTTTCCTTCCCTGTCTCTGTTTGTTTTCCACACAAATATATTGCGCCCTTCTTTAAGGGGCTCCTATACTAGTACTCGGTCATGTGGCTGTATACTCATTTTTTCCTACACCTAGTCAGGGCTCTCTCCTCTTTGGAACAGATCATTTTTCCCCTTTTGGGGACAATCTGTGAGCTCTTGGCTTAGGTTGTGGTTAATTGGATAGCTGGGTGGGAAGGCAAATCTGCCTACTTGAAAACAAGTTGTACAGATGGTTCAATTGAGCCACCTAATAACACCATTAGCTGGAGGGATCCTTACTCCCTTATCCTCAGTCTTTTTAGGACTGGTAAGCTCAAGCCAGTTTCTCCCAATGGTCATGGCAGATCCCCCCTCCTCCCTGCTATCCTTTTCTTCTTCTTTTCTTTCTCTTCTACCATTTTCTTTCCTCTCTCAGAGCCACCTGAGAAGTGAGACCTTGCAGTCCCTTAGGGTAGGGTTCTTCTTTTCTGTCCTCTCTTCGGCTTATTCCTTTTTCAGTGTATTTCCTTTCCTTTGTCTATCCCTCGGCTTCCTTGCCTCACTCTTCATTTCTAACCTATTTTCACCTCTCTGGCTTTACAGAACTGGGATGGAGGAGGAGTCTGCAGCACCTAACGGCCGCCCCTCGCACACCACGTAGTGTGTTCTGCTCGTGGGCGGCGCTGTCAGTGCCAACTCCTCCCTCCAAAAAAAAAGCTCCTGTGGCGGGTGCACGCATCCGGCTTACACCTATCAGTAATGAATGGTGAAGATACAAGAGAAGATCAGGAATTACAGTAGGTACGTAATTTTCATTTCTGGAGACCACATCTCAAGAAAGACATAGAGTTGAGATGGTCCAGAAAAGAGGAACTAAAGGTCAGCATCAAAAGCCCTATGAAGAGAGATTGAAGGACCTCAGTATGTATATCCTGGAGGAAAGGAGGGAGAGATATATGATAGAGAATTTCAAATATCTCAAGGGTGTAAATAAGGTTCAAGCAAAGCCTGTTTTAGAGTAAAACATGCTCAAGAACAAAGGGTCATGCTATGAAGCTGGAGGGGGTAGACTCAGGGGAGATGTAATTGCAGAAAGAGTGGTGGGTGGCTGGAACAGCCTCCCAGCGGAGGTGGTGAGGGAAAAACAGTAATGGGATTTAAGAATCAATGAGATAGGCATAAGGGAACCTTTGTGGTAAGGAAAAGGGGAGGTAAAGCTGGAGATGAAGTAGGGTCTGCGGTGTTACAGTAGGTAGGGAAAATGGGCAGACTAGGTGGGTCAAGCAGTCCTTATCTGCTGTCAAACTCTATGTTTCTATGTTTCAGGGTTCTGGCAGGCACAGGAAAGGAGAATGTCAGAGGTGAGAGAGGCAGAGTTGGTAAAGTAAGTAAACCGTGACGCGGTGTGCATGGTAGGATTTTAATGCACGTCCCAGAGGTGTAGTAAGGCACAAGGCCAAAGGATGAATGTCCTTATGCCTCTGGGAACTGTATTAAAATCTTATCATGCACACACCCTGGAGGGGCTTATTACACTTGTAAAATGGTTTTAAGTAGTTTTTTTGTGACGGAGGAAAACCAGATTCAGCACTGGACCATGTGTTTATAGAGAGAGAGATTTAATACACAGTCTGGTGACATCTCTTGGAAAATGAAATGTCTAGATTTTTTCTTGTCATTTTTTAAGAGACTGTTAGGGAGCTAGACAGGAAGAGGAAGCAGTCAGAAATGACAGCTCAATATAAATAATGTTCCACACAAGTGTTTATTATCAAAACCCCTGGTAGTATTATCAACCCCTTTAGTTACAGCTGTAACCGTCCCACAACTGGGCTGGGAACCAGACTGAATTTTATAGAGAGTTTCATTAGCATCAGGAAATGGTTTTAATTTGGATTTATAAAATGGCAAGGGAAAAAAATCTCAAAATTTCAAATGGCCAAGAGATGTCAACTGACCGTGCATTAAATCTCTATAACCGCACGGTCAGGTGCCAAATCTCACTTCCCTCCTCCAAAAACCTACTTAGAGCCATTTTATAAGTGTAATAAGACCCACTAGGGTGTGTATTATAGGATTTTAACACACTTTCCCAGGGGCATAAGGATAATCGGCCTTCAGCCTCATGCCTAGCTATACCCCTGCAGCATGCATTAAAATCCTATAATGTGCACCATGTCATGGCTTATTACTTATTTCACTGCCTCTGCCTCTCTTACCTCCGACATCCTTCCATCCTATGTCTACCAGAACCCTGAGTTTCTCTTCCTAATTCTTCCCTTCAAGCCTCCACCTACTCTTCTCCCATACCACCTAGTTCATACTACCCAATCATTTTGGTCTCTCTTCCTCCTAAAATGCACACCCTGTCATGGCTTATTACTCATCTAATAATTCCATGCCTATTGCTAAAACAGAGGGATCTTGAATTTGATGCATCACTGCGTTTATTCCACTAAAAGAAGAATGATGACTACCATAATTAAGGGACTGCAGTCATCTATAAAGTAAGACGAAATGTATTGGTAAACGGAGATGCAGTGAGTAATGTGAGTTTTATGAAGTATGGGTCAACCACATCTGGCCTTTTATAATTTTTCTGATCAAGTTCCTTCAGCACCATGAAAACTCCATTACGAGTAAAGGCTGTCAAATAAAATAACCTCTTCTTTTGATGATCAAGCGTCAAGGTCGGTCATATTAGGCTTCAGTATATCAGTGCCTGCAGGATCAGATTTTTATTCATTTCCAAAAGCAGATCCAGCTGCCACAAAATGATGAGAGAATGCATCTAAAATGTCTGACTCATCTGAGATTATATGCTGTGGCAAAGTAGATGTTATATTAATTGCATTCCAGTATTAATGCCTTCCGAAATATAGCTGGATTGTTTAAATTTTTAGCTGTTAGCCAAAGATAATATTCAGTTCAGTTTGAGGTATTCTAATGACATGCCACAGCCAACACAAAACAGAATTAAGCATAGTGTCTGTACTGTATACAAATATTTGTGCAACAGGGTAGGCGTGTAAATGGAGTGAGATAAATCAGTTTACCCAAGTAACTGTGTGTAAATGCAGAATCTTACATTTATACACATAGGTGTACTATATCCCATATTTATCTCTCCTGCCACCTCCACGGCCTGCTGACACTACTTCTCTCAATTTCATTTTACCAAGTACGTCCTGTATTGTATTTCTTCCCCAGCACTTTATTCTACCAGCTCCCCCCCCCCAACACACACACACAGCACCCGCCTGCATGCCCACTACCTGCTTTCCAGCTTCCCAACTCTAAAAAAACAAGCAGTCTGGACAGCCTCATTAAAACAAATCTACCTTTTTTGTTCCTTTTCTTAAGCTTGTAACAGCCCTGCTTATTTCCCTTAGAACTGCTTTCTGCAGCCACTAGTTCCTTACTCTCCCAGTCTGACCACTCATTCAAACCACCCACAAATCTTCATGCTTTCTAGCACCAAAGGTCTCCGCTTCCATTTTAAATTTAAAAACATAATAAAAGCAAAAAAAAACTTTTTCTGTATGACGAGAGCTGATGCTCGCATTCCTCCACTCCATCCCGCTTGCTTAAGCCCATCGCCATGTTAGCTTGAAAATTTCACAAAGCCACTTGCTTTGCCAATCAGTGGCAACATAGCGGAGCCAGCACAGATGTCATGATGCAGCATCCATGGCAACAGCCATAGAATGACGCTCCTCAGAAATGGAGGCGCTTCAATGCACGAAGAAAACCAACGAAACCTTTATATTTTTAATGAAACAACAAACATTTTTCAAATAAAAACCACACTAACCCAGCCATCCTTATTGCGTAAATCATCAGATATGCGGGCAGGCGATTGTGTGATAAACCATTTATGTTGTTTAGTAACCATAGATCTCTTGTAACCATCTCTCGTGGCTCCATCACTCATGAGGTTACTTGAGGTTAATGACAGCTATCAACATAAATGGTTTACCTCCTGTCGCCCCCGCATATCCCTTATCTCTACAATGTAGGTGAGAGTCAAACCTTACACATGTTATTTATTTTACTACGGAAGCATTCTAAATGAAAATAAATAATTTATTTCAATTTTAGGTGGGTCATCAGCATTTATCCTCACTTTAGATTGGTCACAAATAAGCTCTTAGCCAATGGGAGAGCAGTTTGCACAGTGTCTGATGACTTCACAGTGGCCACTGATGCACTCTAAACAGAGCAGTGAAAGTAAACAGAGGCAGTTAAATATTCTTTTTTTTGATTATTTATCGCCATTCAGCTGCCCCCTTCAGCCTGACCGGCCTCCCCAGCCCTGACATCCCAGAATTGCCAGGGCTTACCATATGCCCAGTCCAGGAGCAGAGCCTGTGATTGGCCTAGCGCCTGGTGCTCCCTTTAGCCTGCGCTGCCCCCAGCCTCCACCGCGAGGCAGTCAAGAGCTGAGGGATACCACCTTTCCTCCCTGGAGAGGAGAGCTGCCTCTTGGTGGCTCCATCTAGCTCCGCGCCTCCCCCCCCCGGCAACTTCTGATGGCCCGTACTGGTTCCCGAACATGGGTCATCAGCATGGTGCCAGGTAAGGCGTCCAGTGCCTTAGCCCGTGGCACCACCAGGCCGGCCGTTAAATATTCTTTAAAAGAACTAATCTGATAGATCTACAATTTAAAATACATTGTATAAATTCAACCCACAATAGCCTCACCCAGAATATGAAATTTATTGTCACTCGTGAGGGGGCAGGACTTTCATAACTCACTCATGGCTTTGCCACTCATCAATTGTGGTCCTGCCCCCCTCACTCATGATGATAAAAGGCATATTCTGAGTCAGGCCTTTGCATATCCCATCTGTCTGTCTATCTATGGGCAGTATCTGTCTATCTACCGACAGTATCTATCTATCTCTCTATCTGTCTATGTGTCTGTCTGTCTCTTATCTTCTTTGCAAAAAAAACTTTAATGCACCAGCTAGGGTAATTTGGTGCCACAAAAATTGGGAAATGTGGCATTAGGGTTTCTAACCCCCCCCCCCCAAACAACAAAAGGAAAAAACATTAGGATATTGGGTCTCCAGAGTCCTGGTGAATCAGTGGAGGGGTCTTCCTTGGGGTTGTCCCAAACTCTGATATTTTTCATTTTGCTGCGGAGGGTAGGGCTGGAAACCCCACCACCATTTTACTTTTGTGGCAGGCATTGGTTACCCTAACTGGTGTATTAACATTTTGCAAAGAATTTCCTTTCTTTATGAGATAGTGGAATCTCATCCTCATTCACACACATCCCAAAGGGACCTGCATGAGCAGCTGCAGATGCACAGGTCCCTTTGGGCCCTGTGCCATGGGAAGACTCTATCTACATACAGAAGTGTAGGACTTGGCACATCCCCTGTCCCAGCCAGGAAATGAAAGTTAAAATTATTAAAGTTACTAGTGAGCATAGAAAAATTCATATTTTGACCCCAGATTTTAAACATAGCCTCCTTATGACCCCACCTCATGAACATGGGCATTGAAAATTTTCAAATCCCGCCCAAAAGGTGATTTCACCAAGCGACCATGAAATTGTCTTTCAGCCCTGATCTGCATAATTCCACCACCATTGATCATGAGGTGGGGAGGAGGAGGATTGAGCATCCTAGCCTACTTTCCTTCTCTGGGGGGGGGAGAGTGTCCGGCACTTTACAGACCCCTGGCAGAGTCTGGGTGTACCATCGCAGCCGGAGCCATCATCTCAAGGGGATGGGCAGATGCTGGACATTATTGCAAATCCCGCTCCCCCGGGGATCCACACTTCACTAAAAATATGGCTGCTGCCTCCCTCTATGATGCTCCGCTCCATTCCCGATCGTTCTCCAACCCTGCCGGTGACAGATAGACATGCTTTTGCCACCTGTCTCAATCCTGTGGCCCCACCCTGGGGGGCAAGCCAGGGGGTTCCTCCAGTGGGGGATTCCTGCCGGAGTCCCGACTTCAGGTCCACGGGTTCTGGGTGGGGCGGCAAGCCTGGGAATAGGTCGCTGTGGCAGGTAAGTCTGGGGACAGTCAGAGCGCGGGGTTGTGAGCTGAGCTCTGGGAGGAGTGCCACAACAAAAGCATAGTAAATTGTAAAAAAAAAATAATTCATGTTGAAAATTTGGGGTCACAATATGCAGAAATCACAAAGTTATGAATCAAAGTTCAAAACCCCATTAAAATACATTGAACCACATCTACCTTAGTTTACATAGAGATACATGTCGTAAATTACATATCGCCAATAACACGTCGCAAATTAATGCATAATGGGTAAAAATTACGAGTTGCGAATGGTAAAAGTGTGACAAGTTGCCAGAGGCAGTCCCAATGCAGAAAGATAGGTTTGGGGAGGTATTTTTTTAAATTCAGTACCAGAATGAAGCTAAACAACTGCTGTTTAGAAAAACACAGTTGTTGGAGTTTGCTCTTACCTCAGTATTTCCTTTTTATACCATTTTGTAAATTGTAAAAAAAAACAAGATGGCAGTGGTCACAATCGGTATTTTTCGCCATACGACAAGTAAATCATGGAAATAAGCCCTTGCAATAGTTTTTTTTTTTTTTTTTTTTTTAACCAAACTTGAACATTGAGTCAAAAATCATTATAAGTCTACAATGGTATAATATTGTTTCACCAAACCCTTGAAAGGCACACCCTGGGCACAGGCCCCTTCAAACCTGAACATTCCATGAAAAAAATTCCACACTGCTTAGGCTGTAAGTGAGAGCAAAAATTAGGCAATGTTAAGTCTAGTTTTTGTTTGTTTTTTGAGCCCCGTATCTTGAAAACCTTACAAGATGTTGTCACAAAATTGTTCACGTCTTGAGACTCTGACAGCCTAACTGCAAGTTAAGGTGCAAAAATTGGGGTTTAACACTGACCAGCCTACTTAACCCTAAATATAGGGGGGCTATCGTGCCCCTATAATACATATTAGCTAGTGACATCAGTAACAGCAACAAATCAAGAAAATGTTGTTACTGTTGTCAAAATGAATATTTTTAAAGGTTACTGTCATCACAGTGGAATACTGAACCAATCAGAGAGCAGCTTTCACAGTGCTGATAACATCACAATACCTAGTGCAGCACTGAAGCAAGCTTTTAAAGAGCACCTTACTTGGTGCAATGCAAAATCATCAGGAAGTTCCGTTAACTGACTGGGAGTTCCTCCATAGTAGTTGTAACATTTTCTGTGCAGCCCAATAAGGAAGGGAAGGGATCATATTTTGTCCCCGAGGGGGCTAGCCACTCAATCCCTTCCACTTCCTTGTCCCCTACGACGTCGCCACACTTCCTTGTTTTGTGATGTAATTATATGACTAGCATGGGGACATGCTCCACTCAAGCCTGTGAAGCATTATGTTAAAAGTTATTTTGACTATTTTAACCAGACTTTTAGTACGAATCGGGGCCAGTATTCAAGTAACAAGAGCGTATTTGAATACCGGCTCCGATTTGAACTCAAAGTCGGATTATTCCCGCAGTATAGAGTTCGGTAGGGGCATGGGCAGTCTGTGTGGGATTCGAAGTGTTTGTGTCAGTGGGGGTATCCGAGGTCATCGAGGTAATCTCGAAGCTGTGGCCCACTTTTTGTGAACTGGACCTGAGCCTGACGTGTCTCCTAGTGGGATGTATTGAGTTCGTTGGTCCAGTGTTCGCTGAGATGGTCCAGTGTTCATTGTCAGAGGGGCTGTTCCCCAATGTCTTGAAGAAGGCATTGGTGACACCCCTTCTGAAGAAATCATCTCTCAACCCTGACATCTTAGTGAATTACCGACCTGTCTCCAATCTTCCATTCTTAGAGAAGGTTGTGGAGAAAGTGGTGGCATCACAGCTCGAAGATCACCCAATGACCTTCAACATCTACGAGCCACTCCAGTCTGGATTTAGGAGGAAGCATACCATTGAAAAACAGCATTAGTTAGAGTGCAGAATGATCTCCTTGGGGTGAGAGATAGAGGAGCATGGTCAATTCTCGTTCTCCTCGATCTCTCAACAGCTTTTGACACCATAGACCATGTGGTGCTTCTTGATCATCTTAGAGGGTTTTGTGGCCTCACCAGCGAAGTCATCAGCTGGTTGGAGTCCCATCTGACAGGCAGGAAGCAACGGGTTGTGATGGAAATTTCTCCTCCGGCCTGAAGCTCTTTATGTGCGGAGTCCCTCAGGGCTCGATCTTCTTACCCATGCTGTTTGCAGTGTACATGCTGTCCCTGGGTGATATCATTAGATGTTATGGTCTAGATGTTCACTGCTATGCCAATGATACCCAGCTGTATATGTCCTTTGCCCCTGGAACATCGGACGCTGAGGATGTGCTAAATAAATGCTTATCCGAGATCTAGGACTGGATGTCCTCTAACTGACTGCAGCTCAACCCAGACAAGACGGAAGTGCTGGTGACTGAGCCAGGTCATCAGCGGGATATGGCTGCCACTGGAGCAGGAACAGGGTTGTTCCTGGGTGCCACCTCACTGGTGGCAGCCAATAAAGTTTGAAATCTGGGCATCATCCTGGATGACGGATTGACACTTGAGGCTCAGGTGTCTTCCGTTGTTCGAAATGGTTTTTACCATTTGAGGAATGTCACCTGAATTAAACCTTTAATCCCATCTGATGACCTGCCTTCACTGCTACACGCCTTTGTAACATCCAGACTTGACTACTGCAATGCTCTTTACTTCGGGGTCAGTAGGGTAATCTCCTCCAGCTACAGTTAGTGCAGAACACTGCAGCCTGGTTGTTAACGGGCCTTCATAGGTCTGTACATACAACCCTGGTTTTGTGCCAACTGCACCGGCTGCTGGTCAGGTGGAGGATTGCATTCAAGGTGGGCTTGCTCACTTACAAGGCCCTATACGGGTCGGGTCCTGGATACTTGTCAGACCTTCTGACACCTGCCCACCCAGTGTGCTCACTCACTCTTCCATGGACGGCTTCCTCACAGTTCCGAGGGCGTGGCTTAAGACCTCCAATGACCACACTTTTGAAGTCACCGGGTCTGTCCTGTGGAACTCATTGCTGTGGTCTCTAAGGGAAGCTCCCTCTATGGAGAGTTTTAAATGAGTACTAAAAGCGCATTTGTTTAAACAAGCTTTTAATTTGTAAATCAGCATTTTAAACTGGGGTTTTAGAGTTTTATTTAATATTTATTATGGATGTGTTTTAAATTGACTCTGACTTAATTATTAATCTGTTTTGCTTTGAATTTTCCACCTCTATGTAAATCACCCAGAGCTTCTGGGATTGGGTGCTAAGTAAATTAATTTTACTTACTTAAAGCATTTGGAAGTTTGTTACTTTTGTGTCATTTTATTATTTTTATCAAAGTAAATAATTTAGTTTCTCTCATCCACTCCGAGTGTCCGTGTGCAACGACCATGAAGAATGGTAGGGAACCTAAAGAGGCAAGCTGCTCTGGCAGCAGGCCCGCGTCTGGTCCACTCTTTTTTCCGGGAAGGGGTTCTGATGATGGGTGGTCTAGTACTTGGGAGGAAAGACAGTCCTCCTGTATATACAAAAAGAAGTGATCCCAGTCCCACAAATGCTCTGCATCAGGTCCAGGCACTGCATGACCTCAGCCTCTTCCTCCTATCACAAAAAGAGGAAGAAAATGGCACTGGTTGAGGTCACCTTCTATGAGGCCTCCCATGAGACTCTCAACTTCCCAGAGTTGGAGGTCCTTACCATTGCCACCAGGGACCTCTAGGCTTAGGAGGTCAGCATCTTGGGCCCCCCTTGTCTTTAAGTAAGGGCTCTGGTAGGCAGTTCCACCACTGGGCAGCTCTTATGGGGCATTGAGTACAGTGTTTGGCCCAGATGGCACCGTTGGTGGAGCTGGTCTGTGGCCCTTCAGTGCCGGTGAAGCTGGTGCTGCAGGAAGTGCCACTAGGCCTGGAAGAATGTTTGCTTGTGACAACAGCCCTTGGGCCCTTGCTGGGAGTGGCGCCGCTGATGACTGTCCCACTGGTCATATCTCCTCCATCCTGTTTGGAGATAAGGGCAGCTTCGGAACCATGGTTGGTTGGTTACCATGGTCCTGGCTGGGTCATCTACACCAGTGCCACATCAGGTGCTGGTTTCAGGCTCCTCAGAGCCCAGCCCAGTGCCAGGTATGGCATCAAACCTGGTACCTCATGGGTTCACGGTGCCGCAAATCTTCCCAGTGCCGTACCCGATTCCGGTTCTGGCACCTCCTCTGGCACCAGTCCCTCATCCTTCATGGCCAGTGTCACCAGTGTTGCAATAGCTACACACTGGGTTGTCTGACTTGCAATCTCACCCTCGCTTCTGCCCCCTTCCAAGGAGGATGTAGAGGGGGACGAGTCAGATCCCAACCTCATTATCTCTGAAGGCGATGATGATGGCTTTTACTATAGTCAAGAGGCTTTGGCTATTCATAAAGCAGAGAGCATAGAGGGTATCCTCCTGGTTTAAACCTCGTATAAAGTAATGTTGTACGCAGACAATGTCCTTCTGACGGCATTAAATCCAGAACAATCAGTGCCAAAAGTCTGGGCTATCCTGCAAGAATGAGAAAGTGGTGGGAGTTAGATTAAATACTAATAAAACAGAGATCCTAGCATTAAATTATACCCTGTCTGACAGGCTTTAGCAAATTATTAAAATTAAATGGCATAGTAAACAATTAAAATATTTGGGCATTGTTATCCCTAGAGATCTTAAAAACCTGGAGAGGGGAGGAGGGAGCAGAGACAACAGTCTGTGCTGAGAACCCTGCACAGCAAGCAGACTAGACAGACCAAAGGCCCTAATTCTGCAATTCTGCTGCCTTCTTCATAAGTTCTCATTTTCAGACGGGTCCCTTGGCTTTAATGTGTACACGACAGAGTGTAGCGCACATTGATGGCGGGGGGTGAACACTTGTGGATACAAAAGGGGAATATTGATCATAACAGCAGTTCATGTATTCCCTGAATCGTGAGGGGGAGGGAAAAATAGAGGACACAAGTACAAATTCTGGACACTACAATTAGCCTTTCAGACCACGGCCCCCTGACATCACAAAGCTGTCACTGCTTAGTCCTTCAGTGGTTAGTTGTTTGCAGCTCTAATTAGTCGACTTTCTTCAGATAATTGCTCTGGAGACCTAATGGGCAGCTCTGGCATTAGACGCTTGGCTCACACTGCGATTATAAATAGACAGGCACTCGCACGTTGGCAAGCAGTAGCTCTAAGCACGATTAATTTTAAATGATTTCCAGTTTAGGGCAGCTAAGCCTCAGAGGTAAACGTCAATTTCTTGGTTATCATGACTGTGACTTGTAAACTTTTTTGAATTTGACTTTGAGTTTGGGCACCCAAAAAACATAGCTAGAGTAAATTCAGGGTATCTTTTTGTTGTTGTTATAATTAACCTCAGCATAGCTTAACTGACATACAACAGCTTGTTTTTAGTGCGGGGGGGGGGTCCTTCTCCTGCCCAATTTTGGGCTTTGCTTTTACTAATCCTAATGGTATTGCTTTCTCTCTTTGATGTTATTTATCCACAGTGCAGTACAGCTTGGTGGTTAGAGCACAGAGCTGTGAGTCTGGATGTCTTTGATGTTATTTATCCATGATGCAGTATAGCCTGGCGATCAGAGCACAGAGCTGTGAGTCTGGAGACTCATACCTGGGTTTGAATCCCAGAACCACCACTGACGTGTGTGGTCAACAACAAGGCACTTAATGTGTGCCTGTTTTTTTATCAGTAGTGTATCTCCTGTTTTGCCCACCCTGCCCCCCTATCTGGACCAGTCCTCCTCAGCCCCATCACCTGTCTTTTCTGGGACTTACCATCATGCTCTGGTTATCCTGTACCACAGGACCTTCTGAGGTGCCCAGTTGCCAGGGTGGAGTCTGCAGAGGATCGGGCCATCTTTTAACTGCAGTTGGGGGGGTCCACTAATTTATAATGCATTGTGCATACTCTGAGTCCGTGGAGCCCCCCCCAGCATCTAAAAGCAGGATCCCTTTTCCCTATATCCCACTGTGCTGCCAGGCAGATTTCTGCAGGAGGCATCTGTCAAGCTGGATTTGTATACCCCCGCCATCGAGGGAGGAGAGCTGTCCTTGTGACAATCCTCCCTCCACCAGCCAGTTCTCAAATGACCTTTCCTGAACCTGGGTCGCCGATGTGCCAGGTGTGGCAGTCAGCACCTCAGCCTGTCATGCCAGTGGGCCAGCCCTTAATGTGTACCTGGACATAAATCTTTCCTCGGTCACATCTGGAAATGAGCTTTCGCTGTCTGCCTTTCCCTGCACAAAAATTATTTTGGGAGTCTTTCTGAGCAGATATGGTGCCGTTTGACTGATAAGTAGCCAGTGAAGTCCCCTGTCTTCAGTAAGGGGTCATGGTCAGCATGTTAGCATGGCTCAGTTGGTAGGACAGCCGTCTATGGACCAGAAGGTCATGGGTTCTAGTCCTGCACCATATTGGGCACTTAGTGCAGTACAAGAGGGATGCTGTTCTGTCGGGGTGTGCTGTCCTTTGGATTAGATGTTAAACCGAGGCCTCTATCTGACTTTTCTGGTGGTAGTTCAGGTAGACATTAAAGATCCCACTGCACTTCAGGAGTAGTGGAATTTCTCCAGTGTCCTGTCCAAATTTCCCCCACTTACTAAAATACCATTAGAAGCTTAAGTTGGTTCAGTTTCAGTTTGTTTGCATTTGTATCCACCACCGCCACCCCCCCGGGACATGGTTGAAAATAGGCAGTAAGGTCTAGCCCTCTACATGCTGGTCAGCTGACATCAGTGATGGGCAAGGTAACAATAATGTAAGGTCAGAAGGGACTTTGGGTCTACCATCTTCACCCCTCCCCCAACACACACACAGACACACACTTCATAAGCAGGCATGTACAAATATGATTTGCAAACATGTATTTATAGGGATTCCCCACCCACTCTACTACCCGGGGTACCCTTGGATTCCCTGCCCACCCTACTACCCAGGGTACCCTGTGATTCCCTGCCCACCTTACTATCCAGGGTACCCTATGGTTCTCTGCCCACCCTACTACCCAGGGTGCCCTGTGATTCCCTGCCCACCCTACTACTCCGGGTACCCTGTGATTCCCCTGCCCACCCTACTATCCAGGGTACCCTATGATTCCCTGCCCACCCAACTACCCAGGGTACCCTGTGATTTCCTGCCCACCCTATTACCCAGGGTACCCTGTGATTCCGCCCACCCTACTACCCAGGTGCCTGTGATTCCCTGCCCACCCTACTACTCCGGGTGCCCTGTGATTCCCTTCCACCCTACCCAGGGTACCCTGTGATTCCCTGCCCACCTTACTATCCAGGGTACCCTATGGTTCTCTGCCCACCCTACTACCCAGGGTGCCCACCAGATTCCACCCCACCCCTACTACTCTGGGTGCCTGTGATTCCCTGCCCACCCCTACTATCCAGGGTACCCTATGATTCTGCCCACCCAACTACCCAGGGCACCCTGTGATTTCCTGCCCACCTACTACCCAGGGTACCCCAGATTCCCTGCCCACCCTACTACCCAGGGTACCCTGTGATTCCCTGCCCACCCTACTACCCAGGGTGCCCTGTGATTCCCTGCCCACCCTACTACTCCGGGTGCCCTGTGATTCCCTGCCCACCCTACTACCCAGGGTACCCTGTGATTCCCTGCCCACCTTACTATCCAGGGTACCCTATGGTTCTCTGCCCACCCTACTACCCAGGGTGCCCTGTGATTCCATGCCCACCCTACTACTCTGGGTACCCTGTGATTCCCTGCCCACCCTACTATCCAGGGTACCCTATGATTCCCTGCCCACCCAACTACCCAGGGTACCCTGTGATTTCCTGCCCACCCTACTACCCAGGGTACCCTGTGATTCCCGCCCACCCTACTACCCCAGGGTACCCTGGATCTCGCTCCACCCTACTACCCAGGGTACCCTGTGATTCCTGCCCACCCTACCCAGGGTACCCTGTGATTTCCTGCCCACCCTATACTCCGAGTGCCCCAGATTCCATGCCCACCCTACTACCCAGGGTACCCTGTGATTCCCCTGCCCACCCTACTATCCAGGTACCCCTATGATTCCCTGCCCACCCAACTACCTAGGGTACCCTGTGATTTCCTGCCCACCCTACTACCCAGGGTACCCTGTGATTCCCTGCCAACCCTACTACCCAGAGTAGCCTGTGATTCCCTGCCCACCCTCCTACCCAGAGTACCTTATGATTCACCGACCCTCATAAATCTCTTCTAAGAAGGAGCAAGAATCTTAGCTTCAGCCAAGTATTCCCTTAGTCTTTACTCGATAATGGCTTCTAGGACTAGACCTGCACTATTGCCTGTAGTTTTGGATTCCAACCTTGCCCCTTTCTGAATATAGGGACCACAATGGCCCACTTTCCAGTCCTCCGGTGCCACACCTGCCTGGACAGACTCCTGAAAGATTACTGCAAGTGGCCCTGCCTATAGTCAGTGCCAGTGGCTCAATAGGTAGCACACTCAGAAGATCAGGTGGTTGTGGGTTCTAGCCCCACACCAGGCACTGGGAGTAAAACCCATAACTGAGGCTGTAGTGCAGTACAAGGGGGTGCTACACTGGTGAGGTGTCATCTTTCGGGTGAAACATTAAGCCAAGGTCCCTTCTGCCCATCTCTGGTCACTGTCCAGGTGGAAGTAAAAGATGCCAAGGCACTTATCGAAGAAATGTAAGGGAGTTTCCTTGGTGCAATGGCCTCCATTCTCACTGTCAGTAAAACAGGCCCATGCAACCCACTCCCAGGACACATGGGGAAACACGCTATAATAGCTGAGTGTGCCTTTCCTGGTCAAAAATGACAAATAAAATAATGAATAAATAAATAAATAGTTCCTTTCTCCACCCAAATAACTTGGAAAATCTAAACTGATGGAGGCGGACGTTTCCAGAGTGACTCAGATGGGAATGCGAATTGGCCCTTCTGTTTCTACGCAGTACGGCTGGCCTGTTACCTTAGTAACATACCTCTGTCTCAACCATTTCCTGATGTTTTTTTCCATAAAGGTTCTTATCACCTGAGCCAGACCAGACGACTTTTCAACCATGTCCCCAGACTCTTCTGACCGTCTTTCCCTCCCTCCATACTGGGGTCTAGTTCCCCCACAGGTCCCCCCCCCCCATAACAGATACAGGGAGGGGAGGACTGTCCTCTCCCTTCTGGAGTACTCACTTCCAGAATTCCAGACAGCTGAAATGGAAGGGTGGGTTGAGGTGTCCTGGGCGGGGCTTCACAAAGTCCTGGTCTGCTCCCTTTTCCTCCTTGTTTTCTTCCTCTAGGTCCTGGAGCCGCGGCGGCACAGAAGATGCATGTGATGGAGGAGCACACGTGTTCCAGAACCACAGCTCCTTCCAGCCCCCCTCCCCAAGACTTACATCTTGCTTTCCGTGCATTGGCCCTGCCACCAGGCCTACACCTGGTGGCAGCCAACAGCCGGGATGGCCCAACACCCCAGTCCAAGAGAGGAGCACTGCCAGGTGGCTGCCTCGATCCGCTCTCAGCTATCCATCCCTTCTGGTGACCTGAGCTCATTCTCAAACTCAGGTCACTGGCATGGTGAGAGTTAAGGTACTTACAGAGCCTCAAGCCTCTGCGCCACTGGTCCAACAACTATTCCCTGATCTTTTCAGATCCCTCTCATTTTACACCAAACAGTTTTCCTCTGCCATCTCCTGACATTAGTGTTGCTGTCACTGACAAGAGGGGATCTGCATCTTGGAATAATGTCAGATATTTTTTGACCCTCAAGCTCTTCTTTAGAAGATGCTTTTTACTTTAAAGTCCATCAGTCTAACAGTAAGAATGTGGAGGCAACATTTTGTACAGTATCCCATTCATTTGTACCTGATTTGTTTAAGGTCATTTTCCTGTTTCTGGCAAAACAATTACTTTGGCATTATGAGGACTCAAATCCCATTAAATTCCAAAAACTTGGAATGCCAGTATATTCTTTTTTTTTTTTTTACAACTATGTTTATCTTCCTACGGCAGGTCCCCCGGTTGTCCACCAACCTACCAGAGCTCGGGGGCTTTCGGGGACTTGTAGCGCCATTGCACACCCTGATGGAACCCCAGAGCCCTGCCCAGAGGCTCCATCGTTGAGTGGCTCCCGTGGTATCCTCCGATTTCTCCTGAGTGTGCCCTAATCCCGAGACCCTGGAAGCGGTGATACATGTGCGTGGAGGCACCCTGTGCACTGCAGCTCCAGAACCAGTCTCTTCCGCCCTCCCTCAGCCTAGCACCAGTACTCCTCGGAGTGATGCCTCCACTCCGGCCTCCACCAGGGGGCAGCCATGCTCCGAGGAGATGTGATACTCCCTCCCGAGGTGGAAAGCTGCCAGCCGGCAGCCTTTCACATCCCCTCCAACCCCTGTTAACCTCCGATGACCCAGGCTCATTCCCGAACCCTGGTTGCCAGTGTGGCGTGAGGTGTGGCATCCAGCGCCTCAACCCTTTGTGCCACTGGGCCAGCCATGCCAGTATATTCTTGAGCACCTTTCCTTTTGAAACATACTTCTCTCCTGTACCCTGTTTACCCCCCATTAGGTATTTAAATCTCTCTATCATATTCCTCCTCTCTTCCAGGAAGTACATATTGAGTAAATTTAGTCTCTCCTTGGCTTTTGATTGTGCACCATTTTAGTTACCTTCCCCCTGGACCACCTCCACTCTATGTCCTTCTGGAGATGTGGTCTCCAGAACTGTTACTGAGTTATTGAGTTCTTAGTTACACAAGGGATAAAGATGAGGCAAGTTTAAGGTGGAGCTCAGGTTGAAAGTCCTGTAAAGCCTGAGAAGAAGGAGGAATTACTGAGACCTTGGATTGGCCCTGGCCCTCCAAAGGTCAGGTTTGGGCTACCTAATTGCTAGAGGCTGCTCACCCAGAATTCACCAATGGGAAAAGACTCAAACTGATGAGAAGCTGCCAAGGCCCGAGTGTACGGATACTCAGACTGCAGCAGAACTTAGCCAAATCCAGGGGGTACTGGCAGGGGGGTGACCATACCATTTGATGGGGTCAGTTCCTGGTCTCTAGAGAACATCATAAGGTCCACCTGCTGCGATATGGTGGGAGATCTCCCAGCTAAGCTCCCAGCCCATCCTTTTTATTGTTTTTTTTTTCTTTTTTTCTTTCTAAAGTATCCTGACAAAAGACTGCCTCCAAAAATATTACTTGTATGTAGCTGGCAGTAAACCAACACCTCGGGGTTTTTTTTTTTTGCACCTTTTTTTTTTAACTCCTGCTTGTCTTCTGTAACTGAGCCCCGTGACGTGGATGAGGGGAATACTACAGTAGGTACTGTTATCTGGATTCCTTCATGCAGACAGGTGACAGGTTATAAGCAGGGATTCAGTTAATTTGGGGAATGGAAGAAAAAATATTCCAGTTGGTCCAGAAATGGAAAGAATTCCAGATATTTTAGTCCAAATGCATCCCGAATTCCCAGCTTTGCAAGTACCATTGTAAAAAAAGATGCACTGACTAATATAAAATAATTATGTTACAAAACTATTTCTTTTACAAACAGGTCAGCCATTTATATTTCTCTGCCTGCAAAGTGGATGTCACCGAATTTTATTTTTTTAATTTTTTAATTTTGGGAGTCAAATACTTTAAAAATGCAGTACTGCGATAATTGTTATTTGGTAAAAGATTTTATCATATAGCTTTTTTTAGCAATAATATATTAAAGGAATAATGCACGACAGGGTGTGTGTCGTGCTGGGATAACGTCATGCCTGGGGTGATTAGGCGCGAGGCCGCAGGCCGAGTGCGATTAATCACCCCAGAAGTGACGTTATCCCAGCATGACACACACCCTGGAGTGCATTATTCCTATTATACAATGGCTCATTGTTATACAGAATAAAGAAAATAATTTTAAAGATGTTTTTGTGTGGAAAAATATTTTTGTTTTTTAAGAGAAGATGAAACAATCAATGGAAGGCTCCACAAAATGCTCATCTGCAGGTTCACAGTGAGGCTGAGACTAGACCCGTGATGTTATGCTGGGATAACATCACGGGTCCAGCCCAAGACTGACTAATCAGAGTCCAGAATTTTTTCTTGCCATTGTATAATTTTGGACATAGTTAGCTTCATTGTGCTTAAAAGCAGCATGTATTACTAATGTATCTTTAATGACGCAGGTCAGTAAAGCCACTAGCAATTTTTAAACATCCCTTCCCTCGAGGCGATTTTTTACTTTTGATACTGACTTCATATTTGAAAGTGCTAGCACACATTTCTGAGGATAAACAGCATAGCACCACAGCAAAATATGTCATTTATTCATAGTCGATGTGGCCAGAGAGTAGTTATTTTAAAGAAATGTCAGAACCCCATATCTCAGTATTGGAATGAAGTACAATGAAAAAAATACATTGACTTTTGTTTCCTCCCAGAAGTATATTATTACTGAAAAGATATGTCCAACTACTTTCAACGTTATTATTGTAAATCAACATTACATGGACTTTAAAATGCCACAGGGGCATCATTAAGTGCTTTGCATCCAGAAGGATTTTCATTGCAAAATGTTCTGATTCAGTCCATGAGCACACTGCAAAGGTAGTTTGCTTGTAATATTTCTTTAAGACCCCAATTGGACTTGACCGCCGCCATGTGTAATACAGGATAAAGGGTAAAATATCCCATCACCGTATTTCTTACACATGTATTCTGTGCTCCATGCATGTGTTCTATGCGCTAAACCAAGAGATGTATTTATTTTGTATTGCACACTTTAAAAACTGAATATATTTTTAAAGACACTGTATAAGACCAATTTAAGCTACATGATGAATTTGTTTACACTAATAAAGACTGCTGCTTTAACTGGAGCTCTGGCCAACCGGATGCACATAGTAGCTAACGAATGATACTGTTAGTCTTCGAACATTAGAAAATTCTGTAACCATGGGATACGCGTATGGGATATACATTATGTAAGATGCCATTTGTTTCTTCTTCTGGGCATTTTGTTTTATTAATCAAAGCAATCATACAATCTTTCTGTTAGGGCAGTTTATGGATATTGTTTTACCACTGGCTATTTTAAGTAAATGGATCAGGTTGAAAGCTACAGGCAGGGCTTGGCTTAAAATGGAAAAGTCTCCGGAGTCCGTCCTTTGGGGCTAACTGTTAATCCCCCATGGAGTGGAGCTTTTGTGGTCTTTCTTGGCATGGAAGCATGAGAGACAATGCATAGTGCACACAAACAAAGAGTGAGCTGCTGTGCACAGTTCAAGTGGTTGCCGGCATCCTGTCTGGCATGATGCATTTTTAAATAGGTCCTTCATCCTCTCCTTCCAAAGGAACAGCTGCCACCAATTTAGCACTGAATGTAGTTTTCAGAATTTGACTTTGTGCCTTTATCGCAGGCACAATGACCCTTGCATAAATAGACATTTAGATGACTACAAAGACCCTTGCATTAATAGACATTTAGATGATTAAACTTGTATTATGTTTTACTGCACAGCCTGTGCATTTAAACTGCCTGCATGTATACAGCAGATGGATCCCTGCTATAAGAACACTGTAAATGCCAAACAAAAACTGTCCTAAAATAGGGGTGATCTTATAAGAGGGCTTCAGTGAAAAATCCATGTAAAATCATTGATTAACAGATATGATGGTACTTACTATAAAAGGGACCTGGTCCCATTGAGAATACCCAGTTACCAAAATAAATAAATAAGTAAGAAACCCAACCCAAACTAGTTTTTTTTTTTAGAACAACAGTATCATAGAATGTTTAAACATTTTCTAACTCACAGAAAAGTATTGTTGAGTTCACTTCAGCCTCATAGCCACACTGACCACATACACAGTCACAAGGGTCTGTCACTAGGTGGTCATAATGACCTCATACACAGTCACAAGAGTCTGTCACTAGGTGGTCATAATGACCTCATACACAGTCACAAGGGTCTGTCACTAAATGGTCAGAATGATCCACTACAAAGTTGTAAGAGACTTTTGCTAAGTGAACACTCTGACCCTGTATTCAGTCACAAGGGACAGTCACTAAGTGGTTGCAGTGACCCCATGCACAGTAACTGAGACATCATTAAGTGAATAACCTACCTCGCACACACTCACAAGGACTGTCACTAAGTAAACGCGCTCCCCATACCCACTGGCACAGTGGTCCAAAGGGATGGAGAGTGGTGGGGAGGGGGGTGGGGACAACACCACCATCCTGACAGCAAATCGCTTTGCACCTCTGGAGGAGACTCATGTTCCTGATTCCACTGGGGGGAGGGGGGCTCTCGGTCAGTTGGGAGAAGTGGGAGTGATGATCTGGTAGTACCCAGGGGTGAGAGTAAAAAGAAGGCAGCTAGGAAAATTTTAATGATCAGGGATTCTATGATCAGGGGAGCAGAGAGAGTGGTGTGTGGAGGGGAGGAGTGGGGGGTGGTCAGGTGCCTTCCTGGGGCATCAGCCATCTTTGACATAGAGAGAATAGAAAGGATAATAGAGGGGGAGGAGATGGGGGTGCTGCTACACTTGGGTACCAACGGTCTTTTGAACCAGCCTATGAAGCAAGTTAAGCTGAACTTTCAGAGACTGGGGGCAGAATGTTGGCACATGACTTCCCTGGCCTTTTCTGTGGTCCTCTCTGTGTAGAGTGGTGGGGGAAGGAAAGACAGAGAAAGGAGGGAAGAGACAGAGGAATTAAATGACTGGTTAAAGGGATGGTTCCAGGAGAAAGAGTACCGCTTTGCGGGGTACTGGGTGGACTTCTGGAACAGGAGGCTCTTCAAAGGTGATTGCGTACACTTGACAAGAGAGGGGACCAGCGCACTGGGGCAGAAGTTTAGATGTTTACAATAGACAGTTAAACTGACTGTGGAGGACACTGAGGTTGTGGAACCATGGTAAAGAGAATGAGAGAGGGGAACCTAGCTAGTGCTCCCCCTGTATTGGGGACTGGTAACAGTAAGGCGGGTAAAAATAAGGTTGAGGTTTAAAGAGGTAATGGAAGAGGCAAAGGGCAGAAGGCTTTCGGGGTCTGCAAGCAATAGTTAAAATAAGATGGTGAGAATGAGAAGGAATGCAGATGTAGGATCACATGAACAGCAGCAGTCAATCTGGAGCTAGTTGGAAGGAGGTCTGCCTTAATGCCAGGAGTCTGGGTAGTAAAATTAGTGAGTTCCAGGCATTGGTGGCAGACACTGAGCTGAACCTCGTAGCCATCACAGAAACTTGGGCCACGGAGAATAAGGACTGGGACTTGTCAGTCTCAGGTTACACCATGTTTAGACAGCATATAGGGACAGGCACAGAGGGGGCGTATCCCTATATGTCAGGGAGGGCATGGAAGCACGGAGGATAGACACATCAGGGGAAACAAAGGGGAACAGAGTTGCTGCGGGCTCACCTCACAGTGCTGTCAGGTGAGCCTGCCTGGTGGTGCTGAGGCACTGGATGCCTAACCTTGTGGCACGCCGGCGACCCGGGTTCGGAAATGAGCCCATTCCATCAGAGGTCAGCGGGGGGGAGGGCGAAACTGGATGGAGCTGCCGACAGGCAACTCTCCTCTCCGGGGAGTTGTAGTGGCAACCCTCAGCTAATGGCTGCCTCCTGGTGGAGGCCAGGGACAGCACAGGCCTTGAGGGTGCCAGGCATTAGACCAATGGGATGGGTGGAAAGGGGTCGTTACCAGGGCCATAAGGCACATGCTTGCCTCCACACACATGCACTCCTACTCCTGGAGCCCCTGGGAGAAAATGGAGTAGAAAATCAGTGGCAGGATGATGACTGACTCCCCACAGGCGATACTCCTAGGCCAGGCATAAGGTAAGCCCCGGTAATTCCAGACAATGGGGCTGGGGGAGTCGATCAGATGGGGGTGCTGTCGGCAAGTCGTAGAAAATATTTAATGATAAAAAAAAAAACAATGCCCTCAGGTAAGAAAATACTGATGGGTTGATCTACAGTATAGACCACCAAGACAAGGGGGGGAGAGAAAGAGAGAGAGAGAGACATAGGGAGCTCAGGGAAGAGCTGACAAGGGTTGTGATGAAGGGGGAGATGGTGGTGGTGGGTAATCTGAGTTTGATGGATACTGACTGGGACATTCCAGCAGCCAGGTACATCAGAAGTCAGGCCCTGTTAGATACATTGTAGGACTTTCTGCTGGTTATGGAACCCAGTGGACAGACAGCCATGCTAGATTTGGTGCTCACCAACTCAGAAATGGTGGGTGGAGTTAGAGTAAGGAAGCCACTGGGGTCCAGCGGCCATAACTCCATTTGGTTCAGGTTGGCATTCGGGATCGGACTGCCCCTATCAAAAACTGGTCCTAGATTTCAGAAGAGCAGACTTTAACCGAGTGAGGGAGCTGGTCCAAGACAAACTGACGAGGATGGACAGCATTGTATGCGTAGAGGAAAGACGGGGGGGGGGCAGCGCAGTCAAGGGGACCATTTTCAAGGCAACCAAGCCATGCACGAGAATTTTTACAAAACAGGTACTAGAGACATATATGCTTCTTGTAAAGGGTTGGGGAAGCAGTGAGGGTCAAGAAAAACACTTTTGCCAGGTACAAGGAAAAACGGGAGGAGGAACGGGGAGAGTCCCAAATAAAAACCTAGGGAAGCAGAGAGAACAGTCATAAAGGCAAAGGCAGACATGGAGCTGCATGTTGTGGAGGGGGTCAAGGGCGGAGAAAAACAATTCGTTAGCTATAGTAAGGAAAAAGGGAAGCAGGGAAGGGGTATTGTTAGGTTACAAGAGGGGGAGGGTACCAGAGGAAGATGAGCAACAAGCAGCCACCCTTAAAGATTACTTCTGCGCTGTCTTCAAAAGGGAAGGCAGTGGACCCCTGTCCGAAAATGGCATCAAGACAGCTGTCAGGGGCATTCCTGAAATAAGGCAGCTGGTATTTACCAAAGGAAGGGTCCAAAAGGGGCTTGAAGCCCTAAAGGTAGATGAAGTCCCAGAGCCAGCCAGGTTGCACCACAGGGTGCTGAAGGAATAGGCTGCAGAACTGGCTGAACCCCTAGTAGTGCTATTCCATAGCTCAGTTCAGACAGGGGTAGTTCTGAAAGACTGGACAGTAGTGGATGTAGTCCCACTATACAAGGGGAGGACGAGGAACAATGAGCAATAAAAAACCTTCTTGGGTCCGATGACAGGACCCCCCCATGCTTCGACACAATGACGAAATCATACTTGATGACGCCTCAGTGGCCAATATCTTTAATAAGGCATTCACGGACTACAGCGTGGTCCTTCCTCCCAAACCTGCCACATACCTGGATGGTATGCCGATCACCATCCAATCGCCCTTGACTCCCAATGCCAGACCCTGCCCTGCCTTCTGCTTCAGGCAGGTTACCATTAGGGAAACAAGAAATTACCTAGCAAGAGTCCTGGAAAAAACAAGGATGGGCGCTGATGGAATGGATATGAAACTGATCTCCACTGACCTACCTGAGGTCATTGTACCGATCACCAAACTGTTTAACCTGTCACTCCGCCTGTCCGCTTTCCCATCCACCTGCAATAATGCTCTGGTCACCCCTGTGCTCAAAGGTGGTGAATGGGCACTAGTTTCCAACTATCAATCCATATCAATTCTGTCTCCCCACTCTCTAAAGCACTGGAGAAAATCATAGCTGACCAACTCACAGACCATCTGCATAAATACAACCTCCTCTGCCCCCAACAGCATGGCTTCTGCAAGATGCATAGCACTAACACTGCCCTCATTGACTTCACAGACTGTACACGAGACGCTTGATCAGGGCCATCTGGTTGGGGCAATCTTTATAGACCTAACCAAGGCTTTCAACCTTGTGGATCACCAGCTGCTGCTCCACAGGTTAAGCTGCTTAGGACTATCCCCCGACACGATCAGTTGGTTCTCCAGCTATTTGACCGGGTGCTCTCAGCAGGTGAAAATCAACTGAGCCATTCCCGGGACCAGCAAAGTCACAGTAGGGGTCCCTCAGGGGTCTGTACTTGGCCCGCTTCTGTTCAGCCTCATTTTGAACAACCTACCTGAAGCCTGCCCCACCTCTAAGATCCTGCTCTATGCAGATGACGTGGTTGTATTCTCACGAGACTCCTGCCAAGAAGCACTCACCAGGAACCTGCAGTACAATTTCAACCTATTGCAGGACCGGTTTAAAGATACTAGTTTGATAGTGCTCAACAGCAAAACAATCAAGACAATGCTCTTTGCAGGACATCAAAAGTGGAGAGCTACTACACCCTTCACAATTGCCTGCAACTCTCACTCCATCTTGGAGCAAGTGTCTTCATTCTGGTACCTTGGGATCACTATCAACCAGTCCCTTTCCTTCGATGAACATATAAGAAATATTACCACTCCTGCCAATAGGAAGTTATGGGCCTATAGGCTTCAGTTCTGCCTCACACCTGAGGCCAGGGTCCAAGCAGCAAGAGGTACAGTCCTACCCATCCTGGACTATAGTAATGTGGTGTATGGTGCTGCCTCTGATACTAGCCTGCACAGAGTCCATACTACACTTAACAAAGCCTGCCACTTTGTTTTAGGTGCAGATCGCCTTACGAATAATGTGCGACCTATATATAGGAACAAAATGAATTCCTCTCATGGACCGCATCAGGCTCCACTCCTACCTTCTAGGGAAGAAGGCCCTTCTAGGACTTGCACCTCCTTCTCTTCAAGCTTTATTCTGTCCTGCCCTGGCAGAACATGCCACAAGTGTTACAAAACACACCCTAGCGGGCCTTTCAGAAGAATGGTCTTTGGGAGGGCGAGTCTTGGCAGTAAGAGCCCCCACCTGGCTAAATGAGCTCCCCCTCGCCACTACAAGCCTTACACACCTTGGGCAATTCAAATCCGAAATTAGGAAGTCCATCTCTGCCCCTGTACACTGCTACTGCTGCACTCACCACTGCCAAAATTAGCCTTCCTGGGCCCCTTGGCGCCCTCTGGTTCACTTGCACTAACTAGTAGATCCTAAAAGTTCCCACTACTCCCCACTCTCCCCCACCTATCTACCTATCTAACTAGCTACACGTGTACTCCACCTACCTACCCAATGAGCCCCCATACCTCCCCTCCACCTCCACTCCTGCTTATCTTTTCTGACTCTCTGCTATCCCCCACTGTTGTTGCTCGCCCTCACCCTCTTAGCCTGCAGCATGCCTTCCTCCAATGGCAGTACTGATCCCAATGAATGATCCTTCCACTGTCCCCTCTGGGATCTGACAATGCTGTATAGCTTGAACACAGGAATACCTATAGCCTGTGCATAGTTTGACCTTCGCACTTTATTACCTATGCTGGCATGGAACTATTTCCCCCATGCTTTCTGCACCTAACCAATGGATTATGCCATGTTTCTGTCTGTCCTTATCCTTTTATTTGTAATATGCAATATGTAATATATCCTCTAACTGATGTGTTACTGACAATGTCTATTAGCTGCTACCTTCTCCCCATTTTTCATGTACCTTGTTTGTTCCCCCACCCCATGTTTGACGAGGATCCTTTATAAATGAGCTTTTACCTCAAAGGTTGTAATTCTGATTTCTCAACAAATAAATAAATAAATAAATAAGGAGCAACCAGGGAGTTGCAGAACTGTCAGCCTTACCTCTGTAGTGGGTAAACTGAGGGACTCACTGATCAAAGAGGACCTTGTGGACTACCTAGAGAGCAAAGGTCTATAGCATAGTAAACAGCATAGGTTTATAGCAGGGAGGTCTTGTCAGACCAACCTGATAGTTTACTTTGACTGGGTAACAAAGGTAGTAGATAAGGGCCCCGCTGTGGATTGACTTTATTTCAATTTCAGCAAGGCCTTCAACTTGGTACCACGTAGAGGACTGCTGAAAAAGCTGGAAGAGCTGGGTGCAGCTAGGGACATAGTTAGATGGACAGGAAACTTGCTGAAGAAGAGAGCAGAGGGTGGCGGTAAACAGGTTCAAATTAGAAGAGAGGAAGATCATGAGGGGTATGCCACAGGGATCAGTTGTGGGTCCTGTCCTCTTCAATATGTTCACCAGCGACACTGGAGAAAGCATCTGGGGTAATCTGTGTCTCTTTGCAGATGACACAAAGCTCTGTGGTAGGGTAGATAGTGACAGAAATATCAGGGAGATTCAGAGGAATCTACAAAAGCTAGAGAGGTGGTCTAAGGTTTAGCAGTTGAAATTCAGCACTAAAAAATGCAAGGTTATGCACCTAGGGGAAAAAAAAACAGGACAGAGTACTGGATGGGAGGGGATAAACTGAGCACTACAGCAGAGGAAAGGGACCTGGGAGTCATCAGTAGTGACTCCCATAAACAATCAAGCCAGTGTAGAATGGTGATGTGGAGCACGAGCCGACATGCAGCAAACTTTACAACTCCTGCTACTACAGTTAGAAAATTAGATTTAACATCTTCTTTTCAATTATTAATCCAAACAAACTTAACCTCATCTGAAATCTGGAAGCTTAAGGATCAAAATGGGTAATTCTTGCAAGGATGAAGTGCCATCTGACACAGGAAAAAGCAAAAACACTGCAGCGGCTCTGCCCACGCAGTACATGGCAGAGGCCAAGATCGTGGCCAGGCAAAGTTCAGAGACTGAAACTCTTCAATCCTTGAGGCACAAGCTGCAGTGGCTAATTTCCTCCTTCATGGGCCCAAACTCAAAAGTGAACTCATTCAACACGAGTCACTGTATTAGAAACAACAATGGACTGCATGAAAAAGGAGTTTGCTGATATCCAAACACAACTGTTGGCTTCTATGAGTGCCATGGCTATGGTGATTAAAGAAATGTGGCATTTATGGACCAGACTGGAGGCTTTAGAGAAGCAAGCAAAATCCATGAACTTGCTGGTCTTTGGGTCACTATAGGAAACTGAAGGGGACTACCGTATCATGTTTATTAAGAACTGGCTCAATGAGAAGCTATTTGCAGAAGGGGAAACTGGAGATTTTGGCGTACAAAAAAGTCTACAGCATTACTCCATGTGGGCATGCGGAGGCCTTCAATAAACCTTGTACCCTGTTGGTGATGATATCGGGGATCAGTGAGAGAGACCACATCTAGTCCCTTGCTCACAGAAAGGAACCTGTCACTCAGGATGGTTAAAAATGTCCATATGTTCTTGGACATTAGTTATTCCACAAGAGAGTGGCGGAAAGAGTTTGAGGGGGTCCAGAGAGTGCTGCAAGGGGTTAATACAGTGCACACTATCATCTTTCCAGCCCGGTTGTACACTGTGGTTCAGGGAAAGGTATGGGTATTTTCAGACCCCACAGAGGTTGGTAAGTGCACCAAGAAGCTAGTGGTGGAGAAGAGACACCAGAATGAGGTAATGCATGGGTGGGGGGGCAGGATGAGGTCCACAACTGAACAGACTGAGGAAGTACTTTTTATAGTAACATTTTAGGGCCAAGAGGCCAGGATGACACAGACCACAGTAATGCTGAGTTGAGAGACTATGGGATGAAACTACTGTAAAGAACTGAGATAGGGACTTTCAATTCCTAAAACTGAAATTCTGACTCTGGGTGTTTTAGTTTGCCATGATCCTGTGAGTACAGCGTGTCAGCCTAGTACCTTATGGCAATATATCAAGTTTTATGCTAATTTTTGCTTGTTATAAGACCCCCTCCCCTTTATATATTTCTAAACCGTGTTTCAGCATAAAAAGTTAGAGTACTGTTTAATAACAAATTTGTAATCTGGGTTTGGTTGAAAAGTAATTTTCTCTTTTAGAGGTAGTTCAGGATGTTGAGATGTATGTGATTTGCATATTATCTATGTCCTGTTTGTCTGCCGTTTCCTACAAGTGCTGTTTTTTTAATTAAGGAAGTACTGTACGCATGACATTACATATCCCCTACTAGGGCATTTGCTCAGTTGGACTGCTTAAATGGACTCTTTGTGACTGTAGAGATAGTCATAGTCACGCTGCTTTTGGGCATCACAGCAATAACTAAATACAACTTTTAGATTCTACAGTATAAATGAGAGATTTGTCCTCTCTCATGATGTACCATAATATGGTGGATACAATATCTCCTTTGATTAAGGACCTTAAATGGCCCCAGTGGTATACTATGATTATCAGTCAGTTTACCATGCGTGATTTCAATTGTACCATGTTGCAACTGTGAAACTAATAAAAATAAAAATGTTTAAACTGTCGTTATTTATATGTTGGTCTTCCTGTGATTTTAAGATTCTGTATTGTAAACCTTTGTCAATGGCCTGCAACCGAATAATAAACTTGCTTACTACACACACAAAACAAATAAAGTTAAAAAACAAACAATCAAGCCAGTGCAACAAGGCCTGTAGTACGGCTAATAGGATTCTGGGGTGTATCAGAAGGGGTATTGATAGCAGGAAAAAGGAGGTACTAGTACCTCTATATAAGTCACTGGTGAGGCCATACCTGGAATACTGTGCTCAGTTCTAGAGTCCTCACCCATGGAAGGACAGGGACAGTCTGGAGATGGTACAATGCAGGGTGACCAAGATGATTGAGGGTCAACAGGGTAGATCGTACAAAGATCGTCTGAAGGCACTGACCTGAGCATGCACTCACTGGAGACCAGGTAAGTGAGAGGGGGTATGAATGAGACCTTCATGTTTCTGAAGAGAATAAACAAGGTGAACTGTGGGGAACTATTTAGCATGAGTATAGAGTCAAGACCCCAAGGTCATGAGTGGAAACTGATGGGGGGGAAGGTTCAAGAGGAAGTTCTATTTTACAAAAAGGGTGGTGGAGCCATGAAACAGTCTGTCAGAGGAGGTGGTGGGTGTCCAGACCATAAATGGGTTCAAGCATGGCTGGGACAGAGTGAAAGGTTTGGTGGTTGCTCAGGTCGGTAGCACTAGAGAGGGTAGCATGGGGGTTGATCAGGAGGGATAAAGACCTGCAGGGAAAGTAGGTCCTGGGCAGATGGGGAACTCTGGGAAGACTAAATGGACATGTGGTCTTTTTCTGCCATCGTCTATGTTACTATACACAGTCGCAAGGGGCTGTCTCTAAATGGTCAACCCAACACCATATACAGTCATAAGGGTCTGTCACTGAGTGATCACACTGACCTCATGCACACTTATATAGGTCTGTCACTAACTGGTCACAATGACCTCATGCAGAGTCACAAAGGACTGCCATTAAGTGGCTGAAATGACCCATACACAGTCACAATGGACTGTCACTAAATGGTCAAAATGACCCCATACATAGTCACAAGGGTCTGTCACTAAGAGGTTGCAACAACCTCATACACAATCATAAGGATCTGCCAATATGTGGTTGCAGTGACCCCATACACAGTCTTAAGGATCTGTCACTAACTGATCACAATAACCCCATACATAGTCACAAGGGTCTGTCACTAAGTGGTCACAATGACCTCATGCACAGTCACAACGGTCTGTCAATAAGTGATCACACCAACCCCATACTCAGTCACAAGAAACTTGCTCTAAATGGCCACAATGACTTTGGGCTCAGTCTTAAGTGTCTGTCACTAACTGGTCGCAATGACCCTATACACAGTCATAAAGATCTGTCTCTTAAGTGGTTGCAATGACCCTATATACAGTCATAAGGGTCTGTCAATAAGTGGTTGCGACAACCCTATACATAGTCATAAGGGTCTGTCATTAAGTGGTTGCAACAACCCTATACATAGTCATAAGGGTCTGTCATTAAGTGGTCACAGGTCACAATGACCTCATACACAGTCATACGATTCTGTTACTAAATGGTTGCAGCCCCCATGCACAATGACTTCATGTACAGTCAAAAGGGTCTGACAGTAAGAGGTTGAAATGACCCCCATACAGAGTGTCTAGGGTCTGTCACTAAATGGTTGTAACTATCCCACAGACAATCATAAGGGTCTATCAGTAAGTGGTTGCCATGACCCCACTCACAGTCACAAGAGTCTGTCACTAAGTGATCACAATGACCCCATACGTAGTTGCAAAAGAATGTCACTAGGTGATCACAGTGACCCCATACACAGTCACAAGGGACTATCAGTAAGTGAACACACAACCCCATACACAGTCACAAGGGACTATCACTAAGTGAACACACAACCCCATACACAGTCACAAGGTACTGTCACTAAGTGGTTGCAATGACCCCATACACAGTTGTACGAGACTGTTGCTAAATGGACAAACTTATGGCTGGAGCACTGAGAGGTCAAGTGACTTGCCAAAGCAGTCACACAGTAAGTATTTGGCTCTAGGGAGGGGTGAACCTCCAATATCCTGGTTTCCAAGCCAATGCACAAACCCCTAGGGCACGCAGCCTCTGCTGGGTCAGGAGACGTGGGACAGGAGATTTTCAAGAATGCGAAGGGCCCACAGGACACAGTATTAATTGCAGTCGGTGGTTTCTGTCTGTGACCCATTTTCACCAGCGTTTGCAGGTTGCCGGACATGTACTGTACAATAATGCAGTCAATAAAGACTACAGAATTGCTTTTTTGTTTTGTTTCTTTCAGTTAAAAGTTCATTAATTTTTAACAAGAAGGACGTTACATCGAGAGACAATATCTCAGAGCAAGTGAAAACATAACTGTGACAGTAAAGCATTCTCATTTGTTTCCTTGATTCACAGAAGATAAAGTAACCTCTGAGAATTATTTATTTATTTTATTAGTTGGTAACCAGATAAGGCCCACTAGGCACACGTGCCTGATCTTATCTGTGTCAATCTTCACCATTCATCACCTTTGGGTATAGTGGCGGAGGTCCGAGCCTTGAGACTCTTTTTTTTTGGATGGGAGTCGGCCATGGCACCACCTCGAGGCCAATGCACTGCATGGCGCTCGTGGGTTGGCCGTTGGGTGTCATCGACCCCGTCCTCCTGCCAGTTCTTCGTCTCCCGTCGTAGAGGTTGCACCTCGTGGGAAGCTCTGCACAAGAGGCCTTTCAAGCCTTCGCCGTTTCTTGATGCCAAATTCGACGCCACCAACTAGTTAGATGCTGTATCATCGCCTGCCAGTTCTGCTGTTCACCACCACTCAACGTCACCTGGTAAGACTATTCCTTCTCTTTTATTTTAGTGACGTTGAGTCTTTGTGTAGTTGTTTTTCCGTAAGTCATGTCTCAGTCGGGGGGGCAAGAAAACTTCGAAGACAGGATGGCCCCCTATGTGTCGGTGCCCATGCGGTCATAAGTACTCCATCACCGACCAACATGACCGTTGCCTTGCGTGTCTTGGCCCGCTTCATGACATGGATTCATGCGACGCCTGCTTCTCCATGGACCATCGTGTCATCGAACAATGTGTGTGGAAAGTTGGACGAGCTCCGACGACTTTCAGGGGACGGGCGCGCACTTGGGCCAAGCCACGGTCTCTCTGCCTTTCCTCTGGGTCCCCTCCTGGTTCTATATGGACCGCGGAGGAGGGGACTTCTGCTTTTAGTAGCCTTGCCATTGCAGAAGCCCCTCCCGTGGTGCAGGAGGCCCAGACCAGCCCCCCGAGAGCGGGCGGGAGGCACCACATTGGCAATCACCCCTTGGGGTGAAGCTCCCCCAGTGTCATTTTCCCGGGCTGGGAAGCCTAGGTCAGCACCATCCTCGACCCCGTCCCTTGGCACCGTCTTGGGCCTCAGCGCCGCTCGTGGTACCGTGGGCCCTGATGGCACTGTGGTTGGTGCCGGTCCATTGCTCGGCACTGTCTCTGCTGTCAGCACTGTTTGCAGTGCCAATGGTGCTGTCAGTGATGTGGGAGGCTCTATGGCACTGTCCCTGACTGTTTCTTGCCTCGGCGCCATTCGCGGCTCTGAGGTTGAGCACGGTGCCATGTCTAGCTCTGGTGCCCCTTGTGGCATCGAGTGAGGACACTGTGCTGTGGGGGTTTCCAATCTCAGCACCGTTTGTGGCACCAAGAGGGCCGTCAGAGCCGTCGTCGGCGCCATGGGTCGGGATGATACTGTAACAGGCTCTGGCGCCAATACTGCTGCTGCTCTCGGTGCCATGTCCTCTTTGCGCACCATTCATGGTGCGGCAGGGGGCTTCAGTGCCGACTCTGGTGTAGTACCTTGGACTGGTGCCCCATGCAGTTGGGATGGCAGTGGGCGTCCACATACCATTTGGCACAGGACTTCGGTCTCCACCTCTGCGGAGGCAGAGTTGGACTCTGAGTCAGATAGGCAGTCTGACTCCTTGGAGTTGGCTGCTCACGTGGACACCTTGATGGTGTCCTCGACAGACTGGAACCAGCCCCCATCTGAGGAGCGGACAGTTGCTCCTGAGCCCAGGGTCAGGGGTGCTGACCAGCAAGCAGTAGTGCAGGCCACTATTGCTCTGCAGCCTGGCCTCAGGTTTTCTGACCCCTCAGTGGTGGTACCCTCTCAGGTGGTGTGCCTGAATCACCCAACTTTGGGGCCGATTGGAGCACCCACAGGAGGGGAAGGTGCTGCTCCCTGGATAGTCCCTGCGGGGACTGACCAGAGTTGCCAGCTGCCTAGGCTGGCGTTTTTGATGAGAGAGGCTCTTTTGGACTCCGAGGGGTCGAGGGTTTAGGGGTTTGACACAGCAACCCTTTTCTGGGACCCACCTGGGTTCCAGAAGGAATCATAGTGTGGACTTCTGCCCTTCCTTTTCAGTCTCTTTGAGAGGGCCCTGTTTTTTGAAGGTACGGGACCGTCCTTTTGGCATTCCACGGCCCCGATCACCTCACAGGGGGGAATCCTCAGGGCACAGCCTAGGCAGTTCCAGTATGGCTGACCAGCTGTTGGCTGTTGAGTTTTCCGGAGCTACCTCTTCCCTGGGTGTTCCAGGTGCACTCTCTTGCCCAGGCAGAGGACAGTCGATTCCTGTTGTTGGCTCTGCTCCCACTCCTCTGCCGCCTTCTCCTGCTCTCCCAGGCATTCTTGGTCTGAGCAGACCTCTCTCCTGGGAGCAGTTCAGAGCTGTGGCTGCTCATTTTCCCTCTTATGTTAGGCTATGGGCAGGCAGGTTTTCCAACCTCCCCCTGAGCAGCCACCCTCTGAATCTCTCAGGTCCTCCATTTCTTCATCCTCTTCTTCTGGAGGAGAGGAACCATGTGACCACATCTCCCCATCTGCTGATCTTGCGGAATGTCAGTGTTTCCTCGTGATGATGTTGGAGGACCTGCATATCACCCCACCCACTCAGCACAATCCGGAGCATTCGACACACACCTTCTTAGGCGATTTCAGTGCAGACACTCTTGTAGTGACCCCCTGGCATGCTCCCTTCTGGGAGGCATCATTGCACTTCTGGCAGAGACTCTTTTCCGGAGTCCCAGCCCCTAGGGATCTCTGCCAGAGGTAGTGCGCCCCCTCCAGAGTCTCCAGGTGATCTGCCTCATCCTAGTTCAGGACTGATGCTACTGGACACTCCCAATGGGCTTAGCGCCCTTCACCATGACTGGACCCCAGATGCAGACTCAATGGATTTTGACTTCTGAGATAGGAGAACTTTCTACTCAGCATTGTTGCTTCTCTCAATATCTGCACATCAGACCCTCTACGCTACCTACGATAGGTTCCTGTGGTCCAGTCTAGGTCAACTCCTAGCCTCAATGCCTGATTCGGAGGTAACCAGACAAGCAATTGCACTCTGTGCACGTGGCCTGGAGCTAGCAAGGCACCAAGCGAGGGCATCTTACGACGTTAACGAGGTAGCTTCCAGGGTCATAGGGACAGTGATCTGCATGGCTGCATCTCTTCTGGTTGTCACCCTTGGCCTGGCATAGGGTGATTTCCTCCGCTTGCCAGAGAACCCATCTCTTCTCCCATAGGGTGAGACGACGTTTGTTGGGGCAACCTCCTACCCCCTCTGGGGGGGGTTCCCGTCTCACTCTTCCCACTCTCGGGCCTCTCCAGACCCATGAAGGTTCTCTCTCTTGGTGTGCCACCCACTAAGAGCTAAGGGGCTTAGTCCCTTAGGGTTCAGGGCCCCCTTCGAGGGGGCTCGGCACTCACCCAAAGGTGATGAATGGTGAAGATTGACACAGATAAGATATGGAAATTACGTACGTACTGTAACTCCGATCTTTCTGTGTATCTTTAACATTCATCACATTCCCACCCTCCATCTCCCTGGGGCCTCAGTCTCTGAGTCCCCCTCCCTCTCTGTGCCTTTCCCCCTTCTTTCCATTGGACAGGTGTGGGGCAACCTTGCACAAATAGGGGGATGTCTTTCTTCTAAGGGGAAGAGTGGTCAGGATAAGGGGCACTTCTTCCCCAGTGCCTCGGCGGGTGGGGGTTGATGGTTGCCCTCTCTTTGGTTCTCTCTCTCTCCCTCTCTCCCCATCAGCTTTTCCCTTGGTTTTGTTGTCTTAAAGACTCAACCCTCACATTAATTTAAGAAGCTAGTTTTCTTACACCAAAACTTGATTTTGAGTGGTGGTGGGGGGTGGTATTGCCCTGTATCTTGTCTTTTCTTCCAGAATAGCCAATTCTGCTTATGTTGGAGTTATTGCCAGTGATTCTGTGCATTGAATTCTGGCAGTTTAGCCTTCTGGCTACTCCTTCACAGTTTCTATACAATCTGGAGACAGGTCAAGGTTCCAGGGTATGTTCCCCCCCTCACATCCTCACTTCTAAATTCTTTCACCCCTCCCTTCCTTCTCCTCTTCTACTTCCAGAGATTGGGGCCCCTCCCAATCTCCTTAGATTTCTAGCTTTACTCTGTCCTCTCAGTCATTTATTTCTCCTTTTAGTTTGTATATCTTTTCCTTTATCCGTCCCTTGGACTCCCTTGTCCCTCCCTCCCAATCTTCTTACTCTACAGCGACTCAGAATTGGACAGAGGGTGGGGTCGATAACACCTAATGGCCAACCCATGAGCGCCATGCAGTGTGTCGGCCTCGAGGGTGGCGCCGATGATGCATCGACTCCGCCCATCAAAAAAAAAAAAAGTTCCCGCGGGGTTGTGACCTTCGGACACTATACCCAATGGTGATGAATGGTGAAGATACACAGAAAGATTGAATTACGGTAAGTACATAATTTTCATTTTTCAGGGGCGACCTGGGAGCACTGGGGTGGTTAAGTGACTTGCTCAGAGTCACACAAGATACAAGTGGAGGTTGTGGGACTCAAACCCAGGTCTGCTGGATGTACCAAGCTCATTCACAGCTTGTTACTCTAAACTCTAGGCTATACTGTCAGCCCCAATTTTAAAAGGCTGGATTGGTTAATACTCTTATCAGTACAGCTAGCAGGAGGTTTGCAGTATAAGACTGATTGTTTCGCATTGGATAGTATATTACAGAAAGCATGTTCTACTTGTTTAGAACGTTTAAGAAAGGACCCCAAATTGTGTTAAATATGTCAAGCTTGTTTAATAACTTATAGCTGATCTTTTCATTGTTGGCTGTGGTGCTCATATAGTTAAACGAATCCTCCAGGGAGGGGATTATTTCTGCTTTCTGGATCAAGAGGATTAACCTTTTGGAGCCAAGTGATGCTGCTAAAACCCCCCAGGCTTTTTGATGTTTATTTAAAGGAATGTCAACAGGAAAGATGCCCAGTGAGAATAATGCCAGAACTGCAGGAAGAGCTTGATTAACCACTACAGTCCATATATCCAAAATTAAATTCCAGAGTTGCTTAATTTTAGGACAAGCCCAGAGCACGAGTGAGATTTGCATGATGTGAATTTCATGTCCAGCAGGCTACTCCTGGCAGAAGTCTTATGTTTTCCAATATGGGGGTAATAATAGTAATGTAGAACTCTATATTGTATCGATCTCTTCCATTTCTCTACTAGGCATCTTTGCATTGTGCCAGGCTGACCAATGGCGGATCCAGGATTTTTATGGGGATGCTGAGGGTGTTTGCATACTTGATATGCAATTTTTTTAAAAACATTTTTTAATCCTTTACATTGTCTCCTGTTCTGTTTTTCATTACATTTTAGACAGAAAATACAACTGTAAGCTGTAGTTTTGAATGTATATTTTCTTACATTCAATAAAGACTTCTTTAACAAAGTGAAATGCAGCAGCACTAAGCCAACAAGTTACAGTGGGGGTGCAGCCATCCCCTTCAGTCCCCCCCCGATCCGCCACTGAGGTTTACCCCCATTTCCTGGGGATATTGAGATGTTAAGCTCTTGTTTTCATTAATTTGGGAGACTCTGTTAAGTATTCATCAGATTTAGAGAGTAATTTATAGAGTGGGCTAGCTCCTGTTCCCAGTTTAGCCAGCTTAATAAATTGGGGCCAGTCAGAAAAGCCAGAATGGCTATAGTTTACATCAAGAATATGACTCAGTGCCTCTTTTAACTCTAAATAGAAACAGAAATGAAATCTATGAATTTTAAACTTCTCCCCGAGTACCTTAAATGACTAGAGTGTTTTGGAATCTTGGTCTATAACATCAGAAAGGTTGGATATTCCAAGGTTTTTCCAACCAGGATGTTTTACGGGATTGTCATTATATACAATAAACATCCTGTTCCATAAAAATGTTTCCCTAACTGGAACAAGGTTTGGATGGATATGTAAGAATACTTTTTTTAAGAGTCTTACCAGAACCCGGTATAACTAGGTTATCATTGAGGGAGCTTGGAAGGGGGAATGAAAATAAGCCAGAATATTATGTGGGGCTAACAGTTGTGTCTACATAGGAAACCATAATGGCTAATTTGGAGATGATGCTATCTGAGTGTGCTGGAGGGTTTGTTTAGAGAAAAAAGCCAAGTAGTACCTCTCCCACCAAGTCAAACCAAAGCCTCAAGCTTCTAGGGGTGCACTGAGTTTAGCAATAGAGAAACATGGAGGTTTCTTCCCCCATAAAAGTTTTTAATGATTGCTTCTAATTTCTTACAGTATTTTTTATCTATTGCCATAGGTAAAATTTGGGTACCACAACCATTTTGATAGTGTTAATCTTCCCCTCCAATGACAGATTCCATTTATCCTACCTTTCCACATGACTTAAGTTTTACTGGGAAAGCTGATAGGTTAAATCCTTGTGGCAAGTTAAATCTAGGTATTCTAATTTATCTGATAAAAAAGTTTCACTGAATTGCCTTTTGAGACATATCTCAAGTAGTTTAGATAAATAAGGAGCATAATTTGGGTTTGGTCCCATTTTATAGTTAAACTGGATAGCTGGCTGAATTGCTGGAGAAAGATGTTAAGCACGTTCGAAGAGTCAAGAGGTCTATTAAGGGTTCAAAGCATGTCAGCTGCATAGACAAAGACTGTTCAGACAGATTTCACAACACTGATTCCGTGAATTGTAGGGGAATTGATGATAACACATATCAGAGGCTCTATGGAGAGAATAAACAGGTAAGGAAAAAGGGGGCATCCCTGTCTCATTTCCTAAGATAGTTTAAAAATGAAGCGATTATGCCACTAGTGGGAATTGCTGCAAAATAGTGTTTATAAAGTATTTTTGGCCAGTTTCCTAATGCGTTTCTCAACCCAAATCTGTTGGAAGCTAAATGCATGAAGCCCCATTCTAGGGAATCAGAAGCTTTCATCATATCTAAAGCTATTATGAACCCACATGCCATTTGTTTGTTGGATCCTCAAATGGTATTGGCCAGTCTCCTTACATTGTCTGCTCCAGATTTACTCCTTAAGAATCCAAGCTGTTTTTGTCCTAAAAGTTTAAGTACTGACTGTAATCTATTAGATAAAAATGTTAGCCAGGTTTTATAATCCTGGTTGAGTAATGAAAGGGGCCTGTAGTTTGCACACCCCATTAGGTCTTTCCCTTTTTCTTGGGATAAGAGAAAATAAGGCCTCTGACATGGTTGGAGGAAGTGAGCCATTAGCCCATGAGTCTTGGAAGGATCTGTACAACACAAGGGCTGTTTGGGGACCAGCAACTTATAGATTTCCCCAGGAATACCATCTGGTCCTGGGGTTTGCCATTTTAAGGGGTTTGTATAACTAAAGAAACTTCATTAAGCTGAATAGGTTCAACCATTACTTCAACCTCTTGTTTAGAAAGACATGGACATTTAAGTTCATTCAGGAGTACTATTTAGTAAATACTTCATTAATTTCCTTATTTGTCCCTACCATATAACCAGCTTTATTTTGAATAGCCGAGATCATATTACTAGATTGTTGTGTTTTAATCCTATAAGCCAGCAATTTACTATCCTTTTCCCCAGACTCCCAGAAGGCTTGTTTCATATGAAACCAAGGCACATTCAACTTTTTGCACATAATTCTAGTTAATTTCATATTTAAGTCTTGTCATGCACTTTAAAGGAGCTTGCCTATGACTAACATCCTATTTAAATAGGATTTCAGTTTCCTTAAAGAGCTGCTGATGCCTTAAACAAAAATTTGAAAAACATTATAATTAGGTACAATTCAGCTTCCATTCCATATATATTTTAAAGATTCCTCCTCCCCAGTAATTATTACTAAGAACATTTGCAAGAATATATGCTCTTTATCCTCAGGGTTCATCTGCCTCTATAGCCAACTCCCTACTTCAAATCGTACTCCTCTGTTGTGACATCACAATCTGTTGACATGGGAGTAACTGTGAGGTCACAAGCAGTGTATTATGGCCTCAGGTAGGGAGACAGCAATAGGAATAGATGAACTCTTCAGGAGCAAAGATCATGTTTTCATGCAGATGACCTCAGTAGTAAATAATGGGGAGGTGGAATACAGAACCAATGTGAAATACAAGCTGGAATGTGTCTAAATATTATTGTTTTGGTAAAGTCCTCCTGAAGGCATCAGCTGCTCTTTAAGCTGCTTCTCTAGGTCTGATAGCACTTTTTGAGTTTTCTTTTCTTTTGGCAAGTGGAATAACTTATTACCGTCCCTCTCAGATATACTTTGAAGGTTTCCCACAAGCAAGATTGCGTAACTTTTCCATTATCATTGCTACTAAAATACTCAGCAATCTCTCTCTCTAAATCCAGTCTTTGAATTCACAATCATGCATTAAAGATGTATTAAACCTTCATCAGATGTTTTTCCCCTTTACCATCCAGGTTCAAACATTGGTCTGAAACAACTATACTATGTATGTCAGCTGAGAAAATTGAGTTAGTCAGGCGCACCGACAAAAGAAAATGGTGTAGTCTGCTGCTAGATCCCTGGTTATTAGATATAAAAGTCTAATCCTTGTCTTTTGTGTGGGTTATTCATCGTGAATCAGTTTGTCTTAAGTCCTACTTTATCTTAAACAATGCTCTCCTAGCAGGAGTGGGGGTTATAATTATCGATGACCTCATAGAAACTCTGTCCAGGATTGGGTATAAGTCCTAATTGAAATCCCCTCCAAGAATGTCATAACCATGGTTAAAGAACTGCTTCTGATCCTTTTTGGGGGCATAGATGTTGCAAAGAGCTATAGGAATGCCTTCAAGTAGACCTAATAATATTTGAAATCTGCCCTCATTATCCGTGATGTGCTTACTGTATGTTTGACAGATAGAATACTTTTTTAATTACAATAGTTGTCCTCCTTTTTTCGAGATAAAATAGCTGTACTCTACCTGGGCCACCAAGCCTCTTCCTAGTTTTACTGCTTCTGGTGATAAGAGACAGGTCTCCTGGAGAAGAACAATATCAGCTTTTTACTTGCACAGATAGGATAAAACCATTTTCCTCTTAATAGGGGAGCCCAGCCCTTGAATGTTCCATGAGACAAGCTTGCAAGCCATAGACATGACAGTATCTCCCCTGTATAATAACTAATCAATTAAACAGTTTCAGAGATTTAAAAGTACACAGTGTTTCTTTTTAATGAACTTCAGTGTCAGTCTGTTTCAATAAAATTACTTCTAGGTAATGCAAATATGTTGAACACTATATAACAAAAGAGAAAAAAGAAACTGTATCTTAACAACAGTAAGTTATACCAACGTGAACAGCAGGTGAAAACAATAGGCAAGAAAAACTAAGGTATATGGATTGAATGGGTAAGGGGCAGAGAATAGTCCAAACTAAGGACCGGTTGCTAAGAATACTGGAATGTAGGTTCCAAGGTACCAGCTGGGCACACCACCGTGACATCTGTTTTTACATCACAGCCGACAGATAAGAGATGATGTCAAGACTCTAATAGTGTACCAGTGGAGTGGTTCAAAGGTAGTAAGTCCAAAGTTTAGGTTATCACAGAATATATATTACTGAAGAGGCAGTGACTCCTAGGCTATCTCTCTTAACACCCCATGTTTCCATATTCAAAACATACCGAAGGTATGAAGACAGTAGAGAATAGCGGTATAGATCATCACGTGACATACCATGTATAAATGATTGTTCTATATCCATACGTGGCATAAATTAAAATCATAGGACTTTGAAGTGACCAGCAGAATGGTTTGTGAGGGTCATGCAGGTTATTGCATGCCATCAAAAGGCATCCATGCTAAGGAACCATAAGAGAGGATCTGCCCATGTTAATTGTTCATTTCACTCATGCAGTAGGATTGAGCTTCTTATGGCTTATGGATATTAGAGGCAAACAGGCAGCAAGAGGCTAAGAGCAGTGGAGTGAACCACAAGACCCATTAAGTCTCTCAGTTTAGACTAAACCAATCAGATTTCACAAATACAATTTCCAGTATGTAAACAAATGCCAGATAGCGTGCCATAGCCTTTAAAGTCACTTCAGCTTATAACAGTATGCCCTAGATAACTTTATGTATGTTCTAACTCACATAAGAAATAAACTTAGAAATGGCATAAATTACAGATGTAGCAACCAGCAGCTCACGCATTCATAAGCAGTTCTGTAGCATGAGCTCACCATCAGTTTGTATCTGAACATTACAGGAGTTTCATAAACCAAAGAAGATAAAATTCAGTTCAGAGGTAGGAAATTACGTCTGGAGCCCACTCATTTAGTTCAAAGCAAAATTAGGTAATCAAATGTCTCAGAAACTGGAGTAATTATAACTTTTTAGGTGAGGAGATATGGCAGTTGCAATTAAGACAATCAGAACGACTGAGCAGCAGAGCAAGGTGCCTAAACTTATCAGCTCGATGATATTTCCTAAATGCAGTCGGAGATGTTCTCCAAATGGCAAAGATAATACAGCTGTTAACAGAAAATTGTAACCAGGAAATAGTACTGAATGAAATTATGTGGATAAAGAAACACCATGAGAGCATTTCACATTGCAGACTCTGCAGTTTGTGTGACCTTGGGAACCAGAAGTGACAATTAGCATTGTACAAATTTTACAAATTGTTGCCAGTGGGCTCTGTCCCATTGCCATGTATCTAGTATTTTCATCTTCCCTGGGGGCGGATTTAATGCTCGAAGGAGATGATGATGAACCTGTGACATTGAAGCTCTCCCAACTTCTGCTCCTCCCTCTCTTCTTGGGATTTCTTTGCTGGAGAGGCTTGTGCAGGAGGGACAGGGAGGGAAGAAGAGGAGGAGGAGTAGCTCTCTATGTAAGGGAAGGGAACAAAACAACAGAACTAAAGGGTAAACAGGGAGGCGAGGAGGCACTGTGGGTCACCCTGGAGACTGGAAATGGCACCACAGTCCACACAGGGGTTGTATACAGACCCCATCTCAGGGGGAGGAAATGGAAAAGGAAATGATAGAAGACATCCTTGGAATGGCAGAGAAAGGAGAGATATTGCTGATGGGGGAACCTGAATATGCCAGATGTTAACTGGAGCACCTTTGCTGCAGCCACATCCAAGAGCAGGGCCAATCTCGATGCTCTACAGGGGGCATGCCTCAGCCAGTTAGTTTTGGAACCCACTTGGGAGGGAGCAATCTTAGACCTGGTACTCTCAAATGGGGACAGAGAGAGGATCTCAGATCTTGAAGTGGGTAGCCACCTGGGAACAAGCGACCACCAAACAGTGTGGTTCATAATAAACTTAGCTGTAGAGTCAAGCCATACAAAAGTAAAGGTACTGGACTTCAGGAGGGCTGATTTTGTCAAATTGGGAGAGTGCCTCAGAAACGCACTATCAAACAGGCAAGAAGGTGGGGTGGAGCAACAATGGGGAAACATCAAAACTGCCATCACAGAAGCAACAAGCCTTTGTGTGAAGCAAATAAATCAAAATGAAAGAAAAAAACACTATGGTTCTCAAAAGAAGTGGCGGGGAAGGTAAGGGAGAAAAAGATAGCATTCAGGAACTATAAGGAAACACAGAAGGAGATGGACAGATAACTGTACCAGTTAAAGCAGAAGGAAGCAGGGAAGGCAGTCAGAATAGCAAAGGCCCAAACCGAGGAAAAGACAGCCAACTCAGTTAAGAAGGGGGATAAAACCTTTTATAAGTACACTAGGGAGCAAAGAAAGACTAAGGCAGGGATACTGAGGCTGAATAAAGAGGAAGGTGGTTGGGCAGAGAGCAACAGTGAAAAAGCAGAGATACTGAATGAATACTTCTGCTTTGTATTCACAATGGAAAAGCAAGGGGAGATACCTAATCCAGTCAGTAGAAGCACTCTGGATAAGGGGGTTGATATTGGTCCTTTCACAGAAGAAAGGGTTCTTAAAGAACTCTTAAAACTGAAGGTGGATAAAGCAGTGGGGCCTGATGGGATTCACCCCAGAATTCTAAAAGAACTAAGGGAAGAACTAGTAACACCACTGACTACCCTTTTCAATAAATCATGGGAGGATGGTGTGGTGCCTGAGGACTGGATGAGGGCGAATGTGATTCCCCTTCACAAAAGTGGGAGCAAGACAGAGGCAGAAAACTACAGACCTGTCAGTTTGACCTCAGTGGTAGGGAAAATGATGGAATCATTTCTGAAGCAAAGAATTGTTGAGTGCCTAGAGGCCAGTGGGGCACGGGACCCAAAGCAGTATGAATTCACAGTGGGAAGGTCATGTCAGACAAGTCTAATTGATTTCTTTGACTGGGTGACCAAAGTAGTAGACCAGGGAGGTGCTGTGGACATGGCCTACATAGACTTTAGCAAGGCATTTAACACAGTCCTGCACAAACGACTAATAAACAAATTAGCCAGCCTGGGAGTGGGTCCCAGGGTGGTAGCTTGGATAAATACTGGCTGGACAACAGAACACAATGGGTAATAGTAAATGGAGTCCACAGTGAAGAAAGGGGGTTACTAGTGGGGTACCACAGGGTTCAGTACTGAGGCCAGTCCTTTTTAATGTCTTTATAAGTGACATTGCAGAGGGACTGGAAGGGAAAGTATGTCTCTTTGCAGATGACACAAAGATCTGCAACAGGGTTGATACACAAGTTGGGGTGGAAAGGATGAAAAGGGACTTGACAAGGTTGGAAAAACGGTCAAATGTATTTCAGCTTAGATTCAATGCAAAGAAGTGCAAAGTAATGCACCTGGGAAACAAAAACCCAGGGGAAGAGTACACAATGGGGGTGGGGGGTGAGATACTGACAACAACAAAAATGGAAAGGGACCTGGGGGTAGTCATATCAGACAACCTAAAGGTGGGCCAGCAATGTGAGAAGGCAGTAAGGAGGGCTGGGGATACTGGGATGCATAGGGAGAGGCCTCACCAGTAGAAAACAGGAAGTTGTTGTCCCTCTGTACAGACAGTTGGTAAGACCACATCTGGAGTACTTCGTACTGTTCTGGACACCCCATCTCCACAAAGACATAAACAGGGTGGAGACTGTCCAGAGGAGGGCAACCAAAATGGTGCAGGATCTGCACCAGAAGACATATGAAGAAAGACTAAAGGAGCTTAAGATGTATAGCCTCGAGGAAAGGAGGGAGAGGGAGGACATGATAGAAACTTTCAAATACCTCAAGGGAATCAACAAAGTTCGAGAGGGTAGCATATTTCATAAAAAGAGATGTGCAAGAACAAGGGGATACAATTTGAAGATAGAGGGGGACGGTTCAGAGGTAATGTGAGGAAGTATTTCTTCACAGAGAGGGTTGCAGATGCATGGAACAGCCTTCCTGAGGAGGTCGTAGAGTCAAAAACAGTGGGGGAATTCAAGAATGCATGGGACAGACGTAAGGCAATTCTAGTGGGGGGGTAGGAGGAAGTAGACTGTTGGTTAACTAGGATCTGCTGCTTATCCATTAGGTAGGGAAATAGGCAGACTACATGGGCCAAGCGGTCCTTATCTGCCATCAAATTCTATGTTTCTATGTGCAGGGATTCAAAGACGCAAGCTTGGAATAATATGTTGAAGATGTGGTAGGATGCTGTGTTTTACTTTTGCCCATGGCAGCATAGGATGGTGTAGACAGGTTGAATATGAGGAACTGGCAGTTTGCTTCTGGTGGAGGCTGGTGTAACCCCCCTGCAAATGGGGGTTCCCAAAAGACTTCCAGGAGCTTGCTTGAATGCTCCGAGCCTGAATGGTGTTTGGTGTTTAAGCCATTTATCTGTGAGTGTTTTTAGAGCCTCTGGTACTGTCTCTTTAAGAGCTGTCTGCTTGCAGACATAATTAGTTTGTATGGGGGGGGACTATGTGTTTCTCTGCTTGAGTCCCACTCGAGCTGCTGCCAAGTCACTCTGTTTTTGCATTCACTAGGAGTGCAAAGGGAACCTATCTGAAAGATGTAACTGTTTGCCAGAAATCATTTAGAGTAATAATGAAAATACAGTTTGTCTAACCTGCTTTTCTTTGCAATCAGAACTGTGTTTGCCTAGTTCCCCATTCTAGTTTTGAACTGCTGAACTGGACCAATCAGTGTGGGTTAAGGGAGCTCTAAAATGGTGCCTGTGGACCAATCGGAACTTGGACTGCGATCTGAGCCAGCCACAAGAGGATTGTATAGCAGTGACTCTGGGAAATGTAGTTTGACTTGCGCCTTTTGCACCAACAGGGGAGGCTATTGTGAGTGACAGCCAATCCAGCCAAGAACTGGGAGGAACTTAAAGGAAGTGCCTGGTTTTGTCTACTAGAGTTTCAGTTTAGCTCTGGCAGTGAAGAGGAGAGGAGCCCTGTGCTCCTTCAGTGCGCAGTTTTAGTCGGGAAACGCGTGTAAGGCCCCAAGTTTCGGTCTGCAGCTTGTGCAACTGCTTGTTCGGACTGAATCCATCCTGTGAAGAGAATCAAAGGAGATCTGAAGAGTAGAAACCAGGCTCACCCTGTAGAAGACTGGAGAAATTGCTGAATCGTGCTTGGTCTGTCAGGAACTGAATCTGCTGTGTGTTCTCCCAGGTATTGTGCAGTAATTATGATCGGGTAGAGAAGCAGCCTGCCTGGTATAGTACTTTCTTTTTCCATATAAATGTGTGTAGTGATTGTGGGGACTCACGTTTCAAATCCCCTGTACAGTGAATTGAGTGCATGAAGCTGCAAGTAAACCCCATCTTAATCCAGACTACATCCATTTGCTCTGAACTGCTGTGGGGTCCAGTCACAAGGACCTTGTCCACATGGTCTGCTCCTCCTGGCAATCCAGGACAATCTGCCTTCCACTCAGTTTCAGCATTGAATTTGTGAGTACAAATCAGGGTAGCTCCCTGCCATCATCTAATTGCAAGTGTTCCATCGGATTACTTTTCCTTTCTTTCTCCATGAACTGAGCCTATCGGCTCTGGATTACAATTTGGGCATTGTGCATGCATTTTCCATCTTCAGGGCCCCAACCAGCTGCACCAAATAGGCTAGCCTCCTATTGCCTGGGTACCGAGTAAGAGTGACATTAGGGACATTTGGGATTCTGAAATATGTGCACAGTACTGTGATTATTGATGCATTTAAACTAATTAACTGGATTTCCACCTCTCCTTGTTATATCCCCCTAAATAAATCAGATCTGTTTGTTTCAGCAAAGTTACACTGCCTGAGGTATTCATCTTTGTTAAAGTATTGTACTGTGGTTTTTGCACTGTATCATCTTGTTTTACAGAGAGTCCCCGGAGTCACGCTGACCGAACCAGTCCTGGGGGTAAGTGTATACTGTGAAGGTAATTGTGATGTATTGTGTGGGCCACTAGTGGGAAGAAAGGGGAGTTGCAGTGTCCCAGAGGGCTGCGACCAATTTAGTTTAGCTATTGCAAACCCTGACCTCTGGGTGGAGGCACCCGCCATCGGATCCAGGCCCCTCAACCTGTTAGTGGCAAATCAGGCAGGGGTAGTAGCCCTTGGGATAGCGCTACCTAGGGGTTACACTTGAATGACATTTTCCCCCAGCTGTAGCAGATTTGGCTTCAGGGTGAGGGAAGAGTGCTGAGGTGTGTTCTGTGGGAGTCACTGAAAGTCAGCTCGAGCAGGACTAATCGAATGTTGGGCTGGATTAAAATGGAGATGCTTCTTCTGTAAAGGAAAATGCTCGTTAAGATAGTCCAAGGCTATGTCTGGGGAATAAAATTGAAAGGGGGAGGTCTTCCCAGTATCTGAATTGCCAAAACAGATGGATACTTATGAAATATAACAGTCCCTAATCTTACAATAATGTCTTAGTCTTAATCTTCTAAAATGCTTTCCTTTTGTCCATAATCTCTGAGGAGGTCTTGAAAAAGTAACACCCTCTCTCCTCTCGATACAAGTTGTTTATGCTCTCTAGCTACAGTAGGTGAATCCCCTCTTCTTGTATTGAGTACCTCAGCAGATTGGCTACAATGGGTCGGGGCTTAGAGCCTTTTGAGGGGCCGGGGGCCAAGGAATAATGCCCCCTTTCTATTTTGAGAGGCCAGGGCTATTGAAAACCTAAAATCTGTAGAAATGCCTGTTGTGAAAACTGAATCATGTTGTTGCCCTCAGCTCCCTGTGGTATCCCCATTATATATAGATTGTCCATTTGACTGCTATATTCAATTTTTTTTCCAGGAGATATTGAACCTACTTGTCATGGTAATCTGATTTATCCTCTAGCATGAGAGCAGTCTCTTTCAGGGACTTATTTTTGATTCAGCCCTGTCAACCTGTACTATTGCCTCCTTAAAATCAAGTTGTAATCTACCGATGAAGGCTTTAAGACCTTCAATTTCGAGCTTGATTTCTGAGAACATATTTTTAATGTAATTCACATCTGACTACTTACTGTAGAACTGGCAGCTGCGCTCTCGCTCAGTGTTCTTCCCGGGTTGTGGTTCCTTCGCTGCCACAGAAGCCATCATGGACGATCCGGTAACTTTAAATTGCCGAAAAAAACAATAAAGGTTGCACCATATTTTGGCCAGACTTAGACGTTTGCTAGACCACACACAACTCTAATGAATGAAATGATTTAAAGCTGAAAACTAGAAGGAATTACATTATGAATGAATTTTTAAATTTAGGAATGACAGCAGCTCCTTATTCAAGTGGTCATCTTCTTAAGCGCCGATGCACGCTCCACCAGAATTGTCTTCTTGCACAATTAGTGTTTATCCATATCAAAGATTTGCAACCTGTGCCTAGACTATGACCATTTGTTTCTTTCAATATTGCTTTTTGGCCCCCCTGAGCCACCACCTACTCCTCCTGTCAAGTCTTGCTGCTGTGCTGCCTGCAACCCCCTAAGTTGCCTCAGCCACCCCCCACCCTCCATCCCAGCTGGTGGGGGATCAGTAGTGAGCAGGACCTGTGAGTAGCAATGACCAGAACTGAAGGGAGCAGAGGGGAGGACATCAAATCTGTTCTATAACTAATGTAAGGAATTTTTTCTTTAACATGATTGTTATGGTTCACAGACCCAAGGCCTTATTTGGCCTTTTTTTTAATCAAAGGGATTCGCTTTGGCATTTTCTTTAAAAATTGCAGTCAGTTGTCTACGGTCTAGCTGCAACAGACTAACTTGTACATAACTTGAATCAACTGTTATACAAATGCCCAGATCCCCCACGTGTTGTAACAATGAAAGCAGAGATGTGTATTACCTAATGTAATATTCCTTATTGCTACCTGATTTGTATACCCTTAAAGGGATACTGTCAACCCCCATAGGCCTCAAATTGTCCTTAGTTTAAAAACACATTATGATTGATCATCTTCTGTAGAAACTGCTGATATAGCTGATAGTTTGATTCTGATTCCCTTTTTCTATTTAAAAATGAAAGACAGACTGCCCACGATACTCGTGTTGCCACACACAAAAAAAAAAATACAGTTCTTAATCAGCTTCCACTGCATGTTTCCTGGATTTGGAAACACCCCAACACTCATGATGCACTGGGAAGAGAGGAGACTATTGCATCATGAGTAGCTGCACTGTTTTGGGGGTGTTCCTAATGATCGGAATGTATGCAATAAGAGCAGATCAATGATTTGAAACCAGACAATTTGGGATATAATTACACAGCATGCATTTTGTTTCTACTAAGAAAGCAAGGAGATAAAACAACCAGCAATATCAATGAATTTTAGAGAAAGTAGGCAGTCATAAAATGAAAGTTTTCAACTAGAAATAATATGATACAAAAAGGATTGACAGTGTCCCTTTAACCAAGATGTTTAACTCTGTTGTTCATTGCTAAAACAAATAAAAATAAAGTTAAAAAAAGCGCAGCTGAAAGTAATATCTCTTTAGATGATGTTGTATAAGCCACACACCCAATGGTTTGCAGCTGTCACAGTCAGATTCAAATCCCAACTTGTAATGATGAGCCCTTCATAGCAAACGTGTGGCTTTGGCACTCGTGAGTTATTGCCTTACTCACATGTGCAAATAAATGTGATATTACACTGTAAGCCATTATGTGTCCATCTTTATGTATGTCTGATTGTATCTATTGGAAGTTAAAGACCTTTTTTGCTCAATAATTATATTTTGGTTGTATATCATGTTATTTATTTACATTATTTTGTGCATTGAGTCATGGAAAAAGCTCAGAAAAATGTACCAGTAAATAAATGTATCTATAGTTTTTGTCTATCCATCTGTCTGTCCATCCATCCATCTGTCTGTCTGTCTGTTGGACTGTCCATCTTTTGGAAGTTAATGACCTTTTATTTGCACAATAATTGTGTTTTAGTTGTAGTTGGTTTTATATTCTCTGTTAGTGCTATAAATCATGAAAAAGTTCAAAAAAATCTAACCATAAATAAATGTACATATAGTATCTGCTTGTCCGTCTGTCCATCCATCGATCTATCTATCCATCCATCCATCCATCCGACTAACAGTAGCCTAAATCTTTTGTTGACCACTATCCCGGAATTTCTGAATGCTACATTAAAGTACCATACCTGTCTGGAACAAGAACTCAAAACTCCTAGTATGATAGGGCTGGTCCACCAGTTCTGCAGCAGAGCAATTGCTTGTGACGCTGACGACCCAGATTTGGGTGTGAACCGAGGGCTGGCCGGGTGGGGGAGAGAAGGCTGAGTGTCTAATGGACTGCTCACCTTCTCTAGGGAAGGGGGGATATGGCCCTCGGCAACATACCAACCTCTAGCAATGGCTCGGGGTAGGTAAGCCTGGGCCCAGAGCTGTGGCCGGGATTGGTGGAGGTGGCAGATGTCTGCATGTTGGGTGTAGGTGTGCGCCTGACCATGCTCTGACATTATTGCATGTCTGCCTCCACCAGGGGTAACCTTAACGAGAAGACCCCTCGGATGAGCAGAATCAATCCCGGGATCCTGCCAGTACCACCTTCACTGTCTCGTGAGCCACCGACCACCAGACTAGCATATCAGTCCTCCCCCCAGGCTTCAAGGGCAGCCCCACTATGGGGGTCAAGCCACAGTCTCCAAGTGGCCAGGTGACTTCCAGTGGGAACAGCACATGGGGTGAACCTGAATGGGACCCAGTAGGACAGATACGAGGTATATCCCCAGCCGAACCAAGGACCAGAAAGAGAGTTAATTAAAAAAAATCCTAGCATGACAGCTAAATAAAAGACTGAAAGGTAGATTCTGACATTCCCTGCAGGAAAACTCTGAAACAAGCACTGAAGATGATAGAAACTGACATAAAATATGCATACATGTCAGCCCCACGCTCTGTGACTATTAGCTGGTTCGACCTCATTTGAAGGCAGCACTTCATGTTATGGTGAATATTTTGTAGCTTATAGACAATCATTCCAACACAGTAACCCAAGGATGACACTGACTTCAGACCCATGATATCCATCCTCCCCGCCCCACAAGCAGGGATGAAACAAGTATGCTGTGAAAAAAAGGCCAATACCTAGGGATTTGCCATCCACTCTACTATCCAGGGTACCTGGCGTGTACTGTCTTAATGCCCACTCTCTCCAGTGGTAGAGTGTTCCTTTGGTTCACCACCCTCTGGGAGAAAAAGGGTCTGTTAAAGTTACCCCAGAATTTACCACCCTGAGCTTCAGGGCATGTCCCTGCACCCTGCTGCGGGGACACCAGATCAAACATCTTTGACTATCTGACAATTCAATCTTATCAGTTCCCTTGAGTATGCAAAATGTTGAGATCAAATCCTCTGTGGGAGAGGCACAGGGCTCTGATAAGGTCAGGGGATGTCAGAGCAGGGGAGGGTAACAAGGGGACAGATGGCCAATAGGTCCACCCTCGTATTAGGTTGGGCCGACCAGACGAGTCAGTGAGCTCTTTTCTTCCATCACAGTGTACATTTCCATGTTTCTATATTCCTCTCCCAGCCTCCTTTTCCCCAGGGTGAACACGTTATGTGTCACCAGCCTCTCCTCATAGCTAGTGTTTCCTCCCTGTACTTGCTGATCATTTTTGGGAATCATTCCATTTTAGATCTCCTTTTTTCTCCTGCTTTGTAAGATGCCCTTTTCCCTCATTTTCAGTCCTGTTTCAGAATTTTTGTACACCTTCTTTTTTTTTTTAATTATTATTCTTTATTCTATGAACTCCGGCTGGTGCCCACTTCAGCTGGCACCTCCAGCCCTGTCACCCACCATCCCCAGGACTTACCTTTTTCCACAGAAGCCCCATGATGTGGCCCCCCCCCCCATGGTGAGGCTGTTGAGATTGGCCAAACCCCTGCAAAGAACGAATCTGCAACTGGGAGGACAGCCTGGACAACAGGTGCAGGGCCTGCGTGGTTCCGGCATCATCCCACAGCCCTGCTGTTATTTTTAACTTTTTCCCTTCTTCCCTCTGGAGTTGCCAACTTGAACATGCACATGCAAACATGCAACGGGGGTGCGCATGCCTGAGCTGGCTGACTCCACCCTCCCCTTGTTTAATGTGTGAACTGCCCCTCCTGTGCTACCACAAGAGGCACCCATGCAGCAACACAGTCACCCTCCCTCCCCAGAGAGGGCGAGCATCCTCTGGGACATTCACTCCCCCCCTCCAGCCAGCCAGCCCTGCAGTCACTTAGGCTCATTCCCAAACCTAGGTTGCTGGCATCACGAGCGGTGGCCACACTGCTGCGCCAGTGGGACACCATTTTTTTAGGTCTGAAGTAATCAATGGTGAGCATAATTAAATATGACATCCATACGTTTTTCGTCAAGATTATAAGCTGTAATTGAAGACTCAGAGTTCAGCATCACTGATTAAGATGAACAAGCATGCAACAGACACTGAGTTTGTGGAATGCTGGGGAGATTAGGGCTAAATTTAAACAACCTGTGAGTACAACCAGTTTCTCCTTGCACACTAGTTTGTACGCATATCTTGAGCTGCAACGTGGTGAACATGTAATCAAATGTAGCGCCATATAAACAGATTGGGAAACACGAACTGCAGAGATGCACATTGGGAGTTGCAGCGTTATGCATGATGAAGAATAGAAAGCACTTTTAAAATGTACCAGTACTTGGTAGGTGCCAGCAAGGCTGGTACAAATGGGACCACTTTGTACTATGCAAAACTTTGCTTAGTTGTCTGGGCTACTGTTACTATATCCACTTTGCACTATGTAAAGCTTTGTTCAGTTTCCTGGCATGACCCACTGTCAACTTCGCCTGCCAAAGTTTTTTTTAAAATAAAACAATAAATAAAAACAAAATAAAATATAAACCTCCCCCAACCTTTGTAGCACCCTTACCACACTCCACTTACCAGCCCTAACCAATAAAATGTTCCCCTTTCCCTCACTCACGTAGCAGGGGTTAAATTGGACAGGAACCTACGGAACCCAGGTTCTTGCTCCTGCACAATCATTCTAAGTTGAATAAAACAGGAGAATTCCACCACTTAGAGATGACAATTCTCCCCCTGCAAATCTAGAGGTGCGAGTTCCCCCAACAAAACATTTCAAATGTAACCACTATCATGGCTCCCGATCCCACCCCTCTCCCTCCAGCCCCAATGAATTGAAATTTACATATGCAGTTTGTATACAATATCTACTGTAGTTGATGGAAAAACATACCTTTCCCCAACCCTTGTAACAATCCAATCCCATACTGCTCCCCTAGCCCCAACCAGTTTAACCAGTAAACCCTCTTATTCCCCCCCCCCGAGGCACTCAATCTCACCATCTGCCCCTGTGCCACCATTGAAAAGGATATTGAAGGGTATGGTGGAAGATGACAACTGACTCGGCCCCTCCTCTCACCCCTCTGGCCAGCCACCATCTGAGTGAATGGAAGCACCCGTGCTCATAGTAATCAGCTGATTAGCTGAACACATGCAGTATGGATGAAATACTCCCCCCACAGCACATGTTGGGATCAAAGGTTAGCCTGCCTTTCAACTCTTGACTATCTGGCCCTGCAAGTTTTTATTTTTTTGCTCCTCTCTGTTTTGGACCCCCACTCTTTCAGGCTCTCAAAAGGGCACACCCTGCTGTCCACCAGACTCACACTGCACTGCTGGACCCTTCCCCCCATACCTACCTCTTTAGGCGGAACCAGCTTATCACTGTCGGGGGCCCTCCTGCTGCCATCATCCAGTAGGATGTACCTTCAGTCAGCATGCAATAACTGGAGGTAAAAGTGACAGCCCAGTTTGGAGATCTGGTAGCAAGGGAGGGGCTGTCAGGGAGGTTGTCACCTAGGGTGCCCCAGCACAGTCCTCTTCCATTTTTCGGGGCCCTGCTCACCACCCCCATACATGTGCCCACAGGGGCATCCTTGGGGGCGTGGGGCTGCTCAGCTGCATGTAGTAACCCTCACCACCAAGAGCACCACCAGAAGTCACCACCAGAAGTCACTATTGAAGCAGATCACAGCTGCTCATCCTATGGGAGGGAAGTGTCTGATGGATGCTCTGAATCCTTTTCTGCCAGCCATCACTCCTGACATCCCAGGCTTGGGGCGCAAACCAGGGTCCCTAGCATGCCAGAGTAATGCCCCATCTTTTAGCACCATGGAACAGGCATTCTATGAGTTTTACAGGTGTACCTTTGAGACTAAATTTAAACATTTCCACTCCAGAGACTCCAAAGACTGAGATGATTTATAGGCTGTGAGTACAACTGGCTTGTCCTTGGGCACTAGTTTGTACATGTGTCATTTATCAAGCATCAGCCAAGAGAAGTTCAGTATATGTCTTTAACAGGGTGAGAAGGAGTTTCTTAGGACACACTGTAGAGAGTAAGGATGATAGGTAAGCTGATAAAACCATCTATTTACCAGTCACCCAGGCAAGTATAAGAAATGAACCTGCCAATTCCTATGTCTGGATTGATCTATAAATGTAATCCCAGTAGCTTTTGTTGTGCTGGGTATTTTTTTTTGTCAGAACCTGTCTATTTTAACCTCAATGGTGTTTCAGTGTAAACTATTTGTTTAAAAGGAAACCTACACAAGATAGTTTTAATAACGCAAAAATCAGTAACTGGGTGTTTTTTTTTAGACTTTATTCTCCAAGATGGCCATAGACATTGCTGCATGATGCCAACAACAGAGTGAGACTGCTCCAGGTGCTTTGCTATGCCCCTTTGGAAAAGTAAGAATATTTACAGCACATTGCCCTGTTTTGTTCAGTTAATTACAAAAAGGTAAATTTAGCTTGTGTATTAGACTGTAACATGCAAGCTAAGTTTTCTGGTCATCTCAGTGCTAGGTTTCAAATAATCTCTGGGTTTACATTACTGAATTCTGACAAAATGGCACTTTAATGCTGATTTATTTATTTATTTATGTCTTGGATTAACACTTGTGAGCTAAAAGCTCATTACATAGGTCCCACGTCAGAGGAAACATTATACATGAGGGCAAACAATACAAGTAAGGGCAAGAATATAACAATCAACTGATACAAATACAGATACGATAGGAGGCTAATATAGACAGACTACTGAAAATACAAAAAAAAATCATTACGGTAAATGAAACTGTACAGATATAAGCATATCAGGATGGTGTACAACAGAAGCACAAAGGACAAGCAAAGCTCTACAACATGGCATTGTACAATGTATGCCACAGGTCACCCAAGCGTAATAATACAGTTATTGGGAGACAAAGGAGCAGGATGGAGACAGAAACAGGGGAGCGGTAGATCCTATGGGTAGGAACAGGGCCAGATAGCACTGAAGGGCAAGAGGGCTGTGAGGAGGGGGGTGGGAAGGTAAGAGTGGCAGGGAGAATGGGAGGAGTGGTATGCCAGGAGGGAACAAAGAGGCCGGGTAATGGGTCAAAGGTTGATGACTCCTAGTGGAAGCAGTCACAGCTGGCCGAAGCAATAAGATGCTGACTGAGTAGTCACTTAAAAAAGCGCAGCGTTGGTGCTGAGGAGATGTCGACATGAAGTGAATTAAACCAAAGCGGGGCCTGATGGGCAAAGGATCTTTGCCCTTTGGAGGTGCGGCAGCCGGGAATTTTGAAAATCTGGCTGACTGAACTTCTGGTGTGTCGAAGATTGGAGAATGGGGCGAGGAGCGCCTGAACACCAGGGGCATCATTCCAAGACCCACTTTTTTTGCTAGCAGGCATGCTTGGTACATTAGCCTACCCTTGAAGGGGAGCCAGTCAGCCTGTGCATACATGTCGCAGGTATTGGTCAAACGAGCGGAGCCAGTTAAGAGCCGGCAGGCTTTGTTAAGTGCAACAGTGATGCAGTGGAGTGATGTTTCTGTGGCTGACCCATAGATGACAAGCCCGTAGTCTATAAGTGCAACCACAGAGCTATGAATGGATAATTTGAGGGCTTCAGGGGACAGACAAAATTTGTGTCTGTATAGGAGCCCAATACACGAGTTGACTGCCTTGGCAAAGTTATCTATGTGGATGGTGTAAGACAGGGCACTGTCAACCGTGACCCCCAGATACTTAAAGTGCTGAACTAGTTCCAGTGGAGTGCCCACTTCATTGGTGATTGATAGACGGTAGGAAATATGTCTGTTTTGTGGGTTGGAAAACAACATTATTTTCATTTTTTTGTAGTTCATTATGAGTTTATGGTTGTTGAACCAACTTTCGACGTCTGCAAATTTTTCTAAAGCCGCCTCTCCAACACTTTAGTGTCAGGATCACTAGTGAAGATGACAGCGTCACCAGCATACAACAAAATACGGTCCTTGCAGACAACGGGGAGTTTGTTTAGAAAGATACTAAACAAGAGAAGTCCCAGAATGGAGCCTTGGGGACTCCGGAGCGGACAGGTCTACTATCAGAAAAGATGTTCCCAATCTTCACGTGCTGCGAGTGGTCGCACAGGTAACTGTTGAACCACTCCACCATGTCAGCAGAGAGACCAGAGGCAGAGAGCTGATCAACCAGGAGGGCATGGTTCCCACCGTGTTGAATGCCTTGGTTAAGTCTATATAGGCTGCACCGACAAGGTGACCTTAATCCAAGGAGCGATGGATAAAACCTGTGAATTCTAACAAGGCTGTTGTGGTGCTATGCCTGCTCCTAAAACCATACTGCTCAGTGCACTGCAGTTGATACTTTTCAAGGTATTCAATCAGCTGGTCGGCAACTATCCTTTCCAATGCTTTTGAGAGTGGGGGGAGGATGGATATCGGGCAGTAGTTCCTGTATAGAGCACAGTCACCACTCTTACGCACTAGTGTCACAGTTGCAGCCTTCCACAATTTGGAGGATTGTGAATGCATAAGTGACAGGTTAAAAATATGAGTTAAGGGCATAAGGATCTTGTCAAGAGTGAGTGCGACAAACTTAAGGTCCAGGGAATCTCCACTAGATTGTGACTGCCAAGACCCTGAGGAGGTATTGCCTGGCTTCGGGCGCCGAGATGGCCCCGAAGTAAGATGATGGATGTGAGGGGGTGGAGCAGCATTACCAGTGGAATCAGAATTGCTGGTTGGGCAGAAGTAATCAGGAGGAAGGACACTGCTCAGGTCCGTAAATGCATCATTGACAGCATTAGCAATGTCTCTTGGGGTCAGTGGAAGGTGTGCCATCGATGATTAGCATGGAGGGAGGTGTTTTAGAGGCTTTCCCGGTAACTTCTTTGTGGTTGCTCCAAAACTTTCTGCCATCATTCCAAGAGAGAGAGAGAGTGAGATGGCTTCTTTGAAGTAGTTACTTTTTGCAGAGCGGATAGCTCTGGTGCATTTGTTTCTTGCCTGTTTATAGCTCTTAACATCAGCCTGTTTCCCTGTGGCCGAGGCCCTGTGCCACAGGTGATCCCTGGTTTTCAATAGCTCAATGAGATCCGGGGAGATCCAGGGGTTATCGTGGCCTTTAATTTTAGGTGTTCGGTAGGGAGTGTGTTTGTCACACACAGTGTTGCATAGATGTATGAATTGTTCAAAGGCAGTATTGATCTCACAGATAGAGAAGACAGGGGACCAGTCCAGGTGCTGGAGGTCAGATTTCAGGAGATCATGATGACCCCAAGGGAGGACCCTAGTGGAGATTACTCTGGTGGGGGCTTGGAGAATTTATTGACCCAGTAGAATAGGACAGGGGGAATGGTCACTTAAACCATCCGGGAGGAATGTGGTGCAGGAGATGTGGTTGGGGCAGTTGGAGAGGACCCAGTCCAGTAGGGTGCCTGATCCCATTTTATAGGTCATCCTTGTGGGCAACTCGACAAGCTATGCAAGGTGAATGGTGGAAATTGCATCTTGGAAGGGGCTGGCATCTGGGGCAAGCCAATTGACATTGAACTCACTGAGCACTATTACTTCAGAGTTAAGACTTAGGCTACCCAGGTAGTGAAGGAGAGAGTCAAGGCCAGTAGTCATCTCTCTGGGTGGAAAACAGACCAACAACACAATGACAGTTTTATTGTGTGCATCTAGTAGTACTGTAATGGCAAGTGTTTGAACATTGCCGTTGGTAGAGGGCAGCGGTAGGGCGAGGCCCTGGAGACCATCCCTGAAATAGATTGCACATCCTCCTCCTCTTTTTGTTAGGTGATCTTGTCTGAAGACCGAGTAGCCTGGAATAGAGATGGAGGAATCAGTTATTTTTGGGGAAAGACAAGTTTCATTGGATTCATAGGATTATAGAATAAGTACTGGTTGGAATAGTTGTAGCACACTGCGGTGTCTCAGTATTTTCTCCCACCCAAGTCTGCCTGACTGCACCCCACCCACCCACCCACCCACCAGCCCCATCACTGACCCCTCATGGACTTCTTCCGGTTATCCACCACTTGCACAGGACCCCTATTTGTGTGGCCAGCTGTGTTAGTCATGTGAGACCCCATGGGGTGCTAACGCAGCAACCAGGATTTTCCTCCTGGGATTTCTCCCGAGCTGGAGTGTGGGTGACATATGTTAAGCATGTCACCTCCAAGCTCTTCCCCACCACATGCTGTCCTACTCGCGCTGCCATACGGCCTCCACTAGGTAGCAGTCTCTGTAGTAGGACCTGGTGTCCCCCCTCCTCGAGGAAGGAGAGCTAGCATCAGGCACTCGATCCTCCCTCACCCTGCCAAACCACCAAGTGACTCCCATCCATTCCCAACCTGGATCATGGGCATGGGGAGCTGAAGTGCAACCACTCCTCCACTGGGCCAGCGACCTTGGTATCATTGCCTATATCCTCCCTGGCCTGTCCTGGGTCAGTACCCTTTCCGTCATGTTTCCCCACACCAGTTCCACTGCTGTTTCTGGAACTGAGAGCATTATCATCGACTGAACTTTCTCTGCCAGTGCCATTGTTCAAACCACAGATACGTTCTACATCAGTGGGAAAACAGACAATCTAGGCATCTGCTCTCTATGTCTACAAAAGAATACACACAGGATGGGAACAACGGGGCAGAGTACATTTGAAAGCAGTAGGTAGTGCTACATGAGGCCAGTTTTGGTAGTGGTGCTGTGCAGTGGATGCAGAGCTGCATTATTTCAGGCGATATTCTGAAGACTGAGGTGCTGCCCCATCTTCATGCACCTCTATGTCTTGAGAGAGGACATCGCTGGTCTCTGGGCTGAGTTGCCTAGGATCCAGAGGACCGCTTGCCCCATCCAGGGGCTCCAAGTCTACCATCATTGCCCCAGCAGTCCAAGTCTACCATCATTGCCCCAGCAGTCCAAGTCTACCATCATTGCCCCAGCAGTTGCCTGGGAAAAAAAGTGCCGGCTGTACCATGGTGGGCCCTGGGAGGGTGGGGATGGCAGGTCAGGGGCACATTCCTCAGTCTGTGCCACTACAGAATTCCTGCACTGATCTAGCAGAAGGGGGCTGCAGAGAGGAGACACCTGAAGTAGCAGCAAGGGAGGATGTGGGGGTCCTCCAAAGGGGAGGCCCCAAGGTAGGAGGTAGAGGACCCCAGCAGAGGAGGAAGCAGTTTTGGATGGGGGACTTAACTGTTGGGGGGGTAAATTTGGGAACAGGAAGGAGGTGAGAGAGGGAGGGTAAATGCCTACCTCGCACCATGAATTGGAAGGATGAACAAAGGATCATAAGGCTCGCTAAGGTGGCAGGGCATGTGGGGGAGCTGTATGTCATTGTCCATCAAAGAACTAATGACCTAACAGTGGATGGGGCTGGGACTGTGCAGGGAGAGCTCAGGGAATCTGAGAGGGGCCTAAGGCAAGTAGTGTACAGAGTGGCATTCACTGAGGTGCTACCTGTCTGTGGCTGAGGGGAAGACAGAGTACTCCACACCAGGAACTTCAACTTGTGGTTGAAGGAAAGGTGTAGACAGGAGGGGTTTGGCTTCAGTGGGCACTAGGGACCAACCTGGAGGGATGTTGGTCTATAGAGAGGTAATTGCCTGCATCTGTCTGGGAGGGGAACTGCAGTCCTCAGTGGACAGTTTAAATGTTACTTTGATGAATATTTAAACTAGCTGAGGAGGGTGGCAGAAAGACAAAGGGAGACATAAACTGGCCCCCAACAGACTGAAGCAGCTGGAAGGGAGAACCCGAAGGGAGGAAACTCCCCTAGGGAGCAGGTTAAAGAAAGCTGAAGAGTAACAGAGGACAAGGGGGATGGGAACAAAAGTTGCATAAAGAGAGGGGAAAATGAGGTGGGGCACAAGGGGGGATTTGCAGGTAGAGTGGGAGCAAGGTGTGGAGGGCCTTGTGTGCAAATGCAAGAAGTCTTGGGAATGACATTCCAGACCTAAAGACCATCCTGGCGAAGGCAGACCTGGACATTGTGGTCATTACTGAGTCATGATGCACAGGGAGCCAAGATTGGGACACGGACATACTGGCCGACATTCCATTCAGGAAGGATAAGGAGGAAGGGGGGGGTTGTGCTCTATGTGAGGGAGGGTATCAAAGTAATAGAAATGCAAGGTAGTCAGGGAGAAGGAGGGGTTGGAGGTGCTATGCATCACCCTGAAGACAGGAAACAGCCACTATTCACACTGAAGGAATTAAGAAGAGGGAGAAGGCTTTCTTTTGCTATATAAGTGAGAAAAAGGACAAGAAGGAAGGGATTGTTATGCTTAAGAAAGGGACGGAGTGGGTGGAGGATAATGGGGGGAAAAGCAGAGATACTAAGTGAATACTTCTGTCTTCACCAGGGAGAAGGACGGACCAGTACTGGTGCCCGCACCTCAAAAAGGACATTAACCTGCTGGAGAAGGTCCAGAGAAGGGCTACAAAGATGATAGTAGGTCAGCAGGGTAAGGTATATGAGGAGAGGTTGAGGGCACTAAACATGTACTCCCTGGAAGACAGGAGAGAGAGGGGGGACATGACTGGGACCTTTAAGTACTTGAAAGGGATAAATAAGGTTGATAACGAGAGTCTCTTTAAGCTGAGTGGCAACCATAACACTAGGGGGCACAGTCTTAAGCTGGAGAGTGGGAGGTTTAGGAGGGAGGTCAGGAAGCATTTCTTCACAGAGAGGGTGGTGGACACTTGGAATGCACTGCCGGAAGAGGTCATCTCATTGAAGACAGTGGGCAGCTTTAAGGGAGGCTGGGACAGGCACGGGGGAAGTAAGGTTCATCGGTAGGGAGGATGGGAGGAGTGGGGAAGGAGGGCAGGGACATTAGCTCAAGCTGTGGACCCTGCAATATGAGCAGACTTGATCGATCAAATGGTCTTCTTCTGCTGACTTCTTCATATGTTCATATATACAAACCTCCAATGGGTTGGGGGGAGAACTGGATAAGGCACTGGGGGATGCCATCAGCACAATGGCAGAAAAGGGGGAAGTAAACCACACAAGGACAAGGGTCCTGGACTTCAGGAGGGCAGATTTTTTATTGGGCTTGGCCTTCCCCTTCCCATTCTGGGCTGAGACTCAGTCGCTGCCCAGCATGCCCCCCATGCCCAGGCTTACCCCTGGGTGGGCTGCTAGTGCAGCGCCCCTCCCAATGGTCATTGGCATCGTGCTCTGGCTTACTCCCCAGGGTTGGGCCATGGGAGCGAGAGACCCTCTGACAGTCACTGGTGGCAGTGGGGATGGTGGCCGGGCACGGTGTCATGTGCCGGAAGCCAAATTCTTTTTGATATGCTGTGTTCCCCTGGAGATGAGACATGCAATGATGGCCGGCAACTGACCCGCCTCCAACCTCATCTGGCACCGATCGTTGAGGGTCCCCTGGCCTCTGCCAGGGACCACTACATGCTGGACACTCACCCCCCTCCACCCCAGAGAAGGAGAGCCACTCCTCAGGTGATCAATCCTTCTCCTCCCAGCCGGGCCCTCCAACTCCCGGGTCTGTTCCCAAACATGGGATGTCCGCATTGCATGCGGACACCTTGCCGCTGGGACGGCATAGGAGGACAGATTTTTTTAAAATGGGTAAACGCCTCAGAGATGACCTAGTGAGGGGATTGCCTGTATGGGATAGAGGAACAGGGGCCAAATTATTGGATGGCATAGTGAAAGAAACAAACCTCTGTGTGGAAGAAGTGGGCAAAAACAGGAGGAAAGAGAGCACTATCATTCTCGAGGGAAGTGGCTGTGAAGGTAAAGGCTAAAAGGGTAATATTCAGGAGGTACAAGGAGACGCTGAGGGAAGTGGATAGGGAGGTATACCAGGAAGGCAGATGGAAGCAGGGAAAGAAATAAGGGACACAAAGGCACAAACTGAGGACAGGATAGCCAAAGGGGTAACTAAAGGAGACAACAGTTTTCAGATACATAAGCGAAAAGAGAAAAACAAGGGAGGGATTGTTAGGATAAAAAGGGCAAAAGGAGACTGTGCAGAGAAGATCAGGACAAGCAGGTATCCTGAACAAATACTTTTGCTCAGTCTTCACAGTAGAGGGAAAGGGGGAAAGACCACATAAAGACAACTGAAACACTGGGGGGAAGGAAGAACACACAAGCACATTCACAGAAGAAAGCGTCCTGAGTGGACTCGTGAACCTGAAAGTGAATAAGGCTATGGGGCCAGATGTGGTATACCCAAGGGTGCTGAGGGAGCTCAGGAAGGTACCTGCGCCATTGACAGCCCTATTCAACAACTCACTGGAAGCAGGAGTGATTCCAGAGGACTGGAGGAGGGCAGATGTAGTTCTGCTTCATAAAAGCAGTAACAGGGAGGAGGAGGAGGATGGAACTATAGTCTGGTCAATCCAAGGTCAGTAGTGGGGAAGTTAATAGAGTCACTCTTAAAAGGAAGGCTAGTACAGTATGTTGAATCCTGCAGGTTACAAGACCCGAGGTGGCACAGATTCACGTGGGGAAGGTCGTGTCAAATGAATCTGACTAACTTCTTTGACTGGGTAACCAGAGAAATAGATTAAGGTGGGGCAGTGGATGTGGTCTACTTAGACTTCAGCAAGGCCTTCAACACCATGTCCCATAGGACACTTATAAGGACACTAGACAATCTGGGGTGGGATCCAAGGTAGTTAACTGGGCACAGAATTGTTTGGTGGATAGGCACTAGCTGGTAAACTGCATTCAGTCTAATGAGGGGAGAGTGATCACTGGGTTCTTCAGGGCTCAGTACTGGGACCAGTCTTCTTCATTGTCTTTATAAGTGAAATTGCAGATGAACTGGAAGGAACGGTATACCTCTTTGCAGATGACACCAAAATCTGCAATAGTGTAGATTCTCCAGAGGGGATGAAAAGAATGAGTAGAGACTCGAGAAAACTCAAGGAGTGGTTAGGGGTAAGGCAGCTGGGTTTCAATGTGAAAAAGTGCAACATCATGCATTTACGGCACAGAAACCCAGACGGCAGAGTGTAATATGTGGCAGAGATACTGACAGTCACTAAACAGGAAAAAGACCTTGAGGTAATCATATCTGATTACCTCCAAGTGGCAAAACAGTGTGACAAGTCAGTAGGCAGGGGCAGCGGGGTGCTGGGGTGTATATGGTGGGGTATCACTAGCAGAAGAAGAGAGGTTGTGTTACCACTGTATCGATTATTGGTGAAACCCCACCTGGAGTACTGTGCCCAGTTCTGGAGACCACATCTCAGGAAAGACACAGACAAGGTAGAGGCTATCCAGAGGAGGGCAACTAAAATGGTGTAGGGGCTGCATCATAGGCCCCATGAGAAGGGACTGAGGGATCTCAATATATACACCCTGGAAAGGGGGGGGATGATAGAGACCTATAAAAACCTCACGAAGGTAAACAAGGTATGGGAAGAGAGTATTTTTCAGGAACAAAGGTGCACAAGAACAAGGGGGCATGCATTGAAGCTGTACTGGTGGAATTTAGAAAGGATGTAAGGCAGTACTACTTCATTAAAAGAGTAGTGGATTCCTGGAACAGTCTTCCAACGGAGGTGGTGGGTGCAAAAACAGTGGTGGGCTTTAAGCATGCATGGGACTGACACAACAGCATCTTGGTAGGAAAGCAGAGGAGGAAAGTAGCTAGAGCTCAGGTAGTGTCTGCGGTGACAGTACAGGCAGGGAAAAATGGGCAGCCTGGGTTGGCCAAGTGGTCCTTATCTGCTGACACATTCTATGTTATGTTTCTGTGCTTTTTTGCCTTATTTCATGTCTTGTTTATGTGTCCTTAACCCTTTTTTATTTTACGAAGGAGTCTCCCATTGACACTGCAGTCTATTTGTAAGGTAGACCTAGATATAGATACTAGTTGTATGAGTATAGAGTTGACGTGTCATACATAGATTATTATGACCTATTGTGCAGTATATACGTTTATATAATACATGGAAAGGCCTTGTCTCCTCAGGAAAACTACAAGTTTACCACTACATGAGGGTCCTGGGTCATTAAACTGATGGGGGGGGGGGGTTATATTCGATGTTTAAGTTATTTGTATGATGTCTCCACACAGAGAAAGGTTTTAAGTGCCCTGGTGTCACTATAGTGCAGCCCCCGTGTGGGGAGTTGTAATTTCCCCCCCCCACCTCTCCACAGGAACTACCCCACCCATGAACCAGCATATAACTTATCACTTTCAACAGTAATTGTTCAGACTAGGAATTCAAACATAAGAAAAGTGAACTTCATTTAGGGATAAAAAGACCCTGACTAGGATAACTGGGGTTAAAGCAATAGTAGCAGTGCACACCCTGGCTAGTTTTTCCACTGTCCATCCAGCCCCAGCCCAAATTAAACACAGGGATTGTTCTTCTGTTCCATTCTCAGTGCAGCCAAATAAAACAGAACCACGGCTGGTAGGTAGGGGAAGGGCAGACCAAAAATGTAAGCAGATTTTGCCAGCAGCTGTTGTATCTCATGCTCAGATCTGTGTGCGAGAGTGAGGCAAGTCTCCAATATACACACTTGTGTGTAATGCAGTGTATGTACTGGGAAATTTCAGGTACTGGTTTCAGGTTGTAATCAGCCCTCACCAGTAGTTAGAACTCTTTTACAGTTACTTAACCTATGTGGTTGGACTGTCCTAATTATGCTGTCATGTGACCAGGTGCTGCCAATCACAGTACGGGATTTTTGTTACCTATTTTGTAATAGTATTCTTTATAAAAAAAAAAAAACCTCAGTGGGCAATATCGGAACAAATCACTAGGCCTTCTGTCTCATGATTTATGTGGTATCACAAAAAACAAAAAAATGGTTACAGAGTGCCGCCCATACATTTCTCTCTTTTTTTAAATTTTTTGGGGTAAATGCCTTGTGTATAAATCATGTTATGTGGGTTATGAAATGGGTTGGAAATGTCCTGCTTCCTGATTGGTTAAATAAGTTTCAAGACCCTGATGTCAGTCATCTAGAAATGCAAAACTGGAACAAGTTCATGCAGTGGATTTGGAATTTGGGACAATAACATTAATTTCATTCATTTTATTTTGTTACCAGGTCAGTACTCTGGAATACATTCCCTTTTCAGGCATGACCTGTGGTCTAAGCAAATGATTACAATACTAAATACATTGTGCAAAAATACAAATTTAGAAATGCAGCATTTCATGTTGAATCCATACAGACTACCCCTGGGCTGTACTTTAAGTACAGACCGACATACTATGATAGCACTCTGGCAACACGGGAGGTAATAACTACTTACACAAATGTTATTAACCACCAGACATTTATTCCAACTCCATGTGGAAAATACAGGCACTAAGCCCTGGTGCTTTGCACCTTGAACATGACGCTTCCGCAGGGAGCCATCGCAGTGTGTCAGTCTGTCCTATGTTAAGTTGATATAGCACCTGTTCAAAGCTGTGAGCACCTGGTTCGGGCTAACCGTTGTATGTCAACTAGCCTTTCAGGCTCAGCCCTGTAACAGTGCTTGCCCTCACACCACAAACTGCAGAGTACAGTATTTACTGTTGCCCACCTGTACTGGGGGCACTTCCCCCTCCCCACAGGTGCCAGTATAAAATCCTTTGTTACTACTAGGGAGATCCTGGAGCATCACTGTGTGCCCACTCCTAGAAACAGTGTAGGTACAGAGTTAGGCAGGTAATGGGCAGACTGAATGGTGCTGACAAATTCACTGTATCTCTATGCACCCTTCAGCTCCTTTACAAGTAACTGGGCTAAACAGAACATTATATAGAATAACATCTGTCATTTTGTACTGATTAGAAATGAACTCCCTGGTTATTGTTTATTATATTCTGGTTTAGGATGGCCGTCTCCTGCTGCCAGGTGCTCATTTGCCCTTAGATGCTTCATTGATAAGCTTCTCACATCTCAAGTTCCTGCACTGCTGGAGGTACTGTTTCATTATTGTAAAAAGGGTCTCAGAAATGCTGCAGTCCGATTGGCTGTTAGGATTCCGTCAGCTTTACATTAATTGAGTAATAAGGCATGACCAGGGGTTATGTTAATGGTTTGTCAATCACCTTCTAGGGGTGTACTGTGGCATGAGGTATGTCCGAGTGCCACATGCCCCTAGAAGGTGATTAACTGACCATTAACATAACCCTTGGGAGTGTCTTATTGCTATTATAATACAACATGTTTTTAAACTGTGTTAAACCTTGTTCAGCATATGACTAAGCTCTACATGTATGTTAATAAAAGATTAACATAAGGCTGTTAGAATGTTTACAGCCAATCAGAAAGCTTCATTTCTCAGACCCTTTTTATAATCCCTGTTACACTATCATGTACAGCCTGATCACCATGGCACATGAATTCTTCCTGCTAGCATTCCATCCTTCTAGCACTACTGAATGACTGGAATGATGCATTCTGATTCTTAAACTGTTGGTGGAAGAACTATTTTACTAAAAATCTCCCCTCTCAATAAGGAAAACATTCAAAAAGTAAACTTTTAGCACTTTTCTTTTGGAACAATTTTTGTAATAACAATAAGGCACTCTTAGGAGTTAGATCAACAGTAAGTTAATCACCCCTGGGGCAATATGGCACTTGGCTGTGCCTCGTGCCACATTACACCCCTAGTGGGTGAGTAACAGACTGTTAATCTAACCCTGGTCATGCCTTATTGCTTAATAAATCACTAACGCGATTTCAGCCAGTCAGCGCGCAGAGCCAAAGTACCTCTCATTCTGAGTACAGAGTGCTCTTGTGTAAGAGTGCTAGGAGGGAGCACTCCATTTTGGTGGTGGGGGGAGGGGACAACACAATAAAATGGAAAAAATAATTCTCTAAACTTATTATAAATCACTCAATCTCAATTGATATAAAAGACTACTCTCTCGTGAGGTCTGAGCAGACAGAACTGCTTAGCATTGCTTTGTGGTCCTGTCATCCAAACATTACTCTCAGAGTCTCTTATACCATAAGAGACATCCCTCAGAGACCCTCGTTACAGTATCCTTATCAGGCTTACCTTCTTAGGTCACTGCTATATGTCCCTAAGTGCTCAAAAAATATGGGAGAACAGGCTGTCTCCTCCTTGGCCCCAAATTTCTGGAATTCCTGTGACCCTGTGTAATACCCCTTCTCATTTGCTCTTAAGATGTGAATTACGAAAGTATTCTTTTGCGTCTACTGGTCAATAGCTGTACTTAATGTTTATTTGCTGTATCTCTTTTGCATTATGTGTAGATAACTACAGCGCATTATTTTGGTCTCAGATGCTCGTCTTTTGTAGTCCTGCATTGTGGTATCGAACACCATTGATTGGCTGTAAATTGTACTCTCCTGGGTTGTGCTTGAAAATAGGCATTCATGTTTAGCACATTTACTTGGTTAACAAACACTAAATGAATGAATAAATACATGCGTAACTAAATAAGTAAGTAAGTAACACCCAGTCTACAGATTGTTTCAAACAGGAACATGGACAGTATGGAAATGAAGTCATATGGAGCTCTAACCTGTAAAGGAGCGCTAGCACTAGGGAATTCAGATACAATGCTTTAGACTCACTGCTCCTAGAGAGGTCATGGCCAGAGGGAGACGTGGGGCAGCATCTTCTCCTGAGTCAACCATGGTCACCTGATGAAGATGTAAAATGTGAGGTCCAACTGTTGCGTCAGGCTATGCTGGGTGAAAATGCTGTTCAAGTGCTGGAGCAGACACTCAGGCATTTTCTTTCACCCTGTTAAACCACTGAATAAAATTAACAGCACAAATCGAGAGGGTGTTCCTATGTTCATGTTGTGTGTTTTTGTTATAGATACACTTTTGGCTCCCTTCACTGGTGTAGTGGATGTACTACCATCTGCCCACTCTCATAGGCTAAACGCAAAAGAGTAAGGTAGTCCCCTGGGTACGCCCCAGTGCTGTAGCAGCTGTTCAGCATAGTGATAAAGCCAGGGGCCAATGTAGATTCAGACATCTGAGGAAATATGCAGAAAACCAGCCAACTCCAAAGGAAAGATCACGGAGCAGACATGCTGACTATTTATGAATAAAAGTCAATAAGGAAAATATTGGAGAAATACAAAACAAAGAAAGAAAAAAGCACACCATGTCACCATGAAGAAGCCCCTACGGAGGGTGAAATGTTGGGTGTCCTTGTCCAGGACACGGTGATCTATGTGCACCATTCGATGAAATAGAAGAAATTCAAAGATATTTGCTTTGGAGTTCGCAGGTTTTCTGCCTGATTTATTTATTGAATTTTGTTGACCCGGTAAGCCCACTGGGCCTAGAAGTCCCTTTTTCAGGGGGGGTACAGATGATAAGCAACTGAAATTGAACCAGGTTAAGCTGTTGGTGGTATTTTTTTAGTGAATGGGGGAAATTTGTCCAGGACACCAAGGAAATTCCCCTTCTCTTTTTCGATAAGTGCAATGGGATCTTTAACATCCACCTGAACTACCACCAATCCAGGCAGATGGGACCTCGGTTTTAACGTCTCATCCGAAAGACGGCACCTCAGAAGTGCAGCACCCCCCTCATGCTGCACTACAGTGTCAGTATTGGGATATTAACCCAAGTGCCAGATGTGGGAACTGAACCCACAGCCCTCTGATCTCCCGGCCTCAGAGACGAGTGTGCCACCTACTGAGCCACTGACACTGACTACCTCCTCCCTCTCTTAGGCTGTCATTCTTCCTGGTGGAGGGGCATTTACCATTTATGTTTTTCTGTCCCCCCCCCAAAGGAAGCTGGCAAAAAGACATAAGTCCAGGCCATGAGTGTGCAGATGCACGCCCCCTGCCAAGCACCAGTCAGTGTCCTCCCACTCCCTACACTACTGCTACAGTACTACAGTACCACCCGTGCATCCACAGATGGCAGTAGCTGAGTGAGGTGTGACTGCCCCCCCCCACACAGAGCAGGAGGAGGCGAGCATCCTCTGGAACATGGGATCTTTCTTCCCCAGCTGGCACCCCGATGTCCCAGGCTTGGTCCCAAACCTTGGTCGTCAGTGCTGATGGGCAAGCCACATGTTGTGTGTTTGGCAGAAAGTGCTGCAGCAAGTCTCTCTGGCCGTAACCTGTTGTCAAGTAGTGGGTCCAAAGCATTTTGTTACTTACTAGTATGCTGGGTTACTCATATGGTGCTCACTTCTTGAAGGTCTATAATTAATCCTTTGCTTCTTTGTTGTTCCTATTTACGTCTCCAGTGTAATTACCATACTACTACTTTCTATACCTCATTATACAAAAGAATCACACCCCTCTCCAGGGATGTCAAGTACACCCACCCCCAGGGGCCTAACCCTTCTGGAGCTTTTCTTTCTCTCCTGTCTGATGCATCATATTTCATCTTCTAAACTGTAATATGCATGCTGCAAGTTACAACAAATGAGAAGAAAACACTCTTATATGCAAAATGCAAGTAGCATTTATACAGCACTTTCCAATATAGAGCCTGAATCTCAAAATGTTGAATTTGACGCAAGGGCTCCTGAGTCACACAGTAGTGGCACAAGGGGCACTTTGCATCAAAACCTGTGGATTTCGCTGTTCTTGATGGCCCCTTGTGCCAAATCGGGACCCAGTGTGCCAGACCAGCTCTGCACCACATCTGCACCATGCTACTGGGTGCGCCAGGGTGCTAGGGGGCTTGCACCAGGGAAATGCTGCAACATCCACTTTTTTGGCATTCTCTAAAATGTACAGTGCCAACAAAACCTTAGACCAGCCAGGGCTGGTCTAATGGTCCATGCACCACCTGCAGAGCTCTCCCTGGCCAGGAGGGCACATGTCCCACCACCTCCACAACAGCATGGTATATGCACTGGCACTGTATATGGCCAGTGCACCAACCCAGTACACACACTACCTAATGGAAGGGCTCCAGAGCCCTTTGTAGTGTGGTGCCTGCAGTGACCCCCCCTTGGTGCCCAGCATGCGGGTGCCCCCAACACAGTGGCACGGCAGTGGCCCCTCAGATGCCCCATCGAGGTGCTGCTGCTACCCCTCCCACCAGCTATCTGAGTGCCACTCACCCTCCTCATGCCCCGCCCTATCCCCCATGACCCCGGCAGCCTCCCAGGCAGTCCCTCTTCCTGGGTGCAGATGCCGCCTGACTGCCCGCAGCTTTGGGTGCACCATCTTTTTGCTGCATGGCCCCCTTTGCTGCAAGCTGTGGGACTTTGGTGCTGGGATTCTGCCCAATAGTGAATCGTGTGCGGGGTCCCTGGTGCACTGGCAATCCACACAAGCTGCCGTTGGCGCAGCTTATGCCAGTCTTCGAAAATCGGGTCCAAAATTTGTTAAAAACATGACACAGTAGACACCAGTGTCAACAGCACTGCGTAATGATGCATTACACCATTTACACTGGTTAAGCATACAGCGCGTCCATATACCATTATGGTTGTGATGTTTTAGTTTAACCCTTTTGCTGCCGGGGTATCTTAAATTCCTGTGCCAGGCAATTTTAGGTATTTTTGCACTATAGTATACAAAATTAAAATGTCCATATTTTTCCTTAGAGGAAAAGTATGGAAACGATGAATGTCTTTTATTAGCAGACCCTGACCTTTTTATAGGTAGCAATGTATGGTCGATATCTGGTCACTGGACCATGAAACACAGCCTGAAATGTAATCAAAATGCTACTTCTACTCAAAAATGTTGCAGAAAGACCCCAGAAAATGCATTACTTAACTGAGAATCATGGAAACCTATACATTTCTGAATTTCTCCATGCCTGCACTATATAAACGATAAAACATATTTTATATAGGCAGGAACGTGTTACAGTAGTGGTAGTCTATTTAATTTCCAACGAATAAAAGGTGAAACAAAAATGGCAATGTGTGCCTATGATTTCTTCATAGTTTTTGCTACGTGAAAATCAGGTTATGTATAAAGACTGTATTTTTAAATTCTCCTGCATAAGGCTAACTAATTATGCAAACGTTTGTAAATTATTCCAGCTGACCTAGATTTGCTGGGTGTATATTGTTTTGTGTTAATGTCACAATTTTTATTTTGGATGCAAACAGTCTGATGTTTTGGGCAGGCTAAAAAAACTGTCACTATAAATAACCATACAAAAGCTTATATTTGAAATCTACAGCACCAGACCTGTCTATTAAGTCTGCATATATTTGTTCATTTATTTAAAATAAGTTTTGCATTAATGATGACTGTCTAAGGCTGATTTGTGGCATTCGGGGTTACCCACCTTACATCCCTTGTGCTGGGTCGTGCATATATTTTCCAAAAAAACAGACAAATTTCCCATTTCTAAGGTGGCCTCTGCTAAACCTAAACAAATACATGCAATTGCGTAGGATAATCTAAATAAATATAGTGCTAAAGAGGGAAACTGAAAATACTATAAGTATGCATTCCATTCCAAATGTCTGTCATAAACAAATACTCTGCAGTCATGGAGCTCTACTACAGTAATGTACAGAACAACTAATACAAAACTATGCATTTTGGAATTCTACAGAGTGTACCTGTTCCAGACATACCACGCTTATGTACCTCTACCACAAATGTATGCCATAAATAGGCTTTAAAGACATATAGGGGATATGTGTTGGGCTGTGGTGGAATACGGGAATTATCTGCACGAGTGCTCACATTGACCTGCTTCATGAGTGGCGTAGCACAGCTGAGCCAACAGTGATGCAAAGGTCAGTGTGCATGAGTGCAGATAAATCCCAGATTCCACCACAGCCCAACACATATTCATTTTATACAATAGGGCCCCAATATTTTATTTTATTTTTTGCGGTTTTGGTATGTCTTAGTATGTTTCATGCATGGTTTTGTTGGTTTCTTGAGAGTTGTTTTGTTGGTGTGCCGTGGTTGGTTTAGAGTTATGTTGGGTTGTTTCTGATTGGTAGTTGTTATGGAGGTTGGTTCTGATTGGTATATGTGCATGAGTGGGTGGGGTTTTGTGACTTCTTTTCGGTTTGGTTTCAACGTCTTTTTCTGGTATTTTTGCTTATTTTGTGTTATGATATTTATTTTTTGGGCTCTGAATTGTTTATTCCGATGGATTATTTACAGCACAAGACTTTTATTGGAGCTTTGCTATATGTCTTCGAGATTGGATTATTTACTGTACTGGAGCCTGCTATACGCTGTCAGTCCGAGAGGGGTTCACTGATTATCTTTTTGTTTGTGCATAGTATTGTTAGAGTTCTGTGTGAGAATCTGCTTTTTTAGTTTTGTCCTCAGGTATCTTTGATTTCAACTGTTTGTTTTTTTTGGGGGGGGGGTATTAAGCATGTCTGAATGACACTGCAGTGCAGTCAGCATGCTGCCTGAATGAGGAAAGGATTTCAGTATGAGGAAAGTGGAACATACGCTGTGACGTAGCTACTATAGATAAATAAATGTAGCTACAGGGGTAGCCCCCTCGGGCAGCGGTCACGATCCAGCCATAGCACCTCTACGGTGCAATGAGCCTGATCTACCTACCCACCAAAGAGATAGATAAGGTACGATGCTTGAAAAATTGCCACAGTTTCTCTGGGCTGTGTGAACACTGAACCGGATCATCACTTGCAATTTGCTGTTTTCAATTTCAGCACCTTCTCAGGGTAGCGCTATTTGCTCCACACCTGTGTAGAGCTCCCTGATTGGCTGGTCTCACTCACCTGAGACAGGAGCACCCGAGACGTGTGGCTTAATGTAAGTCTGCATCCCTGTACTCAGCTTCTAATTTATATATTTTAATTTAGCCTGTTCTGCTCGGCCTGTGTAAAGTAACTTACCATTCCCCCCCGCTGCAGTTTCTCTCCAACTGTATGTTCACTGATTCAGTGTTAGCTCTGCAAACTTCCCCTTGATTTTTGCAGGTTTGTCTACGTCTCCTTCCTTATCTCTAATTAATTTGAGTTACTCCCACTGGCGTTACACAGCCAGAGTATTAGCCTCAGTGTCCTTAGGCTTGCATAAATTAAAAAACAAAGCTTGGTACCCCGGTTCCTCCTCCATGCCAAGCCGGAAAAAGCCTTGAGCTCATTGCCTTTCACTTGAATCCCTGAAAAAATTGTTACTCCTCCTCTTACTTTGCTCTGGCAATGTCAAGCTTAATCCAGGGCCCATAAATAAATTTACCTCCCCTTCTGAGTCACTATCTCTTAAAGGTATTAGTTTTATGCACATTAACGTGTGCAGCCTGCTGAAAAAATTCACCCTTATCCAGGCTTGGACCGCCCATACAATGCCAGATGTGCTTGTTATCTCAGAATCCTGGCTTCGGCCCTCTACGCCACATAGCGTGATTAATATACCTAACTACCAGATCTTTAGATGTGATAGGCAATCCAGAGGAGGTGGGGTCACCATCTACATCAAAGATAGATTTGTGGCATCAACACTTAATTCTAACTCACTGGTAGTGGGATTTGAGTGCCTGGACATAAAAATCGACCTATCCCCATCATTAGCACTCCGAGTCACAGGATGCTATAGACCACCATCTGCCGGTACTCAGCTCTTGTCCTATCTTACAACTATCTTGGACACTAGCACCCTTGAAACAATTATCCTCGGGGATCTAAACTACGATTGGCCTTCGGAAGCCGGTCACCCACTTAAATCTTTCTGCGACTCCCTTGGTTTCACCCTACTCAATGAAGAGCCCGCCCATATCAACAAAAAAGAATACAGCCAAAAGTACCCTTCTGGATGTCCTGCTTGTGAATAAACCCCATTCCTTCTCCCACGTTGGAACCTTTGACGCGGATATTAGTGACCATTGCCTATTGGCTGGAGTTTGGGCAGCCAACAAAGTGCCAACTACGGCCAAATTCTCCACCAAAAGGTCAACCAGGTCATTCAACCCAAAGGCATACCTACTTGACCTAAAAAACTCCCCCTTGTGGCAGAGTTTTTACCTTGCTAAAACAGTGGAAACTGCATATTCTATACTACATGAAATCATTACCTATGCCATGAATCTACATGCTCTGTCAAAACATCGATAAGGCTAGAAATGCCGCTTGGTTCACTCAAGATCTCAAGGCTGCACTACTGTCCAGGGATAAACTCTGGAAAACTGCCCGCAAATCCCAAAAAGAGGAAGATTGGTGCCTGTTTAGAACATCCAGAAGTCGCTGCACCAAACTGATTAGGGAAGCTAAAGCCTGCTATTACCAAGCAGAACTAGATACTGTAGCCAATTGTCCCTCCAAATTCTGGGACACAATCAAAGAACTGGTGGGAGCCACATCACAAAATATGCTCCCTACAAAAATTACCTCTGACAATACAGTAATCAATGACAAAAAAGAGATACTGCAGGCATTCAACACGCACTTCACCACAGCAGGCTTAGCTTTAGATAACTCGCCTCGCGTAGCCTGCCTGCGCCGCAACTAGCATGACCCACCAAATGTTGGCTCCATTAGTCAACATTTCTCATTCTCATCGGTTTCCCTCAAGGAAGTGCAAGACTTGATTCTCCACCTGGATACTAAGAAAATGCCGGAGCAGATGCACTTGAACCATTCTTCCTAAAGATAGCATGTCACGTATCGGCAGTGCCTATTACTCATTTATTCAACCTATCCCTAACACAAGGTACCCTCCCTCAAATATGGAAGATCGTACACTTTATCCCGCTATTTAAATCTGGAGACCCTTGCGACCTTAATAACTATAGGCCAATTTCTCTCCTACCCACACTCTCGAAGCTACTGGAAAAAACAGTAAATGGCCAACTAAGATCCTTCATCAACAGAGAAAAATTACTAAACCCCCTTCAATCCGGATTCAGAGCCAACCACAGCACAGTCTCGGCATTAGCTAAAGTAACCAATGGCTGGCAACTGGAGTTGGAGCATAAAAAGTCAGTATGTGCTGTGTTTCTTGACCTCAGCAAAGCATTCGACACTGTCGACCACGACCTGCTCCTCGACTCGCTAAAAACACTAGGATTGGATGCTACTTCTCTAAACTGGTTCTCTGAATATCTGACAGACAGATACCAGCAGGTGAAAGCAGATGGCGAACTATCTGCCCTAAAACTCTTACAAAGAGGTGTCCCTCAGGGATCCATATTAGGTCCCCTCCTCTTCACAGTGTATATCAACAACATTGATGAGGGAATCAAGGGATGCAAGTATTCACTTATTCGCGGATGACACAGTGCTGTACCTGAGTCATCCCACACCAAAAGAAGCTTGTACTGACCTACAAAAAGATTTCAACCTCCTGCAACTCCAACTAATCAATAGAACACTGCTATTAAATGCTAAGAAAACTAAAGCCATGTTATTTTCCCCCGCAAACTACACAAGCACTACTGACTCCCTCCCCCCAATAACCACGGTGCTGGGAGAGTGCTTAGAGTACGTTCTGAAATTCAGATATCTTGGGGTCTGGATTGACTGTAAACTCTCCTTCACTGACCACCTGGAAGACTTGCTGAAAAAAATTAAGGCAAAGACTTAGCCTTTTTTTTACAGGATAAGAAGACTTCTTACAGCAGACACAAAGAAACGACTAGTCCAAGCCACGTTCCTGTCCTTAATGGACTACGCAGACTTCATATACAGTAGCTAAAGGCTTCCTATCTTGAAAATTGGACGCTCTACCATAGAGCTTTACGCTTCATCACTAACCTCCCCTTCTCTACCCATCATTGCACACTATATGCCGCAACGGGCTGGACCTCACTTCACTATAGGCACAACTTTAATGCAGCACTCTGGACACTTACAGCCCTCAGTGGCAAAACTCCCTCAATACATCATCGACTGTCTCCGATTGAGCCCAGGAATTATTCCCTTTGGAGCTGCTCACACCTCCTGCTAAATATACCCAGGGCACTCACACGACTCGGGAGAGCCGCCTTTGGATTCACACTCCCATCAATATGGAATAAAACCCAAAAAATACTTAAGCTGAAAACCCCAGTAAGTACACTTTTGTTCAAAAGGCTTTACCGTGATGGCATTATGGAAATTTGCAACTGCTTTACTAGACACTAACTAACTTCCCTTCCTCAAACGGCGGCCCGCAAACGGCAGTCCCCCAGCTGAAGTGTGTGCCTCTCCTCTAGCATGCCCACCAACTGATCCACAGGATTTATTGCCGAACTCCCATATCTTATTCTTTGATGCTCTGAACAGCTGCAGCCTGATTCTAGCACATGCTACTGCACTTAGGGATAATTATCGTCTTTCGCCCCAAAAAATATTCGGTCCCTCGTCCATCCAACACCTCCCTCTGCCCCAACCTCCAGGACCCTCCCAGTTATGCCCCTGCTACTATATTCCTCCTCTTGCACTTAGTACAATGGCAGTTCTCTCCTCCATATGTCGCCGCGTTTTGGGGCAAAAATCGCTTTGTCGCCTTTCGTACGGTCCTCCGCCCTCCCAATCCCTCACTCTGCTCTAACGATTAGGTCCTCTTTGCTTGCTCATTCCCCACCTCTCCCTACATTATGGCTTGATATCTTCTATCTGGTATGCCTACCTCTCCTAACATTTCCCACTACAAATGCACAGTTTTTGGCTTGGATCCAGCACAAGTTCATTATCCACGACTCCTGTAGTTCTATGTTCAATGTATATTACCTGTAAATGTGCATTTTTACTATAATAGCAGCTATTTTTACTGTTTGTACTATTGTAACTTGTCTTTCTGTATTATTACTGTAGGACTGCAGGTCCACCTTGTAAATGAGCTTGCTCAATGGTGCCCGCCTGGATAAATAAAGATATTGACTGATTGATTGATTGATTGATAAATGCCATTTATTCCACCATAGCGACATTTATCACACTGTAGCTCAGGTTGCAGTGCAGCAATGCTTTTTTCTCTACCCATAGTTGGTGATACGGTCTTTTATCTGATACCATATTGCTTCACCCCTATTGTATAAATGGTGCTATATTTAGTCTGAAGGCGAAATATTTGGGTTCATAATAAAAAAAAATACACAGCATTGCTTCTCTGGCCTGTAGAAACCCAGAACATCATGTTACTACAAGAAAAGTATGTATTGTCTCAGACTACACAAAATACCAGTTTTAATCATGGGTAACACAGCCGGCTAGCTGAATGTTTTCTACCCATTATTCTTCTTTATATTTGTTGCAATGATGAAAAATAATTTAAATTTGCATAATTTTCACACTTCATCAAAGCAAATGCCAATGTAACAAAAGTGGCAGGTACCTAAACACACTATTTTTGGATTTTATAGAGAGCACTGGTTACAATGGTACCACATTTATGTACTTTTACCACAGAGATCTGGTCTAAAATAAGCTCTAAATTGGCATGAATAATATTGGAAATTTGCATAATTTCCCACTTTACCAAACTAAAAGTGTGTGCAACTTAGGCAGCCGATTCACAAACACCATATTGTATGGATTCTACAAAGGATACCAGTTACACTGGTACCAAATTTATGTACTTTTACCATAGAGATCTGGTAGAAATAAGCCCTAAACATATAGGGTGCTAAGCATATTATAAAGATGGCAATTTGGGTCCATAGAGGAAAATGCACAGCATTAATTGTCTTTCCTATAGGCATTCAAGACACTATGGTACCATAGGAAAAGTATATATTTTCTGAAACTGCATTTAATACTGGTTTTAAAACTGGGTAACGTTGCCTGCTACCTAAATGTTTGCTACCCATAATCCCCGTGGTACAGCTATGAAAAATAATGGAAATTCACATACAATTCACACTTTAGTAAACCAAATATCTATATAAAATAGGATGCAGGTATATAAGCACCCCATTGTTGGATTCTAGAGAGAATACAGGTTATAGTAGTACCAAGTGTATGTACATTTACCAGAGTGCCAGAGGAATAAACCCTAGCCACATAGGTCATTAAGTGTTTTTTTAAATCCCTGGTAAATGCAGTGATATCAGGTTTGGAGAATGTTATGCCAAGCAGTCTATGGTAGAGGTGCAAGTTTTTGGTACCTACAAATTTAGTACACCCTTAAAAAGCCCAGCATGGGATGATTTTTGCTTGCAAAATGAGACAACCAGATAATTAGGTCAAAAATGGCACATATATTGCATTTTTTCAGTGTTTTTATCTGTGGAGCTTAATTCAGTGTAGGATTATGGGTAGCAAACATTTGGTGAGAAGGCCTTCTCACACGTCCTTGAAGTCCTCATTTTGCAACCTTTAGAACAATCTGTATTGTTCCCTGGGTTACGTAACGCTTTGAGGTGTTCCTGGGGTGGGAAATACTGGCAGGAAGGCGCTGCATCACAAAATTGAGTACATAGGCATATAGTAATAGACAGATGTGAACAGAATTCTATGGTGAGGGTGCAGGCATCTGGCACCTGTGTTGCCAGCATACTCTGGAAAAAATCAAAAACAGAGTGATTTTGCCCATGCAATGTAAAATAACAAGGCATGCAGGATGAAAAAGAGTGAAAACTGCATTTTTTTCCTGTGATTTACATTATTGTGCATAATTCACTGGACAATTATGAGTAGCAGATCTTTGGATGGGGATATTACCCATGTCTGGAACTCTTTACTTTCTGCAGTTTCAGAAAATACTTTTCCTATAATGACCTGTTATCCTTGGTGTCTACAGGCCAGAGAAGTAATTCGGAGCACTTTATTTCCGGACCCATTTAGTATCTTATAACTTATGTAACAATTGTACATGACTCCTTCCCTCTTTGCTGACATAGGTAAAATAATAAGTCCCCCCCGATGGTTTTTAACATATCACGTGGCAGTTGCGGCCTGTTCTTCCCATAAAGGACAACAGAGCAGACCATACTCTTATCAATTATAAACCATAGCCTGAGGTTCCCTGAACAATGTTTTGTGGGTGCGTCTGGAGTGCCAGAGAAGCAGGGCCCACACGAATTGCCGAGGCGTCATTCCTGTTGAAGCGTGGAGCAGGGGGCTGATCCTCAGGCAGGTCTCTCATCAGTGGCTTTCTCTGTGCAGTGGGGTAGTCTGGCAGGGCCAGCATGGCATGGCCCAAGCCGAATGGAGATGAATGCGAATTCAGTTTGATTAGGCTGGATAAAGCTTCCAGCAAGCAGAACACAGTTCACACAGTGGGGAACCAAATCATGACCCACTTTCAACACACAGCACATTTACATGTAAAGGATTTTACGGTACCAGCAAGCAGAACACAGTTCACACAGTGGGGGAACCAAATCACGACCCACTTTCAATACACAGCACATTTACTTGTAAGGAAATTCTACTGTACCAGGCAAACCGCTCTCCGGTCACGATCACAAAGTCTCTGCACAAACCGGGGATTCAAAAGCAGCTGGAAATCCTCACATTTAGCAACATCTTCAGTCTTCTTCAGGTATGAGCCTGGTAAAAAAAAATCAGTGGCTTACTTCGGTCTCACAAACTTGGATTTAGTCTGAAATAATTTTCTTCTTCCGCTCAGGGGTAGCAGGCAGACATGCAAGCCACAACTTAGGCCTTTTCACAGTTCTCCCGTGCAAAACTACTCAGATGGCAGCCTGACTGTCTCAAGCTGTTGCTTTTTCAGCTCCCAACTTAGATCTGATTCAACTGCCAGCAAGCCAGGGACTTTCCCCAGAATCCAAAAGGTTTGGTTGGCTGATCCATCTGTCAGTCACAACAAAGGCTCCCCCTTCAGGTGCAAAAAGGCACCAAAAGCCCAAAACTACAATTCCTACAGATTCTGACTCCAGACAGCTTCTGTAGTCCAGCTCCATTTTAGGTCCCACCAGTAATGATTGGTCCAATTCACAGTCCAGGACCAAGATAGTGGAGATAAACAAAACAGTCCTTGCTGCAAAGAAGGCAGGTTAGACAAACTACATTATTATCACTCTAAATGATTTTCAGCGAATAGTTACATCTTTCAACAGAGTTCCCTCTCAGATTACTTATGACTGTAATCCAGGCAGCTCTTAAAGAGACAGTACACAGAAACTAAACAGGCACTCTCTGGGAATCACATTTAAACTACTAAAACGCAGGACACCCGCCTGGCAGTGAGCATTTAGGCAAGCTCAAGGAAGGCTTTTCAGGAACCCCATTGGTAGGGGGGTTACACTTGGAAAGAGTGTCTGGCTCAGGTGGAGTATTAGGTAGGGCACCAAGCAGTGCAGTGCAGTGCCGAGCCACCATGACGGTCCATGGCCTAGGGGGCAAAACCTATAAGGAGAGGCTGCCTGACTTGGAACATGTATACCCTGGAGAAGAGGTGAGAAAGGGGTCATATAATTGAGACATACAAGTACCTGCATGAGATAGATAAGGTGGACGCCAAGGAACCTTTCTACTTGAGCTCAAATACAGCGGAGAGGAGGAACTCACTAAATCGTGTAGGAGGGAGATTTAGAAGGAATGTCCACAAGCACGTTTTCACAGAAAGAGTAGTGGACAAGTGCAATGAGCTGCCAGGGGAGGTGGTACACTCCAAATCAGTGAGTGGCTTCAGGCAGGGATGGGGACAGGCATTTTGGATTAGTTAGAAAAAGGGGGGGGTGCAGAAACAAAGGGGAGAGACACCCACTAGGGCCAGTGCAGAGCAGTTAGGTAGGGTGGGCAGACTGGATTGGATGACATGCCTTTTTCTGTCATTATTGCCAACGTGTCTATGTAAGCTCAGGTAGGGCATCAGACTTGAGCAGGGAGTCATGCGCAGACAGGAAGTTATGCTCGAGCAGGGTATCAGGTTCGAGTGGGGTATTAGGCTCTGGCAGGGAGTCATGATCAGGCAGGGTACCAGGCTCAGGTACATAGGGTGTCAGACTTGGGCAAATGCCGACACTTAATTTGCAGTATTTGGGGGCTGTGGCTCTTGCTCTGACTGGGGTTCTGTTTCAGGCTGTGGCAAACGCTTGCACTTTTTTTGTGCTTTTTATGACTGTCTTCATCCTGCATTGCACTATTACATACAATACACTACACTATACATATTCACCCAGTAGCAACTTCATGTTTAACCTCTCTGCAATACCTGACTACCATTTCGCTGTTTTAATTTCCATTTATAGATAAAATGCAAGCAGTGTTCTCTTCCTCATTGATATGACAGCACCTTGGGATTGTTTGTATGAAAGACACTCTATGAAACCAAAGAAATGGCCTACTGGTGAAAGTGCATGTGTGAAAACCTTCAGCCCCAAGTGCAAATCCCACTACTACCACAGACTCACTGAGGTGACTAGTATCTTAGTCTCCCAACTGGACAAACACAGGAAAGTGACTTTAACGATGGGCCAAAGGGACCTTCATTTAATGTCTCATCCAAAGAACGGCACATCCAGTGGTTTAGGACCCCTCTACCTGTCTAACCACTTAGCACCCCTTCCACCTCCACCCGCCTAGGCAGACACTAGTGATGGGTGAAAGAGACCTAAGTTTAATGTTTCACCCAAAGAATGGCACCCAAAATTGTTTAGCACCCACCTCCACCTCCACTTAACACTCCTTCTCCCATCCCCCGCCTAGGTAGACACTAGTGATGGGCTGAAGAGAACTCAGTTCAGTGTCTCAGCCAAAGAATAGCACCTGCTCCCCCCACAAAGATGGGCTGTAGGGACCTCAATTTAATGTCTCACCCAAAGACTGGCACCTACAGTGGTTTAGCACCAGGTCCCCAGCACTTTGTACCCCTTCCCCCTCCCGCCACTTAGGCAGACACCAGAGATGGGCTGAACAAACGTCAGTCTGATGCTCATCTGAAGAATGGAACTGGCAATGGTTTGGCGCTCCTCCCCCAACCCTTTGCACCCCTCCCCACCCCACCCCACCCCACCTAGGCAGACACTAGAAATAGTCTGAACATGCCTCAGGTAAAGTTCACATAAAAATATTGGCACCTCCCATGGTTTTAGCACCTGTTCCCCCACCACTCTGCACCCCTTCCACCCACCACTTAGGCAGACACCAGGGATGGGCCAAACGGACCTCAGTTTAACATCTCATCCAAAGAATGGCACCTCCAATGCAGCAGTACCCCTCCCACCCCATGTAGTGCTGCGGTGCCTGTGTTGGGCGTTAGCCTAAGTGCCTGATGTGGGACTTGAACCTATGCTCATCTGATCTTCCTGGCCCAGAGGTGAGATGCTACTAAGCGAACCATTTGGGTCCACAGAAGGCGTGGTAAAACAGGACAAGTAAATGGTGCTTTTCAAGCCTGGCTACAGTTTTTGGTTATCTCTGCTGTGAACAGCTGACTGTTTTTTCCCTGATTTCTCCACATGCTTGTACATTTTAATGCTTGGGATTCCGATCCCTTCTTTGTGTCAAGTTATTGTTTGTGACAGGGATGTGTCACCTTTCTACAACCCTTCATCAAAAACAAATTAATTGGCACTATACATAAATGTGAAATTAATTGATAGGACAACGTATCTCCAGTCAGACACGTAAATCTAATTATATTAAGGGTTGGCAATTAACCCTGTGTGTTAATTTGTGGTGCAGGTTTATTGTCTTGTCATCCGGAATCAATGAGAAACAGAAACAAAGAAGAAAATTGGTTGAGGCCTGGGGAAACAGACTAGTCTTCTTAAAGCAGCAATGCAATGAAATTGGGTAAAAAAAATTGACCCTGCCTTATTTCATGACAAAAGATTCCCGGCATCTTCCTGCTTCATTTGTTGGTAAAAGCTTCTTAGCTCAACCAAAATCTGAGTATTTTATAAATGTTTTCATTTATTTTTTTCTCAAACAAAAAAAAAATGACCTCCACTTTTGGCTTGGAAATAGCATTGTAGACCTAGAAAGGGTTAGGGTCGTGAAAATAAAAATACCTCATGGTGTGCAGCATAGGAGATATCTAAAACTGTAGATTTGACAGGCATGCTAATATTTTGTATTAAATGTAGCTCAGACAGACTAGCTTTTAAGAAAAAATATTTTTCGTTGCACTGCTGCTTTAAACATGAAGTTTGAAAACCATAAGAATGGCAACAATGTCAGGTGCCTAGTGGCACAGTGAGTAGTACTAGAGAGCTACCTGCAAGCCTGTGTTTTTTCAACGTTGTTTTTTCAACTGCGAGTTTGCATTCTGTTGTCATTCCATCCTTACTGATCTTTTAGTACATTCGGCTGTTTCTGATTTTAGTAAATTCTGATATATACATTGATATTTCAGACCATTTTAGAACTGTATGATTTTTATGTCCTTTTATAAAATGGCATGTATAAATGAAGCCATCTTTTCGGCTGAAATAAGCATGCTTCTCAACCTTTTGGCATGGAAAGAGGGACAGAGGCACTTCAAACGAGGGACAGTGATCCTCATAATGTGAGACACATCTTCAAACATACAAGTACAGAACCCTGTGGAAACCACTGCCTTTACTTGTACAAAGTTTATTATTTGATTTAACATTTAGAATACTATGACTTTCTGCTTTAATGTCTGAATTTACGAGGCTGCCCGGTGGCACTGAGGGTTGAGGCGCTGGATGCCACACCTCACGCCACACCGGTGACCTTGGTTCGGGAATGGACTTGGGTTGTTTGGGGGTCGGCTGGGGAGGCAATGATTGAGTGTCCAGGGGACTGCTGCCCTTCTTCTGGGTGAGGGGCTTGTGCTGTGTGCGTCAGCACAAGAGGGGTTTGACCTGCACCTAGGGTGCTTGGCTGCCTCCATGAGAGTGAGACAGCTGCTGCGCCCATTGCACGGGCATGGGCATGGGGGAGAAAAAAACAGAGGAAAAATATTGGGACCCGGCAGGACCCATGACGGCCTTGATGGGCTGGAGGACGTACCCCTCGGGGGGGGGGGTCATAGCCCTTGCCAGGTCTGCGGAGGTGGTGATAAATAAAGTCGTGATAAAAAAAATGTCTGAATTTACAGCAGCTTCTCTGTTTGAGCCTCCCCTTTTCTATGAGGGGCGGATGAAGGACTGAACAATTTTGAGGGGTAAAATGAGGGACGTCTCTCATTATCAGGGACAGTCAAGCGGTATGGAAGTAAGTCACATGACTGTGTAGTTATTCACCATAGTTGCACTTTTAAATGCATTTTTTTTTTGCTTCAAAATTCATTTTTTAGGCAAAATAAGATTCCTTGGCATAATTTTCCATTTTTTTTAAACATGGGATTCCAGGATCTTAATTGGTGTTTTCTGTATTTCAGTTTCCATAATTTCAGCAGTTGTGACATATCAGCTTTCCCATAGGACATCAATGTGGCTCTATGAATTAAGAGAGGGAAGACTCTTCCAGTTAAGCAGGTAATACTGCCATAGAGATCTTGGAACAGACAGACTTGATTCACCATATATTATAAATGAAGACATCATTTTTAGTCAACCAGGATTGTTTATTCCTAAACATTCCAGACACTCTCAAAGGAGAATTGCGGTCGGCCCGGTGGCGCTGAGTGTTGAGGCGCTGGACGCCACACCTCGTACCACACCAGTGACCCAGGTTCGGGAGTGAGCTCAGGTCGACAGGGGTCGGCCGGGAGGGAGAAGGATTGAGCGCCCAATGGCTGCTCTCCTTCTCCGGAGAGGGGGGACCACGTTCTCCGCCGCGATACCGCCACCTGTTGGGGGATGCTCAGGGTGGTCGGTGCAGTTGAGGAGCACCTGACGCAAGGGGTAGACGCTGGCAGAGGACTGGCTTCGACGTGCGTCTCCATGCACACCAGCAGCCTTGCTCCTCCTTGCACGCCAGTGTCGGGGAAATACATCTCGGAGGGAAAAAGCCCTCCAGCCTACCTAGATGACATCCTCCAGAGAACAGTCTCACCACCCGCCGACCGAACAGGGCAGACCACGCTGTACAGCTCGCTACAGGGGAAAAGGGGGGAGGTAAGGTGGGATCTCTCTTCGCCCCGCCCGGGGGGCAATCCGGGCCATCAAGGGCCCCAATGGCTGCGAGTGTGGTACTCTAGGGGCAGATCCTGAGTGTCGGTAGGGTTGGGAGGGTGATACTCCTTGGGGGACTGAAGGAGTGGAGATTGAGGGACAGCAGGCGTAGAAAAATAATAAGTAAAAAAAAAAAAAAGGAGAATTGCGCTTTACCTATAAGCCATTTCACTCTGCAGAAGCTGATTTTTAAATACTGCTTCCAGTTCTGTTACTGCTTCTTTAGTTATCCCAGTGGTGTTTCTGATTTACATACAGGTAGTAAAGGGAGGGGGAAGAGAAGAGAGAGGAGAGAGAGAGGAGAGAGAGAGAGAGAGAGAGAGAATGGGCAGACTATCTGCCATCACATTCTACGTTTCTACTATAGAACTCTTTGGTTGAGAGACACATGAACTACATCACACAGTTTCAAAATGCAGACTGTAAATCAGAAACACCCAATGAGGTAATTAATACACCCATATAGACGGAACAGTAATAGAACTGGAACATTCCAACCATGTCATTTTATAACTGACCTCAGTGGGTGAACTGTGGTTCCCTGATTTTGGGGATGGCGCCTTGGTTTTTTGTTTATTTATTTATTTGAAAACTGGTAACTGGGAGAGGCACACTGAGCCAAGGCTTAGTTCCAGGTGCGGCCCAGGAGAGGGGAAACTGGATGCAATAAAAAGCAAACACAGTATCAATGAGCAGTACAAAGTGAAGTGCAAACAGAGTACAATTTCACATGGTGACAGGGCAAATAAAAATAGATAAATGGCGGGACTTGACCTAGTCAGCAGGGAGCAAGATGGCCACACTGTAGCAAAGCTCCGAAGCCAATCTATCCTAAATCAGAAACATCCTGGCCTCTATAATGCACTGAGAGCTACAGCACAACAGCTAAACTCGTTACCTGTCTTATGCAAAATACCTGCTCTACCAATGTACCTTATTGTATGGTTCACTGTAAAGTCACCTGTCTTATGCACGTGTATGTACTTATTAACTTAAGTAGCTTGAATGTATGTATTACTGCTCCATCCTCATTGTACCCCACCCCCCCAGGTCACACCGGGAGACAAGCAACTTGTTGCTCAGTGTGCCTTCCTGGTGAAACATTTCAATAAATAAAAAATAAATAAACAAATAAGGAAATGTCTTGGGTTGTCAGTGGTCTTGGGCTTATGTCCCAGGGAGTGGTGTGTTCTCTGTACCTCGGGGTGGCTGTCCGTTGGCAGTCCCAGGATCTCAGGGAGCCACTTTTTGAGATACTGTAGGGGATCTCGCCCTTCAGCTCCCCTCCAGCAGACAGGGCAGATATACTATAGTGGCAGCTGAGGTGGGAAGTGATAAGTAAACCTTTGCCTCAATATATGGGCCCACATATGACAGTCCGGATTTTTTCCACCAATTGGTCTTCTCCCTGGCAGCATTCCCAGCCCCGCTAATAGTTGAAGGGGATTTTAACACTGTCTGGGATCATGTTCTGGAGAGGTCGACTCCACCCACATGTCCACCACCAAAAAGCTCTGAAGCTCTTAGATGCACTGCAGGATACTGCGGCCTGTTGGATGCATGGGGGACCCTGCTGACACTGAGACAAAGGTCTGGAAGCACAGGAAAACCAGAAGCAGTTATAAAATTCGAAAGTAACATTTTATTATTATCAATAACAGCAAAATAAAAAAAAAAATGTTCAGGATAGCTATTTACAAAGACAGTACAAACAAAGAAAACAAAGTCCTTCATTTGAGGGTATCTCTAATCCTAAATTTCAATCTCTCTTCCTCTAACAAACATTGCTGCTCTTTTTATAAGAAGTCTTTGCCTGGCAATTAATTTCTGTATTCTTAGATCATTAACATAGATCCTGTTTCTCACAAAATGTTTCAGAATTCTGTCAATTTCTTTCCTTGCAGGTGCAACAAAATAGAACATGGTGTCCCAGAGCAAATCTCCTGTTGACAGCTCTGTAAAAGAGTTTGTGGATGTCAAACTGCATCTCAGAGTTAATCCCGAGTTCCAAACAGCTTTTTGCAATCATTTCAACAATATAACTATATACATTTTCAAACCAGAGAACCCAGTTTCACATAAAGATCCTCACAAAAATTCACATATAACCACAGATACGCAAAGAGAAGAAACAATAGAAACAGCAAGTGAAGGCAGGGAGAAAGCAGGAGGGGGAGAATCGCGAGACCATCAGAGTGATCAGTTCCTAGGTCTCACAAGAAAATCTGATTGCACAATCGGACAGACAGGAGACAGAAAAGGTGATGATGGAACAGATACTTGCTTTAGACTCTTTCTGCATAACAAATGGGACAGGGTCTTATTCAACCCTGTCACACCTGCATCCTACCAACGCGGAATGCTACTTCTACTCCCATGTACACAGAGTGTATACCAGAATAGATCTGGTGCTCATATTCACCCAGGTGCTGCTGCAGGTAGAACAAGATCAGCACCACCCCATACTGATGTCCAATCATACTCTGTTGGTAATCTCCTAAGGTGGGGGGAGGTGCTGAGGGGGACACCATGGTGGCTAGATCACTGCTTGGTAATAGATCCATACTTTAAGCAGGAAATGGGGAAGGCACTCCAAGTCTTCTTTGAAAGCAACAAAAGAAGGGATACATCAGAGAGGATCAGATGAGAAACCATAAAGGCCTACACCAGAGGGATAGCAATATCATATGCTTCCCACAAAAAGAAACAAGATGGGACAAGGGAGGAAATGCTGCTGCGGGAGGTAGCTGATCTAGAAAAGCAACATATGTCCAGTCCAAATCCTCAGCTACACCAACAGTTGAAAAGAGTAAAAGGCCAACTCACCCAGATCACCACTAGCCAAACAGAGCAAAACCTAATGACGTCACAATTTAAGCAATGCTTCAAGGGCTACAGATGGGGGAAATGGCTAGCTTGGAAACTTAAAGAGAAATAGGAAGAAAAGACCGTTTTGCAACCCTAAGGTGAGCAGGGTTGTATGATAACCCAGCAGGAAGAGACAGGAGAGGCTTTTGTGAACTTTTACCAATCCCTTTACACCACAGTGGTACGAACGGATACTCTAAAGCTCAGTGAATCGTCTGCCAGACTATACCTGGTCCCGGTATAGCATCAGGACATGTATTTCGGAAACTGGAGCTGTTAATAGCTCCAGTTACACAGGGTGCCTATGGGCATGCTCGCGGCTCCTCCCCATGTCAGATGTCATACTAGGACAGCCATGGGTGGTTGTGGGCATGTCATGCGCTTCAACATACCGGCCGGAGGGAGGCAGGATCAACCAGATATAAGTGAAATATTTCAACAACCGCAAGTTACAAAAATGAATATACTTTGTGAAAAAGCTAATCAGGCCATGCCTTACATCCAAGCATGTACCGATTACAGCGGGACAGTTCCTTTTAATAAACACGTCTTTCAAAAGTAAATAAACAGAGCTTTCAAAGGTACAATCAGGGCTCCAGATAAGGTGTGTACCGAGATTTTTGACTCACCTCATTTTAGGAAATACTCTTCAGAAAAATTGTTTGAATGCCAGTACTCACCCAACATCTGCAGATGCGCCACAGTCCATAGAACAGTGTTTCAAAACATAAATGGTAATTCAAAAGAAGCAGTGTTTTTCCAGATTTGCAGCACTCATATGTATCCCAGTTTTGTTTTACTCATTGTATTTTAAAACTGGTGAGTACATTACTCCTACCTGCCATTATTATCTGGGGCACTGTTGGCACCTGATCAGTTCTTATCTAGAAAAAAAACTACGTTGTTTTTAAAAATGTACTCTCCACTCAACTCCATCCAGACATTTGTATGCATCTGAATTTGGTTTTACTCACCTCACTTTCAAAATGAGGAGTACAGTACTCTGCCCAAAAAATCTTATCTGGAGCCCCGGGTACAATGATCTGCTTATGATTTGCAAAATAAGGAGACCACAGCAGATGTAAAACTGATAGTGCAGACTGTAGATTGGTGAGCCTGATAACAGGCTGAGGTAGACTCTAGGAGGAGGACCAACATCAGGGATGGTAGGGGCTCCAATAGGAGAGGATCAAGGAGAGGGCAGACAGGAGCAGGTGAGGGTGGGGTGGAAAAGCTTGTGGACTCCGAACCTGTTCTTGCCTCAGGGGCCTGGTTTGGTAGGTTGGGGGGAAGCTGCTGCCCTAGGTGCGGGCTGCTTGATGGTGGCTGGATGGTTTGTGTGCTGTTCTTCCTCACTGGAGGGGTGGCTGTGGTTTCAGGTGCAATGCCCTCATTGGGTGAACATGCTGGGGGGTTTCCGTGTGTTGGAGGACAGAGACTTTTGGCTGGTGGGCTTGTGAGATGTCTCCGCAAAGGCAGCTCACAGGATGAAAGGACCTGAGACCCACAATAAACACGAGACTTTCCATGCACTGCTTGCATCACAACTGATATCACTGGGTTTGGGAACCTCAAAATTCAGTAGTATTGAGTGGGGTAGCTATAACAAGGGACCTCAGATCAGGAAAAAAAATAGGATTATTTCATAACAAACACACAAAGCTATATGTCACGATTTACAATTATATTAAAAAATGCAAACAACAGAGTTTATGTTCCCGCTGATGAAATAGCTTCTACAGGGAAAAAAATCACTTTTCAACGTAGCTCTCCTTTAAGAGCAGTAGCTTAATGATAGGTACACATGAAAATGCAGTATATAGAAATTTTCACAAAGTTAGGAAGAGTATATATTTGATAACCTATCTCATTGTTCCAGTTAAAATAGTGTTTGTCCTTCAGATGAAACATAAATCCGAGGTCCTTTCTGCTCACCTCTACTGTTTGTTCAGCTGGAGGTAAAATATCCCATGGTTCATTTAAAAAGATTAGCAGATTGTCCCTGTGCCATGGCTAACATGTTACTATCCATAATCGTGGCTCTAATGCACTTTTCAATATATTGGTGTAGTTGTCAGGTGCTTAATGTCTGCAAATGACTTCATGCAGTTGCAGCACTGCCAGTATCCAGCCCATTGCTTTATGATGTGCTTGGAGATGTGAGATGAATTTTCAAACCTGTTGACGAAGGCCAGCCCAGTGGCACTGAGTGCTGAAGTGCTAGACGTCACACCTTGTTCCACGCCAGTGACCCAGGTTTGGGAACAAGCCTGTTTCGACGGGGGTTGGTGGTGGTGGGGGGTGCCAGGAAGATGGATTTAGAGGCCTCCAGGAAGCTCTCCTCTCCTCTCCTGGGTAGGGACCCAGTTGTGACCGCTGCAAGGCTGCCCCCAGGTGGAGGTCCAAGGGTAGTGCAGATGGGAATGACTAGGGAGGGTGCCACGGATCGCTGTGTGTGTGTGTGCTTCCACATGCGCCCGAGCAGCCATGTCAAGGGGAAGGGAGAAAAGTGGAAAATGGAGCTGGCAGGCTCCATGATAGCCAGGCAGCACCCACACTGGGCCCCCGGAGTCTGGATGTTGGTCTTGGTGGGGGGGAGGCATTGACGCCTTTCACCCTTGGCCCTGCCACGGGGGGGGGGCCCTTGGGGGATCTACCAGGAGGGTCAGGTGCGGGAGAGCTGGGGACCAGAGAGTGAGCCCCTCCAAGGGAGGAGCTGTTTCCTGCCAGCCCCGTTGGGAGAAAAAAAACTTGTATAAAAAAACTGTCAATGAAGGCACAATTCCCCAGCTTTAGTTACGCCTGCATCACAATTAATGTGCCAAAATGTTCATAGCACTCCTTTGTCATTTCATATTGCAGTGTATTCCCACCCACTTTTAATCTAGTGGGTAGAGTGCAGAGCAATGAACTTGGCAGGCCAAGGTACTAAATCCCAGAAAAGACACTTACTCACTCACTCACTCACTACATGGCCCCACTACAGCCACTTACTGTGTGACTCCAACAGAAAAACCTACCCACTGTGTGACCCTATCAGAGCCACTTACTCATTGTATGGCCCCCACCAGAGCCACTTACTCACTGTGTGACCCCATCAAAGTCACGTAACTCCACCAGAGCCACTTACCCACTGTGTGGCCCCATCAGAGCCACTTACTCATTGTGTGACCCCACCAGAGCCACTTACTCGCTGTGTTGCTCCACCAGAGATACTTACTCATTATGTAACTCCAGCAGAGTCACTTACCCACTGTTTGACCCCCAACAGAGTCCCTTATTTACTGTGTGACCCCACCGGAGCCACTTACTTACTAACTACGTGACACTAACAGAAAAACTTACCTACTGTGTGACCCCATCAGTCACTCACTGTGTGACCCCACCAGAGCCACTTACTCCTTGCGTAACTCCACCAGAGTCACTTACCCATTGTGTGACCCCACCAGATCCACTTACTCACTGTGTAACCCCACCAGAGGTACTTACTCACTGTGTGACTCCAACAGAGGCACTTACTTACTGTGTAACCTTACTGGAGCCATTTACTTGCTATGTGACTCCACCAGAGCCTATCACTCATTGTGGGGCCCCACTAGAGCCACTTACTCACTGTGTGACACCAGCAGAGCCACTTACTCACTGTGTAACTCCATCAGAGCCACCTACCCTCTCTGTGACCACAACAGAGTCATTTACTCACTGTGTAACTCCACCAGAGCCACTTACTTACTATATGAACCTGCCAGAGCCACATACTCACTGTTTGAACCCACCAGAGCCACTTACTCACTGTGTAACTCCACCAGAGCCACATACTCACTGTATGACCCCAACAGATCCAGTTACTCACAGTGTAACTCCAGCAGAGCTATTTATTCACTGTATGACTCCACCAGAGCCTCTTACTCACTGTGTAACTCCAGTAGAGCCACTTACTGACTGTATAACCCCACCAGAGCCACTTACTCAATATGTAGCTCCACCAGAGTCACTTACCCACTGTGTGACCCCACTAGAGCTACTTACTTGCTATGTAACCCCACCAGAGCCAGTTACTCACTGTGGGACCCTACTTGAGCCACTTACTTGCCATGACCTCACCACAGCCACTTACTCACTGCATAACCCCATAAAAGCTGCCTACTCACTGTGTAACTCCATAAGAGTCGCTTAATCAGTGTGTGACCCCATCAGAGCTATTTCTTCACTGCGTGACTGCAGCAGTGTTAGTTATGAATATATGAACATACAAACATATGAAAATGTTTGCAGAAGGCCGAAATGGTCAATTAAATCTGCTCGTTGAGAAGCTAACTCACTGTGTGAGCCCCACAAAAGCTACTACTCACTGTGTTACTCCACCAGAGACACTTATTGACTGTGTGACCCCAACAGAGCTATTTACTCACTGTGTGACCCCACCAGACCTATTTACTCACTGTGTGACCCCACCAGTGCCACTTATTCATGAGGTGACCCCACCAGAGACACTTATTTACAGTGTGACCCCACCAGAGCCTCTTACTCACTATGTGACCCCACCAGAGCCAATTACTCACTGTGGATTCCCACTTGAGCCACTTACTCACTGGGTCCTCACCACAGCCACTTACCCACTGTGTAACCCCACAAAAGCTGCTTATTGCTTATTCACTGTGTAACTCCATAAGAGTCACGTAATCACTGTGTAACCCCATCAGAGCTATTTATTCACTATGTGACCCCAACAGAGCTAGTTATGAGCATACAAACATAAGAAGGTACGAAAATGCCACCAGTCTGCTCATTGAGGAGCTCACTCAACGTGTGATCCCACAAAAACTACTACTCACTGTGTAACCTCCACTGGAGCCACTTACTCACTGTGTGGCCCCATCAGCACTATTTACTCACTGTGGGACCCCCATCAAAGCCACTTCCTTACTGTGCGACCCAACCAGTGCCACTTATTTACCGTGTGACCCCACAAGAGCCACTTATTTATTGTGTGCCCCTACCAGGGCCACTTACTCACTGTGTGACCTCGCAAGAGCAACTTACTCACTATGTGACCCCACCAGGGCAACATACTCACCATGTGACCCCACCTGAGCTATTTACTCACTGTATGACCCCGCTAGAGCCACTTACTCACTGTGTGACTCCAACAGAGCCACTTACTCACTGTGTGACCCAACAGAGCCACTTACTCACTGTGTGGCCCTGCCAGAGTCATTTACTTACTATGTGACCCCACCAAAGACAGTTCATTACTGTGTGACCTCCCCAGAGCCACATACTTACTGTGTGACCCCACCAGCACTACTTACTGTATTATCCCACAAGAGCAATTTACGCACTCTGTAACCTCCACCAGAGCTACTTACTCACTGTGTGACCCTACCAACGCTATTTATTTACTGTGTGACCCTGCTAGAGCTATTTACTCACTGTGTGACCCTGCCAGAGCCCTTACTCACTGTGTGACTCTTACCTGTGCCAATTACTTACTGTTTGACCCTGCCAGAGTTATTTACTCACTGTTTAACCCCACCAGAGCTATTTACTCACTGTGTAACCCCAACAAAGCCACTTCCTTACTGTGGTACCCCACCAGTGCCACATACTCACTGTGTGACCTCTACCAGTGTCACTTACTCACTGTGTGACCCCTGCCAGTGCCACCTACTCACAGTGTAACCCCACCAGAGGTAGTAGGGGATTAGAACCAGGTATGTCAGCTGCCAGGCAGAGTGCTGTTCCATAGGCCACACCTACTAACATGAGGTAAAAAAATATATTTTAATCTCCTAAAGGGAAACAAAAAACATTTCAGATATAAAATATAATAGTTAACTGCTTTGAAACACTAATGCTAATTTTAGGTAGTACATTAGCTTCTTAACTTCCTCTCATAAACTCCCTCAATCTCACCTAACCACCTGGTTCTTGCTAAATGACTGATGTGCAGCTATTCCTGGCATGTACAGTGCTAGGGTTGTCTTTTGAAACATAAGCAGGAGACAGTAACAAAACAGCCCCTCCCCCCTTTTTTATTGCAGAGGTAGCAATCATGTAGTCAGTGGAGCATTCATGCTTACGCAGTGTGACATAAAACTGGTGGGCAAAAAAACACCAAACTGGTACCATGCTACCAATCCAGTGATCTACTGGTTAGTGCTGACCACCCTGTGCAACAAGTGGATGCAGCTGTGAAAGCCCCTATTGAGTATTCCTTTGGCTTTGTGTCCCTCAAGAGGTACAGCATTTCATTCACGAGAACTCCCAGTGGGACAGCAGCAAGGTGTACAGAATATCATAAGAATATACAACACAGCTTATAAACATCTCACTTATAAATTATTTATCTGCCTTTGGACAAACAGTAGGAACAGATGCAATCATACAAGGGCCCTAAATATAGGTTACTACTGTATGTGTATATACTGTATCTACAAAGTACAGAAAACAACCATCGATACTTACCAGTCCACTCAGTGCTCTTTGCACATATAATCCCTCGAGCACAATAGCACTGGTGCAGAAACTCCAATAATAAGGAAGTAATCCAACACAATAATTGATGCTAAATGGGTTCACAGATTAAAGAGATAGAATGTCTTGTTATTAATAGTTTTCTTCTTTTCTTTTTTCTATCCATTAGTTCTGTAAGTGTTCAGTTGTGCTCAGTTGAAGTTTTAATCTTGTTCTGATTAATAATATTTGACCATTTTGTGTCACATTTGTTACTGGGTCACATTTTAATAGTGATCTCCATTAACTATGTAGTAAATAGCATATCTTTTTTTTTTTTCCACGTGCATTTTACTCCACCGCTGCAGACCCAACAAGGGCTATGACCCCTCCCTCGGAGGAATGCGTTCTCTATTTCGATGCGCCCGCTTGCCATCCCAACATCCCCGTGGTTTTGCCCCTCCACGGCAGGGAGCCAGGACAAAGTGCAGCATGCCCCGAACACACAAATCTGGTACGGGGTGGGCCTGAGGAATGATCGGGCCATCATGGGTCCTGCTGGATCCCGACTTTTTCCACCATTTTTTCTCCCGCACTCAATGCCTGTGCAATGGGTGGGGAAGCTGTCTCCACCTCTGTGAAGGTAGCCAATCATTCTGAATGTGGGCCAACCCCTTAATGTGGCTGTGCATCTGTGCTGACACCCAGCCACTGCTGGGCATCAGTTGACAGTGCACAGCCCACATCCCCCCTCCCCAAGGAAGGAGAGCAGTCCTCCGGACACTCAATCCTTCCTCCCTCTGCTGACTCCCGAGTGACCTGAGTCCATCCTGAACTCAGGTCGCAGGTGCAGCATGAGGTGTGGCGTCTAGCACCTCAACCCTCAGTGCCACTGAGCCAGCACACCCTTAAGTAGGCCATGGACATAGGTCATGTCACGGGAGCCCTCTTCGTCGACCTTTACCAAATTGTTCGACCTAGTGGATCACAGTCTCTTGCTTCAGCGGCTACAGGATACAGGTATGGATACTTCCTCCATCCGTTGGATACAGAGCTACCTCTCTTGCTGCTCCCAAAGAATTAAGTGGGTGGGCTCTCTCTCTGGCCTCAAGAGCATAACCCATGGGGTTCCACAGGGCTCAATCTTGGGCCCTATCCTATTCTCCCTCTTTGTCAATAACTTGCCTAGTCACTGTGGGGGAGTGACTGTTCACCTCTATGTGGACGATGCTATTCCCTACTTCTCTTCCCCCAACCCTACCAGGATAAGCAATGCTCTTGCTGCGGACTTCTCTGACCTTGAGCACTGGTTCCAGAGCAATTGACTCATCCGCAATACAAAAAAAACTAAATGTATGCTTTTTTCCCATCGGGCCCCCTCCACTCTTCCTAGCTCCACTCTGAACATCAAGTCCCTCAGTGATGACACACTCGAGACTGTCCAGTCCTTAAAGTACTTGGCTGTTACCCTTGACACCTCTTTCTCCTTCAGCATTCATGTATTCACCCTAGCCAGGACACTGAACCAAAAGTTGGGTCTCCTTTACCGTATCCACCCCTACCTCACCTCAGTTTCTCGGAACAAAATTGCCTCCTTGTCAGTCCTTCCACTCCTTACCTATGGTGCTCCCTTGCTGCTTTCTACCAATGCATCTAATTTGTTACTCCTTACTCTTGCCTACCATAGGGTAGGAAGATTAGCCCTGGGGTCAGTATTCGCCACCACCACTGTGACGTCCTCTTATCCCTGGGATGGCTGCTCTGTGTCTCCAAATTGTGATATTCTACCCTGAGTTTTATGCACAAGCTGGTACACAAGTTCACCTCCCCATGTCTCAATGACTCTGTCCACCTAAAACAAGCCTCACATGAACTCAGGTCAGCGTCCCTCCCCCTTCTCTCAAGACCCAATCTGTGGCTTACTGTTGCACGCAGGTCCTTCTTTTATGCTGCAGTGTCCGACTGAAACTCACTACCCTCCTCTATACTCTCTTGCTCCTCTTTCCCCCTATTTCAACAAGCCATACATACCTCTCTCTCCCCTCCTCTGCTACTTGCTCCTGCTTCCTCTAACCCTCCTCCTTTCTCCTCTTCTCCCTTAATGAGCTTCTATCAGGTCTGGGCACTGTTTTAATTTCACCTGCTACTCTTGCCTTCATGTGACAAATTACCTTGTTCAACTGTGCGGAGCTGTTACCGTACCCCAGAACTAATATTTGTAATCATTGTTTTGTACTAGGACATCTTATAATGTCAATGTTTGACTAGAGTTCTGGGACTCTGCTCCTTGTTCTACATTTAGTTGCTTAAAACTTGCCATGTACCCCACATCCATACTCGATGGCTATGTACGCCACAGCCATACTCGATGGCTATGTACTGCACATCCATACTCGATGGCTACGTACTCCACATCCATACTCGATGGTTATGTACTCCACATCCATACTCGATTGCGATGCATCATTCTTTTGTACTACTGTTTTATTCTATCATCAAATATCATCAACCAGTGCCTGTGACTGCAACTGCTAGTCCCCCTCCTGCAAACTGTGTCTGCCCTCTCCTCGTAGTGACTCCGTGCACTGACAAGGCCTCCGGCTGCCTCATCCCCCCACTGCCTCCCACCCTCTCACTTTGACAATGTCGATGACTGCCTCCCCCTTCTCTCCATCTCACTCATGTCCTCACCCATATCCTCTTAACTCCTTTTTCCCTATAAACTCTTATCTGCCTGTTTCCTCCTGTTTGTTTGCCTGCATTCTTTCTCCTCCTCCTAGCTACGTTGCTCAAGTTTGCTCTCTTAGATTCACCTACTGTGTACTCAATCCTAATGTGTTGAAATATGCCAGTTTTTTTTTTGTTTTATTACTTGTACAACCTTTGTAAGTATTGTCTACCCTCCCACTGATGTGGAACCTTTGTAAACGAGCTCCTAGCTCAAAGGTGTTTAATCCTAGATTTCAATAAATAAATAAATAAAATTCTGTTGTACTACTTTGTATTTTTGCACGTTGTTTTCCTGGGTCGACCCTGAAAAAGGAACTGCAGTTGTCTCAGTTGTCCTACCCGGTTACCAAAATTCAAATAAATAAAAGTAAGTGCTATTAATACAGTGCTCACAAGGGGGAGCTTAGCCTTTAGAAAGCACAAGTGTTGCGTGAAACATAGGTGCTGGAATGGAGGGGCCACTAGGGCCATGGCCCTACCACTTTCATAAGTGGCCCTATCAGTTTTTGCAATCATGTTAATGTAATTAATAGGGAAGAACTTACCCCTTACTTCCTTGGCCCTACCACTTTTCAAACCGTTCCAGCACCAATGGCGTGAAACATTAGCATTTGTGGGGAGCACCAGTGTGTGTGTTTGTATGTCGCTTTTCTTTAGTCTAACAGAGGCCGCTCAGCAGCAGTTACTGGGTTGGAATCCATCCTTAAAGGTGCCAGGAAAAAGTTTTAATATCTTTAAATTCCCTGCTGCTTTCCTTTTAATGTGCAGTCAATATTTTTATATGCTTCAATGTTTTTGGTTAAAATAATCATAAATTCATAGAGGATTACAAGTCGTTAGCCTTGGGCCATGTGACCTGCCATGTCTTATTCCAAATAAGCACATTTTTTATCGTCCATAAATCCATCCAGAGATATCTTAAAGACCTCCATAGTTTCACTTGATGCAACGTTCATTGGTAAACTGTCCCAGGTCTTAACAATCCTCTCGCTAAACCAATTTCCACGCCTTTCTGTTTTATATAAGGTGACATTCAATTGAAGGCAATGTAACCTATTTTCCCTTTCTGCCTTTCATAATTCCAGAGTTAAACATTCCATCAGGTCATTATTTTATATAGCTCTATAAACCATACAAAGGTCATCCCTAATTCTTTTATACTCAAGAGAGTACATGTCAAATTTCCTCAGCCTCTCTTCATAAGGTCCGCTTTTAAAGTTTCTGATTTTCTTGGTGGCTTTTCTCTGGGCACTTTCCAGAATATAAATTATAATGAATAATGTTTTCTGTAACGACAGTACCTTGAACTGCTCTTGCCTTATCAGCTACTGCTTTCTCCTTTCATACAGCCTGAACATTCTTTGACTGTAGTTACACCGCTGCGGGCCATATAGATAAATAGCATGGAATAATGTGACTGATTATATCATGGGAAGTCTTGTAAATATAGAAAGAAAAGGCAATAACTGCTGGAAAGAGGAGAAACACAATGTAGATTTGAGGGCTTTACAAAGCCAAATTATTAATTCATGGTGCCAGCCTGCCAGCGCAGCAGTTGGATTTCCACTTGCGATGCTGGCGACCCGGGTTTGGGAGCAGACTAGGGTGCCAAAGGGCCGGCTTGGAAAAGGTAGTCTGAGCATGCAATGGACTGCTCAGCACCTCCGGGGGAAGGGGGGGGTTCCTTGGCCCAGGGGTGGCCTGACCTCTGGCATCAGCCAAGAGGTATTGCAGCCCCGGTGCCCCACCAATGGGAGGAACACAACAGATGCTGGCGTAAACCATGGCGTCATGTGGCTCGTCATGCTCGGGGGGTGTACAATCAAAAAATACACCGCCTGGAGCAACAGGAATGTGAAGGCCTGATAGTGGGTCCTCCCCCAGCCATCTGCACTGCTGCACAGGTTCCCGATGAAGACTTGATTCCTTGGGATGAGGGGTATGGGCCCCCCCACCACAACCTTGCATGGGAGGTAAGCCAGCAGTCCATGGGGGGAGACCTTGGGCGGATGGTGGGATGAGCAGGGGAGTTGGGTATAGCACCAGGTGGTGGGGGCAAATCAGAAAGTAAAAAATAAATGAAAATTATTAATTCATGAAAAATTTTCAAAGCCTATTACAACATATGACTGGCATGGAAATATACAGGGAGACATTTATCAGTATAAAGATGATTTTCTATTCTCTTTAATATTGAAGTTTTTGTGCCAGTGCTGTTGTGCTGAGTCAGAGATATCTACAAATGCTTAATTAGGTACATGTGCAGGTATGATTAACATACGTCCATACCTTTCATCAACCAAATGTGGAACACTGGCCCTTCCAGAAAATGTGGGATATGGGCCCTACCTTAAAATGTGGGACACAGGACCTACCTTAAAATGTAGAACACAGTCCCTACCTTAAAATGTGGGACATAATCCCTACCTTAAAATGTGGACATTGGCCCTACTTTACAATGTGGACACAGTCCCTACCTTACAATGTGGGACACAGGCCCTACCTTAAAATGTGAGACACTGGTCCTACTTTACAATGTGGATACAGTCCCTACATTATAGTGTTGGACACTGGCCCTATTTTACAATGTGGACACAATCCTTACCTTCCAATGTGGGACACAGGCCCTACTTTACAATGTGGGACACAGGCCCTACCTTACAATGTGGGACACAGGCCCTACCTTACAGTGTGGGACACTGGCCCTACTTTACAATGTGGACACAGTCCCTACCTTACAATGTGGGACACAGGCCCTACCTTACAGTGTGGGACACTGACCCTACTTTACAATGTGGGACACAGGCCCTACATTAAAATGTGGGACACTGGCCCTACTTTACAATGTGGACACAGTCCCTACCTTATAGTGTTGGACACTGGCCCTATTTTACAATGTGGACACAGTCCTTACCTTTCAATGTGGGACACAGGCCCTACTTTACAATGTGGGACACAGGCCCTACCTTACAGTGTGGGACACAGGCCCTACCTTACAGTGTGGAATACAGGCCCTATTTTACAATGTTGGACACAGGCCCTACCTTAAAATGTGGAACATTGGCCCTACCTTAAAATGGGGAACACGGGCCCTACCTTAAAATGAGGGACACAGTCCCTGCCTTACAATGGGGACACAGTTCCTACCTTAAAATGAGGGACAGTGGCCAAGCCTTAAAATATGGGATACAGAGCCTGCCTGCCTTAAAGCGCCAGTGCAATGAAAAATGTTTTTCCAAAAACCCAGTTTCAGCTATAATTAATACAAATATTAGCATACCTGCCAGCTCTACCTTTCTAGGTACCTCCAATGCTGCGACCATGAGTTTTTTTATTTTCTCGATCCTAACCCTTGCAGGTCTACAGTGTTACTTCTAAATCAAATGTGGCGGCTATCCTTTTTTTCTTTAGAAAAAATACAATTAAAACATTTATAAAATACTCAAAGTTTTGTTCAACTAGAAACTTTTATCACCAAATAAAACTGGAAGATGCCTATAATCTTTACAGTGAAACAAAGATTTGGTCAAATTTTTTGCCACATTTCGCAGCACTACTGCTTTAAATGTGGAACATTGGACATTCCTTATAATGTGAGACATAGGCCCTTCTTTTAAATGTGGGACACCAGTCCATCCTTAAAATGTGGGAGACTGGCCCTTCCTTAAATTGTAGGACACGGCCCTGCCTTAAAATGTGGGGCACTAACCTTACCATAAAATATGAGACACTGGCCCTACCTTAAAATGTGGGACACAGACCCTACCTTAAAATGTGGGACACAGGCCCTACTTTAAAATATGGGACACGGACCCTACCTTAAAATGTGGGACACAGACTCTACCTTAAAATGTGGGACACAGACCCTACCTTAAAATATGGGGCACTGGCCCTACATTAAAATACGAACATACGAATCTGGCAGAAGAAACAGGCCTTACGGTCTATCAAGTTAGTCTGCTTGAATGTGCAGCTAGCACCCTCATATTGCAACTGCCCCACCCTCCTCTCCCCCTCACCTTTATGCCCCCTTGCACCCTGTCCCATGCCCTTTTAAAACTTCCCACAGTGCTGCAGGATACCACCTCTTCTGGTAGAGTGTTCCATTTCTCCACCACCCTCTCCGTGAAAAATTTATTTAATATGTGTTTAAAATGTGGGACACAGGCCCTACCTTAAAATGTGGACACAGGCCCTACCTTAAAATGTGGGACACATCTTTAAACATTAACATTCAATCTTAGTTCTGTAAAACTAGCACAGCATTCAGGCTTAGCATAGTTTGCTGTACGCAGTCCCACAACAGTTGATTCCTTCAAATTTCTGTGTTAACGGGAGAGAACGGCCCCTTCATGTGTGACAGAGTCTTTCCAAGTGGTTAAATGAGGGATATCACGCCTAATAAGAGACAGTTGAGTGGTACAATGAGCCAATGAAAGTCTGCATTTTCAATCGCTGTTGAAAATCTCCTGGGGATTAGTGGAGTTGGTCTCCTAGTGTAAGGCTGCTGCTGTCTTGTGGAGCTCATAATGCTAAGGTCTGCCTGCCCATGTTAGATCTCCCTCCGGAGTCTTTGTAATATGATTGGCATGCAGGTCTCAGGCTCCAGTGAGTGCTTTAAAGTTAGCAAGGTGGAGTGGCAGGTAACTTGATGAAGTGTTCACAATGCATTTTTATAGGTATGGCAAATTCAATGCAGGAGTCTATATTGCAGAAGAGTCACTAATAGCTGTAGCGTGACAAAGCACAGGATTCTTCAAAACTGTAGTGAAAACACATGTCCTATGGCATACTTCAGAGTGCCAGCCAGCCTCATAGATAGCTTTATGACAGTCATGAATGTGTGCGAAGGTTTGCCAAATGTGGCCTTGTGTTATTTCAGAGTGTATTGTGATATACTAGGCACTGAAATACTGAGTTAAGAACAGCTATAGTAATATTCCTGTTTTTTGTATCTCTAATTATAGATCGCGGGAGCATCCCTGACCAATCACGGCCCTCTCTTCTGTTGTGCATGAGGTACTGTTATTACCCTAAGAGTACCTCAGGCGCTGAGCCACTGTAACAGGCTTCTTTACTCACTGCTCATTCTATTAATTGTATTACATTTTGTTAAAAAAAGAATTTTTTTAATACCGTTAGCTGTCTATAATATTTTTATGGGTCTGTTTGGAGGGCCTCTTATTTATATAAGCGTGTCACCTCTTGTACCTTTAGGACCACAGAACTGCTCACCTTCAGCTCGCAGTACTCTGATCCTAAGAATGCACGAGGCGACACTCTTAGATCCATAAGAAGCCCTCCAAATGGACCTATAAACGTATATATTATTAAGTGCTGCAATGTTATATGTGGTATGTATTATTTAATAATATATGGGAAGATGTGTATTATGAGTTGTTATTACAAACCCAAGGTGTGTGATGCTCACATACACCATGAGAAAGCTAACTGACTGAGAAACTATTAACTTCAGATAGCTACTTAGAACAAATAATATAATATATACATACATACATGGGGACGGGTGTGTAATAAGATCTTCCAAGAAATCAATCCTTGCCATTGATTCCCACTGGTGGTTCTTAGCCAGAGGCACTAGGACCCCAGGGGAGCCAGAATTTTTCAGCGGGCTGGCGCTGAGGCAACCTGTCTTTTGGATGAGACGTTAAACCGAGGCCCCATCTACCTTTTCTGGTGGTTGCTCAGAAGGACGTTAAAGATCCCAAGGCATTTCTCAAAAAGAGTGGGGAATTTCTCCGGTGTTCTGGCCAAATTTCCACCATTCACTAAAAATACCACCAACAGCTTAATCTGGTTTAATCCCCCCACCACGGGATAAGACTGAAAATGGGCAGAATTGCCTAGTCCTCCTTTCCCAGTCAGCAAGACTTAAAATGAAAAACAGCATGCATGTGTGGCCCCATGAGTGAACACACTCGGCCACCTCTTAATGTCGGTGTCAGCCACTAACTACCTCAGCTCTTTTTTTCCCCTCACGTCTATACGACAACAGCCTTCAGTTCTGTTTTTAGTGCTTAAACTAAAGTTTGATATTTTTGTGTCAGTTCAGTGTATTTTGTCACAGATTTAACATAATTTCTCTCAGCTGTACTGAGCATCAATGGTCGAAGGCCATGGAAAATGGTAGGGAGCCTGAAAAGGCAGACTGCTCTGGCAGCGGAGCCATGTCCAATCCACTTTCCCCTTCAGGAAAGCATTCTGATGACAGGTGGCCCAGTGCCCTGGAGAGAAGACAGTCCTTCCAGAAGCATAAAATGAAGTGGTCCCGATCCCGCACATGCTCTGCGTCAGGGTCTAGGCACCACTTGGCCTCGACTTCTTTCTCTTTCTGTAGGAAGGGGAAGAAACGGCACTGGTCAGGGTTGCCCTCTGTGAGATCTGCCACAAGATACATGGTTTCCTGGAGTCAGAGGTCCTCACCAATGCCATCAGTGATAGAAAGGTCTCTGCTTCTGGGAGATCATTGTCTCGGGCCCAGACCCCCCCCCCCAGTCTTTAGTGAGCGCTCCAACGGGCAGTTCCACCACTGAGCAGTTCTTAGGGAGCAGTGAATGCAACATCTGACCCAAGCGGTACCACTGGTGGAGCCAGTCCCTGGTCCTTCAGGGCCAGCGGAATGGTACTGCAGGTGGTGCCACCGGACCAGGTAGTGTGTTTGCATTCAGCAACAGCCTTCAGGTCTTTTTTGGGGGTGGCACCACTGACATCGGTCCCACTTGCTGCTATTTTATTACGCCCCATTATTGTAAATGTATGAGTGTTGCCATCCTATCATGCCCTGATATTGCAAATATATGATTGTTTTCTAAGCTGTCTCAATATGTATTGGTTCTGTTTGCTGTATTACTTTTTTTTTTTTAACCAGGAGAGACACACTAAGCTGAAAGCTTGTTTACAGGTGTGACCTGGGAGTACAAGGAAGTTAAGTACTTGCTCAGGGTCACACAGTATGCAAGTAGGGGCTGTGGGATTCAAACCCAGGTCTCCAGGTTTGTAGCTAAGAGCCTTAAACCACTGCACTATACTGCCTCCTCAAATGTTATGATGTCTTGTATTACTTGTGTTACGTCCACCCAGCACCACTTTATAAATGAGTTTGCTCAGTGGTGCATTCCTGGTTAAATAAAAATTGAATTGAATTGAACTTGTGGCCCACCCCCCACGCAGGGATGGGATCTGCCACAGTGTCATCTCCAGTCGCTTTGGTGCCAGCTACGTCAACAGTGCTGGTTACGGTGCATCCGGCACCAGGCTCTGGCCCTTCAGGGCCTGGCCTGGTGCCAGATTTGGCACCGCATGGACTCAAGGTACCAGAAACCTTCCCAGTTCCAGATCTGGTGTCAGTTCTGACTCTCCCTCTGGCACAGGCCCCACGTCCTTCAAGGCCAGGACCAGTGTCACTGGTGTTCCCTCAGCCATGCACTGGATTGTTGGGCCTGTGACTGCAACCTCTATTCTACCCTCTTTCCAAGAAGGGGACTGACATCAGCATCATTGTTTCTGAAGGCAGTGCTGATGACTCCTTCTACAGTCTAGTGACCCCTCAGGAGGATCTCTTTTTCCAGGCTTCTCTCAGAAATATGCATTCAGCACTGAATTTTGAGCCAGCAGCCATTGACCAGGATAAGTGCCTCCAGCTGGCATTCTTATTTGTTCCTCCTATTTGCCCCGCATTTGAGACTCTGTTTGATGCAGTTTGGTGAAGACCTGCTTCGGTAGCAGCTGTCCCCATGTAGACAGACAGAAAATACAGTGCCCATAAAAATAAGCCAGTGACATGTTACTCAGCCTATAGCTAACACTATCGTCATTCTCACTGAAAATGATAAGGCCACTGTCCCTGAAGACGTCACTGTGCACCCCATTAATCATGAGTCACACAAGACTGACACTATTGGCAAATGAACCTATGCTTTGGCTACCCTGGGCATGAGGATAGTCAGCTACCAAGGTCACTTTTCCAATGAGGAGCAAGCTAAAGTCTCTGGCAGAGTCTGTGCAAGATTCAGAGGCTAAACATGATTGTCTGCTGACTGTCAAGCAAGGTATTGAGTCTGACAGTCACCAGCTTCAAGCCCCTGTGGATGCCTTTGATACTGCATCTCGCTCTGCAGCTGCAGGCATTTGCATCAGATGGCATTCCTGGTTGCGGACTTCCGGCTTCACCTAAAATTTCCAACAACAGGTTATGAATGTTCCCTCTGATGGAGCTTACCTATCCAGACAGCAGGTGGAGCAATCTCTTAAGACATCAAATGAAACTAGAACACCCATTAGGACTTCCAGACCAACCCACTTTAACCCTGAGAAAGGGCAGGGGACGTGGTTCTTTTAAAAAAAGGCAGCCCTTTCATAGCAAATTCAGGGGAGCCCAAAACAAAACTCCGCCTCCCCAGCCTCAGAAAAAGGTGCAGCCGAAGGCACAGATGCCAAAAGTACCTAGTGCCATTATCTAAAGCTCTGGTCCCAGTCCTGCCTCAGCTGCCTGAGAAGACCTCTCCTCTCTGGGGGGCATTTTACCGTCAATGGGAATCCATCACGATGGACAAGTGGGTCCTCAGGATCACCAGAGAGGGATACTCCCTGGATTTCACAGAACTCTTTCCAGGCTATTCACCCAGAAGGCAACCCCACTTTGTCAGCTCACGTCAAAGCTTCTGGCACAGGAGATTGCAGGCCTTCTGAGCAACAGGGCAGTGGAAATAATGCCGGAGTCAGAATGGAACACAGGGTTCTAATCCCACTACTTCCTGTCTCAAAGCAACCAGAGGGCATGCATCCCATCCTCAACCACAGTAACTGGAACAAATTTATGGAGCAAGAAAAATTCTAAATGATTTCTCTGGGATCTGTGCTACCCTTCCTGAAGCCTCAGGATTAGCAAGTGTCCCTGGATATGTAGGATGCATACCAGCACAGACTGGTACACCTCAGCCACCAGAGATATCCTCATTTCATACTGCTGGGGCAGCATTACCAGTTCAGAGTCCTGCCCTTTGAGCTTTTCCCTGTACCATGAGTCTTTACAAAGTGCTTTGCAGTGCTCTTCATGCTCCCGAGGAAGTTAGGACTTCAAGTCTTTCCGTACTTGGACAACTGGCTACTCTCAACCTCGCCCAGGCAGGAGACTGAAAAGACAGTAACCACTGCCTCTCGGTTCCTGACCTCAATGGGGGTTTTGCTAAACCTCAGGAAGTTTCAGCTTCAACCCTCACAGCAACTGCTGTTCAGAGGAACTCTTCTGGACACAACTCCATGATGTGCAAGACTGCACAAGCCCACTCCACGCAGCACATGCTGGATCTGACAGCTTCCTCAGTGTTTACAGTGCCCCGGCACGGTTGTACATGAGGACGACTCAGTGGATGCTCAGTGCACGCTGCTCACAGGCATCACACCTTCAGACTTACCCCATTCAGGTGACCAAGCCTCTGGTTCAGTCTCTTACATGGTGGTCAGTGCAGGACAACCTCCTCCAGAGCTTCTGCTTCTCCTAACTGGAGCCTCAGGTGACTCTCACCATGGATGCCTCCCTGTTGGGGTGGGGGGGGGCCACTGTCAGATCCTCCAAACACAAGATGTTTGAGAACCATCAGAGGCTCATTTCCACATCAGTGTATTGGAGATGCAAACTAGTTTGTATGGCCTGAGAGCCCTAGTGGACCTATTCAGCCGCAAAACAGGCCTCCTCCAGACAGATGACAAGTGTCTCATGTACTACATCAACAAAGAAGGAGGAGTACACTCTTTACCTCTCTGCAGGGAGGCGATAAGAATGTGGGAATGGTGTCTGGAGCAGGAGATCCTGCTCCAAGTAATCTATCTGTCAGGCGTCCAGAACGCTCTGGTAGATGAGCTCAGTAGAACAGAGGCTGATCGCCTGGTCCTCATGAGTGTTGTCTAGCTCTAGATGTCGTGAGATCACTATTCAGTGAGTGGGGTACTCCAAATGTGGACCTTTTTGCACCCCCACTTAACACCAAATGGCCTCAGTTCTGCTCCAGAGATCCAGGACATGGCGCTTTCTGTCAGGATGCATTCAAACTGCAATGGCAAAATCATTTTCTGTATGCATTCACTCCAGTCCCTTTTGTCTAGAGGGTACTGCTCAAATTGGAGGGTGCAAGGGGGCAAGATAATACTAGTGGCCCCCTGCTTGCCTCAACAGATATGGTTTCCTCTGTTGAACACTCTTTCGATCAGCAAACCAAGGACTCTACCACTCAGGATAGACTTATTGACTCAGGGTCACCTGGTCTATCCCAACCTGCACTCCCTTCATCTTCACGCCTGGCTCCTGAAGAGATGGAAGTGAACAGGTACAAGGCATCTCAGAGGGTCTCTGAAATACTTTTGGCTGTGTGTAAACCTTCCACTAGGAAGGCATACACAGCCAAATGGAAAATATTTTAAACCTCCATGGACCCCCTTCAGGTGCCCACTTGACAAGGTTCTGGAATACCCACTGGACCTTTCTGATGCTGGATGTAAGTATTACATGGTAAAGGTCCACCTCTGTGCTATTTCAGCATACTGTGAACCCTCCCATACCCTTTACCTGGCACAGCTGATACTGTTCATGTGGTTCCTCAAGGGCATTTCACACACAAGGCCTCCCATCTGGAAGCCAGTAACTGCCTGGGATATTAACCTTGTATTAGACATGCTCACTTGCAAGCCCTTTGAGCCCCTTGTGATGTGTGACTTGAAGTTCATAACCTGGAAAGCAGAATTTCTTGTGACCATTACCTCTGCTCACAGAAGGTCTGAAACACAGGCTTTGGTCACAGATCCTGTGTGTAATCCCTATGTGGCGCTATCCTGTGGGTTCCTACCCTACCTGCGTGACTAGGCACAGGTTGAGGGGACTGAGCTCAGTGAACGTGTGCCACCACCCGGAGGAATGGTTTTGGGGTAGCATAACTGCTGTTGATATAGCCCTCTGGGATGCTATAACCACCCACCAACCCTTTTAGTGGCCTAAATAGATCAACAGGTAAACAGTCACATATACCATATGATAGCAATACTGAACCCACACTCTCTGCACTTACCACCAGGGCTGTATCGGCTGCAAGTGCCTTGGAGACCCCCTGTAAAACAAGACCAGTGATATAACAATTCAATGGCAGTACAATATCCCCACGAAGAAGGTACACACTAGCCAGGTTAACTGTAGAAAAAAAACACAATCTGATTTATTCAGGGGGATTTGGACAAAGGTGAAAACAATCTAGCAGATGATTATAAGATCTGATTAAGTCAGGCTGAACATGCATGTACAGGGAGTGCCTGGTATGCAGTCACACATCCTGGGTATCCACTTGTTAAGCAGACTAGCCTGAAGCATTGTCCGGGGTAGGCCAGCATTGCAGCTCTTGTTGGGGCCCTTAGGAAAGAAAACAATTAGCATGCACATCAACACAGAATTTGTATTCTGGAGCCGGATGGCTCAGTTCATTGTTATGAACCCAAACAAATAAATCAGATGACACACAATGATTGCAGTGTTGTTGCAGGGAGCTACCCTGTTTGGTACTCATGCTACCCAGACCAGAAGATAGAACTGATGAAAGCAAGACCTCTAAGTGTTGCACTGGACTGCCAGGGGAAGCAGGGCCTACGTGACTTGTCATGGTGGTTGCTACCTGATCGATGGTTTTGAGCTGGGGGCCAAATCCCTGAGTGGGTCTTTTGCTGGAAAAGTCTCTGCGATGGGAGCGGCAGTCTAGGCCGAGATGGCAGGGCCCAGACCAGAGCAAGCCATTCAGATTTAGTCAGTAATGAGTGCTGGAGCAGCTTCCAGCTAGCATAACTATATTTATTGACTTGTCAAAAGCTTTTGACCTTGTCAACCATGACCTATTGGGGGAGCAGCTCAGGGCTCTCAGGTTCTCTCTGCATGCCATGAGTTGGATGATGGGCTACCTAATGGGTAGAAAGCAGCGCACCTGCTTTAACAAGGTCCTCTTGGAGCCTAGGGCTGTGACCATGGGAGTTCCCCAGGGATCGGTACTTGGACCTCTCCTATTCTCACTTTTTATTAATCAACTCCCACGGGTGACCTCTCGTTGCCAAGTCACGCTTTATGCAGATGACCTTGTGCTAGTGGCCCATGCTCGTAATGCTGCTGACCTTAACCAGTGCCTATCTGAAGACTTCAGCAGAGTCTCGGCCTGGATTACCAACCATAGACTGATATTGAATCCTAACAAAACTCAGGCCATGCTCTTTGGTTCCACAGCCAAATTAAAAGCCCCATCAGCTATGCTCAAAATAGCTTGTGATGGAGGCCCCCTGTTGACAACAGCGAGCTCAATTAAATATCTTGGGGTCACCCTCAACCCACAACTTGACACGGGAAGCCATATCCAAAACATCTGCAGAGCCACCAGGTGTAGCTTGGCCTTGCCTACAGGGCCAAATACAACCTGACTCCGGGGCTGAGGCTGGCACTGAGGGTGCTTCTCCCTCCCTTAGTTATGGATGCCACCTATTTGCCAGGTCACCTCAAATCCATCTTAATCGGTGGAACACGGCATATAATGATATCTGTCGGTTTGCACTTGCTGCTCCCAAACTCACCCACCGATGTGAGCTCTATGACAAACTCAACTGGCTTGCCCCCTGCGGAATTCCTGATCCTTGGTGTAGGAAACTTCACCAGGAAAGTGCTTTCCATGGGCATACTGTCGGGACTGGCGCATCTCCTCCCAAAACTGGGCGCATCCCTACCAGCTCAGGTCACAGACCCCGAGTTGTTAAAGTTCCCCTACTCGGACCCTTATGGGGATCGTGACTTTACGCTTTTGTGCCTAGGCTCTGGAACTCCATTCCGGACTCTGTTCGCTCTGCCCCTTCCCATGGGACCTTCGCCTCCCCTGTGGTCCCACCTAAAACAAACGACAAGATGTGACTGCTCCTAGTCTCTGTAATGTAATACTCTGCAGTCCACTATTGTCCACTCTGAGTCCATGATGGTCTATGAAATATGTATTCAGTGATTCTAACGTCTATCTATGTCCTGTAACAATTTGTACTATGTGGCAGTATCTCTGCCCTTATACAAGCGTTATTATAGCTGTTTTTTACTGTATCATGCTGTTTCTCCAATGTTGCCAGTGTATGCATACTGTGGCCTGATATTCGTGGTGGGTTGTGCCAGCGCACAGGGTTGGGCGATGAAGTCCTATCATGCCCATTCTGGCATTATTCAGCAGGAGGCAGTTACGCCACTGAAAACAGGTTGAGCAACAGCGCAATGCAAATGAATGCATGCTCAACAGGAGGGGGAAGAACCATGCATAAACTGCGCAACCCGATATTCAGTTGGGTTGTGCAGAGTTGTGCAGGCGCAACCCCCAACCTGCGCCTGCACAACTTTGAGCCAAAAAAAAAAGGATCAAGTTGAGGGCCACCCACAGGTGAGCTGCTGTATTGCAGGGCACAACACAGCTGCCACCGTGCTGGTCCCCAACTCAAGTCCCTGTGCCCCCCACCAGCCCGATCATGGCAGGCAAGTAAAAACAACCCCCTCCCCACCCAAAGATCTCCCAATGCCCGATCGCGGGCAGAGCATATCATGACAACCCCCGTGCCCGATCGCGGGCAGAATGTAAAAGACCCCCAGCGAATATCTCCCTGGTGGTCAGTGGACCGTAATGCCCGATCGCGGGCAGAATGTCAGTGACAACCCCCCGTAAACATCTCCCTGGTGTCTAGTGTCCCCGCACCCACCACCCACGAAGCCCCACCACCCGCTCCCCCGGCGGCTGGCGGGCGGCAGCATCCACCGCCTGCCGCCCACCACGGGCGGTAGCCCCACCGACAGTCAGTTGGCGTGGCGGGGCTGCAGGCGGTGATGCTGCCGCCGCCGCCGGGGAGCGGTGGGGTGCTTGCGGGTGGGTGGGGGGGGACACTAGACACCAGGAGATAAGTTTACGGGGGTTGTCACTGAACATTCTGCCCGCGATCAGGTATTACGGTCCACTGACCACCAGGGAGATATTCGGGTTGGGGTCTTTTATATTCTGCCCGCGATCGGGCACTGGGGGTTGTCATGATAACGCCCTGCCCGCGATCGGGCATTGGGAGATGTTTGGGGGGTGGTTGTCAGTATACATTCTGCCCACGATCGGGCATTGGGAGATGTGTGGGCTGGGGCGAGCCACCAGCCCGCTGACTGGAAGGTAGGTGCGGCTGTCCTCGATGGCTGCTGCCCTGGCAGGCGCCAGGCGAAGTCCTCGGGATCGGCGCACCTACATGCTTAATGGTATGCAAATGGGGCCATAATCAGATGCAAATGGCCCCCCACCTCTGCTGATGAATTATGGCTCCATTTGCATGTCACCTTTTGAATATACGGAAATTTGCGCATGGTCGCAATGGTACTTACGCCACCGCAAGTTTAATGCTCAACTCTGACAACTTGCGGTGGCGCAGTTCCACTGCGCTCGTACAGTGGCTGTGGCTGGGGTGATATTCAAAGGAGTTGCTCAAGCGCACTCCTTTGAATATCGCTGCCATCCCCAGCGCAACTATTTTGAGCAGCGCAAGGGCTTGCACCTCAGAATGGTGCAGTTTGAATATCCGGGCCTGTATGTTTTGTGCTCTCCCGGGTCGTTCCTTAAAATAGGCATACTACTTGTCTAGTGTACTTACCCGGTAAACAAAAGCGAAATAAATAAATAAATAAATAACATAAGCAATAGTCGGGAACCAGATTGCGACCCACACTACACATTCAGCACACTTATAAGCAACACTACTATTAGCCACAGTTCGAATAAAGTCAGTTTGCAATTCAGCAGGGTTTCTGTGCAAACCTTTTGCCCTGGGGCTCACTTCAGTACCTGACAGGCCGATCGCTTCTGGAGCAAGTCTTTGGTCCACACACAGGCAACGCTCACTCACTTTCTCTTCAGGTTTCAGGTCTCAATCAAGGCTATTGGATTGAAGTTCGATTTTACTCTCACAGACTTCTTCACACTGGAAGATGGTGGCAGACAGGCTAGACACAGCCTTCCTGCCGATTTCCCGTGCTACTACGCAGGAACAGCTGCTCGACTGGCTCAAGCTGTTCACTCTCCAAACTCCAACTCTCGACTCACTCACTGCTGCAGACAGCTCTGGGCTTTCCCAGTGATCCAAAAAGTCTGGTTGAAAACTACAATTCCTACAAATTTTCAATCCCACAAGACCTCTGGGGACAGTTTCCATTTTAGATCCCCTGAGATTCCGATTGGTCCAACACTGGCTGTCCAGAACTAAGATGTTTGCTCTAACCCAAATGTTCATGCTGCAAATGAAAGCAGGTTAGACAAACTCCTCTACTATTATTACTGCTACAGATAAACAGTAAATAGTTACTTTTCCTAACAGAGCTCACTCTGCGCTAATAGCAACTGCAGAATGAAGTAGAAATACAACCTGTCTGGCTGGTTGCGAGCCTTAAATTACTTAGACCCAGCCCAGACCAATTTCTAACATAGCTCTGGGTCTTCCTGTGGAGAGCCAGTTCTGCCACTTCCTTTCCACCTGGTCCGCTATCACTACGGACAGGTGGGTTCTTGAAGTGGTTGGTCAGGGACTGCCTCTAGAATTCGAGCAGTACCCTCCCAACCGAGCCTGTGCCCCTCAGGAAGAACAGATTTCCGCATACACCCAGTCAGCTCTTTGAGATGCCATTGCTCAGCTCCTCTTCAAGGAGGCAATAGCTCTCATGGCGGATCCTTCTGTCGACCCAGGCTTTGTCTCCAGGTACTTCCTGGTACCCAAGTGGATGGGGGGCTGGCTCCCCATTCTAGATCTCCATGACCTGAATCATTACTTCAGGTCACGCACCTTTCGAATGGTCATTCTGTCCCACATCATACCATCCTTGGAGCAAAACATGTGGTTCTGGTCACTGGATTTGCAGGACGCAATCCATCCATCCCATCAGTGGTTCCTCCACTTCAGGGTCAAAGGGACGCTGTATGAGTTCCGAGCCATGCCGTTCGGCCTGTCATCAGCCCCATGGGTTCAGAATTTACCCCTACCTCGACAATTGGCTCCTGGCAGGTTCCACCCAACAGGAGGTGGGGAGGTCCAGGGATCTGGCCCTCTAAACCTGCTCTGAGCTTGGCCTCCTTATCAACGAGGCCAAGTCAGAACTCGTGCCTTCTCAGGTGATGGGCTTCATTGAGGCAGAACTTGACTCTTGTTAAGCCAGAGCTCATCTCCCGGCAGACAGGGTGGAGGTTCTCTCCACCTTTGCCCAATCATTTCTTTTTGGGCACTTGCGCCCTGCCCGGGACTTTCTGCGCCTTCTGGGTTACATGGCGGCGTGCACCTCAGTGGTCCATTGGGTTTGGTTGCACATGCACCCCCTCCAATGGGATCTGGCCACCCAGTGGACTTAGTATCATGGTCATTTCAACCAGCTGATCACTGTAACCCAGAAGATGTGGGACGTTCTCCAATGGTGGACCGCCCCAGATCGGTTACAGGAAGGGATTCCATTTGTCCGTCCCAAGCCGATGGTCGTTCTTATGACCGATGCCTCTCTCATGGGCTGGGGAGCCCACATGGGGGATGTGGAGGGGTTGTGGGATAACAAATGGACCAGACACCAAACTTCAGGTTCAACACACAATCTCTTCGTGATGTTTATTCAAAATGTAAGAAATAACCTTCTGCAATGGCATAGTTCTTCTCCAGTACATCAGTTTGCAGCAACAGACTATGAATGTCCTTTCTCTGAATTTAGCCAGCACCTAGTCACTCTGATCTCTGCTCCAATTCACTAGTTGTGATGTACCCATAACCCTTATGCAGACCTCATTTGCTTATGTAGTGGGGGTACAAAAAGAAGAAAAACAAGCTATAAACAAAGAACTTCAATGCTGAATCACTGAAAGAACAGTTACCCTAAAGGTCATTGGTAACAAATCAAGTTTCAAAGACATACATCATCATACATACTTCCATAATGCAATTCATCATGGGATATATGCAAATCACCATGACATTTCTGGCTTGTTAAGTTTACAACAATATAGATGCATTTTAAATAATACAACAAGCTTAGTTTCTATAAATGTCACCTAGAACTTTTAACCATTATCAAAACACCAAGTGCCATGGTATTTTAAATATTTACAGGTTTCATAAACATAAGGCATATACATCAAGATATTTTATGACATAGTGCTATTACATACTAAATCCAGCAACAATAGACACAACCTGTTTTGCATATGCTTGGAGTTCATCACAGTAACCTCCCTGTATGGGGACCTGAGAGGGAATAGGAAAATTAAAGAGGACACTATAACATAGCCAAGAAACGAGAGGTGGTGCTCATAGGAGGCCAACCTTATGGACTAGAAATAGAAAAGGATAGATTAGGCTTAGAAATAGAAGAACTGTTGCAACAGATTTAAGGAAAGGTCAGACCTCAAGAGTGGCAGGAGCTCCCGGTCACAGGGGACAACAGGGCCCATGGGCTCTGGACCCCTGAGGAGTCCCGATGCCACATCAACCTGTTGGAGCTCAGAGCAGTCAGACTGGCACTGTCTGCTTTCACTCCTCTGCTCTGGGGTCAAGTGATTCAAGTCTAGATGGACAATACCATGACCATGTACTACCTCAACAAACAGGGTGGCATGCACTCTCGTCTGCTATGCAAGGAGGCACTCTGCATCTGGACCCTCGTAGGCCGGTTTGAGGTGGATCTCCTCAAGATCCATGTGGCAGGAGCCTCAAACCAGCTGGCAGATGCTCTCAGCTGCTTAGGCCAGACATCCCATGAGTGGTCTGTCCATCCAGAGGTAGCTTACAGCCTGTTCTCCCATTGGGGCAAACTGATGGTGGATCTGTTTGCCTCTAGGGAAGACACCAAGCTGAGGCTGTTTCATGCCTGCCCCCCTCAGCAGGGCTCACTGCAGAGGGATACCGTCTCGAGGCCATGGACCCCAGACCTCCTCTACGCCTTTCCTCCATTTCCCTTGATCTACAAGGTGTTAATCAAGGTGAGGAGGGACAGGGTGAAGGTGATTCTGGTAGCCCCAGACTGGCCGCACCAGTTCTGGTATCCAGATCTCCTCAGCCTCAGCTGCAGGCCCCCGGAGTGACTTTATACACACCTGGACATGATATATCTGAACCAGGGGAAAGTCTTCCATTCGGACCTTCAATCCCTGCACCTCACAGCCTGGTACCTGAGTGGCTAGAGTTCCAAGCTTTGGGTCTTTCTGAAGATGTCTACACCATGGTGGAGGCATCTAGAAAGGAATCAACCAGGAAATGTTATGCCTTCAAATGGAAAAGGTTTTCCATTTGGTGTCAGGGTGAGGGTCTGAACCCCTTATCCTGTTCTGTGGCTAAATTCTCGACTACCTTTGGTCTCTCTTCAAAGCGGGTCTATAGTCATCAACCCTTAGGGTGCACCTGGCAGCCATTTCTACTTACTGGGCGCGGGCTGGTCAGCCGACATTGGCACAGGAGACAGTGGGTTGGGCACATTTTCAAAGGCCTAGATCACATATTCCCTCCGGTGTGTGAACCTCCACCTCCGTGGGATCTACTGCTGGTATTGGCAAAGCTCATGGGCAAGCCATTCGAACCAATGCACAAGTGTGAGCTGTCACCCTTGTCATGGAAGACGGCCTTCCTAGTGGCTATCACATCTGCCAGAAGGACAGGGGAGCTCCAGGCGCTTTCTGTGGATTCCCCTTATCTGGTCTTCCACAGGGACAAAGTTGTCCTGCGCCCCCACCCAAAATATCTTCCAAAGGTGGTGTCAGAGTTTCACCTTAACCAGGTGTTGACTCTGCGGGTATACTATCCTCATTACACCTCAGAGGCTGAGTACAGGCTCCATACCTTGGGTCTGAGATGTGCTCTCTCCTATTATAAGGAGAGGACTGTGGAAAATTCATGGAGAGGTTCACCAGCTGTTTGTCACCTATGCTGAAGCAGCCTTCTGGTAGACCTGCAGCCAAATGGACTATTGCAAGATGGATCACATCATGCATAGGTCTGTGCTAAGAGTTGGCGGGCAAGGAGCCTCCCAGTGGGATAAGAGCTCATTCCACCCACCATACTGCTGCATCGGTGGCTGCTTCCAGGGACATCCCTATGCGGGAAATCTGTTGGGCTACTACCTGGAAGTCAGCAAACACCTTCATTATCCACTACCACATCGACCTTGAGTCACGCCGGGATACTGGTTTTGGGGCCTCGGTTCTCCAATCTCTGTTCCCTAAGTAGGGGGTGTGCGCCTTGCCTCCCTCCTCCCGGAGAACTGCTAGAAGTCTGCCAAACAGTGTGGATGAACAACTTATCCACGATCCTAGAAAAACAGGTTACTCACCTGTAACAGTAGTTCTAGGAGTGGTATATGTTGTTCATCCACTCAGACCCACCCAACCTTCCTGGTTGCGGACGCTCACAACCTGGCTTCCAGCAGGCTAAGATCTGGCGTCATGGGGCAGAGTCGAGGTTTATACCACTCGGGTGGGTGGGAGGAGGCCAGCTTGAAGATTCCGGCAAGATTTAAAGGGGAAAGGGACATACCAAACAGTGTGGATGAACAACATATACCACTCCTAGAACTACTGTTACAGGTGAGCAACCTGTTTTTACTGTGCATGACTTGTCTTTTCATCATAGGGCCCTGACCTGCTGCAACCCTAACCTGGGCAATGTGTCAGGCTAGCCTACCTCGCCACTGGGTACCCAGAGTGTCTGTGACTATGTTGAGGGATTCTAAAGTGCATCCCTGGAAGCCTGATTGATCAGTATCTAGAGCAATCAACTTGATTACTCCCCTTCCTTGTTTGTTTCCCCTGAATAAATCAGATCTGAATCTTTTTGCACTTAACCTGCCTGTGGTGCACTTCTGTACAACTAGCACTGTGGTACTATTGTTTGCTGTGTTTAACCTTACTTTACAGGAGGTCTCCAGGGCAGAACAGGTGGAACCAGCCCTGGTGGTAAGTGCAATCAGAGTGGGGATATATCTGCTGTTTGGGTTCTATTGTACCTGTGTATTCTGTTCACTGTTTAGGCCACTAGAGAAGGAGGGGGTCACAGTGTCCTGGAGGGCTGTACCCAGGTCAGCTATGCTACCACCAACCCTGTTCTCTGGGTGGAGGCATCCATTTTCATTCAATACCCAGGCCCCTTAACCTGCATCTTGTCATGCAGGCAGGGGTAGTAGTCCTTGGGATAGTGCCATCTAAGGGTTACATTTAGAAGCTCAAGAATTATAGCGAGTACATAATTTTAACTTCTTTTAGCACACCTGAGGTGTAGGATGTCACATAAGCCTCAAGGGCAAAGCACAAGTGGTTTAACCCAGCATCACATACCATGGATCTGTAACAAAACAAACAAAAGAAAAAGAGTGACCATATTTCCCTTGTTTTCTTTTTTTCTTTCTTTTTTTTTTTGTTTTTTTTTTTGTAATACATTTTTATTTCATTTTAAGAGAATACAAAAATGTTACAGTGCTAAATATTCATAAATGACATGAAATAAGGCTTAACAATAACATTGTATCCAGTCATGTATAATATGAGGTATTTTTTTAACTCTGTTTATTCTCTGGCTGCAGATGGGGTACTTACCCCATCTCTGTCTGCTCGCCCTTCTGGCCGGTATCCTCCGTTCAGCTGCACAGGTCAGAGATCCCATAGCTTGCCCCCTACTGTGGGTCTCCCAAGGGAGAGATTAAGATCCATCTGTGATCTGCCTGAGACTTACGCTTTTGTGGCATCATTCGGTGGAGGTCGAGGGCCGTCATGAAATGCTGGTGCACAGGGTTTTACCTTATGTTGGTTCCCCCTTAGCACAGATGTGCAATGACATCAACGCACGGGTATGCGTACTCCCACACATGCCCTGCGGATGTCCGCTGCTGCTGTCACTTTGATGTGTGTGGTCCTGGTAAGGTGTACACCCAGCCTCTGCTGGGTGTCACCGAAGTGCCAGGCACCATCAACCCTCCCCACCCCCCCGGAGCTGAAGAGCAGTCTATGGGATGCTCTTTCATCCTGGGCTAATTCCTCAACCTGAATCCTCAGCGTCACAAGTGGTAACACTACCTCTGCGCCGGCAGGCGGGCTAACATGAGGTATTGTTAAGAAAAAACAAGGTCAATTATTTCACAAATAAAATCAACATTCAAACAGCCTATTCTATTACTTCTGCTCAAAAAAGCAAAAAATCATTAAGGTGCTAAGTAACATTTAATTTGAAGAAGGGGGCCCGTACTTTATCGAATGCAGCTAGCTTATCAGTATACCAATATTGCTGCTTTGAAAAGTGTCAGAAGACCTGCAGAATCTGTTTACATTTTTGAAGTCGCATGCTCTCGCTGTGCTGTGAGGAGAAAATGAAAGTGTTTTTCATTGATAGGCTGCAGCTTCTTGTTGCTCCGTAACGAAGACTTGTGACCCAGTTTTCAGACTGTGAAAATAGTTAACCAGTAATTATAATGCAATTTTGGGTACAGCAAAGTCAACCAGGATACAACGCAGTCCCTTGAAGTAAATGACATGTCACAAAATACTGCACGACAGAAGGGTTTAAATGCCGTTGAACTGCACTGTTCCCTGCAGCGCACTGCAGCACTCTGCAGAAAATATTGCAAGGTACTGCGTTGTATCTGCGCTGGCTCCACTGTAGTGTCTTTCACAAAATGTATTCCAAAATGCTTTACATGGGAAAAAGTTACAAAGGCACCCAAAACAAAATGTACAGGGATCTAACACATGGAGGTAACAAGAGAGCAGACAGCATGAAATGACTGGACATGATAAATAACAGTATGTGCTTTAGAATCTACACACAATGCAACCGACAGTCACTCAAGTGCACCGCCTCTGACGTGGAATGTGGTAACCACACTATACCAGCACCGTAGCAAATGTTTTCCATTCTCTGTGCTCAGATGTGAAATGAGATTGTACCGCACCAGGAAAATATATTGATGGGTAGTGAATGGGGAATCTCTGGTTCAACATCAGGGAAATCCTCTGCTCTTTCCAAAAACTAGCACAGATTCTTTAATGTAGAAGCATAGATACAGGATGTACAAAGAAACACAGAGGGACGAGGATCAGGAGGTGCACCAGGTAAAACAGAGGGAAGCAGGTAAGTCAATGAGGGGTGCAAAGGTGCAAACAGAGGAAAGGATAGCCAAAGGGGGGGCAAAAAGGGACACGATTTTCTTCAGGTACATAAGTGAGAAGTGGAAGACAAGGGGAGGGATAGTGACGGTAAGGAGGATGGCAGAGGGAGACTGCACAGAGATGGATCAGAAAAAAGCAGACATCCTGAATGGGTATTTCTGTTCAGTCTTCACAGTGGAGGGAGAGAAGGATGGACAACCAAGGAGCAGCAGTAACATAGGGGTGGAGGAGGACACAGTCCATTTTCAGAGGAAAAAGTACTGAAGGTACTTGAAAATCTGAAAGTGGGCAAGGCCATGTGTAACCCTCTCCTTGCGAGGGGGTTACCTGGATGCTGTTGTGCCACTCAGAACACTGCCGGCCATTTTCATGCTCTCTCCGGCCCCAGGACTGCAGCTGAGAAGGGGACCAGAGGAGCTGCTAAAAGGACCGCCACACAGTCACACAGTCAATGTGCACATATTCGAGCAGCCCCTGCTCGAATGTGTGAGCTGAAAGCAGCTCGAGTGTTGTTTTCTTTGGCGCTAGAAGCGCCTTCCTGTCTTGGACCCTTAAAGCCACAATGGCAGCCAGCCACAGCACCTCCTCTAGTGTGCTGTATTCCCAGGGACACCAGTGGGCATCAGGGGGCTCAGAGACGCGAGGAGGGGGAAGGAAACAAAGAATGGACATTGTGACTTTGGTGCACTGTGCCTTTAAGAGATAAAGCATCTGCAAGCTGCATCGGAGCCTCTGCATGAAAAGGGGGGGGGGTGCAGTATAAAACAGAGCTCCTGATGGGGAACACGCAATCCCTAGTAAGTCCACACCATCACTGGACTAATGGGTGCAGGTGTGTCTATCAAGTCAAGAGGCCAGTGAAAGAAAAATGCATGGTAGTCACCCATAAAATAGACTTTAAAGTGAAAACACTGTGTGTACAGAAATATAGCCACCATATTGTCGACCCTAACCTCATTGCCAGCTAATCAGAGGTCCAGAATTTTGACAGCTAGCACCCCAGAGGATTGTGGGGGAGATGATGCAGTAAGGACACTCCCCAATGGACTGGCATTTTTTTTATCCAATCAGAGGGCAGGACAGGGCAGAAGGACTGATGGACAGCCCTGCCTGTCCAATGAGACAGTGAATGGAGAGAAAGAGGTGACTAGGATCTCAGGAGCTCGGGGCAGTCTGAGGAGGACCCAGACATGTTCAGACCTGCTAGTGGTGAGAAAGTGAGAGGCCTAGCCAGGCCAAATTCCCTGCGAGCCCTTTCCAGGGTTCAGTCAGAAAAAACCTTCGTGAACTTTTCCCTGGGTTCACCCTATCCGAAGATTGTGTCAGACTAGCCCTTATGTGGAAGAATTACTGAGAGTGTGAGCTGGTGGGCTATGTCTGCATACCAAAGCTGCTGAGCTGCACCAAGTGAAAGCAGAGACCTGTATCCTGTCCGAACTGTCCCAAAGTCAGGTAAGGGGCCTGCTGGCCCTTACCCTGTGGGGTGAATTGGGGAACAGCGAGTCACGGGCTACGTGCCTGAGCATGGGTGTATTCTCGATTCACTGAGGAGTTGGACCATGGGGTCGCTCCTGGGGTCTGGCTTGGGAACTGGGAAGCCGCTGTGCAGTGCTGCTGCATCCTGAGAGCTGAGTCAGAAGGGCTGTAGTTAGAGGGGTGTTAGCCAGAAGGGCTGTGCTGCTGTAGCATAATTGAGAGAATCCGAAGCTCCCGACTGCTGTTTAACCTGTTGCTGTGTGCTGTTCTCTGCCTCACCTGAACTGCTGCATCTGTGCCGGGCCACGTGAGGGCTGGCACTGCTGGCTGCACGTTTGTATCACTTCAGCTCTGGATTACAACTTTGGGGTTTCAAGCCTTCTTATTTTGAACGCCTTTTCAGAATTGTGCTAGTACACTATGGCCTGTCGGGTGAGGTGGTGGGGGGCTAAAACTGCAAGTTTGCTAATCTTCCTAAAAATGCACCACCAAAAGAACCTGGGGAATGTAGCTACCGGGCCTTAGTGTCATCCCTGGGCACCCAGAGTAATTGTCAGATTGTGTTATACATGAGACTGTGGTTTATTTATTGGTACCAATTGAAAAGTTTCCCGCGTACAGTCACTGGACAGGGGTGTGAACCCAATCACTGTGTCACGGGGGTCACACATGGGACTGGGTGAGATACACACAAAGGTATTAAGGGAACTTGGGAAGGTGCTTGCTGCACCACTAATGGACTTATTAAACAACTCACTGAAAACAAGAGTGGTCCCAGAGTACTGGAGGAGAGCAGACATACTCCCATACAGTTCATCTGGTTGTACCCCTTGCTTGGGTGGGCGTATTCTGAAATGGTGTGGGGTCTGACAGGGTGTTAGTGTCCCACACAATTGAGGCTCTGTGTGTATGGCTATATGAAGGGGGTGCTTAAGAGGACTTGCACTTGCTTAATCTTTCTTTTTTTTCCAGCTGCGGGGCTTGTGTTACCAAATAAAAGTACCATTAATTGTTTGAATTCCACTTCTTTGTCTGCCCTCAGTTTGTGTACTTTGATTGAAGTGTTTATTGGTGAAAGTAACAACTGTTGTGTTCCCAGGGGTTGGTACAGTCCAGTATAGGGAGGTGGATAGGTACTGCCTCCCAGAGGGTGATATTGCATACAACATCTGGTCCACTTATTCTCGCTGGATAAAGGCACCACGCTACTTATTCTTTGTGCTGGGACTAACCCCCTTATTGCAGCAGAAAGAACAAACTGAAACCTCTCAACCTGGTGTACCTTGTACAGTCACTGGGCAGGGATGTGAACTCAATCACTGCACCACAGAGGTCACACATGGGACTGGGTGAGATACACACAGGGGTATTAAGGGAACTCAGGAAGGTGCTTACTGCACCACTGATGGACTTATTCAACAACTCACTGAAAACAGGAGTGGTTCCAGAGCACTGGAGGAGAGCAGACATACTCCCACTCCATAAGAGTGGCAGAACGGAGGTGGTTAGCAACTACAGGCTGAGGAAACTAAAGTAAATCCTGTTAAAAGAAAGGCTAGTGGAGTATCTTGAGTCCAGCGGGTTACAGGACCAAAGGCAGCATGGATTCATGGGGAAAGGTCATGCCAGATGACTCTGATTTCATCGACTGAGTGAGTGTGCAGGGAAATAGATGAAGGAAGGGCAGTAGCTGTGGCCTACCTGGACTTTAGCAAGGTCTTCTACACCTTGCTACATGGGAGACTGATAAAGAATAAAGTGGGCAGTCTAGGGGTGGGATCCAGAGTGGTAAATTGTGCTAAAAATTGGCAACAGAGGGTGGTGCTAAACAATACTCACTCTAACGATGAGAGAGTGACCTGTGGATGCTACAGGGCTCAGTACTGGAACCAGTCCTCTTCAATGTCTTCATAAGTGACACTGCAAATGAACCGAAAGGAAAGCAAGGTATGCCTTTTTGCAGATGACACCAAAATCTTTCATAATGTGGATACTCAGGAGGAGTGGAGAAAATGAGTGGGGAACTTAGAAAACTAAAGAAGTGGTTGAGGGTGTGGCAGCTGGAGTTCAATGCCCAGAAGTGCAAAATCATGCATCTAAGGCATAGAAGCATAGCAGCTAAGTATAAAATGGGGGGAGGCACTGACAGGCACTAACCAGGAAAAAAACTTTGGGGTTATAATATCTGATTACCTCATTGTGATGAGGCAGTGTAACAAGGCAGTGGGCAGGGCCAGTGAGGTACTGGGGTGCCTATGGAGAGGTATCACCAGCGGAGGAGGGAGAGAGGAGGTGTTACCACTGTATTAGTTACTGATCAGACCCCACCTGGAGTACCATGTCCAGTTCTGGAGGCTAAACACAAGCAGAAAAAAAGGTCTTGTGGACTCTGGAAAAAATGGTGCCACAGCTTGTTCACAGGATAAAAAATAACAAGATTTATAAAATGGGCAAAAGAAATCTTGACTTCTGATTGGCTGGAAACCTTTCCTAGCCATGTCCTTATCAGGACATAAGCATTCAATGGGCACTACCTGTGCCAACCAAACTGCAGCACCACATGAAATCAGTCCCTGCTACCCCACTCTCCTGCTGCCCTCTGCGCTGATGTGAGTGAACTGGAGCAGCACCACCAGGAGAGTGCTCGTACAGAACTGTAAAACTGTGTATGCTACCATCATGTTTTATTTATTTAGTTTTTGTTGACCGGGTAAGTGCGCTAGCCAACAAGTGACTATTTTCAGGCACGACCTGGGAGGTACAGTTACAGAACACAGTGATACATAAGAGATTACACAAAGCAGGATACATTTGCAGGATACATAAGAAATTACACAGAGCAGGATACATTTGCAAAGGGCAAAGTCACACAGTGTAGTCAAGCATAGCAATAAGGATAAAATTACATGTATTCAGTTGTTGAGAACTAGGGGGAGAGGTGGTAGGGGACAGGTGTAAGGGTAGGGCAGGAGAGACGGAGACAGGGGGTGGTAGGACGAATAGCAAAAAAGGGGAGGACAGGAGGGAGGTTAAGGCGCCAAGTGCAGCATTAGCGGGAGAAGGTTACCACCTGTGGCCGGGACGGTGGAACCGGGAGTCGGCAAGAGAGACGGAGAGGTCGGGGAACAGGACAGTGAAGCTATGGGTGCAAAAAATAGAGAGGGTGATGTGCAGGGGAGGGCAGTGGGGGGACTAGGTGCAAGGGTGAGGAGGGATTTGAACTAAAGGAATGGGGAGGAAGGGTAGGGTGGGAAGGGCAGGGTATAGGGGAAAAGGATGAAGGGCACGGAACAGATAGGGAAATGAATGGGGTAGGGAGATAGAGTGCACCTAGTAAGGCGCAGCGGAGCAGAAGAAGGGAGGAGGACAAGAGGCAGGCGGAAACGCATTGGCGGGGTAGAGTAGAACCTGCGGCCGAGCCGGTGGAACTCGAGACGGCAGGAGAGAGAGGGAGCACGCAAACTGGTGGGAGGTGGGATAAAATAGAGAGGGAGGGGTGAGGACTGAGCATAGGGAGAAGAGGAAGAATAAAGAAGGAGGAAAGCTGGCAGGGAGAGGGGCAGAAAGGTGAAAGAAAGGTAGGAAGGGTGGCGGTGTTACGTGCATTAGCGGTACAAGGTAGCAACCTGTTACAGCCGCGGTGGAACCGAAAGACGGCAGAGAGGGAGTGGAGGCGGTTAGAGGGGAGTGAGGCGACAAAGAGCAGGAGAGGGAGGGGCAGGAAAAGGGAGGGTAATGACAGGGGTACTGGAGAAATGGCTAAGGAAGGGAAGAGGGCGGGGCTGGGAAAGTAAGTGTTACAGGAACAGAGGGTGCAGGATAAGGAATGAAGGTGGGGGAAAACAGCTCAGGAGCGAGGGCAAGCTAAGTGACTAGACAGTAATTAGAGAGCTTTACAATTGGCATCAGAACAACAATGTTATACAGTATTAACAAACATGAAACATAAAAGCAAAAAACAACCAAGAATAAAAAAAGCGCAAGTGCCTATAATACATAATAGGGAAGGGGAGGAGAACAGGTTAGGAGCATGGGATTCAAGAGGGATCAAAACAAACACATTTGTCCATTGAGGTAAGGAAAGCTCTGAGATTGTGCTTAAATGCATCGTGAGAAGGAGCATTTCTTAGTCCCTGGGGCAGCAAGTTCCAAAAGTGAGGGGCAGCATAACTGAAGGCTCCCAGCCCTTTAAAGGGCAGAGAGGAATATCTAATAAGGACTTGTCAGAGGATCTAAGGCCCCGTGAAGGTATAACCGGTTGGAGTAGTTTTGAGAGCTCAGCTGGCTTTGATGCTCTGATGATGGTGTCCGAAAGGTTGCAGAGGTAATATTGCCTGGTGGAGGAGGGAGATAGCCAGCCCAGGTCTTTGTATAGCTGACAATGGTGCTTCAGGCGCGGTGCTGACCCCCATCCTACCACACACAGAGGCTGACAAGATCTTGCTTTCTGTAATTCCCTAAAAGTTCTTTTTTAACTGAAGCCTGACCTGTGTTGGTTGCTGTACTTCCCGGCTGTGGTTGAAGGTCAGAGAATCCAGTGCCCGGGCTACAGATCCAGTTGTTCAGCTGCCTTCACATCAAGAAAACCAGACCCGCACCTCCACCAGAACTTATCCAAAATCTGAATAATAAAAATAAAAAAAATGTTGTCTATGATAGACCAGCCAGCTGTTACCGGTGCAATGTAGGAAGCGCTGTGTGAAAATTTCTAAGTATAGTGGCTGCAGTGAGACATGCTCACTCTTACTCAAACCTGACATTTGGCCTAAGTCAAATGGGCACATTTGTGGATTTGTAGCTAGAATACAAACACAACAAATGACACATGCTGGGCTTCAGTTAAAACAAACAGTTCCAGAATCACAAAAAGAGAGATTCTGTCAGTGTGTGTGTGTGTGTGTGTGTGTGTGTGGTGGGGGGTCACATCAGACAGCAGTTCTGAGATTGCGGTCATCTTTGTGGAATAGGACGCTGGCTCTGAAAGAAATGCCCACTCTGCTCGTTAGCAGAGGCAAACTTAATTAAAATGGGAGTGTGCCAGCTGGGAATACAGTGCGAGGAGAGATGGAGGAACAACCTGACCAGCACCTGTGTGTCTCTGGTGTAGGGGGAGCAGCGCCCTGTACTGGCCATCAGAAATTACCAATGGGGGAATATTTTTTACTGTTTCAGTATCAAACCTCAGTTTTTACCTTTTTTTTGCTATATTTTTTGTTCTTTTTTTATTCTTAAATAGTTCATTAGGGGCCCATTTTATAAGCACAATAACATACTCCGAGGTGTGGGTTATCTCCTGATAAGAGCACGCACAGGTGCATAAGACAGTCAGCACAAGTGCCTCGTGCCTTGTAACACATCTGGGCATGCTCTTATCAGGAGATAACCCACACTTCGTCATGTGTTATTGCTTGTTTTTTATTCGTATGTAAAAGTAGCACTCACCACTGTGGACCCGAATGTCAAACGTTTTTGCACACCATCCGTGTGCTTCATCAAGGCTTTGCTAAACCACATGGGCGGTGTGCAAAAATGTTTGGCATTGGGATCCGTGGTGGTGAGTACTATGCGATGTATGTATAATAAATATTATTTTTTATCTGATGACCAAGCCCTGGCCCCCTTTCTTCCAGAGTCTGTCAGTCATTTTTCCTTTGTTTTTCGATATACAGATTATCATCTTCTGGCCACAGCAGGGTAGGCTGCCTTCAGCTGGCTCAACCACCCCCACCCATCAGTTACAATCTCCCTGGCTTTCTGGTCAGTGAAGCATCCGCACAGAGCTTCCTCCTGTGATGGGGTCTGGAGAGGGAGGGCCATCCAGCTCCTCCCCTGAAGCACAATCCAGTAGTCACCACAGGTGTTGGTGATGTGGCGGATGGTGGTGGGGTAAGCAGGTATCATACCACCCTGCTGTGCTGACCCTTTTCTGCCTGTTTTCTCCACAGTCTGCAGTCTTGGCAATGGACAGCTCATGTGCGTGGAGGTGCGCATGTTTTCCCGGCCCACTTCCCCTTCCACCTTCCCGACATCACGTCAACCTCCAAGCATCTGTGCTCTGACAACCCGCTGCCACTAGGTGTTAGCCAGGATGGAATCACTTGGAAACCCTCCCCAGAAGAGGACAGCTGCCTGGCAGCATTCTCAGTCCTGCTCCTGCCCCCTCCCACCCGGCCTCCAGCAACCTAAGCTCAAGAAGAACCTGGGTTGCCCTTGTAGTACAAGGTAAGGTGCTTCGCAGTGCCTCAGCCCTCAGCACCACTGGGCCGGTGTGTGAGCCATTTTTTGTGCTTGTTTTTAGCTTTTGTTGTAGGCTCTGGACATAGTTCCTGAGCCACCTTTAGGCTGCTTGTTCCAGTCCTGGAGGCCACATCTCAGAAGGGACATAGTTGGGGGAGGACAGTCTGGAGGACAACTAAAATGGTGCAGGGGTTACATCAAAAATCCTACAAGGTGAGACTGATGGATCTCAACATGTACACCTTAGAAGAGAGAGGGGACATGATCGAGACTTATAAGTACCTCACGGGGTAAGCAGGGTGCAAGAGGGGAGTCTATTTTAAATGAGGAAGTGCAACAGGACAAGAAGGCATGCAATGAAGCTAGAAGAGGGGAAGTTTAACAGAGATGTGAGGAAGTACTACTTTACTGAAAGAGTGGTGGACACCTGGAACAGTCTGTCAGCAGAGGTGGTGGAAGTGAAAACAGTGTGGGGGGGGGGAGGCGTCAAGCATGCATGGAATAGGCATAAGGGAATATTGGTAAATAGGCAGGTGGGGGAAGGAGAGGGTAGACGGACACCAGGTAGGTTCTGCAGAGATAGAATAATCAGGGAAAATCAGGGCAGACTGGGTGGGTTAAGTGGTCCTTTTCTAATGACAATTTCTCTGATTCATAGAAAACGGTGGGCAAAAAAGACCTAAGGTTCATCCAGTCTGCCCAGTTTTCCTACCTATTCCTCATGGACCTGCTCTTAGAGTTCTTATCCTGAGATCTGACCATCAATTCCCCAGCCAACCCCTCCACTTTCTAATCCCTCACTCCTTAATTCCTCACCCCGGTACTCAAGGCAACAATTAGTTTTGGAAACTTAATTATTTAGCAAGCTTTGCTAATCAACATCATTTTGATTAGAAACTTGCCAGATTCATGGAGCAATGTTACTGAATGGTTATTTTGTATCTATAAGACACAGTTTAGATTAATGTAACTGTGGGGAAAAAGTGTCAACTTGTGGGAAAAACTAGCACCATTCTGTACTTTCTACCTCAGTTTTGTGAAAAAAATTACTGCAGTTCAGAACTTTTTACTGCAGTGTGTGGCCAAGGCCTAGGTCAGGAAGCACAGGCAACTTGGGACAATTTGATTGTATACTCAGACAGGCAAGAGATAGACAAGTGACAGAATAGGAGCGGACAGAATAGATCTTTGCTTTTAACTTTCCCTGCCTAACAAATAGGACAGGGTCTGACACAACCCTGTTATGCAGTGCTGCAAATTACTTGATTAGGAACTTCTGCTAATCAAGGCTGCACGAGATTAGCAATTATTCAATGGGGTAAAAAATCCTGTAACCTCATTGGTCAAAACACATCACATGACTGTGATAAATCCTCCAGTATACCCATTGTAAAAGTTTTATATCACTATAAAAACAAAAAAAAACAAATTGAACATTGTATAATAGCAATATACCATGACAGAGAGTGGGTATATGGGTGGATTTACCATTTCTGGTGTGGTTAAGTCACTCGGCTGCACCTTATGACCAAACCACACCAGGTGTGGTAAATCCACCAAAATACCCACTCTCTGTCATGGTATATTGCTTAAATAGCCTTTTTTAGGTATCAGAGTGTGATGAGAACCCACTTATTTTATGCCTTGGTACCATGAGCCCTCAGTATCTGTCCCACCTGACCTCGAACCCATTTATTGACCCCATCTCCTCTACCTAATGTCTGGCTGAACAACCAGCTGGACCAGTGGACATGACTTTGGTTTAATGGGACACTGTCAACCCCCTTAGGCACCAAAGTGTCTCTTGTTTAAAAAGACACGTTACGATTGGTCACATTCTGTAGAGATTCCTATATAGCTGATAGTTTGATTTTTGTTCCTTTTTTCTTTTTAAAAGTAAACAAACAAACAAAAAAACACAGACTGCCCACCATACTGGTGTTACCACACAAAAACATGTCTGTTTGCATTCCTTGATCAAGTCCCCACTGCATCTTTCCCTGGACTTGGGAACACACCCAACACAGTCCAGTCACTCATGTTGCATTTGGAAGAGAATGGAGAGAAGACTACTGCATCATGAGTGTCTGAACTGTTTTGGGGTCTTCCTAGTGTTGTCGAAGTATTCAATAAGAGTACATCAAGGGTTTAAAACAAAACAAGGCTGGGTGTAACAACACCATCAGTACGTATTTCAGTTCTGCTAAGAAAGGCGGCAGATAAACCAACGCACAATATCACTGAACTTTAGAGATAGGGTTACCACCTTTTAAAAAGCCCAAAGTCGGACATTTTTACTAAAATATGATTTTTCGCAGGACAATATGCAACCCCAACCAATGCAACAGACTTGTTTTTTCTAAATAATCAGAATTAAGACTAAGTGTTGTAATTGTTTAGTTGTTTCTAGTGTTTCTTATCATTTCAAGGTGCTTTAATTAAGGTATTTTAGTTTTTTGCAACATTTAGAGGAAACTCAGAAAATATTTTTTGTACTATAATGTCAGGACACGTAGTATTTTTCATGTTTTTTGGCAGGACACAGCTGCCCAAATCAGGACTGTCCTGTGAAAATCGGGATAGACGGAAACCCTATTTAGAGAACGAAGGCAATCGTAAAATATGGGTTTTCAGCTAGACATAATATGATTAAAAAAGGGGTGGCAGTGTCCATTGAACACCTCATTAAAATTTAAGGTGTCATGGGATAAATGCAAAGGACTAATTCAGGGTGGGATGGGGTGGAGGCTTAGGCCTATAAAGGAGAAGCATCCCCACATTGCGCAGACTAGACAGACCCCAAGATGTTCTTCTGCTGATAAATTTATATGCTTCTATGTAGTTGAATAGCTAACTACAACAATTCAACTTCTCTAGCAGATCGTTTAGAGAAATTTTTGGTTGAAGTGTCTTTTACAAGACTAGTTATGTCTGAGCTGCCTGCGGCCTATCAAATATTTAAAGAAACCTGTAAATCCTTTAGATACCAAATTAATGATACAGAAGCCTGAGCGAGCAGCATTGAGGATATATATATTTTTCTTTATCCTTGGACCTCAGATCATCCTTGGGACCACGAATTATCCTTGGGACCACAGATGGTAGTCCATTGCAAGTGTGAGCCTGGAGCAATTTTCAAACAGGCCCATATGCAGACTGTCAAGGAATGACAATTAAACGTGCGCTGTTTAATTTATGGTGCATCTCTACCTTCACGACAAGCAGAATTAGTGAGAATATAAAACACAGCGCATCCTGAAACTTGGAAGAGGCCAAGTTGTGAGGGATCACCGCCAGGCAGAAACAAAGCATTTCAGCTAGAAACAAAACAGCCGCGCAGCTGAACACAGTTTGACAAGGTTCATTAACTGAAGGTTCTAAAACATCTCACATTCAGCTGACATTCAATACTTGACTTCTAAGCGGCTTATGCAGGCAGCAGCTCTATCTTTTCACTATAGGAATAGTTTTTCCCCTTCAAGGGTTTCCCTTTTAAATCCCAGCCTTCTTGCTGCAGGGCTCTCTTGATGTCTAGCTTACAGCTGCAGGGCATGCCTCTCTCAGTCATTAAGTTCCCTGGGAAGAAGAACCTTCACATGTGCAAGGTGCTGTCCTTCGTTAGTCTCATCATGTTTATACTTCAAGGTACAGTTCCCAGTTAATTAAAAGGAAGAGTTCCTCACAAAGTAACAAGCTTGTCTCCTGAAATGCTGTTAAAATGCAGTCATGCAGCATCATGTCCAGGTCCATATTTCTCAGTGGTTATTGGTCGCGGTAGCTTACTATTAGGTAAGTGCAGCAGCTATAGGGGCAATAACAGTTGACAGAATATTTCAGAGAAAATTTTTGGATGCTGTACTGTATTTCAGCAGGCTAGCCAAAACAGGCTTCCCTTGGCATATTGCCAGACAAAGCAGGTTGTCTCACTCTGGTATATTACCAGCCCAAACAAGCTGTCTCACCCTGGCATATTGCCAACCAAAACAAGGTGCCTCCCTGTAATATTGCCAACCAAAGCAGGCTGTCTCAGTGTGGCATATTACTAGCCAAAACAGGTTGTCTCACCCTGGCATATTGCCAACCAAACAGGGTGTTTCACCCTGGCATCTTACCAGCCAAAACAGGCTATCTCAGCGTGGCATATTACTAGCCAAAATAGGTTGTCTCACCCTGGCATATTGCCAACCAAAACCAAGTGTTTCACCCTGGCATCTTACCAGCCAAAACAGGCTGTCTCACCCTAGCATATTGACAAACAAAACAGAGCATTTCACCATGGCATATTCCCAGCCAAAACAGGCCTTGTCTCCATGTCAGCTATTTATATAGACCCAGTTGAAAGGATCACAAACTGCATGTGAAAGTTCATCAAGCATGCATTAAACTGCTCATAAATTGTGCATGAACATTGAACAGCACTCCCGTGCACACCTCTCAGCCTTTTATCTCTGAAATGAGGGACATGGACATTTTTGGACAGTCAAAATGAGGGACAATGAGGGACACAGACCTTAAGAATGAGGGACACATCCTCAAACATGGAGATCCAAGCTCAGAACACTGTGAAAACCATAGTATTTACTTGTACAAAGTTTATTTTTGATTTAGTATTTTAGAATATTAAGAATTTCTGCTTTAAAGTCTAAATTTACAACACATTCTCTGTGTGGGCAGCGCCTTTTCCATGAGGGACAGAGCAATTTTAAAGGGTAAAATGAGGGATGTCCCTTGTAATGAGAGACAATTGAGAGGTACGCTCCCGTGTTTGTGAATGTTCTTGAACAAAAAAGTCCATGAAATTCCTCCACTGAATGTTTAATGAACAAAGTCCAGGAATATGTTTGGTGACCAAAAACACTCTGATTTTATAATATTGTTTAATTCATCAGGCAACCCTGTGTGTGCCCTATGTACGAATTAGAGGCAAACTCCTTAAACCCTTAGTTCTTTTATCACACGACCTAAGCAATCATAATAACTGAGTCCATTTAACAAATTCAAAATGTTTTAATGAATGGGTTTTCCTACCACGCATTCTAGAATTAGTAACTCCCCCATACTTGATTTTTTTCAGTTGTTCTTCTTTCAAATAGAATCATTGCTCATCTTCTTTTAATAAATAGAAAGGCCCTCTTGTTATTTATATCAGCAGAATCTGAAACTCTTTAAAATGTGGCGACTTTACTTGTTACTCCTTTTGGGTTCTGCAATAGTTATTTGCCTTGCAAAACATATCTCACATTCCTAAACTAAAAGAATTCTGATTTTGTGATGCTTTACAACTCTTACAGAAGAGAAATAGTGCATTCTGATATGCAAACTAGTTATGCAAATTGATTTTTGCCTCAGTTCATTATGGTCCCTTTAAATGTTCAGCAACTTCTAGAACTCTGTGTTGATGCACAGTTCCTTAACTTGGTTCCTGAACTGAGCTGAAGAACAGTTGCTGAACTTTTATGGATGCTTGTGAACTATTCGTGAATGTTCATCAAGGTTCATGAGTTGATGAACTTCATTTTGCCCGGGTACCGGCTGGCAAAGTACTGTGTTTTGGAATTCGCTGCAGATTTAGCTGAATCCCTAGTAGGGCTATTCAGTAGCTCAGTTTAGAAGGGGTAGTTCTGAAAGACTGGAGGGTAGCGGACATAGCCCTGCTACGCAGGGGAGGTGTAATTTCACCTAGGAAGCATCACAAGGTACCCTAAGAGGGTTGGGGGGATTATCTCAAGATGAAGTTATATAGTACAGTGTGCAGATTAAAATTAATAGTCTACATATGAATACCCAGATTTCCAATTATATTAACAAAGGGGAAGCCATCAGATGTACTTTCCTTTTAACTGTTGCCTCAGCTTCTCTGTTGCACAGTAATCAAGGCAAGTCACAATCTAGCCCCTCCCCCAAGCTAAAGGCCTGTCACCCTTTGACATAACTGGTCAGCTGTGTTGCTCAGTTAGTATCCGATGAAACCGGATACCATCATATACCACTGATTTTCTCGTAAACCAGATGGCATTGGATAATACACAGTCCAGGAAGTTCTAGCTGCGATCAGTGTTGGTGGGTCGGTGCAGTAGCAACATAGGTGGCCTGCCTAGAGCAATAAGATAAAGTCACAGAATGCTACTGCACTTGAACCAATAACAAGTAGGTAGTCAGGTATTTGAATAAGGCAATTTTTATTAATGGCACCGACCTGACAAAAGATGGTCCAACAGTCTGACCCCCTGAGGAAGACACAATCTGATTCGAAGCACTGGGGAGGCTGGTATAGTGCCTCACTGTTGGACCATCTTTTGTCAGGAATAAAAATTGCCTTATTCAAATACCTGACTACCTACTTGTTATTGGTCTGAGTGCAGTAGCGTTCTTTAACTTTACGGCATTGGATAATGTTGGTATCCAACTGCTGTATCCTAGCAACTGGCATCCAACAGGATACCAATTATCCAGCATGACTATCCAGGATCTGAGCCAGCCGACCTCATATCCCACTATCCAGCCTCAAATCCCAGTATCCAACCTTGGATCTGAGGCAGACATCCGACCTCAGATCCCATTTATCCAACCTCGGATCCCACTATTTGACCTCGGATCCAAGGGATCTGAGGCAGACATTTGACCTCAGACCCCACTATCCAACCTTGGATCTGAAATCTGAATGTGGTCAGAGTAGATCTTTGATCTGGAGTCGGATAAATGGACTATCCAAGCATCACTACTGGTCATGTGACAGTAGTTAAAGAGAGTTTCCAGCTTACTATGAACACTGACAGCTGGCAGCAGTAGGACTCGGTGTTATGACATTCCCCCAAAATCAGAATTTCATCCACAGTGCACTGACTGTTGTAGAGTGGTAAGAAGGAATATGAACAGAAACATTTAACTTACAACATAAAACAAAGCCATTGCCTGAAATTTAGATGGGCTTTGAAATCAAATGGCTAGTTACAATGAATAATGACCTTATTTTCCTGACTTCCAAGTACTAAAATGTCAACATCCAATCTTAAAAATGTAAATAAGTGCTAGCATCCCTGCTTTGTCCTCTGGCGCATCAGGAAGAGGACAAAACAGCAGAATAAGACAAATGAGTTTTCAGTCTGGTACAGCTGTGTTTATATCCTTATCTCTGCTTGTCTACAAAATTCATATCTCCCAATGAAATCTTCCCGCAGGCAGCTGATCTCTTCAATTATCTGATGGACCCCCCCCCCACGCACACACACAAACAGTTCAGAGCTTTTACATACAATTTCTGTGAAATACGCAGCTGCAGAGATAAGAGATTAATGGCCCTGCTCTCTCCCCTGCTGTGCTGCGCTGATTGATGTCCTCATGGCAACCCGGGATATTTCTTGGCAAACTATAGCCAGTGCATAGCTGGCACAGTGCAGGGTAATCGCTTATGCTTGCCTCTGCATCTGCAAACCTGCACATCAACGGCAGAGGCTGAAGTCAGATGCAGCCTTGCTTTTCTGAGAAGTCACAAAATCTCTTTTCTCACTGCTGATGCTATCCTGTTTATAGTCAGGCTCTCTGACCATTATCCCAGGGGTACTGATGAGCAAAAGCCTTTGATGGCGTTGCTAGTTGCCTGAGACTCTTTTTGCTATGCTGGTGGTACCCAAGATGCTCTTAGCTGGGTTCTAGTCTTAAAGAGCCCATGATGCCTCAAGAAGAACTCTGAAAAACATAATATTTGGACACAAAGCAGCTTATAAATCCCATTAGCTCTGTATTTCTTATCCCCATTATGTATTACTGAGGTCTTATGCATGAAAGCAGGATTTGTGTTCCTTGAGGGTTCATCGGCTCCTATTGCATCTTTCCAACCTGATGTTATAATTCTCTACTTGTGACATCACAGTTATTCCCATGGCAACAGACTGTGATGTCACAAAACAGCATTATAATTTCAAGTAGAGAATTAACTATAGAGGCAGAAGAACTCTAAGGGATATAGATCTTGTTTTTTTGTGGGAATTTATTTACTAATAAATAATGGAGAGGAGAAATCTAGAGAAGATGCATCAAAATGCAAGCTGAATTGTGTCTAAATATTATGTTTTCCAAATTGTTCCCAAAGGGGCCAGCTGCTCTTTAAATCTATGCACGTGGTGAGGAAAGGCACAGCAACTAAACCATTTTTGAGACATTTTTATTTCTCCCTGCATCCTGTATCGATTTTACGTGCTGCTTGTTTTCGCAGTCTGTGATTGAGCTGATGCTGAATTTGTATTCAGTGAATGTGCCAAAATTTTGCATTTTCACTTTCAGCCAGACCGATGAACTTTTGGGCCCCTTGAGGATCACGTTGACCTCTGGCCAGTTCATTTAAAAAAGTTAGCCCTTCCCAGGTGGCTAGGGCAAGTCCCTCGACTGGTCCTTCACCAACCTGGTCATTTTCCACTCACCTCCTCCCTACCCAGACATGTTTTTATAAAAAAGAAGTTTCAGGCTTCTGGCACTGGGCCAGGTGCTTATGAAATTTTTTTGTAAAATCTGACCGGAGGACCACCAGAGGGTGGAAGAGGCTGGGATTGACTAGGGTGGTTGACGGGTGGTGGAGGGGGTTACACTTACCTCTATTTGTAGCCTGCTAAACCCCACTATCAAGGGCCCAGACTGGCTTTGTCAAAAGTATTAAAGTTGGGTGGGCCCACTGGCGCAGAGGTAATGCTGCCGCGTGCAACGTCGACAATCTGGGTTCGTGAACGAGCCTGGATCATTAGTGGGCTGCCCAGGGGAGGAGGACTGAGCATCTCACAGGACATTCTCCTCTTCTGGGGAGAGAGGGGAGATTACTGTTGCTGTGTGACTGCCATTTTGGTGACCACAAGTGGCAGTGTAGGTGAAGTGCAATACTTGGGTTCGGGGACTGCTGATTGGTAAGACAGAAGCACGTGCTTTGAGTGAGTATGCCTGTCAGCCACAGTCCCTGGAGGGGAGGGAGAAATTGCAAAAAATACTGCTGTGCATCACGATGGTTCTGTGCAGCCCTCAGACTCCGCACCCCGTCAACCTAGGCTCAACCTGGAGTCCCACTACAGTCTTTCTGAGGGACCTGGCCCAGCCTGAGGACCTCCACTGTGGGGAGGAAATACCATGGGGTACCGGGAGATTGGTTAGCTCTGAAAGATGGTGGGGGTGACAGGGTGGGGGCTACATATGGCTGAGAGGGAGAGAAAAAGAGAAAGTAAACAAAAAGTGTCGAAGTCACACCGAAATGGGGAGTCTGAATCAAAAGCTGAACCAAAGCTGTCAATTTCCACATTCGCTTACCTTTAGTTTGGTACTGACCTGGTACTTGCCTGAGAGATAGTGACTGTACGACACATAGTAGTCTCAAAAGGAGAAAATATGCCTCTGTAGTTTGTCATTCTTTGTCTAAACTGTAACAGTTGTAATACTCTGTTTCTGGGCCAACTATTTTCTGGTGAAGCAGTGTCATCCTGTCTTATGCCAGAATTTGCATGCTGCTATCTGTAGTACATTGTACTGGATCTAAGGCATTAAAGCAAGTGTGTGGCTGGGAGAGAGACAGAGACAGAAATACAGAAACCATAGAATTTGCCGTACTGCTGCTACTACTGCTACTTGTTAACTGCAAGGCCACGTTTTATTTCCAGATGAGCGCTGCCTAATAATGCCTTCCTAAATAATTAGTTTGTAGGGAATTAGCCAGCCAGGTCAGTGCAATGAAAAACGTTTTTTTTCCAAAAAGCTAGATTCAGCTACAGTTAATAAAATATTAGCATCCCTGTCAGATCTACTTTTATAGATACCTCTTATACTGCACACTAATTTTTTTTCTTGATCCTCATCTTTGTGTAACCCCTAGGTGGCGCTATCCCAAGGGCTACTACCACTGCCTGCTTGGCTAATTGCAGATTAAGGGGCCCGGGTACTGAAACAGGTGCCCCCACCCGTAGGACAGGGTGGTTAGTAACAAGGCTAACCAGGGTACATCCCTCCAGGACACTGTAACCCCCCTCTTTCCCTTCTAGTGGCCTAGACAATATGCAACAAACACTTTCACAGTAGCTCCTATTCAGCATACAATTCCCCACACTGTTTGCACTTACCACCATGGCTGGTTCCACCAGTTCGACCCTGGAGACACCCTGTAAAACAAGGTTAGGCACAGCAAATAACAACAGTACAGTGCTTTTGGTACAAACTGGAACCACAGTCAGATTAAATGCAAAAAGAGTTAGATCTGATTTATTCAGGGGAATTGAACAAGGAAGGGGCGTAATCAGGTTGATTGATTCTAAAACTGATCTTGTCAGGCAATTATGCATGCACTTTTAGTCCATACACAGTCACACGCTCTGGGTACCCAGTTGGAAGTAAGGTGGGCTAGCCTGGAACGTTGCCTGGGGTAGGCTGGGATCGCAGCTGGTTGGGGCCCTGTGACAAAAAGAAAAGGCACGCACAACCACACACAATTTGTAATCCAGAGCCTGAAGACTCAGTTCGTGAAAGGAAAAACAACAATGCAATCAGATGACAACACTTGAGATTTAGCTGTTGTTGCAGGGAGCTACCCTGATTGTTACTCGCGCTACCCAATACGAGACACAGGCTAGATGAGATGGAGACTGCAGGTTAATGACTGGTTTGCCAGGAGAAGCAGGGTCCACATGAATCACCGAGGTGTCGTTCCTGTTCGAGATGATTGAGCAGGGGGCTGATCCCCAGGCAAGTCTCTTGTCGATGATGGTTTCTGTGCCTGAAGTAGCTGGCTGGGCCGGGTGGCAAGGCCCAGGCCGGGTGGAACAGTTCAGATTTTGAGTCCAGTAGTGCTGGATGCAGCTTCCAGCAAGCGTGGCACATTTACACAGTGGGGATCCAAATTGTGACCCACTAACAGCACACAGCACATTTATAGTAAAGCAATCACCATACCACAATGCGGAAGGCAGTCCAGCCGCAATATCAGTGTCTCTGAGCAAAACCGGGAATTCTGTGGTAAATGGATGTCCTGACAGGCTGATCACGCACAGCAAATCTTCAGTCTTCTTCAGGTTCAAATCTGGTCACTCGTCAGTGGCTTTGTCACACTCTAATTCGGAAGCAGTCTGATTGCTAAGCCTTTCAAAGGATTCCCTCTCGAGGGACTGCAGGCAGGCAGGCCAGACTCAGCCTTTCTACCAATCTCCCGTGTGAACTACGCAGGAGCTGCTGCTCGAATCACTCGAGCTGTTTACTCTTCCAATTCTAACTCCAGACTGACTGACTGCAGCAGGCAGCTTGGGAATTTCCCTTTGGTCCAAAAGGTTCTGATTGGATGATCCATCAGTCTGTCAAAGCAAGGGCTCCCCCTCCAGGTACATTTAGGTGCCAAAGTCTCAAACTACAATTCCTACAGAAATTCACTCCCACAAGACCCCTGGGGACAGACTCCATTTTAGGGTCCCCAAAGCTACTGATTGGCCCATTCTGGCAGTCCAGGACCAAGATGGTGGTGATAAACAGAACTGTCCATGCTGCAAAGTAGGCAGGTTAGACAAAGTACAATATCATTACTATGCTAATAGATAATCAGCAAATAAGTACAGCTTCTAACAGAGCTCCCTCTGCGCAAATAGCGATGGCAGAACAGAGCGATTATCTGGCAGCCTGGGGGGGACTTGAGCATAGAAACACTCAGCCCCCTCCCAGATTAAATAAGCACCATGTTATTGGCAGCTCTTAAAGAGACAGAGCACAAAGGCATTAAGGCACTCTCACCCAAACACTTTTAAAGCGCTAAGACACAGGATACCAGCCTGGCAGTGGGCATTTAGGCACACCCAAGGAAGATTTTTGGGAACCCCCATTTGTAGGGGGGTTACATTTGCCAAGTCTAAAATGCTATTTTTATACCAAATGTGGAAGCCATCTTTTTTCCTCTAGGAAAAATAACTAAATGAAAACATTTATAAAGTGAGCAAATTTTAGTGTAACTAGAAAATGTTGCCACCAAATTAATCTGGAAGGTGCCTGCAATCTTTTGTCATGTAGAAAGAGCAGGGTCAAAAGTTTTGCAAAATTTCACTGCACTGCTGCTTTAAACAACAATACCTGGCTACTTTGTGACCCTAAGCAAGTCACTCGACATCCCGGTGCTTAATTCTGTCTCCCTCTCCCTCTCTCTCAGTCTTTTTTTCTCTCTTCTTTTCTGTGTGTGTCTCTGTCTTTCTCTCTGACTCTCTCTTTTTCTCTGTGTCTGTCTGTCTGTCTTTCTCCTTCTCTATACCTAACTCCGACCTCTTCCTAAACATTTTTGTGCAGGCTTATTAACTGCTGCCATCGCTTTAGTTGAGTTTTAAAGGGGTTTGGGATACAGTGTCTATGAAAGGTGCTCCATGAAACCAAATGCCTTTCTTCCTTTTCCCAGAATCCAACAGCTCCCTTGCACTTTGGGCTTGGCAAAACTATTGGGAAACAAAAGGTCAGACAGCACTAAATGAAGGCAGGAGGCAGAGAATAAACGTAAAGTTGGCTGCAGCTGGTATTGAATTCCCTAGGTCTTGTTCGCCACATAAGGGTACTACAACCTGTCTGCTCAGGGTTGTCATTTGTGCTGAGGGTGTCCTGTGTTGCCTTCCTTTCACCAACATGACATTGTACACCAGTAGTGCAGTGCACTGGTGCCACGGGTACGGTCACCCACTGTACCAGCTGATACTCAACGGAATCCTGTGCTGGTATACTTCGTCCCTGTTTCTGACTGCTGTGTGCTTCTGTTGCTGGGTGCTGTTGTAACAGATTCATCTCCTGTGTCCTTATTTGGAAGCCCTAGGGGGTTGTTTGCAACTGTAGGTGTAAAGTTGGACAGGAGATAGGGTCTTGAACATAATGCTGGACATCCTGTTTGCTCAGAGTCATGTTGCATGGGTTGTACAGTATATGCATGTGACCCCCCCCCGTTGCTGGGTCTGGATTCACATCTGTGCCTGGAGATTGTACAGGGCCCACCTGGTTGAGGGGTCGGGTTCATCCGACCTCCTGCATTAGGGGGGTTGTCTCAGAACACATAAGAAATAGTACAGTGCCTCCATCCAGAGAGAGTAAGAGGGCCAGATGATGTGTGCAGTACCACCCCCTGGGTTGCAATACCTACACATAACCCCACACTGGCGAGACCACCCCCTGGGGAATAAGACAGTTGTTACCTTCACCAGTAAACACTCAAGTCAGATTACACTAAGTGGGCACACACAAAAGTAAAATTCAACAAATTAAGAGTGCTTTTATTTAGGAACACAGGCCTTGAAGCTAGAAGAAAAGAGGGGGCTAGGCAGTTGCAATTCATCTCAAGCACTCCCACCCTGTAGCAGTACCCCCTGGGAGCCACTGCACTGTGGGTAACTACTGCCCCCTCAGATCCAACATGGTCTATGAAGCATCCGCTCAATCACGGGGCACAAAAGGATGAATTACCCTTCACAGGGTGAAGTAAACGCTTCAGCTGGGACCAGTACTAAAACTATGATTTCAAGTACAACACAAGACCAATGACTCTGGGTACCCAGGAATTACACCAAAGTCCCAGTGCAGGCCTGTTTTTTTTAGTGGTGCACTTGATGAAATTTAACAAGTTTGCAATTTAACCCTCCAACAGTCCATAGTGTGCTAGCACAATTTTCTTTCCCATGTTGCTTTGCTCTCTGGGGGACTGAGCAGGGCTGTTTGGTTCCGTCCCATCCACCCACCCTTGACTGACCACTGCCTCCCCAGGTACTCACCTGATCCATTGGCCTCCATGGCTTGCCCCCTCATGGTGGGACCAGGAAGGGTGGGAAGTCCCCCCCCCCCCCAGCTGGAGCTTATTTTCCAGTGTGGATCGTTGGCCTGGGTGGCAGTGCGGGTTGAGGTGCAGCAGACAGGACTACATGGAGCCCAAATTTCCCTTCTTTTTCTGTGTTCTTCCTGGGCCCCTCCCATGGCATCACATAGGCGTGCGTGTGTGCAAGTGTGTGCATGCCACAGAACTGCGGTCCCTCCCTTTATGATGCTCGGTTGCCGGGGCTGCCTCCTAGGCTTCCACCTGGGGGCAGCCAAGGGCCGAGATGGCATTCTTCCCCCTCCCCCTCCCCGGCAGAGGACGGCAGTCTTCTGGAAGCTCAATCTTCTCCCTCTTCAGCCAACCCCCAGCAACCAGGGCTTGTTCCTGAAGTCAGGTCACCGGCATGGCAGGAGGTAAGGCTCACAGTGCTCTTGCCCTCCATGCCACCGGGCTGGTGTGCTAGCACAATTTAAGGAACTTGAAACTCCAAATGTTCAGAAAACCCAGCTTTGTAATCCCAGCGAGGTAACTGTAATCCAAAAAGGGAAAAGTACAAAAGACCCCAGCCAGCAGTGCTGGCACTCACATGACCCACAGATGCAGCAGCTCAGACAAGGCAGGAACCAGCATAGAGCAACAAGTTGAGCAGCATTCAGCAGTAGATCCCAGTGGCCTGGATATGAAGCATTTTAGACTCTCAGACACTTGGCAGCAGCACAGTCCTTCTGGCTCAACAGTCACAGCACATAGGAGCACTACATAGCCGCTCCTAGGTTCCCAAGGAGCCCGAACCCCAGGAGCGATCCCCACAGTCCAACTTTCCTCTGGATCAAGAATACCCACGTACTCGGGGCACATGCCTGTGACTCTCCTTTCCCTGATTCATCCCACTCAGTAAGGGCTAGCAGGCCCCCTTACTTGGCTCCGCGTCAGCCTGATGGAGGTGCAGGTCTCTGTCACCGATTCCTCAGCTCAGCAACTTTCCTCAGAATTTGGACTTCTCAGATTCTCTCACAGCTGCTTCATTTTGTAGGTGCCCTTCTGGCACAGCTGCACAGATATAAGCCCAGGATAAGGCTCACAGTACTTGGAATAATAAGCCCAGGCTAGGACTCCCAAGATCTGGGCCTCGCTAGATCACCAGCTCTCACAAGCAGCAGCAGGTCTGCTCACCTCTGAGTCTCTCTCCAACTGCCATGAGCTCCTTGTGAGTCCAGAAACCTCTTTGCCAGCTTCAGTGTGTCATTAAACAGGCAGGTTGTCTATCAGTCCCCTGCCCTCTGCTCTGACCCGCTTGCCCCTTTAGCCCGCCAGTGCAGTTTGGGTGGTGCTGATTGCATCATTCCCCACAATCCTTCTTGGGTGCTGTCCAGGACTTCCAGCCCTCTAATTGCCTGGGCAGCAGGGTCATAGGTCACCAACATGGCCACAGCCATGTACTGATAAAGCCTGGTGCTCTAACGTCTCTATCTTAATCATTTATATTGCTCCTCCCCCTCCCTTTATTTTGTCCCTTCTGTGCATTACAGCCCTCTAGCGTGGTTGTCCGGTTGGTGCATTTTGATCACGTGAGTGGTGGATCTGACATCACGGCTGCTGGGGTTGGAGGAGTGAGAAGCACTGGGGAGGAGTACATGAACATGTGCTCCCACTTATTACAAGGTGGCATTAATGTGGCATAGGAGGCATCAGAGAGACATCCTGGTGCTCCCAGTCCCCTCTTCTAGAACTGGGGGACTGGGACTGAAGAATGAAGCTGCAGCTGCTGCTGGAAAGGGCGCAGGAGGCATCAAGAACATCCACACTGCTGTGCTCTCTCTTCCGCTGCCACACACATGATTAAGGGAGAGGGAGCCGGCAGCAAGGGCAGCAGTTCAGGGACCTCAGGAGGGTGGCAGCAGCTGTCCAGATAAGCCCCCTCCAGAGGAGGGGGTTACATATACTTACTGGGTGGGACATCCAGCCAGTCCTCTTCTCCATTCATGCTTGGGTCTAATATTGTGTCTGCAGCAGTATCCGCTGTGGGCATGAGCTCTGGAATGTCTGGCGCAACTCTGCCTGGGGCACACTGGGATTAGTTTATCATTCCGGCTTCCATGACTAATATCCTTGGATTGGGAGGGTGGTGGAACCTGGATCAGTAGTGTGCAAACGTGGTACCCCACCTCCTTGACTGAAAGAAGCATGACCTGGCCAGGCCAATCATAACACATGCCCATTGAGCTTGCTCAGCATGTGCCTGACCGACGATCTAATGTCTTTCTGTTGGGTTTGAAGAGGCGTCATACACTGTTATGTCAAAAAACAATTATTGTTATTATTTCATAAGTCAACAGAACCATATCCAGTCATATGCATCTTCAGTCATCGCTGCATTGTAAACACTCCTAACACCGAGATTGCTATTTCTGTTTTTGTTTGGTTACTCTATTATCCCTGGCTGTGTGTACCTCAACCAGGGACAATAAAATCTCCAGTACTTGGCTGGAGCCGTGTTCTATTCCAGACCAGCTGCTGGCTTTGATTGACCCCTCAGTCCTTGGCTTACCATGTGCTCAGTGGGCATGGACTGTGGCGTTCACTGCCTTCGGTGTCTGGTCATAGTAGGGCTTTCCTCTCGAGGGTACCACATAATGTGCTGAACCCAACTAGGATCTGATAGTGTCACCATACCTCCATCACCACTATTGCCACCTGTTTTGGACTGACAGTACACACCTTTGTTTGACCCCCATCAGCACATACAGTGCATCCCTGGCTTCCGTGCTGTGACCCACAGGCTGTGGGGTGGGGATCTGTCCCTCCATAGGTCTTGCAGGGTGTTACCTGACATTTTCACAGGCTCAAGTGGGCACATGGCTGCATTCACTACTATTTTCTGAGTAGGAACTTGTGCCACATCCAGAGGGTATAATATGGTAGGGTCAAGGAAATGGCCATTCTGGGTGGGGTCATTAGCTTCAGGGGAGCTGGACATGTCACATATCCTCACCAGTGCACGCTGCTTTGCACAGTGTTATGTGTCATGTCTTCTCTATGGTATGTTTGGGATAAGGACAATATGTTTTTTCTTTTGTGCTTCTTTTTTCTTAAAAAAAAAAACAGTTCTATCGGTTCAAAAGCACAGTTACCATTAGCATATAATTAATATGTAAATATATGCAAATCACACGGTTCAAAAAGATTAACCTCTGTTCTAATCTTTTTTATGCTCTAGTTAGAACTGGTTCATAATGTGCATTGTGTTCCCAGATAGACATCATTCTCGGCAAAATGAAGCTGTCATCTTAGTTTAGTCCACAAATACTCACTCCCTGCTGCTCTGATAGTGTCAGAGAAACTTGGCTGTCATGTCACAGAGTGAGCAATGCCTTAGGACAAGGTAATGAAATCTGTTGTTTCAAGTCCGTACCTGTTTGTATTTCTGCTCACCGAATAGTATTCCTAGTGCAGCCTTGCAACAACAATAATAAATATTTTGCAGAAAGAAGGTTGCAAGTTCAGACAGATATAATTACTGTTATACATGTTAAAGTTGCTCTTATAGCATTTCTGAGTGATGCAGCCTACAACTTGCAGATATTTATTTATTTATTTGAAGTTCAATCAGCTGGCACAGCCCAATGAGATGTAACATCTTGTTTCCTCAGGGGTCCTAGGGAGGCAGACTGAGATGCTCACTTAACAGTTAGACAAGTGGTCAGGGGGAGGCATCAACTCCTAGGAGAGTTATTAGCGGGATCTCACAAGGGTCAGTGTTGGGTCCACTCCTGTCTAATGCTTACATCTCAGACATCAGGGATGGTATCAGCAGTGGGATGTGCCTCTTTCCTGATGATTCGAAGCTGGCGGCGGTGGTGGATGGGGAGGAGGGTAGAAGAACCCTGCAGGGGGAACTGCAGACTCTGGAGGAGTGATCATGCACCTGGAAACTAAGATTTAATGCCAAGAAATGCAGTGTTCTCCACTTGAGGCCTCAGAACCTCACTCATGGGTACTTTTTGGGTGGAGAAAAATTGCAGGTTTCAGGAGGGGAAAAAAATCTTGGAGTGGTTGTGGATGCCAAAATGAATAACTCTGAGCAGTGTAGGAGGGCTGCGGCTAAAGCAAATAAAATGCTCGAGTGCATCACCAGGGGGATAACCTTGAGGAGACGGGAGGTGTGTCTCCCTCTGTATAACTGCCTGGTTAGACTGCACCTAGATTACTTTGTGCAGTTTTGCACCCGTACTTGAAAAGGGACATCACACTTCTGGAGAGAGTCTAGAGGAGAGCGACCAGGATGATGCTGGGTCTGGGGAAAGATCCTATGGGGAGACACTTGAGGAGCTCACCTTGCACTCCCCGGAGGAGAGGAGGGACAGAGGGGGTATAATCAAGGTCTTTAAATATCTTAAGGGAGTAAATAGGGTCAGTCCAAAAAGGATGTTCCAGCTGAGGGAGGAGGCGGCCACCAGGGGGCATTCCATGAGGCTGTCTGGCGGGATGCTCGGGGGGGAAGACTAGGAGACGCTACTTTACCGAGAGGGTGGTGGACCCTTGGAACGCACTGCCTGCGGAACTGGTGACTGTTAATACAATGGAGGAATTCAAGAGGGGCTGGGACATGTATAAGGGGAAGGTAAAACTGAGTAATGCCAGATCTGGAGGTATAACTCAGAAGGGGTCGGGGTCAGGGGGAGTTACAGGGAAGGCAGGGGGTGGCAGCGATGGTGTCCTGACCAGGTGCTGATTTTTGACCATTAGGCCTACTCTGCTGGCATCTTAGTTTGTTAGTATGAACAGGTGAACAATGATGACTCTGTAGTCCTTTTAGAGGAAAGATACAACATAAAACGTTCACAGACAGGTAGCTGCCACAGACCCTGAAAGACAGACTACAAAGCAGGTACTTTTTCCTTAAGGCAGTCGATGGCAAGGTTTCAGAATAGTGTGAGCGGTAGCCTGTTTTAGGTGAAAGAGGCACGTATTTCAAGCACATGCAGCCCTTAATGCAACTGAGAATCTGCCAACATCCTTAATAGTCTTGGAGCAAAGAGAGAATGCTCTCTTTGCTGACACATGGAGGGCCATACAGAGTGGGAGTGATCCAACAGTGCATCTGTGACAGAAAGTTAGCCAGTAGTTGTTAGGTTTACAAGTTTTGGATGAGATAGGCACACTGAGCCGAAGCTCTAGCCAGGTGCCTCCCAAGAGCACTGGGGAGGTTAAATTACTTGCTCAGGGTCACTCAAGATGCAAACAGAGGTTGTGAGAATCAAATTCAGGTCTGCTGGCGGTACCAGGCTCAGCCTTGTTCACAGCTCATTGCTTGAACCACAATATATAGAGCAACAGAATTCATAGCTCTTGGTGAGTTTTCATTCAAATATACAGTTTTTCCATAGAGCCTGGCTCCTCTCCCCTTCTCGTTTATCCTGCATCCCTTCCTCTACGCTCCACACGCAGTGTCATCAACGATAGTGAAACAGACAATGAAAACCATAACCAGTAATTAACAGACACTAGTCTACAGCAACTCTCTCCAACCCTCGCCGTTGAGCCAAGATGAGCCTAAGAAAATAAACACTCTAGAACTGGCAGTAACAAAACCGTGCCCTCTGCCAGATGCAGGGATATTCCAACAAGAAGGGCCCAGTGAGCTGGAGAAGTCACTTCCCACTCAAGTATGAATTTACAAATTTTATTATATTGGGTATGCAGTTCCCCTAGGACTGATTTATTAGCTATCTGGTAAAAGAGCTCCTCAAAATGCAGTGCTGGAATAAGGCGTGACTGGATGGTCGGTTTTCTGGAACAACTGCTAGGACATTTCTTAGTTTTATACAGCACTCCTTGGACCCAGCTTGGAAAGGATGTGGGTACATATCTTTTGTAATTCAGGGAGGGATTAAGTAATAGACCAAGGTATTTAAAACTGGTCATGTTTTTTTTTTGGGGGGGGGGTAGTTGGTTAAACATAGAAACATAGATTTTGTTGGCAGAAAAGGATCTTTAGGCCCATCCTGTCTGCCCCTTGTCTCTGCCTATTCCGTCACCACTGACTGTAGTTGGTCATAGTTGTCATTCCTTCCCACGTTCCTCTACCTAACATACTGTATCCCTGTGCCTATCCCATGCATGCTTGAAGCTCCCCAGTCTTTTCCCCCACTACCTCTTCTGGCAGGCTCTGTTTGTGCAGATTGAGGGATGATAATTTCTTTTATAGCAGAGGGGGTCAGTTTTTTCCTTTTTGCCACAGTTAAGAACAAGATGTTGTTTTTTTTTGTATTATTTGTTTCCCTCTTTCCTCGTATCTCCCCATCAGCCTCTCCTTCGGGCTATAAATGGTCTTATTTCCTCCTACCGCTTGGTTGTACCCTCGCCTATTGCCACCATCCACCACCCTCGGGGTAACCAGATGTAACCCTTCACCAGATGGGTTCTTCCCCCTTCGAGGAGAAAGGCGCTGGTAGGGGCCAGCCAGTGCAACACTTGGCCCCTCAGGTGCTGCTGAGGTGGTCTTTCTGGGGGCCTGACCAGGGCACTCGTGGCGGAAGAGGGACTGGATGGCCATCATCCAGTCGAATGGACGAGAAATGTTCCCATTTTCTCTCTGGGAGCACAGTGTGCCTTGACGTCTAGGCATACACCGGCATCCGCCACACCTCCCCAGTTAATTGGTCAGCGCACTGTTATACCTCCGGTCTCCACCAGGGGTCAGCAGACGCTGGACCACATCTCCACCCCCCAGAGAAGGTGAGCAGTTGTTGAACACTCAAGCCTTCTCCCCAGCCGGAACAAGATGGTTTTACTGAAAATTCCTTGACATTCTCCTGATCACTGGTAGGTAGCCTGTGGAAAGGGCAAGTTAATGGTTGTGGTCATGGGTGTTGCAATGACTGAGGAAGCAAGCATAAGGATGTTGGATTCCTGGTTGTATGGTCCCCTCACTCTTGAGGGGTTGAGGCAGAGGAGAGTCTTGAGCACTTCTGCTGGTTGCAGAAGCCAGGGGTGCATGCTTATGGGGGGGGCGGCATAGGGGAATGAGGTGGGGTACCCCTGTCTCATAGCTCGATGATTGTGGGGAGCTGGCCTGGGGAGATTAGTAAATTGGTAATATAGAGTATTGGCTAGACTGACTGGGTCATGCCCAGGTTGATCAAAGGGAGACAGGATGGAGTCACTGTGGGAGCTGCTGAGGAGGATCTGGATACATCCCAGAAGTGCCTGGGGTTGAAGACTTAATTGCTCCAGAACTCAAGGTAGTAATGGGTCTTGGACTACCTAATGGCAACCTTGCAGTGATTTCATGGTTACCCATAGGTGTTATCATCGGCAGTATCTCTACGTCACCTAAACTTGACTCAAGCTACATACTGCAGCCATAGAGGTCATTTAATTCCATAGAAATCCATGGGTATTGCTGGTTCTTCATCTTTGTAGTTCTAAAGGAGGCATGGAGATTACAAACTCTGGTGAACTTGTCCCTGACAAAGGGCTAGGCCGAGTCTGTGTCTGGGACAAGGGCAATTTGCTTCAAGGGAATACAGGTGAAATCCTCCAGAAAGTCTTCAGGACTGAGGTGCCGGTGTGACCTGCCCATAATATGTTTTTTTAGGAGTGGGAGGCTTGGGATTTTCCAGACGTAGTAGGTGGGGGAATGGTCATTGAAGACATCGGGCAGGACACCTTCTGCAGCCACTCTGTTTGGGCAAGTGATTAAGATCCAGTCAGGGGGAGAGAGAGAGAGAGAGTGTCTTCTAGTTTTGTTGCTTCAGTGAGTGGGCTCTGTGATGATTTGGGAGAGATATGTGACTACTAGGATGCTGAAGTGTCTGACATGCTTCCTCCCCCAGTTAAGGTTTGCATTACCAAGCATGAATGCTTCAAGCCGGCATCCACTGACCACATCCATTGTGCATAAGCCTACGTCCTCGAGGGAGGACTTTGCTGTGGGTGGTTGGTAGACACAGCCTATCAGCAATGAACATGGCTGGGTTTAACCTGAACCTGAGAAATGGGGACTCTGCATGCCCTGCTGAAAGAGAAGTATGGGTGCGGATGGTTGTGAGGTGGAAGGCAGTGTAGGTTAGTGTTGCATCACCCCTCAGTCTTGTTGACTATATGGATGGAATAGTTCACGTGAGAGCTGGAAGCCAGGGATTCTTGAATGCAGCCAGGTATCCGGTGTTTGGTAATAGACCCATTCCCAGAGCAAATCCACCTTAAATGTGGGGGTGGAGAGATGGGGACATTACATGGGCTAGTGTGACCCACTAATGGACGTCAGCTTGCACTGTACACTAGGGCTAGCTGGCTGGTCAGCTGATGACCCAGGATTTAGCTCCACATTGCCACTCAGGAAGAGTAGGTAGAGGATGAGGGGCCTTGTAAGAATGGACATTTTAGAATGAAGTTCCCTGGTTCTAGTTCGGCTTGTAGTGCTACTCCCCACTTTGGCCATGAGAATATGGTGGGGGAGGTGGATAAATCACTGGCGTCCCAAATGCATTTTTGTAAGATGTCACAAAATCAAAAACAAATCACGTAATTCCATAACAGAAATTTGTTTTTCATCTCTGTTTAAAAAAGCATTTAGCAGAAACACAAAGAAATCACATCTCTAAAGCAGCATTCATCTGTCTTCAACCTCCAGGGTACAATACAAATGCAATTTTAAGGATGCATTCATTTTCAGCACTAGGCTGGTGTTCATTTTCAAACAAAACACGCAGGCCTGAAGAGATTAAAGAAAAAAGTCTATTTAGCGAAAGGCTTACTAATACGAAAACTGAAATATTGGTAAGAGTTAGAGTAAATTGTTTTTTAAAAGAGGATATGATGAATAAGCAACTCCACTTGCATTTTGGATGTGAATTTACAGGCTAAGAAATCAGCCAATGTGTAGTTCCAATCTTCAAGGACTCTCTACTGCTCCCTATCCATCCTCCCCTTATCCTTACATCGCCAGTTCAACTGCGTCACCTTCATTTCCAAATACTGGTTTGGGTCCCTTCCTTCCAATCTTTCCTCACTCCTCTCTCCCATCCTCCCGCCTCATGCTCCTTCCACTCCAGGGTTCATCGCACCTTCTCCATTCCAAATCCCTGCTCCTCTGCTGGCCAATCAGCCTTCTCCTGTTGTCTTCCCTCAGTCTGGAACCTGCTCCCATCTTCCCTCCACCTCTCCACCTCCCCAGGCTCCCTCAGGCACAAGCTGAAACTCCTTTCCATCCCCACATGCTCTTGTCACCCTTCTCCCAGACATTCCCCTGCTGTCCTTGTTGTTGAGTCCCTTTCTGGGTTCTACCTCAGCCTGTATTTAAGCTTCTGTGCCCTCTACCTCAGCACTGCCATCATTCCCTTGCGCAGGTCCCACTTTTGGTAACTATTACTGCTCACTGTGCCTCGCTACTTCATTTGCACTTGTAATGTGGCATATTGTACTCTGACTACACTTTATTTTGTACTGATTAATGTTAATGTAAATATTTTTATTGTATCCCTCCGCCCCCACCCCCACCCCCCGGGTTGCACCTGGAAACCAGCCTCAGCTCTGACTGCCTTTCACAGTTACCAGTTTCTAAACTGCTAAATAAATAAAATGCACATTCGTAAAGGAAGACACTCTTAAAAAGACCAGCAGGGTGACATCATAACCCTTTCTATAGGAGAAATGGCTAAGGAATTAAATTAAATGTGGACGTTTAATACTGATCACACTGCGTGTCAGGGAATGAAAGTTTATGTTCAGGATGTAAAATAAAATAAACCTGCAAAATCAGTTCTGCACCTAATCCTCACAGGTGGGTGGGGTGGGGCAGGGGCTATTGACAGTGAGCATCAGCAATACCTGATAATCCTTCTGACCTGAAGACCCTGTACAAATGAACAATCCTTTTCACACTGAACTCTCAGATCCCTTCTGCCAAATCCCCAGGGCTTTCTGCTTTCCTCATTTGAGATAACAGGCAACTGTGAAAATAAATTCTTTTGAAAACCTAGCAGTCATCCTTCAAATTCCTCACCCTCTGGGAGCCATCACCAGAATGCAGTCTGCCTCAATCCATCGATTTACAATGCTCTCTCTCTCTCTCTCTCTTTTTTTTTGCAACGCATATCAATTTAGGATTACTAAGGTTTGCATCGCAGTGCCAGGCAGAATTATGAATTTATCCCCTGACCGCTGCAGTTCTGCGCAACAGAAATGGGATCAGAAGGCCTGTGTGGAATGCGTTGCGGTGGGGGTCTCAGTCCAGTTCCTTGTGGACAAGTGTCACCATACCTTGCATCCTTTTGTCACTGAAATGAAGACAGGGACACTCAAAATAACGAACAATGAGGGACACTGACCATCAAAATGAGGGACATAACCTCAGACTTGAAGATACAAGTTATTATGGTCTGTACTGTGTACTATTTAACATCCTGCTCACTTGACATGCGTCCAGATTATGCTGACCATGTGATGATGTACTGTACGCAAGTGTGGTGTATCCCTGAACTGGTTCTCTGTAACTTATGTGAATTTGCTGCTATTGTCATGTCACAGTGTTCTTGATTCCTTTTATACCATGTGCCATCTAGATGGTCCGGGTCTTACCTGAAAATGGTCCTTTGGATCAGTGTACTTACCCGGTCAACAAATACATAAATAAGAATAAATAAATAATCAAGCTCAGAACACAATGGAAATCATCATGTTTACTTGATTAAAGTTTATTTTTGATGCAGCATCTTAGAATGGTATACATTTCTGATTTAAAGTCTTAATTTACAGCACATTCTCTGTGTAGGCAGCACCTTGTCCGTAATGCACCGTTAAGGGACAGAGCAATTTTAAGGGGTAAAAATTAGTGATGCCTCGTAATAAGGGAGAGGTGAGAGGTGTGACTGTCACCATTACAGTTGACTCTGATTGGCAGTCCCATGGGAGAGACCAAGGATTAAACTGATGCTTTCATTTACCTGAGACGAACAGCCAGGGCAGAGCTGAGAACCACTACTAGTGCAGTGTGGGGACGCCCGCACTGTAGTTGTCTGTTCTGTATTGCAGCATTTTTCCGTAAGGTACTGTGGGGTTATAGACTGGGCCACTCACTAGAAACATAGACAATGTCAGCAGAGAAAGACCATTGGGCCATCCAGTCTACTCTGTTATACACTATCCTACCCCAGGGCCTATAGTCTAGATGCGGGTTTTACCCTTGACTCACCCCCCCTTGCCCTCTACGCTATTGCTATCCTCCTGAGTAACTATTAATCCTTTTACTTGGCCCCAGCCATGTATGAAACCATTAATGAGGAATGATTCTTGCCCCCACCACTTCTGTTGGTAGGCGGTTCCGTGGCTCCACCACTCTCTGTAAAATAAAACATTTTTTCTCCTGTCCCTCCTCCATCCTCCCCTGCCAGCTTCCACTCATGTTCCCATGTTTTGGATTCACCAGTCCTGCTGAATATTTCATGTCAGTCTACCTTGTTCATTCATTTGGGGAACTTGAAGGTCTCTATCATATCACCCCTCTATTAGAAGCATGCAACTCAGCTACATCATATTCTTCCCCTAGAGATTTTTCTCCCCATGTAAGTCAGGGATTGTACCCTGTTATGGCCTGTTGAACACTTCCCCATGGGTCCCACCAAAACCAATATCTCCCATGGGTCTCCTCTCCGTGGCAGCCCAGGCGAGATGTACTTCTTCGCTTCATGAACTTTGATGAATGTTAACGAACTGTTCAGCAACGCTGTGTTCGTGAAGCTGATGAACATTTTATGAACTTTAATGAACCATCAAGTCATGATGGACTTTTATGAACTGTCATAAACCAACAAATTGATGAACGTTTATGAAACATCAAAAAGATACCAGAATACGGTAATGGTGACAAAGTAGGTGATGTTATAGAAGGGAAAAAAGATGTGCCTCAAATGATTCACATAGATAAGAAAAAGAAAATCACTTAATGTATGTGTAATTGATAAAAAGTAAAAGCTGTCAGGAACAGTACGATGCAATGTACAACAATGAAGGCGCTCTGGGGTGTGTGCTCAGCAGGCATCATGAAAAGACATATTTCTTTTCAGTCCTGCAATCGGGAATAGTCCATGACTATCTAGCTGGTAAAATAGTTCAGCATCTGCCAAACTACATGCAGTGCCATCTGGACAATTTTAGGTACATGTCAGTGAGCTTTGGTGAAACTTTACAGATATGGTGAACCCCCCAAAAAGCAACAGAAGCTAGGGGCCGGCCTGCTGACGCAGGGGTAGGATTTCCACCTGTGACGCTGGTGACCTGGGTTCGAATCTGAACTCGGACCATCGGAGGGCCGGCTGGGGAAGGGGTTGAGCCTTCCATGGACTGCTCTCCTCCTCCAGGGGAAGGGGTGTGTGTGATCGAGTGTCTGGCACAAAAGTGCAGACCCCTGGCAGAGGCTGGGGGATCCGATGTGACCAGCGCCTGATACTTGGGGAGGCAGGATGGACGTTGGGTTCGCCCCACTGATGCCATTGCACCTCCTGAGGGGATTAGCATCCACAAAAAATGCTGTCTGTCCCAGGGATGATGCCACCTCCTGGTACTGTGGCCCCCCAAGTACCCGACCCCGACTGAGACTGTGTTTCTCTGAATGGCCCACCCCCGTGGCCCCACCTGGGGGCGGTAAGCCTAGGGAGCCCTGCCAGTCGTGGTGATGTGGCTGGTAACCTGGACCTGTCTCCGTGGAGTGGGGTTGTCTCAGGGGGCCCACCTGGGGGGGGGTAAGCCAGGGTGAATCGGGGATCGGTTATGGGGGGGGCAGTGGGTCCGGGTCATAGGGCTGATAATATCGGACAGGTGGCAAAAAAAGCAACAGAAGCTGGCGGCAAAAAAGGACAGGCAGCGAGGCCTAGTAAAGGCCCACAGATGGGTATCTTGGGAGGGGAACCCGGAAAATAAACTCTTGTCAGATTTGCTAAAAGCCATTCAGGCATTAGATAAAAGAATGGACACAACAGACAAAACAATGCAGGACTTTAACACTAGACTCACAGTCTGTGAGTTGCAATCTGCCTCTGCAGCAGCCACCACAAAGGAAGCAGCGGCTGCAGCCCTGAAAGCCACCACAAGCTCAACTGGGCTCATTAAAGAAAGTAAGATGCTGAGATTCTGAATGGAAGTCTAGAAAACTAAATGAGAGCTGCAAACCTCAAATTTCTAGGACTGCCAGAGACTGCAGAGGGGGCTGATCCTGCTGGGTATGCGGGGTCCTGGCTGGGTGCAAACCTTCACTTGGAGCCTGCCCCCTCAGCGCTGAATGTGTTCTGGATTACCCTTAGAAAAGGACTTACTGCTGACACTTGTGAACCTTTCTGATCCAGTTGGCTGGTCCACTTGAGAGAGACAAGGTTATGGATGCAGTGAGAAGCACAAGACCCTGATGACTCCCAGTGGTGACAAATGTTGTTCCCAGAGCTCAGCTTCATAACTAGGGAACGCAGAAAATTCTTTGGTTGCTGGAGGTGTCCCATGTGATGCAGTACCCCGCAATATCAAAAGTAATTTGTGCTGGTAAGCAATATCTGTGCAGCAAACTGAAGGACACAGGGCTGCTGTTGAAAAAAATTAAAACAGACATTGGTTCCCACAATGGAGGAGAGAGAAGGTGAATGACTTGGCACCTCTGTAAGCACTGTTTGGACAAGGTGGGGGGGGGGGCTTTGCCACGCACATCTAGTTATCAAAATGTTCACCACAGACTACAGACTTACTCTTATTGAGTTAATAAACCATTTGTTATACCTCCCAATGTTGGTTTTTCATGCGAGGACTGACTTTTGCATCCGTGAAGGGGCTAAGAAGTCGATGGCTATGTGGCACATTTGTGGCTATCCACTTGTCCTTCACCCACCAGACTATAAGAAAGTAATGCATGCTCAACAGTCCATGTGTTCTGAATGACTGACACTGGCATGGATCAGTCAGAGGCACAAAGACGCTGCCGAAACTGACTTAATGTAGACTGAGTTCTCTTGTACTCCAAAGACCGTTCTCATTTTAAGTACATTAAGTTCAGTGACATTGCAGTTTGTTTAGATTAACTAACAGGTGGCCCTTCAGGCTCTAGTGAGGCTGTTTGCTTGCTTACAGCAGCAAGATATTAGGCATATTTCTGAACAATGTTGATTTCACTCCCTATGCTAATTCCTACACGTCTGACATGAGGGGAGGGTGCAGGTTTATACCATGCCTGGTTGCAAGTGCTGAGGGAGAATTATAGTTTAAACTCCATGTGAACTTCATACCAATACAGAGATGGCCTCTCAAGGTTTAAAATAACCCGCAGACCTTATGTAGACACTCTGATGTGTAAATGGCCCATCACTTGCCGTGACAGTGCTGTCTTGTTGAATTTCCATGATGTTTTGGTACTGTGGGTTTCCCTGGCAACTTATCTCTATTCCCCCCCCAGTGAGAACGTACACTGAGCATACCAATGAATATGTCCTATGATAAGTATGTCATATTGTGCATATGTGCTTAATTGTATATGTTGTGGATAATGTTTTGTAAGAACGTCTATAAAATGTATGAAAAAGAAAACAAAACATGAAAAACATAAAAAAGCTCTGGCCAACTCACTTACTGAAATAGTAATGCAGTTTGAAAATGACATGGTCAAAAGCTCTGCTTGTGTTCCAACAGCACAATGGCCGCGGTGGGTGTCAAATTAGAGTTGTTACCATTAATGAAGCAATCTAAATGTGTGCATAAATTACTGCACAAACTAGCAATGTAATTATACGCTGGAAATTTATTGCATGTGAATAATGCTATTTGATTCACTTTGGGTACATATTTTTCACTTTCATAACATCATGTATTTTGTCACCGTTGTCTTTTCGATGTGTCCGTTAGTAGGATTATGCTAGAACCTAGACTATAATCTTTATGCTGTCACTTTAATAGCATGATATAAATTCAGAGTTGTGCTGTTTTGGACCTTCCCCCCGAAGAAGCATCATGTCACGATGCAAAGCACCAGGGATTATTGCTACATATCTGACTTAACTGGCACCTGTTGAATTAAAATTATTTTTGCAGCAATAACCTGGCTTCACTTTAATTTCATATTTGACTGACACTTAAGTGCAGCCTTCTTTGTGTCTAGTAGTCTCTTCCTCTGGCCTGCATCCACTCCACAGCTGTGTGTGTGTGTGTGTGTGGCCAGCAACCTAGCCAGGCCCACTCCTATAAAGTGAGGCTGACCTCGATTTGCTTTTGTAGTGCAAGAAGAATATTTTTATTTACTTTGTTGTTAGTTGAATCTCTTTGATCCTGCCCTATTGAGGATCCTCTGATTGTAAACTCGGTGGCATCCCAGAATCCTCCCCGCTGCTGATATCATGGCCTGACATCAGCCGCAGGAGATTCAATGGACTATATTGAGACTTGGAGTCTTCAGAAAGCACAGTTTTGCCAGTCACTGTATCCACTGTACTCCTGGTGCTGTGTCCAAGTTGTGTGAAATTGCATTCCCTGCATACTTTCGAGGCTATGTCTAGGGCACGTAAAACTGTGTTCCCTCTGTGCTCCTGAGGTCATGTTGAGGTTGTGTAAAGTTGGGTTCCCTCTGTACTCCTGAGGCTATGACAAAGTCACGTGAAATTGGGTATCAACTGCACCAAGGATGAAGATTAACAAATTCTGCTCCATGGATCAGCTGCTGGAGTTGTTTTGGTGTGTCTCGCATCTTGATCATTAGATTACGTTTGAATACATGGGACTAAGGACACTTAACTTTTTAGATTTCACACCCAAGACCCCTATTTTTCATTAAACTATCCCATTCTAGAAATGCAATTACTTATGTTATTTACTGAGCCCCCCTTCTCTTTAGGACTAGAGCATCCCCTGCTCCTCTAATGATGTCCACATTGTTTGGATTCTGTTTCTAGCATGCATATGCATACTGTATGCTCCATATGATCAGACCAGGTGCAAAGCATCATGGGCAGTAGTATGCAAATCCTGCAGGCTGACAAGACTTCATCAGGACCATAAGTCACCTGAAAACAGAATTTAATATTCAGACCCATGCAGACTGAGAGCACAAAATCCTGTTTTCAGGCAATGTTTGGTCCTGCCAAAGCATTATCAGCCAGCTCTAGCCAAGGGTTGCTACGAATGATGCTTTGAGCTAGAGTTTGAGACTTTAGAATTTATGTGTGTGGTTGGGAGAGGAACACAAAAGCCAAACCATTTGGGCTTTTGTTCTCCTTTTGTAGTGTTTATAAGGATCCTGCACACCGCTTTGTTCACCCCTCTTATCCTTTTATGTGTCCTACATACAGTTTTTGTTCTCTCCTTGATCATTTCATAAGCCTACACGTGGGTTTGTTCTCCTCTCATATTCTTTCACTGCTTTCGTTCTCCCTCTTTTCCTTTTTTGGGTCCCACACAGTTTTTCTTCTCCCCTCATATCCTTTAAAGTGCTGCCTACACCTCAAAGAAAACTTTGAAAAACGTAATAATTAGGTACTGTTCAGCTCGCATTCCATATATATTCTATATATTTCTCTTCCCATTATTTCTTACTGAGTAAATTTGCATGACTACATGATCTTTATCCCTTAGAGTTCTCTTAGAGTTCATCTGCCTCTACAGCTTACTCCCTACTTCAAGTCATAATCCTCTGTTGTGACATCACAATGTGTTGCCATAAGAGTAACTGCGATGTCACAAGCAGTGTATTATGACCTCAGGTAGGGAGAAATCAATGGAAACAGATGAACTCTTCAGGAACAAACATTTTGTTTTAATGCAAATGACCTCAGTAATAAATAATGGGGAGGAGGAATGCAGAACTAACCTGAAATACAAGCTGAACTGTGTCTAAATATTATGGTTTGTTAAAGTTGTCCCGAAGGTGTCAGCTGCTCTTTAATGAATCTTATACACCAGTTGTGTTCTACCATTGTATTCTTTCAAGGCTCCTACTCACTGCTTTTGTTCTCCCCTCATATCCTTCTATGGATCCAACATACTACTTGTTCTCCCCTCATATTTGTTCTCTGCTCATATTCTTTTATGGACGCAACACACTGCTTTTGTTTTCCCTTTGCATAATACATGCTGCTTTGTTCATCCCACATATCTTTTCCTGGATCCTACACACTACTGCTGTTCTTCCCTTGCATCCCTTTTTTTTAGCATGATATTTTTATTAGATTATTTTCATAAAAAAACATACAAAACAATACACTGGAATCATAACTTAGACAACATACAGCATCAGACAAAAAATCATTCTACATCCATGATCAGAAGTGCTTATAACAAACACTTGATTCAATTATAATATGCTCTCAGATTGGGGTGTGCATGTGCCGAATGTAACAAGGACCCCTCCATCCCCTGGTGCTTCAGAGATACAACAGAGTTAGATTATGCCTTCCTGGAGGATCATGGTCTCTACCACTGGCAGGGAGTCTAGATAGTTCCCCATTTTCTAAGAAAGAGCTCTTCCCTGCTCCACAGGGTGTAGGTCATCCACTTCAAGGCCAAATCCTGAAGGGTAAGCTTCTTACAGTGTTTCTGCATGGGCATTAAGCAAGATACTCATGTATTTTGGATACGCTGGCATGTTAGTGCTAAGAGAACCCTGACCCATCTGGGGTATGACTCCCACCCCACCTCCTCCACGTCCTCCATTTCAAACAGTAGTGCCAGCAGGGTGCAGGGGACCTGTGTACCCCTTATTCTAGTCTGTTTCACTGCCACCATGGCCCAGTATGGTTTCAATGTACTGCACTCCCAGAAGTAATGCATGTAAGTGCCCAGAGCCACCTTACACCTACCACAGGCTGTAGGTGTCCTAGGACTGAACCTGTGTACCACTCTGGTGGGGCAGTATAGCCACTGTAGGAATTTATATTGTAACTCCTTGTACCTGTTGCACAACAGCAATCCCATGTGAAGGTGCACGACACTTGCTCAATTTTCCTTTGTGATGGGTGTCCCCAGGTCCTTCTCCCAATGACTTTTGAACTTGTTGGATAAATCCAGTAGGCCCCCTGATCCTGCTTGGCAAATCTTGCAAGCAGGCCTTTAGCCAAGGTCAAGGAGGTGAATGTGGCTTGCTCCAGGGCATGCAGGGGGGGATTCCTTAACTGGGTCCCACTCCAGATTCTTACCATACACTTGTACTTGTAGATACCTATAATGGTGCGGAGCCGGGATATCCAGCTTCTCCTGGAGCTTATTAAAGGGTCAGATACTTCCACTAGTATAGAGATCCCCTATGTACAGGATTCCTTTCTCCTCCCATTCTTTGAACCCCTTGTTTTCTAATCCTGGCAGGAACTCAAGATTCCATGTCACAGGCATCAGTAGGGTTGCATACTCTTCTACCTTCCTTCTCTTCTTAGTATCTTCCCATGCCTCCAGTGTGTAATGAACCAGGGGGTTAGGGGACCCTTGCATTCTTTTTATGGATCCAAGGCTTATGATATGAGGCTGGGGGGGGGGTAGACTCAGGGGTAATGTGAGAAAGTATTTTGTTCACAGAAAGGGTGATGAATGTGTGGAAAAGTTGTTCAGCAGAGGTGATGGGGGCAAAATGGTAAGGGAATTCAAGAATGCATGGGATAGGCACAGAAGCACCCTAGCAATAGGACAGAGTGGGTAAAAGCCGGAGATCAAGCAGAATCTGCAGTACTCCAGTAGGTAGAGAAAATGGCAGACTAGGTGGGTCAAGCAGTCCTTGTCTGCCATCAGTTTCTCTGTTTCTATGTTTCTGTCCTACACACTGCTTTTATCCTCCCCTTGTATCATTTTTAAGGATCATACATGCTGCTTTTGTCTCTGCTCATATCCTTTTATGGACCCTTCAAACTACTTTTGTTCTCTCCTCATACACTTTTTTAGATCCTACATCCCAAAAATCAGGGTAGTAAGTGAGGTAAACACCAAGATAGAGACGTCGATAGGGAGAAGGGCATGGGTAAATGGAGAAAATGACAAAGGCAGTAAGGACAGGGATGGGGCAAAAAGGGGTAAGGCCATCAAGAAATGGAGTGTAATGAGTACCAATGCCCATAGTCTGGGCAACAAGCTCCCTGAACTGGTGGCCTTGATGGAAGAGGGATGCCTGGATATTGTAGCAGTCACAGAAACATGGTACACAGAGAACCATGACTGGGATGTTAACATACCAGGGTACACAACCTACAGAAGAGACAGGAAGGGGAGAAGAGGGGGAGGAGTAGCTCTCTATGTAAGAAAAGGGATCAAAGCAACAGAACAAAAGAGTAAACAAGGAGGGGAGGAGAGAAGGCACTGTGGGTCACCTTAGAGACTGGAAATGGCACCACAATCCTCACAGGGGTTGTACACAGACCTCCATCTCAGGGGGAGGGAATGGACACGGATATGATAGAAGGCATCCTTAGGATGGCAGAGAAAGGGGAGATACTGTTGATGGGGAACCTGAATATGCCAGATGTTAACTGGAGCACCTTTGCTGCAGCCACATCCAAGAGCAGGGCCATTCTCGATGCCCGACAGGGGGCATGCCTCAGACAGCTAGTTTTGGAACCCACTCGTGAGGGAGCAATCTTAGACCTTGTACTCTCAAATGGGAACAGTGAGAGGATCTCAGATCTAGAAGTGGGCAGTCATCTGGGAACAAGTGACCGCCAAACAGTGTGGTTCACAATAAATTCAGCTACAGAGTCAAGCCATACAAAAGTGAGGGTACTGGACTTCAGGAGGGATGACTTTGGCAAGATGGGAGAGTGCCTTAGAAAAGCACTAGCAAATAGGCTAGAAGGAGGGGTGCAGCAACAATGGGGAAACATCAAAACTGCCATCACAAAGACAACAAGCCTTTGTGTGAAGCAAATAAACAAATCAAAATGAAAGAAAAAGCCACTATGGTTCTCAAAAGAGGTGGCGGGGAAGGTTTGGGAGAGAAATATAGCATTTAGGAAATATAAGAAAACACAGAAGGAGCAGGACAGAGAACTGTACCAGTTAAGGCAGAGGAAGCAGGTAGGGAAGTCAGAATAGCAAAGGCCCAAACTAAGGAAAAAATAGCCAACTCGGTTAAGAAGGGGGATACAACCTTTTATAGATACATCAGGGAGCGTAGAAAAACAAAGGGACGGATAGTGAGGCTGAATAGAATGGACGGTGGGTGGGCAGAGAGGGACAGTGAAAAAGCAGAGATACTGAACGAATACTTCTGCTCAGTATTCACAAAAGAGGAGGAGGGGGGAGGTACCTTATCCAATTAACAGAAGCACTCTGGATGGGGGGGTCGATCCCAATCCTTTCACAGAAGAATGTGTTCTGAAAGAACTCCTAAAACTGAAGGTGGACAAAACAATGGGGAGAATCTAAACAAATTAAGGGGAGAACTAGTGACACCACTGGTTACTCTTTTTAAAAAATCATGGGGGGATGGTGTGGTACCTGAGGACTGGAGGAAGGCGGATGTGATTCCCCTTCACAAAAGTGGGAGCAAGACAGAGGCAGGAAACTACAGACCTGTCAGTTTGACCTCTGTGGTAGGGAAAGTGATGGAATCACTTCTGAAGGAAAGAATTGTTGAGTACCTAGAGGCCAGTGGTGCACAGGACTCAAGGCAGCATGGGTTCACAGAGGGAAGGTCATGTCAGATGAATATAATTGATTTATTTGACTGGGTGACCAAAGTAGTAGACCAGGGAGGGGCTGTGGACATGGTCTACCTAGACTTTAGCAAGGCATTTGACACAGTCCCACACAAAAGATTAATAATCAAATTAGCCAGCCTGGGAGTGGGTCCCAGGGGGTAGCCTGGGTAAAACATTGGCTGGACAACAGGACACAGAAGGTAATAAACGGAGTCCACTCTGAAGAAGGGGTTACTAGTGGGATACCGCAGGGTTCGGTACTGGGTCCAGTCCTTTTTAATGTCTTCATAAGTGACATTGCAGAGGGACTGTAAGGAAAAGTATGCCTCTTTTCAGATGACACAAAGATCTGCAACAGGGTTGATACACAAGGAAGCGTGGAAAGGATGAGAAGGGACTTGGCAAGGTTGGAGGAATGGTCAGAAATATGGCAGCTTGGATTCAGTGCAAAGAAGTGCAAAATAATGCACCTGAGAAACAAAAACCCAGGGGAAGATTACATAATGGGGGTGGGGGATAGTAACAACAACAAACATGGAAAGGGACCTGGGGGTAATCATATCAGATGACCTTAAGGTTGGCAAGCAATGTGAGAAGGCAGTAGGGAGGGCTGGAGGGATACTGGGATGTATAGGGAGAGGCATCACCAGCAGAAAACAGGAAGTTGTTAACCCCCTGTACAGACAGTTGATGAGACCCCATCTGGAGTACTGTGTCCAGTTCTGGAGACCCCCATCTCTGCAAGGACATAGACAGAATGGAGGCAGTCCAGAAGAGGGCAACTAAAATGGTGCAGGGTCTGCAAGAGAAGCCATATGAGGAGAGACTAAAGGAGCTTAATATGTATACCCTTGAGGAAAGGAGGGAGAGGGGGAACATGATAACAACTTTTGAGTACCTTAGTGGAATCAATAAAGTCCAAGAGGGTAGCATCTTTCATAAAAAGAGATGTGCAAGAACGAGGGGACACAATTTGAAGATAGAGGGGGGACAGCTCAGGGGCAATGTGAGGTATTTTTTCACAGAGAGGGTGGTGGATGCATGGAACAGCCTTCCTGAGGAGGTTGTGGGGTCTAAAACTGTGGGAGATTTCAAGAATGCATGGGACAGACATAAGGCAATTCTTGTGGGGGTAGGAAGAAATAGGCTGTTGGTTAACTAGGATCTGCAGCTTATCCTGTAGGTAGGGATATGGGCAGACTAGGTGGGCCAAGCGGTCCTTATCTGCCTTCAAAGTCTATGTTTCTATGTTTCTACATATTGTTTTTGTTCTCCCCATATATTCTTTCATGGATCCTACAGACTGCTTTTGTTCTTCCCCCGTATCAAGGATCCAGCACCCTGCTTTTGTTCTCCCCACACATCCTTTTTCATTGATCCTACAAACTGCTCATTTTGCAATCCACCTCTTTTGCATGCTGTCTCTATATACTAAATGACTGATCTTCTTGGACATAAAGTCTCCACCACTCATTCACACTAATGGAAGTGCGCCAGAGGCGCTAGGACCCAGTGGGAGCCAAACTTTTTTAGGAGGGCTGGCACTGAGGTGGAGCCACGAGGGAGCGGTGCCACGAGCTAGGCTCGCGCTGTACAGACTACCTCGGCGTTGACCCTCCAACCACCTCAGTTCCTTTTTTTTCCCACCATCAAGTGTGCTTCAGTGATGACATCACTGGCCCGCTGGGAGTCAAAACTTCTACTAGCAGCTAGTTTTCTGTTTTATTGTTTTGTAAGATTTCATGAAAGTACCAGTTACATTTTAAATGTGTACTTTTATTATTCTACAAGAAAGAAGTCTACAGCCCTTCATTGACGGAGTCGACCATGAGTGGGGCAGGTGACAGTAGGGAGACTTCACATGAAAGCTGTTCAGTCAGCCGGGCTGGGTCTGGTCCGCCGCCCTCTCTGAAGCTGATGGTCCAGTAATCAGGGAGAGGGGCAGTCTCCCCAGAAACACAAAAAGAAACGGTCCCATTCTCGGCATCATTTGTCCTCGAGCTCTTCTTCAGCCCACCAATCGAAAAAGAAATGGCATCACTGGAGGTTGCCCTCTGGTACGCCTGTGCATAGATGGTCAGTTGTCGGGGCCCGGAGCCGGTCTCCCCCTCTTTTGGAGTCTCCTTTGGCTTCTGTCTCTGATGACCGGCACCTTTGACACTGGAGTTCCACCATGCCACACTGGAGGTTTTGGGCTGCACTTATGGAGCAGTGGGCATGGAGGTTGTCCCAACTGCCTGTACTGGCTAGTCTGTCACAGGGGCCTTCAGATCTGTCGGTTTCAGATTGGCAGGCAGGGTGGTTGAGACTGCTGAATCATGTGGCGTCTCCTTTGGTGCCATCGACTCTGCATTCTGGTGTCTATCCGCCTCACATGGCTCTGGTGCAGGGGTCCACAATGATGCCTTTATCGCCTGCTATTTTTCCTCCTTTACCTTCAAATCACAGTTTGCAGACTTCTGTTGTGGTGCCACAGTCTGCGGTGCTGACCTTCCTGGCACCGCGATCGGAGCTGACTTCTCCAGCACTGCATTTTCTTGCAGCGCGATATGTAGTGTCAGTGCCATGCGTGGTGCCACATCCATTACCCGTGTAGTTTTTGGGGCTGCGTGTGATGTCCATGTCACACTCAGCACCACGGCACCTGCTGTGCTGCTCTCTGTGTCTGCGCTGCCTCTGTACTTGGTGGCGTCCTCTTTGGTAGTGCGGGGGGCGTTGGCGGCACCACTTGCATTTCAAACTTTTTGACTCTGATTCTGTCTTCTCCTCCTCTTTCTCCTGGATTTCACCCCTTTCCTGTCTGTCTATACAGTCCCTCCTGGACTGTCAGGTGATGACATTGAGCCTGATCCTGATCTTTGGCTGGGTGATGATTTTGATGCCGAGTCCACCTTGGGGCCAGGGATCAATCCTCCTGCAGAGCCTGTGGTTGAAGACCTTTCCTTTAAGTCTCTGCTCAAGAATTTAAATTCTACATTTCCTTTTTAGACCACGGAAATCGATCCTAGGAAGCTTTTACGTCTCCAGTATCTGCATGTTCAGGAAATCCCTATGGATTTAACCCCTCCAGCGCAGCCCTTTTTCGAGACCCTTTCCCAGATGGCGTGGAGCAACCCGGCTCTTATTCCCTCTGTGGCAAAGTCCATATATAGGAAATATTTGCCCCTCCCAAGGATCGTTCCATCCTGGCCTCTCATGCCTTTGCTGATGCCATAGTGGTCCTGGCAGAGAATGACAAGGCTGTCCTGCCTCAGGAATCCACAGCTTGTCCTATAAACAAAGAATCTTGCAAGATCAACACCTTGGGTAAGTGAGTCTTTGCTGCTTCAACTCTGGGCATGCACATTGCTAGCTACCAGGGTTATTTTTCTCAATACGAGTATGTGCTCTGGCATACGCTCAAAGCAACAGTAGAAGCTCTGCCCGAATCAGAAGTTAATTCAGAGCTACTACAGACCATTACTAGAGGTATCGAGTCCAACAATCAACAGATTAAAGCTGCCATGGATGCTTTCAATACTGCCTCCAGAGTGGCAGCAGCAGCAGCGGCGGCTGGTATTTGCACCTGTTGCCATTCTTGGTTGTGCACTATGGGTTTCATGAATGATACCTAACAAAAGGTCATGGCCTTATCTTTCAACGGTATGTATCTGTTTGGACCTCAAGTGGAGCAAGCACAAGAGGCCACTCAGAAAACTAGGTTCGCTATTAGGACAGCTAGACCCCTTCCCACTGCCTCTCAATGAGGCAAGAATAAGCATCATTTTCATAACCATCAGTCCTTTCATGGCAAAAGCAGAGGAGGTTTCAACAGAAACCAAACCCCTCAGCTGCAAAAGAAAATGCAGCAAAAGGCACAGGGCCCAAAAGCACCCAGTGCCACTCTCTGAGTTTCCAGCTCAGGTCCCACCTCAGCTGTCCGAGGGGGACTCTTCCTCAGCAGTAGGAGGACATCTGACTCATTTCTATGACCAGTGGAAGTCAGTAACATTGGACAAATGGGTTCTCAGGATAATCCGCGAGGGGTACTCTCTCAACCTGTCAGAAACCCCTCCGGATTATCCTCCCAAGCAGCAGCCCAAGCTGTCTGCTGTGCAGTCAGACCTTCTTGCTTCTGAGGTGCAAGGCCTTCTGAACAACAGGGCAGTAGAAGTAGTCCCACTGGATCAGCGAAACACAGGTTTCTACTCCCACTACTTTCTGGTTCCAAAGAAAACAGGCAGAATGCACCCTATTCTCAACCTCAGAAAGTTAAAGTTCCTCTACAAGGAAAAGTTCAAGATGATATCACTCGGTACTCTGTTACCTTTGATTCATCAGCACTATTGGCTAGCCTCCTTGGACATGCAGGATGCCCACCAACACATTCTCATACACCCAAACCACCACAAGTACCTAAGGTTCATGGCATTGGGTCAGCACTACCAATTCAGAGTCCTGCCCTTTGGGCTATCCTTGCTGCCTCGAGTCTTTACAAAGTGCTGTGCAGTTCTCGCGGTGCATCTAAGGAAAATCGGAATTCAAGTATTCCCATATCTGGATGAGTGGCTTCTCACAAACCCCTCCAGATAAGAGACTCTGGAGGCCATGGCTATGGCCTCAGACTTCCTCACATCCATAGGAGTTCTGCTCAACCTGAAAAAGTCACAACTGCAGCCCTCCCAAAAGCTTCTCTTCATAGGAACCCTTCTGGACACGTCCTGTTCAAAAGCCTTCCTTCCAGAAGACAGAAAGAGCGATATCCTACAGATGGCCTGCTTCATCAGAGAGAACAGCTCAATCTGAGCTCTTTTGATGCAGCGGATGCTGGGTCTCATGGCATCCTTAGTGTTCACTGTACCTTTGGCTCATCTCCACATGAGAACCAATCAGTGGATGCTCAGCACTCGGTGGTCACCAGCCACTCACCCTCAGTCCTTTTACATCAAGGTGATAGAACCATTGAAATGGTCACTCATCTGGTGGTCTCAGGAGAACAACCTTCTGGAAGGATATCTCTTTGCTCCTCTAGATCCCCAGATCTCCATTACCATGGATGCATCCTTACTGGGCTGGGGAGCTCACTGCCCAGGATCTCCACACCCAGGGCACGTGGACCCAGGACAAGTCCCAACACCACATAAACATTCTGGAAATGAGGGCCGTCTTCTATGCAGTCCAAGCTCTGAAGGACATACTCTGTCACAAGACCATTCTCCTTCAAATGGACAATAAGGCAGTGATGCATTACATCAGCAAGCAGGGCAGTGCACACTCTTACCCATTATGCAAGGAAGCAATGAGAGTATGGGAATGGTGCCTGGAGCACAAGTCTCTAATTCAGGCGGTCTGCCTGCCAGGAGTACAAAACAAACTGGCAGACCATTTCAGCAAAACAGAGATAGATCCTCATGAGTGGCCTCTTGACTTAACTGCTGTTTAGTCACTCTTCAAAGAGTGGGGAACTCTGGACCTGGACCTTTTTGTGTCCCCACTCAATGCAAAACTGCCTCTCTTCTGCTCCAGAAATCCAGGACCTGGTGTTTTTTGTCAGGATGCATTCAGGCTGCGGTGGACAATACGCTTTCTATACACATTTTCTTCTCTTCCCCAGTTCAGAGAGTGCTGCTTAAATTGGAGGCATGGGGGGGAAGACTGATTCTCATTGCTCCATTTTGGCCTTGCCAGATCTGGTTTCCTCTAATCAATAGGTTATCGGAAACCTCCCTGAAACCGCTTCCACTCCAGATGAACCTTCTGACCCAGGGCCCTGTAGTTCATCCCAAGCTGAGGTCCCTTCCTCCATGCCTGGCTCCTGAGGAGACAGAGGTTAACAGGTTTAATGTTTCTTGCAGAGTTTCAGATATTCTCCTAGCTGTGCGCAAACCAGCAACTCAAAAAATGTACACAGCTAAGTGGAAGTGTTTCTCTATCTGGTGTGTGAAATCATCTTGGAATCCCTTTTCATGCCCACCAAGTAAAGTCCTGGAGTATCTCTTAGACGTCTCTAACACAGGTCTACAGTACTCTACAGTCAAAGTTCATCTTTGCACAATTTCCACATACCATGAGCTTGTACTTTCTATGTCCTTGGCTCAGTTACCTGTAGTTAAACGGTTTCTTAAGGACATTCTACATACCAGACCACCCATTAGATCTCCAGTTGCAGCCTGGGATATTAACCTCATGCTAGACATGCTCACTTGTAAACCCTTCGAGCCTCTAGCCACTTGTGAGTTGATATTTCTAACTTGGAAGACAGCCTTCCTGGTGGCCATTACTTCCACCCATAGAGTAGCAGAAATACACGCTTTGGTCACAGACCCTCCGTACACTGTATTTCACAAGGCCAAGGTGGTTCTCAGGACTCATCCTAAGTTCCTTTCTAAGGTTGTCTCAGAATTTCATTTGAAGCAACCTTTAGTCCTTCCTACCTACTTTGCAAATTTCCAGAATGAGGGAGAGCGTACCCTTCATTCTTTGGATGTAAAGAGAGCGTTGCAGTTCTACCTGGACAGGACAAGGGAGATCCGCAAGGCTCAACAACTGTTTGTCTCCTTCAGTGTGACCCACTTGGGTCAACCTGTTGCTATCAGGTACATTTCAGCATGGTTAGTGGCGTGCCTTCGTCACTGCTACTCCATGGCACAGGTCAAGCTGGAAGGCAGAGTGTATGCTCACTCTACCAGAGCAGTCGCAGCATCTCTGGCTGAAATCCGCAATGTACCCATTGTGGACATCTGCAATGCGGCCACTTGGAGCTCGGTGCATACGTTTGTAAAGCACTATGCCTTGGATGTCCATGCCAGACAACATATGAAATCAGAGTAAAAAATGATATAACTTACACCTAAAGACCCTAGAACAAAGGGAAGGCAAATTTAGAAACCATGAAATATAACTTGAAATGTGGCTAAATACTCCATTTAACAGACTTTTGCATGAAATGCCTGCCTACAGCTCTGTAAAGCAAAGTTAAAAACAAAGAAACCACCAGCCACAAGTCGACTGGAAATCTCCATGCCCTGTGGAGATAAGAATGTAGTTTTATTATTTCCTTATTACTTGAAACATTTCAGCAAATACCATTCTGTATAGTCTAATCTCTCCCAGACCTAAGAAGGAGAAAATGAACCCATTAAGTCTGACAGAACAAGATGCAGCGGCTGGAGTTTACAGCATTCATAGGGAAGTGTTATTATTTAGCCTTATCAGCAGCTTCCACATGAAAATCCTCCTCCTCCTCCTCCTCCTCCTCCTCCTTCTCAGTTGTATGTGATGAAGGAATGCATTAGGGTTTGGAGGAAACAGCTGTAATCTGGTGGTGTTTGCATGAACTCAGGCACTATTGACATGAATTGTTTTCCATTTCCTCTCTTTCTGCACAAAAATGCATGATTTTGGTACTTAAAGGAGAACTGCCCTGAATCTGAAAGTATTTTTTCCTAGAAGAAGCTGTTTTTTAAAAATACTGGTGCAAATTTTGTTGTTATTCCATCTGTACAGATGTATAACTATCCTGTATAACTACTGTTTTGTTCTCCCTGTATGTGTCTTTTACCTGGGTCGCACCTGGAAACGAGCCTCGGCTCAGTGTGCCTTTCCCGGTTACCAATTTTTAAATAAATAAATACAAATTAGTAACTTCACTGGCTGTTTCTGATTTACACCCTGGAGTTAAGTACCATTTTGGAACTGTGTGATGTAGTTTATGTCTCTCTCAGCTATAGAGTTCTATAGTAGAAGATGGACACATTGTGCCAGCAATGGAAGAGCTAAGCAAGGACATAAGCTACATCACACAATTCTAAAATGGTACTTACTTCCTGGGTATAAAGCAGGAACACCCACTAGGATAACTAAATAGCCTGCAGAGATGGAACAAATAAACAATAACAGAACTGGAGTCAGTATTTAAAAATCGGCTCCTATAGGGAAAAACAACCTATAGGTTCAGCGCAGTTCTCCTTCAAATGTGTTGTCTCAGCTGTAAAATGTTCCACTGTTTTCTCACCCCATCCTCACTGTTCACCTGTCTTATAAACTCAGGATTTGACCTACATTTATTTTAACTCTATTTCCACCTACTTATCTAAGGGCAAGGGTGTTAGAACCTTGCAAAAAGGGCTGGCAGTATAGCCTAGAGGTTAGAGTAACAAGCTGTGAATGAGTGTGGTACATCCAGCAGACCAAACCTGGGTTTGATTCTCACAACCTCCACTTGGATACTGTGTGACTCTGAGCAAGTCACTTAACTACCCAGTGCTCCCAGGTTGCCCCTGAAAACAGGCACTTGTGCCTAATGGGACTTACCTGGTTACCAAAGACTAAAAAAAAAAAGGGGGGGGGTTCAAGTTTGAAAGGGCACCTAAAGCTGTTAATGGTGGGCTGAATTTTGAAAGAACAGTTAATGTTTGAAAGGTTTAAAGGGCACGAGAGTAAAATAGTATGAGGAGGGCTCACCCCCAGCCCTATGGTTCTGACACCCGTGTGAGTCTTCATTCTTCTTTGGTCATCTACTTGCTTGAAATCTCTCCTCTACAGGGATGACTTCTGACTGGAAACATCTCCAGGGCTCAGACTCATTCCTTACTCTACCACTGGAGCTTGCACCCCCCCCCAGCAGGGTCTTCCCTGCTGTCACTATGGGTAAGCTTTCCCAGAATCCAGTGCAGTTGCAGGAGGTGCAGAGAAGTAGGCTTCATGAATCTGAACCATGCCCACTGGGGAGAAGGAGCATAGTGGTCCTGAAGAGAATGCAGAGGTATGCACAGTGAAGCCCACTAGGATGAAGCGCAGCACTGCAGAATTCTGCAGTAGAGTTACTGCAGCAAACAATGCAAATTCAGTGGGAGTTAATCCCTTTTGTCGTACAGTAAACCTGTAACACTGCGCTTCATCCTGGCGGGCTTCACTGTATGTGCATCATGGGTCCTTTACCCACCTTGCTTGTGGCTTCCCCTCCCTCCACAGGTTCCCACCTGCACTGGCATCCTAGTAGCACTATTACAGTGGGAATCACTGCCAGTGTTCCGTGCATGGGGCGTGACTCTGGATCAACAGTGCAGTGCCCATATTCCCTATGCTATGAGGCTGGCTAATGTTTCTCGTAAAGGAGTTTGGCCTGGTATAAGAAAAAGAATAAACCTGTGCAACAGGAAAACACCTGACTACTTTCTGTGATTATAGCTAAGTTTCACATTAATTAGTTTTGTTGCCTGCGTTCTTCCCTGAGCCCCATGCTAACAGAGATAAACTGACCCTTTACTATCTGGATGTAAAGCAGGCATCATGTTTCTAAAAACAATGAGATTGAACTTATAAGGTGGGAAAGGAAGACAAGCACTTGTATGCTACGTTTGTAGGTTCTTCTCTAGGCCACGCTGTGACTCAGACCACATCCCGCTGGATGGTCTCCTATATTTCTCATTATCTCCATACCTTTCAGCCTGTCCCTGATGGGCTACATGCTCTATTTCGCATTATCATCTCTCCCTCTCCCCCTGTCACTGAAGGACTGCATGCTCTGTTTCTCACTATAGTCTCTGCACCTCTCCCCCTGTCCCCGAAGGACTGCATGCTCTATTTCTCATTATCATCTGCCCCTCTCACCCTGTCCCTGAAGCACTGCATGCACTATTTCTCATTATCATCTCCACACGTCTCACCCTGTCTCTGAAGGACTGCATGCGCTATTTCACATTATAATCTCCATGCCTCTTACCCTGTACTGCATGGTCATTCGATCACCAGTGTAACCACTTGTGCTGCAACCTGTAGGTACACTCCTTCTGCAGACATTTGCAAAGTGGCTATCTAGTCATACATCCACCCTTTCACTTCCCACTAATGTGTGGACCACCAGTCTCACAGTGACACAGATACTGTATCAGTTGTGCCTTTTTGAAAAGATTACTTCCCCAACAGCCCTGGTTCATCTTTCTTCCTCGTACTGCTAATGGTTTCTACTGCTGTATGGCTATGGTTGGAAATTCACATTGTTAGAAGAATCACTTGCAACAATTAAGGCATATACACTTTGGTGAAGTTTTAGCTGTTTCCACGTCAGTAACCACAGGTATCTTTTTCTGTGACTCCATACCTTTAATTGGCTAGCTATATTAGTGCAGCTATGTTTGTGGGTAGCTGCCTTTGATAAAGCCTTTGTTGTAATACGACATGCGTCAGGCAGGACTGGATGGGGTCTCTGTATTTTGCTTACAGTACGATTTAAACATAACTAAAGTTTGCACAGAGACTTTCCAGTCCATGTGTTGGCATCAGTGCTTCAACTTCTCCCAAGCTGAGTGCCCCTCCTCCTGAGCTGAGTGCCCAGATATTTTTTTTTTTCTAAGACTGTTGCCATTGACAAGTACCTGGTCCCCAGTACAGCTTCCTATCTTGTTAAACTGTTACTTGTAACAATGTTTCTTCTTCTTCTTTTATTCAAAATATAACCACACACCCTACCTTCCTGCCTCCCTTTCTAGTGCCTTTGCCCTCACAGAAAAATAAATATTTTCCATATCTGCCCAAGAATGTAGTTTTCTCCTGCTGCTTTCCCCACCTGCAGACTAACACCCCATTTCTCTTCATTTGGTCCCGTCTCCAGTTTCCCTCAGAGTTCCTGTCTATGAGTTCACTGCTCACCTTTTCCCCTTAACTGGTCCTTATGCTGTTCCCTTCCCACCCTTGAATTAGCCCTCCTCTCTGGCATCTGGTCCTGTCTGCCAACAAACTGCCCCCACATGAATAGCAGTTGTTAACTGCATATAAATTGCAATTTGCACTTTATATTCCCTAACCCATTTCTTCTTTACCCCACCCCATTCCTGGTCACACCTGGAAATGGGAACAAGGAACTTTTTTAAACAAATTCTGGGACATCACAGAAATTCAGGGGCAGTTATGCATGGGGCCACATGCTAAGCACACATCAGAAGGATGCCTATATCTCCCAATAACACACACTCTGGAGTGTGCTACTTCCCGTATGCAAAAGTGATACAGTGTAAGTTCCATGTGAAGTCCGAACCATCCACTGACTAACCTGATACAAAATGTCTGCCCAGTGTATAATGGGTTAAGTGTTGTTATGCATGGATTTTCATACACTCAAAATCCTTGCTGTAGATTGTCAAAAGTTGTGCACGGTTCAAAAGTCATAAAAAGTTGTTGCACACAGTTCAAATGTCATAAAAAGTTGCTGTGCACAGTTCAAATGTCATGACAAGTTGTTGCACAGAGTTCAAAGGTTATGACAAGTTATTGTAAACAGTTCAAAGGTCACAAAAGGATGCTGTGTAGGGTTATCTCTTGTTAAGCCTTCCCCCTCCTGTCAACATAATAATTTATCTTTAATATAGTTACTGCCTTTGAGTGATGAAAGGTAAGGAAGCATTGGGATGGGGGAGTGGGTGACCTGGAGAGGAGGGGGAGAAAGAAGTGGTACTGGGGGTGGGCAACCTAGCCCGCTTAAGAAAAACATAAAAATAGATTAGATTAGATAGATTGATAAATAGGCAGAGAGACAGACAGATGGATACAAAGACAGACAGATAGTGATAGAAAGTGCTGAGTGGGTGGTCGAGGTGGGGTAGGAGGGGTTGGGGGAGTCGGGGTTAGAGCACATTTTCTTTTTTTGAGTTTAAAAGTAAGATCAATGAAGGATGATTTTCTTTATTGTAAGGGGACAGAAGCCAACACTGAGGCTTGGGCACCCCAGTGTCAGGATGATCTTCAGGAGCACTGGTAGTGGGCATTCTGGTGGCTCCATGTATATAAAATTAAAGGAAGGGGGCAAGAGAAGCAATACCAAGGGTGGGAACCCTCGTCTGCTTACTAGTTAAAAATAGGGAAGGGAATGGGCAAACTGGAGAGGAGGGGGAGAAAGAAGTGGTGCTGGGGTGGGAACCCTGGTTCACTTGAGAAAAATGTGAAAATAGATTAGGCAGATAGATAGATAGATAGATAGATAGATAGATAGATAGATATAAAGAAAGACAGATAATGCTGAGTGGGGGGTCGGGGTGGGTTGGCCTTAATGTGGGGTGGTCAGGTCATTGATGGACCACTTTCTTTTTTCAGCTAGAAAAAAGGGTGACAGAAGCCAGCACTGAGGATCGGGCACCCCAGTATCAGGATGATCTTCGGTGGCACCAAAGGTAGGCACCCTGGTGCCACCACATATATTAAATGAAGGGGAGGTGCTACCTGGAGGGGAGGTGGATGAGAGAAGCAGTACTGGGGGTGGGCACCCTAGTCTTCTTACTACTTACATAAAAACATTTTGGGCTGGCAACCTGGAGGGGTGGTGGAGACAGAAGCAGTACTGGGGTGGGCATCCCAGTCCACTAAAGAAAAAAATAGATTGATGGATAGATAGATAGACAGACAGATAGGTAGGTAGATACCAGACAGTTAATTTGTGAGATCGTATGAAAAAACAATGGGTCTTTCATATGACCTCAAGAAAGAACTGTGATAAAAAACTAAGTCCCACCATCTTCTTTTATGAGCTGATCTTCTTCTTTCGTGAGTTCTTTCGTGTCACACGAAAGAAGAAGGTCGACTGGCAAAAGAAGATGGTGGAACTTAATTGTTTTTTCATAGTTCTTTCATAAACCGGCCTTCTTCTCTCATGACTCATGAAAGGAAATCAGCTCACAAAAAGAACTATGAAAAAATAAGTCTCAACACTTGCTTCTGTGAGCCAAGATTCTTCTTTTGTGAGATTCAGAAAAGAAGAATCTCAGCTCATGAGAAAAGAATCTGGACCCCTCACTAAGCTTTGAAGCTAGGATATTGGTGATGTCGCAAAACCATATTTCTGGGTCTTTTTTTTTTTTTTTAGAAAAACAAGCACCTTAATCTAGCTAAATGGGTCCCATTTAGCTTGAGTCATGTTCTTTTTTTTTTCTCTCCAAGGCATCATTTTTATGAGTTTCAAACATGTTTTTTGAAAAAGTAAAAAACAAGATTCCAAACTGTCAGGGCTGTACATGAGAGCAAAAAAACCCAGCAAAACCCCTCCAATGTTTTCCACATTTTGCCCTTTCTGGATTTTGGACTCTGGACATCCAGCTGGCACAAAAATTGCCAAATCAAGGGACCTTGCCCCCCCCCCAGACCATGCAAGCAAACTTTTGTGTAATTCCATTGAACAGGGGTAAAGCTATTAAGGTGCAAAGTTAGGGGTTTAACATTAAACACTCTACTCAACCGTAACTATAAGGCGCTACTGTGCCTCTGTAAACACACACACACACTTGCACAGAACTAGATACTGTTGGCACCAACGAGCTCTTATTCCTTATGTAATTCCTCTCACTATCCTGACATAAGGCTGCCTGGGAAGATAAGTTGTGTGGAAGAAACAAGATCCCAGCTCCTCCTTCTTTCTTTCCCTGAATAGCCTTGAGCCCTTTCAGTGTGCAGTGAAGCAAGCAGCTGAGGACCAACTGACCCTGCTAACACTGATCTTTTTAAAGTACAAGGAGAAGCACTGGCTTCTATTCTTTTTTTTTTTCCATAAAGCTTTTTAACCATCGAGTCAGACGGGCAGGCTCTCAGCTTTGTCCCCACTTCTCCCGATGAGCAACCACCTCCCCAGGTCCTGCAGGATAAGTAGTCCACACATTTCCCCCCATAGTAGATAGAGATACAGTTTGCATGAAAGGTGCTATAGAACTCCAAATTCTGTTCCCTTCCTCATTCCTTGCACTGCCACAGTATCTAACTCATTACTTTGTAAAGTACTTGAGATAAAGCATGTATGAAAAGTTATTTTGAAACCGAAACTGTATTCTATTCTACAGTCCTTGTGCTATTAGTATCTTACTCACTGCTTTGTATAGTGCTTTGGGATACAGTGTGTATGAGAGACTCAATATAAAATCAAAGCACTGCTCTGTAAAGCACTTTGAGAACCTGGGATCGATTTTCAAAGGGACTAGAATGACACAAGGGACTTACGTCAAAAGATTTTAATGCAAGGGGTGACTTGCATCAATAACAATTTTTTAACATAGCCTGTGTCAAATCCTGATGCAGCTGTGCAAAGCCCCCTTGCACCAAGGTTGCATCAAACAACCTAGTGCACCAGGTTGCAAGGGGGCTTGTGCCATGGTGGGACTGCAACATCTTTTTGTAAGCCCTGCCATGGGCAAAGCAAAGGGCTCCACTTAGACCAGCCAGGAGGTGGTCTAAGTGCCCTGCGCCAATGTGATGCCATGCTGCCAGTGGGGGGGGGTGGACCTGCCAGGAGGGGGCCAGGAAAAGACAGTGCATGGATGGGGTGCCCTAGGGGGCGTGAGGGAGACAAGTGTAACTTGCAGTGTGACCAGAACCAATGTTAACACTATTAAAAAACAGAATACATAGGCATTAACTGAGCATTATAGCGTCATCTCCATCAGTTTGACAATCAACAAATCTGCAGAACACTGTAATTCATTATAGTACTTGAATTAAAAAAAACATCTAATGATACAGAATACAGCATCTGAGAAATGGCTTATGGTTCAGTTGATCATTCGGTCCATCAGGTTCATGCACTCTGAGAACTATAATCCATGTTGTCTCTCTTTGTAAGAGTTGTCAAACAATCCCCTCCTCTAGCAGGGGCCAGAACATATTCCAAGGCTTTGAATGTAACTCCTATAATGTTCATTTGTATGTGTATCTATGGGTTTGCAGGGGCAGAAGGGGCACGGGAGGTGACATAGGATGAGTTGGGGATACAGCTGTGATTGAAAGGGAGTGATGTGGCACCCAGCGGGGTGCATTTGCCTTTGTATTTATTTTTCTAATGTCTATCAAGTCCTGTTACAGAACCACAAAGTACTGTACCTATCAATTATACTGTATGGAGGGGGTGTCCAGGGACAGTGCCATGTCATATTCTGTCCCTGGACCCCCCCGTTACAGTACAATTAATTGGCACAGTACCATGTGGAACTGGAATTGGAACTGATAGACATTAGAAATATAAATACAATTGCAAACACACCCCTCCGGGTGCCATATCGCTCCCTTTCATGCACAACTGTCCCCCTGACTCCACCCTGTGTCACCTCCCATGCCCCTTCTGCCCCAAGCCCACTCCTGTCCAGCTGCTTTACCACCACCCTCAACCATCCTAGCCCCTCAAGTGTTGCAACGGGTGGGGGTCCAGATCTTTTTTTATATATACATTTTTAACCCGTTTTTTCCAGGAGCTGGCAGGCACAGCTCCAGCCACCCCCCCCCCTTTGGGGAAGAACACATCCATCCCTGGCTGGCGTCCCCATCACTGGGAATGCCACTGAGACGTCACAGAGCCCGCCAGCTCCGTTTTCTTCTTCTCTGCCCTTGTATTCATGTATGGAGGTATGCACACGCCATGGGACCACAGCACCCTCCTTATTTGTGCCGCCACACACCTACAATACCCTCAGGCCTCCACCTGGGTGCAGTGGTACCACAGGGGCGATGGGATCCTTCCCTGGGAGAGGAGAGCTGCCTTTTGGCTGCTCAATCCTGCTCTGTCCCTCCCCCACCCGGCTGACCCCCTGATGACCCAGGCTCATTCCCGAATCGGGTTGCCGGTGTAGCACAAAGTGTGTCATCCAACATCTCAACCCTGAGCGCCACCAGGCCGGGCCAGATCTTTGCGTCAATTCCTGCAGGTGCACCAACTGTTTGGTGCAGTTGGCTTGAAGCAAACCTGGGGAGTTTGGCACCAGGACCCTGCTTCTTCTAAAATCGGGTGCAGGTTCCCTGGTGCACCCAGAGTTTGCTGCAGCCCTTAGAGTAATGCAACATGTGTCACTCTAAAGGCTTTTTGAAAATCGGGCCTACAGTGGGTACAAAAGGCACTGTATTAATATAAATTCCATTCTGTTTCACAGTCCCTGCACTACCTGTATGTAACATGTTGCTTTGGAATGCACTAGGGGATACAGCAGGTCTGAAATGTGCTATATAAATTCTGTATTATTTTACTGTCCCAAAACTACCACTTCCTGTCTCATTGCTTTGTAAAGCAGCTTGGGATATAGTGTGTATGAAAGGCACTAAATAAATCCCAGTTCAATTCTATTCTACAGTCCCGGAACTACCAGTATCTAACTCATAGTTTTGTAAAGCGCTTTGGGATACAGTTTGTACTGTATGGAAAATGTTATATATATGTATATATACACACACACACACACATATATATATAAAAATTCTGTTCATCACTATAGTAACTTTTTAACAATATTTATATAAGGATGGGTATATAGTGTTATTTTAACTAATTAAAAAAAAATAATTTCTTGCAGTCTGGCCATTTTTCAGACAGAAGGAACTGAGGAAAAAAACAACCTTTTAAGCAAAGCATTTAATTCCGAACAGTAAGTGCTCATCCCTCTCTGCCCCAGTAATTGAAAATAATTTGCAACCGTGCTGTGATGTTTCTGAGATCCGAAGCTTCCACATTACAACAAAATGTTAATGAGGCATTTGAAATTCATACGTGCATGATGTACCCTGTGTACCTTAAGAAGTGTGTTCACTCTGAAAATAGAGTGAGAGAATCATGTAGTACAAAACACTTAACATATTGGGAGACCACGTTTGCCAAAGCCATCAAATCTTTCCTTTCAGATGAGTACCAGAGGAAGCTGGCTGTCCAATCTGCTAATTTTAGACAAGATGGAGAGGACTTTCAAATCTAGATTTTTGATGCAAGACCCATTGCAGTGGATATTTGATGCGGTAACCCATGAAGACAGCGACTGTGGAAAGGTGATTGGTCACAATGGCGACAGAATTACAGCACCAACACTTTTCTGCAACTGGCGCTTCCCCCCATCCCCACGGTGTGCCCCTCCTGGAGTTGAAATATATAATTAGAGGGGAGTGGGGGGGCAAGAAAATACTTTTCCAAAAGTCTTTGTGATGTGGATTTGGCACCGTTGTGACTATTCACCTTTCCTCAGTCGCTATTATGACATGGAACCTTTGATGCATGGGACATGGGTTAAATGAAACTAGGATTTTCCATCCCTGTGACCATGTGTCCGTGGTCTAGTGTACATCATTGCTTGTGCCACATGTGTGGATTTGAGGACTGCAAAGCATGTTCAAGTACCACAAATGTGCCTGTGGTTGGAAAATTAGGCACAGGAAAGTCTCATGGAAAAGGCTCAATGGCCGTGCCAATATCCATTGCTATACCAGAGTCCACAGGCATTGCATTTGCATTCAGAAATGCAGTCTGACATAGTTTAGGCAAGGGGCGGACCTGTCTATTCTGCATGTTAATTCTGCTGCCCAGGAAGCTGGGGAAAGCTGGTAGAGGGGGGAGTCAGCAGAAAAGGGAGATAAATCAGATGGAGGCAAGTGTTGGTGGGGCAGCTGCAGTAGAGCAGACTGGGAGCTACGCACAAGTAGACTTGATAGACCATACGGCCTGTATCTGCTGGCATTTTTGTATGTTTGTAAGACCACTCTTGTGGTTATAAGAGTGGTCTCATGCACATACTTAGCGTATGAGTGTATGAGAACCGCAAACTGAAAGTGAATGGTTCTGATACCCTAAGAATGTAAGTGAGACTGCACTTTACAACCGTAAGACTGGTCTCGGTGGTGGTATTAATATATTATTTTATTTATTTATTTATTTATTTAGTTTTTGTTAACCGGGTAAGTGCGCTAGTCAGCAAGTGACTGTTTTCAGGCACAACCCAGGAGGTACAATTACAACACACAAAGAGTACAGCCAGATTATTAAGACAACGGGTACAAAAAATGCAGAGAGAAATACATATGGCAATGTAACATACATTAGTAAACAAAAATATACTTTAGCACTTGATCATGGAACATACTCAAACATGTGAATAGTAGAAGGCAGAAAATACGAGAGGATAGGCATCGTAGAAAAGACACAAGGAAGGGAAAACTGGCAAAAGGACGGGAGGGAGAGATTAAGTGGAAAGGAGGTGCCGTCAGATACGACAACAGCAGGGTGAGGTACCAACCTGCTGCCGGGCCTATGGAGCCGAAAGACGGCAGGCGAAGAGAGGGTGGTAGGGGGGAGCGGCAGTAGACGGCAACAGCGGTAGGAGGTAGGAAAATACAGTCGGGCTGGTGGAACCGATAGACTGCAGGGCGAGAGTGAGGATGCCGTGAGAGGGGATAGAGGCAGAGGAGTTACGGCAATAGCGGGCAAAAGTGTCAAAGTCAAGCCGAGCCAGTGGAACCAAGAGACAGCAGGGCAGGGAAGGGGGGTCGGTGAGACGGTGGAGTAGGCGGTAGTAGGTGGAGAGGTGACTAAGCACTGCCAGGAGGGTGGGGACTAAGGAGGGGCATGGATGAGGTAGGAACAGGTACAGGTGAGTTTGGTGGGGAGTGGCAAAAAGGGGGGAAGAGGATATAACAGAAGAAGGGGGGGAAGAGAGCAGCAGTGGGGTTAAGTGAGGAGAGGCTGTGAAGTGAAGATAAGAATGTCATGGAGTAGATTGATTGCACTTGAGCAACAATATATTAATTTTTTAAAACCTTAGTCAAACATACCCATTTCCAGGACAGCTGGGCATGGGTCACTTTCTCAAAATAATAGTGTCTCACGCGTACAGGAAAGGAATGCTCGAGGTAGAATAGTTTAGAAAAAAGGATGTCGCTGAGTTTTCCCATAGGAAATTGCACGTTTACTTCTGATAAATAGACAACAGACTATTTTATTAATTGAGTTCTGATGTGTTAGTAATTACGTTCCACTTTCATAATACAATATTTGTGTAGAGCGACAAGTGGGTTTTAACCTTTGCTTTTCACACTACTAGCAAAAAAAAGAATTCAATAGAATTCTGGAAATGTGATGTCAGAAACTGCCAACCCAGTGTGTTTCAGTGAGAAGCTAAAGATGTTTTTTTTTTTTTTTCAAAAGAAATAGATACTTCTTTCAGCAATAAGCTTTGCCTTTTACATGTTTGCATAATTGTGGGACAACCATATGATTTTACAATTGTTTAAAAGAGTAACTGGCATCTATTTTCTTCTTCCTAAGTAATATCTAGCTAGGGACAAAATAACACCTGCTAAATAATAGCAAAATAGCAGATGAATGAAAAATCATGTATTTCTAGTATTTCTAGTTAATCTATAATATTTTAGTGGAAAAAAATGCACTTCTCTATAAAAATATATATAAAAAAAAAGATTTGTAATTTCACATTGTAATACACTACCAGCCCTGTCAGTAAAGATTTTCTATTTCGTAATTCAAGATTTCCATTGGAGACTGAGCACAGCATCAACGGCTGTCTTCCTGGTCCTCCTTCTCGGATCCATGCTGAGGACTGCACCGCCTGAGTGGCGCCCCATTCCACGAGGCGGAGCTTCATGGCTGCCGCACCTGCCACTGCCCGACTGAACACAGCATCAATGGCCGTGCTCCTGGTCCCCCTTCTCGGATCCACGCTGAGGTACATACCACTATCCTGCTCCTCTGGCTGCTAACTGCTGATTGGTGCGGCGCCCCTGCTGCCCGTAGCTGATTGGTCCACCTGCTGTGAATCTGTCTGCTGATTGAAGCGCCTTTTTCAGCTTCCAAACTGCTGTTTAGGCGCTTTTTAGCATAGCGGCTTTTGTTTTCCGGCAGGTCAAATCTCTTTGGACTGTATTTTTTATCTAATTTGTACTTTGCTGTATTGCTTTTTACTCTGTGTTAACTGTTCCTTTAGACTATCGCTGTATTTGAGCCTGCATTTTTCCTTGCTACCTGTTTCTGCACAATTTTTGCCTTTCTCCTGCCTCTACAGTTAAACTTTTCTTCCTTTTCTCCCACTACTTCCTCAAATCTCACTGCCTACTCTGATTTCCAAGGGCACTTGCCTTACTTTATTTCTTCTTCTAACTTACTTTGAGCGCCTCTACTAGACTGCCTCACCTTTCTCTAAACTTTTTCTGCTTGCCCATATTGCTAAATAACTCTGCTTGTAATTTTCCCTACCCTCACCCGGCTCTCGGCCCCCTCTAGGATAATTGCACACTCGTTAACTCTAATCTCTCAAACCCCTCCCCTGTCTATCTTTAGCTCCTGGCTTTTGTTTTACTGATCACCTCCACCCCTTGCTGACTGCCTACCGCCAGCCCCCTGCCCCTGGTCTTTTGTTCCCACTCTCTATTTTAACCTGCTGTCTTCTCTTGCTCCTGAGGACTGCACTGCCCAAGCGGTGCCCCACTCCACAAGGTGGAGCTTCATGGTTGCTGCACCAGCCACTGCCTGACTGAACACAGCATCAACGGCCATCCTCCTGGTCCCCCTTCTTGGATCCACACTGAGGTACATACTGTTATCCTGCTCCTCTGTCTGCTAACTGCTGATTGGTGTGACACTCCTGCTGCCCGTAGCTGACTGACCCACCAGCCGTGAATCCGTTTGCTGATTGGAGTGCCTTTTTCCGGCTTCCAAACTGCTGTTTTAGGCGCCTTTTAGCACGGCGGCTTTTGTTTTTGGCAGGTCAAATCTTTTTGGACTGTATTTTCCCCCGCCTAGGCCCCGTTTAAATACACTTTAGCCCCCCTCCTCAGCACACCACTCTTCCCCATTGGCCCATTTTTCTGCTGCCCAATATAATCACTCCCCTAAGTAAATTCCCGTGGCTTCTCATAGCTCTTACTCCACTTTTCTGCAGTACCTGATCCTCTACTTACTTTTTTCCCTCCTCTCACCACCCCCCACACTGATCTACTCTCTGTCTCTGTGTGTCACATTGCGGTTTAGGTAACTTACCCTCCCTGTCTCTTCTCACTCTGTTTTCTGCCCCTCACACACCACCTGGTAACTATTTTTCTCTAGTTAATCCTTCTCCATTTTTATATCTAATCCCCTTAACATAACCAGTCCTGATCAGGCTAGTCTGCTGCTGGTCTCCCCACCTTTCTTCTGTTCTTGCTTGGTCTACCTTTTTTGGTCACCCTATCCCTAGAACTGCCAACCTCTGGTGACCAGGGTCTACTTTAAGCTACAGCCCCATGTCATTCCCACTTGATGCCTCTAGCTTTAACTGGCCTCTTTCTGCCTCCAAGGTAGCTTAAGAAAAAAAATGTACCAGCATATGATGCTGTTCATTCTTGCGTGCTCTCTGTCACTGCTCCATCTATCTATGCTCTCCTCACCTCAGCCTGCATTTATGGGTCCTAACTTCCAGCCAAACGACCACTTCTTTCCGAACCATGTACTACTTCATACCCCCTACTGTGACCCCTCCCCAGTACTACTTATTAGAACCTGGCTCCACCTAGTTACTTATGCCCTAAAGAAGTGTCACCTGAGAACGTATAACCCATGTCCCTTCCTGCACTGCAAGCTCTGGTACCTCCTCCTACTTGCCATTCTGGTCTCTGGTGATGTCCAAATAAATCCTGGACTCACATTGCCTTGCCTGACTTGATCAGCAATGCAAAAGGCCTGGTTGTAGTACATCACAATATCAGGAGTCTCACTCACAATCAAACTGATCTAGAATCCTGGACCTCCGTCTACAAGCCCAGCATCATATGCCTGACTGAAACCTGGCTAAATCCTTCCACTTCAGACTCTCTGTACTTCCTTCCATCCTATAACCTCCTGAGACTCGATAGACCTTCACCCAAGTGAGGGGGTGGTACTGCTGTCTACTTTAAAAACTATCTACATCTCACTGCCATTAAATCATCTCACCTAGCCCACTGTGAAGTACTTCATACTCTTCTTACCCTTGGTACCAAAAAAACTTCATATTGCCTATGCCTATAACCCTCCATCTAACAGTCAAAAGGGATCGGACGGGTTGCTGGATCAGATTTCCCACCTTGCTGGGAAACAAGAGGTCCTCATACTTGGGGACCTTAATATAAATTGGCTGGGGAACACTCAATCAACATTGCTGACCAGGTTGCAAAGTTTTAACTTGCACCAGCTTATATGGGATCCCACTAGAAAAAACCCTCACTCCAATACTAGCATGCTGCCGGACTGGATTATGACTAACCACCCTGAAAACATCATAGCCTCTGTCGTGCTACCTGATGCCATCACTGACCACTCCCCTATCTATTGTATCTGGGTTAAAAGCAATCCTATTCCATCGAAACCTTGTCTCATTACGTTCTGCAACTATGCGACTTTCGACTTGAGGGTTTTCCTACATGACATTGCTTCTACTGATTGGTCCTCCCTTCTAATATCAAATGATGTTCAGACCTCCCTTAATCTATTCATAACTCACTTCCTTGCTCTTCAAGATAAGCACTGCAAACTAGTTACTCGTAGGGTAAAAAACAGGCAAACCCGCTGGCTAAAATCTGACCTTCTTGCTAAGCTAAAACAAAGAGATAAAAGCTGGCTCCAATACAAGAGCTCATGGCTATCCTCTGACCTAAATTCCTACAGGGCTCTTCGCAATTCCTGTAAAAAGGACATCAAAAAGGCAAAAAGCTCTTACTGCAAAGATCTATTAACAAACTCCTTTGGTGACTCTAAAGAAGTCTGGTCCCATATAAAATTCTTTCTTGGCCTAAATCCGACAGCCACCCCTACTGACATGTTAATAAATGGCGTCCACTGCAATAATCCCCATACTATTGCCAGTTTCTTCAATGATAAATTCTCTGACTTATCTAATTACACCTCCTCCTTCCCAGACCAGTCGAATATATCCAGATCATCTACTGTCAGTGGTCCTCATTTCTTTTTCAAGGCAGTCTCTAGGTGTGAGGTGCTCAGGTTATTATATAAAACTCAGACTGCACTGCTGCTGGCTCAGACAACCTAGAACCCAAGCCCCTTAAGCTATCTGCCCCTTACATTGTCGATCTTCTAGCCAAAATGTTCATGTTATCCCTGCCCTAGTGCTATATCCCGGATATATGGAAGGTCGCAAGGATTTCCCGTTTCCAAAAAAGGAGATCGTAAAGACTCTGCAAATTACCGTCCCATAGCCATCCTATCTGTTCTCAATAAAATTCTGGAGAAACTTGTAGTTGCTCAAACAATTCATTTCCTACCGAAATATTACCTTCTTACCCCAGCCCAGCATGGTTTTTGCAAGGGCCATAGCACCACTACTGCCCTTCTCAAATTTACATCAGATACCCTAGAGGCTATGGACTCTGGCCTTCTTACTGAGGCTATTTTCATTGATATGACCAAGGCATTTGAACTTGTTGACCACTCCATCCTCCTAGTCTCCCTTGGATCAGTAGGCTTCTCTCAAAACATTGTAAGGTGGTTTGGCAGCTACTTATCTGCTAGGTCTCAAACTGTGAAATATAACTCCACCCTCTCAAACAAGGCCACCATAAACATAGGGGTGTCACAAGAGTCCATCCTTGGGCCTCTGCTTTTCTCTATTTTAATCAATAACATCATCACCAACCTCCATAGGACTGCTTCACTACTATATGCTGATGACATTGTTCTTTACACTAGTGATAACGGCATTGATGCCATCAATCACAAACTCTCTTTTGACTTTCAGCAAATCCGTCAATGGCTAACTAGTCACAAACTTGTCCTAAACGAGTCCAAAACCCAAGCTATGCTATTTGGTTCAAATGCCAAGTTTAAACTCTCCCAACCTAAATTTAAAGTCTCCTTCTTCAATGGTTTAACTCTTGGGGTGGTGGACTCATTTAAATATCTGGGCATCACACTAGATCCATCGCTAAACCTCGATCTACATATACAACAGAACTGCAAGCTGGTCAGTGCTAAACTTGGGATAGCATACCATACCAGCTATATGCTCACCCCCTCTGCAAGGCTTGTCATTGCCCGTGGCATACTCCTTCCTTCGCTCACCTATGAGGTTGCCACCTATACCTCTGTGTCCAAATCAAGCCTTCGACAATGGGATGTCACATATAACAATATCTGTCACTATGCATCCTCCTCTCATCGACTGAAGCACCACTGTCTCCTTTACTCTGATCTGGGTTGGCTTCCTCCTTCTGAGCTAAGGCTGTATGCTTGTGGCTCTGTCATTGACAATATTGTTCGTTTACAAAAACCAGAACCCTTGGTGGATCTCTTCCTTAATCTGACACCATGCTATAGCTTGCGGTCTGCTGACAATACACCTGTCTTCATTCCCAGACATAATTCCTCCAAAGGTGCTACGGCTATTGCCTGTCATGGCCCCTTTTCTGGAACTCCCTACCACTTGCCCTAAGCCAATCTTCATCCCACACTTTGTTTAAGAATGGTTTATATAACCACCTTGCCACTTCCTACAAATGTGCCTGCTTTAAACCCCCTTAGCCCCTTTTTCTTCCTTCCAAGCCTCTCCTCTTCTGCCACTTCTGTTGTGCCTTTCAACATATAGCACTTTCCCCTTTTTCCTTCCCTCTCACCTGCCTCTTCCTAAGTACCTCTACTCTGGCCACTCACGTCTATCTCCCTTTCCCTCTCTTACTACCCTACATAAATCCTTTATGAACAGCATAGTACTACTATCGTACAATTGTTTTTCCACAAATCAGACAGTATGTTATTAGCCACTGTTTATCAGAATGTCTTGGTGTTCTCTGTTCTTGTATATTTAAACACTGTTACCGTATCTATAGCTACTTTTGCTGTGTTATCAAATTGTCTACTATGTTTATACTTTCTCTGTATTCAATTGTTTCAATTATGTCAAAACTTGTATTGCAATGTGTGCCGGCTCTGTTTGTACTGTACCCTCCTTGGTCGTGCCTGAAAATAGTCATTGCTATGGCTAGTGCACTTACCCGGTAAACAAAAACTAAATAAAGAAAACAAAATTCATTTTACGGCTGCATGGACGGGGTGCCGCAGATGTTTTGTTATTACTGTAGAAGAGAAGGGATGATGACTGAATTCCATCTCAATTCTCTTTTACAGTGCAGTACTGATTGTCTGCAGTACTTCACTCATTGGTAGTGTGTGGTGTTTCCCCTGCCCCTCCCCTCTGTGGCCGCAGTTCCCCATCACAGCCAAAGTAGCTTACCTTCTGTGGGCACACTATTTGATTGCTGTCCATACTTCCAGAGTTCCCCATCATGCATGTGCATGGAGCTCGTGCGGGAAACATCTGCCATGCCCAAGATGGGTGCCATATTGCGGTGCATATGCGTGATTTCACAGACACATCTGCCATGTTCATAATTGCCACAGTAGCTCCATGCACATATGTGACTCTGCTGGTGGCCATCTTGGACACGGAAGACTTTTCTGCCATGAGCTCTTTTTTTTACCAGTTCCTTGAGTGCTCTTAAAGCACAATTGCAGCTGTGCTGGCTCTGATCAGAGTTTGTTTTTACTAGTAGTTGCCAAAATAAAAATAAAATAATGAAAAGGTAAGTAAAAAAAAAATGAAAGCAAACAAAATGATCACTGAGGTATCTTAAGGCTCCAAACCTTCATTCTTTAAGATATACATCCTTAGCATGCACATGTTCTTTAAAGAAAAGGTTGTGTTTGCACTCTGCTTTTTGTGGTATTTTGGGGATGCTACAAGGCCTGACTGGCTTTTTGTGCTTTCTGCTCTTCATGATTTGTCTCCTGCATTATGCCATCACCTTCATTACAGCCATCTTTATGACATCCCATCTGCCCAACCCCCTACAGCTCCCTCTACACCTATCAGTTTATCTTTCAGCATTTTCCCATCTTGCCAAAGTTCACCCTTCTGAACTTCAGGGCCACAATTTTTGAACTGGAGTGATTTGCTCCTGTAGTTAAGCTGAATCTCAATGCATTTTGCTCACTGGACCTCAGTGGTTTTCTCATCTCTACTTTTCTGATTATCTCAGCATTTAATAGGACAAGGGTGGCCCCTCTCTACTTGGTTCCAGTAGCGTCATTTCACCAGAATCATGGTTGCAAAAGCTGGTTTTAGTAGTATCAAAGGGGTTCCAAAGCTCCTTCACCCACCAAATTTTATATATGTAAATGTTAGAAAAACCTTATTTTAGGGGTTGCAATGGACATCATAGGGGCTGCAAAGAAATCAAAGTGGTCTCAACTGCAACCCCTGGCTACCCCAAATAACACACCTGATTGGTTCCGTGACTTATTGCATGAGAAAGCAGTCTGGCATCACATTCACCAGCACCTGACTTCTTGCACTGCTGGCCCCATCCTCCTGGTTTGGCAATCTGTAGTGTACATGACTCTGACCCTGATATTTTTACCCCCTTGCACTGTCAGATGCACACAAACTGCTTCTATTCTATGCCCACCCACTGGAGTAGTAGTATTATACGTGGCTTATATACCTTCCCTAATGAAAGTGCCACCCCCCCATCTTTTTGTCTGTCCCTCCTGTAGAGTGATTAGCCCAGTACTGCTACTGTAGGTCCCAGTCATGGTTTCCTGTAGCCCATATTTCCGTTATGACTAATATGTCCATCTTAGTCTCTGACTCCACTTCATGGAGCTCACTCATTTCATTTCCAAGGCATCAAGCATTTAAGCAGACCGCCATTCAGAAATACTGTCTCCTGCCCTTACCTCTTCCACATGACCATAATGTACTTATTCCCTGCAATATTCCACCTTCTCCCCCCCTCAATGTGGTTCCCAGTCTTGGCAATAATAAGGCTGCAGCTTTATTTAAATTCATAATAAAATGATACAATCAACCAAAATTGCTATACTAAGAACATACATATATATATAAATATATATATATATATATATATATATATATATATATATACATATATCATTTCAGTTATATAATAATAATAAGACCCCTGGGACAGCAAATTCATGTGGTATGGCTTCACTCTAAGTCATAAGCATCCATCAAATTTGCGGGAACTCTGGCCCGCCAGTCAGGCACACCCACCCAGGGCTGTGCCTCTCCTTTGGACAGTTCCCCAACCCCTTTCCAAATTTTGGGAAGACCCATAGCGAGGAGCATGCCTGCCTATGGTTGCACCCCCCCCACTTGGGAGTCATGCCCCCTCAACTGTATTCTATTGAAAACCATAATCATGGGTGATCACCAGTCTCGTGAAGCATACCAGCCCCAGGGTCGCACCTCAGGCCATCAGTCACCCACTCCCATATTTTTCTGCAACACACACTTTATTTCATAGGCCAGCCATGAATTTTCACCCCACCCATATTTCAAAGCTGCGACTAGCTTGAATCACAAATAGCTCATCACAGCCTACTATCAAAGGGGGGGGTGGGAAGAAGCTGCTCATGGAGGGTCAAAGAGGGCAAGCCCTCTCTAACGTACCCTTAAATATCCTCCTTGACCCCGCACCTCTATGACGACCAGTGCTGATCCCTACAGGCACCTCCATGTCCAATAGGTAAGTCCAGTACAGGGCTGCCTCCTTGCTCAAAGGCATTGGCAACCCTTCCTTTCAGTTTTGTGGGCTGTGTGCAAAGTGCCTTCCCTCAGTTATAGGCTGAGGGGGGTTCATTGCTCAAACGGACCCACAACACAATAAGGACACCACACCCATTCTTTATTTTGGCAATAATAAGGCCACAGCTTTACTTAAATCCATAATAAAATGGTACAAGCAACCAAAATTGGTGTAATAAAAACATATACATACATATATCATTTCAGTTATGTAATAATAATAAGACCCCTGGGGTGGCAAATTCATGTGGCATGTCCTCACTCTAAGCTATTAGCATCCATCGAATTCAGGGGAACTCTGGCCCGCGAGTTGGGCAGACCCACCCAGGGCTGTGCCTCTCCCTTAGACAGTTCCCCTGCTCCTTTCTGAATTCCAGGAAGAAACATGACCCTTAGAAAGGAGCATGCCTGCCCAGGGCTGCACCCCCCACTTGGGAGTCATGCTCCCCAACTATATTCCATTGCAGATCATAATCATGGGTGACCATCAATCTCGTGAAGTGTTCCCACCCCAGGGTCACGCATCAGGCCATTGGTCACCCACTCCCATATTTTTCTGCAATGCACACTTTATTTCCTAGGCCAGACATGAAATTTTTGCAAGCGTGTTTTGAAGGGGATTTGAAAAATGACACCTGTCGTGTTCATGAGGTGGGGTAACACAAGGGCTTTGTTGAAAATTTAGGGGTAAAATTTGTAAAAAATAACAAAGTTATGAGTAAACATTAAAAAATTCAGCATTTCTTCATAACGTCATTGTTTTTTGACATTTTAATCCCCAAATTTTCAAAATAGTCTTTTTATGACTCCACCTTATGATCAAGACAGGTGGAATTTTTTAAATCCTGTCCAAAAGGCGATTTTGTGGAGTGACTATGAAAACATGTTTTAGAGGGGACTTTAAAAATCACATCTCCCTTGTTCATGAGGTCGGGTAAAAAAAGGCTATGTTGAAAATTTGGGGCAAAAAAGTTAAACAATGACAAAGTTATGAATAAAAGTTCAAAAAACATTAAAAAGCCATTAAGCAGACTTACCTCAATTTCAGTTAGTTTGTGGTCGACATTGGTAGCAGCAGGACATTCAGCAGTCATCACAGGAATTCAGCAATGGATTGCATAGCTAAGTGTGTGGTGCAGGGTGTTGTTTAGGGGGTCTGATTGGGGGTGTCAGAGGGTCGGGGGGAGCAGAACATATAGATGTACCATTTTATTTTTTCAACTTAAAAAACAACAAGGAGGATGAAGAGTGACGGCTTTCTTTATTACAGGGCCTGACACTGGGGATTGGGCACCCCAGTGTCAGTGTGTTGGATGGGCACCCCAGTGTCACATCCTGTTGGAGGGTTAGGATTTCTCCAGCAGCGGGTTGGGCGCCCGATGGCCGGATGTTCATTAGGGGGTTTACAGAGTTCTCTGGCAGCAGAGTTTGCCATACCACTGCCACGTGTTCATGGGGGTTGCAAAGTTCTCTGACAGCAGGCTTGGGCATGCAGCCTGCAAGATGTTTGTTGGGGGTTGCAGGGTTTTCTGGTGGCAGGGTGGCGCACCCAACTGCTGGACATTTGGAGGTGGGAGGGTGACAGCACAGTTCTCTGGCAACAGGGTTGGCCACTTAACCACTGGATGCTGGGGTAAAGCTGGGTCAGGTGGGAGAGGGGACGTTGCTTCACTGCATGATGGTGATGATATGAAAGGATGCAGCTACAAATGTAAGAAGTTTCCACCCATCTGCCACAAAGTAGCATTAGCAGCAGTCATGTCAGCATGGTAGCCCATGTAGAGAGTGACTCTTTTTGAGCGACCCTTTTTGACCGAAGTCAAAATAGCGAAGGTACAGTGGGCGATGTGCTCTTAATAGCTATGGCTATTAAGAGCATATTCTAATGTGAGCGTCTAAATTCTGAGAAGAGTTTGAATAGTTTTTAAGGGTTTGTTTATCAGCTGTTTTGCGAACTGGCCATCTGGTCTGCTGGTTAAAGTCACCACCTTTAAGTCTAGTGACCCGGGTTCAGGCCTAGCGGTGGTAAAAAAAAATGTTTCTCCTAATGATACTTGGTGTGTTTTTGCCTTATTTTGCGTCCCGTACCCCCACCCTCCTGACTTTGTTCCCCTGTAGGTTGCCCCCCCCCAGCATTTTCCCCTTCTGCTGTTGGTTAACTAGGATCTGCAGCTTATCCGTTAGGTAGGAAAATGGGCAGAGTAGGCGGGCGAAGTGGTCCTTATTTGCCATCAAATTCTATGTTTCTCTATGTTTCTATGCCTTTTGTCCCCCCCAAGTAGCCCACCTCCTGAGTTTTCACATCTCTCCTATTATCATCCCCCCTGAGTTGATTATATAAAGTTTTGGGGGTGTGGGGGGCTTGCCCTCAATAAAAGGGGCGTGGGGGCATAGCCCCCCACATGAAAAGTAGGTTAGAATTTTTCTTGTTGGTGAGGAACTGTAGCTCTTTGTGAGAGGCACTATGCTGCACATCGCTGTTTTGCTTTTTGGTGATGTGTAGTAGCTACTTTTTGTCTGCGCCTTTATGCAGGTGCCATTATGACATGGAACTCCCTACATTGCCAGAGTGGCCCCAACATGTGCAAGCAAACATAAAAGTACCTAACCTTTTAAAAGAAAGGAAAGTTATTTTTTTTCTGCAAAGGGGCAGACGCAGGAAAGAAGGGGGACGAGGAGGAGGATAGTATGGTTAGGTCTGTTAGGTGCTGCTGCAGAAAGGCCCAACACACACCCCAGACATTTTAGGGGAGGGAGAGTGTAGCAGAACACCTCCTAGCACCTAAGTGGTCCCTGAAAGCTCTACACCAAGTAGAGACATTGAGGACTTTTATTGACAAAAAGCAAGTGTGAGCACCCTGATCTGGGCCAGCCCGTACGCCTAGCATCAGTAACAGGAGAACTTCTGTTTTTTTTTTTGTTTTTTTTTTTATCAAACTGAGTAGCCAGAAACACAATGGAAGCAATGCTAACAGAACATATGTCAGAGCGCCCAGATGTGGACAGTAACTGGTGTACTCTGCCAGTCAGTGACTAGAGCCTCACTTTCAGAGGACTGAAACAATAGAAACACATATTTGAAGCAAAGCTATTAAAAATTGCCCTGGTGTGGGTGGTAGGCTTTACCAGACAGTAACAGAGACCTCAGTCTTTTGGAGCCTTGGAGGTCTTTTTTATTTTAAACCTGAGAAAGCAATAAACACAAGTTAGAGTGCCCTAGTCCAGGCTGTAGGCTTTGTGCCAGTGACAGAACAAAAAAGCCATTTTATCTTCAATTTAATTAAAGGCAGTGAGTGATATACACATGATAAGGCCTAAGTCTCAGCCATTGACTCTGTGCCAGCAGGAAGATTTTTCTATTTTACTTTATATTTAAGCAGACAAAAGGAAACAAAATATACCAAGGATCAGGAAAAAGAGATAAAAAGAGGCTGGGGGGATGAGAAGAAAAACCCTCAAACAAATGTTCTTATAATAAAACCTTCTGCAGGCAGCTGCTCTGCTCCTGCAGAAATTTCTTCAGTGAACAAAATGTTGCACCAAGAATGGAAAAATACATCACCTCCATCTCACCAGTGGAATTACTTACAGTCACAAGCAACCAGTACTTCCAAAAATGAGGGGGTGAAAAAAATCTACCAATACAAAGCAAAGTTAAAAACAAGCATTTGTCAATGCCGAATGTTCGCTTGCTGGTATTTGCATTGGTGTTTGGCAATTATGCAGCCCCATGGATACAATGGGGGGGGGGGCATTGTATCCATGTCCCTTCAGCATCCATATCCCAACAGAGTACCTCTCTGCAACTCCTCTTGCATCTGATTGACATTCCACCCTCATACTTCTTAAGTGTCTGTCTCAGGAACCCTAATGCCCTGGTTGTGCTCAAGGGTATGAGCCTGTGTGGAAACTGCGCAACCCGCACTTGTAACACAGTCATTCAGTGGAATTATTTTATCAAATTTTCAACATAGGCATTTTGTCACCTCTGGTCATGAACAGTCACTGTGATTTTCTTACTGTTTACCAAACACTGATTTCCCACAGCGACTGCACTGTTCTGCGACGGAAGTGTGAAAACACATTTCAGCCAGGATGTGAAAAATGACAGCTGTACTATTCATAAAAAGGTGTAGAAAAATGCAAATGTTGAAAATCTGGAGTGAAAATATGACAAATTTGCCAAGTTACGAGTGCGCGTGGAAACTGCGCAACGCACGCTCATAAAACAGTCATGTTTTGGAATTTTTGCACTGAATTTTCAACATAGGCATTTTAGGATGTCTGCTCATGGACAGTGTCACTGTGATTTTCTTACTCTGTACCGAACATGATTTCCCACAGCTACCGCGCTATTGCATGCAGACGTGCGAAAACACATTTCAGCCAGGATGTGAAAAATGACAGCTGTACTGGTCATAAGGAGATATGGGAAAATGACAATGTTGAAAATCTGGAGTAGAAATATTACCAATTCATGAACTTATGAGTGTGCGTAGAAACTGCGCAACACACGCTTGTTACGCAGGTATTTTATGGACTTTTGCCACCAAATTTCCAACATAGGCATTTTAGGACCTCTGCTCTTGAACAATGTCACTGTGATTGTCTTACTCTGTAGTGAACACTGATTTCCAGCAGCGACCGTGCTATTGTGTGCCAGAAGCGCGAAAGCACATTTCGGCCAGGATGTGAAAAATAACAGCTGCACTGTTCATAAGGAGGTGTGGAAATATGCCTGTGTTGAAAATCTGGAGAGAGAAAATATTACAAATTCTAGAACTTACGAACGTGTGTGGAAACTGCGCAATGTACGCTCGTAAAACAGTCATTGTTTGGAATTTTTTCACCAAATTTGCAACATAGGCTTTTTAAGAGCCCACCTCATGAACACTGACACTGTCGTTTTGTTACTCGGTCCCGAAAGGTGATTCCGCGCAGTGACCGCAAAATCACCTTTTGGGACCAAATAATGCCAGGACAGTAACTGAATTCATGAGAAAGGGTGTCAAGAACCCCATGTTGAAAATTTGGTGCCAAAAGTAAAAAAAATGGTGAGATATCCACCTAAGTTGGAAAAACCCTATTTATGTCATTACACAGCTTACCGGCATTTCCTCAGTTCACGGTCAGCTTTGAAGAGTGCAGACATGTTCCTGGTCCACCGAAGATCGTTGAACCGGGCCCTGGAGGTAAGTATGGGGTGAAGGGGGTGTGGGGAGGTGGGTGCGCAGAGGGTGGGCGAGGGTTGGGGGTGGGGGCAGGGACTCACTGAGGGACCATTTCTTCTTTCACAGGACTTAAAAAAAGAAAAGAAATGGATGCTTTTGGCATGCTGGGGTGGGCTCCCAGCATGCCACATATGTGTTTGTTGGGGACTGGAGCAGTGGGGATTTGGCAACCCGCCCGGCCATACAGTGCATGAGGGAGGCATGAGCACGGTGGGCTCCCAGCGTGCCAACTGGTTATTGTTTGTTAGGGGCTGCAGCCAACGGGATTGGGCACCTCATCGGCCACACAGTGTGCTGGGGGGGCGCATGAGATGAGGGGGATTGGGCACCCCCCTCGGAACCCAATGTGGGGCTGGGGAGAACACTAATGAGGGAGGGGGAGGAGATTAGCAGAGGGAAGAACTGGGAGGGATTTCAAGCTGAGCTGTGCATGACAGCAGTTCGGCTGATGTAGGTATGCAAATTGCATACACGCTACCACTGCTGATTGCAGCGGACATTTTCTTAGAAGTGAAGACCATCACAGCTGAGCTGCTGTCATACACAGCTTGGCATGTATTGGTCCCCTAGGATCGCGCCTGCTACACTGAGCACTGCATTGGCAAGGAGGGTTACACACCTCCAAAAGTCCTACTGTTGCAAGACGTTCCTTGCACATGCGCGCAAGCGAACGTAAAAAAGCCTGTATGAAAATGGAGAAAACTGCAGTGCCTTCCCCCCAAAAAAGTAAAGGTATTACTAGTGTTATACTGAGTGCTATACTGAGTTAAAAGACAGGAGGAGGAGGCTATGTTGCCCATGAAGCCTGTCTCCCACTTAGTGGGTCCATTGTAATCTCTTCATTTCTATAATGTATTTCTCCAGCTTATATTTGAAATCCATTAGGGTATCTGTTTCTACTAGATCTCCTGTAGACAACTCCATATTCTGCCTGCTCTCCATGTGAAAAATCCTCTCTTATTATTTTTCTTATTATTGTCCAGTTTGATTTGGAAATTGTGTGACCTAAGATTGAACTCTTTATTTTGCAATTCAATCTGCATAGTGCTACGCAGTTGTGTCCCCTATAATCAGATACATCTGGGAGCAGCCTTGATGCTGACAGGCTTAGATTGGTGGAGCATTATGAGAGCTATCAATCAGAAATCTCCCGTAAGAAGGCAGAGTTCCTGTCCAGGGAGCTTTCTGCAGCACAAAATCAGCCGGCTCAACTCTTCGAACTGTTGACAGATTGTGCAATCCAATCTGTCTTCAGTCCAGAAGAGCATTTTCTCAAAGTAAGTGTGATGAGCTAGCTAGGTTTTGGCTGATAAGGTTGCCAACATCAGGGGCTGAATGCGACCCTGCTCCCTCTATGAGGGGTTGCTTGATGTCGATGGGAGGTGGTGAGCACCTGGTCTGTCTGGACCAACTTCAGCCGACTGAAATTCATGGACATAGTGAAGATCGTCCAGACCTTGCGCCCAACCTGTTGTAGTTTGGATCCGGGCCCTACTCCCCTATTAGTGGGTTGTGTAGATGCTATCTGCCCGATCCTAGCAGAAATTGTATGGAGATCCTTGGAGAGGGGTGTCTTTCCTGACCCCCAAAAGAAGGCGGTTATTCAACCACTCCTTAAAAAGCCCTCCTTGGATCCCGACGATCCAACTAACTACTGACCTGTCTCTAACCTTCCTTTTTTGGGGAAGGTTATAGAGAAGGTGGTTGCGTTGCAGCTGGACAATCACCTTGTGACTCACAATGTCTATGAAGTTCTCCAGTCTGGTTTTAGGAAGAGGCATAGCACCTTAACGGCCCTTGTTCGGTGCCAATGACCTCCCTAATGGCGAGAGATCGAAAGGCTTGTACCATCTTGGTCCTTCTCGATCTCTCCACAGCTTTTGACACTGTGGACCATGGTGCGCTTTTGGAGACTCTACGGATCCTTTGTGGACTGTCCGGTACAATCCTCAAATGGTTTCGATCTTTCCTTGTAGGTAGGTCTCAGAGGGTAGTCACTGGAATTTATTCCTCTGATGCCCTCCCCCTATCCTGTGGGGTGCCACAGGGCTCCATACTGGTGCCCACGTTGTTTGCAGTTTATATACTGCCATTGGGAGATATCAGCAGACGATACGGTTTGAGTTTTCACTGCTATGCAGATAATACTCAGCTGTATATGTCTTTTGTGCCCAGACAGGTTGATGCCGTTTCTATGCTAAATAGTTTCCTCTTCGAGATCAAAGACTGGATGAATTTGAGTTGGCTGAGGTTGAATCCGGATAAGACTGAGGTGTTGATTGTGGATCCAGGTTGCCTGGGGGTGGGTTCTGAAGCTGGGCACATGTCAGGCCTGTGGGTTGATGGTGTCTAGCTCACTACCTCAGACCGGGTGCGAAACCTGGGTGTTATTCTTGATGACGGTCTGACCCTGAAATTTCAGGTGTCGGCCGTGGTTAAATCATCATTTTACCATCTTAGGAATATCGCCAACGTGAAACACCTGGTTCCTCCGGGTGACCTTCCAACATTGGTCCATGCCTTCATTACCACTCGTCTTGACTACTGCAATGCACTCTACCTAGGGCTACCTGGGGTTGATATCCGCTGCCTGCAGCTGGTACAGAACACTGTGGCCAGGCTGTTGACTGGCACTTCTAGGACCAGTCATATTATGCCTGTGCTGCGCGAACTGCACTGGCTGCCAGTTCGATGGTGGATCACCTATAAGGTAAGCTTGCTTACCTTCAAGGCCCTACATGAACAGGGACCCGACTACCTGAAGGATCTCCTGACTCCCTACTCCCCTAGTCGTCCTCTCCTATCCGCCAATGAGGGATTGCTAGAGGTTCCCAGGGTTCAACTGAAAACTTCAGGGGCTCGCACTTTTTCATTTGCGGCACCAACCCTGTGGAACTCTCTACCTCGCCGGTTAAGAGAATGCCTGACCGTCAATAGTTTTAAAACTATGCTGAAAACATATTTATTTTCTCTGGCTTACCCAGATTAATTTATATATTTATGCTTGATGTTTTATATGATTGTACAGCGCCTTGGTTTTTGAAAGGCGCTAAATAAATAAAGATGATGATGATGATGATGATGATGATGATATCCCCCCTCTCATTCTCCTTTCCTCAAGTGTGAACAGTTTTAACTTACTTGGTCTCTTTTCATACTACAGGTTATGGAGTCTGGGTACCATTTTAGCTGCCCTATTTTGTAGTCTCTCAATTAATTTGATACCCCCCCTTTGGTATGGATTCTATAGTTGCGAGCAGTAATTCAAGTGTGATCTTCTCGTAGACTGGAAGAAAAATTACTCACCATAGTAATGTTGTTTCTTCTAATGGAGTCTTGCTATATTCAGACATAATGCAGTTAGCCCCAGCACTTGAACTGCCCCCGGAGAGGAAAGAGTTAACTCTATGCAGAAGCATAGAACATTGAGCTCGAGCTCGGTTTTCAAACCTCTGTCTGTGGTACTTCACAGTGTAACCGTCAGATTCTTACGAGCACACTAACTAACATACTATAGTATGGAAATTGTTCAACATATAGCCAAAGGGCAAAAAAAAAATATTTTTGGGCCCAAAAGACTCAAGTTGAGAACCCAAGAAAGAAAGATAGTGACAATATTTAAGTATAAACAGTAAAAAAAAATAATAACAACATCCACCTCACCCAAGAGGGAGGGTACAAGGTACACCCCTGAGGTGCAACACTGTACCTGTCAGCCCCCTTCCCAAAAACCCAGGTTCTGAGAGGGAGGAGGAGGAGTCTGAATACAGCAAGACTCCATTAGAAGAAACAACATTACTATGGTGAGTAATTTTTTCTTCAAACAACATGAAGTCTTGCTGTATTCAGACATAATGCAGACTACCAAGCGGTTCCCTATGGAGGAGGGAATGCAGAACCTACTTTGGGAAGAGGCTCTGCAGTACTGCTTGCCAAACCTAGCATCGCTCCTAGCTTGGATGTCCAGGGAGTAATGCTAGGTAAAAGCATGTACTGTTTTCCAGGTGGCTGCTTTACAGATCTCTAACAAAGGTATATCTCTGGCCGCAGCTAGAGAAGCAGCTGTACCCCTCGTTGAATGAGCCCTCAGGCCTGAAGGGGGCATTCTACCCAACTTGTCATAACAGAATTGTATACAAGAAACAATCCACCTGGCAATAGTTCTTTTAGTGGCAGGCTTACCTTTCCCCACTTCACCATAAGTGAGAAACAATTGAAGACAGTCATTTCTATGTGCCTTAGTATGCTCAATGTAGTAGCTAAGGGCCCTCTTAACATCCAGACTGTGTAACCTTCTTTCACCTGAAGAAGAATGATCAGTGAAAAACACAGAGAGAGATACAGACTGGTTCAAATGAAAATCCGATACCACTTTGGGCAATAACCTCCTATTGGTTCTTAGGACCAATTTGTCCCTATGGAAGGAGATGAAGTCAGGTTCAACTGACAGAGCCTGTAACTCACTAATCTGCCTGGCAGAAGTAATAGCTACCAGGAACACAGTTTTCCGGGTCAAATATTTCAATTTGGCCGAAGCCAGCGGTTCAAAGGGTGGCTGCATAAGCTGAGCTATGCAGACATTAAGATCCCAAGTCGGAGTGGGCTCCCTAAAGGGAGGGTTAATGAGAACCAGTCCTTTGAAAAACTTTCTGAAAACAGGATGAGATGCCAGGGAAAAGCCCTTCCCTGCTGAGAGGAATGCAGAGACAACTGCTAGATGAACCTTCAGAGTGGCGGGCCTAAAGCCTAGACCATTCAGATGAGCTAGATAGTTTAAGGTTGTGGAAATGTCTGCAGAGTCAGGCAGGATGCCTTTCTGAGAGCACCAAATACTGAACCTTTTCCATTTGGAGTTGTAAGTTTTTCTATTGGAAGGTTTCTTGGAGACCTTCAGAATATCCAGAACTCCCTGAGAAAGATGTAGTGCTACATATTCTAGCTCTTCAAGAGCCAAGCCTTGAGTTTGAGAGACTGGAGATTGGGGTACCAGATCTGCCCCTGGGAGGAGGACAGGAGATTGTATGTCCTGGACAGAGACAGGGGACATGACACTGACAAGGACAGCAGTAGAGGATACCACAGCTGTCTGGCCCAATCTGGAGCCACCAGTATCACTGTGCAGGGTTGAGCCCTGATCTTGATCAGAACTTTGAACAGCAGAGGGAAGGGAAGGAAGGCATAGAGAAACCTGCCATTCCAGTCCAAAATGAGAGCATTCTGGGGAACCAACCCCAGGACTGGAGGTCTCCAACAAAACAGAGTTGATGACTGTCTGGTGCTGCAAAGAGATCTATCTCTGGAGTGCCCCACCTGGAGAAGATGACCTTCAGTATGTGAGGATCCAGGGACCATTCGTGGTGTCCCTGTGATATTTTGCTCAGAGCATCTGCTAGTATGTTGTCCTTCCCAGGAAGGTGAACTGCAACCAGAGAAGTCTGAAGAGAATAGGCCAGAGACCACAGCTTCATGGCTTCTGTGCACAAGGCAGAGGACTGAGTGCCTCCCTGCATGTTGATGTACTACATTGTGGTGGTGTTGTCCGTTCTGACTTGGACCACCTTGCCCTTGACTGAATCTGAGAAGCTCTGCAGGGCTAGGAAAACTGCCCTGAGTTCCAGGAGATTGATATGAAGGAGAGACTCTTGTGGGGACCAGAGCCCTTGAGCTGTCAGGGCTCCCAGGTGGGCTCCCCACCCTAGGAGAGAAGCATCCATAGTTAGAACTACTAATGGGACTTGAGGGAAAAATGGAACCCCTTGTCTCAGGTTGTCCTGGTCCAGCCACCACTGGAGAGCTTGGACCAGAGTCTGAGTCACTGGGATCAGTTTGGTAAGTGAATCCTTCTTTTGAGACCAAAAAGACCTTAGTTGAAACTGAATGTCCCTCATCTGGAACCTTGCTCCCTGCACCACTGCCGTGGAAGCTGCCATGTGGCCCAGAAGCTGGAGGAACTGTCTTGCTGGGCGGGAAACCTGAGGTCGAAAGGAGGACGCGAGATCCACTAAGGCCTTCACCCTTGCCAGGGGAAAGAAGGTTTTTGCTTGTACAGTGTCCAACTCTATGCCTATAAAGGTGAGAAGTTGAACTGGTTCGAGGACAGACTTTGGAAGATTGAGAAGAAACCCCAAGGAGCTGAGTAGGTCCTGGGTAGTTTGAAGAGCTGACTTGACCTGTAAAGGTGACTGACCCACTAAGAGCCAGTTATCCAGATACGGGAAGATGGTGATACCCTGTCTTCTGAGGTAAGCCACCACTACTGCAAGGCACTTTGTGAACACCCTTTGGAGCTGATGTTAGGCCGAATGGCATAGCTCTGAATTGGTAATGGCCTGAAGGCAACTTGAACCTGAGGTATTTCTTGTGGGAGCACCTGATAGGAATATGGAAGTAGGCATCCTTGAGGTCCAGAGATGCTAGCCAATCCCCTGGCCTTAGAGAGGGAAGGATTATTCCCAGAGTTACTATTTTGAATTTTGGCTTTGAAATGTGTTTGTTCAAATACCTTAGGTCTAGGATGGGTTGCCACTCCCCTGTTTTCTTTGGGGGTAAGAAAGTACTTGGAGTACAGTCCTTTTCCCCTGTGCTGAGTAGGAACCTTCTCTATAGCTCTGAGAGCTAGAAGAGAGGAAACCTCTGCCTCTAGGGCAATGGTTTCTGAGAGTGATGCAGGTGGAAAAGACTTGGCCCTCTTTTTTGGAAATTTTTTGAAGCTGAGGGCCAGTCCCTGGCTTACTACTTCCAGGACCCACTTGCCTGAGGTCACAGACTTCCAGGCCTGGAAGTAGTAGGCCAGCCTGCCAATACTGGAAACGGGGAGTTGACCCGGGCTGACACATCAGGGTGTCTGCTTGGCAGGATCCTTAGACTGAGAGGAGGAGGGAGCAGCTCTGCTCATCCCCCTCCTGCCCCTCCCTCTGAAGAACCCCCTCTGTGGGAAGGGAGAGGAGGCCTGGACTTGGTAAAAAAAGGCCTTTGAAAGGGCCTGCCCCTGCCCCTAGACTGCTGCTTGTGAGAGTGGCTTGCCTTTCTTTGGCCTGTGCACTCCAGTACATGGTCCTGCATTCATCCATTTTATTCATTTAAGCCTCTGTCTGCTCCCCAAACAGAGTGTTACCTACTTCAGGAAAATCCATAGCCTTAGTCTGGGTATCCTGTGAAAGGCTAGTACATCTGAGCCAGGCATGTCTTCTGAGAGACACAGATGTAGCCATGACTCTAGATGCCACATCATTGGAGTCCACAGCAGCATGAAATTGCATTTTGGATGCCTCAATTCCATCAGCAGCCACCTCCTCCAGCAACTTGGCTAGCTGGGGAGAGACCTGTTTAGCCAGTTCCAGAACCGTATCCCATCTGGATTTCTGATACCTGGCTGTGTAGGCCATATAAGTAACCCACCTGAGTCCCAAAGAGGATGCCAAATACTGTTTTTTGGCCATGGCATCCACTTTCCTCGAGTCCTTATCCGGGCGGTGTGAAGCCAAAGGAATGTTAGCCTTGTCACAGGCTGCAGCCTGCACTACTCCAACATGGCTACAATGATTATAAAGGAACTCTGCAGCCGAGCCTGATAACAAATACCTCCTGTCCATTCTCTTATCCACAGGAGGTATTGAATTAGGGGTTTGTAAAATGTTGTGTGTCTGTTTCCCCAAGGATTTATGAAGAGGATAGACAATCTTGGACTCTGGGATGTCCATCATTTCCACAAAATCAGGCTCTTCATCCTCCTCCTCTGCAGCTTCAACCAAGGGAAGCTGCAGGGTTTCTGCCACCTTTTTGTAGAACAAAAAATGTGAAGGGGACTCAGAGAGTCTGGGAGGAGAGACACCTGAGGGCCTGTCTGGGGAGATGTCCAGTTCAATGGACACATCCAGACCCCCCGGCTCATCGCCATCATCATCATCCTCGGGATAGTCTTCGTCTCCCTCCCACTCCTCATAAAAAGCATCTGGATCATAATCTGGAGGAGACGGATCCAACTGAACCGACCGCCTAACCGGCGGTACTGGTTCGGATGGCACCGGTCTAAGCGATTGAACAATGCTAATCGCTTTGGCTGTTTCGTCCGCGGTTGGAAAGTGCGATACCAGATCCAAACCGGCAGACTTATGCTTCTTTTTTGATGGAACCGACCCCTCGGGATCGGCTCTCCTTTGGCCCGAGGAGGTATAGCCTAGGTCAGTAAGCACCTCCTTAGGTTCGGCCACAACCGAACCAGGCTGGCCATCTGGATCTACGGACTTCTCAGCCTCCCTTTCCTTCAGCCTTCTCAGTCTTTTATCTTTTTTTTCTATCTTTAATGGATTTAGGAAAGTTTTTACAGATTTGGCAGTCTGACTTGAGGTGGTTAAATCCCAGACAATAAACACAGATGAGGTGGGGGTCAGCCTTAGCACAGGCCTCCCCACACTCAGTACAGTGTTGAAACCCAGTGGGACTGGTTTTCTTCTTGGGTTTCTCAGACATGGCCAACCTAACAAATTACCCTATTGCAGCTTTCAAGCCAGGTAATGCAATAACCGATCGGTTACAAACCATGTCACAGGCTTTTTAACAGAACCGGTAAAAAAACTCAGTTCTTTTGAATTCGATTGGTACCGGAACACCACTCTAATCCCAGAAATAAATTTAAACAGAATAGGTTGGTTCCAAACCAGACCGACCGGAAAGAAACCGAAGAAAAGAACAATTTCCAACTTTTTCACAGAATAAAACACAGTCACTACCTATCTACACACTACCTGTACCATAGAGGCTGGAAATCCAAAAACAACAAAAAATTATATGGTTTAAACCGAAGCTTTACTTTTACCAAACCGAGCAGAGGAAATCTCCGGAGCGACTTCATTGTTAGGCAGAGTAAAGAATCTGACGGTTACACTGAGAAGTACCGCAGACAGAGGTTTGAAAACCGAGCTCGAGCTCAATGTTCTATGCTTCTGCCTAGAGTTAACTTTTTCCTCTCCGGGGCAGTTCAAGTGCTGGGGCTAACTGCATTATGTCTGAATACAGCAAGACTTCATGTTGTTTGAATGATACATTGTTCAGTTTTGGTTATAAATGTTCTTTTGCTGTTTGCTAGTAGTCTGTTTGCTAACATGCTTAGCTTGTTGTAATGTTTGATAAATGTAAAGAGTTCATTAATAATAATAATCCCTAGGTCTCTTTAGGATTCAACTTTTTTAACTACTTTTGTGTTTAACATGTAGTTATGCATATTGTTATTTTTGTCCATGTAAATGACAAAACATTTGTCAATATTAAACTGCATTTTGTTATTGGTGGCCCAGTTTTCTATTTCTTTTAAATGTTTGCTAATATTTTCCCAGTTTTCCATCATATTGGCCTGACCTCAAAGTCTGGTGTTGTCCACAAATTGTACTATTCATCCCTCTATGTCTTTTCTGAGCTTGACAATGAAAAATGTAAATAACAGTGGTTCCAGCACAGATCCCTGAGGCAATCCACGGATCACTCCTCCCTCATCTGATGCTACTTCTTTTATTCTCATTTGTTGTGCTCTATCACCTAACCAATTATGCACCCCTCTAGTCATTTTTTTTTTCATATTCCATTTATACTCCTGTGGCCAGAACAGACTGGGCTCCCTTCAGCCCTGACCCGCTGACCCCCACCATCCCACATCTCCCCAGGACTTACCTAATGGCTTAAATACTCCCACAGATGACGCCAGTGGTGGGGTCAGGAGGGGAAGGCCATCCACCCACCAAAGAACATACCCACCGGCCTCTGGGTTCTGTGCTGCCACCATTTTCCTCAGTTTTCTTCCATTCCTACCCTGGGGCGTGCTCATCAATGTGCACATGTGGAGGCACGCACATGCTGTGGGTTTGTGCAGCACCACCCACTTCTGCTGCTTCCATCCTGTCCTGCCACCAGGCCTCCACCTGGTGATAGTCATTCAGCAGAGCCAGCAGTCCTCCCTCCCTGGGAGAGGAGAGCAGTCCCTCAGATGCTTGATCCCCCCCCCCCCGCCATGGCCAACCCCTGGCAACCATGCTCATTTTCAAACACAGGTCACCTTGTAGCAAGGCGTGGCATCCAGCACCTCAACCCTCAGCACCACCAGGCTGGCTCTCATCTAACAATTCTTTTATCTATTTCTTTTACATTTCGTTTTTCAACCACGATGGTATATGGTACTATATTGAAAGCCTTTCAAAAATCCAGGTATGCTACATCCACTGAGTATGTTATTATTTAGATTGGTATTGACAGTTTCATAAAAGGTTAGGACATCAGTTATTCAAGATCTTTTCCTTCTATATCAATGTTGTGTTGGATCTCATAATCCCTTATATCTCAAGTCACTTTCCAGTTCTTGTTTAATCATGCTTTCGATAGTTTTACTTGGTATTGAGGTCAGACTAATCAGTCGATAGTTTTCTATGTTGGAGCTACTTCATTTTTTTAAAGATCAGGACCACTATTGCTCTTGTACCGTCCCCAGGAACCTCATCTGTATTATATGATTTATTAAATGGATCTGTCAATGGTCCTGCGATTATTTCTGTCATCTCTTTCAAGATTCTTGGATGTAAATTGTCAGGACCAGCTGATTTGTTCACTCTGAGGTCTTTAACCTTTGTGTTTCTGAAATGTCAAAAGATTTCTCTTTGCTATTATCAGTCGGTGTAATATTTAATTGGTCGATACATTTAATTTTGCTATTAAATACTGAGCAAAAGTAATCATTGGAGCCTATTTGATATTATTTGGATCATCTATTGGTGTATTTTGATCCATGATTGGTCTAATTGTTCTATCCACTCTTTTATTATTATTTAAGCACAAAGAAACTTTGTAGTTGTCATTATGTGCTATCCTAAATTCTGCTTTTGCTGTTTCCCTTCTAATCTTATTTTTAGAGGTTTTTAATTCGCTTCTATACTTGACATTTCTGAGGGATCCTTCTTCATTCTATAGTAGGCCTTTTCCTTTTTGCAAAGTTGTTTTTGAACCTGGATAGTGTACCATAGTGGTATTTGGGTACATGACAATTCGCTCCTGATATTTCACTCCCAGACGATTCGCTCCTGACTGTACGCTCCAGTGACTACGTGCTCCTGCAACTCGCTACTGAGTCAATTTGTTCCTGCTCATTAAGTACAGGCATGTAAGAACTAAGCAATTGTAATTACTGTCAGTGATTAGCTGTGTAGGCAGTATAGAAGTACAGTACATGATTACTATCACTGATTACTGGCAGTACATACAGTCTGTGATTGGCTTTGTAATTAGTATCAGTACATACCGTGACTGGCTGGTGACTACTATAAGAGGTAAGCCTCATTGTCCCCGCAGTCACACACCTTCAACTCCAAAAGCCGCAGGACACTGTAACTGAACTGCACAATGACTAGTCATTTTGTGCTGTCTGAGAGGGCAAAGAAGAAACTGGTTGATGACCGGAACTATATATACACATTTCACAAAAAAGGGCAGCAAGATAAAGCTAACTCACCAAGAGAAATGAAATCCCTGGCTTCCTGAGTATCGTATTGTACCACTTGGTTACTAAGGTTACCAATGTTCCACTACATGAGATGTACTCTCTGCACTTCCCGTGACTGTAGGACTGTCGGACTATTATCATAGTTACACTTTAGATGAATTGGAGGCGGGACTGGCTGGTAAGATATTTAATACTTTATGCATTTTCAATGTATATGTATTTTCTTTAGGTTTTCAACGGGAGCGGGACTGAATTGTCACAGGAGTGATTTATTATAGGAGCTAATTGTCGTTGGAACATACTGCCGGGAGTGTATTGTCGGGGGCAAATTGTCGGGAGCGAGTTGTCGTGTTCCCGTGGTATTTCACCCTTTCTGTTGTACAATCTTTTCTTGGGTATATGTTTCTTTTCTAGTGCTAATATTTTGGTTTTAAATATTGTCCAGCTCTCTTCAACACCAGTGTCTTTAAATAGACCTCCTCAGTTCCATCTTTTTAGTCAATTATTAATTAATTTTCTTTTTGTAATTGACCTTGTAGTTTTTTGCTACAGTTATTCCTTTATTTAATATTGTTTTGGTTGAAATTTCAAACATGACCATGTTGTGGTCGTTATTTAACAGATTCTCCCTAGCTCTTATATTTTTTGCACTGAGTTGGGTAGGTTAGGAATGACAACATCCAGGATGTTATTACCTTTCGTAGGAATGCTTACTAATTGTGTAAGTCTCTGAAGTCGAAAAAGATCTATGAACTGTTGCTCCTGTGTAACATTCGTGGTCATGTGTGACCAATCAGTACCTGGAAGATTCAGATCACCCATAATTATCATATTGCCTTTCTCAGACATTGCTCTGGTTTCTTGAATCTTGTTGGTTCCCCACTATTCGGTAGTTTGTAACAGGTGCATAAGGTTAATTTATTACCATTATGTGGATTTATTTGGACCCAGATTGTTTCAATGTCATCATTTGTGGTGGCAATATTTCTTTCATAACTGTCTCTATTTTTATTCATTGACATTGCTACCCCACCTCCTTTTTACTAAACTCTATCTCTATAGTGAAGCTTATATCCAGTTATAGCTCTACCCAATGACACATTTTGCCTCCACCAGGGTTCTGATATTACCACAATGTGTATGTTATTAGTGCTCATAATAATTTCTAATTCTGTTTTTATGATGATGTTTAAATTCTTGCCATTTATTACCAATATTCTAAGTTTATCCTTATTTTTGTGTTGTATCTTTTAAATGTACTGGGTGTTTTTTAATTGGTGGTGTTACTGCATTCTCTGTACCCTGAGTCCCCTGCCTTATAAGTTTAAAGCATTTGTAACTGATTTTGCTATTTGATTTCCCAGTAATCTACTCCCTTCTTTCTTATGTGCAGACCAACTCTGCTGTACAGTTCGAAATTTCCATTAAAAACTTCCCAGTATGGTTACGCCGGTGACCCGGGTTCGGGAACGAGCCTGGGTCATTGGGGGTCAGCAGGGAAGGGAGAGGATTGAGAGTTTGAGAGACAGCTCTCCTCTCCCAGGAGGGAGGGGGGCATTCGCCCGGTGCTTGTCTGGCCTCTGGCAGACGCCAGAGGAACAGCAAGCGCAGGAGCACGTACAAAGAGAGGGCTGGGAGTGGCGGTCATCAGCATAATCCCTTGACATCAGGGCGCTGGCCACCTCCTCAGAAAGGGGGGAAAAAACACCGCTGGAGCATGGGTAGATGGAGCAGCAAGAACACCGACTCTAATGACGACTGTCTGCCTGACCACCGGGGGACCCCGACCAGACATTGAAGCATCGGAACATTCGGGTCCCGTCCCATACCCACCGGGGGAGGGGATAGCCGTGGCTCCATGGGGGGAACTTCTGGGGAATCAGGTAAGGCAAGTCGCTGGGGTGGTGGTTGGTGTCTCCCAAAAAAGCGTAGCTCCGGGGTGAGAAGGTAGATAAACAGAAAGTAAGGGGGAAAAAAAGTTCCCAGTATGGCAAACATTTGTAGTTTTTCTCAACAGTCCATTTACATAACCAGTCTTCATTTAATTTTGGCAGTCCTGCATATATCTGCTCTTAGGATGGGTAGTATTTAGTAGAAAATTACTTCACAGTGACTTGACTCTATGGTTTTACTTATATTTTCAAACTCCTGTAGAACTTCGTGTTCCTCTGGCCTTCCTATGTTATTGGTCCATGCATGCATTATTATTACCAGTGGTTTATTCTGATCTTGTTTAAATATTTCAGGAATCATTTTATCAGTGTCCTTAAGTTTAGCCCCAGGGGAGCAGCATGTGGTGGTATTTAGTTTGTTGCCTTTCAACATGTATCTTTGTATTTTAATATGGAAACCCCTAGTACATAACTCCATCTTGGGGGGGGGGGGATATTTCCAGCTGACTCAGTGTTTGTTTCCCTTATCTGATTTAATGTGTTCACCTTTTGCTAGCAGTCGTTGTTCATTGTCACCAATATTCACTAGTGATAGAAATGTGTTAGTGGCTTCTATTTCAAAATTCATGGCCCTTCTACCCTTCTTGCTTTTGTGCCATCTGTTTACAGTGCACCATTCTTCATCCTCCTCATTCTTGGATTCTGTGTCTTTTTCTAGTTTGGCCTATACCACCATCTAAATGATCAACAAAGCACGTCTTCCTTTCATTATTTCCCTTTCTTCCTTCCACTCTTTTCATTAAGGATTTGCTTTTTAGTATCCCAATCTCCATTTCTAATTCCATCACTTTTATTTTAAGGTCCTTGATTTTCAGGCACTGCTTACAGCTAAAAGTTGAGAAGTCTGATACCGACTGTGTACTAAGTTTGTTACATGCAATGCATTTAATGCCAGTCTCCCCACTAGCCAAATTAATTAGTCCTGCATCCATGACTCCAAGTAATAATTGCCAGAGGAGTGATGTATTACTACCTTGATGTTATATCTTCTTCCACTGACAGACTTTCTGGCCCCTCTGGCTGACACTGCCTCTTCCAGTGTCGTCTCTACCAAATATTCACCAACGTTCGGATAGGCAGCCCATTTTAACCATGTGAAACTGGAAGTGCTCGATCACCAACTTCCAATATTTTGCTAAAGGTCTGAAGTATTTTTTAACCATAAAAACACTATTATGGTGCTCCAAAACACTAATTGTGCTGTTGGCAGATGTACTTGCACCCTTTAAAGCCCTTATCCAGTCCTTACAAGGAATTTTTTAAATCAGAGGCAACAGGACTTCCTGCTCCAAAGACCCATCCCAGCCTGCACCCTGCCCAATAGAGATTAGAGAGATGAGAAAGAGGGTTTTTTTTTTTTTCTCAGGGAGAAACACAGGGGAAAGGTTTAGTATAGTGATGCTACAGCAGAGCAACGTGCTGCAGCCTTTTCACCCTGCAAGTAAACCAGGTGCTTTTGTAATGAGAAAACTAAAGAAGTTGAAGGTACCATTCACAGCAACATTAAAAGAATGGAGAGACTCATGTTTAAAAAGGTTTTTAATGTTCATGATAATTCAACAAGCACTACTACCAGTGATACTGATAATAATGATGTCCCTGAGAATAATAAGTATGATACATTGGAGACCAAGGAAAGCTCTGTTATTATTACTGAAAATGAAAAGGCAGTTAGTGATAGTGAACCAGATTGTCTGCGTCATTTCCAGTCCCAATATGGCGGCAAGCCAATTCTAAGGAGACTGAGCTGAAGCAAGATGTTCTTATGACTAGCACAGAAACTAAGAGGGCTACATCTGTGGTATGGATTTTTCATCTTAACCAAAATAATATACGTCATGCTATATGTTTATTGCATGAAAAGGTCATCCAAAGAAGTAGGAAACTTAGCAATCTAGCCACATCAGCTATGATGAGGCACAACTCCAATCACATTCTAACCTGAGGAGAAAGCTAAAGATAGGAGGGGTTTTCAGCTACATTGGGGACTGGGGATCCCCCTGGATGGATAAGGGCCTATACAGCTGTGATGGCCTGCATCCACCCAGGAGGTGAACCGTGGTCCTCGGTGGTGGTTTAAATGTTACTTTGATGAACATTTAAACTAGCCAAAGAAATTGGGGAGACAGAAGCTACCCCCCCCCACAGGCTGAAACAGAAAGTAGGCAGAACGTGAGGGGAGAGGACCCCCTATTTGACACTATATTTCAAGGCATTTGACACAGTTCAACACAAAAGATTAATAAACAAATTAGCCAGCCTGGGAGTGGGTCCCAGGGTGATAGCCTAGGTAAAAAATTGGCTGGAAAACAGGACACAGAGGGTAATAAAAAACAGCGTCCACGCCGAAGAAAGGGGAGTTACTAGTGGGGTACCGCAGGGTTTGGTACTGGGTCTGGTCCTTTTCAATGCCTTTATAAGTGACATTGCAGAGGGACTGGAAGGAAAAGTATGCCTCTTTGCAGACGACACAACGATCTGCAACAGGGTTGATACACAAGGAGGGGGTGGAAAGGATGAAAAGGGACTTGGCAAGGTTGGAGGAATGGTCAAAAGTATGGCAGCTTAGATTCAATGCAAAGAAATGCACCTGGGAAACAAAAACCCAGGGGAAGAGTATATAATGGGGGGAGGTATTAACAACAATGAAAATGGAAAGGGACCTGGGGGTGGTCATATCAGATGACCTAAAGGTAAGCAAGCAATGTGAGAAGGTAGTAAGGATAGCTGGGGGGATAGTGGGATGCATAGGGAGAGGCATCACCAGTAGAAAACAGGAAGTTGTTATCCCGCTGTACAGACAGTTGGGTGAGACCCCATCTGGAGTACTGCATGCAGTTCTGGAGACCCCAAGGACATAGACAGGATGGAGGCAGTCCAGAGGAGGGCAACTAAAATGGTGCAGGGTCTGCAACAGAAGCCATACGAAGAGAGACTAAAGGAGCTTAATATGTATACCCTTGAGGAAAGGAGAGAGAGGGGGGACATGATAGAAACTTTCAAGTACCTCAGTGGAATCAACAAAGTCCAAGGTGGTAGCATCCTTCAGAAAAAGAGATGTGCAAGAACAAGGGAACACAATCTGAAGATGTGGGGGGGGGGACAGCTCAGGGGCAATGTGAGGAAGTATTTTTTCACAGAGAGGGTGGTGGATGCACGGAACAGCCTTCCTGAGGAGGTCATTGGGTCAAAAACAGTGGTGGAATTCAAGAATGTATGGGACAGACATAGGCAATTCTGGTGGGGGAAAAGAAGAAGTAAGCTGTTGGTTAACTAGGATCTGCAGCTTATCCAATAGGTAGGGAAATGGGCAGACTAAGAGGGCCAAGTGGTCCTTATCTGCTGTCAAAGTCTATGTTTCTATGACCCCCCCAGGTGTAAATTACTAAAGGAAGCAGGGCAATAGAAATGAATGGGGAGGTGAATGGTAGCATTAAAAAGAAAGGGGGGAGGAGGAAGGGCAAAAAGGAAAAGGGGTGGTAACAAGCAGAGTGCAGAGTGCTAACAACATCTGGAAGGTCATAGGTGAAAATGCTATAAGTCTAGGAAATAACATTCTAGACCTAGAGGCCATTATGGCAGAGGCTGACCTGGATATTGTGGCCATTACCGAGTCATGGTGCACTGATAACCATGACTGGGACACGGCCATACCAGGCTATGCTGTGTTCAAGATGGACAGGGTGGGAAGGAAAGAAAGGGAGGGGGGGTATGGTGCTTTATGTGAGGGAAAGCATAAAAGTGAGAGATACAGAGATTATGGGGGCAGAAGTACTGTGGGTGACCTTGGAGATGGGGAACGGAGCCACTATTCGCACTGGCACTATCTATAGACCTCCAGAACAGTGGAAGGATCTGGATACGGTTACATTAGTAAGATGGCAGAAACAAGGGAGGTGCTGGCAGTGGGGGATTTCAATCTGCTGGATGCTAGTGAAGCTCCAAGCTGCTGCTTCAGCAAGAAGCAGGGACATCCTGGACTCCCTGCTGGGGATGTTCCTTAAGCAACTAGTCAGTGAACTCACTCTTGATGGGGCAGTACTGAACCTGGTACTAACAGGACAGTGTTGCAGACATCAGGCTGGGAGGCCACTTGGGGACCAGTGATTACTGTGCAGTGTGGTTCAGTATAAGGATGGCTGCAGAATCAAACCACACAAGGGTGAGGGGGTCATGGACTTCAGGAGGGCAGATTTTATAAAGATAGGTAAATGCCTCAGGGATGACCTGGCAGGGGGAATGACCCGGGTGGGGTAGAACAGTGGGTGAAGCTTAAAGGGGGCATAGTGAAGGTGACAAACCTCTGTGTCAAGTTGGTGAGTAAAAGCAAGAGGAAAAAGGGACCCCTATGGTTCTCAAAAGAGGTGACCAAAAAGGTAAAGGCTATAAGAGTAGCATTCAGAAGGTACAAGGAGATGCAGAGGGAGGAGGATAGGGAGGTGTATCATGGGAGACAAAGGGAAGAATGGAAAGCAGTAAGGAGCATGAAGGTGCAAAGGGAAGAGAATAGCGCAGGCAGTAACAAAAGGGGATAAGACATTTTTTAGGGAAGTGAGAAATGGAACTCAAGGGGAGGGATTGTAAGGTTAAGAAGGGAAGGGGGGACTGTGCAGAGGGGGACCAGGAAAAGGCAGACATCCTGAACAAATACTTCTGTTCAGAGTTCACACAGGAAAGAACAGGTAAAGGTCTGCAAAAAAGTAACTGAACTTTGGGGGGGGGGGTGGACACTGGTCCTTTTTCTGAGAACAGAGTCCCGAAGGGACTCGCTAATCTGACAGTGGACATAGCAATGGGGCTAGATGGAGTACATCCAAGGATATATATATTTTTTTAAACTTTCTTTATTGAGTTTTCAATAATATAAGCCATACAGCTAATTCCTTCTGTAAATATATCAGATTTTACAATACATTCCATCCTTCATGTTAGCTTCAGGATTTTTTTTTTACAGAGTTGATACAACATTTGGGGGTATACCCACACTGGCTAGTAGTAAACAAAGGATTGTACCCATATGCTGAGCCCCGCAAGAAGTGTGTGGCATTTACAACATTAGGTGAAAAAAAAGGATATTGGTATCTGTAACCTAGTCAGTTACTATGCCCACAATCTTAATGAAGTTACTTTCTAGGAATCTGTTTGGCTTCAACCAACATTATTCCCCACTCCCCACAACTCATGTATAAAACCCCTATAAAACTTACTTCAAATAACTGCAAGAAATCCCAGATCTTATAAGAGAGAACCACAGTCCTGCCAGAATTATATCCTCTCAGATATGTGGATAGAAAAATTATGCCCTTTTGAAACCTGAATGTTCGAGCAATTATATCTCTTATATCAGTCGCCATTTTAAACTACAGCACTGATACCAAACAGAAAAAAAAATATAGGGACAACATATTTTAAACAGTGATAACGATGTTCTATCACCCTATCAGAGAAGTTCTCAGTGGTACAGGTAAGTTATTGACTTCTTAGCTGATCCGCTCAAAAAGGGCCAAGGAACACAGTTCTGCTGATTTAAAGTCTCTTGCTTACTCACGGTCCCTCTGATTGATCGTCGGAGTTGTCTTGGCTGCAATTCTCTGGGGCTCTCCGGAATTCAGCAGCTGTCTTTTGTACCCATTTCTCTGCATCTTTTGGATCGTTAAACTGAAAGGTTTTACCTCCATATTGAATCCGAAGGCGCGCTGGAGCTAACAGTGAATGGGCGATCCCCAAACCACGAAGCTGTTGACGGATGCCGTCAAACTGTTTTCTTCTATTGCGGGTTGCATAGGCCCAGTCCGGGAACAGGCACACATCCTGACCCTCGTGTTGCAAAGGATGACCAGCACGAGCTGCCGCAAGGAGAATGTCCCTTACCTCCGGTCCTGTTGCGATCAGCATAATGGTGCGTGGTTGGGAAGAATTTGTGTGGGAGGAACGATTGTTTACTCAGTAAGCCTGCTGCAGGTCAGAATCTTGCCAGTTGTCCGGTAGCTGTAGCGATCCTCTTACCCAGGAACGTAGAAACTGAAGAGTGTTGATCTCCTCTATTCCTTCCTGAAATCCAACAATATGCGCATTCATTGCCCGGGCTCCGTTCTCCAAAGTTTCTAACCGGGCACGGAGGTGAGAATTCTCCTGAATTAGCTTATGTACCGTGGATAAGGTTTTAATTGACCGATCGTCTGCATCTTTAGCCGAGGAGGCAGCCGCTTCAATTTTAGCATCCTGGTTACCCATTCTTTCCAGGATACACTCAATCTTATGATCCATGTCCCGAACTGCTTTTAAAACAGTGTCTCAAGGGGGAGCTTCATCTGATGATTTTTGCCCAGTAGATTGTGAAGGGCCTGGTGTTTCAATTGGAGCCTGCTGCGTGGCTGTCCCGGATTTTTGGATTGCTCCTCCTGTACCTTTGTTGTGTCCCATATCGTTATTTTTTTGCAGAGAGAGTCCTAAAATGTGACTCTAACTAGTAATGTAGTCACAAATTGAAAATCTTTGAGAAAAGGTTACGTTTTTAGGGTTTTAAGTTGTAAGGTGTTGAGAGCTGAAGTGAAGCACGTCTTCTCTATAGCGTGGCTCTCTAGTGCCCCCCACATCCAAGGATATTGAGGGAGCTCAGGGAGGTACTGGCTACACCTGTGACACTCCTATTTATCAGTTCACTGGAAACAGGAATGGCTCCAGAGGACTGGAGGAGGGCATAAGTAGACCGACTTCACAAAAGCGGTAGCAGGGAAGAGACTAGCAATTATAGGCCAGTCAGCCTGACATTGGTGGTGGAAAAGTTAATGGAAACACTGCTGAAGGAAAGGATTGTGGAATATCTCAAATCCAATGAGTTACAAGACCCGAGTCAGCATGGATTCATGGTGGGGGGTGGTCATGTCAAACTATTTTGATATATTTCTTTGACTGGGTGACAAATGAATTAGACCAGAGTGGAGAGTGGTGGATGTGGCCTACCTAGATTTCAGTAAGGCTTTTGACACCGTTCCACACAGGAGACTAGTAAGAAAACTGGATAACTTAGGATTGGGTGAAAAGGTGGTAAACTGGATAAGAAATTGGTTAGGGGATAGGCAACAAAGGGTGATGGTAAATGGAGTTCACTCCTAAGAAGGGAGGGTGACCACTGGAGTGCCTCAGGGATCAGTTCTGGGACTGGTGCTGTTTATTGTCTTTATAAGTGACATTGTAGATGAGCTGGAAGGGAAAGTCTGTCTCCTTGCAAATGACACCAAAATCTACAATAGGGTGGACACCCCGGAGGGGTGGAAAGGATCAGCAGAGACCTGGGAAAACTTGAAGAGTTGTCAGTGGTATGGCAACTGAATTTTAATGTGAAGAAGTGCAAAATAATGCACTTAGGGCACAGAAACCCTGGGGCAGAATACAAAATTAATGGAGTGGTACTGGCAACTACCAAGCTCTAGGGGTAATCACATCACAGGTTCAGAAGGTGGCCATGCAGTGCAATAAGGCAGTTGGGAGGGCTACTGGGATGCTGGATTGTATAGGGAGGGATATCATCAGCAGAAAGAAGGAGGTGGTGGTGCTGCCCCTGTATTGATCACTGGTAAGATCCCACCTAGAGCACCATGTCCAGTTCTGGAGACCACATTTCCAGGACACATAGTGGAGGCGCTCCCAAGAAGGGCAGCTAAAATGGTGCAGAGTCTGCACCAAAAGCCCTATGAGGAGAGACCAAAGGGCCTAAATATGTACACCCTGGAAGAGAGCAGGGAGAGGGGGGATATGATAGAGACCTTTAAATACCTCACAGGGGTAAACAAGGTACAGAAAGGAAGTATTTTTCAGAAAAAGGAGCTCAAGAACAAGGGGACATGCTATGAACCGGCAAGGGGGGGAGGGGGAGATGTGAGGAGTACTTCTTCACAGAAAGAGTGGTGGATTCCTGAAACAGCTTGCCCATGGAGGTGGTGGGGGTGAAAACTGTGTGGGGTTCAAGAATGCATAGGATAGGCATAAGAAAAAATTACTCATTGTAGTAATCTTCTTTCTTCCAAGGTGTTCTTTAGCATCAGTAACGTTTATGCAGTCAGCCAACCAGGTAGGACTGTCCCAGAGGTGTGTGTATGCTAATGTTAATTAGCATAGTCGATCAGGAGAGAGCTTGAGGTGTGCTGGGACGAGCCAACAGAGAAACCGTCAGAATTTTTTCGAAGATATATCGGCAAATGCCCAAAGGTATGAACCAACAGGAATTAAAAATCATGCGAGAGCATGAACAATATATTTTTTTTCTCTCCTCCTTACTTGCCTCTGGCCTGCCTCTCCTTCCAGCTGCACATGACCTCCCCCAACCTCCTCGGCCGACCCCTTCCTAGTCACCCAGATCACAGCCGACCCAGGGTGGCCCGTACACCTTCACGGATGGGTCCCTCTCTTCCTAGGGGAAGGTGCCGGAGGAATACCAGCGTGCTCTACGATCAGTCCCTGGGCACTGCTGAGGATGATTCGGCGTCGGGCATTTGACAGGTGCCGCAGCCATCATCCGGCAGACCAGGAGGCGCTTTTTCCGTTTTTCTGTGGGAGTGGCGTCCTGGCGTCAGGAAGGCGCTGCCGGCTGTCACTCCCCTTGAACCTGAGCCAGTTGCACTGCTGTACTCCCAGCCTCCGCCAGGAGTCAGCATGCTGGTGTGCATCCGCACACTCCCCTGGAGAAGGAGAGCTGTCCCAGACGCTCCATCCTTCTCCCAGCCGCCCTCCGCGACCCGAGTCTGTTCCTCAACTCGGGTCACCGCGCCGCAGACGAAATCCGACCCGGCTGTGCTCGAAGGGCCGCCAGCATGAACAATATTAATAACAATAACCAGACTTTGCCTTAGACAAAGAACAACAATAAAAAAATATCAAATTTGGAAAAAGGTAAAGAAAACATAGTCCTCTTCCGAGAGGTTGTCAGGGGAGGTGGGTGGGAGCTTACTGATGCTAAAGGACACCTTGGAAGAAAGAAGATTACTACAGTGAGTAATTTTTTCTTCTCACCCCAGGGGTCCTTTAGCATCAGTAACGTTATGCAGACTACAAAGCAGTACAGCTGGGAAGCAAACCTACTTAGGGAAGAGGATCTGCAGGACCGCCCTGCCAAATTTGGCATCATATGTGGACTGTACATCCAGGCAATAATGCTTAGTGAAAGTGTGTACCGTCTTCCAAGAAGCTGCTTTGCAGACATCCAGGAGGGGAATGTCTCTGGCAGCTGCCACTGAGGCGGCAATGCCCCTGGTAGAATGGGCCCTGAGGCGGCTGTTTGTAACCCTTGTCGTAACAAAACCTGATAGAAGAGACTCTTAGTGGCTGGTTTTCCCCTTCCTGCCTCAACATAGGTGAGGAAAAGCTGAGTGGAAGAGCCCCTGAACTGCTTGGTATGCTCCATGTAAAGCAGGGCTCTCAACATCCAGACTATGAAGTCTTTGTTCGCCAGGAGTGGAATTTTCAGTGAAAAAGACTGGTAGAGTAATGGACTGGTTAAGGTGAAATTCTGAGACCACCTTAGGCAGAAACTTACTATTAGTTCTGAGCTCAGTCTTATCCCTGTGAGGAGTAATATAACTGGGCTTGGTACAAAGGCCTGTAGCTCTGAAATCCTCCTTGCAGAGGTAATGGCCACCAAAAAGATAGTTTTCCAAGTCATATATTTGAAATGGGCTGTTACCATGGGCTTGTAGGTGGACCAAATAATCCAGCATGGTAGAAACAGAGGCTGAAAGGGGATCCAGTTTCTTGCCCTTACACCAGCTAGAAAATCTCTTCCATTTGGCTGCATAGGTCTTTTTTGTATTAGGCTTTTTAGCCATTCTCAGGATTTTCAAGACCTGATCAGAGTACTGAGAATCAGGGAACTCTAACTCCTCAAGAGCCAGGCTTTGAGGTGAAGAGACTTGAGGTCTGGATATGTCACTCCTGAGTGGGGAAGAGTCAGGAGTGAGTAGGTCTGAGGTAGTCGTATGGGCCTGCTGCATGAGAGTGTCAGCAGGAGAGAGTACCAGGCTTGCCTCGGCCAATCTGGTGCTACCAGGATAATCTGTGCTGGCTGAAGGCTGAGTTTCAGGAGGACCCTGAATATCAGAGGAAAGGGTGGGAAGGCATATAGGAACTTCCCCGTCCAGTCCAGCAGCAGGGCATCCTTTGGAAGGGTTTCTAGAACTGGTGGCCTGCAACAATGAAGAGGGAGCTGGAAGTTGAAGGGGGAAGCAAACAGATCTATTTCTGGAGTGCCCCACCTTCTGAACACTGTGGTCAGCACCTGCTTGTTGAGGCACCATTCGCTGTGACCCTGGTTGATGTAGCTGAGGGCATCTGCCAAGGTGTTGTCCTTTCCTGGTAGGTGGATGGCTGAAAGAGACACGTCCAGGGAGTAGGCCAGAGTCCAAATCTTCAAAGCCTCTGTGCAGAGGACACCCAACCAAGTACCACCCTGCTTGTTTATGTAGAACATAGCAGCGGTGTTGTCTGTTCTGATTTGCACAGTGTGGCCCTTGATCCGAGGAGCGAAGGCCTTTAGTGCTAAGAGAATAGCCCTGAGTTCCAAAAGGTTGATGTGGAACTGGGACTCCCTTGGGGACCATGTCCCATTGACCGAAGCACTGTCCAAGTGAGCTCCCCATCCCAAGAGAGAGAGGCATCTGTGGTGATGATCTTTGTGGGAGGGGAGGCTTGGAAGGGAACACCTACTGATAAGTTTGTGGTGTCCTTCCACCAAAACAAGTTCTGGAGCAGAGGCCTTGTGACTGGTACCAGTTTTGAGAGGGAATTGTTCTTTTGGGACCAGTGAGACTGTAGATGATGCTGAATGTCCCTCATTCTGTATATGACCCCTGGGACCACTGCCGTCATGGATGCCATGTGTCCCAGGAGTTTTAGAAAATGCCTTGCCGGCACTGGCTGGCCCAGTCGAATGGAGTTTGCTACTGAAAGGAAATTTTAAACCCTCTCTGGGGGCAGAAATGCCCTGCTCTTTTGAGTGTCCAACAATGCTTCTATAAAAGCTAGGAGCTGAGTTGGCTCCATGTGAGATTTCTTGGGTTTATCAGAAACCCCAGGGATTGTAGGATTTTCTGAGTTAGAGACAGAAAGTCTTGCACCTGTTCTGGAGACTTTCTCACAATCAGCCAGTCATCCAGATAGGGGTAGACTGAGATCCCTTGTTTTCTGAGGTGAGCAGCTACCACTGCTAAGCACTTTGTGAACAACCTGGGTGATGAGGAGAGGCCAAAGGGCATTGCTGGTAATGTCCCGAGAGAAGTTTGAACCTCAGGAACTTTCTGTGGGACTGCCTTATAGGTATATGAAAGTAAGCGTCCGTTAAGTCCAGGGAGGCTAGCCAGTCTCCCTGCTGAAGGAACAGAATAACCATGTTTAGAGTGACCATTTTGAATTTTGGTTTCAGAAGATGTTTGTTCAGGAATCTGAGATCCAAAATAGGTTGCCACTCCCCATTTTTCTTTTGTGTGAGGAAGTACCTAAAGTAGAGGCCTTTGCCTCCTTGCAAAGAAGGCTCTTTCTCCACTGCATTTTGTGCCAGCAGATTCTTGACCTCTAGGTCCAAGAGATGAATTTCTGATGTGGAAAAAGGCCTTGAAGGGGCAGTTCTTTTTAAGGCTGGACTCTTTTTGAACTGCAGAGACAGGCCCTTTTCCACTACCTCCAGGACCCAAGCATCTGTTGTGATAAGGGTGCAGGATTGGAGGTAGTGGGAGAGCCTCCCCTTACCGGTAAAGGGTAGACAACCTGGGCAGAGAAGTCAGGGCTTAGCCTGAGTGGCAAGGGCCTGAGTAGTGGCTTGCTTTCTCTGGCCCCTCCTGCCCCTTCCACGGTAGAATCCTCTCATTTGAGAGAAATCAAACGGGAAGAAAGGTTTGGGAAAGTACCCCCATCCTCTTCCAGGCCTAGGGTGGACCTTTTGGGAAGCAGTCCTGTGCTTGGCAGAGTTGCTCTGGCAAGTTGTTTTAAACGCGTCCACCTTCTGCATGTACTCCTCAGTTCTGGAGTCAAAAAGAAGGTTATTGCAGAGAAAGTCCATGGCTTTGGATTGGGTGTCCTGTGTGAGGTTTGTAGTTCTTAACCACACAAATCTCCTGAGGGAGATAGTCTGAGCCATAACCCTGGAGGCAGCAACATTGTTGTCATCTGCCATGTGAAACACGTGACAAGGGAGGTCCAGAGTGTCAACCATATGGCATAAAAAAGTCATCATAGAAGAGTTGTCTTCCTGATCGGGGGGGGGAGCACCAACATTAGGATCAGGGGACACATCTGGCTCCAGGGGGTTATTATCAAGGACATCATCTGGAGCATCCTAAAAATCCTCATCATCATCCCCTTCATATGGCCCCACTTCAGAAGGGGGTGCCTGCTTGCCCAAGCTGAAAAAATAATCAATATCTTTAAGGGCACTGAAAACATGCCAAGCTTTTGCCATGTCTTCAGCCGAGGGCAGACCTTGGGGAAGTTGAGGGAAACTGCCAGGCTGAGTATGTTTAGTTTTTTCTTTATGTTTAACACCACCAGTCTGTTTGCCCTTGCTGTTGCTGGGAGTGACAGGTGGCAGTTTCTCTTGATAAGATTTCTTTTGGTGCCATTTCATCAGTGGCAGAATCAAGCTTCCTTTTATTTGCGGATACTTCATCAGTACCCTTATTTCTATTTTTAAACGAAGCTTTATCAGCCCCTTTGGAAGCTTTATTTTTAGCAGACACTTCATCAGTGCCAGATTTTGAATTTTTTTCCTTTATGAGACCCTTCATCAGAGTCTTTCTTAGACCTAGAGGATAAGGATGCTTCATCAGCCCCCTTGCTGTTATTTTTTTAAAGGTCCCTCATCAGTAAGCCTGGGTCTTTGTTTTGGAACCAAATTAGAAGTCCCCTCTACAGCCATCTATCTAAGTCTCTTTGCTCTATTTCTTAATGTTTAAGTGTCAAACCTAGATTAAAGTTCACAGTAATGTTCTGGACCTAAACACCTTAAGCACAGGTTGTGGGTGTCAGCTTTAGTCAAAATCCTGTAACACTCAATACAATTTTTAAAACCTGTAGGTCCATTCCTCTTTTTGGGGGTTTCTGACCTGCCAATTTGTCAGAAAACCTTAAAGAATGTTGTCATGTGGTTGTTGATATTCAAATTCGTTCGGTTCCCTCACGGTAAAGAACCAAAAATTCTGAGGTAAAAGAGAAAAGTATTCAAAACATGGCTACCACTTAAAAAAGTGGACCATGATGTAAAATAAACAAGGAACCACTGAAATACCTCACTCACGATTAAAATAAAGTAAAATAAACTAACGGGAACCGCAGAAAGGAACCAAGAGAACTGCTAAAACTCAATCAAAACAGTTCAGCACACCAAAAAATATGTAAAAACTAAAAGTTTTATCACACAGGTTTAAGAAAAAGAGTTTTCTGGCCAAATGAGTGGGAACAACTCGGAGGCAGTATTGCTCAGTCAGTGGAGAAAATATTCTGGCAGTTTCTCTGTTGGCTCCCCCTCAGCACACCTTGAGCTCTCTCCTGATTGGCTATGCTAATTAACATTAGCATAAACACACCTTCGGGGCATTCCTGCTTGGTTGGCTGACTGCATAATGTTACTAATGCTAAATGACCCCTGGGGTGAGAAGGGAATCTTAATGGAAAGGAAGCAGAGGAGGGAAAAAGAGCCGGGGATCAAGTAGGGTCTGTGGTAATACTGTAGGTGGGGAAAAATGGGCAGAATGGGTTGGTCAAGTGGTCATCTGCCATCAAATTCTATGTTTCTATTTTTAAAGGCAGCAGGGGGTGAGGCAGTGTGAGGTACAGGAACATATGTGATAGGTGTGGCTGCATCCTTTCATATGTGAGACATTTCTGCCCATCAGTTGCTGAAGCAGCAGCCATGTCAGCACTGGGTGTTCACTCGCACACCTTCTGCAGGCTCAGCTGCATTGGCTGCTACAGCACACACACACCCCCCCGCCCCAACACTGCTGGAGTGAATCAAATATGTTTTGCTTCTGCATATGCAAAAGTAAACATGCAAATACCTAATCAACTTTATAAAAGAAAGTTAGTTTTTTTGCAATGGGGGAGGCAGACACAGGAAAGAAGGGGAGGATATGACCTGTATGAGAGACTCAGTCAAAGATGCATCTCACAGAACTGGCTTATACAAATACTGTACAATATTTAGTAAATTCTCAGAAATAACAAGGTGGTGCATCGTTGTCCAGCTTTCAAAGTAGTTCCTTCTCTTTCTCGTTCTCTGGTGTTGTTGGTCCTCCAGGCTCACTGGGTTGGTCTAGGTCAGTCAAAGAATGGCTTTAGTTTACCCTTTTTGCTTCAAGTACCCCAGTAGGCAAAAAACAAGTATGACAGAATCTTGTGAAATTTCTTTCAACATAAGCAAAGTCATCCAGTGGTACAAAAGTTAACCAAGGCAATTGAAACAATGACAGCAGTGGATTTGCATTCCTTTTCATGTGTAGAGGCTGCTGCTTTCAGCATCTGATGCACACTGCTTTACCCCACTACCAGCTGCCATCTTGATTTTTTCCAGAAAATTGATATAAAAAATTTACCACGAACTGTGTCAACAAGTTAATCATACTTCAATGTAGGCGTCTGTCCCCAAAATACATACTGCATTACAACAGTTATGTGGAGAAGTAACCAAACTGCTGACTATGTGACAATGACTGCCCACTGGCTTTCCTTTGCCAACTCCTCTGCCTCAGTCTTTAGCCCCACCCACACAGCAGCCTTTCAGCCAGGCAGCCCTGTGCATAACAGAATTTGAGAAAGATCATTCATGCTCAAACATATTTTGAACTTCAGTTTACAGACAATTTTAGGAACAGCTGTCTCCTCTTGGCCTGTCGCCTGGCTTTGTGACTTCCAACAATGGTAATAATATTCTATAGGCAATTCTTCTTGGTGCAGTCACACATGTCCTGTGTTTTGCTCATACCCTGAACTTGGTGCTTCATGACTTTCTTGAGGAAGACCAACAGAATATACTTGCTGTTTGCTGTAAAATCAGTGGCCATTAAAGGCTTTGCAAGATCTTGCGAGCCATGCAAAATGGGAACATGCTCCCACACATCAGCTAACACAAGAATTCAGACTTCTTAGTTGGTGGAACTCAACCTTCCACAGGTTACAGAGATTTCTTAAACACACACAGTGAGACACCAGACTGGGAAGGGTGATGTGGCACTAAATTCTGCATAGTAGTCACTCATGACAGTCCTGATTACAGCCATTTGAGGAAGTCACCCAAGATGTCAGCTCAGACAGAGACACTTTCAGATTCACCCCTTTATGGATATTGTGGAAGAAATTAGAAATATAGAAGCAGAGTTTTCAACATGAACTTGGAGAGATGGGGCTCATCTTTGGTTGCTGCTGCAGCATCAGCTGTTCACTTTGTAGACTGCTTATCTCTAAAAATGAAAATTGATCCTAGAACTGACAGGAAGCAAAAGTCAGAACATTATATCCTAGCCACAATGCTGGGCCCTTGATTTAAACATAGCCTAGCATCTTTCCTGCCACATGGTACTGACTTTAAATACAGAGACATTAGCTGAAATGGAAAATTGGACAGATGAGGACGAGGGGCCTTCATTTTCTGCTCACCAAAAACAAAGCAGGAAGCATAAAATCCACTAGTACCAAAGCAAAAAACCAAAAAAAAACAAACATGCATCTTAAGCCGAGGAAGTGCAAAAAAAGGACATGCATCTTAAGCTAGGGAAATGCAAAAAGATCAACCTTTTGTCTGGTGATGTTGAACATGGACATAACATTTGGGCAGGCTTCAATCTCATCAAAATAAATTCTGCTCCACATCACGACACAACTGTGCCATTACAATCAGCCACACCTATGGTAGAAGTCTACTTAAGAGATGCCAAACAGCTACACACCAAGGATAATCCTTTCTGATACTGGCATGGGAAAAAAAGCCCCACTATGGCCAGCGTTAACCAAAGTTCAATTGAAAAAGAGACTGCACTTGTGGACAAATGAAAAGAAGCAAGTAAATGCTAATGCAAAGTAATTTAGTGTGGCTTAAGTGCCTGGACAGACACCCTCAGCCCCAGCACTTCAATCCCAAAATGGGGTCTTCTTCTTCAGGGACCCACCCTTTGCACTACTTTGCATTAGCATTTACTTGCCATTTTTCATTTCCCCACAAGAGCAGAGTCTCTCTTCAGTTGTACTTGACTGAGCTGGCTGCCCTACTCAATACCACCTCCCCTTCCCAGTTTGCATGCCACTAGCCCGTTTCTTGTTAACTAAAGTTGCCAGTCTTTACCTCAGCTGTTCATCAACTAGTGTGTATTCTAAGAGGATATTCAGTGGTGCTGGCAGTACTGTTACTAACCGAAGAACCAGTCTGTCATCAGACAATGTTGAAAAAATGGATTTATTAAAGTCAATCTGGGGTTGTTTGCTGGCTACCCAGACTCAAACATATGAACATACGAAATTTGCCAGCAGATAAAGGTCTAGTAGTCTATCAAGTCTGCTTGAATGTGCAACTAGCGACCCTTATTCTGCAACTGCCTCCTCTCACCCCCCCTGACCCTTCCTCTTTCCGTCCCAGCCCCTTTTGAACCAGCCCACTGTTCTGCTGGATACTTCTGTCAGTAACGCATTCCACCCAGCTACCACCCTCTCCGTAAAAAACTGTCTCCTCATCTCCCTCCTGAACTTTCCTCCCTCCAGACTCATTACCAAAGCATGGTTCCTCTCAAATTGATAATGACACTGACTTAATCTGACATGGAAAAACTACAGGCACCTGACACAATAGAACGTAGAACGCTTGTCTTGTTTCTGTAAATATTTAATATGTGGCACTGCTGCTCTCATTTGCTAGTTTTCTCAGCTCTGTAATGTAAAAAGCTTGTTTTGATTTTGTAAATAAAATATTTGAATGTGTTGCTCTTCTCAGCTGTTTTGTCAGACTTGGAAAAATGCGAAAACAAAAAACTGAGACTAGTGTATTTGAAGGGGGAACTACTACTGCCATAACACCACCAAATGCCAGGAAAGGGAAGTCAATAACAACTAGTCACATTAAGCTGAAGACTTTCTTTACTAAGGGCGGGTGGATTTCTAACTTTTATAATCCTCAGACAAGTTATGGTCCCTTATTGTCAAATATTAATAGCATAATTTTCCATTTAATCTGCAACTATACTAGGAAGAATAGGCACTATTATCTGTCAACAAAATGTAAGAAATTGACTTGTTTTTATGCTGCAATGCTAGGGGACAGATATTCAACTCTGAACTGTTACTACTCAGCTCTGGACACATTCGTGTTATTTTTTTTAACTTGACATAGACACTCACTTGTGTTTCTTAACTTGGCTTGCTTAATGTAAACATGTAAAGGATGCAAGTATCAAAGCTCATATTCTGATTCTTTTTTTAGGCCTAGACCAATTTCACTGGTCTAAACCAAATCTCAAGAGATGGACTGGCCAATCCAAATCTACCCCAGGATATGCTCATCCCTACTAAAGATGTTTGGAATCCCCCACCAACCAAATTCTGGCTACTGCCCTGTTTCATACTTAGGAGTCCAGAACTGCACACAGTACTCCAGGTAGGCCTTACCAGCTGCTTGTAAAGTGGCAGGATTATTTCATCTCTGCTGGTTACCCCCTTTCTGATGCACCTCAGCATGCTGCCGGTTGTCTTGACAGCAGCAATGTACTGCTTCAGCTCCTTGTCTATTATAAACTCCAGGTCCTTCTCCATGACTGCAGCAAAAGGAGCCCCCCACAGTGTATAGGTACTACCTCTCTTTTTCTTCAAGTTGAGAGGGTGCAGCACTGGGACACCAAAATGAGACTGGGATAAACACTACGATGACAGGCTAGAGTCCCTCAGCATGTTCACCATAGAGCAAAGGAAGCTGACAAGACATGGTCTCAGTCTTGCATATCAAGAGTATCCACAAGATCAAACAGCTGGAGATACATGATCTGGTGCCCTGCAGCAGGATGCAGGGATATGCCCTGAAGCTTGAAGTTGGTAGATTTGGTATAAATGTTAGGAGGCACATTTTCTCTTAGACTGTGAACATACATAACAGCCGACCAGCATAGGCAGTGGACATGAAAACAGTACAGGCCTTTATGGTAAGCCTGGACAAGTTTCTACTTACCAAAGAAATCACTGGGTACTCTGAGAACTAGTAGAGTTGTGGTAACAAATCCCTATCAACCATTAGGTGTTTGTACATCATACTTGTTTCATCCTTGCTTGTGGGGTGGGGGCAAACATGATTGGCATAGAGACCCTTCCAACCTGAAAATATGTTACCAAGTTAAGTGAAGCACATTGCATTTGGCTATATTGAATATGATGCTTCGGGAGCTAGACCAATTGTCCAGCTTGTTTAGGTACTCTTGAAGTTTGCCTCTATCCTCAAAGGAGTACACCATTGGAGATGCCAGTTTCCAGATCACTGAAGATGTTGAAGAGCAGTGGCCGCAACACTGATCCCAGAAGGACATCGTGGAGTACTCCTTTCCACTGTTATACCCATCCAATATCACCTTCTGCTTCTTCCCCTGCCAGTTAGCAATCTTCTGCATATTTCACTGGTTTACTCTGCCCAGAAGTTTGTCATGCACCAGAGTAATCAAAGGCCTTGCTAAAGTCCAGATATATTAGGTCAATGGCACTGCTGCTGCCCAAACCCCTTGAAGGTAACGAGGTTCTTTTGGTACGATCTGTGCCTTATAAAGCCATGGTGAGATGGTCCAAGAACCATGGTTACAACCAACTGCTCCATTATTCTGTCCATGATAATGGCCTTCAGGACCTTGCCCAGCACTGATGTCAAGCTGACCAATTTGTAGTTGCCCAGGTCCAACTTTGCCCCCTTCAAGTTGGTGACCACATTCTGGCATGTCACCTGTCCAAACTCCTGGAAAATTATTGCAACTGGCATCACCAATTGTTCCTCTAACTCCACAATGATTCTCGTGTGTATACCATGTGCCCCTTGGAAATTACAGTGGAGCCCACCAGGATGCAACACAATCCTGCAGCATTCTGCTACGGAGTTACTAGAGTAAACATGTCATTGTTAAGGACAGTTAGCCTGTTTTGACATGCAGTAATCTGAGATACTGCTGCATCCTGGCAGGCTCCACTGTACCTGGCTTGGTCTTTGCCGGATACTTGCCAAGGTATTGGCTGCATCATGACTACACCTGATGTTATGGGCCCTCACAATGATTTCCCTTCCAACCACCAGGGTCCCTTTGGTGAACACTTAAGTGGAATATTTGTTAAGCATCTCAGCCATCATCCTAACTCTCTCAAAAGCCCCCCCCCCCCACAAGGTTTTCAAGGGCTCAGTCCTTGTTCTTCTCAATCTCCTGCTTCACTTTATGCACTGGAAGTAGGTTTTGTGTTGCCAGCATTCATTTTGTATGCCACAGGTTTTCAATGTGCCTGCTTAGGCTGAAGGAAAACAGGGCTGTTGACTAAAATGCCATTCTGCCACTTTCCACAGAATACTGGGATTAAGCACCAAGGATAGCAGCAGCCATGATAAAAACACAATACAGTCGTATACTTACACATTTTTTTAAGTTGTTTTGTTACAAATATGCATCAGAAGTGAAAATAACACAAAGAAAATTATAAATTTCCAACGCTCTTTATAACAGTGGACATCTAACAAATTCCAAATACAATCTAATTATTTCACACTGCAAGTTGGTCAACAGTCTATGAAATTCACATCCTTCTGTCTAAATAATACAGCACCATAAAGTTAGAAAACAAGATACTAGTACATAGAAAAATATATAGAATCACAGTGTTGCATATGAGGCTTTCCAGTGCCCTCAAAGTTATAGCTGTAAAATTCTTTTAGTATAGCAGCATGCACAATTCTGCTTGAGTATAGTGAGTGTAGAGCACAAAAGATGGTTCTTTTTGAAAACGGCTCCAGGATTAGTTTCCCAGTTGTGCAAACTGATCTAGCATAGGTTTCCCAGTTGACAGCGAGTGGTGGAAGTGCTCTGCTGCCACAAGACTGGTGAGCAGCAGTTCACCTGGGAAGTTAAAAAGTTTTCTTTTTTGTGTTTTTTTAAAGTACACAACAGTATTTTAGGGTAACTAGAAAAATTAACTGAAAAAAACTCATTCTTAGCCTTATAACCTTAATCAGGGGGTTAAGTACTGGTATTGGAGGACTCCATATTATGCGACACTCTCCTTTAAAATTTTACTTTGCCCTCAGATTACACCAGTGATGGTCCACAGTTTTGGAACAGAAAATATGAACTACAAGGAGGTAAGCTCAAGCAGAAGGAGCTCACTCTTGAAGTAAAGTATTATCACAGTGAACAGATTCCACATCAGTTTGCTTGGTAAACTATCCCTGGAGCAGCGGTCAGTGGCAGAATAAGTCTGGGGCCACCTTATGACCTACAGTACATCATATTTAAAAGCCATAAATTTATGTTGAGGGGGATAGGAATTCCCTTTACAACAGTGCTTGGTGCATGGAGTAGAAAGTATACGACCGAGATAAATATTCTGCAGCCTATCCTCAGGCACAACAGACAGTGCAACACCTTTTATTGTCTTGACAGATACATTTAATAACACAAACCTTCAGGCCACAAAGGGTCTATTTTCAGGTGCTGGAGACGACAAACTGAAAAAAAAATCCCTTTTAAGTACCAAACAGATGTTTCAATTACTTGTACAATCTTTCTGAAAGGCAGAGGTTTAATGATCTGACACCCTCAGTATGGAGTGGAAGGGATATACCATAATTTCCCACTTCAAGGGCTAGAGTAGGGTTGTTAGGTTTATTAGGTTGAGGTTCACACTTATTGCAGGACTAAGTGGAAGTGCTAGGGTGAATAAGGCCAGATGAAATGGTTGAAGCAGCAGTATTCAAAAATATTTTAAGCAAGAATACACAACAAGGTGTGTGATATGGGACACTGTCCTGCCACATGTGTGTTTTGAGGCACGAGGTCATAGGTCGACTGACTCAACCACCTGACAAGGGATGATATCCCATGATATCACACACCCTTGCAAAGTAGTACTGTGATTATGAAATGGATCCATTTTGTTTTTCTGACTGATGACATGATCTACTTTTAGACCGGGATTATGTATGGAGGTATCCTGGCTGAAAGTCAAGTCACTTTTATTTCTTTACACAATATTAAATAACAGATTACAGCAATACACAAAATAGGTGTGGTATCAGCTAATCAGATTTGAGGATTTTGACTATCCATTTCATAGTTTTAAATATCTAGCTAGCCATCTGAACAAACACAATCCCAAGGATACCAATTGTCTATCCATTATACTTTACTCAAGAGACACAGCGGTTAAGTTTTCAGATATTCCTGATCAGGTCTACCATGATGGATTTAAACAGGAGTGGGCAGTGCTGTGCCAACAGTCATCAAACACAAGCTATCAAAACACCAACAGATCAACATCGTGGGTATAGCGTGTACACAACTGCAGGGTGGCCTTGGCGAAGAAGATAAATTTAAACCTGCTGAGAACTGCTAACTTTATAGCTGTGTGACACTAATAAAAACATTTCTGAATACTGTTGAATCAAATTAAAACTACCACAGCAACATCACCAAGAAAGGCAGGACTTCACCGAAGAAAGGATACAGGAAGTTTAGTGTTTTCCCTTTAAATACTGCAGCCTTTGAGACACCCTCAATGTCTTCTCAGCCTGCAGAGGCCTTCTATAACCAGAATGGCAATTTGAACAGCCATTAAAATGTTTTCCTGTTTGTTCCGATTGTCTAAAAATGATACCATGTTTTAGAATAATATCAAATAATAATCCAACGTGGTTTGCACACTTTGAATCCCAGTGCTGAATTTGCGTATGGCAACACAGACATGGTGGATCACTGTTCTCTGCGTTGTAAAGGACTACATGAAAACAATCTCTTAATTCAGAAGACAGAAGAACATTTTAGACTGGATATTTCATCTGTTGTTTTTGGTTCAAAATGTCCTTTCAGCCTGGAAGGACTGACAAGTCACTTAACTAATACTAACAAAAGTTATGGTAACATGAAGAAAAAAAAAAGAAGTAGTATGTGTATACATGGGATGCGCACTGACCCAACTCAGAATATCCCATTTCTGTTCCCGAGTGAGGGGGCAGGACAGTAACTCACAAGTGGCAGACCCATGAGTGAAGTATATAAGTCATGCCCCTCACAAGTGATAGTAAGCAGCATATTCTGAGTCATGCCATAGTGTGTCCAACTCTAAATCTGATACAAATATCCCAGCCTTATGCCTGCATAATTTTTTTATCTAAAAGATGTAAGAATCTACATATTAGAGAGATTTTTTTCAAGGAAGAAAACCTTGCTACTTAATTGTGCCTGCTACTGGGTAAGAAAAATGGACTCCATACAGTTGTCTAGTGGCTGGTGTCATCCATTCAGATACCTGCTGCCCTTTAAAACTAGAGAAGTAGACCGTAACATTTTACACAGGTAGTACTATTTGTCCAACATTATAAAAAGGACATTGGTGTCTCATGTTCCTTCTGTAAAGCACATCCTGACAATATAGAATACTTTACATTTCTTTGTAAGGTGGTTAAATTTTTTTTTGACAGATGTTCTGCTTTATGTGTTTTGAAGCAAGGTGAAAGATTCTTGTTTGATTTTAGGATGTTGCAAGTTACTTTTATAAGTCATCCAATAAAGAGATCAAGTACATTGTTAATTTCTTAATTCTTATTGGAAAATTTTATATCCTCAAATGCAAATTTTTTATGTCTTTACCTAGGATGGATTGTTATAAGAAAGAAGTTGCTCACTGTATCAATGTAATTTCAAGATTTAAAGATAAAGATGAAAAGACTACTAAAATTTTCTCTACTTGCTCCATACATTCTTTATGTAATACAGTGTCAATTTTATCATTCTGCATACATTAGCAATGATATTTATAGATACTGCTCATTTCCTTGAGTTGTACTGGTTTACTATGTCCATAATTTGGTTTTACCTATGTTTTTACTGACAGTTTGTAAAATTATGTATAAATCAATAAAACTGCTTTAAAAATTGTGTCCCATTAAAACAGTGTATTTTAAACTGTAAAGCTTTTACATTAGTTCTTTTTATGAAGATTTAACTTTTTCTGTTTGATTTCAGTGCTCTGTTTTGAGTGTAATAGAGGCCATTATGATGGATTCCTCCATGACATATCTTAAGGTAGAGATAAAGAGAAATGATGAAAGTAACACTGACATAAATGATTTATCATCATTTAGAAATCCTCAGTTGGTACAATAAATTATTTATCTATAAGGTTTGATTCTCATCTACATTGTATAAATATATAAAATCTTAGACTTTAACTTGCAAGCTGATTGGCTAACATGCAATCCCATGACCATAGTTTTGTGCTACAGTATTACTCAGTTGCCATAGCAGTCAGTTACAGGGGGCCCACCTGGAAAATCAATAGGGGTGGGTCCAGGGTTACACACACTACTCATATCAGTATTCAACTTAAATGTGATACATTAGCTCTGTGTTGCAACTTACATTTGTTTGCAGTGCCAAAATACCCCATTTAATTAGAAAATAGATGATAAATGCAAAGATTTTCAGAGTTGATTAGGTGGCCAGGTACCCAACAAAGGGGGGTCCACCTGGAAATTTTCAGGTATTCTGGTGAAGCAGTTTCACTTGAGTTGCAAGTGTCTGAACTGCTGCCTTCAAACTGTCAATAGTCATTTCAGCATGGACAATGCATTTCTTAACCTAGCTGCTGCTGCTAGTTTAAAGTTTCTGCATTGTAGGCTGTTGCAGCTCATTAAATGCAGCTGCTAGTTAACAGCTGCACCTGAACTGCACCAAACACAGTACAAATCCACTGAAAAAGGTTTTACTAAAATAATGTGGACTGGAGGTTTGGGCTAACAGTAAAAAAAAAAAAATACTGTCCCTTGGGTGAAATAACTGACCTTCAGTAAGCAATAATACACTCAGCCTGCAGCTTCGGGCATTATAACCTTTGTTTATCACATTCCCTTTTACGGCAACAGTTTCTCACTAAAGTCTCAACTCAGCTCCATATCTGTGGACTGTACACCATACCTCTCAACTGCCTCACATTATAAGGTACATCCCTCATCTGACCCCAGCACTGCCCTATCCTACAGCCACTGTACATGGAAAAGGTGCTGTCCACACAGAGTAGGTGCTGTAAATTTAGACTTAAAGCATAAATTCATAATACACTCTAATGCTAAAGAAAAATTAAACTTGCACAAGTAAAACCACTAATTTCTACAGTGTTCAGAGTTTTATCACCATGTTCGATGAGATGTTCTACTCTTTGAGGGTCAGTGTCCCACATTTTAGCAATAACAGATTGAGAAGTATGGTCTACCAACAAACTTCCACTTGTATACGCACTGACAATATATTATATATATATATATCTATATATATATCTATCACACACACACACACACACACACACACACACACACACACACACACACACACACAGTATATATGGTAATATGACAAAGTATCAGTCTTTATACATATCAGTCCTGGTGGGTAGCTGGTCATAAGTCTCTGCTTCTCAAGTTTAGAAATGTAATGAATTTATTGGGAGTTTACTTTTAGTATCACTACAAAGAAATCAGAGATTTTTTTTAAGAAAATCAAAAAGCCCAATAGTCATTTGGTTGTGGACTGTGTGTTTGGCTTCACTTGTTATCATCGATTCTGTAATGTTGCTCAGGAGTTGTCTTCTTTGAAGGTTAGCTAGCTTATAAAATATAATTCTGACCCCCCCCCCCCAAGCGGCTATAGACCACTTTCAGGCTGCTTTAAAGAGCTTCTACTGTTGGGATACAACCGGCAATGAGAGGTAATACAATTGGGCATGGACGTGTTCCCTTGACGTACTTACGAAACTTTCTTTGCTCCAACTGTTGTTTGTGGCCTAAAGGTTTATTTGTTCATAGACATCTGTACAGGTCAAATACAAGGCATTGTGCTATCCACTGTGTTTATCCACATTCCTGTTTTGTGCAGTCTTAAATTTGCAATGCCATAAACATCTGTGTTGATCAAAGACAAGGTTGTTTGATATCCACTGTGCTGCCTTCACTTCTTGTATGTGCTGTGTAAACATTTTGTGTGTTCCTAACCATCTGTCAGTCATGCACAAGGAGCTGAGTTAATCCACATTTCTGTTTTGTGTAGCCTAAGCATTTGTGAAGTCATACCCATCTGTGCTGGTCAAAGACAAGGCATTCTGCTATCTACTGTGCCTAGTGTTAGAATGATATTTTCTGAGCTTTTGGAGCTAGGGGGGCCTATGAGGGTGATATCTTTAAATTTAGCCCCCATTCCCTTTATGAGTCAAAGGCAGTGATGCATGAGTTACCAGGACTCACTTCAGAGCTTAAGGGGGGCTAAGCCCTGGCAAGCCCTCCTGTAATTCCAGCACTTATTGTGCCTATCTGATCTTCTGACTTGTGCAGCCTAAATGTGTGTGTTCATAATGATCTACATTGGTCATCTACAAGGCATTGTGCTAGCCATAGTGCACATCTTCGCTTCTGTGCGTAGCCTAAGCATTTGTGTATTCATAACCTTCTATTTGGATGCTAAAAAAGACATTGTGCTATCTGTATTTCAAGGACAAATATAGTTGCAAAACTATTTGTTGCAGCAATATGTCCTGCAATTGCGGGAATGACTTAAAATGGTAACAACCAACAACAATTTAAGTGCCAAGTTACTCAACTAATCTTTTTTAAGTCTAAAGCAGTTAAGTTCTTCTATGAAACAGAATACAAAAGTTTCTAAAGTAGTTCATTAGAAAATGTAATAATAAAAAGAACAGAGTTTATACAGTCGTTTCTATCGTTTCAATAATTTCCATATTAGACTGTGATGGAGACACAAGGACACATTCATCTTGATCCCAGTTGCTATCTGGACTGGAATCCTCCTCTGAACTTAGATCCCCTTCATCTGGTTCCGAGTCCTCATCACATGAGTCCATGTAATGTACCCCAAAAGCATTAATCCCAGAGTCTTCAGAGCTAGATGGGGAAGAGCATGGGTCTATTTTTGGTGTATGGACTTTCTTTGCAGGTGGACTGCCTTTAGTTACAATGGAAGCAGCTTTCTTGGCAGCAGCAGTTGGCCTTGTTTCCTGAGGATGTTGGGGCCTCTGTACATAACACATCTTGCCATTTATGCGTTTGACCTGGTAGTCATCAATAAAAAGGTCAGAGATGCTGCAGTACCGAGGCGAGTCTGGGGGCAGCGGCGGCTGGAAGACTGATGCAATCTTTAAAAAGCGCTCTGTCAAAGAGATGGAGATCTGGATGGTGTTTGAGTGCTCGCTTGGCCTGACTGGAATTTCTGTGCTGGGCAACTGCTCCACAGGTGTCATGGGCTGATACACATATTTACCTGTTGGGAGAAGGAAGACACTGTAAAATACAGTTGTAACTAGGATAAACATACTGATCCAGAAAAAGACAACAGTGAGTACAAACTTTACTTTAACTGCAATTGTTTTTAATAATGTATTTCTTCATCTGTGCAAGACTGGGCAATGTTGACTTTGACTTGCATTAGAGGTTGCTGGGAGCAAAGTATGAGTTTGTGCTGAACATCAGGTTTTTAAAGTTATGCAAACAATGCAACCAAGGCTCTGTAAAGTTTCCCTTTATTTCAGACATTTTGATGCCTGATGGTGCTTTATCTAAACAGCACTGTGATACAGTAAAAAACAAGATTCTGGTCAGAGTCAACATGGCTGCTTCAGAGCGGTGAGCCTGAGTTAAACAGTGATCGGAGCTCTTGCTGTGGCTGACGCTGTACTTACAGTACTTGTGCATGCACTGTAACCAATAATTGCACATGCACGACAAAGAGCCTGCTGTGCCCAAAATGGCCGCTATGACAATAGTGCACATGTGCAATTACTGCTGCTACTTGCGCATTCGCAATGAGCTCATGGCAGCCATCTTGGGCACAGCAGGCTCTTGCAGAACTGACAAGTGTCCAAAAAAATAGTGCGCCTGCTGAGAGGAGGGACTAGTGTGGTCACGGAGGGGAGAGACAGTGGAGAAACAATGCTACAGCAATGACCGCAGCACTGTGGAAGGCCACAGTGCCTGAAACCAGTCACGTGCTTCCAAAGTCCCTTTTCTCCTCTCCTAGCAAAACGTCTGCAGGGATCCACACATGCAGCCATAATAAGCTGGAAATGGAGCAATCTGATTGGCTGACAGCATTCTGAAAAGGTTATGTTAATGGTTGGGAACTGTAGAAGAAGTGGAATTTTAGCCCTTAAAAGATTCATTAAAAAAATAGAGGCACTATGGCAAACTGGTCTATCCCAGACTCAGCCAGCAACTGTTAACAGCTTTCTCAAACCCTTCAGATGCCTGCAAGGGTACTCAGTAGCTGTCACCCTTCAGCATAGACACTCTGTCAGGTTACCTCTAGGTCTGAATCCATCCAGAGCCACTGCTCACACAGTAGAGTGCTCCTTGATCAAGGGCAACTGACCCACATATCTCTGTCATAGCTGAGAAATATAGGTTACTCACCTGTAACAGGAGTTCTAGGAATGGTATATGTTGTTCATCCCCACTTCATGGCAGGTTCCTTGCCGCTTTAAATCTTGCCGGAAGGTCTTCAAGCTGGCTCCTCCCACCCACCCGGGTGATAAAACTCTCGGCTCCGCCCCATGATGCCAGATCTAGCCCCATGAAGCCAAGTTGTGCGTCGAAGCCAGGGAGGTTATGTGGATGAACAACATATACCATTCCTAGAACTCCTGTTACAGGTGAGTAACCTGTATTTCTACGGACATGGATATGTTGTTCAATCCACACTTCATGGCAGACTCCTAGCAGTTCTCTGGGAGGAGGGAGGCAAAACGCACACCCCCTATTTAGGAAACAAGGACTGGAGAACCGAGGCCCCAAAACCAGCATCCTGGCGTGACTCAAGGTCGATGTGGTAATGGGTAATGAAGGTGTGTGCTGACTTCCAGGTAGCAGCCCTGCAGATTTCCTGGATAGGGACGTCCCTGGATGCAGCCACCGAAGCAGTGGTATGGCGGGTAGAATGAGCTCTTATCCCTTTGGGAAGCTCCATGCCCGCCAACCTATAGCAGAGATCTATGCAGGAGGTGACCCACCTGCTTATTGTCCGCTTGGCTGCAGATCTGCCAGATGCGGCTTCAGCGTAGGTGACAAACAGCTGGCGAATCTCTCCTTGAACTTCAGCCGATCGCTCCTTATAAGACAGCGCTCTTCTAGGGTCCAAAGTATGGAGCCTATATTCGGCCTCCGAGGTGTGACTGGGGTAGAACACCAGCAGAGTCAATGCCTGGTTATGGTGAAACTCCGACATCACCTTTGGAAGGAATTTCGGGTGGGGACGCAGGACAACCTTGTCCCTGTGGAAGACCAGATAGGGAGACTCGATGGAAAGCGCCTGGAGCTCTCCCATCCTTCTGGCTGACGTGATAGCCACCAAGAAGACGGTCTTCCACGACAGATGAGAGATGTCACACCTGTGCATCAGTTCGAATGGCTTGCCCGTGAGCTTAGCCAATATCAGCAGTAGATCCCACGGAGGTGGAGGTTCTCGCACCGGAGGGGATATGTGATCAAGGCCTTTGAAAAAGCGCCCAACCACCTTCTCCTGCACCACCGACTGCTTTCTGGCCCATGCCCAGTAAGCAGAGATAGCTGCCAGGTGCACCTTAAGGGTTGTCGACCGAAGCCCTAGCTGAGAAAGAGACCACAGGTAGTCCAGAATGCTAGCCAAAGAACAGGAGGAAGGGTCCAACCCCTTATCCTGACACCAAATGGAGAATCTCTTCCATCTGAAGGCGTAGCATTTTCTGGTCGACTCCTTACGGGATGCCTCAACAAGGTTGAGGACCTCGTTGGAAACACCCAAGGCCTGGGACTCTAGCCGCTCAGGAACCAGGTCATCAGGTGTAGAGATTGAAGGTCCGGGTGGAGAACCCTCCCCTGGTTGACTGAGATCAGGTCCGGGTGGGCTGGAAGCCGCCCCGGGAGCTTGGAGCTGAGGCTGAGGAGATCTGGATACCAGAACTGGCGGGGCCAGTCTGGGGCTACCAGAATCACCTGCGCCTTGTCCCTCCTCGCCTTGAGAAGCACCTTGTGGATCAAGGGAAATGAGGGAAAGGTGTAGAAGAGGCCCAGGGTCCACGGCCTCGAGAAGGCATCCCCCTACAGCAAGCCCTGCTGAGGGGGGCGGGCATGAAACAGCCTCAGCTTCGCATTCTCCCTGGAGGCAAACAGGTCCACCTGAGGTGTGCCCCAGTGGTAGAACAGATTGTGTACCACCTCCGGCAGGAGAGACCACTCGTGAGATGCAGCCCCTATCCGGCTTAGGGTATCGGCCAGAGTGTTGGAGGCTCCTGCCACATGGATGGCTAGGAGATCCGCCTCCAGGCTGCACACGAGGGACCAAGTGCGGAGAACTTCCTTGCACGGGGGCAAGGAGCGCGTCCCGCCCTGGCGATTTAGACAGTACATGGTCGTGGTATTGTCCATCTGGACCTGGACCACTTGACCCCGTACAAATGGAGCGGAGGCGGTGAGGGCTAGTCGGACCGCCCGAAGCTCCAGCAGGTTGATGTGGCATTGGGACTCCTGAGGAGACCAGAGGCCGTGTGCTCTGTGATCCCCCAGATGGGCACCCCAACCCATCAGAGAGGCGTCGGTCGATAGAGTGACCGTCGGCTCGGGGCGGACAAATGGGATGCCCTCCTGCAGATGAGCTGGAACGATCCACCACTGGAGAGCGTTCCACATCTCCTGGGTCACTGCCACTGGCTGGTCCAAAGGACTGGAGTGCAGTGACCATTGGCTGGCCAGTTCCCATTGTAGCTGACGCATGTGCCAACAGGCCCAACGGACCATGCTGGTGCAGGCCACCATGAGGCCCAGGAGGCACAGGAAGTCCCGGGCAGGGAGCAATTGCCCAACCTGAAATGATTGGGCAAAGGAGGAAAGAACCTCGGCCCTGTCCGCCGGGAGCCATGCTCTGGCTCGAAGAGAGTCGAGTTCTGCCCCGATGAATTGAATCACCCACGTTGGCATGAGTTCCTCGTTGAAGAGGAGGCCAACCTGAGAGCAAACCTGGAGGGCCAGATCCCTGGACCGCTCCACCTCCGGGCTGGAGGGGGGCCGCAATCGTCCAGGTAAGGGTACACCCGGACCCTTCGGTGCCACAGGAATGCTGTCACCACTGCCATGCATTTGGTGAAGACCCTGGGAGCTGGAGAGAGGCCGAAGGGCATGGCCCGGAACTCATAAAGGGACCCCTCTGCTGTGAAGCGGAGGAATCGCTGGTGGGACGGACGGATTGGGACATGAAAGAACGCATCCTGGAGGTTCAGAGAACAGAACCACACGCCTCGTTCCAAGGATGGAATGATCTGAGCCAGAGTCACCATCCTGAAGGTTCGAGACCTTAGGAACCTGTTCAGGTCATGTAGGTCTAGAATGGGGCGCCAGCCCCCTGTCCGTTTTGGGACCAGGAAATACTTGGACACAAACCCTGGGTCTGGTGGAGGATCCGCCACCTCCCTGATCACCTCCTTCTGGAGGAGCAGGGCAATGTCGGCTCGATGGGCCAACAGAGAGGCCACGGATCCCGTAGCCCACCGTGGGGAGACGGCTCGGAAGGGCGGGGCCTGCTCGAATTCCAGAGGCAGATCCTTTCCTACCACTTCCAACACCTAGCGGTCCGTGGTGATAGCAGACCAGGTGGTAAGAAAGTGGCGGAGCCGCCACCACATGGTGGGAACCCAGGGGGGAGCGACAAGGCTGGGGACGACACTCCTCAACCCGACACTGGGCAGGCTTGGAGGAGGGACCGGCCAAGGGACCTCCCGGGCCTTTCCTTCCTGGCTTCCTGCTGAAGGAAGCTGCAGGCTTGGCTTTGGGGTGCCAAGTGCGAGCCTGCTGGCCCTGATGCTGGTGTTGCTGGGCCGAATGTGCCGCAGGGGCAGAAGGCCGAAAGGGCTTACGCTGCTGCTGGCGGCCTTTGTCCTTCTGGGCAGACGTGACTGAGTCCAAGGTGGCACTGGACTTCTCGATCCTCTGCAAATGACCCTCCACCCTGGGACCGAACAGGTCGGTACCCAGGAAGGGGACGTCTGCCAGCTTGTGCTGGGTATCCGCCGTGAAGGTGGAGATCTGCAGCCAAACTCTGCGGCCCATGGCCACTGCGGCCGCTACTGACCAGGTACAAGAGTCTCCAATGTCAAGAGCAGTTTGGAGCTGCTGCTTTGCCACCGCCCTTCCCTGATCCCGCACCTGCTTGACCGTAGTCTGGAGGTCAGCCGGGAGATGAGGAATCACCTCATCCAGGGAGCCCATAAGGGCGTGGGAAAAGTGTGCCATCAGCACGGCTGAACTGGCCTGACGAAGGCCTAGGGAGGACGCAGCGTATGCTTTACGCCTGGCGTAGTCCAACTTCTTGGACTCTTTATCGGGAGGCTTGTCCTTGTCCCTAGCATTTATGGAACGCCGGAAAACGCTGTCGGTCACAAGCCCCTCCGCAGAGGGGTGCTCCAAAGATTTGGAGAGTGAGCCGGTGGGGACCACATACTTCCTGGCCATCCTGGCCGAAGGAGCAGGACAAGAAGCCGGCTGCTGCCATAACTCCAAAGCTGGGCCAACAATGACTTCAGCCACCGGAAAGGCCTCCGTGGGAGAATCCCCTCGGTCCAGTATCTCCATGAGGGGATACTTGGCCCGCTTTGACACGGGTTCGAGCTTCATCCCAGTAGATTCTGAGATGAGCCGAAGCATACCCATGAATGAGGATGGGCCCTCGTCCACTGACTGTCCCCCAGTGGATTCCAGGTCGAGGGGCCTGGAGAACAGTGAAGAGTCATCATCAGACTCCGAGGAGTCTGCAAACAGCTGCCTAGGGCCTGAGCCACCCTCCAACTGCCGAGGCCGATCGGGAGTGAGGGTGACCGACAACCGATGGGGCAACCCATGACCTGACCGAGAATCCTTGGTCGGAGCCCCAGATTTAAGTTGTGGAGGCGGGGGTTCCACCACAGTGGGTGGCGCAGCTGGTTTTGGCCGAACAACCGGTGCCGGCTTGGACTCCTCGATAACCACGAGGGGTTGTATCGGCTGCTCCGGTGAAAGCCACTTAATGGCTGGAGAAAGCGACGGGGTCTGCTTTTTCCCGGTCAGAAGGAGCTGCTGCCACATCAAGTTCTCGTAGCATCGATGCAATTTGCGCTGAAGCCTTTCCTCCGAGGAGGAAGAAGACGAGGACGAGCGGCACCGCCGCTTTCCTCGGTGCCGAGACTGAGACCGCCGATGTCGGCGGGATCGACTGGACCAAGAAGAGGTCCAAGACTGAGACCTTCGGTGTTTCCGAGGTTGGGTCTGGGAGGGAGCAGGGGAAACCCGTTCCTCCCTCGGCTCGGGAACCTTAACCGGGGACTCCGGCACAGGAGGCGCAGGCAAGTCCTCGGTTTCCACCGGGGGGGACCGGTGAAGAAGGGTTGTTGGCTTCTCCAGTCGACAGCCCATCCGACGGGTCGAGAAAAATCTCGACCGCGTCGACGGGTGTCTCGGCCGGCTGACCTGACGGGGACACCATGAAGCCAGCGGCCTTAGCTGCAACCTCGACTGAAGTCGAGTGTCAACTGTCCGGGGAAGGGGACCTCTCCCGCTCCCACGAATGCCGACGGTGGGACTTACCCTTTGAGTCCTTCTTTTTGGACCGAGAGGAATGTCCCGATGGACCCTCACCTTTTGTAGAGAGGGATTGACAAAGCTCCTTAAAAGAAGCTGTGTAGGAGGAGCCCAAGGAGAACGGGATAAATGCCGCCGCCAAGGAAGACAAAGATGCAGCCTGGGCCGCCTCCTCCTCGAGGGCGATCATCTGCTCAAGTTGCTCAGTCAAGCCCGCCGCCGCGGACAACACCCAATGGGCCTCCTTTGACTTCACCGGAGGAATATAAATCCGCAGGGTCGTTGAGTCTGGCAGCACGGTCTTCGAGGACATTGACCGGTGAAGGACCTGACAATTCGTAAGGCCTGTGGATCGTGATCAAGCCCAAGGCAATAAATGCACGTGGAGTGTGGATCGGTCCGAGACATCTTCTGCCCGCATGGGCACCACCGAAATCTGGGAGTTGACTTATCCATCGCAGCCGCGAAAGAAGAAACAGACCGAAGTCTAGAAAATGTAAGAATAAGTTTCGATTTAACCGACGAGTCTGGATCCAGGCCTAAAATGCAGACGCTAAGGAGGGAACCTGAGCTTCCAAGCGGTAAGAAAGATCTGGCGTCATGGGGTGGAGCCGAGAGTTTTATCACCCGGGTGGGAGGAACCAGCTTGAAGACCTTCCGGCAAGATTTCAAGCAGCAAGGAACCTGCCATGAAGTGTGGATTGAACAACATATCCATGTCTCTAGAACTCCTTACTTTAGGAACAGAATATGCTAACTGCAGCCTTCTCTTTGAAGGCTGAAATATAGTTTTTGTCAGTTATAAATCAGTTAACTGTACCTCAAAGGACCTGGTCATGGAAACATGAAGTATATAAACAAATATTGTTTTGATACTTCAAGATATGTACACACAGAATACTACTTAAAAAACTATGGGGAACAGTAATTCCACAGAAATAAAAAGAAAATAGTTTTGAACAGTTGGTAACACACAGAAAAAAAACACTATGTCCTTCTTCTCTATTTAGCGGCGTACAAAAGCTTACCATACTGGATGCCTTGGTGAATCAGGGCAGACTTGAACCATTGATGTCAACTGCTTGGAGTCTCAGCCTGACTAACCTTTCAGGCTCTGCCAGACCTCAAGATCCAGCTGGCCCCACCATGACACATCATCCAATATGCCACTCTGACAATCATAGCTTCAACCTTCTTATGTCCTGGAAAACCTATCTGGAAAGACTGGACCAAACTGGAATTTTGGGGTTTCATGTTTTGCGAGGTCCATCACTGTGTTTTCCCTCCTGTCTTGCACAGCAAGAGTGACTCCTTCACAAAACATGAAAGGTACGTTTTTGCTTTCAGCTCTCCCAATAATCTGGCCAAAGAGATTGTAATCACTCTCCAGAGTCATCTTGCATGCCTGTAGCAGCTGCTTTAGTAGACAGTTTTTATCTCAGCTGAAATACTTAGAAGTGGTCTGGCTCATAACAGAAATTAAACACAGAAACATGAAAAAAGAATTACACAAACGTTGTTACAGGAACATTCTTGATAATTATCCCAAGTGGTCTGAAAGCCTATGAAAAGTTTTTTTAAAACTAGGTATTAGTCTTACCTGTACCTTGCAGTAGCCCAAAGAGGTACAGTTGATTAAGTCTGTCATATACCGATAATACATTGCTACCATTTTACAGAACTTTGTGATGTTATGGAGGAACAAATTGTGCTTGACTACATGTAGTTAGGCATAGCTTGTTCCTCCATGACATCACAAAGTTCTGCAAAATGGCAGCAGTGTAGTATCAGTATATCATAGACGTAGCTTCATCTCTGGACTGCTGCCAACTACAGAAAGTCTCATACTGCTTAAAAGAACTTTTCATGGGCTTTCAGACCATGTGGGCCACTGTTCATGAATATTCCCCTTTAAAAAACAATTTAGTGGGGGCATGAACTGGAGTCACCAAGGCAGGACACATATTTGTGCAGCTCCATGAAAAATCCTAATAAAACTGATTTTAAAGTTATTTAAACATCAAGTTTAATGTCTGGCTTTACAAAGGTTTTAGAGCATTTATTTGTGCAGCTTCCAAATTTTTTGCTGGGTTTTTGGTCCATAACCAAAGATGGGAAACCCAAGAAAGAATACAGGGAGGCAAGGTCCTCAAGCAGCAATCTTGAGTGATGGCTGGAAGCATTCTAGTACGGAAGAGGGCCATGAACCCAATCCCAGTCTTAAGCACATTTTGCGGGCCATCACAGCACTTTTTTGAGAGCAGTGGCGTTGGGTTGTGGAAACCACTGGATCTGGTGGTGGGCATTGTCTTCACTGGGGTGAGTCTAGTGGGCAGAAGGAGCAACCAGATGGAGGACCCAAAGGAGTTCTGTGGTCCAGAAAGAGATAACAAAAAACAAAATAAATTAAAAAATAAACTATTTTACTAACCAAGCACATCCAAAACATATACATCCTTAAAAATACACAGAGAATAACCCCTATGACCCAACATGATGCCATGCAGGTCACCTGGGTTCGGGAGCAAACTCAAGTCACTGTGTCGGGAGTCAGGCCAGACCACAGCAGCTGTCACTAGATGCGGTGAGGTCAGAAAGGATGGCATCGGGCACCAGATGTTGCAGTGACTCCTGTGGTGGGCCAGGGGAGCTTGCTCTTTTCATAGATGTTGCTGTGTGCGTCTGAGAACACCAGAACCACCCCCCTAAGAGGACAGGATAGATAACAAGATAAAAAATATCATTGCAGTCTGCATGATAGCCGACATCCCTGGCTCCCCTGGGTCCTAGCGCCGACATAGGATTCTGTCCACTTGGTGGGCTGCCTTGCTGTGGGAGGATGGCCCTCCACCTGGAAAGGAAGTCGTGGGAGCCATCGGGGACAGATGGATGTGGGGAGATAGGAGAGCACCAGGCCTGACCAGTGTATAGCACTGAAGAGCAGTGGCTGACGAAGAAAAAGCTGTATGAAGAATTAAAAAAAAAAAAAAAAAAAAAAAGAAATACACCTATTAGCGTGTGATTATTTCCTGTGTTGAATATATTTTTACCACATTCATTTTATTTATTTAGTTTTTGTTAACCGGGTAGGTGCACTAGCCATAAAATGACTATTTTCAGGCATGACACGAGAGAGTACAACAAAAAGATAACAGTTGAACAACAGCAACATGGGTACAATAATACAAATAGAGGAACAGTACAGCAGTGCTACAAAATACAATGAGTAGAAACAACAAAAATAATGGCAAGCATTATACAAATAATGGCAGTAAGATATATAATAAGTGCAGAAACCATGGACCCGACCTGTGGAGTGAAAGGGTTAATAAGATAGTAAGGTTATATAGAGAGAAATGTGAGGAATGTTCAAACATAACAAGAAAGACTGACAGAAGGAAGATCAGGGGTGGTAATTGGCAAAACAACAGTGGATGGTCAGCAACAAGGTTCGAGAAGGAAAGAGAGCTAGTAGTCAAGAAGTTATTTGTTTAAATGCGGTAAATTTCATCTGCTAATACAGGGCAACCCTCTTAGTATGAAGTCATGTTGTAACAAGAAAATAGTAACCATATGAAAGGCATGCAGTTGGCTGGCTACTATGTCTCCTGCATAAGGAGACAAGCCACTGAAACAGAACATTCTGTTTTGTGCACAGAGCTCTGAGATGCATATGAATGGCTTCTGTCAGCTGGACAAGGTGCATTCCTGTTGCATACCTAATTAGACAGCCAGGTGATCATGTGAATACACAAATTCAGATGTCTTGCTGCTGAAAGAGGTCTGTGGTAATAATGATTTCAGTAAACAATGTAGTCCCTGTGTAGCCGCTAAAGATCAAGCACAACCTCTGAAGCATAGTGTGTTTTAGGGTGGAACACAACAGTCACAAATCACCCCACTAGAAATTCAGCCACCAAACTATGCGTTAATAACACTTGCGCACTAAATTGAAATGTATACCTTGACTCTCCATCAGAATGTCATGGCATCAGATTCTTATGGTATGATACTCTAGGCACATTATACTGCAGTTTTAGTGAATATGGTGGTGTTATGGATGTAGTCATTTTTTGTACATAAAAAAGTCTTTTTGAACTTTTGTGTCAGGAAGAGTTGACAAAATTTTTCCTATGCACACCCTAAAAATTAGTTGAAAGCCCTGAAAACCACTGTATGCCATGAACCACAGTTACCATGGTACTGTAAATCAGCCAAGGTATCTATACCGTGACTTCCTTAGTTGTCCAGCGATTAACCATATTTAGGGTATATCTGCATCAGGTTGAATGTTGAGGATAATTTTTTTCAATATCTGGAACTATTGTATCTGGGATTATGGAAATTTTAAGAGCAATCCTTTACCCCTCCCCGTTCTGAAAGAAGGGTGGGCATGGCCCAGGGAAACCTTCCGTGTCTTCAGCTCTAGTCTCAGGCTGGGCTGAAGCTAAACAGTGAGTAACACAGCTTGTGCTGTCATCCCAATACTGTTAGTAATGAACAAAGGAATGGCTTAAAAATCTAACTTTCAGTATCTGTAAATTTTCTTTCTCTGAGTGCTAGTTGCAGGGCTGTGGTACCACTGATGTAAATATCAAGCATTTGCACCCTCTAGTTGACTTTCCATTGGAGGACTTGCCCTCTAGTCTGTCTGAGGAATTAGAAGACACAGAGTACAGACATGAGAAAAAAAAAATGACCTGGGAAGTTGAAAGAGCTTTGTTCGCAGTGGAGCTTAAAATGGCAAACTTGTGACATGCAGAAGGGGGTGCCTGTTATGGGATTTGAAAATACAGATTCGCTTGATATTTTAGTCAGTGGTATCACAGCCCTGTGACTAGCACTAGGAGACAAAATTCAAGTTTTTCTTGTCAGAATGATGCCAATAGTTATTTTGTATGAGGTGTCAGGCATTCAGTCTCTTTTGTCTACTGAGAACATACAGGACCAAGGTAAACAAAACAAAAAGAAACGGCATAGCACGTGCAATGTCCTGTAGACCTACACAACACAACACTGCAGATTTATTATTTATCAAGGGAAACAATAATTGAAACCCAGTAAAAAGCAGCAATTGTGCAATTAGAATTATTAAAGGGAACATAAACTGTTTACATTTTGTTTTTATTTAAATGAGGGCATAATTAAAGTCTGTTTAATACCGTGTGTGTTTTATTAACTAGTCCTATTTTTCTTTATTTATGATCCCTTGTTAATGCTACCCCCATATTTATTTTTCTTCTTTTAATTTATATTTTGCTTTTGAGACAAAAACTAATAATACAGGTTACAATGATATAAGCCACCAAAATACAATTTTACAGGCAGGTAGGGTGTTACTACACTTAGATTACACAGTCTCAGTGTAAGCCATACAGCACTTGGGGAGAAACACAGAAACAGAGAATCTGACAGCAGGTACAGGCCGCCGCTTGGCCCACCTAGTCTGCCCATTTTTTCTGCCTATATTGTCACTGCAGACTCTACTTGATATCCAGCTCCCTCCGCCCCCTTGCTTCCCACTAAGATTCCCTTGTGCCTATCCATGCATGCCTGAAAAAGAGGTCTATAAACTACATATCATTGTCTGAACAGTTGCTGCCACTTTACAGCACTTAAGTGTATATATTTGATTTACATTAGATTCATGTATCACTACAATTAATGCTAATCCTCCAACATCCCAACTTTTTTGAACTAATAGTCCAGACACCTCAGTATAAAGCTTCTGCAATGCCCTAACATAAAACTTGTTGGTCGAACCAACTCAAATTATATGCAACAACATTCACAAAAAACATGTTATGAGTTGAAATCTGAACCTGCAATCAAGAAAAGTCATTAGACAGATCCTCAGCACATGGTTTCTCTACCCCCTCTAATGGCTGCCAACAAGTCCCACTGCCCCTTAGAGGAAGTACAAAGTACAGGCTTTGGAGGCACAACAAATCAGTGAAAAGAAAAGTAAAAAGTCCCTGGCTATACAGGCTGCACCATTTTTAGCTATACGCTATATGACCGCTATACTTGAATTAAATATGGATTACAGAGACTACTACCAAGGGTCGACTTTAGGGGGAAAAAACTACTGGCCATTGGGCCAGAGACTACCGATAATTTGGTGGCACACAGAACTTCATGGTGGCCTGCAAATGTTTCTGAAAATTTAAAGCGGAACACAAGATGTCGATGTCACAGGAGTGCTAGAAGCCTGTATATTGGCCATTTATGCATTTAACCCACTTATAAGAAGTCAAATGCATTTGCATTTTTCATTCTCACTTGTCCGACTGCAGTGAACTGGCGCACTTGGGAAGGTAGAAAGCCACTTTCAGAAAGTGGCAGTAAAGGGGTAAGACTGCATCCCTGAGATGAGGCAGCAAGTACTGTGAAGGGTTCAGACTAGCTGCCCTGAAATGTCCCGGGGTGGCAAAGTGGGATGAGTACGTAAGGAACTACCAATGCAACAAACTGAACCCCTGGTTGGACTGTTCAGTATTTTAATTCAGACACATTTTTTTGTGCAGGAGGCTCAACATTTGAAAGAAAATGCCACATGATGTCTTCCGTGTGTAATAAAACCCTTTTCAAAGCAAACTGGCTCTGCGTTTTTTATTTACAATGTGACTTCACAAGCAAAAGATCAAAAGACTCACTGTACCTCTTATCAGTCAGGTCGATTATGTTTTATTTTTTTCACAAAGGTTTGATAGACACTGACCGGACAGTACAGCATCACAAATTAGGATATAAGGACTTTTTTCTTCACAAAGGTTGGATAGCTACAAAGCTCCCTTTAGCCGTGTGCCAGCCCCGACTTCCCCCTAGACTGCTAGGCACTGACCTGAGAGTACGACAGTAGAAATAAGGACTTTGTTTCTATGTTTTATTTATTTATTTTTCACAAAGATTGGATAGCTGAAAAGGCCCCTGAGCTGTGTGCCAGTCCTTGACTTTTCCCCCACAGACTACTGCTTGACTCTGATGTAATAGTAGACTAAAGTATTTTAAGTCAAGATCCGACAGATGCAGATTGAAGCAGCAAGCTGTGTGCCAGCACGTCCCCACATTCACCAGACTAACAGACTAGACTGCTGAATGACTCTGACATAGTAATAGACTTTTTTAGTATTTTAAGTCAAAAGTAGAATGAGACTTGCATATTTTTTAAATCAAACTCTGCAGATGCATACACAGCAAGCTATGTGCCAGCAGCCCCTGCCCCCACGTTCACCATCAAGTTACTGAAAGTTAAGACTGCTGCTTGACTGACTAGTAATAGACTTGCTTAGTCTTTTAGATCAAAATAGAATAAGGAGACAGTTTTTGTTTTTTAACCAAGATCCAACAGATGCAAGTGCAGCAAGGCATGTTCCAACCCATAGCCCCACAGTCACCATATACAGTGCTGCTTGGCTCACAGACTAAGTGCCGACTTTTCAATTTAATTAAAAATTAGACTGAAGGAAACTTTTTTCCTGGATTGTTTTTCTTCTGCTGGATTAATTAACTGTTAGAGGAGCAAAATGAGTGCTGGTCCCTGCCCCACCTTCACCACAGTCTGCTGCTGGACTATAGACTGATGGAGTTTAATAAAAAAGGCTGCTTACATTAAAAAGAAAATGTTATATTTTCAATCTGTTGATTAGCTGCAAAAGCCCCTCCCCCCACGTTCACCAGACTCCTGTTTACCTCTCAGACTTAACTCACACTTTTAAAACGAAAGCAGTACTTTGTAGGAAAACAGGTTTTTTTTTTTTTAGTTTTGCTTAGTTTTTAAAACAAGAAATTTGATTCTGTAGCTGCAGCCAAGAGTAGCAAGCTGCATGCCAGCCCCCATCGCCACACCATAACCCGAACTGAATTTCTGTAATTAATGCAGATCTTTAGTATTTTTCACCCTTGCCCAACTGAAAGCACAGTTAAAAAAAATCAGTTTTTTTTTTTCTGTTTGCACTTGTTGGTCAGACCGACTGATCAGTACACCCTCAGACTTCTCTCTCACACAAAGAATCCTCTCCCAAGCAGTATCACGACTGATCTGGTGGCAAAGATAGAAGGGGACTGTACTTACAGCTCCATATGTGGCACCTTCATTGGTTCTCCAGATATGTCCATCACGAAATGCGTCTTCCCACTTGACCTCCTTTTCCCGCCGCACTGTTCTGACGAACGAGCACAATACCATCATGTGATGCAGGTGGGAGCCCTGAAACCATCATGTGGTTTACAGTGACATGTCGTGCAGGGCCCCCACTTGCATGTAAGTGCGCCGCCACATTATCTAGTGTTCCCTTCCTGAGCTGTGCACGCTCGGATGCTTCTACTCGCGCATGCACATAACACTGATTTCTTAAAGGCTCAGTATCAGTAAAAAGTACATGCCGGGGAAAAAGTTTTGTTGGCCATGCGGGCCAGCAGCTGGCATTCATACAGTGGCCCGACTCAAATTCTGGTGGCCTCGGGCCACTGCTAAAGTCGACCCCTATACTAATGTAACAAGTATTGCATCGACAGTACAAGAAAATAGTTTTTCCTTTTTTTTTAATGTGTCTACTATGTATTCCTTATTGAAAGTCACCTTGAGGCAAAGGGGCATTGTTCAGAGCTGTTTGAATGTCCCTGAAAGTAGGTACTTGGAATGTGAATGCAGTGGAGTCAAGTCGTCTGCAGAGGGCAAGTTTAAATAGAGTGACTATGAGGAGTTCCTATGTCAAAAAATCTTTATATTATGTAATCAAGCACCTAGCCTTGTGCAGTATGAGCAGAGGCCAGTGGTGGAACTCGTAAGGAACCATCCCGAAAGAACTGCAACCAGGTTGGTTGCAGAGTGATAAAGTAAGTGAATCAGATTGCCTTGTCCCACCATCCAGGGCTCTTGGGAGCTTCTGGTATGTGTAGGTGCCTCAGATACATACTGCAAAACTACTGCATAACATTTTGCTTACCAACATCCAGAAAAACAGATCAAATGCCACCTTGCATATTAAACTAATATGGTAACAAAGTACCTGGGAAGCATTTGCAAACAAGCTTTATGCACGCACTGTGAAGTTTCTGCAAGTGCGCAATGAACTTTCCATACTGAAAGGCTCGCTGTGCCTAGGGGTGCACAGGCAAATAAGGAATCTAATTAATATGCGTGTTCTGAGATATTGGAAGCCTTCTGCACGTGCCAATAGCCTGCCTAAGTAGCGTTAATTAACACATTCAAGCCGTAAACAAGTCCTGTACCAATATACACCAACTGTATAGCAATACAGGAGTTGTGGTTGCAATAAAACCTAAGTCTGCATAAAGCTGTACCATGCATACGTGCGGACTATGTTTTTATTTCACATATTTGTACTTTAATTCATAACTTGTACAAAGTTTCACCTTTTTCCACCAAACTTGGGTGACAGCATTTGGACCACCTCTCCCCTCACGACCACATTAGTGGTGACCTGCAACTCCTACCCAATATGGGTGTTGGGCACTTGTCCACAAACGAATTTGGGATGGGAGTTGCAAATCACCACTACATATTTTTTTTTTTGTAAACTCAACCCTAGATCAGCTGTATAGCCAGACATTCACAGTTAACTTGGAAGTCAGGGTCAATATTCAATACTGTGATCTCCAGGCTACTGTGAATATAAAACATAACCCATTCACCTTTCTCAGTTAATCTACCTTTTCTGACATGGATATACAGGTAGACAGAAATGGCAAGCTCAGACTGAGGGATACAACCTCCCTCAGCCAATATGTCTGGGGAATATTCAGCAATCTAGTACTTAGGCTCAGCCCTTTTAAGAAGAGTGCTTCAAATATTTATATGTGTACTTTTTTAACTTTTTATATTTGTGTTACTTGAACTTTGTAACCCCCCCCCCCAAAGCTACAAGAAAACATGTAAGTAAACATCCTTTACAGAGACATAACAGCAGCAGTCCATGGCCAACAGCTGCAGCAGAGGCAGGCAGCAGACATCAACCACAAGTGTCAGGCCGCAGGCATGACCCATTTGGAAATTAGCCAATGGGCTCTTGCTGATGCTGCAGTGTTGAGAGATAAAGATTGAGTTGAGGGTGGCAGGTGCAGCATAGAATACAAAGACGGAAAAAACAATTCAATCTTTAGTAATAGATGTAGAATTCAATCTTTAATAATAGATGTAGATTTGTATTATTATGCACAAACAACACACACCACTGCAATCGTTATTCATGACCTAATCTACTCTAGCCTAAGGTCAGATGCTCAGGCTGGATTGACACCTGGAGATTCATGCACCCCCATTCTAGGAACTATACACATTACTCAGCTGTCCATAAGACTTACTCTAGAATTGATTTAACCTTCACCCAAGTAGAACACTTAGATTACTTAAGGGATACACAGATAGGAGATATCATCCTATCAGACCATGCACCTGTAATGAGTTCCTGGAAGTTGGGTATCCAAAAAAGAAACTCATTCTGTCGTCTAAACCCAGCTTATCTAAAATCTGACCAGTTTAAGGAGTTTATCACGGACAAAATCTCCGAAATTCTGTCCAATAATGTTGATCCTGATACCTCACCTGCCGTTCTCTGGGACACTATTAAAACGGTCTTACGTGGTCACATTATAAACTACACCTCACAAAAGGCAAAAGACCGTAAACATAAGAGCCAACTAGAGGAAACGTTGCATTTTCTCCAAATGTTGCACACACATGGTGACACCACTATACTCCCACAAATCCAGCAAATTAAACAAGAGCTAGACAGACTAACCCTGCAACAGACCGAAATTGCTCTTTCCTTTCTCCGTCAGAGGTATTATGAAGTCGGCCCCAGGGCCACAAGACTGCTAGCATATCAAACCAGAAAACAAAGGAAACTGGCCACTATAACATCCATCCGCCATCCAGTGAGAGGTACACCTCTGAGTAAATTAAATGATATCGTTGAGGCATTCACAACATATTATTCTACGTTATACACCCCAGAACACCCTGCATCCACCAACTCCATAAGGAAATTCCTGCATGCTCTTGCTCTTCCTAGAATCATGCTACAGCAGGGTGAACAACTGCTGAATCCAATTACAATGCAGGAACTTACTAGCGCAGTGGCCCATGCTAAAACTATGAAGGCCCCAGGCCCTGAGGGCTATGGAGCCGAATTTTATAAAGCAGCAAAACAGCTCCTCCTTCCCACTCTGCTTAAAACGTGTAACTCTGTCCTTCAGGGTGACTTGCCCCCCCCCCACCTGGGCATATGCTACGATCTCAGTTATCCTCAAATCAGGGAAAACCCCACAATTATGCGAATCTTACCGCCCAATCTCCGTACTGAATACAGACTACAAATTATTTATGGGAATAACAGCCCAAAGATTAGAAACCATCCTCCCACAGCTTGTTAATAAAGATCAAACGGGCTTTGTAGGAGGCCGACTACTACGGATAGTATTAAAAGAACCTATCATATTATTTTGGAGATGAATGCATTGGGCCCCCTGCTAGTCCTGGTAACTTCGATTTAGAAGGCCTTCTCGACAGAGTTTATTGGCCGCTTTTTATATTCAGTTATGGAATCAATGGGACTCCCTGGGGCATTAATTCAAGTCATTTCCAACATCTACACCTCTCCTAAAGCCTGGGTTAGGGTTGCTGGACATCACTCCACCCCCTTTTCTCTACATAGGGTCACTAGGCAGGGGTGCCCTTTATCCCCCTTACTATTCGCCTTATTTATGGAACCATTAGCACAACTAATTAGACAATCACAGGACATCTCCGGAGTTGTGGCAGGTGATGTGGAACACCGCATTGCTCTCTATGTGGACGATGTACTCCTCTACCTAAGGAACCCAGCCACTTCATTCCCGAAGATAGGTCACCTACTTAATAAGTCTGGAGACCTTTCGGGTTACAAAGTGAATATAGCAAAAACTGAAATTCTAACTTTTCAATATGTTCCCGATCAAAGTATTCAGGAACAGTTTCCATGTAGGTGGGATATCAACAAGCTTCAATACTTAGGAATAACCCTCTCTAGAGACCTGCGAGATGCATATAAGTATAATTATGTCCCCTTTACTGCGTGTCTTAAAGATGACCTAGCAAACTGGGGTACGCTCCCACTAAGTCTATCTAGGAGAACAGACCTTCTGCGTATGATCACTCTTCCTAGAGCGCTCTACCTTTTTAATAATATTCCCATTTCGCTCCCTCAATCTATATTTAGGGACTGGAACAGAGCTATTTCACACTTCATATGGGCAGGTCGTAAGCCTAGAGTTAAGTTTAAAACATTGACTATTCCAAGGGACCTGGGAGGTTTATCCCTGCCCGATCTATACTGCTACTATCAGGCTGCATGCCTACCCCATATGTTTGCTAGGCAGATTCAGGATGGTGAGGCACATTGGGCAGATCTTGAACAGTACATCATTTCAGACCTGGACTACGTTAATACACTTTACTGTGATACGCCCCATTCGGAAGACTACCAAAAACTACCCCTGGAAATCAGATATAGAATGCTGGCCTGGCATCAAATTAGGAGGCGGCCTCGAATCTCTCCCTTTATTCCATTAATATGCCCCATAGCTGCCCTACCTAACTTTCTTCCTCGGAAGCTAGATTATGCTTTTCAGCAGTGGACAAGATATCAGCTTAGATATCTATTTCAGATTATAACAGATGGGAGATTCTGGTCCTTTCGGGAAATACAAGCAAAATTTGGTCTGCCTAGCTCGCACCATTATAGGTATCTACAACTAAGGCACTATTACAGCTCCTTGCCACTTCTGGTGCATGCTCCAGATTGCTGACCCCAGTTAATTACCTCCATACAATCCATGCTTTCCTCCCCAAATCAAGGACACCTAATCTCAACCTTTTATAAGTCCTTAATAACCTCGCACCAGGAAAATTTAAAGATAACCTGCCAGAAATGGCAACACGAACTGGGTACACCTATAGAATTAGAACAATGGCAGCAAGCATGTCGACAGGTTGCCCGTACCTCTAGCTCTCATCAATGGCGAGAGTTTGCTTGGAAATTCCTAATCAGATATTTCTATACTCCAGAGATCTCTAGCCATTTTGAGCAAAACGACACAGCTTCCTGCTGGCGACTATGTGGTGAGAATAAGGCTCATTTAACACACGTGATATATGGTTGCCCCAAATTGACTCCATTTATTCAAGCTTTGCAGTCCGAAATCCAATTAATTTTAGGAATCCCCTTCCAACTCTCCCCGCAACTTTTCATTCTCTTGATTTTTCCCAGAGATATTAAGGACCAAAATATTCAATACCTATTGGCGATTCTTCTTACATCTGGGAAAAAAGCTATAACTAAACTATGGAAGGCCCCTGCCTCTCCTACCCTAGAAGACTGGCACACCATAACAAAGCAAATCTATTATATGGAAAAAATAACCCATAAACTGAACAACCGTGTAGAGGCCTTTGACTCAAGGTGGAATAGATGGCTATTGTATTATGCATGAAAAGATCCAGCATTCGTTCCCTGATGGAACAACTGCGTTAATTCTCGGTTTCTCTCCCCCCCCTTTTTTTTATTCTCTTCCCCCCTCCCTTTCTCCGAGACTATAATGGATTCCTACACTTAGACAATTGCAGATCTAGCAATAAAAGACCCCTGAAGGGTTCCCGATGACCATTAATTGCACTCCTAATTGCTCTGTTTGGAGTCATACTATCACAGCAGCCTTCCAATTAGCATTTAAAGGGAACAAGCTTTCTGATGAATTAGGATTGGGGAATGTACATGTTTATATAAATATACATGTGAATCCAGGTAATCTGTACTATTCTGTAATAGTAATAGTCCTAGTTTTTATAACCTTATTGTATTCACTGGCTCTATGGATTCTCATAGATTTTTCTTTGCTGTATTTATGTGAAGAGACTACTGAAGTGAATGTATGTAATGTAAAGTCTGTACCCGATGATAATGATAATAATATTGATGAATATCAATAAAAAGAGAATAACAAAAAAAAGGTCAGATGCTCAAATAGCTGCAGTCCTTATGATAGTTGTACAATTAGAAATGGGGCACTGCTAGAGTAAAGCCCATAAGGATGCTACACAGAATAGTGCAGTTACTGCAGGAAATTGTGCAATTTCAATTGCAATTAATCCCTTTAGTAATGCAGGAAATCTGTGACACTGTGTTGTCTCCTGGTGGGCTCCACTGAAGTTCTAACAGAATTATTAACACTAGTGCCATGCTTATGCATGGTGTTCAGGAAACACATTTTATGTACCAGTAATTAAATCAACATTGGTGACAGCCTTTCACTGCACACGTTTATAATGAAACAGATGGCCCAATTTGCAGTCGCAAGGGATTGATACAAAAGTGCTTGTGCCACACTGTTGAGCCAATTTGTTGATTGTGACCTCCCCCACAGCTATGCTTAAAGAAGGCCGTAGCTCTTCCCCACACTGGCACCAAGCAGAGAAAGGGGCGGGGTCACCATGCAAATGGTACTCGGTTCCATTCCCAATGCATGGTGACCCTTGCAATATCGGTCATAACTTTGGTGATATCCACTTCCTGTAGAAGTCTTACATGCAGCCACAATGGGTGTCAGTAAAATGTGACTGAGATAAGAAGAGCCAGTAGGGAATGGACATCGGTGAGGGATCATGACACAGAAGGATGCGTGCTGGGCAACAGGTTTGGGGGGGGTCCACTGGATACCAGGGACTGATAAAGAGGTGAGGAATGGGAGGGGTGGGTCAGTGAATCACCAGGGGCTAACAAAAGCACACACTAAGGGACATGGTCTATAACACAGAATGGGGCCCGGGTTGGGGAGGGGGTGACCCACTGCCTGTGCCCATGGCCTTTGTGCATGGCGCTGAAGGCTGTGGGTGTCGCAGTATAGGTTTTATTTTTGGTAAACCCTATTTGTGCACATCGATATCTGGATTAGCTAATCTGTATTCCAATTGGTCACAGGGAACTCCTCCCTCTGGGCGCAACTAGGTCAGCCCTTGTGTACATCCACTTAGTGCGTGGTTGCAAGAAGGAGGCTGTCTGCCCCAGACTGGAAGCTTTACACTCGGGCAACTGAGAATTGGGACCAGATTAATCTCTGAGAAATATGGAAAACTTTATTTAAAAATGAGTTAAGGGATTTCATTATTACTTAATACTCTTGATTTGATTTGCTTAATGGGTTAGCACTCTGGAATACAATTCCTTTTACAGGTATAACCCACGGTCAAACATTTATCACAATACAATTCACAATACATAAAAACATTATTACACAATAATTAAGAAAACATATTCCACGTCTATTAGATACATGTACGCTAAAAACAACCACATTTAAACAGGCCCTTGTAATACTGCATTAGCAACCCATGTTATAATGCTAACTTAAACACCTGATCTGTGATGGCACTAGTGTTAATAATTCTGTCAGAACTTCAGAGCACTTGCAATTAGTAAGTGTGATATTGTAATTTTTTTGTTTGTTTGTTTCAGTTTATTTACCTAGAACTGCCCAGCTGAGATGCAACCTCTCATTTTCAGCGTGGGTTTATGTATGCGGTTATTCTTCTGTACAATTTGCCTTGAGTTATCACCCTGAAACATGGTATAAAATGAGACTATTAGTCTTAATCCGTTTCTCCCAGTTATGAATACAACTAATAAATAAAACCACAAGCTCAATGCCAGACTGTGGGAGTGGTGGTAGAGCTACCACCAGCGACCTTGTTCGGGAATAAGCCTGAGTCATCAGGGTCCGACGAGTGGAGAAAAGTCAACCATTCCAGAGGATGCTCCTCCTCCTCCTCTAGGAGAAAGGGCATTAGATCCTCCCAGTGATACTGCCCCCTGGATGATCAAAAAGGGGGGGTGCAGTGAGAGGACATTCCTGACATAGACAGGCGCATGATCAGTGTGCACTCCTTATTGGGAGAAACTAGAAGGAAAATACCCCAAATGAAGCAGTGTGATGGCCCACTGTGCAGGCACAAATTTCGCAAAGGGCCCTGCCATGAGGCAAGTCAAGGTGGTAACATGGGGCAGGTAAGCTCTAGGAGAAGGCAGGGTGTTGGGGCTGGGGCATGGTACAGGGCTTGAGAAGGGACCAAGGGCCAACCAGCTGTCAGGAAATAAAAAGAGAAACAAAACAAAATAAAAAAAAAATCCCAAGGTGAAGAAAAAGGTGGGGACATAGGGTGGAGTTGATGGATGGCCGAGAGAACAAAAGAGAGAAAACACACAGCGAAAAGTACTGCCGGGAAAGTGAATAAGAGAGAGAGTGGAAGAGAGAGAGAGAGAGAGAGAGAGGAGAGGAAGAGAGAGAGAAAAAAACACACAGCGAAAAGTACTACTGGGAGAGTGAATAAGAGAGAGCGGATGAGAGAGAGAGAGAGAGAGAGAGAGAGTTAGGAAGTGCAGTGCAGGGAAAAGACGGGGGGGGGGGAGAGAAAAAGGGGGAAGCAAATCCATCTGCTAGAAAACAAAAAGACTATAGTCCCTACCACTGGTCATACTGTAAAAGAATAGCAATCCCTTTGATCCCAGGTTTTAACCTAATGCCACCATATATCTGTCACATCTTTCTGGCTTATTTTCTAGCAAAGTTCATGTATGGCATGGTTGCTTCTCAACATATTTAGTCAGGATCAAATCAAACCAAAGTGCATTGATCTGCAATCATCTGTGAGGGAAATGGGGATTAAAGTCTGCAAAAAGGCTGGCCTGCTGATGCAGCAGTGGTGCTACCACTCACAATGCCAAAGACCCGAGTTCACAAACGAGCCCGGATCGTCAGAGGGCTGCCCAAGGGAGGCAAGCAGGGCATCCCACGGATGCTCTCCACCGTGGGATAGAGAAGGTTGATGGCCTCCGCTCGACTACTGCCACATGGGTGACCACAGGTGGCAGTGCAAGCAGAGGCACAAAACAGGGGGAGGACACCGTCTGAAGCAAGCACATGCACGCTCACTCAGCTCAAGGGATCTCTCCATGTCCAGCAGAAAAAAAACAGGGAAAATACTACCAGTCTGTTAGGGGGTTGAATGACACAGAGTTGTGAGTACTGTATTTTGTAGGTATAAAAGACACCTGGAGTGTGCTGGCATAGTTCAAGTGTTTTTTATTACTACTGTATGTTCTTATCACCGAACTAGATAAAGAGTACATACAATCTCATATCAGGAAGATTTACCAACAATATATGACAAAAGCTGTCATTTCTCAATTCATCAAAAGCAATATCTCAAAATTAATATTTCTTATGCCCAGCAGTCTTAGGATCTATAGTCTTGACTTCTATGCTGAGTTACAAAAGCAATTTACCCTAGCTAAGCTGTACAATTATATTTGCATTCATATTATAAAGCGGTTACCCCCTAACCCAGTAGCCTCAGTGACCTGTAGTCTTGGCTACTAAAATGTTGCATGAGAGGCTATCAATGCATGAAGCAAGAGCTGAGCATATTCTTACCACTCTGTAGTCCTATAAGCAGCCTGGAGCCAATGCCTACTAAGACTACCAACCAGCAGCTCTCATCCCACAAGTCTTCTCTTACTGTCCTCCCACTGTCAAGAGTCCAGGGTTTTTATATTCTCCTTGTTTGGGCTTGCTGGAATCACATGGTTGCTGGATCATCTAGAAAGTGGTACTAAACCAAATAAAAGTGGTATTGCTAAATAAAGGTCAAAAGGTAAGTAACACCTTGTGGTTGCTAAAAGGTGGGAGATTAAGTGACACCTGATGACTGCTGAAAGGTGTAAGACAAGTAGCAAAGGGTCAAAAGGGTAAATAACTACTTTTGTGACTGCTAAACTGAATAAATGTAAAAACTGCTACTTGTGGTTAGCTAATTTATTATAGCTAAGCTAAATTGCCTGTTAGCTGTTTTGCAGTTTGTCTTCGTATATATTTTTTTTGTAACTTACCACCACCTGTAATTTTCCATTTAACTTGCTCTTGCAAATGCTTGGCTTGACTAAGTTTTCACCCAGAGCAACGTCCATCTTTAGCTGGCCCCTGCAAGTGCTGGACCTGGCTATGTTTCACTCAAACCATGGTCCTTGGAAAGATTTCACTGGTATCAAGTCACAGCAGGACATCTGCCCCGCACTGCAGGCCCTTCCACCGCAGACCGAAGCACTCCTCTTCAAATGAGCATGTACCAAGTCTCCGGGGACAAGGGTCCCCTCTGAACAGCCACGCACTAGGGGGTAAGCCACAGTGTCTGAAGGAGAAGGAGGTAAGTCCCAAAGAAGGCAGGTGACAGGGCAGGGTGTGTGGGCAGGACTAATGGGGCCGACTGGCATGAGGGAGAATAAAGCATAGTAAATAACTTTTATAAAAACACACAGCAAGTAAAAATAATAAATCCATTTAAAAAAAAAGTTTGCACAAAGTGCACTGCAGCATTTAAGAAATATAATTTTACACAGCGTAGGCGGTAACAGAAGTAACTGTATATTGTACATCTGCATTATATACGCTTATGACATCAGCAGTGATTAACTGGTTGGGGATGGAGATAGTGGCGGACTGGGAAAGTTCACTGTGGGAGATGAGACAATATGGAAAGGAGGAGTATATATTTACTGGGATTTGAGGTATGTACAGTTAATCTATGGGAAGTCGTCAGCGTCTGGAGGCAGAAAAAATCATGTTGGGGTGAGGGGGTCAGGGTGTATGCTTGGCTTTTGGAGTGTTGATATGGTTATGGCAGGTGAAGTACTGCATGCAAGTTGATGCAGATCAAAGACTATGGGGATGGTCCAGGAGATGAAACTTGTGTGGAATTCCATACTTTGGCAGAGCATTTGTATTGATGCTTAGTATCATATGGATGAAGAACTTGCACTGTGATCAGATCATGCAGTTTCTGGCTTCTTTTTTTTTTTTTTAAACTGGTTGTAGAAGGTGTGGCTCAGCTGAGATGCAATCTCTCATTTTCAGTGAAGTCCTGCTTTTTTGCTATTTTACAGATGGGTAGACCAGAGTATTGAAAGGTCAGGAAAGTTTCACAAGGCCACATTATATGTGGTTCTGGCGGGATCTGAACTTGGGTCTCCTGGTTCACAGTTCTGTAAATCTAACTACTTGCTAAACCACTTGTCTGTATATGAAAGAGGACAGCTGGCAGCCCACCATAAGATTTATAATAAAGCAATATGGACAGACAATGGGGTCCTTCACTGAGTAAAGGAACTCCTAAAGGCAGAAGTACTAGTTCATCAACAAGTGGTCATCATCTCCCAGGCTGTTACACTGCTCTGCAGTTTACATCTTCAGAGTTCACTTTTGGTGCTTTTTTAGTGTTTTCTGATCACCGTTTTCCCTTGATTACCATGGTTATAAATTGACACCACTGCCTGGTGTGGCAAACTGGTCTGTCCCAGACTCAGACTGAAACTGTTACCAGCTTTCTTGAACACTTTAGATGCCTGAAAGGGTACTGAGTAGCTGTCATCACTCAACACACACTTTCGCAGTATCTCTAAGTTGAATCCCTCCAGATTCGCTGCTAACACAGTACAGCACTCCTTGCTCAAGGGCAATTGACCCACCACTCTCTGTAACAGCTGAGAACAATTTACTTTAGAAACAAATTATGATAACTGTAGCACTAACTTCAGAAGAGGAAACACCCTTTTTTTGTTAATTATAAATCTGTTATCTGTACCAATGCTTCTATGACTGAGTCCTACGACTCACAGGACTCAGTCACAGAAGCATTAAAAATAATATTTTAATACGTCAATACATTTACACACAGAATACAGGATACTACACAAAGACTCTAGGGAACAGTAACTCTACAGAAATGATTACAGAAATGAAAAGGAAAATGTTTTGAACAGTAGGTCACACACAGTAAAACCCATCTCCCTCTTCTCTATTTTAGCAAAATAAAATAGCCTACCACACAAAACACCTTGGAGAATCAGGGCAGACTCAAATCTTAGAAGTTAGCTGTTTGGAGTCTCAGCCTGACTGCCCTGCTCTAAAAAAAGCTCATGCTAACAAGGTTTTTCGAAAAACAGTATCCCTCCATAGTCGGCATACGTGTCCTCCGACATCATGCCCAGGCCAGTTCTCTTTGTCTTGAGAGAGCTGGGTCCTCTTAGGAAAACCGATGTGATCTGGACTTTGGACTTTATTTTTATATACAAATACATATAGTTTATGTCCACAGTTCTGTCTAGCCAAGCAGGGATGTCTGGTTAAGGATGTGATAAAAAGACCCTTTCCCCTTTTAAAGCTCTCCCATAAATTGTCCAAGAGTCCTGCCATGATAAAGGACAACAAAAATAATTTCCCTCTGAGCCAGTTAGTCTTTCTCTGACAAAAATCTTGACTTTTCCCAAGAATATCACATCTTTCCCTTCAGCTGCTAAATTCCAACTGATACCCATGGAGAAAGAAATGGATTTAAAAAAAATACAGTAACAGGTATACATAGCAAATTGTCACACCTGAATACTCAAGAAGCAGTATCAATCTATGCCATTTCTTATTTCTTTACTTCTTTTTTCACTTAGCTGTTTATCAACCTGTTGGCTGGCTGTGCCTTCCATTCAGGAATCATCTCTGTGATATCCCAGTTCCATCCTCCACTCCCTGTTGTCAAGACCGATGACAATCCAGATGTGACAGGACCTGAGATTGCTGGTTTCTTCATTCTGGCAGCCTAGTGCACACTGCACACTTCTTTATTTGCACCCCCCCCCCAGGTGCCAATGTAGCCTACTGTTGGCCTTGCATGCTGCAACATACTCTGGGTATGGGACACAAGTTCTCTGACCCACCACGAGGGGCCACTGCAGTGCTGGATGTCGGGCACCTCCCTCCTCTGGCTGGCTAGCTCTGCCCTAAGAAGCACTCCGCAGGCCAGAACTACGCCAATACAGCTCCCAGGCTTGCTCCTGAACCCAGGTCGCTGGTACAGAAGCACATTGTGCTTCTGCTAGGCCATCGGGCAGCGCCACACTCTGTATTTTAAATTTTTATTGTGCTTTTAACCCCTCCTTCTACAGCCAAGCTCTCCAGTACACCCTGCAGCAAGGACCTCCAAGTCCCAAAAAGGACGATGGAGCATTTTTTTGCGGCACAAAGCCCTGACTGTACTGGCAGACTTCATAGATAATGTACTGGGGATTTTACTCCCTTGTTTTCTTTCCTTTGTTAAGCTCCCTCACAGCATTCTCAGCTACACCAAGCCTGGGGCACTGCAGGCACAGGGATATGCCCTCCACAGCCGAGAAGCTGTCCTACGGGCAGCACTACCAATCATGGGGCCACATGGTTCCACCAAAGCACTTCGACAACAGAGTTGTCGAAATCCACTACAGCGATGAGCGAAATTTCGCCTGTCACAAAGTTATCGTCTTTTTTGAAGGGGTTGTGCCCTGCACCCTAATTTCATGGGGGCACACCTCCCGTTATTATAATAATCAACTCCAAGTTGGAGTTGATACGAGAGGGGGTGAAACACCGGCAAAACTGGCGCTGGGTTACAGCGGGACCATTACAGCGACAGTCTCAAATTTGTCGCTGTAATGGTCTTCGCTGTAAAATAATCGCTGAGTCAACAGTACACAGACCACATGACTGCCGAGAACTGGCTCTATATATTACTCTTCTGCAAACTGCCTCTCTGGTATGCTCATTCTGAGTTCTCTACATGTCCTCTATTGTTATGTTACTCAAACATCAACTCAAACTCCTCTTCATTTCCTCTTGCACTTGTTCTGGCTAGTTTGTCCCATGTCCTCTCCCTTTTCTTGGGCTGTTTGTGACTTCTAAGCACCTTCAACTAATTTATACTTGCGACCTGAAAACCTACCCATGTTCACGTAATTTCTAACTACCCTTTCTTCACTCTTTCCTGACTGCACTACAATTGTTGTATATTTGATCATTTTTATTGCCAGTACAACTTCACTGCACACAGTTTATCTCTCACTCTTTATATTTTCATGAATTGTTCATTTTGCCAGATCCTTTTTATTGTATGTTTTGCCTGTACCTGCCTACTATTTATTATCTTCCTATGCAGAAAATTTGGTATTGCTGTTGGGGCTAAATGTTTGCAATGTGATTACGATCATATAAGATGAAACTATTTATTTATTTAGATTTTGTTAACCAGGTAAACCCACTGAGACCGGAGGTTCCTTTTTCAGGGGCGACCCGGGGTGAGTACACCACCAACTTTACATTAGGTACAGTATACAGCTTCAAAAATACATATACAGTTTGAACAAGAGGTTGGGTAACAGTAAGGCAGAGACAGAAAGCACGTAGTAAGTAACAGATTCAGAGAAATTTCATTGCCAGTGGGGTACATAAGTCCATGGGTCATTCAAAAAAACATAACACAGTTTGTACAGAGGAAACAGTCAATAGAGGTTAGTTAGTACACAGGGAGCCAAGGATTTGTCGTTAGCCAAATTTCGGTGGGAAGGTAGGGAGGCTATCTAGCGTTGCAGTAGCAGTGGCTCAGTTCAAGGAGGTAGACTTTAAGACCAGCCTTGAACGAGGAGAGGGAGGGTTTGCTCAGCAGGGAAGAGGGGAGCGAGTTCCAGAAATGAGGGCAGGAACTGGAAGGAGCGCTTCTCCTGATTGGTGTGGATGTGGGTATGTTCAGGAGTCGACTGGAAGTAGACCGGAGGTTGTGGAGGGGGGACTTTGTGGGTAAGCAAGTCGCTAAGGTGAGGTGGGCGTGGATAGAGAGGAGTTTGTAGGAAAGGCAGGCAGGGGAAAAGGATAGTTTATGCCTGAGTGTCGCCAGTAGAAGGTCCTTAAGAGCTTGCAGTGATGCCTCCTAGGGGAGGAGTGGGTTGGAATGCGCAATGCGTGGTAAAGTGTGGAGAGCTTGCTTAGCTCGGGCCTCTGAGGGACTGTAATAGTGGAGAGCCGCATAGTAAAGAGGGAGGAGGTTGCAGTTGGCAAATGGTTCTACGTGCTTTTCAAGAGAGGGAGTTCAAGGCGTATAGCAAGCCTAGTCTCTGGTGGACAGATTTTGTTAGGACCTCAATGTGGGGTTTGAAGGTTAGCTCCTGGTCAAGGGTAACCCCAAGATACTTAAACTGGTCAGCGACCTCAACGCACATTCCTCGAGCTGACGTTATCCGGAGAAGACTGCTACGGTCTTTACCCAGTCGCCGGGTCCCGAAGAGGACAGCTTTTGTCTTATCCTCGTTTAGCTTTAGGTGGTTGGCAGTGAACCATGTTTCAAGTTTTGCCAGGCAAGCTTGTAGTTCAGTTATGGGATGGAGGATTTGGGGTCACTGTGGTAGATTACAGTGTCATCAGCATAGAGTATTAGGTTACAGGGTGCACACACCTCTTCTATGTCATTCACAAACAGGGAGAATAGCAGGGGACCTAGGATGGAGCCCTGGGGTACCCCAGCGATCATAGGCTTGGGGTTGATTGGACGCCTCTACCAGCGGACTGTCTGAGTTCTGTTCGCCAGGTAGCTTGTGGTCCAGGAGAGAGAGAGAGAGCTGATCCATGCCAAGCTTCTTGAAGCTTTGAAATGAGCAGTTTATGACTGACCATGCAAAGGCCTTGGAGAGGTCAATGAATAGCGCTCTGCTAGTGCCTTTGGTCCATGGCGTTGAGTATGTCGGATGTCAATCTGACTAGGGCAGTGTCCGTGCCATGGCCTTTCCGAAAACCATGCTGGACCTTGGAGAGGAGTAAGTGTTGTACCAGGTAGCCTTGCAGCTGATCGTAGACTAATCTTTCCAGGATTTTTGCCAGAGGGCAGAGGAGGGAGATGGGCCTGTAGTTCTCCACCCTGTCCCGGGTTCCTTTTTTATGGACTGGAACTATGGTGGCATCTTTCCATTTACTGGGGACTGTCCCTTCCTGAAGGGATCGGTTAATGAGTAGGGCTACGGGGTAGGCAATGGCTGGTGCCGCAGCCCTCAGTAGGCGAGGCTCTAGCTGATCATTCCCAGTAGATGATTCAGGTTAATTTTGCAGAGTAGTGGTAGTACCATGCTGGGGTCCACTAGTTTCAGGTGGAATAATGGTCGAGAGAGCACTGTGTCAGGGTGGGTGAGAGGAGGAGGTCCAGGCACGGAAGGAGAGCAACCAGGGGGATAAGAAAAAGATGTACTGAACGCTGCAGCCACCTTAGAGGGGTCAGCAGTAGGTGTGTTCCCGGTTATGCCCGTAACACATTGTTCCTGTATGCGACCCTTCAGGAGAGAGTTTATGTGGCCCCAGAACTTCTTAGGGTCTCTTAGGTTGCCCACTTGGAGGTCTCTGAGGTATTTTGATTTGGCCTGTTTTGTGGCTTGTTTACACTTGTTGCGCAGGCACTGGTAATGTATAACAATGCCAAAGTTCAGAAAAAGTAGAACATGCTTACTAAAAATGTTATTAAACTGTTGTGTATCTTTATGTATCGATACAAAAAAAGTATAAATTTTACAGTTTACTGTTACGAACAAAATAGTATTGATACTATGTATCTGCTATTTTTTTTTTTAAACAACATGCACTGATAATACAATGAAAACACAGGTTTAAACAATGTCGATACATAAAAACATATATCGCGCAAGCTAATTCTTTTTTTATGTGTTTTTTTCCCCTGTTTTCGCCTGCCTCCCAGTCCCGGACATGCATGTGCATGTGTGGAGGCACGTGCGTTCCGAGATGCTCTCTTGACTTGCTGCCCCCTCCTGCCTGCGCTGCCACTGGACCTCCACCTGGTGGCAGAAGAACTACAGGGGGGCGACAACCACCCCAGGAGAGGAGAGCTGCCATTAGGCACTTGATCCTGCTCCTCCCCTCCATGCTGGCACCCCGACGATCCGAGGTTGCTCCTGAACCCGGGTCGCCGGCATGGCGTGAGGTGTGGCCAAGCTAGTTCTTAACGACTGGACTCCAAGCTTTCATTTATAAAAAAAAAAAAATTTCTAGCCTCAACAGTGTCCAGAGTTATATCGGTCAAAGGATAATTTCCTTAAAATGTGATAACTCTAGAGATATTTTTTTTAATGAAAGCTTGGAGTCAGCTAAGTAGATATATCAATTAGATATTACTACGGCGACCATATATCAATACCAAAAATATATATGTATATTTTATATCGACATAAAACCACATAAAATGGTTCACAAGTCCTTTTATTTTTAACAACATATACGAACACACAAAGGTGGCAGCATAATAAGGCCTTTCGGTCTATTGAGTCTGCTCGTATTGCAGAGTCACCTAATGACAGCTAAAGACTCTGCCCCAGCCCCCAACCAATACCTTCTCCTTTCTGGCTACACTCCTTTTTGACCCTGACCTTCCCTTTACCCTGTCCCAACCTCTTTTGAAACTATCTACTGTCTCAAGTGATACCACTTCCTCAGGCAGCACATTCCAAACTGCCACCACCCTCTCTGTGAAGAAAGGCCTCCTGGTCTTGCTCCTAAACCTCCCTCTAACTTAAGACAATGCCCCCTCGTGTTTTTACTCCCACAGATCCTTAAGAGACTCTTCTTGTCCACCCTGTTTATACCTTTCAAATACTTGAATGTCTCAACAATGTCCCCCCCTCTCTTCCAGGGAGTACATGTTTAGGGCATCCAGACTCTCCTTATGTGTCCTGCTCTGCTGAACCTTAACCATCTTTACTGCTATCCTCTGGACTGCCTCAGCAGGTTTATGTGTGCTTCCTGAGGTATGGATGCCAGTACTGCACACTTTACTCCACATGTGGCCGCACCAGTGACCTGTACAATGGCAGTATTACCTCAGCACCTGCTGTTGATCCCTCTAGCAATGCAGCCCAGCATTCTACTGGCCTTTGCTGTTGCCTTCCTACATTGTGTGGAGTTCTTCAGGTCACTACTGATCAACACCTCCAGGTCTTTTTCCTCTCTGGATTTAGTTATCAGGACCCCTCCTGGGCTATACTCCATCATCAGGTTCTTGGCACCGGTGTATGCAACCTTACATTTTTTTGCATTGAAGCAAAGTTGTCAAATTCCAGACCCCCTCTTGAACTTGGCCAGATCTTCCTTTAGGTCCCATACCCCCTCTGCTGTATCCACCCTCCCACAGAGCTTGGTGTTGTCCACGAATAAGCAAATCTTGCTCTTTATGTCCTCTCCAGTGTCACTGATGAAGACATGCAAAAGCACTGAATCAAGCACAGAGCCATGTGAGACCCCACTTGTGACATCTCTAGCACCTGAGAGCACTCCCACCACCACCCCCTGGGTCCTGCATTTTAGCCAGCCAGCTAGCTACCCACCCACCCAGTCATTTTCTCACCTACCCCTAAATCCACAAGCTTCTTGACCAATTCTCTTGTGGGCCACAGAATCAAAGGCTTTGCTGAAGTCCAAGTATAGGATATCCACTGCTTAGCATTTGCTCACTGTTTTAGTGACCCAGTCAAAGAAGTCAATCAAGTTTGTCTGGCACGATCTCCCAGCCATAAATCCGTGTTGCCACTCATCCTGGAGGCCATTCTCTTCCAGGTGTCCTACCAGACTCTCCTTAAGTGTGGCCTCCATGAGATAGCACAAGATTGAGGTCAGGCTGACTGGTCTGTAATTGCCCAGGTCATCTCTGGTACCGCGCTTGTGGAGTGGCACTACATGTGCCATTCTCCAGTCCTAAGGGACCACCCCAGACTCACGAAAACTATTAAACAGGTCAGCCAGGGGGCCCGCAAGTTCCCACAAAGCCAAAAAAGCAGCACTCCAGTGAACAAAACACAGACAAATTGCTGCAAATACGATGTAATTTAATAAAGTTTCAGTGTAGAACAGGGTCAGGCATGTGCTCCAAGACCAGATGCCGCTGTGCTTCGACTACTAACGGTTGAAGCGCAGGGGCATCTGATCTTGGAGCATTTGCCTGACCCAGTTCTATGCTGAAACTTTATTAAATTACTTCATATTTACAGCAATTTGCATCTTGTTCACTGGAGTGCTGCTTTTTTGGCTTTGTGGAGACTTTGGGTTGCACCCCTAGCACACTTCCCACCTGAAATTGGTTAGCGCAAGTCTTTTTCTTGTTTGCTACATGGCCCACAAGTTCCACTGCCAACCCCCCCTCAGCACTCTTGGATGGATGCTGTCAGGACCTGGGCATTTGCCATCCTCAGAGTTAACAAATCTTTCCTCACCCTATCCACCTTAATTATTCCATCTGTGACCCCCTTCTCCATCCCCTCCTCCTGGCACCGGGCCATCCCTCTCCTTAGTAAAGACTAAACAGAAGTACTCATTCAGTACCTCTGCCTTGTCTCCATTGGTTTCCACCCAGCCCTCCTCATTTCTGAGCCGTACTATTCCATCCTTTTTATCCCTTTTCTCAATAATGTACCTCTAAAAAGCCTTTTCTTCTTTTTAATCCCTTCAGCTAGCTGTAGTTCTTTCTGAACTTTAGCTCACCAGACTACCTTTCCTGCTTTACTAGCCTTCCTCTGATAGTCCTCCCCATCCTCCTCCATCTGGGTCCTTCTGAGCTTCCTACAGGTGGTCCTTTTATCCCTGATTGCCTGGACAATCTTTCATCTAAACCAGCTGGGTGCTTTGGTCCTCGGGTTTTTCCCCTTAAGACTAACACAGTCCTTTGTAGCTACTACTATTCCCTCCTTAATGATGGACCACTTTTGATCTACCTCCATCTCTACAGTGATGTCCTCCAGGTACCCCCTTAGCAGCTCTCCCATCCTTCTGAAGTCTGCATTTCTGAATTCCAGGACTTTGGTCTTTGTGGGCACCTTCTCCCTGCCCATGTCCAACCTGAATCACACTGTGCAGTGGTCACTCCCACCCAAGGGCTCCTCAACCTGGTTGACCTGGACGTGGTCCCCGTTTGCCAATACCAGATCGAGGATTACCCCCCTCCTTGGTGGGTACCAGGACACCCTAGGGCAGGAATCCACTCAGCACTGCATCCAGGATTACCTGATTCCTGGTGCAGGTCATGACAAGGATCTTTCAATCCACCTTAGGCAGGTTAAAGTCCCCCCCCCCACAATTACCACCTCTCTCTTCCCTACAGCTGCCCTTATTACTGAACTCAGTTCCTGCTCCCTTTCCTCCTGCTGGTTTGGTGGTCTGTAAACCTTCCTCTCCTCTCTCCGTGATCTTACCTCCTGGCTACAGTTGGATTTTCACAACATTCAGCCCTGGTTCAAGAATAATCAACTATCTCTTAATGCCCCCCAAAAAACAGTCTCAATGACTTTTGGTACCCCTCAGAGGCTTGCCAACCTTACTTCGCCTCCACTATTTAATACCCTTAATGGTGCTAAAATTGAAGATGTCTCCTCCTTTAAGTACCCCAGGGTCTGCCGTGACCGGCATCTTGATTCCTCTGTGCACATTGATGCAATTCACCATAAGCTTCAGCCTAAGCTTGGTGCTTTGTACAGGAATAAAGCGAGTATACCACTCCCTGCCCACCAAGAAACTGTACTAAAAATGATCCTTCCAATCTTTGACTACGGTGACTTAGTCTACAGCAGTGCCCCTAAATCCTCCCTTGCCAGATTGGACCCACTTTTTCATTCTTTCTACTGCTTTGCTTTAGATTGCCCCTCTCATACTCACCACTGCTCTCTTTACTCAGCTCTTTCTCTCCTCTGCCTTGATGCTAGGCATCTTTCCCATCACGTCTCTTTTTTATTTAGGTTCTGATTTGGCATCAATCCCTCTTATCTCAAAGCCCTTCTGTCCCCTCCTCCTCCTTCTTCTTCCTCCTACTCTCTCTGCAACAATACTTTCCATTTTCTCACTATTCCTTCCAGAAAATCTATTGTTGGCCAATCTGCTTTTTCTTACCGATTTCCAAAACTCTGGTCCTCCCTTCCCCTTTCTCTTCGTTCTGCCTCTTCTCCTTCCTCCCTAAAGTCTCTTCTGACTTTTGCCATCCTACCTGCAACTGCCTTTGACCTTTCCTCTTTTTTTCATTCTCTAGTCTTGCCCTCTTCTTGCCGTTTTGCAGCTTTTTCTTTCTGTATACATTAGAGCTTTATTTTCTAGTTGCCTTCATCTACTATTCTGCCTTTAATATTTATGATTCTGCTTGTAATTACTATAGTATCATATCTGACCTTATTTTTTGTTATTGCTAACCAACTCCTTCTCCCCTCTCCCTCAAGACACATCTGGAAATGAACTGTTTCCAGCTCAGTTTGTACTTCCTGATTAAACTTTTAATTAATTACTTAATTAATTATGTAACCCCCTGCAAATGGGAGTTCCCAAAAGTCTTCCAGGAGCTTGCCTGAATGCTCCAAGTCTGTGCGGTGTTCGGCATCTGAGCTGTTTAAATGTGGTTCCAAGTGACTGCTAGTTGAGCCTCCATGTACTGTCTTTTTAAGAGCTGTCTGCTTGCAGACTTAATTAGTTTGTATGGGGGCACTATGTGTTCTAATGCCCGAATCCCATCCGGGCTGCTGTCAATTCGCTCCGTTTTTGCCGTTGCTACATGTGCAGAGGGAGCCTTGTTGAAAGCTATAACTGTTTGCCAGAAATCATTTAGAGTGACTGAGAAAATGCAGTTTGTCTAACCTGTCTTCATTTCAGCACGAACTGTTTCACTGTAGCTCTTTCATTTTGGTCCTGAATAGCTGACTTGGACCAATCAGGATGATAGGGAGACCCTAAAATGGAGCCTGTGCACAAATCGGAACTTGGACTCTCAATTCTGAGCCAGACACAAGGGGATTGTATGGGCAGTGACTCTGGGAAATGTAGTTTTAACCTTGGTGCCTTTTTCCACCAACAGAGGGAGTCTTATTGTGAGTGACAGCCGAAACAGCCACCAGAATGGTGTGGAGCTAAAGGAAATGCTAAGATCAGTTGTGACTGTGAAGAGAGAAGGAGCTCTGTGCTTCTGCAGTGAATAGTTTTGCACGGGAAGCACATGTGAGGCCCTGAGTTTCGGTCTGCAGCCTTTGTGAGTGCCAGTTTGGACTGAATCCGAGTTGTGAGGAGAAAGAAGTACTAGAAGTGCGGAAACCAGGCTCACCCTGTAGAAGATTGGAGAAATTGCTGAATCGTACTTGGTCTGTCAGGAACTGAAGCTGCTGTGTGTGCTTCAGGGTATTTTGCAGTAATTGCGATCGGGATCGAGGAGCAACCTGGATGGTATAGTACTTTCTTTTTACATACGAATGAGCGTAGTGCTTGTGGGGAATCGCTCTTTCCAATCCCCCGTGCTGTGTGTTGAAGCTGGAAGCAAACCCCAGCTTGTCTCGGACTAAATCCGTTTGCTATCAACTGCAGTGGGGTCCAGTCACAAGGACTCTGTCTCCATGTCTTGTTGTTCTGACAATCCAGAAGAACATCCACCATCCGGTTTTCAGCTTCGGTATTGTGAGTACAAGTCAGGGTATTCCCCTGCATCCTGTTTTCAATCACAAGTGTGTCATCTAATTCTTGCTGTTTCACTGCTTCATGGACTGAGCCATCCGGCTCTGGATTACAATTGGGTGTTGTGCATATATTTTCTTCTACAGGGCCCTATCCATCTGCACCTGCTGGCCAACCCTGGGCAATGGACCTGGCTAGCCCCCAACCTGGCTACCCAGAGTGTGACTTTTCAGACCCTGTATGTGTGCACAGTACTGTGATTTAATACCACCAATTAACCTGATTCCCCCTTCCCGTGTTACTGTCCCCTAAATAAATCAGATTTGTTGTTGTTATACTATATACTGTCTGTGGTGTTGGTGCTTATGGAAACAGTATTGTATTTTGCTGCGCATGTTGTTTAACCTTATTTTACAGGGGGTCCTCAGAGACGTGCTGCAGAATCAGCCTTGAGGGTAAGTGGTACTTTATGAGTGAACAGTGTGTATATGTGTGGTATTGGAGCTGTAACTCCTGTGTACTGAGTGAGCCACTAGAGAGAACCAAAGGGGGTCAGGGGGTCCCACAGGGCTGTGATCAAGCTAGTCTAACCACTACAAACCCTGACCTCTGGGTGGAGGCACCCGCCATAGAACCTAGGCCCCTCAACCTGTCAGTAGTCAAGCAGGCAGGGGTAGTAGCTCTTCGGATAGTGCCACCTAGGGGTTACAATTAAATACATAAACCACCCCCAGTCTCACCTTCCTCCCTTTACTGGATAGTAAACTGCACCCACATCACCTCTGCTTTCCTCTCTTCAGACGCTTCCTTTGTGCATGTTATATAGTGAAGCCAGCCATGATGCAATGCAGTAACTTACAGTAAACAACATGTCACAAACTACTGCAGTAAAAAAGAGCTTGATTGACACTGAAGTACACTGTTCCCTACAGCATACTCCAGCATTTTGTAATATATTGCAGCATTACTTCGTTGCATCCTGACTGACTCCACTGTACCTTCGCTCATATAAACTGCAACCCTTTCACCTTTTCCTATCCCCCTATTCCTCCTGTACAGTTTATACCGAGGGATCGAGAGGGCCCCAGTCATGCTTAGGAGTAGCTCATGTCTCAGTGATTGCCACAATGTCTACACTCCTCTCTGCCAACAATGCCTGCAGGTCATCCACCTTGTACATTATATTGACATGCAGAGACACAGGAGGACTGTATCATTACAATCTATACATGCTGACTGGGACTCCAAGCTTTCATTAGAAAACAAGTCTCTACTAATAGTTCAAATGTTACAACTTTCAGAATATAATTTCAAGTATTATAATGTACCACAAAAGATTATTTTTGGAAATCGTTGGAAGACACAAGTGGTTGTTCCATTTAAGAATAAACACACTCTTTTCCAGTTTTGACTTCTGGTCATCCATTTTGCTAATACGCTGTTAGTTTTGGCTACACTTTTTCACTGTCTCCCTGTATCCCTCCCCTCCGGGTTGCCACTGGAAACGATCCTTGGGCTCAGTGTGTCTTTCCCAGTTACCAATTTTCAATACAAAAATAAATTAATTTGATGATCCTCCTGCCCCGTGGACCTTCCTCCACCAACTTTATACACAGTACCCAGCTTTCCTGGTCCACTGCCACTGGGCTTCTGTTGGTTCTGTGCAGTGGCTCTTTCTACACATCTGTTCTGGTATTTTATATATTTTTGTATATATTTCTATTTCTATCACTGACTGCAACTATATTTTTTATGAACCTTTATTTATGCCAGCTCCCCAATACACTTCCCTCATGGGATGACTCTGGAAATGAGCTGCTTACAGCTCAGAATGTTCTGGTGAAAATCTTTACATAAAAAAATAAATAAATGTCTCCACATTTAATGAAGACACTTATTAAAAACCTAATGTAGCAGTTAAAATGACTGTCTTTTTGCAGTAATTTTTAAAGTAATCCTGCAGGGAGCTGAACACATAATTTCCTTATTTTGACTCTTCAGGTATGCAATGCCGAACCAAGCACACCATCTTCATCTCATATTCCACTATTCCTCTGCCCTCCATTAAACCACGGAGTGAACACTGAAGGGGTTATCAGTCACCTAACCATACAACCATATTTCATATCTCAACCAGCACTGGCTTTTTGAGCAATCTCAATATATAATGGCTCCTTATAATTTAAATAAACACAGTAGGCATTTTCCGTGCCTCCTTTCAATCGACACCAAATCAAATCTGAAAGGCACGCTAATCTACTCGACTAAGAATAAACACAGCCTTTCTCATCACACCTTGAATTCAGATCATGATACTGCACAGCTTGAAATATGGTTCCTTGATTGGCTGACTGGAATTCCAAAAGTGACAGGTCAATCTATGTGAACTGTTTCACAATAAAAATTGCAGTTGGTAATTCACTTTCTTAAAATCATGTATTTTCTGTATCTGCCGATGATGGTGTAAGATGGACAGTATGTAAGTCAAAATAAGCAGCAATTAACATTATATGTTGCTTACTACATTTAACTGGTACGCACATGTTTTCAGTAGAAAAAATATTTCCAAATACTGATTCCCACTGTTATTGTTCTGTCCTTACAGTAAACACAGTGGGTGTTCCCGAGTCACACACAGCAGGTAAGGACCATTTTAGAACTGCATGGTGCAGTTTATGTCCTTACTCAGCTACTCCACTGTGGTGCAATGCATCTGCGTTCTGCTATAGAACTCTGTGGTTGAAAGGGATATAAACTACAACACAGAGTTCTAAAACAGTACTTGCCACCAGTGTGTAATCAGAAACACCCACTGTGTTTGCTAAAAGGTCAATAGAGACAGAATAATTACAGAATGTTAACAAACTGTAACCCTCAGCCTGCTACCCAATCCCTCAAATGCCCTGATGTGGTGGGCATGGCCCAGGCTTACTCCCGTGTCTATGGTTATAAAGGTGTTAGCTGAGAGCCCCATCACAAAACAATGCTAGAAACACAGAAACATAGATTCTGTCGGCAGATAAGGACCGTTCAGCCCACTCAGTCTTCCCTGCCTATACTGTCACCTGATCTCCAGCTACTATCCTCCCTCTTTCCTATCAAGGTTTCTTTGTGCCTATCCCATGCATGCTTTAAACCTACCATTGTTTTTGCCCCCATCACCTCCGCTATTCCAGGCATCCACCATTCTTTCAGTGAAGAAGTACTTCTTAACACCCCTCCTAAATTCCCCCCTTCCAGCTTCACTGCATGCTCCCTTGTTCCCATGCACCTTCTCTTCTGAAAAATACTCCTCTCCTGTACCTTGACTTATCTATGCCTGTGAGGTATTCGTAGGTTTCTGTCATGTCCCTCCATTCTTCCAGGGTGTACAAATTGAGATTGATCACTCTCTCCTCATAGGGCTCATGATGCGGCCCCTGCATCATTTTAATTGTCCTCCTCTGGACAGCCTCTACCCTGTCAGTATGTCCTTCCTTAGATGTGGTCTCCAGAACTGGACACAATATTCCAGGTGGGGTCTTGCCAGTGAGTGGTACAGTGATAACACCACCTCTCTCTCCTTCTGCTGGTGATACCCCTCCCTATGCACCTCAGCATCTCACTGGCCCAGCCTACTGCCTTGCTATGCTGAGGTCATCAGATTACCACAAGGTCCCTTTCCTGTTTAGTGCCTGTCAATACCTCTTCCCCCATTCTATACTCCGCCTCTGAGTTTCTGTGCCCTAGGTGCATGATTTAACACTTTGTTGCACTGAAACCCAGCTGCCATGGCCTTAACACCATTCCTCGAGTTTCCTCAGGTCTCTACTTACTCTCTCCACACCCTCTGGAGTATCTACCCTATTGCAGATTTTGGTGCCATCTTCCCTTCCAGATATTCTGCAATGTCACTTATAAACAAGCATTTGTCAATGCTGAATGTTTACTTGCTGGCATTAGCAGTGGAAGTGCAGGAGTTAGACAGATGCAGTATTGGAATGGCAGTGAAGTACTGAACTGACGCCAACTCTACTCCCACCCTGCAGAGATGGACAGGCATTGGGGTGTGGCTTTAGGTCGTCGCCCATGACAGCCACGACATTTCACCTCACCCTACCCTGCAGACACTGACAAGTGTTGAGGTGTGCCTTGGGGTGTTTGGGCTTTACATTAGCCTCATTCCATAAGAAAACACGCTGAAATGAGTGCAGTATAGGAGAATGAGGTGAACTCTGGGGCCAAAGGGTCCAAGGTGCACCTCGATGCCTGTCACTGGCTGCAGGGTGGGGGTGGGGTGGAATGGCATGAGCATTACTGTCAACAATCCCAAGTCACATCCCTGATGCCTGTTAGTCCCTACAGGGTAGGGTGTTATGGTCGAAAACCCTAATGCTCTGAACATTTCTTGGTATTTTTACTGCAAGTTTTTAACATGGGCTTTTTGTGACCCCACCGCATGAACAGTGACACTATCAGTTCGTTAGCGGAAAGGTGATTTTGCACACGACTGCACCAATTGGCACTACAGGTGCGAAAACACATTTCAAACAGGATGTGAAAAATGAAAGCTGTACTGTTTATGAGGAGGTGTAAAAAAATGGTAATGTTGAAAATCTGGAGTGAAAATATAAAAAAACTGGTGAAGGCACGAGCGTGCGTAGAAACTGCGTAACGCACACCAGTAATGTAATTAGTTTGGGGATTTTTTACAGCAGATTTTCAACATAGGCATTTTGGGACCTCCGCTCATGAACAGTGTCACTGTGATTTTCTTATTGTGTCCCAAACACTGATTTCCCCCAGTGACCATGCTATTCTGTGCCAGAAGTGCGAAAACACATTTCAGCCAGGGTGTGAAAATGACAGCTGTACTGTTCATAAAGTGGTGTGAAAAAATGCCAATGTTGAAAATCTGGACTGAAAATATTACAATTTCGTGAACTTAATGAAGGTGCGTGGAAACTGTGCAATGCACGCTCGTAACACAGTCATGTTATGGACTTTTGTGACCAAATTTTCAACATAGTCATTTTAAGATCTCTGCTCATGAACAGTGTCACTGTGATTTTCTTAATCCATCCCGAACATCGAGTTTTTGCACACCGACCGCGCCACTGTGCACTACATGTGCAAAAACGCATTCTGGGTGAGATGTGAATAATGACAACTGTACTGTTCATAAGGAGGTGTGGTAAAATGGCAATGTTGAAAATCTGGAGTGAAAATATTAAAAATTGTCAAAGTTACAAGCGTGCGTAGGAACTGCGCAACCCACACTTGTAAACCAGTCATTTTTGGGGAATTTTTTCACCAAATTTTCAACATAGGGTTTTTGGGGGCCTACCTCATGAACTGCAACACCATCTTTTCGTTAATAGGTCCTGAAAGGTGGTTCCACGCAGTGACTGCAAAATCACCTTTCAGGACTGAATAACCAGATGACAGTGACTGAATTCATGAGATGGGGTCCCAAGAATCCCATGTTGAAAATCTGGTGCAAAAATTCGAAAAAATGACTGAGATATGAACCAAAGTTGAAAAAACCTATTTATGCCATTATACAACTTACCGGCATTTCTTCAGTTCGTGGTCGGCTTTGAAGAGTGCAGACATGCTCCCGTCCACCAAAGAACATTGCGCTGGGCTCAGAGGTAAGTATGAGGTGAGGGGTGTGTGGGGAGGTGGGGTGCGCAGAGGGTGGGTGGGTTGGGGGCAAGAGAGTCAACAAGGGACCGTTTTTTTGTTACAGGGTTTTTGAGAAAAGAAAAAGACGATCATGGAACTTTTGCCACGCTGGGTGGGCTCCCAGCGTAGCACCTGGAAGTTTGTTTGGGCAGTGGAGCCAACAGGGATTGGGCACCCCGTTGGCCATACAGTGTGCAGGGGAACACATGACCGACTTGGGACTTTTGCCACGCTGGGTGTGCTCCAGTGTGGCACCTAGTTTGCTTTTTGGGGGCACTGGAGCCGACGGGATTGGGCACCCGTTGGACATACAGTGTGCTTGGGGTGGGGTGTGCTGCGCCGAGGGGACTGGGCACCCTCAGCAAACAACAAATGGGGCGCTGCATATCACAGTGGCATACGCTGAACGAGAACGACTGCTAAGGTGGTGACGTGTAGGCAATTTGCATGCTGCTGACGGCACGGCAGTATGCAAATTGACTACATGTTACCATCGCTGATTATAGCGGCCTTTCTCTTTCAACTGTATGCCACTGCATCTGAACTGCTCTCATAGACAGCTCGGACATTCATTGGTGCCCTGCTGCCGCGCCTGCAAAAACGATCAGGGCATTGGAAGCGGGGGTGCCACACCTACGAAAACTCGTATGGTGGTACTATGTTTCTTGCACATGCGTACAAGCAAACATAAAAAAGACAATGAAGAGAACTGGTCCCAGTACTGAGCCCTGAGGTATCCAACTGGTCACTCTCCCCTCATTAGAGTGAGTGCTATTTACCACCAGGGCTTGCATTAGCACTAGTAAAGTGGAAGTCAGTTTAACCCTCTGCTTTAAATGTTGGGGATCAAACCAGAAAATCTTGGGGTCAGACATTTCTGGAGTGGCTTTGTATAACATTATCCAATACCTTTTCTGCTGAGGATATCTGTGCAAAGCTTTCAATATACAGGGTCAGTGCTGAAGCACTGCTTTTATTTTTGTGCTTCAAAATCCTCAAAAATCCTATTTGGGGACTACAGTAGGGTATTAACGCAAACCCTGACCACCACCCTCTGTTGTTTATCCATCAACCAATTCTGTACCCAGTTAATCACCTTGGGTCCCTTCCCTTGACTGCCCAGTTTCCTTATAAGCCTCCTATGTAGTACGGTGTCAAAGGCGCTGCTGAAGTCCAAGTAGGCTATGTCTACCAGCTCACCCTGATCTATTTCTCTGGTCACCCAGTCGAAGAAATCGATCAGATTTGTTTGACATGACCTCCACCCCACCCCCCCATGAATCCATGCTGCCCTGGATCCTGTAACCTGCTGGATTCCAAATACTCCACTAGCCTTTCTTTTAAAGTGACTCCATTGACTTCCCCACCACTGACATTAGAATGACCAACCTATAGTTGCCAGCCTACTCCCTGCTGCCATTTTTATGAAGCAGGACTACATCTGCCCTCCTCGAGTCTTCTGGAACCACTCCTGTTTCCAGTGAGTTGTTAAATAGGTTTGTCAGAGGTGCAGCCAGTACCTCCCTGAGCTCACTCAGCACCCTTGGGTGCACCCCGTCTGGCCCCATGGCTGAACTTCCAGATTTGCAAGTCCTCTTTCCTCTGTGAATGGACTTGTGTCCACCCCCCCCCATATTTCTGCTGCTTTTATGTGGTCCATCCTCCTCTCCCTCTACTGCGAAGACTGAGCAAAGGTATCTGTTCAGGATATCTGCCTTTTCCTGATCCTCCTCTGCAGTTTCCCCCTACCCTTTTTAACCTCACAATCCTTCCTCTTTTCACTTACATATCTGAAAAAGATCTTGTCCCCTTTAATTACAACTTTGCGTATCCTTTCCTCAGTTTGTGCCCTTGTGCCACTCACCTCCTTCCCTGCTTCCCTCTGCTTTTCCTGGTACACCACCTCATCCACTCCCCTCTGCGTCTCCTTGTACCTCTTGAATGCTACCCTTTTAGCTTTAACCTTCACAACCACTTCTCTCGAGAACCGTAGTGGTCTCTCTTTCCAGGGTTTTAAATAAGCTGAAAAAATCGATTAGCAGTTGTATGCGTAAAAGTGCTAATCAATTGTGAAAATGCATAGCATCTGGTACAGACTGATTAGCAAAATTAAAAATAAAATGTATTTTTATTCGTGTAGTATGTCCTGTGCCATATACTCAGAAAAAATGAGTAGCAGTCCACTGCTACTCATTTCTGGAAATGGTTAGCATTACCACCTGCTTTGAGTAGCATTTTGCTATTTAATACCCTTCTTTCCCCCGTTTTTGTTCACTTTTTTTGTGTAGACAATTGTTTCCTTCAATATGGCATCCCTGAATTTGGACCACTGTTCCTCCAGCCCACCCAGGCAACTCCCCCCCCCCCCATGAGGTTGTCTCTGAGGCATTCGCCTTTTTTCCTTTTTTTTAAATCTGCCCTCCTAAACTTCAGGACCCTCATCCTTGTGTGGTTTGCAGCTGTCACCGTCCTTATGGTAAACCACACTGTACAGCAACTGCTGGTCCCCAGGTAGCATCCCACCTTGACATCTGCAATACTGTCTCTGTTTGTGAGCACCAGGTCCAGTACTGCCCCATCACAAGTGGGCTCTCTGACTAGTTGACTGAGAAATGCCCCTTGCAGGGAGTCTACGATAGCTCTGTTTCTAGCCAAGGAAACAGCTGGGAGGCACCAATCTATGTCCAACAGATTAAAGTCCCCCACCAGCAGCACCTCACTCTTTTCTGCCATTGTGCTGATGGCTTCCCCCAGTGCATTATCCAGGTCTTCTCGCTGTGTTGGAGGTCTGTATTTCACCCCAATGCGAACAGTGGCTCTGGATCTTGTCTCCAGGGTGACCCACAGCACCTCCAACCCCTCCTTTCCCACTGGCTCCCTTGCTCTTCTGTCACTCTAATACCCTTCTTCACATACACCCCAACTCAACCACCCTTCCCCACCTTCCTAACCTTTCCGAACTGAGTGTGACCTGGTATAACCATGACCCAGTCATGGCTCCCTGTGCAGCATGACTCAGTAATGGACACAAGATCCTGGTCTGCCTCACCATGATGGCCTCCAGGTCTGGAATTTTATTTCTAAGACTCCTTGCATTTGCACACATGGCCCGCCATACCTTGCTCCCACTCTGCCTGCAACCCGCTTCCCCCTTGTGCCCCATCTCATTTTCCCCCTCTCTTAATACATCTTTTGTTCCCTTCCTCCTTGTCCTTTACAACTCTGCTTCCTTTACCTTGCTCCATGGGGCTTCCTCCCTTTTTGGGCCTCCCTTCCTACGTCAGTTTGGGGGGGGGGGGCGTTTCTGTCTCTCTTTGTCTTTCCGTCACCGCCCTCGGCTAGTTTAAACGTTCATCAAACTAACATTCATACCGTCCACTGAGGATTATGGTTCTCCTCCCAGAGGGATGCAGGCTATCACCTCTGTATACACCCACATCTCTCCAGGTTGGTTCCCAGTCCCCAATGAAGCTGAACCTGTCCTCTCTGCACCAATCCTTTGACCATGAGTTGATTCTCCTGGTGCAGCGTTCCCTATCCTCCCCTCAGTTGCAGACAGGCAGTACCTTGGCAAATACCACCGTACGCACTACCTGCCTTAGGTCCTTCCCCAGTTCCCTGAACTCTCCCTGCACAACCCCAGCCCCAAGCCCTGCTAGGTCATTAGTCCCCAGGTGAATAATGACATCCGGCTCCTCCCATGTCCTGCCGCCCTAGTGATGCTTAGGATCTGCTGTCCATCTGTCTGAGCCATGGCACCTAAAAAATTGGCACAGCTATCAGTCTTTTATCATATCACACTCCCGCCAAGAAAGAGATTGGGAAACTTTGGTGTAAAGAAAATACTCAGCACCCAAAGTGGTAGGCAGTTCATATGCTGTCCTTTTCCTATGGTCACTGAATGGTAGCAGTTCATTTAGGTACTAAGTCATTTCACAACACGTGGCGCCAAAGTGCTCTGACATTCATCGCATTGTATACCAGCAATTACGGTAATGCTGAAGCCTGTGGCTGCAGTCATCTTGGGGCACCTGACCTCACTTACACATTCATGGGCTCTTCTGTCCCTTTAATCTAAGGCATGGATTACTAACTAGTAAAAGGGTTTACTTTTCATTCCCTTATTCAAAACTCCTATTACTCAGGTACTTATTTATTTAACTTTGGTGACCGAGTAAGTGCACTGGAACATAATGCCTTTTTCAGCCACGATCTGGGTGTAATAGCACAGGCGAGAGCAGTGATACAATAATACTTTAGATATAACAATATTTACAATATTCATTTACATGGCAATTGTACATACAAAGGTGTACAGTTGTTTACAGTGAGGTTATATTAATACAGACAGGTGCAATAGGCATCAATGTAATGGGGGAATCATACGAAAAAGGTAGGAGAAAGGAGAAGTGCGCAATGCAGGGGAGAGATAATTGGGAGACTAAACTAGGGTAGGGATGGGGTGCAGGTACATACAGTATAGACTGGGGTGGGTAAGGGGAGGCAGATTAGCGAAAGCACTGACGTAAATAGATGAGAAGTAATGGGATTTCAGCAGTTTCATGAAGGTGGGGACAGTGTGGGTTTTCCTGATGGGAGGGGGTATTGAGTTCCATATAGAGGCAGCATGAAAACAAAAGGACCACTGACCCACGTTGGTGCGAAACAGTGGGACCCAAATGTTGTTGTTAAGAGGTCGAGTGAGAGATGGGGAGATTGATGAGAGAAATCTGCCTAACTAGGTAAGGAGGGGTGTCTGTATGCAGAGTTTTATTAATAAGGGAGGCAAGGGCTAAACTGGCTCAGAGATCTGGGGCAGCCAGTTTAAGGTACTTAGCACTGCACAGTGATGGGTACTACGGCTGCAGCCAGAAGAAAATTTGTCGATAATATAAGGTGTGCTTCTTTTGTAGGACAGATTTGCTGGCTGCGTCAATGACAATCGAACCATAGTCTAGTGAGGGAAGAAGATTTGCCTGGGCGACTCTGACCTTAGTGTGAGGTGTCAGGAAATGCGGATTCTGTAGAGTGAGCCCAGTTTCTGGTGAAGAAGGATGGTAGTGTGTTTGAGATGAGTTTTGAAAGAGAGGAAGGGGTTGAGGTGTATCCCGAGGTACTTAAAGGAGAGGGTCTTTTCCAGGCAGGAGCCGTTTCCAGCGTTGATGGCGAACAATGGAGGTTGCTTGTTAAGGTGTTGCCTAGTCCCAAATAGCATAGACCGTGTTTTGGGGAGGTTTATAACCATTTTTTCTTGAGTGAACCATGCTTGGAATCTAGAGAAGTAGTTGCAGAGACATTGGTTAATGGAAGCGATGTTGTCACTGTGGGTGTAGGGGACATCGCTGTCAGCATAAAGGAGTGTGTGCACTAGTTTGTAGACTATAGAGAGATCATTTATGAAAACTGGAAACAAGAGAAGCCCTAGAATAGAGCCTTGGGGAACTCCGCTTGAGATAGAATTTACTCTGGTTAGGGTGTTGCTGATTTAACTGTCTGTTTTCAGTGACACAGGTAGTCTTCAAACCAGGCAAGAGCAGGAGGCCCAAGGCCAAGTGCCAATAGCGGAAGTTAGTACTTCGTGCTCGACAAGGTCGAAGGCCTTAGATCCACAAACACAGCACTAGTAACGTGACTTTCTTCCACTGTTTGGTAAATGGGATCAGTGAAAGTGATTAGGGCGGTGTCTGTGCTATGACCTTTTCGAAAACCATGTTGCTCCAGGCAGGTGAGGTTGTGCAGCTTCAGGTATTCCACTAGCTGGAAGTGGACAATTTTTTCTTGCAGCTTGGCCAGCGCAGAGAGAATCAAGATTTGGTGGTAATTTTCAAGGAAGGTGTTTTTGCCCTTCTTATGCAGATGGATAACTATGGATGTTTTCCAGAGGTTGGGCACAGTGCTGAACAAGGATAGGTTGAAGATTTTAGAAAAATGAAGTGTTATTTGGGAGGTGGCGAGTTTTAGGAATTTAGGGATAAGTTCATCAGGTCTGGCGGATTTGTCAATTTTAAGTATGAGGAGTAACTTATGGACTTCATGGCATGTGACCATTTTAATGTAGAAAAGTTGCCACTTAGGGTCATTTAGGATCTTACTGGGGCTGGGATCAATGTGTCCAGTGGGTCTGTATTTGGACAGGTCACAGAAAAAGTAATTGAAGAGTGTGGCAATTTTAGAAGGGTCAGTGTAGCGGATACCGCCCATGTCAATGGACATGGCTGGGGGATGGGAGCAGGGTCTTGACTGACTGTCAAAACATTTTGAGGTTGTTCAGGTTCAGTGACTGTTGGGATTTTAAGTACTGGCTTTTGGTTCTATAGATAAATTGTTTATACTTGTTCTTTAGATACCTGTATGTGTTCCAGTCTGAGGTGCATTTTGTTTCTTTGTACTTGGCCCAGAAACCTTCCCTTTTTGCATGAGAACAAAGATGTCACTTGTGAGCCAGGATGCTTTTTTGGATTTAACTCTAAGAGTAGGTCAACAAAAACTAAATGAAATGAAATGCAGGGGGGCGTGCTTATCGGGTACTGTTGTGAAAACCCTAATAAAGAACTCGAGGGCACTGTTGATGTCAGGGACTACGTCGAGGTATGACCAGTTGATACAGCATGGGTGTCAGTTTACCCGTGTTATTGCAGACACATTCTGTCATTAAAACATTATGTCAAGTGCATGAAGCTGAGATAATGACCAAGATGGCCCCCCCCCACACACAGCAATGGCACCCTAGAGGGTACAAGCCCCTGCTTTCCACGTGAGGCACCACAGCCGGGCCCACTAGAGCAAAGAGCACTGGCCATGCAGGCCTGCCCTGTGAGATCTCCCACCGGGGTGAATGACAAAGCAAGTGAGCCCCATTATTTGGAAATAATGAATTCTGAAATCTCTTTTTAACTTGACCAAATGGATTCATGGATAGTAACCAACTTTTGAGCCCTAATTCTCTGCTGCTCCCTTTGGATATCCAATTCTTCAGAGAATCCCTAAAGACCCGAATGCCACTGGTGTGCTGCCCCCTTTGGATATCAGATTCTTCAGGGAATCCCTAGAGTCCCAAATGCCATTGGTGTACACTACCTGAGGGGCTGCCCACCTGAGAAACAAACTTCTTCCTGCTGCTCCACAACAGTCTGGGCTGCCCAGAGGTCCCAGCTGCCAACACCCAAATCTGTCAGAAAACCCACACAGCTCTATCTGAAGGTGCACATCCTGTGCAACAAGGAAATGTGCCACCCTGGCCACAATCCTGCAGCCAGCCACTGACAGGACGCCCCGTGTGCTTGCCCTATCTGGCTCCTCTGGAACCTGGTACTTTGACCAGCGATGCCTGCATTAGGACCCTACTGCCCCTTGGGTATCCTAAGACCAGGCACTGACAATCCTCCTCCCAATGTTACAGGCAAATGAAGGCTAGAAGGTTCCTGTGCCACTCTAGACCTGGGACCCTGCCCCCCCCCCACCAGTCCTTGCAGAACCACCTTGGTGCCCCTGATGGACTCTGCCGTCAGGACTTCAACACCTTCTCACTTGTTCACCTCAGGACTGTGACAGGGTTGGGTAAGACCCTATTCCATTTGTTATGCAAAGAGACTTAAAAGCAAGGATCTATTTTGTACTCTCCTTCTCTGTCACTTGTCTATCCCTAGCCTGTCTGACTGCACATTCAAATTGTTCTTGTGGCACCTAGGAATTGACCACTCCGATGGTTCCACAATTTCCCCAGTTATCTCTCTCTCTCGCTCCTTCCTTCCTTCTCTTCTCCTTGCTTCTCTGTGGTAAAAAAAAATGTGAAACTAGGATTGCTTGGTTTGCTAATGTATATAACTGAATTGTTGAAATGATTGCAGAAAGCTGTTTGGGTTTCTTAAAAAGATAACAGTCTATAGTACAGGGGGTTGACATTGAGATGCATTTTGACCTCTACAAACTTGTTTACAGAACTGCCAACAGGAGATTTGCTCGGGGACAGAATGTTCTATTTTGTTGCATCTGTTAAAGACTAGATGTGCCCTTTAGGCTGGCTGCAGGAAAGAAACTGACAAAGTTCTGGTACCTTTTGTGAGAAACAGGAAATGCAAGATTACAACAATCAGGATGCAGAATTTTTTTTTATACTTTATTAAGAAGAAATCTGCATACATAAAGTTACAAGCAGAATACAATAATTCAGTTACAGATAATGCATCAGGTTGTGGCTGCTTAGAACTACAGCCTGTCCAGTTAATAACTAAATTATAAACAAAAACAGCATGGGCTAAAAACAGGTGCTTTTAGAAGAATTAGAAGATAAAATCAATTTCCTAAGGAACCATTTTGAGCTATTCCATCATCTCAAAGGGTAGAGTATAATATTTGACAATCAACAAAGCTATAGGGCAAATGTTAGGTGCTCTCTAAGTGGGTGAAAGGAGGGAGGGACCCATTTCCTATTATAGTAGTACCAAGAGGGGGCCTAACTCACAGTCTAGTCTCATCATATCTCAGCGCCATCCAATCATTGGATTTATTCCCTGAGCCAGCTCCCATGTGGTTCATCAGGAAGTATAGGCTTCCAGCCTATCCTGGACAGCAAATGACATCTGTTCGTTGTGCTGTATAATGAGTACCAGAGATTTCCAGTCAGAAGTCAAAGGTGGAGTCACCTGGAGCCACCTTTTAGTGATGGACTTATATGCTGTGCACAGCAGGATGGACCATAGGTGTAAGATAGCTTTATCCTTAACCCCTATAGGTGGGACCCCCAATATTAAATTAATTCCAGTAAGGAGGTGTTGGAAGTCCAATATGGATGCAATATGATGGGAAACCAGTCCCCAAAAATTAGATAGTTTAGGGCAGTCATAGAAGATATGTTTATGAGATGCCATGGGTTCCCCACATTTTTTCTAACATCGAGAAGGAGCCCCTGGGTTCCTGAAGGCTACTGCGGAGGGAACCAAAAAGAACCTCACTCGCAACTTCTATATGAACTCTCTCCAAATTGGAGAGGAGGAGATGGTGGTCCATGCTCCTCTCCATACCTTCGTCCAATCCTTACTGGTTATTGTTTGAGCAAACTCTCCCAGCTAGATCTGACCGACTCCATGGAGTGAGCCATTTGCTGAATTAGAAATTTGTATATGATTGAAATTGTTTTTTCTCCCTGGAATGAGGTACAAATTTGAATGAACTGGGTAGAATCTTCCAACAACTGGGATCCCTTTTCTCTACTTCTAATTTGTCTAAGTATAAAGGCTTTAATTTGATAATAGTATAACCTGTCTCTCTGTCCAAAGGTATCTCTGTTGCAGGGATCGACAAATTTCAACATGGCATGCTAGTCCCGGACAACTGGTCTAGTCAAAAATGGTAGTCCCAGAGTTCCGAGTGGTAGTCCAGTACACTTATATGAAAATGTTAACCCAACTTATGTAGAAATAAATTACATGGTGTGTCTGGGGTTGTACTGTTGTATTAGGATGGATGTAGATGTAGAAGAACTGTGTAAATCGGGAAAAACAATATTGAGTGATTCTCCATCCAATTCCTTTCTTTTCTGAATGTTAATACGGCAGGTCCAGGGTGGGACCGGTGTACCGTGTGTAGGGGCACCGTACCCCGTACCAGATTTTGGGATGCCAAAAAGAGGACACTTAGTTCCCCGATGAGCCCTGGTGCCAGACCCCGAGTAAACAGGTTTAAAGTCTCCACTGCCTTCACAGCTCATATACAAGAGGAGGTCCTAGGTAGGAGAAGAGAGTAAAAAAATTATAAAAATAATAATAATACAACAGGATATTGAAGGTACATGAAGAATATTTGGCAGCTGGAAAAGAGGACATGTCCTCGTAAAAGAGGACATCTGGTGGTGACCCTAACTAACCATGTGTGCAGACTGAAGTCTGTTTCAGAAGAGATCGGATAATTGTTTAAGAATTAGTGAAATGAAGCCAAGGCCATCAATCAACAAGCCATTCTGTGAATATAGCATGACTGTCATCAAGGGGTAGACTGACTAGAGATTGGGAGGACAGGAAGAAAATGATGATGATGGAGCACTACTAGGAGTACTTGCATCAGGATCATCATCACTCATCAGGAGAAGAAACGGAAGCAGCAGCGGTACCACCAGCAGTAGATGTAGCAGCAGTAAAAGCAGCATGCCCATGAACATGTCTAGTTCCTGGACCAGAGAGCAGCCAGTGGTTAATTGCAGGATCAGGATTAAATTCATGCAGTTCAGGACCTTCTACCACTATCTGCAGGAGAGACTGTAGTGTGTCATCAGAAAGCCGTGTCCGTATTTTTGTTTTGATAAGGTTCTGAATAGAAAAAACTCTTTCACACTTAGCAGTTGAGACACTCATAGTTATTAGTATTTCGACTAAGTCAAGAATAATGTGCCCAATCTGTGGTGGTTTTTCTTTAAGTAATTTTGCATAGACCTGCAAATAGGGCTTGTCAGCTGAAGATTTAAGCAGCATTTTAAATGCAGCATACTCAGACTTTATATGTTCCTGCTGCTCTTCCGTGAAAAAATCAAAGTATTCAACCAGGTTTGCCAGTTCACAGGTCCCAAACACCGCTAGTTGGTCTCTCAGCAGATCAAACTGCTTGAAATCTAAACAGCTGAACCATTTGAGAGGCACCTCTGAGAAATTTTTAAACCTCTTGTCTATGTACATTATCGCTGCATCTATTAAATTCTACAATTGTGTATCTCTTACAAAATTGACTTCTGGGCAGTTGCCTCTGAATGGGAAAGGAACAGTCCTCTCCTCCTCCTCCCTTCCCCTCTTTGACACAACATACTCCATCCATTTCTGTTCAGGTTTGTAATGGCTAAGGAAAGCTGCCATGTATTTCCCTGGTGATGTTTTCAGTCCGTAAGCTGGAGTAGGCAGGTCTCAACAAGTTGTGGAACTTCCAGTATTACTATGTCATCTCTTTGAAACTGGAGTGACAGGTTTTTTAGTATTGGCAGGAAGTCTTGTAGTATACGTAGAGATTTTACAAACTGCACACTCTGTACTTCTTTTAAGAGGGCCTTTGTTCGAGAACCTTCATCACCACCAGCAGAAGATGCATGTTCTAGGTGTTGAGCAACACTGGGTAGGTTAACCTGAACTGCATGAATTGACCGTGACCTACTGGCAAGCCATCTCACTTGTTTTATAGCACTAAAGTGAGCAAGATCAGTATCCATGACAGTTGCAATTTCTTTTAGTTCTCTCAATTTTTTGGGACTGTAATGATAAAACTTCAATATTCCCTTGAGAGTACTTTCAAGCTTTGACACAAATGTATTTTTTTTACCACATCAAGAACTGCCAGCTCTAACTTATGGGCAACACAGTGCATCGCAATTATTTGAGGACAGTGTTCCTGCAACTTTGCTATGGTTCCTCCTCTTTCGCAGATCATGACCCTGGCCCCATCAAAATTTGCTGAAACAAGCAATGGCCCTGGATTGTGAACATTTTGTAGGTTACTTAGAGGAAGATTTACTGACTCAAGTGCAGTCGTTATTGCGTGAAATACACCTTCTGCATGTGCATGTTCCAGTGGCACAGCTTGGATAAGCACTGTACGCACCTGTTTTGAGTTTGGGTCAACAAACCGTATGAAAACAATTTCCCACTCAGTTATACTAGAATCTGTACTACCATCAGCAAGAACTGTCACATATTTAACATCAGTAAGAGTCTGCATCTGGGTTTGGGATATAACTGCTGATATAGAACCACAGAAGTCCCTGGCTCACTTATCATTGGTATAATTAGAACCAAGCGTTATCCCATTTTTTTCTTGCAGTTCACAGAGCCACTCCATGTCCGAGAAAAGGCGCAGATTTTTGGCAATGGAATATGCTGTGTTGAACAGACGTTGCATCTTGACCTTAGTGCCCTGATCCAACTGCGTAAATGCTTGATACAGTGGGGACTCAGTGATATCAAAATGTACCACACGCTGACCACTGTGTGCAATATGCTGATTCATACACAGCAAATGTGGATTGGATTTATCATGAGCACGTAGTGACTCAATTCGAAAATTATTTGAGCCAGTGGCAAAAACATTAGGTTTCTTTGAAAAGGCTGGTACTGCAATGGTTGGATATTTTTCGCACACAGTGCAATACATCAGTTTTTTTTTTTTTCCATCATATCTCAGCCAGTTATAAATGGTTAACCAATGCCTTTGAAACAATCTGGCCCTTTTCTCCTGATCGTATTTCTTATCTGTATTTGGCCTCTCTGGCCTCTCATCCTGCTCATGGAGCACTAAAGTATGTTTTTAAGGGAGTGGATGTAAACTTTCAGTTAAGCCTTCATTGCTTAATTCAACACACTGATGATCAGCAGTTATATCTCCTGACACAGATATAGGCTCATTGTCATTGTTATTACTCTTATCTGCACTAGACACAGTGACAGAGGTGGATTGTGTTTCTGTTTCAGGTGGTGTATTGCTACTGATGGAGTCTGCTGTTACTCGTGAGGCTACTGACCAGAGAGAAAAAAGAGTCTGCTGTTTACTACTCCTACTCCTGTTCTGCATATTGTGGCACTTATTTTCTTCCCCCAATGATAATAAAATATATTTTATTTTTACGTGTGTCTGTGTGAGTTTCTTTGGGTGCCCGGGGTTTGGTGGACTGGGTGGCTGGCAGACAGTGATGACACTGGGCGGGGGCCAGAAGGATGAGGTGCTTATTTGCTTAGCCTTTTCAACAAATAAAGGCGATGGATCTTTATTTAGAAATTGAATTGTCTGAAACTTTCAGAGTTATGATAGTGGAAACTAAGGCAAGTCACCTATCCAATTTGGCAGGGCAGGCAGTGGCACACAGAACACTCAGAAGAAGTCACTGGACAAAGGCAGTGGAAGAAGCTGGAAGGGAATGGGTCTACTAATAGGAAAAGTCCAGCACGTTACACAGGGTCGGACTCGGACCTGGTCCTGTTACTAGTAATAACAGCACATGGACATGCACACAGCATGTAGATAACTCCCTAAGGCAGGCTGTGCCTATTATTGCTCCCTCAGATAGCTGACCCTGACAGTGACTGGCAGTTCTTTGTTTAGTTTTTTTTTATAATAATTCACTAGTCGACTCACACACTCATCACACAGTTTAGGGCGGCTATAAATACAAACTAAGGTCAAGTTCAAATGTGCTAGTACTCTTTTACAACAATTAGTGCAGTTTTGTAAGTACTGCTCTACTTCTCCTTCACCAGTTACTGTGCAGTTATTACAGTTTTTACTTTTTTATTTATTTGGGCAACTAGTTAGCAAGTCCTCCTCCCCTTATTAGCAGGCTCACCTCACCACTGACTCCACAGCCTGGCCCTCAACCCAGCACACAGTGCAGACGCAAGAAGAATTTAGCACCAGACAGCAAACCCAGCCAGACAGACTGTGTGCAGTGCAAAGTAAAAAAAAGTTGCTGCAGTTAAGTACAAAGGAGCTGCCTTCTCTAGTCTATGAACTACTTCTACCAGCTTACAATCAATGCACTGTGTTAATGTTTCCTTGGATCACTGCACTCCCTGTTTATTTTAGGCATACCCCTCCTGATTTCCTCTCAATAATGCTCCTTGTTGTCCTTCAGTGGTCCCTTCTTAGGTCCACCCTTCAATTAAGTTGTGCTAAATACGGGAACAACAAATACACAGCACACTCGGTTTTTTTGTTGTGGCTTCTGAACACGCAACACAAACAGTTGAAACTAACTAAGGCTGGAGTGGTTTCTACAGTGTTCTCCCTCTCCTCTCAGACTCTCCAGTCTCTATTTTTTATTTCTGTGGGCAATAGCATGAGCAAACAAACAGCTTCCCCAATCCCCATCCCTTCCCCCACCACAGCACGCCCACCGACCTGCGACCTCACACCAAGCAACCTCCCTCACTAACTCGAACTCTCCCTGAGTCCCTGGCTTTTTATTTTAAAAGCTGAGTGGTTAAAACAGGCAGCCAAGTACAGGTAGTGCACTTCAAGTCTCCTCTCCACAATGAAAACAACGACAAAGTTAATTAACTGCTCTGGGAACAGCACGCATGTCCTTTCTCTGTGAAAATGAGAAAGTGAGTGTGTGTGTCCCCAGATCGCTCCCGCCAAGTCTACGCGGGAGCCAAACTCAGCCAATGTGTGCCTTACCCTTCGATGAGCCTCCCTTGCATTTGCTGCCACACATGCCAGTCTCTCGGCTCCTCCTCTGTTCAGTCTTTGCAGCTCCTGGCACCCGTGGCGCTGCTCGTACACGCCGTGCGCTCCCCGAGCCTCCCACACTGTTTCTGTCCCCCCCTCCCCGCTCATAGCACGTAAGTGCTGCTTTGGGGGTCAGATGACCACCAGCACAGAGTACTCCAGTATCGCGCAACGCGCACCCAGTGGCAAAAGGTGGTAACTGCAGGCAATATTTTTTTTTTTTAATGCTTGTCCACGGACAAGTGACTATTTGAGACAGTGCTTGTCCCTGGCTGGAAAGTAATGGCCCGGGACGTCGGGCTATCGTATTTGTCGAACCCTGCTCTGTTGGCTTTCTTCAAAACTGACGCAGTAGTTCCCTGTAAGAAGTTGCCATCGGGCCAACAATCCTCTCTCAGCCCGAGTTCTATACCAGGGCCCCTGGGAATTAAATTGGGGTTAGCAGAAACCATTGATATTTCCAAAATTGCTGCTGAGAGGCTTTGCTTTTGTTCCTAACCTCCAACTCTCCAGTATGGTAGCAGTGGCTTTTGGAACTGTTTGGTCTGTTTAAGCTGGGTCGAGGAGAACATAGGTGCCATAGGTGCACTAGCTGGTAATAGAGGACTTACTGGCCTGGCTAAGTCCATTTGTTTCCAGACTGCTTGATAGGGACTAGTACCCCCATAGAAGTGCCAGTCGCATTTGAGCAGCCACCCAGTAGTCCATAAGAGAGGGAAGGGCCACACCACCCAAAGTTTTAGGGAGAAATTGCTTATGGAGATTAACCTGGGGCTTTCCTTGGTTCCACTGGAAGGCATTCAGGTTTTTCTGCCAGGAGAGGAGTTCCTTGGGGGAAACAGTACATGGTATACACTGAAAAAGGTATAAAAATCGTGGCAGGGCATTCATCTTAAGTGAAAGGGTACGGGTGTAGAAGGAGGATGGAAGGAGATTCCATCTTCTAAGATCGTGTTTAATGGCTGTCACCGGGGGGGTGTAATTTTGGGAATATAGGAGGGATAAGTCTTTAGTGATCTGTATTCCCAAATGTTTAATGGATTGTTTATCCCATTTAATAGGGAATCTATATCTAAGATTGGGTGTAGGGTTGTATACAATAGAAAGGGCTTCTGTTTTGTTAATGTTAAGGAAGTAGCCAGATAGGAGAGAAAAATCTTGTATTTTTTGGAAGAGGGCTGTCATAGAGGAATCGGGATCTGATAAATAAACCAAAACGTCATCTGCCAACAGGGCTAACTTATGCTCTGTCCCTGCTACTGGGATACCTTTAACATCCGAGGAGTGTTGAAGGTATTGGGCTAGGGGCTCAATGTAAAAAGTAAAAAGGAGGGGGGGCATGGGGCAACCCGACTTGGTTCCTCTATGAAGGGGAAAGCTTTCTGAAATATGGCCATTAGTTCTGATAAATCCAGAGGGTTTACTATAAAATTTAAAAATGGTATCAGAGAATTGGGCTGGGAAACCAAAGCAGGCAAGGACCCCTCTAAGAAACCTCCAAGAGCCCATGTCGAACGCCTTTTCCGCGTCCAATCCGAGCAGGTGTGTAGGGATTTTCTGGGATTGTATATGTTTCAATATGTAAATAGTGCATCTGACATTATCCTGGGCCTGTTGGCCTGATATAAAGCCACACTCATCCATATGTATTTTAGTTGGGGCAAATTGAATGAGTCTTTTGGCTAATATGAGAGCAAATATTTTATAGTCTGTGTTCAGTACCGATACAGGTCTGTAGGATGCACAGTAGGAGGGGCCCTTGCCCAGTTTCAGTATAACAGAGACTATGGCCTCGTTCCAGGAAGGGGGGGGGTCATACCCTCCTTTGTTGATACGAATGAAAATACTCTGCCTGGATGCAGAATTTAAACTGCCAGGAAGACGCATCTTATAAAAAGAGAGCAATGTTTTCTTTACAGAAAGAGAGAGACTCTCAGACGTAGGACTTTGTTTGCACTACCTGTATGAAGAGTAGGGCTCCAGATAAGATTTTTGGGATGAGTACTGTATTCTTCATTTTGAAAGTAAAGTGAAGTGAATAAAACTAAGTTCAGATGCATACAGATGTCTGGACAAAGTGGCGTGAGGAGCACATTTTTAAAAACAGCTGTTTTTTTTTTTTAAATAAGAATTGATCAAGTGCCAACAACATTCCAGATAATGTTAGCAAGTAGGAGTAATGTTCTCACCAGTTTTAAAATATAGTGAGTAAAACAAAACTGGGATGCATACAAGTGCTGTAAATCTGGAAAAACTGCTCTTTTTGAATCACCAGTAAGGGTATGAAGCACCATTGTTTGCAGTGTGTGGGGTATTCAACAAATGTTGGGTGAGTATTGGTACCCACTGAAAACATTTTCTGAACAGTATTTCTTAAAATGAGGTGAGTAAAACAGGTCAGTACTCCCCTTATTTGAAGCCCTAATGAAGAACTATCCTGTACAATTTAAATTGTTTTAAAAACATTTTTGTTATTGATACTAATAAAATACTACTTGTGAATTTTCTAACTTCTCCTGGTTTGTCCATGCTTCCTGACCTATGCCTCTACAACAGTTGGTGTCAGACAAAGTGGGATTTACACCATGTATACACTATGCCAGGAGTTTTGTGCGTGGGTACTAGATCTAGTACCAGGGAAGCATAGAAAACAGGTATGGATCCTGCAACAGCAAGCCCAGGAGTGATTACCAGAAGAATGGCAGCCAAACTAGAGGCAGAAACTAAAGTCTAAACTGAGACTTTACAGCTGGCACCAGTGATGAAGAAGAACAGGCAGGGACAGAACCTGAAAGTATGTCTGCCTTCTTCAAATGGTAGGCTATACAACAAAGACAGCTTGAGAAACAGAGAAGAAAAACAGAGAACAGAAGAGAAACAGTGAGGAGCAGCGATGGCTGGTTGCCTTATAAGCTATCAAAATAGGAGGATCTGGTACAGGTCCAGCAGATCAACAAAACACAAACAACTTAAAAGACATTAAACTTACAAAGCTGTGTCCCTCAGATGATATCAAAGCATACCAGACAAGTTTTGAGAGGCTCGCTGGAGCCTGCCAATGGCCAAAACAGCAATGGGCAATTAGGCTGGTACCTGACAGGTAACGCCCAACTTGCCAACAGCAATATGGACACTGCACAATCAGAAAACTATGACCTTGTGAAAAGAGTAAACCTTATAAGATTATATTGTAGGAAAGATCTACAGCCAGAGATTCTAGTCCCTGAAGTAACAGTCGACAATCCTCCAGAACCCTTCACCTGACTCAAGAGAACTCCTCATTAAATGGCTCCAACCAGAGGGCAAAACAGGCCCACAGACTGACATATCTGCAATGGAGCAATTCTTCAACACCCTTCCTACAGACGTGCAGTTTTGGGTAAATGAACATTGACCAGAAAGTGGGGAAAAAGGCTTTTTCTTCAGTATAGGACTATCAGATGGCCAGACAGACACCACAGCAGTGAAGTAACAGCTGTGGAATGGTTAGACCCCCCCCCAATTTAACTCCAAATCAGATAAGAACTCTGTTGGGAGTAAGAGAGTAACAAATTAGCACGCAAAGACTTTATTTGCTATAATTGTGAGAAACCAGACCATATTTCAAGAATCTGCCATAATTCACAAACTGGGACAAGTATTTAAAGATGTCAAGGTAGGATATAAGACTGTGAAGAGACTTACAGGTTTGGGAAACAGGCAGACACTTGTACATTTTAAAGTGTTGGGAAGACTGTGCTAAAGGGCAAGGTACTGGGGTTACCTGCATCCATTCAAACGTGCAATACTATCTCATCACCCAAGTGACTCTAAGGATTACTGGGGTGCCACACCAAATGAAAGTGGGGGTAGTACCAACATTTCCTGTACCTGTGATTATTAGAAATTACTTTTCAGGATTCGCTAGTTAGTCACAGAGGAAGTAAACCCTGCTGTTTCAACAGCTGTAATAAAAAGAGCACAGGCAAGGAAAATCTCAAATGTTGGGGACTCTTTTCCTTTTGGTGACTTTGATTTGGACTTACCTGAGCCCAGCTCCAAGGTCCGGAAGTCCAGGAAAGAAAGAAGATGCCTTAAAAAAACAGTGGCAACAAAAGACTGATGGACATAAGGGACTGATATATGTAAATGCTGACACTATATTGAAAGCTGATTCTGATTTTGTTTCTGAGCAAACCAGTGATGTTTCTCACCAAGGTTATTTTAAGCAGCTGAGGGTTAAACAAAAACAGGTGAACCAATATTAAAAACAAGCATTTGTCAATGCCGAATGTTGCTTGCTTCTATGTGCTGTTTAGGTATTTGGAAGTCATTGGAGTGCAAATATTGAAAATTTGCGAACTTACGAACGTGCGTAGGAACTGCGCAATGCACACTCGTAAAACAGTCATTGTTGGGAAATATTTCATGAAATTTTCAACATAGCCATTTTAAGACCTCTGCTCATGAACAGTGTCACTGTGATTTTGTTAATGTGTCCCATACATTGAGTTTGCACACCGACTGTGCCATTGTGCGCTACATGGACGGAAACACGTTTTGGGCAGGATGTGAAAAATGACAGCTGTACTGCTCATAAGGAGGTGTGGTAAAATGGCAATGTTGAAAATCTGGAGTGGAAATATTGAAAATTCGCAAACCTACGAGCGTGCGTGGGAACTGTGCAACGCACACTTGTAAAACAGTCATTTTAAGGAATTCTTTTACCAAATTTTCAACATTGCCATTTTAAGATCTCTGCTCATGAACAGTGACACTGTGATTTTCTTAATGTGTCCCATACACTGAGTTCAAGACACCAACCGCGCCATTGTGTGCTACATGGGCGGAAACATGTTTTGGGCAGGATGTGAAAATGACAGCTGTACTGCTCATGAGGAGGGTGGTAAAATGGCAATATTGAAAATCTGGAGGAAAATATTGAAAATTTGTGAACTTACGAGCTCGCGAGAACCATGCAATGCACGCCTTTCAGAAACAGTGGCTTTTAGGAATTTTTCACCAAATTTTTCAACATAGCCATTTTAAGACCTCTGCTCATGAACAGTGTCACTGTGATTTTTTAATTTGTCCCAGACATTGATTTCAAGACACTGACTGCGCCATTCTGCGCACAAGGGCGGAAACACATTTTGGGTGAGATGAAAATGACAGCTGTACTACTCATAAGAAGGTGTGGTAAAATGGCAATGTTGAAAATCTGGAGTGAAAATATTGTACTTCGCAAACTTAAGAGCTCTGCGGAACCGCTAACGTAGTTGATAAAACAGTCATTTTTGATTTTGACAATCAACATGGGTTTTGGATCCCTTCTCATGACGCGATGTCACTGCCGCGATTCCAGTCCGGGCGGTGATTTCGCAGTCACCGTGCAGTCACTGCACCTAAATCACCCTTCGGGCCCGAATAACGCCATGACAGTGACATCATTCATGAGAAGGGGTCCTAAAACCCTATGTTGGAAAATTTGCAAAATTCCCAAAATGCCTGAGATATGCACAGTTGAACCCCCATCTAGTCCATTATACAGCTTACCGGCATTTCCTCAGTTCGCGGTCGGCTTTGAAGAGTGTAGACGTGTTCCCGTCCAATCAAGATCGCTGCGCCGGAGTCCGGAGGTAAGTGGGGTGAAGGGGGGGTGGGGGAGGCTGGGTGCAGTTGGTGGGCGGCTGTGGGGGTCGGAGATGCGCCAAAAGGACCGCTTTTTGTTTTATACTAAAAAAAAAAAGACGCTAGGATTGCTTGCCACGCGGGGTGGGCCTCAGCGTGGCACAAGCATAAGTTATCAGCCGACGGGATTGGGCACCCCGCCGGCCAAGGATCGATTGCCACGCTGGGTGGGCTCCCAGCATGGCACCAACTACTGGGGAGAGACGCAGCTCAGCCGATGGGGATTGGGCACTTCGTCGGCTACACAGACAAGCGGGCGCGATCATGCAGGTGGGGGGGAGCTATGTTTATCGAAGTGCTCACTGGAAGCGTAGCTCCCCTTTTCAATCAGGGTGTTACTGCATTTTGAGCGTGTCATAGACAGCTCCAAAATGCATTGGCTTACAGGGCCGTGGCCTGCCAGCTCACTGACTGAATTGGAGGAGGAGGTGACACACCTCCAAAATCTCCGATGATGGCACTATGTTTCTTGCACATGCGTGCAAGCAACATAAAAATGTAACGGGCTACTGTACAGAGCTTGGGTTAATCCTCAGATAGAGGAACAAACAGAACACTTAGTCATACCAAAGAAGTACAGAACAGAGTTGTCAGATAGCACATGATAGGCCAGCCCGGTGGCAATGAGGCATCTTGCCTTACCTCATGCTACGCTGACGACCTGGGTTCGGGAATGACTTCGGGGTCGCTGGGGTGCTGGCATGGGGGGGTGGGAGTAGGATTGAATGTTGGCTCTCCACTCCTGGGAGGGCACCTGTTCATAGTCCCGCTGCCACCGGATGGAGGTTTGGTGGCTGGTGCAGACAGTAACAGAGTGATAAGTACAATGGGCGTCCTGCAGGGCACGGCGTGCGTCAGGGACATGCAGGTTGGGATTGGGAAACAGTAAAAACTAGTGAAGTACCTAAGGAAAAAAAAGATAGCGCATGATAGTCCTATTATTGGTCACTTGGGGAGGGACTGCATCCTTGCCAAATTGTTGTACATATTTCACTGGCCTGGGATTCATGAGGATGTTGCTATTTCACTTCTTGTGCTGAATGTCAGAAAGTAGCCTCAGTGACTACAAAATTCAAGGTGCCCCTTGTGCCCCTAACCCTTGATAGATGTACCTTCTGAGAGATTGCAATGGATGTGGTTGGCCCCTTAGACAAAAGTAAAAAGGGCAATCGATTCATTTTGGTAGTATGTGACTATGCTACTCGATACCTAGAAGCAGTTTCAATGCATACTGTCGCAGCCCCAAAAGTGGCAGCAGAGCTTGCCAAAATTTTCAGCAAGGTGGGCATACCTAAAGAGATTCTTACTGATCAGCGTAGTAATTTTGGTGCTGCATTGCTGAAGGAGCTGTACCAACTACTAGGTATCACTGCCATGTGAGCCTCCCCTTTTCACCTTCAGATGGTCTTGTTGAACATTTTAATCAGACACTAAAATGCACGTTAAAAAGGTTTGTGAAAGGTGAAGGGAAACACTGGGACCATACGTGCTTTCTGCTTACAAAGTGCCATAAGCATCAACAGGGTTTTCACCCTTTGAAATGTTGTATGGTAGGCAACCTAGAGGACCACTGGATATAATAAAAGAAACATAGGAAGATAATCCTGCTAAGAAAGAATCTATTACATCTTACTTGTGTGCACCAAGAAAGAAATTGGCAAAATATGTTGAAATTGCCTACAGTAATCAGGAAGAGGCCCCAAAACAGCAGAAGGTGTATTGTGTCCATAAGGTAAAAGAAAAAGTTTTTTTTTAATTCAATATATTTTATTGAATATTTAAACATGACATAACATCCATTTTACAAAAAGAAAAAAAGTTTCTGAGCCAGGTGAAAAGGTCTTGTTACTGTTACCCACTACAGAAAACAAGCTGTTAATGAAGTAGCAAGGGCCTCATAAAGTGATTAGATGTACTGGTACAGTTAACTATGAGATGGAGACACAGTATAGGAAAAATTCTGCTAAGATATGCCATGCTAACCTCAAGAAATGGGTTGAAAAAATACCAAAGGTTGCCTTGTTCATATTACCAGAAACTGCTTAAGATGATATTAACATACGAGAACAAATGTAACTTCTGATGCTGTAAAGGTCAATTCTTCAAGAAGGGAGTGTAAGAATCTGCCTTGATTTTAGGAAACATTATCAAATGTCTATATTTGACAACTACCCTATACCAAGGACAGATGAGTTGGTGGACAGATTGGGAAGCGCCAAGTACATCAGTACCCTCGATCTCTGGCAAATTCCCCTACTTAAAGAATCCAGAGACAAAACTGCATTTTCCACTCCAACCGGATTCTATCAGTTCACCACCATGCTGTTTGGTTTACATGGCGCACCCACTACATTCCAGCAGTACATGAATGTAATTCTAGCCCCTCACACTGGTTATTGTGCTGCTGACTTGGATGATGTCATCATGTACAGTCCAGACTGGAAATGCCACCTGGAAAACCTATAAACAGTAATCCAGTCTATCAAAAATGCAGGTTTGACCATTAATCCTACCAAGAGCACATTAGGCATGCAGGAAACCAAATATCTGGGATATATTTGGGGGAAATGGAGAAGTAAAGTCAGAGATTTCCAAGACGAGGCTGTAGCAAACAGTCCAGTCCATAAAACAAAGAAACATGGCAGGTCCTTTTTAGGTCTGGCTGGCTACTACCGGAGATTTCTTCCCAACTTTGCCCAATTAGCTACTCCCCTCATTGAACTCATGAAAAGAACGATAGCCAAATAATGTGAAATGGTGCCCAGAGTGTGATGGGGCATTTTAGGCCATCAAGGCTACATTATGTTCAGCCCCTGTTTTAGGAAGTCCAGACATGAGAAACAATTTCTGCTACAGACAGATGCACCAGAGGTAAGCCTAGGTGCAGTCCCAAGTCAGAATATAGATGGGAAGGAACATCCCATATCAGTAGGAAACTGCACAACAGAAAGAAAAAGTACTCCACTATTTGCTTTGCTATGAAATAGGCAATTGAGCCCCTTACGTTTTATCTGCTAGGCGTTGATTTTGTACTTATAACAGATCACAATCCTCTCTGTCACCTTAATCAAATGAAGGATAACAATCCCAGACTCACAAGGTGGTACCTGGCACAACAGCGATTTAAATTCAAAGGGATGCACAAATCTAGAAAAGAGAATGTCAGTGCTGATTTTCTGCCAAGATATGGTTCAGGAACTGAGAATTCAGAAGGTTGAAAAAAATGTGTGGGCTTAACTGAAATGTTTGCTATAAAGGTGTTATAAAAAAAGGATTCTGTAGATGAAAATAACTGTAAACGTTATAAGTTAATGTTGAAAGAGAAATAAAAGGTTCTGGAAACATTTTTTTGTGTTAAGGAAAAAAAGGTTACTTCTTAAAGAGGGGTGTGTGTGTGACAGGGCTGGCTAAGACCCTGTCCCACTTGTTATTAAGAGAGAGTCAAAAGCAAAGATCTTTGTCCTCTCCTATTCTGTCACTTGTCTTTCTCTTGCCTAACTGCAATCATATTTTTCTTGTGGCACCTAAGAATTGGCCACTCTCATAGTCCCACAATTCCCCTGTTATCTCCCTTCCTTCGATTGCCATTTCTATTCCTTCTTTCTCCTATTGCTCCTCTGTGGTTAAAAAAAATATATATATCTGAGTCTTCATGTAAAACTGGGATCCCTTTGTTTGCAAATATATATAATTATATTGTTGAAATGACGGCAGAAAGCTATTTGTGGTTCTTAAAAGGATAGTCTGGAATACAGGTGGTTGACCTTCAGATGGTTTTTGATCTCTACAAGTTTGTTTACAGAAGTATTAACAGGAGACCAGCTCTGTGACATAATATTCTGTTTTGTTGCACCTGTTAAAGACTAAGGGCTCAATTTTCAAAGCCTGACATCTGGCATAAGATGCCAGCACCAAAAGGATTTCATGCAAGTGGCACATTGCAACAATCTAAATTTTCGAACACAGGCTGCATAGAAATTGGGACACCTTGCGCCAAAGCCACACTGCACCAGAACTGCCGGTGCACCAGGTCACAGGGGGTCTTGCACCATGGCGGGGCTGCAACATCCCCTTATTTAGGATTTTAGAAGCTCTGCTGTGGATGCATGAGGGGGCTGAGTTTAGACCATCCATGAGCTGGTCTAAGGGCCCTGCGCCACTGCCTTGGAGGAAGGCAAGTGGGGGGGGCCTGCTAAGTCGGTACCAGGGGCAGAGGGGATGGGGGTGCCATAGTGGGAAATGGGGGAATAGTGGCAGTGGCAGTATTCTGAGGTGGCACCCAGCAGAGTTGCCATGCCCATTGGGACAGAGCTGGTTGGCACGGATGGACCCTATCCTGGACCCCAGGTGGCAACAGCCCTAGAGGTGCACAGTTCCCTACATGCAGTGGGTGGCACTGGCTGCAGGTTACGGGATGTAGTCGGTGGCTGGGAATGTCCCCCGCTACACAGCCCACTGCATGGAAGCAGGCTGATACCAGAGTACACTGTCAGAGATTATGTCATCTCTGGGTCAGGTACCAGGGCTGCTGCCACTGGAGTCCGGGACAGGGTCCATCCATGCCAACCTCTGTGTTTTTCCCAGGCCAAGCAGCTCTGTCCCAGTGGGCATGACACCTCCACTGGGTGCCACCTCTGAATCCTGCCACTGCCCCTGTTCCCCCGTCACCCACTATGGCACCCCCACTGGTCCCTCTGCCCCTGGTCCCAAACTTGCAGGCTTATTCTCCCCCCCACACACACACACATACTTTTGCAGCTCCACTAGGGTTACGCCAGACTGGGGGACTAGACAGGACCCTCTGTCAAACCACTCAGGTGCACCAACGGTTTGATACAACCTTGTGGCTGCGTCAACTCTCAGGACTGTGGCACAGGGATCCCCATTTTTCTAGAATAGGGCGCAGGGTCCCTGATGCACCTGGCATTTGCTGCAGCTGTGGATAGGCATACCGTGCACCAATCTAGGGGCTGATAAAAAATCAAGCCCTAGATGTGCTCATTAGGTTGGCCTCAGGAAACAAGTTGTCAAAATTCTGGTACATTTTTGTGAGAAACAGGGGATGCAACTTACAACAATCCAGATGCAGAGTTTAATGTGACAGGAAAAGACATCTTATAAAAAGAGAACAGTGTTTTGGAGACAGAGAGAGAGAGAGAGAGAGAGAGAGGAGGAGACTGAGATTGAAATTGAGAGAGTGAGAGAGAAAGTGAGAGAGGCTGACTCTCAGATGTAGGACTTTCTTTGTACTGCCTGTATGAAGAGCTATCCTGTACATTTTTTTTTTTGTTACTGATAATCATAAAACGCTACTTGCTAATTTTCTAACTTCTCCTGGTTTGCCTATACTTCTTGACCTATGCCTCTACGACAAGGACTCCATGAATCTCTTGCACTTCCTGCCTAAACCTCCTTGTATATCCATGTCCTGAGACTCCCCTCCCCCACTAAGGGCAGAGAGAGAGAGATAGAAACAAAGAAACATAGAAATTGACGGCAGATAAGGACCGCTGGGCCCATCCAGTCTGCCCATTTTTCCTACCTGCTGCAAAAACCGCAGACCCTCCTTGATCGCTGGCTTTATCTTCTCATTCCTATCACTAGAGTTCCCCTGTGCCTGTCACATGCATTTTTGAATTCCCCCACTGTGTTTGCCCCCACCACCTCCGCTGGGAGTCTATGCCATGCATCCACCACCCTTTCTGTGAAGAAATAATTCCTCATATTACCCCTTAGTCTACCCCCTTCCAACCTCATGTCACGCCCCCTCGTTCCTGAACATCTCCTTTTCTGAAAGATGCAACCCTCCGCTACCCTATTTGGTGTCAAGGAACACAGTACTCTGATGGGTAGTGTTAGTAACAACCCTGACCCCTACCACAGGGAGGGTTGTTTTATACACACACACATGATTCTGCAGGAGAAATGTCTTGCAGGTTCATCTGTTAAATTTTGTTTGAATTACTGCAACACTTTTTACCTAGAGTTATCTGGAGGGCTGATGTGTTGCCTGCAGCTGGTCCAGAACATTGCAGCTTGGCTGACTGCTGGCACTTGTTGGCTGGAGCATATCACGCTGGTTTTGCACAACCTGCACTGGCTGCCAGTGCAGCGGCACATCTCCTTTAATAGACTTACTAACATACAAGGCCCTGTATTGTTTGGGTCCAAGCTACCTGAAAGCTGATCTGTCATTATATGCTCCTCTTGTTGGCTTAAGCTTTTGTGGAATAGCGCTGTCAGGGTGGCTGACCAGTTACTCTGGAACACCCACATTACCTGACTATGTATGTGAATCCCCCACTCAGCAGAGGCCCTTGAGAAGGGATTGAAGTCCTACATTTTTGAATTGCTCATGAAGCTTTTTTAGGATTCAGTAAGGTTTTTATTTTGGTTATGTTTTTATTCCATCTCTAGTTACTGTATGCTTTATTGTATATGCTACTGTGGTCTGTTAGGCACACTGGCCCTTCAGAAAAGAGTGTTAATAAATAAAACGTGCCTTGCCAGGTTTGGCACAGTGCTCACTTAAGGACAGGATATCGATATAGATATGGATGGATGCAGGGTGGGGGGGTCCCTGTAACCATAGCATTTGAATAAAATACACACAAGATATAGTAATCCTGGAACAGCAGTGACTACTAATTTAATAATGGCTTTGCATTGGCTACCAGGTCCACGTTTGCTTTATTTTTTTTAATGCTTTAAATACCCTGTATATTCATCTAGAAAAAAAACCCGGATTGTCTTGATTTGAAGCTAAAGTACTTGTTATGGTGAAAATGCTGGACCTATACCTTTCTACTGCATTTAGAGCACCATTTTCCCCATTTTGAATCTGATTTAAAAAAATTATTTTAAATAATTAAGGAAAAACTACTGTAAATATGACTGACCCAGGTTTTCATCAATATTTTCAGTTGTTTTTGGACACCCGGGCCTGGATATTCAGACTGCGCCTGGCAGTGGCGCAAGCCTGGGTGCAGCGCAACTGGGATGCGCTGGGTCCAGGACCAGGTGATATTCAACGGTGATACGCCATGGCACAGCACCGCTGAATATGGCACGGACAGAGCACTGCACAGTGTGCACGGCGCAGTGGCACTGCACTAGCGCAAGCCACAGACAGGGAGCACAGGGATGTGCCAGCACAAAAGCAGTTGCGGTGGGCACATCACCCTCAATATTCAGCAGAAGGCATGCAAATGAGGTCATAGAAACATAAAAGTTGACAGCAGATAATGACCACAAGGCCCATCCAGTCTGCCCATTTCTTTTTCTACCTTATGAATGTGCCATAGGCCTTTGCTCTGTCAATGGTCTATCTATTCAAACTCATCTGTATTGCTCCCTTATGCCTATCCCATGCCTGTTTGAAGCCCTGCACTGTATTCATATCCACCACTTCCTGAGGTAGGCCGTTCCATGCATCCACCATCCTTTCTGTGAAAAATAACTTCCTCACATTACCCCTTAATCAGCCTCCCTCTAATCTCATGCTGTGTCCTCTTGTCCTGCTATTTTTCTTATATTGAAACATGTTAGACTCTTTCACCTTGTTAATGCCCTTAAGGTGTTTGAATGTTTCAATCGTATCACCTCTCTCCCTCCTTTGCTCTAGGGTATACATATTGAGCTCAGTTAATCTGTCCTCATATATTTTCTGATGCAGTCCCTGCACCATTTTGGTTGCCCTTCTCAGACTGCCTCAATTTGGTTAATGTCCTTGTGAAGGTGTGGCCTCCAGTACTGCATGCAGTACTCCAGATGGGGCCTAACCAGTGTCTTGTAAAGAGGGATTATTACCTCCCTCTTACGACTTGTGATACCCCTACTAATACACCCCAACATCCCCCTAGCCTTACCTACTGCTTTAGAGGTCTGCTTGGATGATTACAGGTCATCGGTGATCTCTTTCTTCCCTTGTGACTTCCAGCAACTCCCTTCCCAGCCTATAGGTGGCTTCAGGGTTTCTCTTCCCTATGTGCATGATCTTGCACTTCTTTGCGTTAAACCCCAGTTGCCACTCTTCCGACCATTTTGCCAGTTTATCCAGACCTCTTCTTATTCTGCCCACCCCATCTGGATCATCTACTCTGTTGCAGATCTTGGTGTCATCTGCAAACAGACAAACCTTACCCTCCAGTCCATCTGCAATGTCACTGATGAAGATATTGAAGAGGACTGGCCCCAGGACTGATCCCTGAGGTACCCAATTTCTGACTTGCATCTCTTCTAACTGCATACCATTTACCACCACTCTCTGTTTTCTGCCGGTCAACTAGTTTGCCACCCAGTTGACCAATGTCTGACCCACCCTGAGCCTACCCAGCTTATTAATCAATCTTCTATGTGGAACAGTATCGAAAGCTTTGCTGAAGTCAAGGTAGGCAACATCAACTGTTACCCTTTGGTCTACCACTCTGGTTACCCAGTCAAAGAAATCTATGAGATTAGTTTAACAGGACCTTCCTTTTGTAAACCCATGCTGTCTTGGATCCTGTGCTCCTATGGATTCCAGGTGTTGCACTATCCTTTCCTTAAGGAGTGTCTCCATAATCTTGCCCACTGCTGAGGTAAGATTGACTGGTCTGTAGTTCCCTGCCTCCTCCCTGCTACCACTCTTGTGGAGCGGGATCACATGAACCCTTCTCCAGTCTTCTGGGACCTCTCCTGTGCTCAGAGACTCACTAAACAGTTCTGATAATGGATCTGCTAGTTCCACCCTTAGCTCCTTTAGTACCCTGGGATGTATGCCATCAAGTCCCATTGCCTTGTCCACCCTTCATCCACCTATTTGAGACAGTCTAGTACAGTATGCCCTGCACGCACACTGGTCCACACTGTGGACCAATGGGCTTACAGCCCATACTGTACCTGTCGTCGGCGACGAGGCGTATGTGGGCGGGTTGCAGCTGCCCGCCGATGACAGGGGGAGTGGGGTGGGCAGGGTTCTGTGGGTGGGAGGGTGCCACTGGATCATCAGGGAATATGCAGATGCTGATTTACCACAATCGCTGCACCGGGCCGGGGGGGGAGTACCGCTAGTCCACCAGGGGTATTTCAGGCCTTTTAACCAGTGATCGCGGCATCAGGAGGGAGGAAGGGGGGTTCCACTAGTCCACCAGGAATATTTGTGGGCTTCTAACCGGCGATCGGGGATATGGAAGGGGGTGCCACTAGACTACCAGGGATATGTGGGTGCTTGTGGACAGTGTTCTGGGTGGGCGGGTGGCCACCCACGGCTGGCGGCTGCTGTGTTGCACCCTGCAATACAGCAGCCTGCCTGAGGGTGGCCAGGAGTTATTCCACCGCTTCATGGGCTCAACTTTGACCCTCCTATGCGGCACAATCCAGGGTTGTGTTGCCATATGCGCTACACATCCCGGGCTGAATATCAGGATGTGCCGCATATGCCTGGGCATGCCCCCTGCATCTGCGCTGCATACATTTACATTGTACCCCGGTGCATTGGAATTTGCATTGTGCCTGGCAGCCGTTTCAATATCCCACCGGGGCACAGAGGGGGTTGTGCCGGTGCAACTCTGTTGTGCCACGCGCAACCCCTTTGAATATCTGGGCCCCAATGTTTAGCATTGGTTTTCTTGTGACTCAGATGAAATGGCATGCCACACCGGCATGTGCTGCGTATGTTGATGAATGGGGAGCAGCTAACTCAGTGTCCTCAATGTTCTCAGGGCTCGAATTTAATGGCATTCCGCCCTGTTTTGCATATCAGTTTTCAAGGTGGAATACCATTTTCATCATGCTGTTATTCCGACTGGAATACCACTACTCTATTCAGTCACTCTGAAGTTTAAGCTGTAGTATGCTGTTTTGAATAGGGGGAAAACAAGACTTTGAGATGGAATACCATATTTAGGGTTTTGGTATTCCACCTCCCAGACTAGACTATTTTCTTAATTTTAACCCCTGAAGTTCTTCATAGTGCATGTGCTATTTAAAGCAGCAGTGCATGTTGCTGTGAACATTTAGTATCTATACTTTTAAAAGAAAATTTTTAGTTTGTCCTTTTTCTTTTATATCGTAAAATTCTCTTTTTTCCCATTTTGAGTCTTCTTTAACATTTTTTTTTAAGATCTGAAAACTCCCAGGTCTCCAACAGTATTCTTAGCTGTTTTTGAAAATCCATTGCTGAATCTCTTTTATTGTGACTAAGGTGAACTAGCAAGCCACAGACACTGCCTCTCTGACTTGATCTTATGCAACATTGCAGACATTGAGGATAAATTCAGGCCACAAACAATAAACTCTTCCTTAATTATTTCAAATCTTTAAAAACAAATGCTAAAGCAGTCTTAATATGGGGAATACGGGCACCTTACGAGACTGGAAGGACAGTATAAGAGTACTGTATCTAAATAAATGAAAAATATATCTTTAAAACCGGCCTGGTGGTGTTGAGGGCTGAGGCGCTGGATGCTTTCCCTCACGCTACGCCGGCGACTCGTGTTCGGAAACGAGCACGGGCTGTCGGGGGTCGGCAGAGGAGGAGAAGGATTGTGTGTCCGAGAGACTGCTCTCCTCCTCCGGGGAGGGGGGACTTCAGTGGTCGGCGCCCACTGGGCCCCAGCTGCAACTAGGGGAGGAGATGGGGCTGATGCTTGGAGAGCGCCATGGAAATGGATGCCTTCCGCAGGCGCTATTGCACGCCCCCACTCCGCAGACAAGAGTAATGGAAAACCAGCGTGGCTACATGAAGCTGTCCCCCGCAGCGCCACCCCCGAGAGGGCATCTTCCCAGCAATGATCCGTTTGGGGTGGGTCGAGTCGCTCCCCACTACCCTGCCATGAAGGGCAAGTCGTGGGTGCTCAAGGGAGGGGATCTAACCTTCGGGGGTTGGCGCCAGGGTGACAGCTGAAGGCAGCAATGCAGCTGGGGCTCTGGAGAGAAATACCATAATAAAATAAAATGTATATATATATATATATATATATATATATATATTATCTCTTTGGTCTAATGAGAAATACAAAGTAGTTGGAGTGCTGTTTGCGGTATACCTGCCCACATTGAGCAGTATGTGTGGGTGTTTGCGTTAAGACAAACATCAGGATTAAAAAGCCCTAGAAAATGGGGCAGATGTAGTGTGAGCAAGAATCAGGCTGATGACTAGCGTGTCTCAAAGTGACTATCGGTGTAATTTATGTGAATGGCACATTTACAATTAAAGCAACAGTGCATGTTACAGTGAAAACTTTTACCTATACTTTTAATTCTATTTTTGAGTATCCTTTTTCTCCTGTCTTGTATGATGCATGATACTCACTGGAAGCCGATGCAAGTCCCTCCCCCACCCCAGGCCAGTCCATCGCTGTCCTTTACAGCCCACTACCACCACCAGGTATCATTACAGCAAGCAGTCAGTGAGTGTTCAGTGAATGCCCTTGCAAGTCACTAGCACTGCAACCACTAACCCTCTTCTCAGGAATTTACGACTGACGTTGTGGGTGCCCAAGGAGCATTTGCAACCCTGTTGAGGTTGATCCGATTGAAGGAGGGACACACATTTAATGCAAGAGTCAAGTGATCTTTGTGACCACTTTACACTCACATCTGCAACAAAGGATCAGGTCCAGTGTTATTTCTGCAGTCCTGAATACAGTGCAATTCCCTTCCATGGAAGTGCTAGCCTGCAGCATGCACTACGGAATTTTGGAGTCACAGATCAGGCCAGCTGTTCATCTTTTTAGTCCCAGAGCACAAAGTTTCTTACAGAAGGAAGGGATGAGCCATTGTACACTTATTGGGGTGATTAGGGAACTCAGTACTATTCAGCTTGCTACTGAAGTCACAGCCAACAATGGCACATCTGTGAACAAAGCTCCTGGCATTACTTTGGGAAGATATGAAGTAGGAAGATTGGAGAACACCATCAGGAACCCTTGGACTTTACCTCTTAACTCTCTGCCTCACAAACCAGGGACAGGACTTGCAAAATACAGACAAGTGACCAGATTCAGGGACACAATTTAAAGGGACTCTGTCATCTATTCTCTGCCATTTTTTTACCCTTTTAACACAAAACTGCCTGCACTCCCTACTGCCTTCTTACTGGCTCTATACTGTACATAACTGCAAAATAAGCCTGAAAATTACCTATTTTTCTCTCTTTTTAATGTAAAATGTAATTATGGTGGTTCACTCTTATCAGCGACTGCCTAACGTTTATTCACGCTCCCATAAGTAAATGATGCCAAAGCACTGGCAGGCTTGTCCGTGGATGAGTTTTTTCAGTTTTGACCCCCTTGAGACAGACATGAACTCTGTAATAATATAAAGCTACCAGAACTTACTATTATACTTCATTTCCTAACCAAGGGATGTATCAAGGGTAAATATGTGCTTAAAAGTCAAGCTGCAATGCTGGGCTTGCATGTCAGCCTACATATGCCCAGCACCACAGCTTGACTTTTAAACATGGATTTACCCTTGATACACCCCTTGGTTCAAAAAATGAAGTACAGTATACTAGTAAGTTCTGGTCGCTTTATATTACAAAGTTCAGTGTATGTCTCTCTCTCTCTGTCTCATAGGGGTTCAAACTGAGAAAAACTCATCCACAGATGAGCCTGCTGGTACTTCAGCATCTGGGAGTATGTATAAATGTCGGGCGGCCGCTCGTAAGAGTGGACGGTCAGAATATTGCATTTTACATTAAAAAGAGAGAAAAATAGGTAATTTTCTGGCTTATTTTGCAGTTATACACAGCATAGAGCCAGTAAGAAGGCAGCAGGGAGTGCAGGCACTTTTGTGTTAATGGGTTAAAAAACAGCACAGAACAGTTGACAGTGTCCCTTAAAAAACAAGAAAGATAAAAAAACAGCTCAAGAGGCTGTAACCAAGGGTCTGTCTGATGGTCCCACAGAAAAGTTTTTGGCTTCCGTGCTGGCAACCTGGGTGTGGCAGGAAACCTGGGGAGCTGGAACCGGAGCAGCCCAGGGCTGGGGAACACTGCGCCACCCTAGCAAGGGAGATGCCCATCACCTGGCACCAGAGAGACCCCTCAGAGTGGGACAGGGAGCTTGATCCTCTGTGAGGAGTGGCATATGCCCAAAATGCACTGCGTCAACACCCCAGGGAGGTGGGGGGGGGTTATTGGGAAAGGGGTATGTAAAAAACAGTATGTGAAAATACTATGTGCCCTGATCCACCTACATGATGGACCACTGCTCTGGGTCCTGCCCTATGTGTATCCCTGCAGACGTCACGGCAGGAGTAGTGGTTTTGGACTGCAGTCAGGAGGAGCACCTGATAGTAGGTGTAACATGGTGGATCAGGGGCCAAACTTTTAAGTAAAAAAATAAATAAAAGAAGCTGTAACCACAAGTGGCTTCCTATGAGAAGCATTTTCTGAGGAGGAACAGGCCTGTAACACTACTGGCTGACGTTATTTCATGCATCAAATCAAAACATTTCACTGAGAGTAATTAAACATTTAACAGAGTACTACACCTTAACACACTGTAAATCTGATCTGTTTCCTTTTCACTAGTCAACTCTATTTCTACAGCTGTTGAGCAACTAAACTTTTGTTTCAGTGTATTTTTTTTTTTACTGTTAATAGCAGTCCCATGTAACGACCTGGGGTGCCTCAATTATGTGACTGATGAAATCTTGTTTTGCTTCTGAGAAAAGCATTAGTAGTGAGAAATGATGCCATGCTGCCCAACTGTATTATTTAACTCTATGCAGCAAGTCTGAATAACCAGAGAAACTCAGGAAACACACAGTAACGTGGCCATTTAAAGCTAGAAAAGACATGAAACACATAGTAAAATAGCCATTTAAGGTCAATAAACTCATAGTAACACAGTCATTTAAGGTCTGAAGGGATGGGAAACACATAGTAACATAGCCCTTTAATGTCTGAAGGGACAGTAACATAGCCCTTTTAAGGTCTGAAGGGACAGGAAACACATAGTAACATAGCCCTTTAAGGTCTGAAGGGACAGGAAACACATAGTAACATAACCCTTTTAAGGTCTGAAGGGACAGGAAACACATAGTAACATAGCCCTTTAATGTCTGAAGGGACAGTAACATCGCCCTTTTAAGGTCTGAAGGGACAGGAAACACATAGTAACATAGCCCTTTAAGGTCTGAAGGGACAGGAAACACATAGTAACATAGCCCTTTTAAGGTCTGAAGGGACAGGAAACACATATAACATAGCCATTTAAGGTCTGAAGGGACAGGAAACACATAGTAACATAGCCATTTAAGGTCTGAAGGGACAGAAACACAGTAACATAGAAATTTAAGATTGGTACAGGCGCTAGGTCCGCCCTGCCCCCCAACTTCATAAACATGGATGAAATAAGTATGCTGTGCAACATGTACAAGTTTACAAGGACTCCCTATCCTCTCTACTACCGAGGGTACCAATCAATTCCCTTGGTAAGCAAACAATTGTTGAGGCTTACCTCAAAGGTGTATATTGTCTGCATGTCCACTATCTCTGCTGGTAGGGTGTTCCACAGGTTAACCATCCTCTGGGAGAAAAGGTGCCCCTACATTTATCACCGCTGAGCATCAGTTAATGACCCTGTGTTATGTTGCAGGACATCAGTTCAAACATCTCTGACCGCTCAATCTTGTTGATACCCTTGAGTATCACACAAAGTGGAGCGGACAAGAAAAAAATAAACCATGCTCAACCACACCTAGAAAGCTTTTGAAGCTAACTGGCAGGTGGATGGGAATTTCACATCTGTGCTGCAGCCAGTGCTGTTAAGACTCTAGAATCAGCAGACAGACATACTGTAGAGACTGAGTGTTGTGACATTATGTTAGCATGGGTTAAAACTATTTAGTATTCATGCCTTCTCTCTCACATTGTATCCTCACTCCCACCCCCGTCGCATCTGGAAATGAGCCTTGACTCAGTGCACCTCTCCCAGTGGCCAGTTTCTAAATAAATGTCTTCACTGCTAAAGCAGCTCCCCAGAACAAACAAGATTTTAACTATCATAATGTGGAGCAAACCACAAGAGTTACAGAGGACCACAATGAACAGTGTTGGATTATGGGACTGCCAGATGGCACACTGGGTGTCACGTCTCGCTCCCATGCCGGCAACTTGGATCTGGGAGAACACTCGAGCTGCATCAGGCAAAGACGTGCTACTTCTGCACAGCAGCATTCTCAGCCAGGGAGGGTTGATGCCAGGTTCCGCAGTCACACTGACCCCATGGCGAGTCAGGAAGCTTGCCTCCTCCACAGAGGGAATGCTGTGTTCTCATGAGCCCTGTCTGGGAACTGCCTGGCACCGAGTTGGTGGTGGGTCAGACTGAAGAGAAAAACGTGTGTATCACGGGCCACTGGAATGACGGTCTTGGGCACTCTTGAGCCACGTGGTGTTGATCATTACTGACTACGACAAAGTCAGACAAGTCTGGGAAGTCACTGATATGCAGATCTGACAGCAGCAAAGGTGACAGCTCAGGGTCAAACAGCTAGATTAAAAAAAATTTGGATTTTATTTTTTAATCAAGCTCAACTAAATGACACATTCTGCATAACTGATGCATCATGTATTTTTTTTTTTGGCTGTTTATTCCCTTCTGCCCTGGCTGCCCCCCCTTAGCGCTGACCCCCTCCAGCACCATCACCCAACTTCTCCCAGACTTATCCTTTCCCAAGTCCCTCACGGCTTGCACCCCCCCCATGGCGGGGAGTTCCTCAACCCGCCTACAACAGCTCCAGCTTCAGAAGTTGCCTAGGTCACCAGTGCATGGCTTGCGGAGGATCAGTGTTCATCCTGCCAACCATGGCGTGTTTCCATTTTCTCCCATTCCTCTCTGTGCCATGTGTACCCTGTAGAGATGCCAAAATCAGTATGTGGTTCCTGGCGTAAGCTGCATTGGCATGGTCACACGAAACACAGCATGGCATTTCTCCCCGTGTCCTGTGTGCTGTGCCACCCTCACATCTGCAGGTGGCAGTAGTGCAGTGGGATGTAGCGCCCTCCTCCCCAGGATGAGGAACCTGGATCATTGGCATCGTGAATGGTAGCCCTACCGTTGTGTCGATGGGTCATCTATGTATTGTCGTCCACGTACTGGCATGTACCCAACTGTAATGGAGTTGCTTTACTGCAATATATTAGTCTGTGTACCCCAGGTGTGGCGGAAAAAGCCCAGCCCACTCATCTGGTACAATAAAATTTGATTTAAAAAGAGACAGAGGACATTCTGGGGGCAGAATCAAAGAAATTTGATAGGTCTGCTACTGGACTATCTACTGCTTTTCAAAGCAGGGGAAAACTATCAGATTAGTGCAAAGAAATACTTTGGCTGTATTGGTTCATGAACAACTGTACAGATGTTGATGAGTGACACGATAACCTATCAAACCCACAAACAACAAAAGGGATCTGTGTGTTCCCCGAGAACTTGTGTGCCATTGACTCACTTCATCAAGTCAGCAAGCTAGCTGGTGCAACGATACAGCCACTGCTTGTGGTACCAGTGATCTGGGTTTGGGAGAGAGCCCAGACCATCGTGATCCAGCCTAGTGGGAGGAGGACCACTGAGTGTTTCAGAGGATGCCCTCCTTTTCCGTGGAAGGAGTGCACAGCTGCCATACTGTCACCTGGGCGACCCCAGGTGGCAGTGCAGCAGGAGTCTCAAGTAGGAGAGGCGGACGTCTGCTGTGTTTTCAGCAGCATGCATGTGCATGGAGTCCCAAGTATGCAGCGGTCTGCAGGGGCATGGACAGCAAAAAACGGGACAGAGCTGCCTCAGGGCCAGCAGTCAGACAACCACCTATGCTGCCCAGATATTGTTACTGAACTCCTGACACCCACTGGTTCTGGAGGCTGACTACAGCACATCCTTGGTGACAGACAGCATGCAGCCGGTATGTCCAGACCCTCGGGGACTTGACAAAATCAGTCCAGAGGGTGGTTCTGGAAGGAGCATTATGTAAGCAGGCATGCTTGGAGAGAAGACAGGTGCCATATAATGTTACATAGAACTGAAGTAAATAAAAAGTACACTTTTTATGTTTTGTTTTTTAACTGCATCAAGTCCCCTACATTGTTCACCTAGATTATTCTCACTCAGGTCAACTGGAAGTTACATGTCATTTAGCTGTGAAAGCTGCCAAATAAAACAAATTCCAGAGGTCCCAAACAAGTTTAAGTTTGGTACTGCAAAGTGCTGGAGAGGAGATTTTGAAAGCCAACATGATTTCATTCAGCTCTGAAAACTTCAAAATTTATAACAGGAGATTTATTTACTTTATTTATTTCAGTTTAGGATTAACACCTTCGAGGTGGGGAGCTCATTTACAAAGGTTTCAAGTCATGGATTACATAGAACAAAGGTTCTGAGTCAAAAATTACATAGAACAACACAACTGGTTACAAGCAAGTAAAAACAAATGACAATCAAACAATTTGTTGCGATAAATAGTTACAAAAGTGCAGGTTTAATACAATTATCATAAACATGGCTGTGAGTGTGGGGAGGAGGATTAAGAGGTATTGAGTTAGGACGAAGAGAGTGCAGAGCAGTAGTAGAATAGCAGCTTTTGTAGGCACTGTCCAGGGAGAAGTGAGGGTGGGGGAGGAGGATTAAGTAGGTAATGAGTTAGGAAGACTTAGTAAAAGAATTGCTTAGTAGTAGTAGGTAAGCTGCCTGCAAAATGCATTGTCTGGGGGATAGGAAGGGGTTAAGAGTAGGTAGAAGGGATTAGAGAGTGAATGGTGCACAGGACGGATGTGGGCAAGAGTGTCTCATGAAGGGCAGGCACACTGAGTTTCCCCGTCTTAAACGGAGGCAGAGATTACACTGTATTGAAGACAATGATAAAGAAGTCTCTTGTACCAACCTGCCTAAAATATGGTCATAATTAAATTAAAAAAAAAAAATAAGAGAATTAAGCTATTCTCTCAGTTATCCTGTCATTACCATTTGTTTTCACAGCTGACCATCAGCATTTATTTCATTTATTTATTTAATTTTGTTGACCTGGTAGACCCACTGAGACTAGAAGTCCCTTTTTCAGGGGCGACCAGAGGAAGGGGAATACAGGTGGTAACCAACTGAAATTGAACCAGATTAAGCTGTTGGTGGTATTTTTAGTGAATGGGGGAAATTTGGCCTGGACACTGGGGAAATTCCCCTACTCTTTTCGAGAAGTGCCATGGGATCTTTAACATCCACCTGAACAACCACCAGAACAGGCAGACGGGATCTCGGTTTAACATCTCATCTGAGAGGACAGCACCTCAGGAGTGCAGTACCCCTCTCATGCTGCAGTACAGTGTCAATATTGGAATTTAACCCAAGTGCCTTCTGATTTTCCAGCCTCAGAGGCGAGTGTGCAACCTGCTGAGCCACTGACACTGCTTTTCCCAGTTGACTTGTCATCATTTATTTTATTTTGTTAACTGGGTAGGCCCACTGAAACTGAAAGTCACTTTTTCAGGTTCGACCTGGAATTACTTACAATGAGAACAGCGACAAGCAGCGGACATAAAATCACATACAAAGCAGTACAAATTATAAATTACAAGCAGATCTTAGTACACAGATTAGAAAACATTCAAAAGTCATACAACAATGCAATGCAAGAGCAGACTGCAAGCGCATTGACTGCACCCTGGAAGACAGGACTTTAGCCCTTTCTTAAAGCCACCAAGGAAGGAACATTTTGTAACTCCGGAAGGAGACTGTTCCAAAGTGATGGGGTAATAGTGACAAAAGACCTTTTACCTGAACCAGATTTACACCTAGGCACCTCAAACAGAGTGCAACTGGAGGATCGTAGCACTCACCAAAGGGGCTGAAGCACTTTAAAACCTTGCAGGCTAGAGGGTGGGTGAAGAAATTTTACCATTTTAGAAACCAGGTGGAGAAGGGGACAGGCCAGTCTCCCTTGTAAGAAAGGCCACTGTAACAAAGAGAATATATTGCAGTGATTCTCCCTCGAGAGAGCACCCCCAGCAAACCACCCAATTTTATTATACAGAACTTTGCATCTATTTATTTCAGTACTCTTGAGGATATAGAGGGCTGCGCATGAAACACAAGGACGGGAAGCAGAGAGCTATTTGTCATGACTAGCCGTGCTCCTTTAGTGAGATAGGCTCTTAAATGGTGCAACAGACCAAAGCCATGTTTACACTGTGGACTGCCTGCGCCACAGCAACCAGATGTCCAGCTCCCCCGTGATGCATGGCCCCTCACCAGCACAAATTGCAGCGGTGCAGAGAGGGGCCATGTAGACAGACGAATGGCGGGGGGCAAGTGGTCCGGACCGCACTGCTGCATTTTTGTATTTGCAGCGCTACTGCCGTGTAAACACAGCTCAAGTTTTTGGTGAAGAGATTTCTGTCATATTATTTACATGAATTCTTAAGAGAAAATTCCTGGTCCAGGTACATAGACACATAGACAGGGTTGGCAGATAAGGGCCTACGGCCCACCCAGTCTGCCCATTTGAGCTTGTAAGTTTACTTTATGTTTTCCTAGAAGTCTGTTGCCCCCTTAACCCTGACCTTCAGAATTCCTTTATGTCTATCCCATGCATTCTTAAATCCCATGATTGTTTCAGCTCCCACAACTTCCTCTGGCAGGGTGTTCCACTTGTCCACCACCCGTTCTGTGAAGAAATTCTTCCTCACGTTTCCTCTGAATCGTCCTCCCTGCAACTTCATCCCATGCCCTCTAGTCCTGGAACATATTTTTCGCTTAAAAATAGTGTCTTCCTGCAACCTGTTCCTCCCTGTAAGATACTTGTATGTCTCTATCATATCCCCTCTCTCCCTCCCTCCCTCCTCTCCTCCCCTCCAGGGAGTACATATTCAATTCCTTCAACCTGTCCTCATAGGACTTGTGATGCAATCCATGTACCATCTTTGTTGTCCTCCTCTGAACCTTCTCTACCCTGTCTTTGTCCTCACGTAAGTAAGGTCTCCAGAACTGTACACCGTACTCCAGGTGGGGCCTCACTAGTGTCTTGTATAGTGGAATTATGACCTCCCTTTTCCTGCCGGTGATGCCCCTGCCTATGCATCCCAGCATCCTATTTGCTTTACCTGCTGCCTTGTACACCTGCCTAGATACCTCATACTCAACAACTTCTATTTGGGAGCCTGTGGAGGTAGTCAGCAAGTGCTGTAATGTAGAGCCAAATAGTGCAGCGTTTCTTTTTAACATTCAGAACCAACTTATTAGCAAGGAGTCATCCTTCTAACTGCCTGAAGTCATTCTCAAGCTCACTGCAGATCTGAGAGGAAACACTGGAACTTATATATAATACAGCACTGTCAGCATATAACTGTAGTTTGCCCCCCCCGGTTACCTTGCATGTTTATGAACAAGGAAAAAGTAAGGGTCCAGTACTGAACCTTGGGGGACTCCATCAGTTATAAATCTTAACAATAATAGGCCACCCAACCACTTCAGTTGCTGTTTCCTGCCAGTCAGATAGTGTTTAAACCATCAGTTCACTTGTTAACCAACCAAACAAACAAACAAAAAAAAAACACCCTAATAAAATTCCATCTGGACCTTAAATACGATCATGCAGAGGGACCATGTGCTACAGGACAATAGGAGGTGCTGGTTAGGAGAAATCAAAACAAAGGACACAGAGCAGGGGCACCCTAGGAGCGATCAATTTAATGGTTCTGGAATAAAGTGTTTTGCAGCATATTTGGCTCCAGAGAACTTTTGTGATGTTTGCATTTGGAACAAATGGATTACTGTTTATTGTTTTACCAGGATAAGGCTCCACTGAGAAAGCTCATTTTCAAGGAGGTCCTGGGTAGGACATCATAAAATAATACAATTCACAGCAACATACAATAGATAAAATAGAACAAAACATAATAACAACAGAGAATAGAAAACACTAGGGGTGGGATATTCAGACTGCGCCAGGCAGGGGCGCAAGCCTGGGCGCAGCGCAACTGGGATGAGCCAGGGCATGTACCAGACGATATTCACCAGTGCTGAGCCATGGCTCAGCACCGTTGAATATGGCACTGAGGGCACACACACTGCGCATGGCACAGTGGCACTGCGCCAGTGCAAGTGGCAGAAGGGGAGCAGGGGGATGCGCCAGCGCAACTGCAGTTGCGCTAGGCGCATCAACCGTGATATTCAGCACTGGGCATGCAAATGAGGCCATTATGCATGCAAGGCGCAAATGGGGCCATTTGCATGTCATTATGGCCCCATTTGCATGCGGTGTGCCGATCCCTGGCGACTTAAGCACAAGCGCCCTGCCAAGCTGCAGCCGCCGGGGACCGATGCCTTCCTTCCTCTTGGCAGGCCCGCTCCCGTTCGCCCAAGCGCGGGCATGTGTAATGTTAAACCGTGGTGGTCCAGTGGACCGAACCCCATCGCCTGATCGCGGGCAGCTGTGTGGACATGCCCTGGTGGTCCAGCGGACAGCTAACCATTGCCCGATTGCGGTCATATGTACACATTATCCCTGGTGGTCCAGTGGACTGATCCCCATCGGCCAAATGCGGGCTTGAGTTAAACCTCCCTGGTGGTCCAGTGGAATCCCTCCCCCAGCACCCGATCGTGGGGGTGGAATGACTATAGGACACTCTGGTGGTCAGTGGTACCCCTCCCCACCCACCCACTGGGTCCCCACCACCCAGCACCCCCCACCCATCAGCGGTGGGTGGTAGCTCCCAACCCGCAAGCCGCCTGACAGCGTACAGTAGGGCTGTCGCCTACTAGTCACTGCATAGGCCAATGGGTGTGCAGACCATACTGTACCACATATACATGAATTGTGAATGAGTGTTCATTCACAATGCGACTGTGTAGTACAGTATGGTCTGCATGCCCATTGGCCCACGCAGTGGACCAACAGGCGATGGCCCTACTGTATGCTGTCAGTCGGCGGGCGGCTTGCGGGCGGGAGCTACCGCCACGCTAACGGTGGGGGTGCAGGTGGTGGGGACTCAGTGAGCGGTGGGGAGGGGATACCACTGGACCACCAGGGTGTCCTATAGTCATTCCGCCCACGACAGCGCGGTGGGGGTTCCACTGACCACCAGGGAGGTTTAACTCAAGCCCGCTCGCTGATGGGGATAGGTCCACTGACCACCAGGGATATAATCTTGACTTCTGCCCGTGATCGGGCGAGGGGCACACCCCGGGCAGGGGCATGTGGACTATATCCTGGGTGGTCGAGTGGCCACCCACAGCAAGCGGCTGCCATGTTGCGCCTTGCAATACAGCAGCTCGCCTGTGGGTGGCCAGGACTTGCTCCTTGTTTCGTCAGGCTCAACAATGTGCCCCCCTGAGTGGCGCAATGCGGGTATGTGCCAGCATATACGCCGCACATCCTGGGCTGAATATCAGGATGTGCCGCATATGCATGGGCACGCTCCCCTGCGCTTGCGCCGACCACTACTGTGCGCCCTGGCGCATCGCGAGTTGCGCTTCTTAACATGTCCCTTTGAATATCGCGTCAAGATTGGTGGCTGCGATGGCGCAACCCTTTGAATATCCCACCTCGGTTACAATTCTAAAGCAGATATATCCGTTGATCTATACAATTGACAAGTGGCACAATCAATCAATATAAAGTGCCTTGATACAGGTAATCAAGGAGAGTGGAACATATGAACATATACAGTAGGACTGGAAAGTATTTAGTTACATGAATACTACAGATGAATGGAAACAATAATGTAAGCATTCAAGTAACTGCACTATGACAAGCACAGGGCTCTGTACATAGTTTTTTTAATCACAGATTTAAACATTGTATAGGTGATGACACTCCTGGGGTGTGGCTACTCTGTTGCCTTGAATTAGAACCAGCTGTTGAAACACTCTTAGGCTGATCTTGAATGTTATATGACGTCACTATTCTGACGATGCTATGGCAACCAGGACAAACAACAATTGATCAAGGGGCAGAAAAAGGTGGAAGTACACAACTGGAGTACAAAAAGCACAACACAAAACCATTAAAAAATAAAAAAAAAATAATGAACACATCTAGCTCTCATAAAGTCTGTACATACAACACCACTACAGAAATAGTGAAAATGTAAGAAACTAAGGCCACTGTATAAATTGAATAGGTCATGGTTGCACTGAAAGTATCAGATTTATTTCCACTGAAAGTATCAGATTTATTTCCATTCCTTCTTTTAGAACCTACTGATCTCACTAGTGGCTATGCCACGTGTGAGGTCATCACGTTCTGAAGGCACTTATGAAAATAGATCTGACATTTCTAGTGCGGTCATGACACATCCTGTATTTATTAGAGATGTTGTGATACTTATTTTACTATAATACTGAAACCAGTCAAACAGCTAATGCTCAAAAACCACTGTATCTATTAACCATGATTAGTTGCAAAGAAAAAAATGCTTTGGAAACAGCAAGGCAGCTGGCTTAAGATAAAATCACTGGTGCTGTCAAGGGAAAAGAAACACACTTAGAGTGTGGACACAATCCTTTCATTTTCAGCTGGCATCATCCTCAGTAGAACAGAGGTCTTATGGAAAAGTTTTAATTTTTTTCATTTGAATCCTTTATGTGCTCCCTTCCAACCACTACCTCAGCTCCTAAAACTGTAAAATGAACTGGAATGGACTACATTTAGGAACCTTTTGAGAGCCATTTTCTGATGCAGAGATCTATGTTTCGCATACATTTTTTTTTTTAGTATGGGTAAGGGTCTGTGATTAAACTAGAAATTTTTTGGGGGTGGAACTCTGCTCTCTAGAGTTATAAGAGGGGGGCCCGTCATCTGTGGTATTTAACGAAAAAAGATGTCAGCAATAGGAGCTCTCATACAACCTTGTATGAGGAAGGGGAACAGCGACCTTGTCCAACTGAAAGCTAATTAAAAAATAAGTACAGAGCTTCTATCCTGTGCTGAGCTGTTGGCCTCAATTCTCCCCTGGTAGAGCAGATGTGCTCAGTGCATCCCCTGCTGTCTAGTCAAAGAGCAACACTTATGTCAGCTACTCCCCCTGCAGAGCATCTGTACGAAGGGAGCTGGGGAGTTAAAATGGCTATCAACAACCCTTACCCCAGGCCAGCTGCGGCCCTCAAACTAAAATGTATGTATGTATAGCAATATAGTAATTTACGGTCCAAGGGGACACTAGGTACATCATGTCCAGCTCACTATGTTCAAACTTGTCAATACCTTTGAGTGTGGACACCTATGAGTATGCAAAGATTCAGATCATGTACCCTCTCAGCCTCCACTTTTCCAGGGTGAACATGTTAAGGACCTCTAGTCTCTCTTTATTAACTCATGTCCCTCATACCTTTGAGCATGTTGGCATATATATGTATCGAGGGTCTCTAATAATGCGGGAAAACTCCCATGGAATTGAGATCACAAATAATGGGGGGATGGGGGGTTGTCAGCGCATAGTGGAGGTAACCATAAGGATGATGGCGGTGTTAAGGTTCTGTTATTGGGAGACTCGATGATTAGGGGTATCCATTGGGAGGGAGGGGCGGGGGGGGGTGGATGCCATAGCCAGGTGAAGGTAGTATCTCTGGGCTGATGGTGCACAGAGCAAAGTTCATGGTGTACGAACTGGTTAGGGATTGTGGAGGGAAACCGGATTTCCTGGTGCATTTGGGAACTAACGATCTAGAGGGAAATAGCGTTTTGGAAATCCAAGCAAGGTTCTGAGAATTTGCCAGAGTCTTTCGGGATAATGGATGCAGCATTTCCTTTTCGGAGATACTGCCAGTACCAAAGGTTTCAGTGGAGAAAAAAATGAAGATCACAGAGGTTAATGACAGGCTCAGGAAGTGGGGTGAAGAAAGTGGGTCGGGAGTGTTAGAGAACTGGAAAGGAGTTTGGGAGGATAAGGGACTGTATGCCAAGGACAGGCTTCATCTTGCCCCGTTAGGGAAGGAAGTCCTTAAACAGGGGGTGGCTGACTACATTCAAGAAAAGTGGTGTTTAAACTTGTGGGGGGTTAAGGAGGGCTGACCAGAAGCCCTCTCCTCCAGATGAGAGGAGTAGCCTTCAAATCCAAGGCGGGGGACAGACTGGGGAGGAGGTTTCAGGAGGAGCAGAGGTGGATGGAAGTATAGGAACCTGGGTGGGGTTCGACAAAGGGATCAGGGATAAGGGGTGGTGGTGGTGTTAGTAAATGCCAGGAGCTTAGAAACAAGTTGCCAGAGTTCCAGGCCATGCTGTTGGGCGGGGGTGTGTGTGTGTGGATGTGGCGGTGGTCACGGAAATGTGGGCCAACAAAACCATGACTGGGACCTAAACGCAGGGGGTACACTATGCTTAGGAAGGATAGAAAGGAGGGCAGAGGGGTGGAGTGGCTATGTTCATTAGAGATGACACAGAAATTGCTAGGGTAGAAGAGGCAGAGGGAAACGTGGAGGCCTTATGGGTCACCTTACGAACCCCGGCAGGAGGTAAGGTCAAGCTGGGTGTAGTATATAAGCCCCCCCCGGGTGGGTGATGTTCTGGAGGATGGTTTACTGGACAACATCATTGCCCAGTGTGGACCAAAAGGGGAGGGAGTGGTGTTGATGAGGGACCTTAATATGCCAGGTACAAAGTGGGGAACCATGTCCTCTAAGGTGGTCAAGGAGCAGAGGCTGCTGGACGGCTTCCAGGATGTGTTCTTAACACAGCACGTGATGGAGCCCACAAGGAAGGGGCATGTCCTGGACATGGTTCTGGCAGATGGGGATCTGGTAAGGGACCTGGTTGTAGAGGATCTCCTGACTGGGAGCGACCACAATACTGTCTAGTTTCCTTATAAGCATGGGGGAGATCTAGGACACTGGCAGTGGACTTCAGGGGGGCAGACTTTGTGGGCATGGGAAATATTCTCAAGGATCACTTGAAGGGGATTACAACAATGATAAATGTGGAAAAGAGATGGGAGGTAATAAAACGGGGACTTCATGAGGCAGTCAGGACATGCGCTAAGGTTAAGCATAAGGAAGCAAGGTCACATAAACCTTGCTGGTGGTCCAGTGAGGTTCAGGTAGCGGTCAGAGAAAAGAAGGCTGCCTACAAAAAATATAAAACAACGAGAGGGGATAGGGAAAAGGAAATGTACCATCTTACATCTAGAAAAGTCACCCGGATGGTGGGGGGGCAAAGTCCAGTAAAGAGCAGCGGCTGGCACAGGGGATCTGGGAGGGAAAAGGGTTCTTCCGGTACATTGGGGAGCGGAGAAAAACTAAGGGCCATCTCGGCAGGTTGAGATCAGAAGGAGGGTGGGTGGAAGAGGCGAGGGACCAGGAAGAGGTATTAAATGAGTACTTCGCCTCTGTGTTCACTAGGGAGGGGGATGGGATATCTACAAAGCAAGGCACGATGGGGATAGAAGTGGTAGTGAGTGGGATCAGGGGAGCAGAAGAAATGGAGCAAGAGGGAGGGAGAGGTACCCCAGGGGTGTCACATCAGGATAAGGATAAAAAGGCCAGTAAGGTGGAGGGGACAGATGATGCTATCTCCACCGAGGCGTGAGATTGTATAAGGGCCTAAAGAAGATAAATCTCTTGGCTGGATGGCATTCATCCGAGAGTACTATGGGAATTGGTGGACATACTGGCTGCACCCCTGGCGGAGCTCTTGAACAGGTCGCTTGAGACAGGGAGGGTACCTAGGGATTGGCGAGAGGCACATGTGGTGCCAATCCATAAAGGTGGGGTCGAGGGAAGTACCAGGTAACTATAGACCCATCAGTTTGACCTCGGTGGTGGGAAAATTAATGGAGAGTATACTAAAGGAACGACTGGTGGTGTACTTGGAGGAGGTGGGAGGTCTGGATAGTTGGCAACATGGGTTTGTGCCATGTAGATCGTGTCAAACCAATCTTGTGGAGTTCTACGAATGGGTAACATCAGAACTGGACAGGGGGAAAGCCTGTGGATGTATTATTCTTGGACTTCAGCAAGGTGTTCGACTCTGTCCCCCACAATGGTCTGGTGGAGAAACTAACAGGGTTGGGAGTAGGCCCTTTGATGGTCAGATGGATTGAAAACTGGCTAGCTGGACGCACTCAGAGAGTAGTGGTCAATGGGGAGCTCTCGAACCCTAGAGAGGTCGGTAGTGGGGTACCGCAGGGCTTGGTCCTGGGTCCAATCCTGTTTAATGCATACATTTCGGACATCAGGGAGGGTATAGGGTGTGAAATGAGTCTCTTTGCTGATGACTCCAAGATGGGAGCAGTAGTTGAGGGGGAAGAGGGGAGGTTGGCCCTGCAATGGGACCTGGACACCATGGAAAGGTGGGCTCACACATGGAAATTAAATTTCAATAACACCAAGTGCAAGGTGTTACATCTTGGGCGGGGAAACCCTAAACACAGATACACCCTGGGAGGGGAGGCGCTGGAGGCCACAACAGGGGAAAAAAGACCTAGGGGTCATGGTGGATGCATGTATGAATAACTCCGAGCAGTGCAGGAGAGCGGCTAGCAAAGCAAACAGGATGTTGGGATGCATCCTAAGGGGGATCAACTCTAGGAGCAGGGAAGTGATTCTGCCACTGTACAATGGATTGCTTAGACCACACCTTGAGTACTGTGTACAGTACTGGAGACCACACTTGAAGAGGGACATACAGCTCCTGGAGAGGGTACAGAGGAGGGCAACTAAGATGCTATGAGGACTAGGGGATTTGACGTATGAAGACAGACTTGAGGAGCTCTGCCTGTTTTCATTGGAGGAGAGGAGAGACAGGGGGGACATGATTGAGGTCTTCAAGTACCTCAAGGGAATAAATAGGGTAAACACAGAGGGGATCTTTAGACTAAAGCAGGGAGGTATCACCAGAGGGCATGGTTTGAAGTTGGAAGGTGGAAGGGTGAGGGGGGAAAAGAGGAGGAGGAGGTTTTTCACTGAGAGGGTGGTGGATCCTTGGAACGTGCTGCCTGGCGAGCTAGTTCAGAGATCCACAGTAGAGGGCTTCAAGAGAGGGTGGGACAGACACAGAAAGTGGATGTATCAGATGATGGCCTGGCCGGGGTGGGATGGATGATAGGGGTTTCTGGAACACAAGGGGAGGCCTCGTACCCAATTAGGGATCTGAGGTTCGAGCAGACTCGATAGACCGTAAAGCCTAATCTGCTGGCAATTAGTAAGTTACTATATTAGTGTATATATATATATATATATATATATATATGTATACATATGTATATATATATATATATATATATATATATATATATATATAATATATATATATATATATATATATATATATATACACACAGTATATATATGTATATATATATTTAATGCATTAGTTAGAGTTGTTCCACAGCGACAAAAGTGAGGAAATTGGCAATTAGTATGTTAGTATATGTATATCTATCTATATATATATATAAACACACACATATATATATATTTTTTTTTATGCAACACCTGTGAGGATACCTTCAGGCACTTATCAGTGATATTTTTGCTCCCTCCAGAACTAGTGAAAATACCAAAATATTCTCACTCTAGGTCTCCAGGGGTAAAAATATTCTCACTCTAGGTTTTCATTGGCTGGAGCTGGCAGCGCAGCAGCTGCTCCCTTGCATGCCAGCCCCCAGTCACACTTTCTGAACCTCATTAGCTCTCTTGATGCCCTTTAACTATCTTCCCACTTTTTCCAAAAAAAGGACAATGCCTTCAAAATGAACTGCCAGGCACAGACAAACTTTTTATGTTCTACTCTGCATGTCTCTACCACATGAGGCAACCCACTAATTTTCCGTTCTCCTACCTCCCTCCCCATCCCGAGAATGCCTGCATGTCTCTCAGTCTGGCACTCCAGCAGATCTCACACTGCCAACAAACACTTTAGCTTTGGCATCCTCCCTGGGCAACACTGCTCACTCCACTCTCGGCCGTGCTAAAGGAAGCAAAAACAAATCACATCCGTAGGATACGCTGATGTACAGTAATAGCGTCAGCTGCATCAAACTAAAAGACATTTGGTTACCCTGAATCTCTGCTTAGACATCTGGAAGTGCCAAATTAAAACAAAACCATCCTTGAAAACAACATAAAACTGCTAAAAAGTGTTGCATAAATGAAATATGTCATGGCCGCATCAGAAATATGCCTGATATTTTCCCCTCGTGCAGTTTCACCTTTGACATCAATTGTAGCTTCTCCACTCGTGATGTCATAATGTCAAACCGCTCTCGAGAAAAATATCAGGCATGTTTCTGATAGGCTGTGTCATATTCTTTATACATATGTATAGATATATATATACACACACGTGTGTGTGTATATTTATGTAACGCCTTTGACTATATCTTCAGGCACCTGTCAGTGATATTTTTGCTCCCTCTGGACTTACAGTGGAAATATCAAAATATTCTCACTCTAAATCCCTAGGGGCAACAATATTCACACTGTAGGCTGCCACTGGTTGGAGCTGGCAGCGCAAGCAGCACAATCAGAATGCAGCTGCTCACTTGCATGCCGGCTCCCGCTCTCAAGTTTAACTTCACATCGACCATCAACAACCACTTTCACTTCCCCCTCTATTCTTTTAGCTGATCAAAGTTGATTTAATTTTAAAAATATTTCATACTCTATAATTCACTAAACGCTCCTCATATTCCCTGCCTGCCACAAGATTTTCCCTCAGGTTAGCACTATCTTACCTCCCTCCCTGTCCAAGGAACTTTCACGTCTGTGCCCAACCGGCACTCCACTCCACACAACGCTGGCAACCGTCATCCCATCCCTGGCTTCTGCTTGTAGTATGAGATATTCGCTCCCCGAATTAGACTGACCACTTCCCCCACAACAAAACACCACACGCCAATACGTGCTGACGCACGTGTTAGCATCATGTGCATCAAACAGGAACAGAATCTGCTCAGTCATCCCGAATAACACTCGACTAACAGAATAAGAAAATGTACTTTTCTACAAATTCAAAACTAGACAAACATGAAAGGGCGTTGCATAAATGAAATATACCACGGCCCTACCTGAAAAAGAGCCGATATTTCCTCTTGTGCAGTTTGACCTTTGACCTCACTCATGGCTTCACCACTTGTGATGTCATAAAGTCAAACTGCACTCAGGAAAAAATATCAGCACTATTTCAGGTAGGGCCATGTTGTATCCCTTTTATATATATAATTTTATACTCTTTCTTAACTAAAACCATTTCAGAGTTGAGTAAATATGTATACTACTGCTTATGAGTAGAAACATGCACTTCTGTTCTTTTCTGTGCCTGTCTTCATCTTCTCAGTCCTTCAGCACTTTAAAATGTGAGGCCGTGGCCTTTAAAATGTGGAACAAATGACTATACAATCTTTCTTAATTTAAAGAATGTAAAAGATCATAATTAGTGGACACCATGTGATCTGTGTCAAGCAATGTTTCCATCAAGTTAGAGAGCTACTGACGCCTCATAGAAAACTTTAAAAACATAATAATTAGGTACAATTCTGCTTGCATTCCATTTATATATTTCTCCTCTCCACAATTTATTACTAAAGAAATGTGTGTATGACTTTATGATCGTTCTCCCTTAGAGTTCATTTTGAGTTCATCTGCCTCTATAGCTTACTCCCTACTTCAAGTCATAATCTTCTGTTGTGACATCACAATCTGTTGCCATGGGAGTAACTCAGAGGTCACAAGCAGTGCTCTATGACTTCAGGTAGGGAGAAAGCAGCAGGAATAGATGGAACTCTTCAGGAGGAAAGATCCTGTTTTCATGCAAATGTCCTCACTACTAAATAATGGGGAGGAGGCGTACTGGGTAAATATGTCATGGAAACAATGCCGCAGGGCAAAATCGTGCAACAGTAACAGCGCGAGTCCCTGAGTTGCCCCCCCCCCAGGAGGTTACTGATATGGGGGGGAGGGGGGAGCTCCCCCGCAGAACACAAGCATTCTACGGTTTTCATGTTGTTGTCGCAGTTTTGACTGCGCGGTATAGCACAGCCCTGTTTTTGTATGCGACAACATGACCCCATGCCGGGAGAAGGAATACAGAACTAATGGGAAATATAAGCTGGACAGTGCCTAAGTGTAGCCCCCCCCATCAATTTGGGGCTTACCTTAAATGTCTCCCAGGGCTCCAGCAATGCCCACTGCCAGGCAGACGTTTTGAGAGTGCCATGATGTGCCTCCGTGCCTGTCCCTTTAAGTGACACTGCCAGTGTGCTGTGAATGGCCTGGGCTGGGTGTCTGAGTGCTTCACAGCTTGCAACTGTCCGGGGCATCACCCCAATTTGCTCCACTCTGCTGTTGCAGTTAGAGCAGAGGGAGCCCTAACTAGTATTGTAAATATTTACTTCTAATTTGTTGTTGTATTTAAATTAGAGTGCGTGTTTTAACCTGCCTTCTTGCAGCTTATGTGTCCAAATGGGAGCCACCATGTTTGGTCTGGGACTTCCAGGATTTGGACCAACTGGGACACAGGAGACCTCGAGGGGTCCTTAGTTCAGGTGCCTTGTGGGAGAAACTGTGAACTCTAAGGTTTGGCGCCTAAAGGAATCAATGAGAGCACAAGATTGTGATTGACAGCTTCCCCCCCGACCAACTGGAATGCGAGAAAACCAAACTAATCTGAGAACTGATTTCAAACTGTGGGCAGTTCGTCCCGAGACTCCGTGGAGTGAGGAGCCCTGTTCAAGCTTGCGGGGTTCTGACCTAGGAAAGGCCTAGTTTCCTCTGGCATGTGTTTGCAGTCCCAAGTTCAGGAATCGGTCGTCAGCGACTGCCTTCTGCAGGTTGAAAGATCTGCTCAGCAGAGCAGCTGTAATTGCAAACAAGCCTGAAGCTGAACTGAGAAGTGGATGCTGTTTCCATTTAATGTGCTGAATGCTCGAGGTGGGCCCGAGACATACTAACAGGGACGCCTGTTTGCCACTGGGAGCCAGTTGCCTTGTTTGGACAAGCTGTCAGCCAGCTGGAGGCTTTCACCAGCCAAAAGAACTGAACTTTGCCAAAAGTGTTTTATCCGACCTTGGGCTCATGCCAAACCCGGCCCAAGCTGTCTATTCCTGCACCAGTTACAGTTTTCTCAGTGAGAGACCAGCTTGGGGATCCAGCCCCTGCGCAGCAAGGTATCACAGGTTGCGGCCACCTGGAGGGAAAGGCTAAGAAGCGGAGGCGAGTCGTGTCGGCCCAGCTTCCCCATGCTCTTTGGTGCTCTGCAACAGGTCTTCATTTTGCCAGGCCATCTTCTACCTAATGGTGCTGTGAGTAAACCCAGGGTAGCTCCCTGCAACAAGCTCTTGAAGTATTATGTGGTACCATCTGATTTCACTCAGTGTGTTTCACAGGGTTTCAGTGGACAAGGCCAACCGGCTGAGGATACAATTAGTCAAGGTCTTTGTGCATGTTTAATCATCTTTTCTCCCCATCAAGCGCCCCAACAACAGCTGCAATCCCGGGCATCGTTCTGGCCGGCCAGCATCACACTCTGAGTACCCAGCAGTTGCAAGACTATACTTAAGGGACTAAAACATTGCATGCAAAATATCCTGGCTAATACCAGCTTAGCAATCATTTATCCAGATTTGCACCCCTCCCTTGTTCACATCCCCTCAATAAATCAAATTCGTTGTTTCACTGTTAAGCAGACTCAAGAGCCAAATTATTATCTGGGTAAACTTCACTATGACTTGGGTAAAGGCATTTGAAAGTGTATGCTTGCATGCGATATTGCTTTACAGGGGGCTCCAGGGTGTTTGCCAGAAGACCAGACCCTAGTGGTAAGTGCAAGGGGTGTGAACATATTATTAATGTTCATTGCTAATTGCGTGTTCCCTGCTAAAAAGGGCTGCATCCATTGCTAAGGTACTTGGTCATTAGGTGGGTTGGTGGGTGGGTGGTTATAGCGTCCCAGAGGGCTATACCAGGTTGGATAGACACCCCAACATATCTTACTCTGGCAGAGGCACCAACTCATTGTGTTTACTGGTGGTAGGGGAACGCCGGTAATTGTTATTTGGAACCCAGGCCCCTTAACCTTGTTTTAGAAGGACAGGCAGGGGTAGTAGCCCTTGGAATAGCGCCACCTAGGGGTTACATAAATATTATGTTTTGTTAAAGTGCTCCTTAATGTGTCACCAGCTCTTTAAGCTAATCCTTTTTTTGCGTTTCGCCACACTGGCGACCCTGGTTTGGAAGTGGGTAAGGGTTGCTGGGGGCAAGACGGGGAGGGACAGGATGGAACATGGCACCCTGTACTAGCCTGACCTCTAGCGATGGCTGAGAGGGAGGCAGCCAGGGACCATCATGTCAGGGACAAGGGGAACTGACGGCCACTGACGTCCTGTACACAGAAGCGTATACAAGGTCGTCTTGGGCAGCATTGCTTGCCTGTTCCCTACAGGAGAAGAAGGTTTAAAAAGGACAGTCCCCGGTTCAGTTGGCCTTCTCCATTCACCAGCAGGCCCCACACCTGGGCAACGCTGCAGAAGCACGATCGTAAGTACTGGAGGAAAGCCAGGATGACAGGGCTGGGATGGCCAGGGTGTTTAGCCACTCCGGGGACTGGGGACATGGGGTACAAAATGAAAGAGCAACTACCACTATCTGCAGTCTTGGGGATGAAACTCATACTAAGGATCTACCTGCCCAAGGAGTTAATTTAGCCAATATCGTAATTTTTTGGTGCAGTAATAAAAGTAAAACTTGAATGCCCAGCTCGTAACTTCTGAGTACAAGTTGAGCGCCGTCAAGTGCTACAGCCCTACCCCTAAAAATAGCCCTTTGATGACACGAAGTAGGGGACAGGGCTGCAGGCGCACTATATATAGTAGAGTGGGGAGCCTCTAAACATGCATACAGCTTTTTTGCTTCCAGTTACACATGTAAGGCTCGTCCCCCAATTTCACTGTACTATATATAGTGAACTTGCAGCCCCATCCCCTACTTCACATCATCAAAGTGCTATTTTAAGGGGCAGGGCTACAGTGCTTGGCGGCCCACCCATCTCCATTTCTCACTCTGACTATCCTCCCCTTGGATTTGCATTTCTCCTCTATGGAATGTAAGAATGCGTTGTCCCCTTGTTCTTTCCCTCTGCTGCCCTTAATTCAGTGTCCGACTTTGTCCTCATCAGTGTCTTGCTAGCCGCCCTCATCTTAAGATACTCTTCCCTACCATCCTCCACCTGGCTCGTTTTGTACTTTTTAAAAGCTTTTCTTTTCTCCTTCACTGCCGCCCACTTCTTTTGTGTACCACAATGGTTTCTTTCCTCATTGGCTCTTTCTCCCAGCCTTACACAGAGACTTGTGACCTCCAATACCTCATTTCTTTTCCTTCTGTTTATGCATCCTTTACAACACTTACACCTAGGCCCCCCATCATGGTCATTTACCACAGCCCCCACCTGGACCAACATGTTACCCTGCACAGTCACTTCTCCCCACCCAGTAGGGTTGAGAGAAGGGGCACCCCTGGATAGGATTTCCTTGTGGTCGTTCCTTGGACAGCTGGGTCGAGGGGGCTGGATATACCAAAGCTACTCGCCATCTGTGCCAGGGCCCATTTTTCCATCCCCGTTCCAAGGCGGCGTGTGGAATGACACCATGAAGTGTGCATGCAGAGTGTGTTAGCACAATGGATGTCTGCTTCATCCCAAGTCTGTTCCTCCAGCCGTCCTGGCACCTGTGCTCACCCAGGTGGCAGTGTTGCAGCAGAGGATGTTGTAGCAGAGAATACAACTCTCCATCCCCAGAGAAGAGTGTCCTCTGGGGCGCTCAGTTCTCCTTCCCTCAGCCAACCCCTGATGACTTGAGATTGCTTCTGATTCTGGGCCACCGGTGTTGAGAGCAGTAGCACTACTGCTGTGCCGACAGCCTGCCTAATACCCCATTTTTGATGAAGCCCCACTTGTTGTCCACCGCCACTGTTCCCCCCACTCCCTCCAGATTCTCCTTCAACAGCTCCTGCATGCTACCAAAATCTGCTCTTCTGAAGTCCAGAATCTTTGTCTATGACTGCTTTCTATCAGCCTCTGATATTGAACCACATAGTCTGGTAATCGCTGTTTCACAGTAGGTTCTGAACTATGACCTCCTAGATACTGTCCTTGTTTGTGAGTAACAGATCAAGTATGGCACCTTCCCTTGTGGGTTCCTCAAATCTATCAGAAATACCTCCTGAAATGCCTCTACTAGCAACTGGTTCCTTGCACTTGCCATCACTGGGATGCTTGCATCCACAGCTGGCATGTTGAAGTTTCTTATTAGCAGCACCTCCCCCTGCTTGCCTGCCATTCTAATCTCTTCCCCCAGTTCCTTGCTTCAGTCAAGCCAGTTTCCGCCTAGTGGCAAAGGCAGGCAGGGCTCCCCTCAACCCTGTCCCCCACCACCCCCACTGTCTCCCACTTGCCAGGGACTTACCGTTCCAGCAGACCCCCACGGATTGTGCCCCCCCCCGTTGCGGAGTCAGGATGGGAGGGCCATCCCCTACCCCGAGAGTCCATATCCAGTGCTTGGCTTTCCAGCATTCCTGCTAGCAGAGTGGGTGGAGGTTGGCATGCCACTTTTCCACCTTAGTTTTTCTTTCCGATCCTCGTACTAGGGTGCATGCATGTGGAGGCATGCGCACCCGTGGAAATCCTGCAGCTCCCTGCCTCCGTGTGCTACCCTGCAGGCCCAGACTATCATCAGGACTCCACCTGGTGGCAGTCATTTGGTGGGAACAGCACACTTCTCTCCCTGGGAGAGGACAGCAGTCCATCAGACACCCATCCTCCACCACCCCAGCCGGCTCCCAGCAACCCAAGATTGCTTCTGATCTCAGGTCGCCAGCATGACAGGCAGCAGTGCTACTGCTGCACCATTGGGACGGCTCCTTCTCCCAGTTCCTTATCCGTCGCCTCTTTCTGAGATGGTGGCCAATACATATCACACCAATGTTGATGTTCCTCCCCAATTTGTGACTACCTGCACCCACACTGTTTCCTTACTGTTGCCCTCCCCTAGTTCCTTGACTCGAATTCCCTATTATGTATAATGCCATCCGTTTTCCGTTTCATATCCCTCCTGAACACTGCATAACCTGAAATGGTAAGACCCAATCATGGTACTGTGTTGCCCTCATCTCCACGACCACCACCAAATCCAACTGAGCTTCTACCACCACTGTCTGCTGTCAAAGATCTTATTCTCTAGGCTCCTGGTATTTAAGCACACAGGCTTCCAGGCCCCCTGCTTTCACCTTCCGACTTTTTCATATCCATCTTTCCTCCCCTACCCCCTTCCTTGTCCCAGACCCTGCCATATCCAGCTCTCCTCTTCTGTACTCCTAGTCACAGAATCATAGAATCATAGAAAATTACAAGCAACAGACGAAAAGTCCTCATAGCTTGCCAACTTTATGGTTTTAAAAGTTAGTAGTTATATCTTTGAAATAGATATCCAAACTTGACTAAAAAGGCGCCCATGCTTGGACTCCCCACTACTACATCAGGGAGCTCATTCCAAATTGAAATCACCCTCTGACTAAACCAGAATTTTCTTGAATTTTGGGTCCACCTTGGTGTGAACAGCTGCTCGTTATGCCTTCTATAATAATAACAATAATAAACTTTATTTCTATGGCGCCTTTCGAATACCAAGGCGCCTAACAAATTTAAAATCAGAAATCAAACATCAACAAACATAAATCATATAAAATCAATCAATCAGTCACCGAATGCCTGGTGCCATAAAAAAGTTTTTAGAGTTTGCTTAAATCCCTCCACAGCTGTGCACTCCCGTAACCGACGGGGTAAAGAATTCCAGAGGGTACGGGCCGCATACATAAATGCTCTGGCCCCAGAAGATTTCAAACACACCTTTGGAATCTCTAGCAACCCCTCGTTGGCTAAGCAGAGCGATCGCCCAGGGCAGTAAGGGACCAGGAGCTCTTTCAGGTATTCCGGGCCCAGTCCGTGTAGGGCTTTAAAAGTCAGAAGACCGACTATGAAGGTAATCCGCCACTGTACTGGCAGCCAGTGTAATCCACGTAGCACCGGCGAAATATGACAGGACCGAGACGACCCTGTCAAAAGCCTAGCCGCTGCGTCCTGCACCAGCTGCAAGCAGCAGATTTCCACCTCAGGAAGCCCTAGGTAAAGGGAGTTGTAATAATCTAAGTGTGAGGACACAAAGACGTGGACCAGAGTAGGAAGATCACCAGATGGAACCACATGCTTAATCCTGGAGATATTCCTTACATGATAAAAGGAAGATTTGACAACAGCCGACACCTGTGAATGCAGGGTCAGCCCTTCATCAAAAATTACCCCCAGGTCTCGCACCCATTCAGAGGTTGGGAGTGATAAACCACCAAGAAAAAGCCCAGAGGGCAGACCAACCCCCAACCCCCCTATCCGGTAACCTGGGTCCACAACCAGCACCTCAGTTTTTTCCGAGTTCAGCTTCAACCAGCTGGAATCCATCCACTCCTGGATTTCTGCGATACAGCTATTAAAAACTGAGACAGCTCCACCCTGGTCAGATGCAAAAGAAAGGTAGAGCTGGGTATCATCAGCATAGCAGTGAAACCTCAGCCCATACCTTCTTACAGTGTCTCCGAGGGGCAGCTTATACACCATGAACAACATGGGGGACAACACTGAGCCCTGAGGTACCCCACACAGCAGAGAGACTGGGTCTGAGGAAAAAAAAAACCAGACACCACTCTCTGAGTTCTTCCCGTGAGGAACGATGTAAACCACCCGAGGACTGTACCCGACAGTCCACAGATGTACCTCAGCCGACCAAGCAGCACCCCATAGTCCACAGTGTCAAACGCTGATGAAAGATCCAGAAGAACCAAGATGGAACGACTCTTCCGATCTCTAGCCATCAGAAGATCATTCAGCACCTGAACCAGCGCTGCCTCAGTACTATGTCTCTTTCGAAAACCGGACTGGAGGGGTTCATAGATGTCATGGATGGTCAAATGGTCCTCCAGCTGTGCAGTCACTACTTTCTCAATCACCTTCCCTAAAAAGGGAAGGTTAGAGATTGGTCTGTAGTTTGCATGGCAATCTGGGTCCAAAGAAGCTTTCTTTAAGAGTGGTGTCACCATCGCCTCTTTCAAGGAGCTGGGAAACTCACCAGATTCCAAGGAGAACCAGACTATCTGCGCTAGGACTGGACCGATGGAATCAATACAAACCAAGATCAGGGAAGTTGGTCCTGGGTCCAGACTACAGTACATAGGGCGCACACTCTGGATGATCTGCATGACATCCATGAACTCCGGGCGGTCGAATGTACTCCAAGAAAGCTGAGGAGCAGTGGCCTCATGCTGATCCAAAGCAATGCCCATAGAGTGTGCAGGTTGGAGTGCCGCCCTGATGTCAGCCACATTCGTTGCAAAGAATCGAGCAAGTCTTCGCACTCTATTTGCGAAAAGGCTTTTTGGACTTGTAGACAGGCTGGGTTGCACAGTCTGTCCACAGTTCGAAACAGCTGAGCTGGTCGATTCTGAGCAGCCACAATCTCCCTGGACAGGAACTCTACCTTCTTATGGGTGATTGCAGATTGATAGACTTGATAATGGTCCATCAATTTAAGGTGGTCGGCATCAAGAGCGGATTTCCGCCAGCAACGCTCTAACCTTCGTCCTAGTGGCCGCATCGCCCTCAAAGTCCTATCAAACCATGGGGATCGAGGGCAAAGGGAGAGAGGACGAACTTAGACTGGAGCAATGAGATCCAGAGCCACCAAAGCGGCTGAATTATAGGCCATCATGAGGGTCTCTGGGTCATTGTTTGCCACTGGGAGGGACGATAGGTGAAGTACCACCGCTAGGCCTTGAGAACTTACATCTCGTAAAGGAAAATACCTAACCATCTCCACAGGGGTAGGCCTATGAAGGGGGGGAGGGGGTGCTAAAACTAAACCCCACAGTGTAGTGATCAGACCACCCAACTGGTTCCACCCCCAAGTCAGAGGCTTCGATCCCCAAGTGGAAGACTAAGTCAAGGGAATGTCCGTGTTTATGAGTAGCAGTGGTAACTACCTGTGTGATGCCCAGAGATGTCATCAACTGGAGGAAGTGCTGTCCAAATTGCAAGAGTCCGTAGTTGATCCAGGCATTGAAGTCACCCAGAACCATCAGTCTGGGTGACTCAAACACCATACCGACGACGAAGTCCGCAACTTCCTGAAGGAATCGCTTCTCATCGCCGGGTGGATGGTAGGTGAGGGCGATCAGATAACCTACATCTGCTACTATGGTACACTCAAATGACTCAGTCTCCTCAACTGGTACACTCGTGAGGTTAAGTTCGGTCTTGAAACAGACAGCAACCCCCCACGCGATCCAATCTCAGGCAGTGTATCACCGAGTACCCGGCCAGAGTTAAAGCCTCAAAAATGGGGCCAGAGTTCTCATCCAGCCAGGTCTCGGTGATGCATGCCAGGTCCACCATTTCAACAAGATCTGCAATAATTGCAGTCATGTTTTTAATGGACCTGGCATTGCATAACACCGCCTGAGTTGGACGAACCTCTCGAGCCACCCGAACCACCTGCCTACCACATTGGTAGTGCCCTTGGGTATGGAAAACAAACATGGCGGACCATGTTCTGGGTTCCATTTTGCCCCAGGGCATTTTCTGGATCTTACCACCCCGATGCGATGACCCCCATCATTCACCCTCCGCTGTTTGCGCCCCACCCCCCATCATCCCCTACGCACACTATACCCAGCGCCCCACAGTGCTGGTAAGTTCTAAACTAAAGGGGGGGGAGGGAAAAAGGGTCAGAGGGCGTGGAGAGCAGAGGGGGAATAGCACACAACCACTGGGGCAGACCTCCAATACATTGGCGTGACCCGACAGAATAAACAAAATCTTCCTTAAAAACCAAATAAATACCCTCTAAATCCAACCCAAATAAATAAATAACTCTCACACAAACTCCTCTAATAGCGTACTTTCTAAAAGTAAAAACAAAATAAATGAAACAATCAACATCCCAGGGCCCTCTCACAGCCTCAGGGAGTGAACAAAACAATATTACACTAAAAATATATAAAATAAAACATCAAAGATTATAAAATCAAATTAATAAAAACAAACAAAATTGGTAGATGATACAGAAACTAAAACATATTAGGGGAGAGAAACAATTATCCACGTCCCATTGGTCCTCTCACCACCAATAGGGCTAAGGAATCCCCTCAGGAGCTCACACCCCCTGAGCAGGTAGATGTAACCTTAGTAATTTCTCCTCCTATATACCCCCAACATATACAAAACAAAAATGAGTTAAAATTAGAAATAACTACTCAAAAATTTGAGCTGTTAGTCCAAACATCAAAGTCCCGGCCAAAAATGAATCTGCTTGAAAAGATTCGAGTGACAGAGAAGTAGGTAATAGATCTTCATAAACTGTAACTAAAACCAGCAAATACAAAATATAGTTTTGAAGCACCAACTCTCACTAAGGTGCTAAAAGTCAAATAATGCAAAGCAGCCGATGTCTTCAGATCCCCAGGTCCTCTCACTACCTGGGGATCTTAAAAGAAACAGGCACTCTCACTGCCTAATAACCAGGAAGGAATATAAATTGTCAGAAAAAATAGAAATTGAGATCTGACCATATTTTATTTTGCAGGCAGGTATCCATTTAGTAATGTTCAAGTCCATCCATTAGTTCTTTGTTTTTTGTAGGCAGATATCCTTTCAAGAAATCCTTCTAATAATGTTCAGATCCACGCAAAGCACAGACGGGAGCCTTATCCACTGGGACCAGAGCCGAAAATGCTCGCTACCACAACTTCGGTCTCCACCGGCACCAGCTGACCCCCCAGAGAACCAGGGAGAACACTAGACCCACTAGCCCGCTACCCGGCCAGTCCACTGCCCAAGCCCCCGAGCGGCAACAAACTCCGGCCTCAGACCTCCCAACGCTCTTGGGTCCACCTGCTATGCTACCGCCAATTCAATCTCAAATACCCACTGAAGACTCCAGCACAAGATCCCTCCAACCAATGGCCCAGTCATGCCATTATACAAAGTTCCAAACAAATCCTCTCGAACTTCCGCCAGCACTGCAGATCTGTTCCGTCCAGACAATTCACTTTGTCTCCTCCGTTCCTTCTCTCCACAACTTCCTCTCCCCTGCTATGGCCAAGACAAAATAGCGGAAAACAAAACAGCAGCAGTTCTAGTTTAGGCAGGAGAAATAAAAATGTTAACACTGCTACTAGCAGAATTAAAAAGAAGCAAATGCCGACACCGGTAATCACTCCACAGAACACGATATACGTGAATGAAATAACACCCCAAATGAAATGCTTCCTCACTAGTCTGCTTCACTACAGGTACCCTAGCTAAGCTAATGACAAACGAAAATAAAATAAAACGAAAACAAACACAGCTGCTAGGCAGCTGTTAAGGTGGATCCATTCCAGTCACCATGAATGAGGATAGAGCTACTACTGCTCCTGCTGAACTTGGATACGAAACCCAGTTCCAGCAATAATTCTTGGTCACCCGTAGATCTATAAAGCATTCACAGGTCCCCTCTTAATCTCCTATAATGCAATGAATACAAATTCAATGCTTTTAATCTGTCATCATAGGACTTGGTTTTTAATGAAGCAATAGTTTTAGTGGCTCATCTCTGGACACCCTCAATTCTGAATATATCTTCCCTTTTATCAGGGGACCACACTTGGACACAATATTCCAAGTGAGGTCTAACCAAGGCACTATACAGTGGCATCAACACCTTACTACCCCTACTTGAGATATGTCTCAATATACAATTAAGAATTTGGTTTGCTTTCCTAATCTGATCATTACAGTGTATATCGAATTTTAATTGATTTGTAATTTTGACTCCCAGGTCTCTCTCTCTCTCCTCATGTGTCTCTAATAATGGATCTGTGCCTAATTTGTATAGCTCCATATTATGTTTTCCCAGATGCATTATCTTGCACTTAGACACATTCAACTCCAATTTATTTTCTCTGGTCCATTTTACAATCTCATTTAATGCCCCCTGCAACTGAGTCCCATCTATAACATTATTCACCACTGATCCAACCCTACAGTCGTCCGCAAACTTGAATAACCATACCTTTGGGTTTTTTAATTGTAGGTTAGACATGTAGATGTTAAACAAACATGGCCCAAGAACCGATCCCAGTGGCACCCCACTAGTAACGGGTGCCCAATCTGATAGTGTTCCTCTTATAGCTACCCTCTGTCTTCTATCCTTCAGCCAATCAGAAATCCAATGAATTATATTACTTTGTATCTTAACTTCCCTTAGTAAATTCAATAACTCTAAATGAGGCAGTTTGTCAAACGCTTCACAAAATCCATGAAGGCCACATCCACAGAATTCCCCATGTCCAATTCCCTATTAACTTTTTCACAAAAGGACAGAAGATTTGTTTGACATGAACTTGCCTTTGTAAATCCATACTGCAAGGGATCTACTAACCCTTGTTCACCTAAGGAATCTAAATTTTTTTCTTTTAAGATACCCTCGAATAACTTCCCTATGATTGCAGTCAGACTCACAGGTCTAAAATTGGATGGTTCTGTCTTAGGCCCCTTTTTTAATAATGGAACCACAATAGCAACCTTCCAATCCCTCGGAACCGCCCCCCTGTCTAGTGAAGATTGAAAAATATAAATCAGAGGTGAAACTATATGAACTGCCAATTCTTGAATCACCCTAGGGTGGATATTATCCGGCCCTGGTGATTTATTGATATCCACCCCACACAATTTTGCCCGAATCTCCTCAGGGTCTAAGGTTATCTGGCCAGGTGTTGGGATACTACTATTCTTGAATGGAGAGGTAGCTTTCCTTATTGAAAACTGAGGTAAAGTATTCATTTTGAATACTTGCCATTTCTTTATCTGAAGTTACTAACCCCTGATTACTTTTAAAGGGACCTACGGCACTTGGGTTGGATTTAGATTTGTTAATATGACTAAAAAAGGATTTTTTTTTGTCCGGAATCCCGATTTCTTTTCCTGCTTCCACCATACCCAGTTATTTTTATGCCTTGTCCCCCCCCCCTTTCCGGTCTGTGCTAGCACTGGGGTGAGGCCAGTCTGTCCTCTCTCAATTGTGTAGCTGTCCGTATCTCCTCCTGTACTGCCACCCTCCCCCATAGTTTAAATGTGCCTTGATGCACTCTGCAAACCTTCACTCCAGCGACCTGGTGTCTTCCTTGTTGGGCTGTATGCCATCCCACTTAAAAAGCATCCAGCCCCTCCAGGTTAGGCCCCAGTAACCAAGGAACTGAAAACCCTCCCTCTCGTACTAACCCTTCAGCCACACACTAAACTGGTATATCCTAAATTGCTCACTTGCATTATAGTGTGGCCTCAGTAGGACCCAGGAAAAAGGTTACCATTACCGTTCTTACCCTCACTGTCCTACTGTATCTAGGGCATAGAAGCTTTCCCTTACTTCTATGCTCCTCCACCTCTTCAGATTGTTCATGTCTATGTAGAACACCACATCTGGCTTCCCCCTCCTTTCCAAATGCTCCATCGCACTGTCCCTCAGTTCATCCACTGTGGCCCAGGGTAACTGTGGAATGAGTCCTGACTGTCAGTTGTGGGACCCAGCATCCTACCTCTTGCCCCTGACTATGAAATCCCAATAACTAGTGCCTTCCTCTGTCTCCCTTTGGGGTTCCCTTCCCTCCGTAGCTCATCACTAGTGGATTGTGCCTCCTCTTCTGGCAAGCTAGTCTCTTCAACTTCTATGTGGGACTTCTGGGGGATTTCCTTGATACCTGTTTGAGTTGCACACCATGTTCCACCGCTTTTCTTCCTGCCCCCCCCAACTACTGTTCATCCACCTCTGCTGGCCTAAGGGGTCTTTTGCAGTGGTGGAGCCTGTAGCAGCCCTAATGCCGCTGGCTTTGGTTTTCAAGCAGTGCCTTGCAGCCTCAGTCTGAATCAGAACATGGAACCTCCTACAATGGAGTGTGTTCCCAGAGCACCCTCAGGTTCACAACTGTCCCACAGCCCCTGCATGCCACCGTTACTCCCAGCAGTGTCCCCCCTGCATGTCTTCGTGCAGCGGTAGTTGCACATGAATTGCTTTGTGGCTTTACCCTAAAAAGGGTTTAAACTACTTTCCCAACAACTAATTTGCTACCAAATAGCACTTTGTGAATTACTATGTGGCCAATGGTTTTAGACTGGATACCAAATAATCACCATTCAATAGGTTGGTTCTGTCCTATCTTACTGTAAGGGCACAGGTGATAATTATGCAGAGTCTTTTGTGGAGTTGCGGACTACCTATGGATGCTTCTCATCATAGTGGCTCATGAAAGTAATTACTAGAGCATGTGGAAGTTGAATAATGGACTGCAAGAAACCCTATTCTGTCTCTAGCAGACCTCACTTCAAATGGCTAGAATTCCCCTTTTGTTCTTGACCTCTCTTAACCCCAGCCCCAAAGTTTTTCAACAGGCTGTTTTGCAGCAAATTAAAAGCAATTAACAGCCCATGTATTGCTCCTTACCTCAGTCTTGGGCAGACTAAGTGAGACTTTGAACAGACTAGGTGGGCCAAGCAGTCCTTATCTGCTGACAAACTGTAGCTTTCCCTTCCCTTACCCCACACCAATCACTGCTCCATTCTGGGTAGTTCTGTCATGGCTCTAGGTTCATTCCAGGTCCAGAAAAGAAACAGTGATGGAATCAATCCAGCTGATTCCAATGTTCTGTATTATACATAGCGCTACACCTTTTACCCATTTACTCTCACTCCACAGGGAGATGCTGATGTTCCATGTAATACTGAAGCCATTTCTGAAAATTAAATTGACTTTACTGGAACGTTAACACTAAGTGTATGAAGCTACTATTCTCATTAAAGTACAAAATGTGCTTCACTCTTTGGCTACTAGCTTTGCATTTTAAAGACCAGAGCAACACATTTTAATTAAGATGGGCTGAAAGGTATGATCTAATCTTCCCTTAAACTAACAGCCCTCCTACATGCAGTGAAGTAAGAACTTGAATCAAGAATAAGAGAGATGCTTCCAGCTTCTCAAATGATCATTGCCACCAGCTTCAAATGATTCCCCTTGCACTTCAAGGCAGCCACACTTCCTTATGCTTGTCTAAAAGATCCTGTTCTGCAAAACTAGTTCAGGGAGCTTGTGGCAGGTAGCATGGCCCTGGAACAGATAGGAAAGAAGGTACACTTACAGTGACACCAGCCCAGGTGACAGCACCAGTGCAGTTTGAAACACTTGCCATGGCTGTGAGTGGCGCAGAGGGAGAGCCCGTCACAGGGCTGGAAGTCGGGTCTGCCGGCACAGCTGCGAGCCAGAGCTTGTGCTTCGTCCACCTTCTCACTCTTGACTCCCTTTGGAATTCCCAAAGCAGTCATGTCCGCCCTCGTCTGTCCACCACCGGCAGCAGCAGCAGCAGGGAGTCAGCCAGGCGTGGGATGGACGGCTGAAAGAGAGTCCTCAGGAAATGAGCCAGCACACACAGATGGATGGTGAGCTTCTTAATGAACTGATGTGATTTAGCTATGAAAAAAACAACAAAAAATAAAATTAAAAAGATAATTATCTAGCACTTTTCAAGATCCAAGCCATGCCTAACAGTGCACACGCAAGGTACAGAAAGCAAATGAACTATGTACTGTATTTCTTTGCCTCTTTCTCCTTCATAAAGATGGATGCTAGGGCGTTTCTGCAGTCCTGGAGTATTGCTTCATGTGTCCTTTGACTGATGCCCAGTTTGCAGTCCTGGCAATCAAAATGACGCAAGAGGCAACACTATTTTTTTTTTGTTACGATTTATTTTCACAGGATAGCCCAGCTGAGATGCAATATCTTGTTTTCAGTGAGGTCCTGCATTGAACCAAGAACCCCTTTTAAAACTGTGAGTCTAAGGAAAGAAAATAAGAAAACAGAAAAATTTTAAAACGATTTGCTAGCTACTTCAAGTGGGATATGGGGGTGCACAGGATAATGTTTGTTTTAGGTCCTGCATTTACCCATTTTTACAAATGGATGAACTGAAGCACTCAAACATTAATGTAAATAAATTGCTCAGGGGCAAATAGCATTTAAGTGGCTCTGGTAGGATATGAACCAGAGTCCCCTGGCCTCCAAATATGTGCTCTAACCACTAGACCATACCACCTGCTGAAGAGTGTAGCAATGCCTTGATGCTCTTATAAATATTTTAGAAATATAATTCTTCCTCTAGAAAAAGTGAAAAACAATCCACTTTTTCAAAACTTGTGTGTCAGCTTCTTGCAGTTTTAAGAGATACTTGCAAACAAGTAAATTGATGATAGTTCACGATACTTACTGTGCATACATCCTTTAATCACCCGTTTGGGCGACTGCAAATAAACCAGATTCTGATTCATTCAAAATGATGAACAGTTCATCAAAACAAATAGACAACTATCACATTATTGCAGAATAACAAAAGGGAACTGCAAAAGTGGAGCAGAGGTCTATACCAGTGCAGAAAGCAAAAAAAAAAAAAAAACCTCTGCTTAGTCACTTATACCTAAAGGAACTCTTAAGTGACTTCACTTTCCTGGCAAGGGAACTCCATGTGTTGATGACATCCCCACCCACATGTTACACATACTGTTCAACATGTCTGCAAAAATTCAGCCAGACAAAAATCAGTGCACACATAATTGAGAAAATTTAACAAATGCACAAAACAAAAAACTAAACAACAAAACAAAAAACATTCACATGCATACACAATTTAGAATTCACACACAATTCGGAGGCAGAAGTCAACGTACAATTCAATAGTCAACTGAACACACACACACACCATTCAACAAAAAAACAACAGTCAACAATGGCAGACACAACACAAATGTCATTAGACAATTTCACACACAAGAAAAAAAAATTCAACATGCAAACACGCATCAACAGCAACAGAATTCAACATACACAGATTAACAAAGGCAATTAAACATACACATACAGAATTCACTCAACATGTACAAAAGTCAGGCACAATTCAAAATGCACAAATTAACAGACAATTAAGCAGGTAAACACATTTCATTCCACACACACACATATCAACAGTGACATAATTCAACATACACAAATTAACAAAGATTTAACATACACAAATTATTACTCACACACACACGCATGTGTGTTAATAGAGATGGGCAGCTAGTACAGCAGTAGTGCTACTACCTTCCATCCAGATAACCCTGGTTAACGCCCCCAGGCTGGGATGTCTGGTGACAACCAGTGGATTCAGATTCTGGCATCCATCGTGGACGTCTCATGCCTCGGGGAGAGAGTGCACCTCCTTCTGCTACTTGTCTGCCCCTTGTCGGCCTGGGAGAGGGCGTATCATGTAGGAAGGAATAAGTAATCCGTCTTGAGTGACCTTACATTGGCATGCACTGTCTTGCCTGGCATCTGACCCCGGAGGCATCACACGTCTAGAATGGGGCAGGCAAGGGAGTTCTGAAGATAGGGCGGCACTCACCCACCTGATGGCCCTAACAGGGGTTCCACTGGGAAAATTCTCAGAACCACGCCCTGGGGAGAAACAAGGGAGAGTTTAGTAAAGCCCCAGGACGATGATGCTGCTCCCTCTTCCCTGCCACAGTAGTGCCCTACCAATGCCTCCCACACCTTGGCAGCTCCTCCTGCTGGTCCTTGACCATCAAGTGAGGAATCCTTTTCCTGGCTTGGGGAACAGGGGTCCACTTCTTACCCACAGGGGATAAGTTGTGGGTTACAGTCAGGATTCCGGAGAAGAATGTCAAGCACAGTGTGGTGGCAGGCTAGACCATCGGAGAACTCCTACAGCAAGCAGAAGGGCTTGGGCAGGTGAGGGCCTGGCAGCCGGCAAAGAGAAATGGGGGCAAAAACAGAAAGCAAAAAATATCAGAGACAGAATTCAACACACACAAATTACCAAAAAGACAATTTAGCACACACACACATATGCATCAACAGCAATAGTGTGGAGGCAATGTGTGGTCTAGTGGCTATAGAACTAGCTTGGGAATCAGGAGATTGCAGATTCAAACCCCACTAGAGCCAAACGCTCACTGTGGGACCTTGGGGGAACTTCAGCTAACCTCTCATCACTCCAGTCGACCACTCAACTGTGGAAATGGGTAGAAGCAGGACCCAACTGGAAATGAGATGATGCATCTCTGCTGGGCTGTCCTGAGTAAATAAATTGTAATGGAAAAAAAATTCAACACACACAAGTTAACTAAGTGACAACTAAACATGCACACAATTCCTTCAACACTAAAGCTGAGACAGACATCATAACAGATAAAAGTTATCAACACACAACCCAAGAGGACATAATTCAACTCAAAGACATTGACAAACACACACTTCAACATACACAAACTTCAACAAAGACATAATTCAGCACAAATTAACAAAAGACAATTCAGCAACATACAAGTCAACAAAAACAGAATTCAACACACACATATTAGGAAATGGTTAATTCAGCAGGCACACAGAATATATGACACACAGGTCAACCGCCAGAATCAAATACACACAAATTAAACAAAGTACATAGCTCTCACTACCTGATTTTCAGGGACATCCCTGATTTTGACTTAGAATTTCCCTATCCCTCCTAAAAGAGGCGTTTTTGTGATGGAACAGTGAGGAATGTAAGCACAAAATATCAAACACTCGAATTACAGACTTGATTTTCTTTAGGAAATGCGTTTTAGATTACGCCTCTTCTTTCAGATTCCTTTATGAATATCACAATTTTTTAAAATTCGTCCCTGATTTTGGTCCTTTGTCCGTGATTATTTTCAGCATTGTCCCCGATTTTTGAGACAGGGGGTTGAGGGGTGTTTCAGAATACAAACAATACATCACACACACGTCAGACTCAATACAACACACAAATTAACAGAATGTATTCAGCATGCACACAAATACATTACACAAGTCAACAGACAGAATTCAATACACTCAACTTAACAATCAATTAAACGTGCACGCACTCACCTTTCAACACATGCAAAAGTCAACTGAGACGGATCTGACAACACACCAAATTCAACATTCAAAGACGGAATTCAATACTTTTCCAGTTCAACACAAAAAGACGACACACACGAACCTACTATTGAGCATAGCGAAGTTGAGCCGAGCAGCCGGACCAGGATGTCCCGCCCTGCTGTCGATGTGGCTTCGGCTGTTCTGCTTCTTTTACCAGCGGAAGGGAGGGATGCAGCCCGAAAACAAAAGTCATTGGGGATACAGTAACACAGCCGAACTGAGAAACTGTCAGGTGAGGCAGCAGCCTACATGTTTAATCAAGGGGGAGGACAGCCCATATTTAATGGTGAGCGCAGTCTAAATAGTTAATCCGCGGCGGCAATGAAACTGGAGCATCCAAACCCGAGGCTCCGTGAGGTGATTTGGGTGAAGTAAAACGACCAGCGAGCGCGTGAGAAAGAGCAGCGTGCCACGCGCGGTATATCGAGCGGGAACCAACTGCCTCCTGAGTTCCAAGCGGAGAGCGCGAAAAGCAGAGTTGCTACTGCTGGACCAAAATACCCTTGCTCAGAAATCAATATTTACTGAGTTCCGAGCAAAGCGGCCGCAGTCTGCCGACAAAGGAATGCGAGACTGAGAGAGCTCTTGTGTTGAGACGGGGAGATGCCACGTCAGGGCGGAATGGTCATCATCTCGGGACTTTGGGTTCAGTTCCTGTCCCCTTGGTTTCCCAGATTCCGTCCTCACTGATTCTTTATTCCGCTCTCTACAGCCATACGAAGTAGCATTGATGGTCGGTGTCCACTGGCATATGTTAGGTTTCCTGCAAGGTCATTGCATCCGCCCTAGTGTATAAGTCATATGTCTTCAACCTTTTTTCACTGAAATGAGAGACAGGCACTCAAAATGAGTGACACTAAACTGAACCTCAGAATGAGGGACACAGAAATACAAGCTCAAAACACTGTGGAAACAATTGTCTTTACTTGTTCGAAGTTTATTTTTGATTTAGCATCTTCGAATAATGTAATGTTTCTGCTTGAAAGTCTGAATTTACAGCACATCCTCTGTGGGTAGCAGCTTGTCCATGAGGGACAGAGTAATTGTGAGGGCCAAAATTAGGGACCTCCCTCTGTCAAAGACAGTTGGATGGTGTGAACCCATAGCATGCCATCATATAGGATCACTGGCCAACTGTCATGCTATGTATCGTGAGATTTATATAGTACCATTGCCTCCCTGGCGTGTGGGATTCCTGCAGGATTATTGTCTCCTCCCCACCAGTTGTGACATTTCAGCAGGATCATTGCCCCTACACCACAAGTGGGATTCCTGCATTGTCCCATACCCCCGTTATTACATAAAGCCCTATAAATTAGTACATATTTACTTTGCACATACTTGTTGTTGGTCCCTGCTTATGAGAGGAGGGAGAGGGAAGGCTTGCTGAACTGAGTACTCTTTCCTATATTGCAGTATGTGTATTCCTGTAGGATTATTGCCCCACCCCAAAAACAGAATTGTGTGGGATTCCTACAGTAGCATTTCTCCCACCCCATTGTGACACCTTTAATACTGTTTGGCATCATGTGGGATTCCTGCTGAATCATCCCACCCCCTTTACTGTGTCACCCTCAGTACTTGCATGCTGTGGTATTCCAGCAGGATTGTTGCCCCACGACTCCCTCCCAATTGAGCCACTGTCAATACTAGCATGCCGTGGGTGTGGAATTCCTGCAGAATCATTGTCTCCCTCCCCCTCACCTCACTTAGCGTTAACTTAGAAACATAGAATTTGACGGCAGATAAGGACCGCTTGGCCCACCCAGTCTGACCATTTCCCTACCTAATGGATAAGCTGCAGATCCTAGTTAACCAACAGCCTACTTCTTCCTACCACCACCTCCTAGAATTGCCTTATGACCGTCCCATGCGTGCTTTAATTCCACCACTGTTTTTGACTCCACAACCTCCTCCGGAAGGCCGTTCCATGCATCCAAAACCCTCTCTGTGAAAAAATACTTCCTTACATTACCTCTGAGCCGCCCCCCCTCTATCTTCAAATTGTGCCCCCTTGTTCTTGCACACCTCTTTTTCTGAAAGATGCTACCCTCTTGGACTTTGTTGATTCCCTTGAGGTACTTGAAATACTTGCATCATGTTGTATTCCTGTGTAATCATTACCTTGGTGTAACCCCAGTAATTCCCTAGAAAAACTGCAGGCTGAATGGAATCCTTGAAATTTAGATCTTGTTCCCAGGAAGTTTGAACTTCGATTCCTTGCCTTTTCTGCTTCAAGGGATTAATTGCTAGTGTTGGACTGGTCCACCTGGATACCTGAAAATGTCCATGTGCCCCTTCCTTTCAGAGGAGCCTCTTCTCCACCTTGCAGACACTGAAAATTCAGTCATGTAACATTTATTTTCTAAATAAATGGGGTTCGTGATCTTTATGCTTACATTGATCCAGTGCACCAAATTAAAATGGTAAACTGATATGTTTGCCAGCCCTGGGCCCCCACTGTTCAGTGTATCAGGTGGGCCCACTGTGGTCTGGCAGCACTTTCTACTGCTGTCTGTCGGGTCCTCAATGCAGGTGAAGGCTGGGATGGAATTCCATGCATTTTTGCCAGTTTTGCTGCCATGATCCATTACTCTTAAGTTCGGGTCTCGTTCCAGGACAAGTCAGAATTCCAGAATGGTAAGGCTGGAATTCCAGAAGAACGAGCCCTTTCTAGTCCTGGGGTCCGTTGTCATTTCTAGTGCTCATTTCCAGGTAGGTCTGGGCTAACATTCCACACCCTTCAGTCCTTTTTGCTTCCAAATTAAATTGCTGTAATTCAAAGGGGGTTATGGTGTGGGATTGTGTGTCATTCACTCTTTCTCCTCCTAACTCAGATCTATTTCTCTTGGTTTGGGGCTCATTCCCAGGCATGCTAAGGCAGAGAATTCCATGACGTTTGTCCCTTTTTGCTCTGGGTTTGAGGTTGATTCTCCATTTGCTACACATGGACAGGAATTTTGTTCTTAAATTCCACGGTCAGTTTGGCAAATCCTGTAACTTGTCATCAGTAGTTCATCTGTGGAAAATACCCCCCAGATTCAGTAGTGCAGCCTCCACATGTAACAGTAATAAAAGGAAGTCCCACAGCGTCTTCTCAGAAATGTAGTAAATCCCTTAAAACTGGAAAATCCAGACAGAAATTCCCACAAACTCCAGACAGAAATGTATGCTTAGTGAGCCAGTCAATGGCAAAGGTTTCTGTTCCCTAAGCCAGGGGACACACCAAAACATGTACACTGTCACTGACACACAAAGACACACAAATAGACAGGCAGACAGACAGACATAAAACAAGGTTTCCAGTCACATGATTTTAGAAATATTTTAGGGCAAACAAATTATAAATAAAACTTTCAAAATTGTCTTAGTGGAATTATTTCTTCCGTTATTCACTTTTAAGTTTGAGGCTTTCATACTATTTTACTGCCCTCAGCAAAAAATGGCAGTACTGTCATAATGATGAAAGTATAACTCTCTAAAGCTTGTCTCCAGAAAATTGTAGCTAGTCCAGGAAATTAAAGTATCATCTGTGATGTATTGGTTGCCGTTTCTTGCAATACTGCCAGATTGTAACCTACAGATTTATTGTAATTTCAGTTAATCAAACTTATCTGATGCGCTGAACACAAACATACATACAGGAGTACACACAAACACAGGAACACACACTAGGAGATCTTTAGTATACCCCAGACAGTTCTTGATAGTAAATCAGAATAGCGTACCTTCCCAGTTGAGCCCTTCTGGTTCGGGCAACAACACTCAAGCTGCAGCTCCTCTACTGTACTTGTTGAAGGGATTCCCTTTGATCAGCTAGCCTGTCCACCGCCTTGCTGAGAGTAAGAGAAAACAGCAACACAGAAGCAGACAGCTGCAGGCCGATTGTGCCCACATCCTCTAAGCTGGGATCAGATTTCTAAAACTGCTGCAGACGAAACAAACTCCACCACCTCCTAGTGACATCACTAGACTCTAGAGCTGCCCCTTGCTGTGACATCATATGCCTGCCCTCTTTATCTCCCTAAACTCCAGCCTCATAATGTCACTGGCCCCTCCTCCCCTGATGCCATTATTCCCTCCCCAATTTCTATAAACATAGAAGTCTGTCCCTTCTGAGCAATCAGCAGAATAATGCAGCAGAAAAAAGCTGAGTAGGGCAGCAGACTATGGCAGAAGCAGAAAAGTATTAATTTATTATTACTTAGTGTTATGCGCATTAATACTTTAAATTTCAGCATCATTATTACACAGTGTGCAAAAAGTGCTTGTTAATTACCTAGACCTCCAGCTGGAGAAATGGTGTAGCTGCAGTTTACAGTGCAGGTGTATCTTTTCCCCTACCTCTGAACTGTCCCATACAGTGGGGGGTGCATTCTTCATTTTGCCACTCAGAATTGCTCCATCCCACATAAGAAAGGTGCTGTCTCACATTGTGAACTTGGAATTTAATAGCAGAAATTCAAATGATAGACCTCATCATAGGCACATAGGGGATGCAGGATGCCGGTGCCACCCCCTTCCCAAATTTCAGGAAGCATTTCAAAATGTATCAAGGAATGTATTCTAGGGAAAGGCGATGATAACATTTTTTTTTCATCTGGTGGGTCTTCCCCCAAATTTTATCCTGTGTGTGCCACTGAGCCTTATGAAATGTTGTGCATTGAATCCCATGTTTTGATTGGTTCACAAGCAGTTCTTATCCCTAGGTAATGGTCTGCTGTTGTAAACCAAACATTGGGACCAGTTCCATGCACACAGCTGTACAGCTGTTTTTTAAATTAAAATTACGGTTTCTATCAAAAGTCCCACCTAGAGGTTTATAATAGCAATAACTACCTTTATATTGATCCTTTTTTAGTATAATAAAGACCAGTAGGGCATCCCACTGGTTCTTATTCTGCTAAACATCGCACAAATGAAAAGTACTAGTTTGTCTCCACAGTGTTCCGACTTGAATTTCCTTGGTCTGATGATGTGTCCCACATTCTGAGGGGCAGTGGCTATTGTTCAACATTTTCTCAAATTGTGAGTACTGGTATTCCATATCTTGATAACAAGAATAATAAATAGGAAACCCTGCATAACCAGCTTGTTTTCCCATTGAGGGATTCTGATGCCATCAGAGCTGTAAGAGAAAAGCTCCAGTTATCAATAGAAAAATAGGGTACCATGAATAACAAGCCTGCATTCCCATCGAGGGATTCTGATGCCATCAGACCCACAAGAGCAAAACTCCAGTAACATTGGAGAGTAGATAGAAGACCTTGCATAACAAGACTGTCTTCCTATGGAGTGATTCTGATGGCATCAGAACAGTGAAAGCGAAGCATGAGTGTTGTATAGGGAGATAGAGGGGAAACTATACATAATAAGCGTGTGTTCCCATCATGGGATTTTGATGCCATCAAAACCAGAAGAGCAAAATATCAGTAATGTATGAAATGCATAACAGGCCTGTGTTCCCATTTAGGGATTCTGATGCCATCAGAACCACGGCAGCGAAGCATGAATAATGTATAGATTAATAGATAAGAAATCATGCATAACAAGCCAGTATTCACATTGAGGGATTCTGATGCCATCCAAACCCCGAGAGTGAAACTGGAGTAATGTATAAAATAACAGGAAACCATGTATAATAAGCCTGTGTTCCCGGCGAGGGATTCTGATGCTGTGACAACCATGAAAATGCAACATGAGTAGTGTATAGACTTAACAAATAGAAAACCGTGCATAACAAGCCTGTGTTCTCATCGAGGGATTTTGATTCCATCAGAATCATGAGAGTAAATCTTGAGAAGGCATAAAGGCCACAGAGATCCAGGAGGAACAAAATGGGGGCAAGATACTGGAAAGGAAAATGGGATCAGCCATCCGCACAAGGGTAGTCTACAGACCACCATCCCAGGAGGAAGAGAGATGGGGAGTTAATGCTAGCCATCCAAAGGATGGCAGACAAGAGGGAAGTGGTACTAGTTGGAGACTTCAATATTCCAAATGTGGATTGGAGCTTCCCAGCAGCAGCATCTACCAGGAGCAGATTTATCCTGGACTCCCTTCGAAGTGCCTTCCTTAAGCAACTGGTCATGGAACCAACTCTACAGAAGACAATACTGGACCTCATGCTCACAAACAGGGACTTTGTGATAGGGGTAGCAATGCGGGAGCACCTGGGGAACAGTGACCACCAGTCACTGTGGTTTGAAATCAAAGAAGGAAGAGAACCAAACTGAACAAAAACACACATCCTGGATTTTAGGAGGGCAGACTTTGGGAAAATGGTGACATGCTTGAAAGAGGCACTAATGAGAATGGGGAGGGAATCGGGTGGAGGAACAGTGGGCAATATTTAAAACAAGGATTACAAGAGCAACATAATTATGCATTAAGCAGGTCAGCAAGGGGAAAAGGAAGAGGAGGCCATTATGGTTTTCCAAGGAAGTAGCAGAGAAAATGAAAGCCAAAAAGATTGCATTCAGGCAATACAAAAAGACGCAGGCAGAAGGGGATAGGGAGAAGTACCAGGAGAATCAAAGGGAGGCAGGGAGGTCAGTAAGGGAAGCCAAAGCTCAGACAGAAGAGCGCATCGCAAAATCAGTGGGTAGAGGGGACAAAACCTTTTACAGGTACATAAGTGAAAAAAGAAGGACAAAGGGAGGGATTGTGAGACTGAAGGGGGAGGATGGGGAACGCATGGAGGATGACAACAATAAAGCTGACATACTGAACAGGTATTTCTGCTTAGTCCTTACTGAGAAAGATGAGGGTAATGGGCCTGAAGGAAGTACAAGGGGTTGGAACAACGCAGAAATGAACACAAGTCCCTTTACACAGGAAAGGGTCCTAAAGGAACTGGAAGGAATAAGAGTCAATAAACCAATGGGGCCAGGTGGAGTGCACCTCAGGGTCCTAAAGGAACTAAGAGAGGTGGTGGTTAAACCTCTGGCAATGCTGTTTTTAGCCAATCACTGGAAACAGGGGAGGTACCCAAAGACTGGAGGACAGTAGAGGTAGTCCCCTTATACAAAAGCGGGAACAGAGAGGAAGCGGGGAACTACATACCAGTCAGCCTGACCTCGGTAGTGAGGAAGATCATGGAAGCACTACTGAAGGAGAGATTGGTGGAATATCTGGTTGCCAACGGACTACAGTACCAAAGGTAACATGGTTTCACCGGAGGGAGGTCATGCCAGACCAACCTTTTTGAATTTTTCAACTGGGTGACAAGGGAGGTGGATCAGGGGAGGGCAGTGGACATGGCCTATCTGGACTTCAGCAAGGCCTTTGACACTGTGCTACATAGAAGGCTATTAAACACATGGGAATATAGGAGTGGGCAGGACAGTAGTGTGGGTGGGTGGGTAATTGACTGGGCAGCAGGACACAGAGGGTGGTGGTAAATGGCTGTCACTTCACAGAGGGACAAGTGACCAGTGGGGTACCACAGGGATCAGTGCTGGGATTGGTCCTATTCAGCGTCTTCATCAGTGACATTGCACAGGACCTAAAAGGCGGAATTTCCCTGTTCGTTGACGACACGAAGCTCTGTAACAGAGTGGACATGCCAGAGGGTGTAGACAGAATGAGGAGGGACCTGCATAAGCTTAAAGAATGGTCAAGGGTTTGGCAGTTGAAATTCAACGCAAAGAAGTGCAAGATGATGCATATGGGGCACAAAAACCCTGGAACAACATATCAGTTGTGGGGTGAGAATATTGCTTGCACCAAGCAGGAGAGGGACCTTGGAGTTATCATCTCTGATGACCTCAAGGTAGAGAAAAAGTGTGACAAGGCAACAGGTAAAGCAAATAGGATGCTGGGATGCATAGGCAGGGGCATCACCAGCAGGAAAAGGGAGGTCATAATTCCACTATACAAGACACTAGTGAGGCTCCACCTGGAGTACAGTGTACAGTTCTGGAGTCCTTACCTATGTAAGGACATAGGGTAGAGAAGGTTCAGAGGAGGGCAACAAAGGTGGTACAGGGATTGCATCACAAGTCCTATGAGGACAGGCTGAAGGACTTGAATATGTACTCCCGGGTGGGGGGCGAGGGAATATGATAGAGACATACGAGTACTTTACAGGGAGGAACAGGGTGCAGGAATACACTATTTTCCAGTGAAAAAGATGTTCTAGGACTAGAGGGCATGGGATGAAGTAGGAGGGAGGGCAATTCAGAGGAAACATGAGAAATAATTTCTTCACAGAAAGGGTGGTGGACAAGTGGAACACCCTGCCAGAGGAAGTGGTGGGGGCTGAAACAATCATGGATTTAAGAATGCATGGGATAGACATAAGGGAATTCTGGAGGTCAGGGGTAAGGGGCAACAGACATGTAGAAAAAACGTAAAGAGAACTTACAAGCTCAAATGGGCAGACTGGTTGGGCCATAGGCCCTTATCTGCTGACAGTGTCTATATATCTATGAGCAATGTATAAAATAAATAGAAAACCGTGCATAACAAGCCTGTGTTCCCATTGAGGGATTCTGATGACAGAACCACAAGAGTGAAGCATGAGTGATGTATAGGATAATAGATAGGAAACCATGCATAATATAAGGAATAATTTATGGGTGACCTTCAGCCTCATGCCTTAGTACATCCCTGGGGCATGCATTAAAGAGCACCTTTTCCAACAGTTATAAGATTAAACAGGGAGCTCCCTTACCTCCTGGGGAGCTCCTCCAGGCTAGCCTTTCTTTTTTTAATAGTGGGCCCCCAAGGAAGGGAAGGGATCATAATTTGCCCCTGATGGGGCTGATCACATGATCCCTCTCCACTTTCTGATTCTCAGATGCATCCCCACGCTCTGACCTACTGTGATGTTTTTATACTGGAGTGTGGGGATGTGCTTCATTCAGTTCAATGGAGTATCTTTTTTAAATGTAATTTCCCAATTGTAAATCAGGTTTTGGTACCTATTGATGGCAGAGTTCAACTAACAACAGCTCTGTTAGTTGAACTGTGCCATCAGTAGGTACCAAAACCCAATTTACAATCAGGAAATTACACACAATCGGGAAATTACATTTAAAAAAGACACTCCATTGAAGTGAATGGAGCGCGTCCCCAATCTCTGACCTATAAAGATGTCACAGAAGTCGGAGCGTGGGGACGCATCTGAGAATCAGGAAGTGGAGAGGGATTGTGTGGCCAGACCCTCGAGGACAAATAACAATCCCTTCCCTTCCTTTGGGGCCACTATTAAAAGAAAAGATAGACTGGAGGAGCTTCCCTGGAGGTAACGGAGCTCCCTGTTGAATCATTTTATAGTTTGAAAAGTCAAGGGAAAGGTGCTCTTTAAGTAAGCAATAATATCTTACAGGGTGGGTGGCATTGGACTATACCAGACCACCCGGGGGCATCATGAGGCCCGACGCCGCAGGTGGAGGGCCTTATAGCCCCTGGAAGCTCTGGAATAGCCCAATACCACCCATCCTGGAGGGTATTATTGTGTTTAGAAAATGGTTCATTTGTATACATTTAAATTAAATATTAAAATAATAATAAAATAACAGTTTACAAATAAAAAAAAAAAATTGGGGTAAAGTAGTCTATCCACTAGTACATTTGCCAGTTGAGGGCTCTGCTGCTTGTTTGCTGATACATCTCCACTTGCCCACGCGCTCTCTGACACAGACACAGTGTCTTCCGCTAAATGTCTCCCCTCCACCCACAACAAAACAGTTTGTTTTTGTATTTTTATTTATCAGTCTGAGTATTTTTGCAGGATTGTGATCGCGTGACAGTATGCTCTCAGTTCAGATTGATTTTCATCAGCGTGGTTCACAGGCGAGCTGCTGCGGGGCTGCAGTCCACATAGAATTTCAGCAGCACGGTTCCTGTGATTTAAAAAAAAAAAAGGAAATACGATGGGCTGGTATCGGGAATAGGTGTTTGCAGTGCAGCAGGATTGTTTTTTGAAAGTTCACTCAGGTAAGGAGATACTTAACTGCAGCAGGCATCAACGGCGGTTGGGAGTGTAGCGGGGGTGGAGCTAGAGTGAGCTGGGAAAGCTGTCTCTGTTAGTGCTGAGCACGCAATGTGCTAGCACTGTTACTTAAGCAATTTATCCCTCCAGGATGTGGGTATACTGGAGGATTTACCACGGCTGGTGTGATTCGGTCACAAGGCGCGGCCGAGTGACCTAACCACAACAGTCCTGTTAAGTCCTCCAGTATACCCACACCCTGGAGGGATAAATTGATTTTGTACAATGGCAAATGTTGTTTTATTTATTTTTATATATATTTTATAACTAACTGAGGTCCATACGGTTGGAAGGAGGATGTCATTTTTTTAATATTTACTGCGGTGTTTCAGCGAAGCGGCAACAGGACAAATGGCAGCAGTTTTGATTAAAGTGAAAGCGACCGGACCGGCATGAGATAAGGTTGGCTGGCACTTTTTCCCATGGGTACACTGAAGGATTTGCCACACTGGGAAAGGTACCAGCCAACCAAGCAGGATGCAGCATTTGGCACGTTCGATTTACTCCATTGTATAATTAAGCAATAATGCACGACAGGGTGTGGTATATCATGGGATATCGTCACGCCTCGGGTGGGTTGAGCTGCGGGCGCGGGCGAGTGCGCCCAACGACCCGAGAAGTGACGATATCCTACGATATACCACACCCTGGAGTGCATTATTGCTATTATGAACTGGATTAATTGATATTTTATGCCTTTAATGCAAAAAGTAAAGTTTTAAATATTTTAATATTGTTTTATATGAGTGTAGGTAGACATTTAAAAAAAAGTTAGTGTATTTCATGTTTTGGCCAGTAGGTGGTGCTGTTGCAGGAGGATTTTGTTGTCGTCTTTCATTGTTGTGGTATTGACCCCGGAAAGTTTAGTTTACTCGCAGCGGTTAATTTTTTTTTTCTTTGTTGAGGAGGTGAAGATCAGTTGTGCCATACTTGTGAGGAAAGCGACAAGGTAAGGGTAAGCGTGAGGAGTGGGTTGTATGTTTTGCCGTTTGCGCGAGGCAGCGTGGCAGTGAGGCGAGAGCAGTACTTGGCGCTCTGCAGTCAAGCAGTTGCCAAATGAAAGGAGACAATTTTTTGTTGTTGTTTATAGGCGTCTGCTTTGGGCGGCGGTGTATGGGGGCAGTTGTGAGGATGTGTTTTTTTTCCCGTTAGTTTTAGTGGAGGTCGGTGGAGAACATTGCGCTGGCGGTGAGCAGGCTGGTGGCCGGAGGTTTTCCGAAGCCGTGATGATGTAGCCCGATATCATCACGGCTTCGAAACCCTCTCGGCCAATCAGGTTGCTCCATTTACGATCGCCGGTTCATAATTTAAAATAGAACATTCATTTACGGCCAAAAAATAATGTGAAACTACTTTCATATGGTGTGGCAGGTGATTTTTGCTGAAAACAAGTTTGTGTATTAACGGGGCTAGGCAATAGGTTTACTCCGGGGGCGCGGGGGCCGGGTTTTCTCTCTCGCTAAGCGAGAGAAAAAATATGTTGGCAATTTAAAATTGAACATTCTTTCAGCCACAGACTGGGACTTACTATTTCCAGGTCTCTGTTGTGTCATACCGGCTCAGGTGGTTAGTAGCCTAACCCACTCAGCATCAAAGAGTTCCCTGAACTATTTCTTAAAATCACTATAATGCACGCCCTGTTATGGCTTATTACTTGCATAATGTAGGTGGAACCCTGTTATGCATGGAATTCAAAGCCTGGAATATGCTTGTTGTGCTGCAGTAGTGAGTGACATCATTATGTTGTTGTGCTGCAGTAGTGGTTTCACTACTGCAGCACAACAAGTTAGAATGCTGCCACACAGCTACTTTCCTCTATCCAATCAAGCTGGAGGTTGTTTGTTTGTTTTTTTTGACTTGAACATACAGAAAAAGCTGCAGCACATTGAATGAGTAATTTGAGTCTGCCACCAACCCTCAAGTGTCCCACCCCCAACCTCCAGTTCGCAGAAAGGAGGCAGAGTGTCTGAAATGGGCATGGATGCCCATACGCTATAAAAGATAATGTATGGGTATCCATACACAGACAAGCCTGTGTCTTCATCTTGAGTTTTCTGTGACAACCAGTGAACATCTCGAGCTTCACTTTCGAGGTTCCTGGTTGCCATAAAAACCTCTCAGTGCAGACACAGGCTTGTTGTATATGGCAGCCCATACATTATCCTCTGTGTGTTCCCATCAGGAGAGTTTGATGCTATCAGAGCCACAGGAGCGAAGCTCCAGTAATATGTAAGGTAACAAATAGGAAATCCTGTATAACAAATGTGTGCTATCAGGAGATTCTGGAGCCATCAGAATCCCAAGATGGGAACACAGGCATGTTGTGCATATGGGCTTCCTAGCTATTATTTTTTTTTATAGTAAATTGTTCCTTCCTCCACTGAACAGCTTCGATACCTTTTTATAGACAAAATGCTTTTATTGGCTGCCATCCCCCAAATTAGGTTTGCCTGCCTTAACTGCCATTGCTCTCGATAAGTCTGTGAAGAGGTTTTATAGTTTTTTTATTTTATTTTTTTAATAATACTTTCCAGCATTGACTCCTCGGTCCTCACCATTTTCAGTGCTTCCATGTTGTTGCCTTAATGAGCGTTGCTGTTTTATGCTGCAGGCAGGCAATACTCATTTGGGAATCAACATGGAAGCAGTAAGATTTATTTATTTATTTTAAAAGAGATTTACCAGGAAAGACATATTGAGCTGCGAAGCTCGTTTCCAGATACATCCTGGGGAGGAGATAAGGGATAAGTACAAACAAGTAGAAGCACAGTAATAACAATACACAGTGGCCCGGATATTCAAACTGCGCCATTCTGAGGCGCAAGCCCTTGCGCTGCTCAAAATAGTTGCGCAGGGGTGTGGCCGGGGCGATATTCAAGGAGTTGCGCTGTGAGCAACTCCTTTGAACACCCAACCACAACCACTGTGCATAAGCGCGTGGAACTTATGCCACCGCAAGTTGTCAGAGTGGAGCATTCAACTGGCGTGAGCAAGTGCCATTACGCCATCGCGCAAATTTCCGATATTCAAAGGTGACATGCAAATAGGGCCATAATTCATGCAAGGCGGGGGCCATTGCATCTGATTATGGCCCCATTTGCATGCCATTAAGATGTAGGTGCCCGATCCTCGAGGACTTCGCGCCTGCCGCTTCCTGCCAGGCAGCAGCCGGCTGGGACCGACGCGAGTTTTCGCAGCCCGATCGCAGGCAGACGTGAAAAGAACCCCCCAAATATCTTTATCGCCCGATCGGCTGGCAGAGCGTGAATTCCCAAACATTTCCTTAATGCTGATCGCTGGCAGAATGTGTGAAGTTTCAGTGCCTGCCCGAATGTAATCTTTCAGTGTGACGCTGGCAGAATGGGAAATGACTTCAGTCGATCGCTGGCAGAATGGGTTGAAATATCTTGTGGTTCAGTGGATAGACGCTCCCGGCAGAATGTATATTGGATAATTTCTTTCAAATATCTTCTCTCGATGTCTATGTCCTTCAGCCTGTTTCATTTCATTAAGCCTCACTCATTTCGCCCCCCGGCAGTTGGCGGGAGCGGTAGTTCCCCCTTGCCGGTTCTGTTTCGCCGACCGATGCCGTAGTTGCATGCTATTGGGGCTAGAGCTACTGGGCGTAGCTCATATTGTACATGACAGTTCAGATTTGTGAATGTCACCGACAAATCTGGACTGTCATGTATAGTATAGCTGCACGCCATTGGCTCTAGCTCTGCACCACTGGCGCGGCAGCCCTACCAGACAGTCAGTCGGTGGCGGCGTATGGACGGCAGGGTGGATGCTGCCACCCGCCGGGGAGCGGTGGTGGGGTTCGTGGATGGGTGGGGTGGGGACACTAGACACCAGGGAGATGTTTGGGGGTTGTCAATATAAATTCTGCCCCCGATCGGGCATTACGGTCCACTGACCACCAGGGAGATATTCGGGTTGGGGGTTCCTTATTACATTCTGCCCGCGATCGGGCATTTACATTCTGCCCGCGATCAGGCACTGGGGGTTCATTTACATTCTGCCCGTGATCGGGCACTGGGGGTTCATTTTACATTCTGCCCGCGATCAGGCACTGGGGGTTCATTTACATTCTGCCCGCGATCGGGCATTAGGAGATGTTTGGGGGTTCTTTCACGCTCTGCCCGCGATCGGGCACTGGGGGTTCATTTTACATTCTGCCCACGATCGGGCATTAGGGAGATGTTTGGGGGTTCTTTTCACGTTCTGCCCGCGATCGGGCATTAGGGAGATGTTTGGGGGTTCTTTCACGTTCTGCCCGCGATCGGGCTGCAGGGTGCGTCGGTCCCCGACGGCTGCTGCCTGGCAGGGCGGCCAGGCGCAAGTCCTCGGGGATCGGCGCACCTACATGCTAATGGCATGCAAATGGGGCCATAATCAGATGCAAATGGCCCCCCCGCCTTGCATGAATTATGGCCCCATTTGCATGTCACCTTTTGAATATCGGAAATTTGCGCGTAGGCGCAATGGTACTTCATACCACAAGTTGAATGCTCACTCTGACAACTTGCGGTGGCGCAAGTTCCACTGCGCCATGCACAGTGGCTGTGGCTGGGGGGTGATATTCAAAGGAGTTGCTCAATAGCGCAACTCCTTTGAATATCACCTCGGCCACACCCCTGCGCAACTATTTTGAGCAGTGCAAGGGCTTGCGCCTCAGAATGGCGCAGTTTGAATATCCGGGCCAGTATGTACAATAATATATATTACCAGTAATAATACATTACACAGTATGTGCAATAATATATATTACCAGTAATAACAATACAACAATACACAGTATGTACAATAATATACATTACCAGTAATAATACAATACACAGTATGTATCATAATATACATTACCAGTAATAACAATACAACAATACACAGTATGTGCAATAATATACATTACCAGTAATAACAATACAACAATACACAGTATGTATAATAATATACATTACCAGAGCAAATAACAATGCAGGTTAAACATCCGAAGTGCGAAGTATCCGGAGCACACAAGAAAATAATGTCACAAATATAGGAAAGGGTAGGAGAGAGAGAGTAAGTAGAGGAGGGTGAGATAAAGAGGCTGGGGAGGTGAAGAGGTGAAAAGGCTAAGTGGTGGGAGCAAAAGAGAGGAGATGAGAACAGATTTTGGTGGGTATGTTAGGGGAATAAAGTTGAGAATTAGGAAGGGGAAGAAAGGGTGATTACTGGGGGTGGCAGTTAGTGAGAAAGAAGTAAGGGAGTGGGAGGAAGGGGGGATGAGGTGGGGTGACGAGAAGTATAGAGGTCAGAGTAGATAAGGAGAAGTGTAGGGCAATGGGGCTAAGGGCATTTACAGGAGGGGGAACTGTGGCCATGGATAAGAGAGCAAAGAGAGCGTTTGGAGGTGGCAGAGCGAATAGTTAGTGGAAGGGAGTTCCAAAGATTAGGAAGACGGAAGGAGAAACCAGACTGGCCAGCTAGGGATTTACGAGAGGGGAGCAAAAGAAAACGATAACCTGAGTTACAAAGAGAGTACACGTAGAGGGGTGTAGGGGAGAGGAGAGAACTGAGGTAAGGAGGGAGCGAAGAATTTAGAAATAAAGGAGGCACAGTGGATGAGATGTCGGTCATTCATGGAAGTGAGGGAAAGATCAATATAAAGAGAACAGTGGTGAGTCGGGGAGGGTTGGGGGGACAGGCCAAGGCAAAACGGCAAAAAGGAGTGGAAAAGGGGATCCAGTCTGGCCAGGGTGGATTTAGGTGCAGCACCATAGACAAAGTTGCCATAATCAAAAATGGGAAGGATCATTTTAGTGATGATGTCCCAGTGGGCAGATATAAGGATACAGCTTTTGTTCCTATAAAGTACACCGAGCTTAGGGTGGAGTTTATTTGTATCTGGCATCTATGGTGAGAAAAACCAAGGTGGCAATCAAGCCAAACACTGAGATACTTTAATGAAGGTACAGCGTCAATTTTTCCCCCATCAAGAGTGAGGAAGGTGGGGAGTGAAGATAGCCTAGAAAGCCTCTGACATGTGCCGAAACACATGGAGACTGTTTTCTTAGCATTAAGGGATAATTGATTAGCCCTGAACTATTTCCGGACAGTGTCGAAATCAAGTTGAAGCCTGGATGTTTACTCTGATGGAGAAGAGCTAGAGGAAAACAGGACTGTGTCATCTGCATACATGGTGATGGATGCTGAGGGGAGGTCATTGAAGAATATGGAGAAAAGCAAAGGGCCAAGGATGGAACCTTGGGGAACTCCAGTGTGTATGGGTGGGGGGGAGAGACAGTCTCCAATTCTCACTAATTGAGATCTACCTACTAGGTAGGAGTTGAACCACCTAGTTGTGGAGTCAGACCCGCTGATTTAAGTTTGTCCAGGAGAAGTTGGGAGACAGTGTCGAAAGCTTTTGCTAGATTGACAAAGATGGCAGTGAGGAGGCGTTGTTCTATGCCAGAATGGATGTAATCTGTAAGCCTGACGAGAAAGGAAGTGGTGGAGTGATGTTTGCGAAAGCCAGACTGGGAGGGGGTGAAAAAAGAAGGAGGAGTCGAGGAAAGCGGAGAGTTGAGATAGAACTACGTGTTCTTGAAGTTTGGATAAGGTTGGGAGGAGAGCGACTGGGTGGAAATTTCCAGGAGAGGAGGAGTCACCTCCTTTTGGAAGGGCAATGACAGTTGCATGCTTCCAGGTATCCGGGATCGAGGCAAGAGAGAAAGAATGATAGGTTGAGCAGGGAGGGGATGGGCAAGGCAATAGCCGGTGCAGAGAGGTGCAGGAGCTTCAGATCAAGTCCATCAGTGCTCCCAACTTTCTGGGGGTTGAGAGCCAGGAGGGCTTTAAGAGCCGAGGTAGGGGTGATAGGTGAGAAAGAGAAGGGGGAAGAAGGGAGGAAGGGGGGAGTAGCGGGGAGTGCAGAGAGGAGTGCGGAAGCACAGGTGGTAAAATAGGAGTTGAAAGCTGAGGAGATGGAAGGAGGGTATGAAATGGTGGAGTCACCCACCTTCAGAATAGGGGAGGAGGACTGGGTGGGGGGAAAGAGGGCGTGTATTACTTTCCAGAACTTGGAGGGATTGCTAAGATTGTTCTGAAATGCGGAGGAAAAGAACTCAGCCTTAGCTGACCTGTTGGCTCTAGTACAAAAGTTCCTCAAAGCACGGTACTTGTCAAGGTTATCCGAAGTACTAGAGGACTTGCAAGACTTCCATGCCAGGTCACATGCAGGGAGGCAGGCCAAAAGTTCAGCCAAGATCCAGGGAGAGTGAGACCCTCTGACCCTGGTTTTCCTGAGTAGAGCATGCTGATCCCAGACTAGTAAAAATGTTGATGGAAAATATTTTAGGGCTTGATTGGTATTACTGGCTGTAGAAATAGGGGACTGGTCAGTGGAAAGCAGATCAATGTGTAGTGAGGATAAGTCAATTGATCGAAAGGACCTGATTTGGATAGTTTTTGGGGGGACTCTGGGGTGTTGAATTGCAGAGTCATTGCCAAAAAGAATTATTAAGTAACAGAATAAAAAAACAAACTACTTAAAAGACTCACAATGACAGTGGGAGCCTGAGTAATTGCACTGGTGGGTTGGGGGATAGTTAAATTTGGAGGGTTTAAGTTTGGGAACATCAAGTTAGAGAGCATTTTGAAACAGAGGAAATTTCAACTGGTGGCATGCTATTCCGTGTTCAGAATGCTGCAGTACCACAGATGTGACATTGGAGCGATGGTACAACAGCTTTTGAGATCATGTGAATTTTTATTGATAAGATTACTATAAAAGATTGATAGGTATGCTGTTCCCCATTTTTCATTTTTTTTATTCCTCTTAAAATGGGGAAGTTCAACTTTCAGTTATGGCATTTGTCCTTCTCACTGCACTACCAGACCTGTTTTCACCTGCATCCTTGTAGCTGAGACTATACACCTTGTCCTCTCCATCACAACAGCGTCAGGTGTTGAAATACATACTCTGCCTTTGAATATCTGCTGAAAAATTGTACTGTAGATACTGTTCACAGATGGTACTGCAAGCAATGCTTAAGAGATTATTTTATTATAAAAAAAAGTTATATTCTTTAATGGAAAATGTATTTTGCAGAAATGAGTGATTCCAGGAATTCTGCTGCAATGTAATTTCTTATACGAGGTGCTCTTCTGTTAAGTGTACATGAGGTTAGCATACCGGAGAGGCAGTTTGCAAGAAGAGAAGTGTGTAGGATCCAAAAAATGATGCACTGATTGATGGTGAGGCCACACCTGAAGTACTGAGTGCAATTTTGGAACCTTTGCCTCAGGAACGTCCATGACTGATTGGAAACAGTGCAGAGAAGAGCCACTAAAGTGGTGTGGGGTGTGAGGGGAAAGTCATATGAGGGACAGCTTGGCAGTCTGAACATGTGCTTGCTCAATGAAAGATGAGAGAGAGGGGATACAATAGAAACCTGCAAGTATTTCCATGCGTTCATTAGAGTGGACTGGATGACACTGTTCAGGCGAAGCAAGGGGACTGGTAGCAGAGGCCATGAGTACAAACTGGTAGGAGGTAAATTTAGGCATGGCATATGAAAGTATGGGTATTGCTTTATGGAAGGGGTTGTGGGCCGCTGGAATAGATTGCTAAGTACATTGGTAAGTTTCAAGACTGTACAGGAGTTTAAAGTGGGATGGGAGAGGCACTGGGACATGGTGACTGTGGGATCTGGGGTGGGGAAGATGATGCACAGTGGACAGAGCTCAAACCAGGTGGCTTAGTCTGGACACACAGTGATAGGCTGTAGTCACTTTTTTGTTAAATATAAAATGCTCTGTGTATCCATGCAAACAAAAAGTGCAAGGAATACCTCAAGGCAAACACCCTGGCAAGCAAGACTACTGGTTTTGCTGGAGGACCAGCATCACCAGGAGCATAGTGGTTCCTTCCTTAACTCTCACAGTGGGTCGTATTTTATTCATTGCTCATCCGCGTACTCGAGTAACCAATAGGGGCTTAAATCCAGAGATACAACATTAACTTGATTATTGACTCTCTATGGTGTGTCTACTTGATGACACAGGTAAAGGATGCCCGCACACCCAGGCACATGTGTGACGTGCTGCTGACTTTAGGCAAATACCTTCCTCCGAGCGCATGTTCAGCAATCACATACGCCAGTTTTCTGCGCCATTTTTCTTTTTAAATTCAGTGCTCTATATTCTAAAATGGTCTGCAGTATATTCTAAAATTCTGCAACATTATTTTCCAATATTCATAGCATAGTTTTATATAATTTTTCACACCAGCTGTTTGGTTTTCAGGTCAGATACTTGCATAAGAACAAAATGATGGGAAACAGTATTGAAGTATCCCTAAACAACTGGAGAGCTTTCTGATCTCATCACTATGACTTCCTTGCTTCTTCTTCACTGTTTAGCACCCCTAAAACCTTATTTTTTTTTATTAATTCTGCAGTATTCTGGACCACTGAAAATATATGGATTTTTCTGCACTGCACAGGCAGACAGGAAAATGGCACCAATGAGCAATATTCACCTGTCCTTTTTCTCCTAAATCTCTTTACACCTTCCACCCCTGTGGTTTTTATTTCTGATGTTTTTTTTTTTTTTACTTGTAATGGCTAAATTGCCGAACAATAAAAAAAATTTGTACTTTGTATACCTTTCATCCAGTCTCTTTGTATGCAACCAACAGTTTGTGGCTAGTAGCCTTCCCTATTCAGTAGCCAGTTTACGAATCACTGGGTAGGATCAGATGTTTTTGCATGCCTTGGGCTCTAGTAGAACTTTTCCACTTTAGTCCACTAGCTCTTATCTATCACTTCGAAGCCCAGTGGAATTTAATTAGGTGCCTTTCCTGCTACTTCCAGAAAGTAACATCTGTCTGTTAAAGGATAGTTTGTTTATGCACTTATAACGTTTGACCAAAAAAGGCACACTGAGCTCTGACAGTCCATCTCTACGTATGTTGGGGGGGGGGGCTTGTAGGCACATAAAACTGTTTAAATGACAACAGCCAAGTAACCAGGGAAGTCCTTTTCTCATACAACATGCCATGGGATTTTTTTTTTTTGGTTAATTGGTTTCTCATCCTCCACTGCAGGCTTCTTGTCATCTGGGTCCGATCTCCAGCCCCATCACCTGGCTCCTCAGGGGCTTGTCTCCATCCCTGGCATTTCCTCCATGGCTTACCCCCATGGCAGGGGTCAGCAGGCTCACCTGTCCCCACCGATGACACAAATCTGGTTTTGCCAGGGAGAGGGCCTTGTCATCTGTGTGGGGCTTGCAAGGTTGGACCCCTCATTGTGTACTACCCAGCTTTTTCCATGTTTTCCTCCCAGGGATGTCAGCTCCATGAGGATGCAGGCTCATGGACGCAAACATGCAGATCGCATCCCTGGGTGTCGCTCTTATACACAATGCCGGCCAAAGCGCACTGCCACCTGGGATCAACCAGGTGGCAGTATATCGCCAGGACCAGCCATCCCCTCCTCCCTTCAGGAGGGGAGCATCCTTCGGAATACTCAATCCTCCTCCCTCCCAACTGGCCCTGACAACTCTGGCTCACTTCTGAACCCAGGTCGCTGGTGTCACAAGTGGTAGTGCTATCGCTGCGCCGACGGGTCAGCATGCCATGGGATATTTAACCTACCTGCACAGGAGGATGCACTCAAAACTGTATGGAATTCCCATACTGTAGCCATAGCCAGTGCAAAATATCAAAATTTATTTGAAATAGTAGTGCTAAAACCTTGTAGTGGTAATTTTTCTTTGCAAAGTCAGCTTCTCCTGCCTCCCTCCATATCTGTCCTCCCTCCTATCGACCTACCACCTCCATTTAGGTGACTGTTGATCTTTTGCTCTCCCTTGCTGCAGAACTACTGTGTGGCAGACTGCCTTCTCCTTTGGCCTTCCCTCGCTGTGGTATAATGTACCTCTTGAACTCCGCAGCTCCTCTTCTTACCGCTCACTCAAATAGCGCCTAACAGCTCACTTTACTCCCTCCTTTTCCTGCTCCTAGTCCCTCTCTGGCCACCCACTGCTGTTGTTGGGGGTTGCTGGGTTGTGTACCACTGTATGGCCACCTAGTATCACCTTAATTGTTTTATGCCTTGTTTATTATATAAGTTATCTTTACATATCATTGTTGCTGTTTATCTTTTAGGTCCGTGCTGTTTTCTGCTTGCACTAACTTGTATTTGCTTGCTCTTTATTTATGCTGTTACATCCATCCCCCATTGTTACCCGTAGCACTATGATGTCGGAACCATCCAACCAACCCAGTATGGCTGCACAAGACAGAATGAGTTAAATTCAGAATGGTATGGCATGGTATGGTAGAGTAAAATTTTATTCATATAAAAAATGTGAACAGGGATAAAACTCAGTTGAGCCAGAGCTCATTTACAGTGTGGTTCTGGTAGTATTCAGTGAATTTTGGTTGCAAGAGCAATAAGTTAACATCATATGGAAAGACCATAACAAATAGAATAATAGATAGGCGAGTGTCTATTACAAGGGAATTATACCATCGAGAGGTTCTGGGGTCAAGAGAACCCCGAGAGCGAAGCTCGAGAGGTTCCCTTGACCCCAGAACCTCGAGATGGTATAATTCCCGAGTCATAGACACTCGCCTATTTGTTATTTTTTGTAATATATGGATTTGCCTTTCTTTAGCCAGTCGCAGTACTGAAGACATGCTTGCAGTCAGCTGACCGTCGCACTGGAGACAGAGTCACCTGCCCACATCCCCACTCGTAACCGCCAGTCTGTCAGTGTCTGTTTGAATTTCGTGAAGTCCTACCTTTTTCGTTTATGATCCTTCGGGTAATGCAGGATCAACCAGATAATCCATTTATAGAAAAAAAAACCGAAAAGCGAAGCAGAGCGCATTTGGCTCGCTAAGCGAGGTAACGAGCCACCATGTTTCAAAATGAGTGTGCCCCTACAGAAGAACAATGGCGAATAGAATGCGGTGTGACTTTGGATGGGCAGGAAGGGACGTGGCTCCATGGCAACCTGATTTCTTGCTGGGCAGAGTTGCACATGCGCTGTGGCATTTGGTGATAATACTATCGTTTCTTGCAACGATAGTATTATTGCCAGTGAAGTGTGGTATTATTGAGTCTGCAGAGTTCTCCGAGATGGTTTACGAGGATTTTTTTAAATCATTTTCGATGGTATTATTTGGCAAATCCATATATTACATATGTTATATACAACAGGTAGCATTATAACTAGTATTATAAAATACAATTTAAAGCAGTGTTTATTGTGTTAGTTTTTTAATATGAACCACAGATTATTCTTGGCTATACTGGCCAATAATTTAAAGTGGCAATGCATCAAACTATTATTTATAATCCATATTCTGTTATGTTGTATTGCATGTGCTCAGCATTTCATATGGAAAAGTTCACTGATGATATAATTAAATATTAATTAAAAAACAAGCAACTTTACCACCCCCCCCCAGGCAGCCACCAGTGATGATCAGCGGGACCCCGATCTCATCTGGAGGATGACTCCTCAGCAGTGAAGTGCCCCCTACCGCTGTGCCACTGTATCAGTACTGGGTATTAGCCCAGGTTACTGGAGTGAGACTAGAATCCACAACCTTCTGATTGTCTGTACCCAGAGGGAGCGTGGAACCTACTGAGCCACTGACACTGTAACTGATAGTTGCACCTAAAGCTGTTTTTACTGTTGCATGAGCTGTTCCCCTCCATGGCCTCAGCAGGCACTATTTAAGCAATAAGGCATGACAGGGGGTGCGTTATGGTGGGATAACAGCCCGCCCTGGCTGGGTTGAAGCATGAGGTGAAGCTGAGTGCTTCGAACACCCGAGCACGGCCATTAGTCCACCATCATGCACCTCCTGGAGTACCTTATTGCGATTATGAAATGGGTCCTTTTTTAGTAAATTTGATGTATTTTTCACACATATTTTTGTTGAACTACTTTCAACTGGGCTGTTGTGCTGAGATAACAGCCTGGCTAAAAGTACCTCTTGGCCAGTCAGGAGCCAGCATTCTTTCTACCCATTTCGTAATTTAAATTATGTTTATCTGATTTAACTATTTCAGCTCGACTTGCAAACAACTTGCGTGTATCTCTTTTATTGCATACTTATTATGTTGTACTTCATGTATTACACTTTTTAACTATTTCTGATCATTGAGTCTTTGACTGGATTCTCCTGGGTCATGCCTGAAATAGACATTTTATTGTCTAATGCACCTACCTGATAAAACAAACAAACAAAAAAAATTGAATAAAAACCTGTGTCTGATTGGGCATCCAGCTTCAGGTGCGTCTGCTTTCGGGGACTACGTCTAGAACAGTACAGAAGTTTAGTTAACTGGATCCCTTGCCCCCTGTATCCAGCAATGGATGGGTGGACTTTGTCCTGAGCTCCCTGAGTCTGCCGATAGTAAACTGCACCCTGATCCATGAGAGCCAACAAAGCCCCTTTAAAAAGTAACCCAGATGAAGGGCATGGAAAATTCAGCCCCTGATTGCTGATCTATATTTTTCTTCTCACCATTGCTTAATGTGAAGTCTGCCAATGTTGTTGTTAGCGTTGCATACAGCATTAGAAATAACCTACCAAAAAAAAAGAAGCTTGACTGACAGTTGCACAGGGGATTCTTGTTCCTAGATTAGAATATGAAGCCGCTGTGCTTAATTGTATATCCGCAGCAGATGTCTCCAAACTAAGTGTTGCCTGCAATTGCATATGTCATTTTGTACTCGCAGTGCCTTGCTTGATTCCCCAGTGTACTCCGTGTTCTGCTTTTGGTTGTTTGTCCCCAGCTCTGAATGGTGAATAGCACGACTGTTGAGGTATTTGGGATGCAGACTCACTCCCGAATATCCTTAACATATGGCCAGCATCTAGACTTGGACCAGTCCTCCTTTCCGTTGCTCGAAACCCATGGACACTCAAAATGAGGGACAGTGAGGGACACTGACCCTCATAATGAGGGACACATCCTTAAAACGTGGAGATACACACTCAGAACTCTGTGGAAACCATACATTTTACTTTTATACAGTTTATTTTGAGTTAGCATCTTAAAATATTATGAATTTCTGCTTAAAAGTCTGAATTTACAGCACATTGTCTGTGTGGGCAGCACCTTTTCCATGTGGGATAGAGCAATTTGGGGGGGCGGGGTAAAATGAGGGACATCCATCATAATCAGGGACAGTGGAGAGGTATGCTCCTTTCCCCATCCCTACCTCTGTTACTCAGCACTTCACCCTCTGACCCTTCTCCAAAATCTTGTAATCCCCCTTTCCATCTAATTGAGGTGTTCAGTCCAAACAGTTAGTATGCCGCAGGAAGCTAACTACAAGTTTACTGTGCTTTTATATATGTTGCAAAAATTGCTTTTTTACAAAAAAAAAGGGTGGCTGCCATATGGGATGACCGGGAGTGCACGTACAGTACTGTACATGCACTCCCTGTCATCCCATACAGTGGCTGACTGAGGAGGTGAGAGGAGGGCTGTGCTGGTTACAGTACTGTACGTGGACTCCCTGTCATCCTACACAGTGGCTGACCTAGGAGGTGAGAGGAGGGCTGTGCTGGTTACAGTACTGTACGTGGACTCCCTGTCATCCCACACAGTGGCTGACCTAGGAGGTGAGAGGAGGGCTGTGCTGGTTACAGTACTGTATGTGGACTCCCTGTCATCCCATACAGTGGCTGACTGAGGAGGTGAGAGGAGGGCTGTGCTGGTTACAGTACTGTACGTGGACTCCCTGTCATCCTACACAGTGGCTGACCTAAGAGGTGAGAGGAGGGCTGTGCTGGTTACAGTACTGTACGTGGACTCCCTGTCATCCTACACAGTGGCTGACCTAGGAGGTGAGAGGAGGGCTGTGCTGGTTACAATACTGTACGTGGACTCCCTGTCATCCCACACAGTGGCTGACCTAGGAGGTGAGAGGAGGGCTGTGCTGGTTACAGTACTGTATGTGGACTCCCTGTCATCCCACACAGTGGCTGGCCAAAGGGGTGGGAAGAGGGCTGTGCCAATCATCATATCAGGCTCCCCACATGGCATCACCTTCACAAGTATGGGGGGTGGCTGGGTGGTGTGCTTGGGTGCAGGCGGTGCAGAGGGGACGCTGCACCACCATCATTTGCTGGTCGGGTTGGCGACCGGCAGTTGGGAGGGGTCACTGGACACCAGGAATCACTGGGAGACCTCGCTTAATACTGGAACTGGTGATCAGAGGGAGAGGGGTGCCACTAGACACCAGGGAGAACTTGCCCAATACTGGGACTGGTGATCAGAGGGCTGGGGTTGAGACTAGACACCAGAGAGACCTCGATCAGTACCGGGATGGGGGATCGAAGGGTGGGGGGGTGCCACTGGACACCAGGATGGATGTTTACATTACTGGGGCAGGTGATCTGAAGGTGGGGGTGCCAGTAGACCCCAGGGAGTACATTAGCATTGGGAGGATGAGCATTTGGGTTGTGATGGGGGCCGGTTGCGACCATGACTGACATGGCAGGCGACCACAGGATGGGCGCAAACCTGCCGCTGCTTCCCATGCAAATGAGCCCATGTGGGGTGATTTATATTCTATGACTGAATATCATGACGCTGCTCCTGGCGCTATCCAGTCGAGGGGGTGCAAAACCCTGTGGACTGCATACTGTCCTGGTCCATGTTGGGATAGCGCAGCTTGCCTTAGCGCTGTGCCGACATGGCCCAATATTCAGTCGGATAGTGCTGGTGTGCTATCCAACTGAATATTTCACCCTTCAGGTTGGGCAGAATTGTGCTGCACTTTATCACCTTTTTGAATATCTAGCCCCAGATATGTTGTGATAACCTTTCTCACTTTTTGAAAACTGAGCAAAAAGGGACAGACAGCACAAAGGGATTTGGCTTTTGAAATGTGTGCCCTGGTGTGTAATCAAGCTGCTCATTTGACTTTGATCTTTGTTGTCCAGATGTGAGTTACAGTTGGATAAAATGTCAACATGTGTAAATATTTTTAGTAGCTTTATATTGCCTTATTTTTTCTTTTCTCTGGTACAGGCATATATTTAGTGGATATGCTGTGGATAGGAGCCACCCCAATTACCATATGTTTGATTTATTTACAGAGCACTAGAAATTATTGGTTGAATTAACATATCGCAGCAGATAATGCCTGCTAAAATGTAATTTTTTACCATTCCATGCTAATCCATCTTTAACCGACCTGCCCCTATCTAGCCATCCTCCTGACATCCACCCTCTCCAGGTACCTACCCACCCATCCTCTGAGCTTCCATGGCCTGCTCCCATAATGGGGCCTTCAAGGTTTGCATTACCCCGTCAGAGCCCAGATTCAGTTAAGGAGAAGGGTGACTGTTCAGCTGTACAGACCCTGCGAGGGGCTGGCCTTCATCCTGCTGCAGTCGGGGGTTTTATCCTCTTCTTTTCTCCCACCTCCTGGAATGTTGTGACAGGGCTGGGTAAGATCCTGTCCCATTTGTTATGCAGAGAGAGTTAAAGCAAAGATCTGCTTTGTTCTCCTATTCTGTCACTTGTCTATCTCTTGCTTTTCTGATTGTGCAATCAAATTTTTCTTGTAGCACATAGGAATTGACCACTCTGATGGTCTCACAGTTCCACCCTGTTATTTATTTTTATTTATTTATTAAATTCTCGGATTACAAATACCTTTGAGCAGAAACTGCTCGTTTACAAAGGTTCCACGTCAAAGGATGAGGGTCAACATACATACAGAGGTAGTAAAAGAATGCACAATAAACAACCAAAACAATAAAAAAAAAAATAAAGATACTCAGTTATAACATACTTTGAGATAATATTCGTATAACGAGCAGCTTGAGTAGGCAGCTGGTTGCGGTAACAATAAGAGACAGAGGGCACCATAGGCAGTTAGTATTGCAGGCGTGCGACCGAGAGAGGAAGTTGGCAGGCTAATGGGCCACTGTCCGATGGTGGTGGAAAATGTCTTGTACCAGTGGAGATGCGAAGCAGGAAAGAAGTCACAAGGAAGGCCCGGTGCCAGAGGGAATGAGACTGGGAAAGGCGGGCTGTGAGACATGAGTGAGCTGGGAGGTGTTTAGAGATCTCTGTTCAGAGAAGCAGTCACATTGAGTGGTAGAGGTGAGGTAAAGTTTGAGATTCCTTTTGAAGGGTCCAAGTGTAGTAGAGGAAAGTGCTTCTTTATTGAGGGAATTGAACCATTGAGCGGCTCTATAGATAAAGGACCGCTGACCCATGTAGGTATGACATCTAGGAACCTGAAAGGTTAGAGATTGGGCACCACGTGTTTGCTGAGTGCCACTGTAGGTAGCAAGGAGTGAGCTAACACCAGGTGGCATGAGACCAAGGAGAATCTTTTTGGTAAGTAAGCAGGTCTGGTATTGTATTCTGTTGAGTAGGGGTAGCCAGCTGGCCTGTGCATAGAGGTCACAGGTGTGAGTTTGTCGGGTCGCACCCGTTAGTAGTCTACAGGCTTTGTTGAGAGAAACTGAGATCCTGCGGAGGGCACTCGTTGAGGCAGAGCCATAGATGGCAAGGCCGTAGTCAATGATAGAGGTGACAGAGCTGTAGATGGCTATTTGGGGCATCCACAGGCATACAGTGCTTGTGTTTGTGTAGTAGTCCAATCGTATATTGGCAGTCTTGGCAACAGTGTCAATATGCCGAGTGTAGGAGAGGGTACTATCCAGGGTAATACCAAGGTACTTGAACTCCTTGATATGTTCGAGTGGGTTGCCAGCGTGGTTCTTGATGGTGAGGGACAGAGAGTTGTGCCTGCTCTGTCAGTTACAGAAGGACATGGCTTTAGTCTTGCTGTGGTTCAGGACAAGTTTATGAGAATTGAACCAGTCTTCAACGCGCTTGAAGTCGAGCTGCAGCTGGGATTCAAGGACTGTAATGTTATGGTGGCTGGAAAACAGGACTGCATCATCTGCGTATAGTGATATTTTTTGGTGGCAGGCACTGGGGAGATTGTTAATGAAGAAGGAGAAGAGTAGAGGGCCCAGAATAGACCCTTGGGGGACTCCGAAGAGATCCCTGCAATCCTTACACATTGGATCTGATTATCAAGGTAGCTGGTGAACCATGAAAGGGCATCGCTGGAGATCCCAATGGAGGACAGTTGCTTGAGCAGTAGGGGGTGGTTAACTGTGTCGAATGCCTTGGTAAGGTCTATAAATACTGCCCCTCCACAATTCCCTTTGTCAAGCGTGGCATGGATGAAGGTTGTAAATTCCAGTAGTTCAGTGGTGGTGCTATGCCCTTTTCTGAAGCCATGCTGCTCTGGGCACTGTACATTGTACTTATCCAGGAATTCAACTAGTTGGTCCGACACTATTCGCTCCAGCACTTTAGATAGTGGGAGGAGGAGTGAGATAGGTCTGTAATTGGTGTGGAGCGTCCTATCTCCGCTTTTGTGTACCGGTGTGACAGTGGCTTTCTTCCAGAGAGAGGGGAAGTGGCCCAATCTAAGCGAGAGATTGAAGATCTTTGTAAGTGGTTCTAAGATTTCATTGAGGACTTGTGCCAGCAGTTTCAGGTCAAGGGAGTCACCACTGTGCCCTTGTTTGCCTATGGCCTTTTGAATGTATTTTCTAGCTACTTGTGGTGGGACCTCCTTAAAAAAAAACTTTGGGGTTGTACGTTCTAGTTGGGGGATAACTTGGGAGGAGCTGGAGGGGAGGTCGTCGAAAACATTTGGTGGAAGGACACTGTCCAGGTTTGTAAATGCATTATTAAAAGTGCTGGTGATGGTACCTAGGTCGAGTGTAGGAGTGCCATGAAGGTTGAGCATAATGGGTGGTGCTTTAGGATCCTTGCCTGTGAGTTCTTTCATGTTGTTCCAGAATTTTTTCCCCTGGCCCCAAGAGTTGGTCAGAGCCTCTTTGTAATAGCTGCATTTAGCATTCCGTATTTTACGAGTGCAATCATTTCTGGCTGCTTTGTATAATTGTATGTTTACTTGCATTGGAGTTGCACGAGCGCAATGCCAGAGGTGGTCTCTGTGCTTGAGTAGACTTAAAAGGTCAGTAGTAACCCAGGGGTTGGTCTGTCCTTTGACCTTCATCTTTTTCACTGGTGCACAGATGTCACTGGCTTCGTTGAAACGTTTGATAAATAGGTCCAGAGCTTTGTTGGTGTCACTGAAGGAGTCGAGCACTGCCCAGTTCAGCCTGGTTAGATGGGATTTTAACAGCTGGAGGTGCCCTTGTTTGATAACCCTGACATAGATAAGCTTGGGAAGGGGCTTGTGGTATTTGTTTGACCAGGAGCAGATGACAGGTGAGTGGTCACTTATTGTATCCGGGAGTACAGAAACATTGGAGATGCGTTCAGGGCAGTTAGATAGAATCCAGTCTAGAAGCGTAAGGGAGGTTATCTCCCTTCCTTCACTTACAGTTTCTATTATTTCTTTCTCCTTTTGCTTTTCTGTTTTTTTTTATCTGTGAATCTTTATGTGAAACTGGGATCTCTTGGTTTACACAAGTATATACTTGTAGTGTTGAAATGATTGTAGAAAGCTCTTTGGGTTACTTAAAAAAAATAACAACCTGTAATACAGGTGGTTGACATTGACATGTATTTTGACCTCTACAAGCTTGTTCACAGAATTGTCAAAAGAGGACCAGCTCTGGGACAGAAAGTTCCATTTTTGTTGCACCTGTTAAAGACTAGATGTGAAGAAACTGACAAAGTTCTGGTACAGTTTTTTGAGAAACAGGAGATGCAACTTACAAAAATCAGGATGCAGAGTTTAAACTTCCAGGAAAATAAATCTTATAAAAATAGAGCAGTGTTTTGTTTAGAGAGAAATAGAGAGCTGTAGATTTTAAAGAGAGTCTCCCATGTAGAACTTTGAAGTGCCTGCATGAACAGCTGTCCTGTTCACATTTTATTTTTTTAATTTATTATTGATAATAAAATGCTACTTGAGAATTTTATAACTTCTCCTGAATTGCCTGTGTTTCCTGACCTAGGCCTCTATGGCAGTTCGTGTTAGCAGTGGTGTTTACATCATACATACATACTGTATGCCAGGAGTTTTGTGCATGAGTACTAGATCTGGTACCGGGGAAGCATAGAAGAAAGGTATGGATCCTGCAACAGCAAGCCCAGGAATGATTAGCAGAAGAACAACAGCCAAACTAGAAGCAGAAACAAAAGTCCAAACTGAGACTGTACAGCTGGCACCAGTGATGAAAGAAGAACATGCAGGGACGGAAACAAAAAGCATGTCTGCCTTCTTCAAATTGTGGGCTATACAACAAAGAGAAACAGAGAACAGAAGAGATGCAGCGATGGCTGAATGCCTTGCAAGTTATCAAAGCTGGAGCATCTGGTACAGATCTAGCAGATCAACAAAACACAAACAACCAATACATTAAACATACAAAACTGTGTCCTTTGGATGATATTGAAGCATACTTCACAACTTTTGAAAGGATTGCTGGAACCTGCCAGAGGTCAAAATGGCAATGGGCAGTCAGGCTAGTACCTTATCTCAGGTATAGCCCAACTTGCCTACAGTAATATGGACACTGCACAGTCAAAAAACTATGACCTTATGAAAAGACAAGTCATTGAAAGATATGCCATCTTAGGAGAGACCTACAGGCAGAGGTTCTGGTCTCTGAAGTACCACTCAGTTGACAATCCTTGAGAAGCGTTCATCTTAACCCGGAGGTATCAGGTCACTCTAATTATTGGGTGCGTAACTTTCCATATGACAATTTTTTATGGGATAAAATCTGGGAAGGAGTTTGTTTATACATTGCTAACGACCATTTACGACTAACACAGTTTTATATATTGCATAACATTTATTATACTCCAACTAAATTGTATGGAATGGGTAAGTTACAGAATCAAGCATGCTTTAGGTGTGAACAGGAACCAGGGACGCTACTTCACATATTATGGGAATGTCCCAAAGTGGCCTGTCTCTGGAGAACCATTCGGGAAAGGGCTGACCCATTGCTAGGGTTGCAGGAATACTTCTCACCACAGGTTTGTATAGTAGGGGATTACACCACTATCCCTTTCAAGGAGAGGAGGTACCATATGGCCATTATTTCTCTGTCAGTTAAAAGGCTTGTCCCTCGCTATTGGAAGGATCAACGTGTGATTTCTTACCTTGAATGGGTAAAGGAACTCCTACATAACTTAAGAATAGAAAAGGCAATTGCGAGTCTTCATGGTAAGCTTCTCCTGTATAAATCCAGATGGGAGAAGCTTTTTATGCTCTGGTCCTTCCCTCCTACTTCTTAGGAAACCAAGTCAGAGGAGAAGAATAGCTAAGTAAACAATAACATACTATATCGAGCACCCAGAGACCGTAGGGGCTCCGAGCCGCCAGCGGGCGGGCGGCCACCGCATAGCCGAGAAGGGAACCAGGAGGCCAGGAGAGACAGCCAGAAAGCTGGCCCTGCCCTTGAGCACCCAGAGACCGTGAGAGGCCCGAGGCCGCCACGGGCGGCGGCCACCACAGCCGGAGAAGGGAACCAGGAGGCCGGGAGACAGCCAGAAAGCTGGCCCTGCCTCTCGAGCACCCAGAGACCGTAGGGGTTTGAGCCGCCAGCTGGCGGGCGGTCACCGCAGACAGCCGAGAAGGGAACCAGGAGGCCAGAGAAACAGCCAGAAAGCTGGCCCTGCCTCGAAAGCACCCAGAGACCGGGGTCTCGAGCCGCCAGCAGGCGGGCGGCCACCGCATAGCCGTAGAAGGGAACCAGGAGGCCGGAGAGACAGCCAGAAAGCCGCCCTGCCCGAGCACCCAGGAGACCGTGGGGGTCTCGAACCGCCAGCGGGTGGGCGGCCACCGCATAGCCGAGAAGGGAACCAGGAGGCCGGGAGAGACAGCCAGAAAGCCGGCCCTGCCCTCGAGCACCCAGAGACCGTAGGGGCTCCGAGCCGCCAGCGGGCGGGCGGCCACCGCATAGCCGAGAAGGGAACCAGGAGGCCGGGAGAGACAGCCAGAAAGCCGGCCCTGCCCTCGAGCACCCAGAGACCGTAGGGGCTCCGAGCCGCCAGCGGGCGGGCGGCCACCGCATAGCCGAGAAGGGAACCAGGAGGCCGGGAGAGACAGCCAGAAAGCCGGCCCTGCCCTCGAGCACCCAGAGACCGTAGGGGCTCCGAGCCGCCAGCGGGCGGGCGGCCACCGCATAACAGAGAAGGGAACCAGGAGGCCGGGAGAGACAGCCAGAAAGGTACGGGAAAGCCGCAAGCCAATCGGAAGGCGACCGCCAGCTCTGCCTGCCTCTGATTGGTGCGCCTTCCCCATTGACTTTTGCTTTACTTGCACCACCAAAACTGGTCGGGATTACTGCTCTGTAAATGTAAAATTCTCTAAAAAGGAGCTGTTTTTACCTTTATTATTGTACATTTTTGTGAAATGCCTTCTTGCTTGATGACTCTGTGATTACAGTCTTTTGGTGAGACTTGTGTTGGGCTAGGCAGCTCAGGGCTAACCCCCCACCCAGTCTTTGTTGTGTAAATCTTCTTTTAGCACCTCTTGCAGATTGCTGCAATTCAGTGCTTTCTGTACCCTCTCCTCTGTCCCTCCTTTCCAGCTGGCCTGCCTCGAGCACCCAGGGACCGTGAGGCTCCGGGCCGCCAGCGGAGCAGTGACCACCGCATAGCCGAGAGGGAACCAGGAGGCCGAGAGACAGCCAGAAAGCTGGCCCTGCCTCGAGCACCCAGAGATCTGGGGTTTGAGCCGCCAGCGGGCGGGCAGTCACCGAGACAGCCGAGAAGGGAACCAGGAGGCCAGGAGAAACAGCCAGAAAGCCGGCCCTGCCCTCGAGCACCCAGAGACCGTAGGGGCTCCGAGCCGCCAGCGGGCGGGCGGCCACCGCATAGCCGAGAAGGGAACCAGGAGGCCGGGAGAGACAGCCAGAAAGCCGCCCTGCCTCAAAGCACCCAGAGACCAGAGGGGTTCGAGCGCCAGCGGGCGGGAGCCACCGCAGCGCCGAGAAGGGAACCAGGAGGCCAGGAGAGACAGCCAGAAAGCCGCCCTGCCTCGAGCACCCAGAGACCATAGGGCTCCAGGCCGCCAGTGGGCGGGCGGCCACCGCATGCAGAGAAGGGAACCAGGAGGCCGGAGAGACAGCCAGAAAGCCGGCCCTGCCTCGAGCACCCAGAGACCGTAGGGACTCCGGAGCCGCTGAAGCGAAGCGGGCGGCCACCAGACAGCCGAGAAGGGAACCAGGAGGCCGGGAGAGACAGCCAGAAAGCCGGCCCTGCCCTCGAGCACCCAGAGACCGTAGGGGCTCCGAGCCGCCAGCGGGCGGGCGGCCACCGCATAGCCGAGAAGGGAACCAGGAGGCCGGGAGAGACAGCCAGAAAGCCGGCCCTGCCCTCGAGCACCCAGAGACCGTAGGGGCTCCGAGCCGCCAGCGGGCGGGCGGCCACCGCATAGCCGAGAAGGGAACCAGGAGGCCGGGAGAGACAGCCAGAAAGCCGGCCCTGCCCTCGAGCACCCAGAGACCGTAGGGGCTCCGAGCCGCCAGCCGGGCGGCCACCGCTAGCCAAGAAGGGAACCAGGGAGGCCGGGAGAGACAGCCAGAAAGTGCCAGGGAAGCCGCAAGCCAATCGGGCGACGCCAGCTCAGCCTGCTGCTCTGATTGCGCGCCTTCCCATTGACTTTTGCTTTACTTGCACCACCAAAACTGGTCGGGATTACTGCTCTGTAAATGTAAAATTCTCTAAAAGGAGCTGTTTTACCTTTATTATTGTACATTTTTGTGAAATGCCTTCTTGCTTGATAACTCTGTGATTACAGTCTTTTGGTGAGACTTGTGTTGGGCTAGGCGGCTCAGGCCTAACCCCCCCAGTCTTTGTTGTGTAAATCTTCTTTTAACCTCTTGCAGATTGCTGCAATTCAGTGCTTTTCCTGACTGCCCTCCCCTCTCCTCTGTCCCCTCCTTTCCAGCTGGCCCTGCCCTCGAGCACCCAGAGACCGTAGGGGCTCCGAGCCGCCAGTGGGCAGGCGGCCACCGCATAGCCGAGAAGGGAACCAGGAGGCCGGGAGAGACAGCCAGAAAGGTACGGGAAAGCCACAAAATTTTTGCCCACCCCCCCTCCTGGGTGTTTCTTTTATACACACTTTCCTGCCGAATCTCTTATCCCGGCCCACAGCTAATCTCCTAGCCATTTCCCGAGCTCATTTCTTCACATCATCTTTAGTATCTTTAACCCCTACCTACCCTCCACCATGCTACTGTTCCTCCTATTGCTGCTTTGCCTCTCACCTTCCTCGGATCCAGAAGAAAACTGAAAGCCAATGCCATAGTGATTAGAAGCTACTCGGGCTTGTCCCCTCTGCTGTCCCCAGTGGATGCCCTCAATTCCCCATGTGTATACTGCCACTTGCACTGTAATCCTTGGGGTATCCCACAAAAGGCTCACAACCAGTTCGGTAATTCCATAAGCCCCTGCTCCATATTATTGGCACTATAATGACCCTATACCTGTCCATTAAGCTGGTACTTTATGACAAAATCTATAACCACACAGCAGGATCATCGCCCACTATATATTGGGTCCCAAGCAAGAAGAGAAAGTCCTCTGACTACTCCCTATTACTATCACTTGGTGCCCTCATCAAACTAATCTTCTTTCTGCTGATCTGTGTTGGCACTGTTGAAATCAACCTGGACCCACAGAAAGCTCTATCTCCCCAGCTGACTTAGCCTCCATTAATGGCCTGAGTTTTCTTCATATCAACGCCTGCAGCCTCTAAAAAGTTCTCATTAATACAGGCCTGGGTTGCACACCTTTACCTGACTTTCTGGTTATCTCTGAAACATGGCTCAAATCTGCAACAAAAGACAGTGAAATAAATCTTCCCAACTACCAGCTCTTCAGATCTGACCCGTCCATCAAGGGGCAGTGGGGTAGCCATCTATATCAAAGCAAACATCTCTGCATCCTGCCTCAATATTACATCACAGCCAAAGGAATTCGAATGCTTATCAATTAAAATAACCCTTCCCAACATATCATCTTTTCAACTGATTGGCTGCTACAGGCCCCCCTCTGCAGGCCTCAAACTCCTATCCCACCTAGGATCTATACTTAATCTAGGCCCTGAAGACACCATCATTTTAGGTGACCTGAATTTAAATTGGCTAGCCAATGCATCTGACCCTGTAACCTTCTGTGACACTTATGGATTCACTCAATTAATCAAAGAACCAACAAGGATTAATCCAAAGAATAATCTCAACAGCACACTCCTGGACATCATGTTGGTAAATAAGCCTCATCTGTATTCTCATGCTGGTGTGCTATTCAGTGACATAAGTGATCACTGTCCCATAGCTGGCATTAGATCAACAATCAAGCCACCCAACCCTGCAAAATTTCTCCCAAGAAGATCAAAAAAGAACTTTAATATTTCAGGATATCTCCATGATTTGTGCCACACCACACGTTGGCAAGAATTCTATCTCACAGCTTCAATAGAGACAGCTCTTGAGGTCTTAAGTGATATTATCATAAGTGCCCTCAATATACATGCACCCCTCACCAGTGCCAGAACCAAACTCAAATCTTGTCGCTGGTTCTCTGCTGACCTTAAATCACTGCTTGCCAGAGATAAACTCTGGAAAAGGGCAAGAAAGACCAAGGATCCAAATGACTGGCTTCAATTCAGAAAAGCCAGAAACTCCTGCACAAAACAAGTGAGAAATGCCAAGGCTGCCTTCTACACAGCTGAATTGGATGCCTCCTATCACAACCCTTCCAGGTTCTGGGGTACCATAAAGGGGATCCTAGGTCAAGCTTCTATCCCTGTCTTAACACCCAAAGTGCACCTAAATAGTGTTGAAATCACTGACAAGCAAGAAATCTTAAATGCCTTCAATGATCATTTCACTACAGCTGGCCTAGCTTTCGATTCCTCACCTGCAAACCTATTGAGGTCATCACTAAACTTACAATCTACTGAGGGACAAATGGCTGCTTCCACATTCTCCTTCAAATCAATACTCTTAAAAGAAGTAGAAGACCTACTATTCCAACTAGATACAACTAAAAGTGCAGGTGCAGACTCCTGGATCCCTACTTTCTAAAGTAGCATTGCCGTATAGCTGCCCCCTCACTCACCTTTTCAATCTGTCCCTAGCCACTGGTTCTATCCTCAATATGGAAGACAGCTCAAGTGTTTCCACTACTTAAGGCAGGTGATCCCATGGATCTCAACAACTATAGGCCCATTTCCATCTTACCAGTACTGTCCAAAATGCTTGAAAAGTTAGTGAACTTTCAGTTAAGTGCCTACCTTGATACCAATAATCTCCTTAATCCAGCTCAATCTGGGTTTATATCTATGCACAGCACCATCTCTGCCTTAGCAAAAGTTACAGATGACTGGCAGACTGCCTTAGACAAAAAGAATAACACCTGTGCTGTGTTCCTGGATCTAAGCAAAGCCTTTGACACTGTGGACCATGAACTACTAATCTCCTCTCTGAACTCCATAGGCCTTGACTCACTCTCTCTTAAATGGTTCAGATGCTATCTCTCTGGAAGAATACAACTGGTAAAAAATGAAGGTGACCTATCTACCTCTAAACCACTCCTAAGAGGTGTACTGCAAGGTTCCATCCTGGGCCCCATCCTCTTTGCCATTTACATCAACAATATTGACTCCAATCTCTCACAATCTAATATTCACCTCTTTGCAGATGATACTGTGCTATATATCAGTAATCCCTCACCATCAAAAGCCTGTGAGCTTTTACAGTCTGAGTTCTCCTCCTACAGCACAATTTACTAGAAAAGAAATTACTACTAAATGCCAAGAAAGCAAAGCTATGTTCTTTTGCCACCAAGAGCTGCTCTTCCACTGTCCCATCATTCACCCTCCCACAATTATCTACCATCCTTGGTGAAAATCTGGAATATGTGGACAAATTCAAATATCTTGGAGTCTGGATTGACAATAAACTTGACTATACTAGCCACATTGAAGAGCTCCTGAAAAGCTTAGACAAAGACTTGGCCTATTTTATAGGATCAAACACTACCTGACCAGAGATTCCAAAAAGGCTAATCCTGGCATCATTCCTATCCCTCATTGACTACGCTGACTTCCTTATGGTCACTGTTCCTCTCCATTTAAATGAATTAGACACCTTGTATCATAGAGCTATTAGATTCATTACAGATCTTCCCTCCAGCACCCATCATTGCTCTCTCTACAATGCAATCAGTTGGACATCCCTACAACATAGAAGAAACAAAAATGCTGCTGTCTGGATCTACAAAGCTCTGACAAACAAACTCCCTTCCTACATCTCAGATTGTTTCAACCGGATCACATCCAGGCCTTACACCCTAAGGATCAATAAACTCATCACGCTGAAGATTCCTATCACCTACACCCGGTATGGAAGGGCTGCAATCAGCTACTCCCTAGCACTTATCTGGAATTCTCTTCAAAAGACCTTGAAATTGGATACCCTCATTCCTTTAACATCCTTCAAAAATCTGTACACTAGTCTATTCCCAGAATCATGCAATTGCTTCCATAAGGCCTAGTCCTCTCACACCCCTCCTTCCCTACCCTTTTATACTACCCCTATTTCTTTATTGTTCTTCTAGCTTGTTCTCCAACCTACTTAGTACAAAATGCCCCCAAGTCCCATTACCCTAGCTTTATCCCTACAATACTGCTTGTTTCTTTCCTTTTATTATGATCTAGGTCCAATGTCATTTTGCCTTGTATATATGTAAATATTTGTATACATGTCTCATTCATAAATCTTTGTACTTGTGTTCATTCAGTACCATGTTTTTGTGTAACATTTGTAACCTTATATTGTTATGACCACTCAGGTCCATCTTGTAAATGAGCTATGCTCAATGATGTTCGCCTGAATAAATAAAGATTTTTGATTGATTGATTTGATTGATTGATTGACTATATGGCCATTCCACAAGGAGCCCTTGGATGCCCTAAATTAGAGATGCTTACACAAATGATCCCTTTGTTTCATTTATCATAGATAAAGGGGATAGTGGAGTTACCTAGTAGTCGGAAATTGCACCTTTGGGGAGAGCGAACATGGCTCAGGAGGGTATGGATGGGGGGGTGGATAGGGGATTGGGGAGAGGTATGGGGGGAGTAGCTGGCCGTTGATTGGAAGGCATGAGTAGATTATGTTTATTCCATGTATTTAAAATATTGCAGAATTTTAAAATGTTATATATGTTTTGTTATTGACTCATGCCATTGTACCAATGTAAGTACTGCTGGAAAGTTGTATGCCTGTTAAGAAGTACTGTAATGGCATAAAATGAATAAAGTATATTCAATTAAAAAAAAAGAAGCATTCATCTAACTCGGAGGACTCATTAAATGGTTCCAACCAGGAGGCAAAACAGTCCCACAGATCACTGACATGTTTGCAGAGAAGCAAGTCATCAACATCCTTCCTATAGCTGTGCAGCTTTGGGTAAAAGAACACTGACCCGAAAGTGAGGGAAAGGCCCTTTCTTTGGCTGAGAACTAACAGATGGCCAGACAGACGCCACAGCAGTGGAGTGACAGATTAGGAATGGTAAGACTCTCTTTTTCCAATTGGACTCCAGATCAGATAAGAACTCTGATGGGAGTAATATATCTGTACCCCAATACTTAATTTGCTATAACTATAATAAGCCAGGACATGTTGCAAGAAACTGCCATAAAAATAAGGAGCGTAATGCTGGAGCAAATTTGGCCATAGCAAATTGTGGCAAGTATTTAACACCTGTCAGGGTCAGTGATAAGACTGTGAAGGGGCTTACAGATTTGGGAAGCAGACACACCCTGGTGCATGTTGAAGTTCTAGAAATAGACTGTGCAAAAGGACCAGGTACCGGGGTCATCTGCATCCGCAGGGACACTCAATACTATCCCACCACTCAAGTGACTCTGAACATCACTGGAGTGTTGCTCCAAATGAAAGTGGGGGTAGTACTAAAGTTACTTGTACCTGGGGAACACGACAATTTGCTCCTGATGTTTCACTCCCCCAAAATTTTCTCCCTCAACATCTCACTCCTGCAACATTTGTGTCCCTCAACTACTTGCTCCTGCTCCCACCCTTGGCAAAAAAGTATTCCAACATAGCATGTCAATAAAGGCAGCTACTCGCTCCCGCTCCCACCAATTGCAAATCAGTATTGCAACACATCGTGTCATACTCGCTCCTGTTCTTAAGCATGTCATTAAACTATTGCACATTTTGTTTTTTTATGTAAAAAAAAGTCATAAAAGATTCTGCTCTTACCAGTTTTGAGGTGCCATTCAACCCATTCATGCTCTTGCAGTGCAGTGTGGTGTCATAGTGAGGAAGTGGGAAAGTGTAGGTAACCACAGTAACCCATTGCTTTGTGACATTGTAGGAAGTGATGCAACCACTCATAGGTGCTTAGTAACCAAGTTCAAGGTGAGTTCAAAATGTAGAAGGGTCTTTTATTTATTTTATTCAGACAAAGTTAAAATGCATGGAGTATTCTGGCACTAATACTCAAAACTATGCGCCATCCCACATAAGAACTCTTCTGTGGTGCAATCAGCACACTTCTCCAATACACAGGCCAGTTGTGCTACATTATCATGATACACACATCATGATACTGTAGAGGGATTACCGGCAATTATTTGCTCCACCTCTGAGTCTCGTTTTCTCTGTACACCCCAGAGTCCATCAGTGAATTTCCACACTGTGGGATGTGCCATGCAAAGAATGCTCTGCATCCCATGGTGGAAGGCCTCAACAACATTATTCGTCTTTGCTCTACCAACAGAAACACATTGGGAATGATGCCACAATTCCATCACAAAATGTTGTTGCCTCTGCCCTTTCCCTCTTCTGTTTCACCTGCCAACCCACACATCCTCAAAGTAATCGATTACTGGTATCAGTTAGTCAGGGAAAATGTTGAGTGTTTCCTCAGTGATTTCCTCGAAATGGGGAATTACTTGCTCAGGGGGATAAAAAGCAAAGGCAGGGAGATACTTGCACTTTAGCGCAAATTTACTGCCAGCCCTTCTGTCTGGATCTTACAGTATACACATTGAGTAAAAAGAAAAAGGCACCCGACTTGTTTTGCCTCTGGGAACGCTGCTTTAAATGCTGCAGTGGTTGGCCGCGTGAAGTCAGTCATCACCACCTCTGGGCAAAGGTTGGAGTTAAGTTGTTTCAGCACGGTTAGCATTCTTTTGTAGCAGTCCCTTGTTTTCCCTGTCAAAAATGCAAATATTGCAGGCTGCACATTGCCAAACCTTTTGCCCATGATTACATATAACTGCTTGAAAAGAGGTGGTGCTACACTAAATGTGCCATCTGTATGCCACTGCTTACATCTCTCTAGGAGTTTGAGATTGTTCTCAGTCCCAAACAGTAAAATTCTGTTGTTTCCTGGACAACTATCATGCAGCAAAAACTAGCAGATTCACAGTCAGAGTCTGGCTGGTATGATGTGTAGTACTCTGGAATTTGCAACTCACGCAGGTCTTTTGGATTTGGTGGGGCACTATGGACTCTAACCCTTTGTATTGTACGCTTTAGGTCCTTATCAGTGATTTTACCCTGTGCAGCTAGTGATACCTGTGGTTTTGCACGGAGCAAGACTTGTGCTGTTGTGTCTTGCGAGGAGCATGCCCTTTCTTAGCATTATTCACAGCCTCATGTTTTTCAATTGCACACTGGTCTGGTGCATGTGTATGCTGCGGAAACCGATGAGTGATGGTAGGGTCATCATATGTCACAGTATGTATGCGTGCATTGCAGACCTTCACCTTTTTAACCGCATACTCTCACTGCCAAATTGCCTTATCCTGGTGACCGTGTTTATGAAAGGTATAAATGTAGTTCTGGTCGTCCACTAGTTTTTTCTTGGAATGTACTGATAAAACAAAGCGACCAGTCATTGTGCACTGTGCTGTGCTGTAGCTGCTTCAGTGGAGAAGTGCAACAGTGGAGGCAGAATGTCTAAACTCTTTATAGGTTCTCAGTAAGAAGAGATGTGGTTGGACACTGCCAGTTGCCCATTACAGTGAATAGAGTGGTCATTAGTAATTAACCACAGTCCAGATTGGGAAGCCGGTATGTGTGTGTCAACTAATCACCTTTTACTGTGTACCTGTGACATTTGTGCCTTGTTTTGCCTGGCAAATGTGCATAAATTGTAGTCTGCACATATAAACTGCTACTGCGTGTTATTTTTAACATTTGTGGGAGTGAATAGTTTCGGAGCGTAATGTCACAGGAGTGGGTTTGCAGGGGAACGAACTGTCGGGAGTGAGTTTTTGGGGAGAGAAACATCGGGAGCGAATTGTCATGTACCCCTGTACCTGTGATAAATGGAAATGATGTTCCAGGATTTACTAAGTTAATGATAGAGAGAGTAAACCCCACTATTTCAGCAGCTGTGATAAGAGCACAGGCAAATAAAATCTCGGATGTTGGGGACTCTTTTCCTTTCGGTGACTTTGATTCGGACATGTTTGAGCCCAGCTCCAAGATCTGGAAGTCCAGGAAAGAAAGAAGACACCTGAAAAAACAGTGACAACAAAAGACTGATGGACATAAAGGGTTGATATATGAAAATGCTGAAACTAAACTGATCACTGATTTTGATTTTGTTTCTGAGCAAACTAACAATGTTTCTCTCAAAGGTTATTTTAAGCAGCTGGGGGCAAAACATACCTCTCAACCTCTCAGCATTAAAAATCATAGCACTGGCCTTCAAAAATCATAGCAAAGGACCAGAATGTGTAGCACTTTCTTATTTTAAACAATATTATGTCTACAGATAGTTGGCCTCACATAGTGATAAGGAATGTTTCTATCAGCTTAGTTCAATGATTTAATAGTTTGTGTGTCCAGAAATAGCTCTAACATTATGAGGAACATCAATAAATCTATGCAGAACAAAGGTAAATTTGAGTGTGAAAATCGTAGCGTTATGCGAGATTCATAGCAGTTGAGAGGTATGGGGCAAAACAAAAATGGTGAACTAATGATTAGAAAATGTAATGAGCTACTGTATAGAGTTTGGAATGATCCTCAAATGCAGGAACAGATAGAACTGGTTATACCAAAGAAGTATAGAACCAAGTTGTTACAAATAGCACATGATAGTCCTGTGGCTGGCACTCAGGGAGGAATCGCACCCTTGCTAGATTGTTGTACTGAGTTTACTGGCCTGGGATTCATGAGGATATTGGTGCCAATTGCAGTTCTTGTACTGAATGTCAGAAAGTAGTCCCAGAGACTAAAAAAGACAAGGTGCGCTTGATGCCCCTACCTTTGATAGATGTGCCTTTGAGAGAATTGCAATGGATGTGGGTTGGCTCCTTAGACAAAAGTAAAAAGGGTAATTGATTCATTTTGGTAGTATGTGACTGTGCTACTCAATACCCAGAGGCCATTCCAGTGCATATTATCACGATTTCCCTCACTGTGTGCATGCGCCTGCCGCACTTTCTCGCTTCATGACACCATGCCTGCTCGGGGAACCACTAACGGACAGCAAACCGCCACCTCGACTAGGCGGAAAGTACCTAAAAAAACAAGCAAAATCTGCCTCAGTCAGTGCTGGCACAAGATAAAAAAAAAACTAATTACAAAATCAAACTGCTGACTGCGGCCATGCACTTCACCTTCACCGAACCCGGCTGCACAGCTATATTTTATTTCATACAATTGCTGAGGCGAAAAAAGGAAAACCCCTCGGGTGTGTGTAAATTCTCGTTACACACCCACACCCATACTTTATCCTATATATTATTTCACTGAGTCTTTAAAAATGTATTTGACTCTCCCCTGCTAACCACATAATACTATTTGTGACATCACAGTCTGTTGTCATAGTGAGCACTATGATGTCATAAACAAAGGCACTGTGAGGTAAATAGGGTAGAGGCAAATGATTTCAAATGTTTTGTATACAGACTTTTTAAATGGACTACCTAGATGTGATGCAATTTATGGAAAAGAACACTGAAAATGAAAAATAAAGTTCTCAAATTGTAGCAGGTGAAACATTTTATTTATGAAAGTACATGCAGGCCAGCCTGGTGGTGCTGAGGGTTGAGGCACTGGACACCACACCTCACACCATGCCAGTGACCCGGGTTTCGGAGCAAGCTTGGGTCACCAGGGTGTGGTGGGGGAGGAGAGGATTGAGCATCTGGAGGACTGCTCTCCTCTCCTGGGGTGGGTTCTGGGGATTCCTCACCTGGTGGTGGCTCCTGGCAGTGGCCAGGAGGCACAACACCATAGATGTGGATAGCCAATGGGGGTTTGGTATCAGCGGGCATCTGCGAGAGGAAGCGGGAGCATCCCATCTGTGTGCTGATGCCATTGCCCTATCCCTGGTAGGCGAAGGTGGGTTCAGGGGTGCCACACCCATGCTAATTGCTGGGTCCTCCATGCCTGTCTCTGATGCTCTGCTAAGCCTGGTCGCTCTATCAGATAATAGATAGAGTGCCAATAGGAGTTGGTGGTCCCACCCTGGGGGACTCAGAGCCCGGGGGGGGGTTGGGTGGTCCAGGTGAAGGTGGAGACTGGCATACTGGAGCAGCAGTGGAAGACTTCAGGCGGGTGGGAGGAAGCGACATCGAGCACCCACACCAGAGAGAGTCCAGGTGATAGTGAGTAGAAGGATAACAAGTTGAAAAAAAAACCAAAAAAAATGAAAGCACATACTAAAGTGCAGAGTTGCTCTTGAAATGTGACCTTTGCATGGAGCTAGATCATACAACCAGCCAATGCACTAATAAAATGCAGTATCATCTGTGTGATGAAGAAAGCCATCTGTTCAGATCATGTCCATGGGCATCGCACAACAGGGGGTACATTATGGACACTGCAGAACAAGATTACTATGTTAATATGACTTAGAAGCCCACAAGGCAACAGGGTGACTTTTCAGCTAGACCCAGGTCTGGGAGTGCTGCACCTCATCCCTCCACATCCACCAGTACTGTAATGGTACATACTGAGTCCCATCCACTTCATCTGCTGGACAAGTTGAGACCTCAATATTGGCAATTCCTCCCCATGAACAATAAGCCAGCTGAGGGGTCCTCAGTGCCTATGGAGGCTGTTCCTGTTGACATGGAAGTAGCAACAATGCCTTCTCCAGTGGACGTGGTTGTTCAGGAGACTGAAGACATGTAAGCTGATAAAGAGATATCTCCCTCCCAAGTACTCTGGAGATGGAAATCTTCAAAAAAGTAACTCACCAAAAAAGGAAAGCTGGACAACAGCTGTGTAAAATGGCAGGGAGATCTTCAGTAGTGTTGGAAAACAAATATGAATGATTGGCCACTAAGGAGTGGGGGGGATAGTAAGGATAAATTGGATGGGTCCTCAATCTCATCCTCTCAGCCAGATCCCTCCTCTAGTACGATAGGACCTGGGTCCTGATCCAGAGACTTAAAAAAGGGGGGAAGTCTGAGACTGGTTCATCATAGCAAGTGAGGGGGAAAAGAAAATATGTTTATCTTTCTATTTCTCATTTATCTTGCCCTTATGAACAGGTGCACTTGAAAATTGCACCGCAGTTTTTCCGCAATATCCGTAATTTTCACCATTTTCCACATGGTATGTGCAACGTCTTGCAATTTATTGAATTTTTGACTGAAATTGTATAAAAAAACTTTACATTCTCAAGGAAACATACTTAACAGTTTGGTACATAGACTTGGATTTGACCAAAACAATACAGTGCAAGGTGAGGATGGGTCCAGTGTGACTCTGCTTTCATGTGATTCACTTCCGTGGTTTGGTTTCAAAATACACTGGCTATGCATGTGTACACTTAAGCACTTCAAATCTGTGTTGAAGCAGACTATCAAAAGGTTTTGCTGCCACAGAGACTGAAACAATAGGTGTGAGAGAATATGCAAATTTCCCCATTTACGTAAATGGAGCACAAAGCTTGCTTTTGAGTGATAGGGTAGATTTTCCTTGTATACATAACTTTAATTCTGAAAGGATTTTAATTCAAACGTCTAGGAGTTTGTAAGGTCCTGCTGATTATAAACTTGAATGTGCTTCTGAGGGAGCTGGTGACAGTGTGCCCTTAACTTGATAATTTACCATACCTACATGCTCACATGCAACGCCTACAATAAAAAACCCTAACATTTGTAAAAACACATAGAACACAGATCCACCTTAGCGGAGTGGTCAGCACTTCTCATGTCCCCTATATTTGTTAATATTGTACATTTGTACAGTGTTATTGCTTCTATATGCAATTGATTTATATGTGTAGTTGTCAGACAGTTGAAATTTACCCATATTGCAATATTAGTTCTGCAACCTTAGGTGCTATTGAGTGCAACAGTTCTCATCTATGTGTGTCTGTGTGTGTTTCTATATGTCTCTCTATGTGGGTACTAGTAATGTTATTCATGAATCTAGTATTTAAGTATTATGCACTTTATTGGAGGTCTTTTCTTTGCTGTGGGCATGCTTTAAAAGTTTTTTAACTTCATCTTTTTTGCACTGTCGCTTTAAGAACCCCCTTTTTAAATGTGATGTCCACTGATGTATGGCACTCTGAGGAAGACGTCACTATCTGATGTTGACATGTTAGTCTTGTGTGTTCTTGTCCGGGATGGCTGATGGTTGACGGCCTGGGCGTCTGCTCGAGTGTGTGAGCATATTATTGTATTAGTTTCAATGCTTTGTAGAGACTGCTCAAGCAAGATAACAAAATGAGCAAGCAATGTATCTCCTGTTTTTTTCTAAGCTGCTGAATGGTCGAATGAAATAAAGTGAAATAAAATAAAGAATACTGGACTGACAATTTTGTCAAGCATTGGTAGGCAGATTGCAAAAGTTCAGTTTGAGAAGTGCTTACCATTCCACTAAGGCAGATCTGTGTTCTGTGGTTACAGTATAAGCCCTGGTTTGTACACTCTCTACATGTTGTTATCAATTGCGCCACAACACCCATGACTGCTTATTTCTGAAAACACGTTGATAAATCAGGTGAAATATAAGTACCTTACATTTAATCAGTTACATTCAAATAGACAAATATCATAGCAACCTGAGTATTAAAAACTATTGTATGACATAGTGAAAAGGTATTTGTTTTAAAAGTTTTGTACTTACAGTGCTGATCAAGAACAGCAATTATTTTAACAAAATAAAGCTTTTTTCCGTAGAACTTCATTAGGCACCCACGTTATTTATTTTTTCTTGCACCAAAGTAAGTAGTTGTTAAACAGGCTTCATTATTTAACATCTAAAAACTTATTGATTGATTGTGAATTACCAAATAAATCTAGTTAGCACTGCATGAGGTGTAGATGTATTTAGATTTTAGAAGATATGCTACATGATGATTCACTAGAAATTCATTCCAAAAACACTAATCTTTCTTCATATTGAAAGCAAAAATAAGTGACAATATATGTATGTGACAGTTTATGCAATCAATACATGCTGCAGCAAATGGTAATGGATTTAATAGATAGCACTGGGGATGTATTATGAACCCCTGCAATTTCTGCAAAAAGTCTCCACATTTTTGGATAACATTTTCCATAATTTGCAAGTGACCCTGCTTATGAGTCAGGATTTCTATGTCACCTCTCTAAGTGTTAACAGTTTGAAGAACATCAAAAAAAGAATGTCCACAGTCTCTGTATTACGTGATTTAAAAGTCTGCTTTTTTTCTTGCAGGACACTTGCATACACATGCTTGGCGAGGCAGGGAGGGCGCAATTGCAAAAGTTGTGTTGCATGGTCCTTCATATTAGTCCCTGGGGAACATAAATGTGCTGGAGTAGGTATATTGTTTCTGGATTATTCCGTTGTGGTTCATAGGTAGATTGATCTAATCCCTGGGAGGGTGCTTAAATTATTTTAGATATCCCCTTTAGGGAGTATGAATTACGTCTAATTAATATTTACTGTCCACAAGTTAAAACTGCTAGGATTGAGTTGTTCAAGGAAGTTAGCCTTCTTTTGTACATGACAAAAGGGATAATCCTTGGGGTGACTTCATCTGTAAGTACCTCACTACTGTTAAAACGGCAGTGACAAAAACATATTGGGATGCTAATTGTCTTGGGCAAATTACCTCCACTGCTTTGTTGGTGGATACTGCTAAGTCTTCCCATTTATTTATTTAGTTTTTATTAACTGGGTTAGGTGCACTAGACAAACAGTTGCTTATTTTCAGGCACGACCTGGAAGTAGCACATACATAGACAATGAATATACAGTCCTTTTGCCCAGGAACACACTTTTTAAAGGGCACATTTGCTCCAGAATTGATTTCCTGTTTTTATCCCCATGGTTGCTGATAGGACAGTTTTGGACTCTTCCTATAGAAGTGTCAGACCACTCACTAAGGTTCACTAAGGTGTGTAAGGTGCTAGGAGATTGTGCGCTCATAGCTGCACCTATTCTTTAATTGTAATATTTAGTATCAAAGCCTACTAAAATATGTTTGTCAAGTTGATTTTTAAATTTGGATTTGGTTTTACTAATAACCACTTCTAGGGGAAGTTTGTTCCAAGGATTAATAATTCTTTGAGCAAGAAAATATTTACGATTGGTATGATGAAACCTTTTCCTCATTAGTTGGAGAGGGTGCCCCCTAGTGGAATAATGATTATTTTCGAATTCAAGATCCAATTCAGTTAGTTATGGATCCTGAATTATATCGAACATAAATATAGGGTCACCTCTCAGACGTCGAATTGCCAGGGGCATAAGATTGAGTTGTTCAATTCTGGTTTCATATGGAACATTATATAGACCCAATAAACTTTGGTAAATTTTCTCTGGACTCGTTCCATTTGAGATATATCAGATTTCCTGTATGGGCACCATAACTGAGAGGTGTATTTAAGATGCGGCCTTGCATATGCCCTATACAATAGCGTCATAACTTTTGGGTCTCTGGATGAAATATTTCTTTTTATGGCTAAGAGTATTCTTAGTTTTGTTGATGGCATTATTTATCCGTACATTGTTAGAAAAATCATCAGATATTTGTACGTCAAGGTCCCTTTCATTATCAGTAATATTTAAAAGGGAACCATCCAAATAATAATCAGCCAATGGATTTTGAATCCCCAAGTGCATTACCTTGCACTTGGAAGTATTTAATCTTATACCTCATGCATGTACCCAAAGAGTAATTTTATCCAGATCCCTTTGTATAGTTAATATATTATCGCTATTATTGCAAGGTCCCCCAATTTTAATGTCATCATATTTTGTAGCTAAGGATAGACAGGTTTTTGTTAGGTCTACAATAAATAGATGGAACAGGCATGGGCCGAGTACCGAACCCCATGGGACTCCACTACTAACCCTGCCTAACTGAGATATGTGGCCATTGCTGAGTACTCTTTGGGTTCTACTGCTAAGCCAGTTCACTATCCAATTGACAATACATTTGTTTATACCCTTAGTATGTAGTTTGGTTATTAGTGATTGATGAGTCATGACATCGAATGCTTTGCTAAAATCAATGCAAATTATATCCGCAGTGGTGTTACTGTCTAAGTGTGAACTGACCTACTCATAAAAACACATAAGGTTACTTAAGCAATGCCTACCTTTTTTAAATCCATGTTGTTCTATATCAGTTATGTTGAGTAAAGAAGTGATAAGATCCTTAACTATGCTTTCCAATAGTTTTCCATAAGGTCATTTAAGCCAAAAATCGGTCCTCCCACCTGACCCAGTGCTGAGCCCCCTCTTTGGAGGTTAAATTGCTCTGCATTAAAGGATAATACATTGCAAAAGAGACTGAGAGACTTACTTCCAGCAAGTGGTACCACAGTACATCCTTTAGACACTTTAATAGCTTGGTGGAAAAATGAAATCTTGACAGTATATCTCTGTGTATCTCTATTTCTCACAGGAAGGGGGTAGCTGAGTATTTAAAATACCTGAACTTGAGATGTTAATTACAGATGCTGCTAACTTTAGCAACAGAAACCTCTCATGATTATTCCACACACATCTCTGCTGTTAAGTAGGAAATGAAAAAAATATCAGTATCACAGAACGGCATCCCTGCTACGAGAAACAAAATTGGAATACAAGGGCTTACAGCCCATACTAATCCATTTGAGGATTGTAAAATAAGGGTTGAAAAAAGGGTCATGTCTAGCTGTTGACTTAGGGTGTACTTCTTGTACTGGTATAGCAGGATTGATAGATAAATGTGCTTCAGACACTTTCAGAAACAGCATTGCCACCACTAAGGACTGGGATTCCTTTTAGACTCCCTTCAGCTTCCTGATCTTTTTGAACATAATAAAGATACAATTGTGGTGGTTATGACTAAACAGGAGGTGGTAGATGCTTTTAAATCTTTAACTAATAACAAATGTTCTGGAAGTGATGGGATCCCTTGGGAATTTTGTAAATTATTTTGACAAAGAGTTTGCGGATCCTCTGGCAGCAGTGTTTAATGAACTTGTGGCAGAAGGCACTGCAGGTAATTCATTCCTGCAGGGCATTTTGATTCTTCTCCATAAAAAGTGGATAAGGGTGATCTTAAGAACTGGAAACCTTTCAGTTTATTAAGTACTGATTTTAACATTTTGTAAAAAATTCTGTGTAAAAGGGTGACTGAAGCTGCATCAGCCCTGATCCTTTCAACACAGACTTGTGCAATACCAGGGAGAAAAATACAAGATAACTTGATTTTGATTTGAGAACTGGTAGAACAGGGGAAGTAACATAAAGTTGATGGCTTTCTCTTGACATTGAACCAGAAGAAAGGCTTTGATGGGGTAAATCATGGATTTTTGTTTGCTGTCTTAGATAAATATGGTATTCCTCCAAAGCTTGTTTTCTGGCTTATGTTCTTATATAGTACTGGTACAGTCTTCCCCATGGTGAATGGTATTGGAGGGGCAGAATGTTGCTATTAAGTTTGGGGTAAGGCGGAGGGCCCCTATGAGCTCTGTACTGTATTTATTTGTTTTGGACCCAGTTTTGAGGGCTGTACAACAAGGCCCTGATATCTGAGGTATACGGATAGTTCTGGGAACCCTGCCACACAAAGCAGCAGTGTATGCTGATGATGTCTGTTTACTCATGGGGGACATGGCTTCTGGTCTTACAGCCTTGCCATACTTTGAAGTATACTCAGAGGTTTCCAGCTCCAAACTAAATCTAGCTAAAGGTTTGGAGATGTTGTTTGAGCCTTCTGTTTCAGATACCCCTATTTCTGTAGGTGTTGTAGGCATAGAGCCTGGTCCCATGAAAGTCTTGGGTCTGTGGCTTGGTGCTATGGATCAAGCAGCATATAACTGGGATTTGCATCTCTGGGAAGCAGAAGTTCAAGTTACTAGATGGTGCCTATGGCCCGTGTGTAAACTAAAATGGGTGTACATGGTTAAACATGTTTTTGATTCCCATATTCTTGTATTTAATTGTATTACCCTCTCCTGTTGGTTTTGAGTCTAAACGTTATAGTATTTTTTTTAATTATTGTGGTGTAGTAGATTGAACCCCGTTAAAAGAGGTCATACAGGGAAACCAAGGATGCGGGGGTGTATACATGTCCAACCATGTGGTATTTTTTTCTGTGTGTGCTTTTTAGTTTTAATATGCGTCCACTTATGCAGGGCCAGTTACGTTCAGGCCTGGCTCTCTTTCAGGAAGCCAGTGCCCCCTGATTAGGGTCTGGGAGCAGGGTAAATTACATACAGTTGGAGGTCCTTTCTTTCCAAAGACACACTATGTTGTAACTTGTTTTTAGAAAATTAGATGCTGTCATTTAGTTCCTTCCTTGCTAAGAGACCCTACTGGGAAGCAGTTATACCAACATGTTTTGATCAGTTTTTTCTACCTAGATCCAGTTTTTGATTCTGAGTACAGTGTAGCCCCTGCTATTCTCATGAAACAATTGATGGATGGCAGAATTCCTAAGAAAATGCAGGATGTGCTATGATTGTGTGTGCATGGCAGGCTTAATGTCAAGGGAAGTGCTAAGCATAAAAGCATGGAGGAGAGGGGGTGTCTTAGACAGGAGTGTCAGCAGGTGACTGAAACCATGGAGCACCTATTTTTCACCTGTGCATATATTAAACCATTTTTGCCCTTATTAGCTGCTAGGTGGACTTTTCCTGAGTTAGAGACTAACTACTGTAGCAGAAAAATCCCCCCCCCCAGCTGCATAGGGGAGCAACAACAATGGCTTGGATGAAATGCTGCTCTGAGCTGCTCGTGCACAGCATTCAAAGCCAACCATTTGAGAACCAGAAGCTCTGGTTTTAAAATTTGAGCAGTTTGTGAGAGAGTTCCTGGGTAGCTGTTGATGAGGGAGGATGCAGCAAGTTAAGGGGGAGAAGGGAAGAGGCTTACCTGTTGTTGAAGCCATCCCCGAGAACTTGTCTGTGCTCCTGGTCTGCCTCCAGCACCTGAAGACTGCCCCAGAAGTGGACGTCGCGGTCGGTGGTAACATCGGGGCACCACAAGAGGAAAATAAAGTGTCCGGTTCAATCGTTGGGCTGTGAGCCCTGCCGTTTATTTGTTTTGGCCCCCCCGAGTATTTTAAAGTTTAATTCCGGTCCCCTGTTGGCAGCAGAGAAGAGCCACATCGTGACCACATTGCTGTTGGCCATCTGAGGCCCCCGTCATCCTCCCTGCTGCCTGTTTGCTCCCTCCCACTGCCACAATGCCTCCTGCCTCCCGACTGCAGTTTTCTTCACCCCAGCCGGGGAGGTGAATCAGACGGCAGCACAAAGAAGTGTGCTGGCTGTCCAACTATTGAGGAGAGACTGTGCTGTATTTTCAATGTAATTCCGAGTGCTGTAGGCACTTGGGGAAGTGGCCGAGTGCTGCAGGGCAGACGGGTCATTAGGACCCAAACTGAATATTCATAAGGGGCAGGCTAGCGATGCCCACGGGGAGGAGCCAAGACTTGAGGCCATATAGGAGGCCTGTTACATATTTATTAGAGGGGGCGGGACAAAGGAGGAGACAGGCCACAGGAGTGACAGCAGGCTGTCAGAGAGCCAGAGGGATTTAAAGGGGCCCGCTACAATAACTTAAAGGGGCAATTCAGGCCTGTGATTCTAGGAAAGGGCTACCAGGCCCACGTTTAAGAGAGGGCACAAGGCCGGAAATATTGGGAGGGCTACCAGGCCCAAGTAAAGTGGGGACTAGACCCAGGGTAATATAAGTGCACCAGGCCCACAGTAGTAAAGGGCGCCAGGCCCAGTAAAGGAAGGGCACCAGGCCCACAGTAGTAAAGGGCACCAAGCCCAGTAAAGGAAAGGCACCAGGCCCACAGTAGTAAACAGCACTAAGCCCAGTAAAGGAAGGGCACCAGGCCCACAGTAGTAAAGGACGCCAAGCCCAGTAAAGAAAGGGCACCAGGTCCACAGTAGTAAAGGGCACCAGGCCCAGTAAAGGAAGGGCACCAGACCCACAGTAGTAAAGGGTGACCAGCCCAGTAAATGCAGGGCATCCCAACCCATAGGGAAGAGGGCAGCCGGTATATGGGCAATCAGTGTAATCAGGCTAAATAGCTGGGGCAACTACATTAGAGTACTCAGGGGTAGCCAGATCCTAACAAAGACAGACCCCAGTGGAAAAAGGGTCCGACTAAGGGGTGCTAAAGCACACTAATTGTTAGGAAGTGATTATCAGTTGTTGTACTGTTTCTTCAAACAATTTATTTCTCCAGCATCTCAAGTGTTGTGTTATTACCAGAAGCACTGAGACTATATTGTTTAATATTAGGATTGTGGTCATTTGCCCCTGAAAGTGAACAATTGCCCCGGATTGTTGAAATTTTCCCCTGCTCCAGGCAAATTGCCCCTGAAAGTGAATATTTCAGTGTATTGTGCTAAAAGAAGTACCATTGTGCAGCATAAAGTCTGTGATTCAATCTTCAGCCTTCACCAACTCTTCACCATAGCAATCTTCAACCTCTGTCGGCTCTTCACCATAGCCGTCTTTAGCCAGCAGAAGACTTCAACAACTTCTTGCCCTTTCATCTGCCGTAGTCAAAATCAACGTCCTGTGAAGAGTTGCGGCCACCGGTTCCTGAGCGTCCTGTAAGGAAGATGACTGAAAAGTGCCTCGTCCGGCCCTCCCAGACGCCCACTGGGAGATGAGTCCATCGAAGCCCAGTGTGTTCATGGCCGCCGTTTTCTTATTTTGTCTCCATTGTGGGGAACATAATCATAGATCTCCTACCCTGCATTTCTGATGATCATTTCTGGGCTACCATCAGTTCCATTGATAGAAGCAGTAATAGCCATGCCAATACAGTCTTAATTATTGTCTCAGTGGTTCAAAGATCAGTTCCAAAGTTCAGACCACAGTAAATGTACAGGCAATACACTTTGCTAGTTGAACCCTAACACTGATGGACCTAACTCTAATGGGGTCCTGTCTGGCTAAATCGGATTCTCCTGTTACTGTGGAAATGATAAAGTGGGGAAATAGGTGTCTGGAAAGCTATACAAAAGATGAGCCCCCCCCTTAGCACGGAAGGGACTATGTGGCTAGCTAGGCTCCTATGCCACTATGGGGCAACTAACGCTACTGGGTCCCCCAACACCTGTGAAGTCTAAATGGCTAACTGGGGGCCTAAACTTGCCCCTGTACGTATCTGTGAGCCTGACCTGCCCCTCTAACTAGATGGGGGTCTAACCTGCCCCTGATATCACTGGGCCTGGAGCCCTACTTCCTACTGGGCCTGGTACCCTAATTACCACGGGCCTAATGCCCTTTACTCTGCTGGGCCTTGCGTGTCACTTACTATGAGCCTGGCTGCCTCTTTCACTCTGCTGGGCCTCGTACCCTATTTACTATTGGCCTGGCTGCCCTTTACTGCTATGGGCTTGGTGCCCCTTTACTTTGCTGTAGGGCCTGGTGCCCTTTATTTTGCTATAGGGCCTGGTGCCCTAATTACCTCTAGTGGGCCAGAATTTTCCCTTCCAACACTGGGCTTGACATGTCCCTTTAAATTTCTGATGCAGCTTTATTGTGGCAGGGCCCCTTTAAATTTCCTTGGCCCTGGCTTTAAGCCTGCTGTCACTCTTTTCTTCAGCCCCACCTTCCTTATGCATAAACATAAGCCTCCTCTATGGCCTTAACAGATGGCCTCTCCCTATGAGCGTCACTCATTCCCGCCCCTCCCGCATACTAAACAGGGATCCTTGCACCCCGATACTCCTGCAGTGCTAAGCCACTTCTTCTTGCACCTAGCGCAAGCAATTTAAAATAAACAGTCTTTTTTCTTCTGTTGGGCGTCAGCACAGAGCAAGTGCTGCCACCGACTCACCACTCCGTTGAACTTCTGGTCGTGAGTCGGGAGGTATCTCTGGCATTGGGAGGGCTTCAGGCAATGCAGCGGCTGTCTAGGGACCTCTGGAAGGCTGACAATTACTTGGCAATGCGGCTCTTACTAGCCGCTAACATGGGACTGGAGAAACTTTCAAATTAAATTGGGGCATAAAACAAATAAATGTCGGGTCTTACAGTCCAACGACCACACCAGATTTAATTTTCTTCTAGTGGTGCCCCGATGACACTGCTGACCACACCGGAGCCTTTCTGAAGTCTTCAGCAGCTGGAGGAGGAGCTGGCATGCAAGCAAGCCTGAAGGGATGGCTTCATCTACCAGGTAAGCCTTTTTCTGGTCCCCCCAGACCCGCTGCAACCTCTCCCCTTCACAGCCACATGGATCTCCTCTAACAGTCACTTGACCTCTCTCAACTGTCTCTCCTCAAATCCTCCTTCCCCCCCGACTTCCAACCCTACAGGTCGCGAGCCTATTTAAAAAAAAATAATTCCCTGCTTGCACTTGTCTTGCACTGGGGAACCTAGCTATGTTCCCCGCGTGCCCACCCAGCTCCTGTAGCACAGCATTAAAGAAATTAAATTTACGGAGGGCAGAACTTGGGGGAAATGCTGCAAAAGTTTCCTGTTATACTACTCAGTATTAATTTTGGTCACAAAACCAATGCCAGGAAGCAAGGGACACAGTACATTGCTTCTGTTAGCCTGCATTAAATGGTGTCTGGCAGGGTAGATGCCAGTTTGTTTTGCAGAAAAAAATTTATTACGTCAAATACAGAAGGAATTGGCTGGGGTACAAGACCATGAATATAGCACTCTTTTCAGACATATGTTTACCAAACTATGGAAAGGGTTTTGACTGACTGCACTAAGGATCAGTTGGCAGTGGAGACTGTAGGTAAATTAATTACTGTTCTCTCATTTCTTTCCTGTCCTTCCTTCACTACTCTGCTTTCAGCACTGAATGACTGTAATTAGTATGGATGTTTTGATTATTTTGTATACTTTTTCTGTACTTATTTAGTTTGACTTTCCTGTGTGTGATATTTGTTTTTGTATATATTGATTTTCTTTTAATAAAAATGCCCCTACTCTTATGATAAGTGCAGTGGCATCTTTAACTTCCACCTAGACCTCCACCCAAGATGGGCAGAAGTGACCTCGGTTTCATGTCCCATCTGGAATATGGCACTACAACAGCGCAGCCCCCCCCATACTGCACTACAGAGTCAGTTATGGGTATTACTTCAACTACATGGCATGGGACTAGAACCCATGACCTTTTGATCTCCCAGCCCCAGCAGGGAGTGTGAAACCTACTGAGCCACTGACTCTGATTTTGTCACTAATTCTCTTTACTGGTATGCCGATCATTAGTTACCATATTTCTGTACACTGGTTCAAAACAAGTTATATTTCTTCAATATGCACTCTGAAAGAAAAAGATTCTTTATCACCATGTGGTTTATTAGCTCCTATTTTACCTTCTCTTCCCACGAAAACACATTTTTAAAAGCAGTTGTTTTCAAGAAAACTCCTGTTCCACATAAAAAAGGGATGCAATGGCGCAACTCTGTCAAGCTCCTTCATTTGGGCCTGTAAGGAGCTGGCAATGATGTGTTCCAATCATCCATGCCTGAAACTCTGCTCCTGTTCCCACTCCTCTTCCAACTGATTACACAGAACCTTGTCCACTGCCACATGTGCCTGATCACAATATAGTGACCCCAAAAGTGTGACAAAGGTTCTGTCCAAATCAACATTCAAACTACTTCTAATTTAATTACTTCACAGTAATAATGAGAATATTGAGTAAGCAAACATATGAGTTCAGAAAAATTTTTTTCTTTATTCTTTAAGATTTTTGTTTTTTACATCTGTGTGAATTGAACTGACAGATTACTTAAAAATAGAAAGATTGTTTACAAAAAAGGAAGAAAGCACATTGGGTTATGCATATTCTTATATAACGTAATCTAAACTCATTTAATGCACTATTTATAAAAACCTACAGTGGTGTCCCCCAGGATGAAACCTAATTCTGCAGCATTTTGCAGCACTCTGCAGAATGCTGCAGCAGACCTACTGAATAAAGCAATGTAATTTCAATGGCAGTTAGTCCCTATTGTCATTCAGGAAAATGTGACACTGCCAGGATGAAGTGAATGCCACAGTTTCCTGCATGACAAAGGGGACTAAATGCCATTGAAATTACATTGCTTTATTCAATAGGTCTGCTGCAGCATACCTCAGAGTACTTTAAAAATGGGTTTCATCCTGGGGCACGCCACTGTAGGTCTATACATTTGTTTATAGTTAAAATAGTTTATTGTTTAGCCATACAAGGCCTTTACAACACAATGTAAAGACATAGGGCCAGATATTCAAACTGCGCTCTTCTTAGGCGCAAGCCCTTGCGCTGCGCAAAATAGTTGCGCAGGGGTGTGGCCCAGGGGATATTCAAAGGAGTTGCGCTATTGAGCAACTCCTTTGAATATCACCCCCTGGCCACAGCCACTGTGCATGGCGCAGTGGAACTTGCACCACCGCAAGTTGTCAGAGTGGAGCATTCAACTTCGGTGGCGCAAGTACCATTGCACCATCTTAAAATCCCGATATTCAAAGGTGACATGCAAATGGGGCCATAATTCATGCAAGGGCGCGGGGGTGTTGCATCTGATTGCTCAGCCCCATTTGTATGCCATTAGCATGCAGGTGCGCCGATCCCCGAGGACTTGCGCCTGGCGCCCTGCCAGGCAGCAGCCATCGGGGACCGATGCCCCCTGCAGCCCGATCGTGGGCAAAAGAGTGAAAATCCCCACCACCACCACCCCGATCACCGGCAACAGCAGAAATGTCCCCCCCCACCAGCCCGATCACGGGCAGCAATGTGTCTCCCCCCCGAACACATCCCTGGTGGCCCAGTGGACCATAGATCCGATCATGGGATGTAATTATTAAACACCTCCGAAACACATCCTGGTGGTCCAGTGGACGTAGATCCGATCACGGGATGTAATTATTAAACACCCCACACATCCCTGGTGCTAGTGTCCCCCCACCACCATGAAGCCCCACCACCCGCTCCCCGGCGGCTGGCGGCGGCAGCATCCACCCGCCTGCCGCCCTGCGCCTGCTGACTGACTGCGGTAGGGCTGCCGCCCATTGGTGCAGAGCAAGAGCCAATGGGCGTGCAGCCCATACCGTACAAGACAGTCAGTTTTGTGAATGAATATTCATTCACAAAACTGGACGGCTATCTTCTTCTGGCTGTAAACTACTGCGCTCCTCTGCCGTCTGATCGAACAGCGGCGGCGTGGCTGGGTGGGATACTGCCGCCCGCCCGGCTGCGGAGGCGGGCGTGGTGGACTTCATGGGTGGGTGGGGTGGGGGACACTAGGCACCAGGGATGTGTTGGGGGTGTTTACAACTACATCCCGTGATCAGGAGTTTCAGTCCACTGGACCACCAGGGATGTGTTGGGGGTTAATGATTACATCCCGCGATCGGGATCTACAGTCCACTGGACCACCAGGGATGTGTTCGGGAGGGGGAGACACATTGCTGCCCGCGATCGGGCTGGTGGGGGGGTTAAACTATGCCCACGATCGGGCTGCAGGGGGGATACCTCTCAACCTCTCATCTCATAAATCAGGGATGAGACATTAAAATATCAGGGACACAGACCCCATATCAGGGACACATCTTAAGATTTGGTAGTATACACTCAGAAAGCTGACAGAATTAGGGGGCATTTATGTAAGATGCATTTTCTGAATAGGAAGGAATCTGTAACTTTAATATTTAACATTATTTTATGCTTACAATCCCCAGTGTTCTGTCATAAAAATATAATTGTTATGAGGGACAGAGACAAATTCTGAGGCATAATCAGGGATGTCCCTGAAAATCAGGGACAGTTGAGAAGTATGAGGGGGGGCACAGGGAGTGGGTTGGGGGCCAACCACAGGTGGCAGCTGCTGTGTTGTGCCCTGCAATGCAGCAGCTCACCTGTGGGTGGCCCTCAACTTAGCCTTTTTTTGGCTCAAAGTTGGCAGGCACAGGTTGGGGTTGTGCCTGCACAACTCTGCACAGCCCGCTGAATATCGGGCTGTGCAGTTTATGCATGGTTCCTCCCCCACCAGTTCAGCATGCATTCATTTGCATTGCGCTGTTGCTCAGCCTGTTTTCAGTGGTGCAACTGCCTCCTGCTGAATATCGCAGAATGGAGCAAGTTCGGACTTGTGCAGGTGCAACCCTATTGCGCATGGCTTAACCCTTTTGAATATCTGGCTCACAGTATAAAAAAGACACATATTCACATACAAATGAAGTAGATTTCTCTTAGATCATATCCCATATAATATCTTATATATAAAAAGGAATATATAATACACATGTTTCACAAATTCCTCAGATAAATGTAATACATATAGGGACTCAATATTGATTCAATGTCATAGAGAGCATTAGGAGAGCAGTATACTAATATACTAGTGACCTAAACATTTTTCTCCTTTATCATTCACTAGAATGCAATTCATATTTAAAATAAAGATTTTCACAAGTCAGCAGGAGTATACAAAGTATAAACATAATTGTCTTATATTAACAAAAACATATCCTGGTTATGTACCCTGGTACTAATAAATCTACACGCTGGTTCATATCAATTCATATCCTGAGATACAGTGTAAACAGTACCGACTCTCTGATGTTTCTTTCTAATTCTAACAGCATACATAAATCATTTGCAATTCTCTTAATAGTATTTTCATAATTTGTATTCATAATGATAGGTGTAATTTCACTTCTTGATATATCAGGCCAGTTAGTAAATGGTCCCAACCAGTATCGTCGTATTCTATTACACCAAGGACATTGCCATAGAACATGAGTAAGATCCTCCCTATTTCCATTCTTACAGTCACATATTTCATATCCCTTAGAGAGATCTTGATATCTAGTTTTCAAAATATTATTCTCAAGTAGCTCCAATTTAGCTTTAAGAAAAATATTTCTAAGTTATTCTCCAATATATCCCAATAATCCCTATGCTTAATACTATCATTATTTTCTGCATGCCATCTAGAGAATTTAGATAATTGGATTTTCTTTAGATCCTGATTAATCCAATATTCATTAACCTTTTTTTAAATGTATCCCTTATAACTAAGGCTAATCTTAATATTATTTGTAAAATATGAATTTAATACTAAAAGACCATATTGATCCAGTTTACTATGTATATCTTGCATCCTGCACTTATTCTGACAATCATTTTTAATCCAGAAAAGCTGTTCCAGGAAACATTTCTTTGGTAACTTATCTTTATCTAATCTAGTTAGGTATAACCAATATTTAAGTTTCCTTCCCTCACTAAGTGCATTAACATTTATTAATCCAAGTTCAGCTCACAAGTAAACTGATGGGCAGGACGGAGGGACTTGTGATTCAGCCTGTAAGACTTTATAAACTGAAGTCATGAGTATTTCACCATCATTTAACCTTCATACTTCAGTTGCATACATCATTTGTGCCCAACATTTAGTTTTGATAGCTTTAAATAACGGTTTTAATGAAAAGCCCCCATAAGAATAATTAAATTTCTTCAATCTATTCATTGTTTTTTTAATTTTCCCACATACCATATCTTGCTGTTGTTTCCACTTATTATTATTTGTATAAGTTAGTCCCAAATATGTATATTGTTTAACAGCTTCTATTCTATTATCATCTAATTTAAAATAAGATTCAACAGAGCTGGTCCCAAAAGTTAAAGTTTTTGTCTTAGATAGATTTATTTTTAACTTCAGAAGATTTGTGCCCACTTTCAGAGTATCCAATTGCCTTTGAAGACCACTTTTAGTTTGAGATATCAAAACTAAGTCATCAGCATACGTCAAAATAGCTGTCAGCCTCAAATCAATCTTTGGTGCATCTTTATCACTTTGTTCAAGCTTCCTAATAAGAGGGTCCATATATAAATTAAACAAGGTAGGGGCTAATATACAGCCTTGTCTTACACCCTGATTAATTCTACATTGTTTATAATGTAACATCTTGCAAAATAACAAATGATGAAATCATAAATATAAAGCTCCATTCTGAGGAGTCTAAGATTGTCTTTATAATATTCTAAGTGGTGTTAAAAATCTCCTTTAATTTATTCCATGACAATATCAAAATATCTCATGATTCAGAGTAATTTGTAAAAGGGTTCTCAGTATTAACTACTATTAGTAATCTAGCCATCCAAGCATGATAATCAATTTTTTTTTAATTCAGACTTCCAATACTCTAAAAATTTATCTTTTAGTGTTCATACTCACAAGAGCCAATAGTATACATTGTTCCTTTGAAACACCCAGAATGGAAAACTTATTAAAAATGAAAATTGAGAAGGTCATGGGTATGTGATGTTCAGTCACTTTTTCCATTTCTTTTTGTGTGACTTCCCACCAACTATATACATAGTTAGACATGACCATATTTGATATAACATGGTGCCTTTTCGTCCACAGCTATGCCAGCAGTCCATACTGCATCCTATATCCATTTTAAAGAGTCTGACGGGAGTGTAGTATGCTGTACGTATTAATTGTTTTACTTTATGGAATTGCTCTTTGTAGACTTATAGTAATGATTCAATATTATCCAAATTTTCTTCCATGTTTAGTTTAGTTTAGTTGATTGTTTTACCAGGCTAAGGCTCTGTTGAGCAAGCTCATTTTCAAGGAGGTCCTGGGAAGGACAGTGTAAGGTGATTCAACGATTTACAGTAGAATACAGTAAGTAATATAGAACAATATATAACAGTAACATAATGTAGAAGAAACACTAGGCTACAGTTCTAACAAGGAATATCAGTAAGTTTATACAATTCGCAAATGGCATGAACAATATTTAGAAGGGAGTGCAATTTAAGAAGGAAAGTTATTAAGTGCCTCTTTTATCCATTTTTGCTTTATTTTATTTTCTTGTGCTTTGGTTTGTGAAAGTATTGCATCAAAGATATCCAAATAACACTTACTAATAGTCTTTGTCATAATTGTCTTTAATTATATTGTCTATTTTTCCAGTTCACCACTTCAGAGACCTTGTATATTTTAGTAAATCATGTGCAAATATTTTTAAAAATACAGATTCCAACCAATTTATAGATAGATTCTGCAGTCTCTGTTTAAGTGAATCATATTCATAAGCTGGAAAGCCATCATTACTTAAAATACTTATCCATGAGGTTATATTCACTGTTTTTAACTGTTTTATGATCACCATGTCTTGTGGGATATTGGACCAAATTTCCATTGAAGACAAAGTACATGGTAATTCTATATCCCACTACAATAAGTAGATACTGTGCATTTAAGTACTTCTTTAAAATCGGGGGTTTTAATTTTAACAAATTTGAATATAAAGGAGGCCACACAATAAAACGTTAATTTCCTAATTTTTTAGTACATTTCTCCATATATTTTCTTTACTTAAACCCTGATTACATTCAGTTATAAGCCATTCCATGCTTATGGTATTTTAACTGCTTTATAGTACCTTAATGGGTCTGGATACCTCATCCTCCATTACTTCTGAAGACACACAGTTTACCAGGCATTTTGGGTGCTCTACCATGCCATAGAAACTTGCAAACAATTACTCTGATTCTAGTTATTTCTTTTTTGATTTATATTAAAAACAGCCTGATAGAAGTACAGTAAATGTGGCATAGCCATCATTTTAAGATCTCAGTTCAGCACCATAGAGAGTGACAACCCCTGCCACCTACCTAGCATCTGTGTAATCTTAGTACGTATATTAGTGTTTTTTTTTTCTGTAGTTAAATTTACTTTACTTGTTAGGTTTATTCCTAAATATGTAAAATGTGTTTCTGTTCTAACATCACCAAATATCCTTGTAGCTTCTTAGGTTAAATTTGTTGCCAGTAGAAACATGTCTTAATTTCTATAAAATCTATATCTGGATATTGCGGCAAAGGAGTCAAACTCCCTCATTAGGGCTGGGAAACTAACATTTTGGATCAGACATAAGAATCATATTGTCATCTGCATAGACACTGATTTTTATTATTTCTTTATGCAACAGAAAGACCGATAATGTTCTGGTTTTCCCTTATATGAGGCAATAGAGGTTCTAAAGAAATGCTAAATAACGTGAGTAAAAGGGGCAACCTTGCCTCACCTTATTCTTCATAACCAAAGTGAGTGACTGATTGATTATTTATAAAAAGCGCTTTTCTAAAACCAAGATGCTTGTACATAGAATAAACAAACATGACAATTTGACCATCATAGCAAAACAAGAATGCTAAAATCCATAAAACTACAGACAATAAATAGTGAATTAATAAAAATCAGAATACACTAGAGTAAGTCTAAATATACTAGACTAAATATCAGTTTCACCAAGAGTCTGGGTAAGCTAGGCTAAATAGATGTGTTTTTAGAGCTATCTTAAAACTCTGGATGGTCGGGCACTCTCGTACACGACGAGGTAGAGAATTCCACAGGGTCAGGGCCACAAAAGCAAAAGACTGGGCCCCCCGATGATTTCAGGTGAACTCTGGGAATCTCTAGCAGTCCATCGGCAGATCAGAGAGGATGGAGGGGGTGGTAAGGGTGAAGGAGATCTTGCAAATAATGGGGTCCCTGGTCATGTAGGGCTTTATGGGTCAGTAACCCGACCTTGGAGGTGATCTGCCACTGGGTGTCTTGTATTGGATTACTCTGAAATAGTCTATTGGCTTAGTATTAAAAACGTTTAGTATTAGTTAAGGTTTTAGGTGGAAAACCAATTTCTTTAAGACTTAAAAACATATGGTCCCACTGAAGGAGACTGAAGGCTGTGAAAGCATCCACAGCTAAAGCTATACATTCTTTCAGAGCATCTCTATATGATTCTAAAATTAATTGGATGATTTTTAAATCTTGAAATATTGTACTTCCCTTTACAAATCCCATTTGGTTGGTGCTGATGGCAGAAGGAACCAGAGTTTCAATTCTTTTTACTATTAAGTTTGCCATTATTTTATGGTCTGTGTTTAGCAAAGCTACCAGTATATAACTTCCTGGATATATATATATACAGTATTCTTTATTCTCTATATGTATTAGCATTATTAGTGCTTCCAGCATTGATGCTAGTATTCCAGTATGTAACCTGATTTGCTCTACCAACAGCTCCGACTAAGGGATTAAAAGATCTTTAAAAGGGACACAGATTTGACTGTCAAACCATCCATGCCATGTGTTTATTTTTTGGGAGGGATATTATTGCATGTTCAGTTTCTGATAATGTAAATGGGTTATCCAAAGTCTCTAACTTTTTAAAAGGGGAGCAAGTTATATATTGTTTTAATCTTTTGAACACTGTTGCTTTGTTTGACTTGATAAATAGTTTTGTAATAATCTAAGAAAATATTTCCAATTTCAGTGTCTTGCGTAGTTATTCATCCATTTGTATCTTTCATCTGTGTAATCACATTGATATCTTTGTTCTTTTTAGCATACAGGCTAAGAGTCTACCTGACGTGTCCCCATTTATAGAAAAGTTTGAGTTCAGGGACTGCATATCTTTTGTTACCTATTTGTCATGTTTTTTACTTGTTTCTGTTCTAGTTCCATCAAAACTGTAGCCGCTTGGTCCCATTACCTAATTTTTAATATTGAGTTCTTTGATCTCTTGTTCTAGTTTCTCTTTTTCCCTTTTCAGATTTATTTTATGTTTAATGCCAAAAGAAATAGTATGTGCTCTTATGGATGCTTTAAATGCATCCCATAAGTGAACTTATGTGAGTGAGGCAGTATTGTGCAGTGGTTTAAGGCTCTGAGCTGCAAATCTGGAGACCTGGGTTTGAATCCCACAGCCCCCACTTGCATACTGTGTGACCCTGAGCAAGTCACTTAACTTCCCTGTGCTCCCAGGTCACACCTGTAAACAAGCTTTCAGCTTAGTGTGCTACTCCTGGTTAAACAATTGAAAATAATATATATATATATATATGTTCTGTGCACCGTTATAATTAAAAATAAAACTCTGTTATAGCTGCTTTAATTTTATATATATATATATATATATATATATACACACACACATACACACACATATAGTTAACCCATTGCATACCATTATGTATGTCACTTTATTCCACAACATTATAAAAGGTATACTTTTTTAATACTGTTTATTAAAAGTTCAGAACATACAGCTTGCAGTACAATATATAAAACCAATATTGATAGCATACATGGCTGTGGGTGATGTTATAGAGAAAGAGGATTCCCCCCGACCCCCTGCCCCAGCCGGGCCGAGATGAAGCATTATGACTATTCACGTGATTAATCAAACTGTTTCTTTTTGAATTAGGCTGCTTTTTAATGCAGCATAGGACAATTTCTGATGTCAAAAGCAAAAGACTGGGCACATTGAAGCTGAGCCTGTGGCAATCCCCAAAAACGCAAACAGCAGCAAAACTAAAGGAGTGGGGTACCAGACAGGGATGCCCCTTTCTCGCCTCTCATTTATTCTGGCACTTGAGTCCTTATTAATAAAGATAATATTTTCTGTCATTGTCTGTGGGTATGAGATGGGGATCACGCATAAACGTGTGGCTTATGCCAACAGTGTTTTTATTGGTTATGAACCGTCCCATTGCAACTCATCACATCTTTCCTGGTTAAAACTTACCAATAAAAATAACAAATCAGTTTTAGGAGTTTTCTCAGAGGTGTCCGCCACTCTTTAATACTGTTCTATGAAGAGGTTTGCACTGACTGTGGGTGCAGTACCAGCTCTCAGAACGATCCTGGCACACTGTCAACATGGAAATCAGAACTAAGCTCCTTTTGGGGCCTGTGGCATGAAGTGTCCCATGAAAAAAAAAAGGAGAACAAAAGCGCAGCAATGTAAAGGAAGCTTTGATCTGAGGGCTCTGGGGAATGTATTCCTGCTGACTTCTCAGCAGGGTTGCCTTCAGTGTAAGTGTAATATTAAAAAGGCAATAAATGTTAGATGAAAAAGAAATACTGGAAAGAAAGATTAATGAAAGATAAGCCTCTTTGCATTTTATTAATCTCACCCCCTCCTGTTTTTAATTTCATTTCCGACTTCTGAAATGTCTAATTCCCCTTCCTCTCACTCTACCCCCTTTCATCTTAACTCTGCAGCTTTTTTATATCTCATTCTCTTGTCTGTCTCTGTTTCCCCAGTGTTTTGATCCTGCTTCCATGCATTTGCTACAGTGAACTGCAGTCTTATAAGAATGTTACATTTTGTCCCCAAATAGACTAGCTGGTATCAGTAACAGCTTTAACGCCCATGAATAAGATGAGATTTTCAAAAGGGTCTGAGGTAGACACAGTGGCATGCTGACTTTGTCAGACTGAATGCATCCAAACATGGGTACCCTATTTTCAAAGGACACTCTACATGAGTTGCATTTAGCTGTGCATCATTTTTTTGTTTTTGCCATAAGTGCTGACTACTGCGTCCAAGTTTCTTACACTGTTAGGCCATATAACAGACCTAACTGTTCAGATGTACCGCTTTGAGAATCTCACCTAAGTGACCAAGGGCTAGATGTTGAAAAGGAAAACGCATAAGTGGGGCACAAAGGTTTGCACTGCACTTGGGCCTGACCTGGAGGTTGATATATTCAGTCAGATAGGGCACTGGCAATATCTGACAGCATATTGGCCCGTCTGGGTACAGTACTACATCAGTTTGGACTGCCCTGACATGGGCCTGGGCTATACCCAGCCCATAATGAATTGCAACCCCCAGAACAGATAGCACCATGAGCCGCGGAGCAATACTCGGTCACATGATGCAAACAAATCCATTGGGCATGCGAGGCGCTAGGAGCCATATGCACGCCTATAAAATTCAGGGTTTTAAATAACTGCAAAAACTGATTAGCACTTTCATTGTAATCAATTACAGCACAGTGGTTTAAGGCTCAGAGCTGCAAATCTGGTGACATCCAGCAGCCCAGACCTGGGTTTGAATCCCACAGCTTCCACTTGCATACTGTGTGACCCTGAGCAAGTCACTTAACTTCCTTGTGCTCCCAGGTCGCTCCTGTAAAAAAGCTTTCAGCTTAGTGTGCTACTCCTGGTTAAACAAATAAATAAAAAATAAATAAAATAATTGTGAAAACACAGGTACTGTACATGCATTTTGTAGCAGTTTACGTTGCTAAACAAATTGAGGCACGAGCTATGCATTATCCCAACTGATTAGCAGTTTTACTCATGAAAATGCTAACCAATTTTGCAGTTATTTAAAACCCTTCTATTATGTGCACATTTGTATGGGAACTAGCTTCAGGTTTGTGCCTGTCCTGTGGTCACCCACCACGTCAGACTTAGTTGTGACTGGCACCCCACACTCCCAAATGCCCATCCCCCAGATAAGAATGTAATCCCTGGTGTTTAGTGGCACCCCAACCCCTTAAACGCCCATACCTATGTGTCACTGTCTGCATTGGTGTCTAGTGGCACCCTGCACCCCCCTGAATGCCCATCCCCTATATGCCACTGTCTGCCCTGGCATCTAGTGGCATTCCCACCCCTGAATGCCCCTACCCTATATGTCACTGTCTGCCCTGGTATCTAGTGACATCTGCCACCCCGACCCAAACACTCATCCCCGACATATCACTATCTGCGCTGGTGGCACCTCCCACCTGCCTGTGACCCATCCTGGTACATCATACTGTATCCCCTGGTGACTAGTGGCACCCCCACTGGTCACTGATCCTGATGCTACTGAAAAATCCCTGGTGGCTAGTGGTCCCCCTGATCTCCTGGCCTGTAGAGTGCCCTGCATCTGTGATGTCCAGTGGCAACCTCTCTGAGGACCCGGCCCATGTATCCGAGCAATCCCTGGCATTCAGTGGTACCCCCAACTGCCAGTCACCAAATGGACTGGTGAAAAATGGCAGTTCAGTGGCACTCCACCCGCACCCAGCATACCAGCCCATCCAACTCCCCCCCCATACCTGTGATGGTAGGGCCATGCAGGGAGCCCTATATGATGACTGGCACAGCTCTCCTTCACCTCCTAGGTCAGCCACTGTGTGGGATGACAGGGAGTCCACATACAGTACTGTAACCAGCACAGCCCTCCTGTCACCTCCTAGGTCAGCCACTGTGTGGGATGACAGGGAGTCCACGTACAGTACTGTAACCAGCAGAGCCCTCCTGTCACCTCCTAGGTCAGCCACTGTGTGGGATGACAGGGAGTCCACGTACAGTACTGTAACCAGCAGAGCCCTCCTGTCACCTCCTAGGTCAGCCACTGTGTGCGATGACAGGGAGTCCATGTACAGTACTGTAACCAGCACAGCCCTCCTCTCATCTCCTAGGTCAGCCACTGTATGGGATGACAGGGAGTCCACGTACAGTATTGTAACCAGCACAGCCCTCCTGTCATCTCCTAGGTCAGCCACTGTATGCAAACTCCCTGTCATCCCATGCAGTGGGTGGCTGACTGAGGAGGTGAGAGGAGGGCTGTGCTGGTCATCATATCAGGCTCCCTGCATGGCCCCACCATCACAGGTATGGGGGGTTGGCTAGGTGATGTGCTGGGTGCAGGTGGAGCAGGTGGGGGGCTGCTGAACCACCAGTGTTTGCTGGTCTGTTTGGTGACCAGCAGTTGGGGTACCACTGGACACCAGGATCACTTGGGTACATGGACTGGGTACTCGGGAGGGGTTGCCACAGGACACCACGGATGCAAGGTGCTCTACAGGTCAGGAGACTGGGGGGCCACTAGCCACCAGGGATTAAAGTATGTCATACTAGGATCAGTAATCAATAGAGAGGGTGCCACTAGCCAGCAGGGGAATACAGTACGTCATACCGGGGTGAGTAATCAGCGGAAGATGCCACTAGCCACCAGGGGATACAGGACAACATGCCGGGATGGGTGATCAGCAGACGGGGTGCCACTAGACACCAGGGTAGACAGTGACATGTTGGGGACAGGTGTTCAGGGATGGGGGGGTGCCACTAGCCACCAGGGGATACAGGACAACATACCAGGATGGGTGATCGACAGACTGGGGTGCCAGTAGACACCAGGTTAGATAGTGACATATAGGGATGGGTGTTCAGGAGTGGGGGGTACCACTAGAGAAACCATACTGCTACCAGGACAGGTGCTCAGAGGGGGCACCACTAGACACCAGTGTTACTGTGTCGACACCAGGACAGGTGCTCTGAGGGTGGGGGGTGTCACTGCTCACCAGTATACCATCTGCCTGTCACAGGACGATGACCAGGAGTGGGTGAGTGCTGTACAGCCATCCCATCACCAGGGCTTTGCACCCAGTTAAGACCAGGTTTGCAAAGGTGGTAAATAGCACCCATTGGGGTGCCATTTACCACCAATGCAAACCGTTGAATTTGCTGCTGCACCTGTTTGCAGGGAGGACACCCTCATTTGCATGGGCGCAGTGTTATGTTCACGTTCAGGTGCTAACAGGCTTTACCCATGTTACAGAGGTTTCTGAACATAGACTCCACTCACAAACTGGGCACAAAACCCAGTTAGCATGGGCAAATGCCCCTTAGCGCTCATGCTTACATTTGGATATCTGGCCCCAAAAGTCTTATTCTACCAATAGATCTAAGTAAATATAAAGTTGCAAGAATTTGGCTTATTAACTGACAGAGTACATTAAACTACTATGTAGAGCAGTCTGATATTCTTCGTCAGGTTGTAGAGGAACAGATCTACAATACCACTATTTTTGTGATTTGATTCTGTATTGGATTTCCTTAAAAATAAAAATAAAAGTGTGCACCCTACTTTCCTTTGATAAGTGCATGGGTTTATATTTATTAATTTATTGACAGTAATTTTGGACCAGGAAAGACACACTGTGCTGTGACTGCTCATCTCCAGGTGCATCCTGGGGGGTGGATTACATGGGCCTGTTTCATTGACAGGGGGAATGTTGGTTAAGGCCCCATCCAGACTAGATGACTTAAAATGGTTTAAGTCACTTAAACGGTTCAAGTCCATCTAACATGGATTGCATCCACACTACGAGTGGGACTAAATGTGTTCCAAAACCGTGTTAAAGCCTTGAGAGGACCTAGACTTTAACACAGTTTTTAAAACGGATTACAGTAAAGAACCTTGTTACCTGCAAGTCTGGAAATGGAGGCATGGTTCCATCTCTGCTCCTTTCCCAAAGAAAGGGTGTTCGGCAGGCCGCACGGAGCATAATCAGAGCAGCAACTCGGATCCTGCAGCACAGATGCTTCATCCCTGCTGAAACATGGCTGGACTCAATTGAGATGCAGTAACACAGTAAGTGATAAATGTTTTATAAAATGTTACAATTTACCACATTGTAGTCTGGACACAGCCTGTGACACCAGAGAAATTCCCCCCACTCATGTCTGATAAGCATCAGGGGATCTTTAACCTCCACCTGGACAGTGACCAGAGATGGTCAGAAGGAACCTTGGTTTTAACATCTTATCTGAAGGACAGCCTCTCAACAGTGCATTTTAGATATTTCTGATCCTGTTTTCTGTGAAGGCCATTCTATAGGGTCACTAGTTCAGAAGGGCTCAAATAATTACCCACTGCCCTCCATCGCCTGTCTGTGAACAGGACAATGCTACATTTAGGACTGCATCCCCACCCAGCATGACCAGGAAGAGCTGATGCTCTGAGGAGGGGGAAAACAGAAAAAAAAAAACGCACAGACCCGAAAGTGCTGCCAAATGATTGATTTCATATACCATGAATGGGGGATAGCTGCCGGATCCACGGCACTTCGAGGTGCTCTGCCTCTTCATTGGAAGGGGTGTGACTAACCAGTCAAATGTAAATTTAAATAGCCAATACATCTCATTCATTGGTTTACAAAATGCTACTTGCATTTACAGGGATCAGCCTATTACACAGCAATCTATATAGGATTTTTCAAAGGCTGCACATCTAGTAAATTATGCACAGCTTTATAACAATTAATCTACCAGAAGAGGGGGGTGTTAAATTAATCATTAACTATTTAGGACATAGCTAATGTAATAGAGGGAACAATAAAAAAATAGACTCCAAGACTTTTTTTTTATCTTAGAGCATGCCTCAGTACTTTCTCTTCGAGTCTGATATATAAACATCCAGACAGTACAAATTTCTCTCAACATATAACAAATAGTGTCTACATTCGAAGACCGATGGTAATGTTATTATCAGTTACAAATACATTTTTTGTGGTTTTACATTTTTTGTTTATTACTTTGTAAACCATACAGTCCCTGGAGAATATAAAAAGGTAGGTGATGTCCACATTCTGAGTCTACACAGTTCATTACTTTTCATAAAATCAACCTGTAAAAGGGGGTAAACAGGCATAGTTATCTAATTATTTACAATACGATACAAACACAATTAATAACTGGAAAGAGCAGAATTAGAAACATAGACAATGATAGCAGAAAAAGACCAGTGGTCCATCCAGTCTGCCATAGCTCCCTGTCTAATGCTTGGACCTATTGTCCATACTCAGTTCTGGCCTTCCATATCCACCCCTCTATTCCCCTTCCTGTTACTTTCACCCTGAGCAACCACTAAATCCTTCACTCTGTCCCTCTTGCTAGAAACCAATAATGGCTTTTGCACCCACCACCTCAGCTAGTAGACTGTTACATGGTTTCACCACCCTTTCAGTAAAATAATGCTTCCTCATATCCTTCTTGAACCTCCCTCCTGTCAGTTTCCACTCATGCCCTCATGACCTCGATCTCTTACTCATGCTAAATAAGGAATCAGGAACGTGAAGGTCTCTGTCATATTTCCTCTCTCCCATCTGGTCTCCAGTGAGTGCATGTTCAGTGCCTTGAGGCGATCCGCATAAGACCTCCCCTGTTGGTCATTCCATGTTCCCCATCCCAATCTGAGAGTGGTATAAGTCCTAATAAAATCTCATAAATCTTTCTCCAATAGATTTTTTATCTTTCTGGAGTGTGCCATTTTCTCCCTTAATTGCACGTATTAAATGTGCTCCATGATTTCCCCTTATTAAATTAGCCAACATAGTGCCAGGCTTATTCCCCTACTCATAAAAGTGTTTCCACACCAAAAGGCAAGTTTTCTCCGCCTCTCCCATCAATAGATTATTTAATGCCTCCCGTGTTCTTGTCAGTAAATGATGCACATTGTCCCCACCCCCCCGAGCTACCTTTCTTTTTAAAACTCTAAGCCTCTGTTCCAGGTTCATCCTACGTTCCTTAACTTTATTTTTATGATGTGCTACGTAACTGATTATGGCTCCTCTCATAAACACTTTCCCAGCGTCCCATAAGATAGCCTTAGAGGGGTCTGTCTCTAAGTTAGCCTGCACATATTGCTTCCATTGTTCCTACAGATACTCTTTAAATTCTTTATTTGCTAACAAATAATTAGGAAATTTCCATTCTATATGTGGTCATTCTTCCCTCCCCCACCGCACAGTCATTATGACCATAGCAAGGTCAGAAATGTGAATTGGACTATGTCTGATGCAAGTAAGACGAAAGTACCAGCCCCTAAACAGGAATAGATAATCCAATCTAGACCAGGTGTGGTGAGAATGCGAGAAAAAGGTATATTCCCTAGCAGTGGGATTGGCTGTTCACCACCCATCAATAATATCTAAATCAGTCATTCCTGTTAACCAGTCCCGAACAGCCGTTTAGGAGTTCCTTTACCCTCCGAGTGATCTAATATTGGATTAAGCAAGCAGTTCATATCTCCTCCCATTATCAAATTTGGAAATTGTTCTTCAATTAACAAGGCCAGGAGAGCTCTGTAATATAGTGGGTCATGGACAGCCGGTGCATATATGCTCCCAAATGTGACCTGCTCTCATTGTATATTTCCTACAACAAATACATATGTAACCCTTCCTGGTATGCCGTTGCCATCTGACAGCAATACCAGGTGTGCTGGATTCGGGGAGGAATATGTCACTCAGAGCTGGAGTTAGGGTACTCTGCTGAGGGCACCAAGTAACTCCAAACACAGGAAGCAATAACTGTAATGTCCAATACCAGAAGTGGGATTCTAAAGTGTGGCTTTTATTCACATCCAAACAGAATAAACAAAGCATAAATGGACTCCCACTGGGCTACACTCCTGGTAATGCAGAATAAAAGAGACCAGAACACTTCCTCAACACTTTAGCCCTCAGGCTCTGAATCCACTGGGCACACAGCCCAGACTTGCACGCTGCTTTGGGTTACACAGCCCAAACTTGTACACTGTTTAGGGTTTTCCCTGACTTGGCTCCCTTGCCAGCCACTTGGACACCTTCCATACTTCATGGAAACATTTTCTAGTGACTTCCTAAACCACCTAAGAGCACCTCGGCTCCATCAGGGAATCTTCCTTTCAATCCCACGTCTGGGTACTTTCCTCAGGCACTGGCCAAGTACCTGACGGAAAGCAAAAGGTGTCTCAGAGCAAATCCGTAGAGGTGAATTTGGTTACTACTGATAGGGGGTTTCCCACCTCTCGCTCCCACAATTTATACCCGTCCATTTCTCTGGACAGTAATCACCTCATCCTGTAAAGCTTTGCAATGTAGATTCTTGCTAAATGTATTTCACATTCCATCTACTTGTCTTGCTTCCCATTTGTGCTGGACTTGAACATACTTAAATTAAGTGGCATTGTCCATTACTCTAGACCCCCCACAGGTTAAGTAGTCCAATCCCCAATTTCCTTCAACTCTTTGTGCAGGACTTGAACATACTTGAATTAAGTGGCATTGTCCATTACTCTAGACCTCCCACAGATTAAGCAGTCCAATCCCCACTTTCCAACTGTACTTGGCTGTCTTTTCCTGACCCCACAGTAACAGTCCCTTTAGTATCCTTCTGTTCAGGTGAAAAACACTTGGCCCTTTTTCAGAGCAAACTCACCCTTTGGTTGCAGGTGCCCCACAGGCATTTCCTCCACATGGAATTTCTCTCTCAGAGGTTCTGGTGTCTCAGCACAACTTGAACAGGCAGCTTCTTTCCCTTAGCTGGACCCAGGAGGGTTGCCCCTGGAAAACAGGCAAACCCCTTCCCCCCATCCCCTCAGGGATGGGAATCTTGAACCATTGAAAGTGGTCTCCACCACTTCAATTACCAGTTCCTGTGTTCCTCTTCAGGTGGAAACACACACCTTCTCAAAAGTAGCTCTTAAACAGAGCTTAAAGCTCTGAGAGCCTGCACACACTCAGCTACACTACTGTCTCTCACTCAGGCTGCACATAGACTGACTTCAAATTCCCCAACGTTCTACTCTAACCTCCAACTGCAACATTCTAGTGTGGCTTATGCAGCTGTGACAGTTCTAAAATGATGTCATCCCTCAGTCTCAGCTGAGACTGAGAACAGAGTGAGACAGTGTGAAATCCATTTAACTGGAGTTTCACAAGCTGCCTTCCCTACCTACCACTAGGTCTTACTGGGATTCTAGTAACCCTGGGTAATAGGGGAGTCATAGCACCCCTCATCTGGGTCCTTCACCACCCGCTCCATCTGAAATGGCAGTTTCCTGTGTAGGAGAACAGCCACCCCTCACTTATGAGAATTAAAGGAAGCCGCATAGCATTCCCCAACCCAACTCCTCTTCAATTTAACATGTTCTTTCTCTGTAAGGTGGGTCTCCTGAAGGAGGGACACCTGAGTATTTTGTCGCTTCAGGACAAACAGTAGCAGCGTGCATTTAATTGGGGTGGCTATTCCCCTAACATTCCATGAAATTGTCAAATCTTTCAAACTAACCATGATTAAGGCATTGCTACTTCCCCAACCAGTATCCAACATGAATGCCCCCAGACCTCCCACCACCCTGCCCCAAAAATGCTTTCAGATTGGTTATACATTTGGATCTTGAGACTAATATCAAACTACAGAATAACAAACAAACACTAACTATGTACAAGTCTTCCCCCTCCATCCCCCCTCCCTGCCACCCCCACCCCATTGTAACAGTAGCTGCAAAAGCATAGATTTTACACTTCTACCCCATTGTAGGACTGAGACGCCTCCTTCACCCCCCTCCCACCACAAGTTACTTGTCGAGTATAATTTATAACTGCATAAAAGTTCCCCTTCTTCTGAAACCAACTAGGCTATGGATAAAAAGAAAGGCAAGCCAGGACACAGAAGAAAGGGGAGAATAACAAGAATCATTTAGCTCTGCAGCCCTTTTCAGCATATGTTAATTAGCCAGGCGTATTCAACAGGGCAAACAGATAAAGGGCAACACATGTCAAGGATATTTGGCATGGCTCATGGATCAGGCCAGTGCATGCCCGAGCAGAGGGCGCTCAGCGTAAACCACTAAAAGGCGCTGCATCCCCCTCTCCCCGGGGCCGCCTCCTCCCCAACCATTCCCTCATATACCAGTTCTCCCTCCCTCTCAGTTTCCTTAACTTATATGTAGTGGGAGGCATCTAAAATAATACTGTATATTTCCCTTTACTGGCAAGATGCCCCATCAATAAAGGTGAGAGAAAAGAAAACTGTCAGTCCCACAACAGGAGCTGGACACTCCGAGAGTCTCTCTCCTCATATCTACAGTTTCAGCTTTTCAAGAAGAAAAAAAGCAACAAGCAAATTAAAGATGAAGTGGAGAAGGAAACAAAAAAAAAAAACAAGACCTCCCAGAACCAGTATGACAAACAATGACTTTCGGGCTACTCAGGAGGTTACGGTCTCCCCCATCCATCCAAATGCCTCAGATCGGTCCAACTCTATCAATCGCCATCATCCATGGGAAAATAAAAACAACAACAAAAAATACAGCCTGCACAGTTAGTATTCTCATTGTTTCTGGCAGATCCACCACTTCTTATTAGCTCTTTGTACCCATCCATGTTGATAGTAGATGTCCCTCTATCGAGCAGTCCATCTTTTCCCAAACAATCCAAAGTAATCATTTACAGTACCTTGATAAGATATGATGTCCCAAATTCTAGCATGGCTCAAATGATTAGGCCAAGCCTGCAGAAAAGAGAATTCCAAACAGGGAAGAATTAAGCAGTATTACCCCATTTTCTTTTTGAGGTCTCGGACAAACACCTCCACCTTCAGAACCTCCCAGAATGAGTAGACAGCCCCTTCGTATTTAATTTTAAGGGTTGCTGGATACAATATGTAACACTCCACCTTAGCCTCTCGTAACTGCGCCATCACAGGGTTGAAGGCCCGGTGGCGTTTCAACAGCCGAGCAGAGTAGTCTTGAGAGAGCAACAACTTATGTCCTTCGTATTGCAGCCCAGGGTTCTCCCTGTAAGCCTTCAGAATGATCTCCCTATCGGGGTAATTGTGGAACCTCATAATTATTTGTCATGGAAGTTGATTAGATGCAGGCTTGGGCATGACCGCCCTATGGGCCCTCTCGATTTTAAAGCGTCCATTTTTGGGGGAGAGTCTGAGGAGCTCAGGCAGAGTTTTGGCACAAAAGCACATTCAGTTCTTCCATTCCCTCTGGAAGCCCATGAAGCTGCAAATTCAAACAGTGCTGATAATTCTCTTGGTAATCAAAAAGTTCTTTAAATTCCTCCAATTCTCGTTGTAGGGCTATAATTTGTTCTGGCAGAGGAGATGTGGCATCTTCTATATCTGAGATACACTGCTCAGCTTTGTTCAGCCTGGTAGCATGAGTAGCATGCAAGTCCACAAGTTCCTGCAACTTCCGATCAAAATTAGTAGCCAGACTAGTGAGCTTGGGCTCCAGTGTGCCAGAACTTGCTGAGTTACCTCACAGCCTAAGGCGCTGACTTCCACGGCCGAGAGAGAGATATGGCCTGCATTTTCCATCTGCGAGGTCGGCGGTTGCTTTATTCAGATTTTTTCCCGGTGGTTCGCGAGCTTTTGGCCGCAGTAGACACCACATATTCATCCATCCTTAGTTCCTCCACAATTTCCTTATCTCTTGGTGATATTTATTTTCTGTGAAAAAGCAGTTTTAATTGTTTATTTTGCAGTGGTACTAGGATCGAGGGAAAAGTGCGTCTTTAGTCTAGTCGGCTCATTAGCGCCCCCGGAGCAGGAATTTTTAAAACCTTAAAAACCATATCTTAGTTTAGGAATGAAAGAAAATGAAAACAACTCCAGTACCCCCCCCTCACCTTAACCTTCCTCCCCCTCCCTATTGCTCCTTCTCTCCTTACTGACCCCTAGCTAGTCCAGCAAGCCCCTCTGTCCATACACCCTTGCTGTCTATCTGTGCCACCTTTCTCTCCCCATACCCTCACCCCATAACTGCCTCTCCCCTCATTTCCCCCTTCCCAGTTACTGCCTCTCTCTATTTCCCTCCCCTCCCCACTCCTCCCTACCTCCCAACCACTCCCTCACCTTACCTCTTGTGACAAAACTATTCCACTAGCTGGTCTCTCTTTCTCACCTCTTAGCCATTTGTCCTCAGTTTTATTTGCTTAGTATTTTCGAACAGCTAATATAACCTAGCCAATTCAGTTATTTGGTCTGTACATTGGTGTATATAATTATTGTGCCAATTTCTTGTGCCTCCTGTATAAAACCTTAGTTGATTGTACCTGTATTCTGTATTATGTACCTTCTCCTGACATGGAACCTTTGTAAACGAGCTCCAAGATCAAAGGCTGTAACTCCAAGACAATTAAATACAAATAAATAAATACAAAATATATTGAGCATTTTGTCAGAAAAACATTATTGCTGAAAAAACGGTTTACCCATAGTGCTTCAACAGCGCTAGCACCGACATCCCCTACAGTGAAGGCTGCAATGCCGACAGTCAGCATTATAGCCACGGGGATGTCGGCGCACACAATCGGGGGGCTATGCCCCCCGAACAACCCCCCAGGTCTCTAGGATTCTAACTCCGAGTCGGAGTTGGACCGGGGGGGGGAGCAAACACCCAGTGAGGCAGTCCCAATTGGCACACCGACCACCACAGTGAAGGGTGGATTTTGCCCGATTCCTGTCGCTGTGGTGGTCTTCGCTGTACCGGAGTCGCTGTGGTAATGGTATACCCTGAAAAACACTACTTGGCTTAGTTTTCTTTTTCTTTCTTTTATTTTTTGACCCGGAAAGGAGGACTAGGCAATTCTGCCTATTTCCAGCCTTGTCTCAGTGGAGGGGGATACAGATGCAAACTGAAATACTGAACTAGATTAAAGGGAAAGTCCCCACAACCTATTCTCTGTACACCCATATAGTTTGTCGGCATGAAAAATGATTCCCTGTTTTACCGCCCCCCCCATTTCATCTTAATTTAAATTTAAAAGAAGAAGTTACTTCACTTTGTTCTGCTGTGGTTTGAAAACTTGTTTAACTCCATTGCAAAGGTCATGACCCCACTCATGCAAGGCATCATGGAACTTTTGGTGCGTACATGCACAAGTGCTACTGTCAATTCTGTTGTATGTGTGCTGTATGTCTTCTGAAGTCCCTGTATGCTTGTCTTGTGCTGGCCATCAAACTTTTCAAGGTAGGTTTCCTAATGCTTTCTGTTATTTGAAGTGCACCTGAGTTGGAAAAATGCAGTTGGAAGGATGCTGGCACTTGTGACATTTTGTTATTCAACTGATTAATTTGATTACATGGTAGGAGTGCTTTGCATACTCACTGAGCATGAAGTCCCTTTAATGGGCAAATATCCGTTATCAGCGCCTAAGTTTCCTTTTATGAGTCGGGGTCATGACTCTGCAATGGGATCAAACAGGTTTTCACAACATGGCAGAACAGAGTGAAGCAGCTTCATTTAAATGTAAATTAGGATGAAACTAGGGGGATGCAAGATAGAGAATTATTGTTTGTGCCTACAAACTACATAGACATACAGAAAAAAAAAGGTTGAGGGAACCTTCCCTGTAAGTTGTTGGTAGTGTTTTTTTTTTTTTTTTTTTGGTAGTGAATGTGGAAAATTTGGCCAGGACACCAGGGAAATTCCACTATTCCTTTTAATAAATGCCATTAGATTTTTAATGTCCACCTGAACAAGCAGTCGGGACCTTGGTTTAATGTCTCATCCCAAAGAACAGCACCTTAGGAGAGCAGCACCTCCCTCAGGCTGCACTACAGTGTCAGTGTCAGTATTGGTATTTAACCAAAGTTCCTGGTGTGGGGCAAGAACCTACAACCTCCCAATCTCCTGGCCTCAGAGGCAAGTGTGCAGCCTATTAAGCCACTGGCATTGCTAACTAACTGCTGACTAACAAATACTGCTGCTTTAATGAACATCTGATGAGTCACTGAAAATAAGCATGCTAATTCTTTAGTCTCTCTGGTGTCACTTGGAGGAGGGACGTAGCCCTGTATAAACTAGAAAACAGTGCTTGCCAGAGCACGGGAGTATCCAGGAATTTTAAACTTGTATTTGAGAGTTAATGGGACTGTTGTCCCCTCTCCATGTAAAAACAAAGCAAAAGATGTGCTGCCCCGCCACAGAAACATTGCCCCACCCTTCATTTCAGTCAACAATATGTAGTAAGCCAATGATTCTAATAGATTCACAACATTTTATTTTGACTAACACACACACTGCCAATCAGATAGAAGCTGGCTGGAATTTAGTTACAATGTTTAGGATACATTGTGATAAGCTTCTGTATCACATCAAGGTAGTCAACCTGGCAGAGGTCCAAAGGAACAAAATGCAGGTATACCGTTGTTTACTCAATTCCACTACAGTGAATCCATCACATCGACATCAACCCGTTCGACATCCACAGTGTCGAACGAGTTGTTGCAGTGATGTGTGGAGACAGCGACTCCGCTGTAAGTTGCTCTCCCCCCAATCCACCCCCCAAGCTGAGAATCCTTAAATCTGGGGCTGCGGGGGGGGAGGGGGCAAGCCCGCATTAGTACCGAGAAGTGTTGTTTTGGGGCATGGCAGTGTTGGGGATGTCGGCAGCAATGTGTCTCTGTAGGGGATGTCAGCAAAATTTCATTTGCCATGACTTGGTGGAACCCAAACCGCATGGGGTCTGACTGAGGGCATATAGCCCCCCCAACCTCCACTCAATGTGATGATTCACAAATTCACTTGAGTACTTTCTAGCTGCTGGGTAGTCTCCCAGACAGAAGAACGGAAAGGGAACATTTGTGTTTGTTGCCCAGCCTGAGGCTTGTATTGCCCCTGGATTTTCCAGATTTTACTGTACTCCACAAAAAGTACATCAAGTATTTCTGTGGACGCCTATGCACCAGGGCCAGGAGACTGGTGTTAGAATACAGTATTTGGGCACAGCTATGTAGTGAAGTAGCACCTGCCACTCCTTAGGTTATCAAACAGTAGCTCTTTTAGCCTAATCTGAGCTTTTTTGTTTGTTTGTTTGTTTAAAATTTTATTTTTATACAGGTTTATCTGTTGGGAAGTAAATCCCCATTTTCAACAAATACCTGTGGTATCATTACAAAACATCAAAACATAACAAGATACAAACAATACCAAAAACAAGACTTAAAAACAATTACAACCAACATTTAAATAATTAAACAATTCAAGCTTAAAAATGTGCAAATCAGAAATTTCAATAATTTGACAAGACAAGTCATTCCATGATCTAGCTACACTATTCTGTAAAACCATGTCCCCATACGATTTAAATTTTGAATTGTAGGCAATTTTCTTATTGATCTCCTAAACATACCTAAATATTTAGAGTCTGAATTCAAACAAATCAAATATCTCAAAGAATGCATATTTGAATGTATCAAACCATGACATATTGTAAGCCACACAAATTCTCTTCGAGCTGATGGATATAACCATCCAAGTTCTTGATAAACTATACAATGATGAACTCGAGATTTGTTGTTCAATATATAATTCCCAATCTATAATAAGTCTGATCCAACTTTAATAAAGATTTTTATAGGAGTGTTTATATAATGGAAGACCATATTCTAATACTGGTAACAAGAGTTGTTTTATCAACTTAGTCTTTATAGACCTATTCAGACAACCTGACACCCTTCTTAATGCTCCCAATCTTTGATTTACTTTTTTAATTTGTAATAATATATGATCAGAAAAAGAAAAACGATAATCCACCATAACTCCTAAATATTTATAAGTATTAACCTCTTGTACATATGTCCCATCCAGAAAACTAATCTTCAAATCAGTAAAATTCTTAGTGTGAGATCCCACAGAAAAAATCATACTTTGAGTTTCCCCAGAACTTATTAAAAGTCCAGAATCCCTTATCCAAGACTCAATATTAGTAAAGTCTGTCTGAAGTTGCTGTCTCAGATCTCCTGGACCACTAGCAGATGCAACCAAAACTATATCATCTGCATAAAGTCTAACATCAGTATTGACCACATAATCAGGAAGATTATTAATATAAATATTGAATAACACAGGGCCCAAAATTGAGCCCTGAGTACACCTCGATATAAGTCCAGGAGATCGAGACAGCAACACCACAGACCACCCTCTGTTTACGATTCGTTAAGTATGATCTGAACCACTGCAAGGAATTATTATTTATCCCCATAGTCTGTAGTCTTAACAAAAGTGTTTCATGATGTACCAAATCAAATGCTTTACTAAGGTCCACAAACACTGCCCCAGTATAATTACCCTTATTCAAAGATGTTGACACCAGGTTACTAAATTCAAGTAGGGCAGTTTTGTGGACCTACCTTCTCTAAATCCGTGTTGACAGTTAGACAATAACCTAAATAGTCAAGGTGCTGACTAAGCTGATTATTTATCAGCCTTTCCAGCACCTTAGACAAAACAGGGAGCAAAGTAATTGGTCTATAATTAGAAGGAACTGTAAGGTCGCCACCTTTATGAAGAGGAATAATATCACCCATTTTCCAACAGTCAGAAACTGTTGAAGATTGAATACTCAATTATAGAAGTAAGTTATTATAGGGGCTATGATGTCAGACCCCAATTTCAAAATTTTGGATCAATACCATCTATTCCTGCGTTTTGATATTTTTAAATTTCTCAACTCTTTAGTTACTGTACATCTTGTACCCTTATATTTTCAAATTAAAATCTTTATTTTTATTAGCAAAAACTACAGAAGGTGTATCTTCCTGAACAACAGGCTCAAATTAGATGTCTCTATATCTGGTAAATCTCTAAAATAATGATTTAATAAATTTGCTACTTCAAGGGGTTAACTATTAAATTTTCTCCCACTACTAAATTAATAGAAGATTGAATTTTCACTGGATTTTTAAGTTGGAAATAACCTTCCAAAATTTATTTGGATCTTGTGCATTACAAAATGAACTCGAAAAAATTCTTTTTAGCTAATTTAATCTTGTGTTTACAGTTATTTCTCCATCTTTTAAAAAGATCCCAGTCCTTTTCCAATTTAGATTTTTTAGCTTTTTTCCATAACCTTTTTTTAATACGTAAATGGGTTTTCAATTTTTCGTTAAGCCATAATGGGTTTCTAACATTACTACTCTTTTTTATTTTTGGAGCATGGATTTGAATTATATGCAAAAAAGAATCCGTGAATTCTTGAATAGCCAAATTCAAATCTGGTATTAAAACACCCTTGACCAATCAAAATTTTTAAGACAATCCTAAAGATAACTCATTAAAGTGCCTTAAATCACAGATCAAAACTCACAATTATCCTTAACTCTATTTATTTGAATTGACAATTGACATTGAATAGGGTTATGATCCCCCAAATTCAATGGCAATACTTTACAACCTTCAACCTTCAAATCAGATGAAATGAAAAACAAATCTAATATAGCTCCTGTAGTTCTATTATTCAAACATCTTGTTGGATGATGTATCAATTGTTGTAAACCCAATATGTCAAAACTAGATTTAAGTCTTTTACCTCTTATTTGTCCCCAAGCCGCATTAAAATCTCCAGTTAGCACCACACTTTGGTCTTTCAATATTTCCAAAAGGGTGTCAGCTAGAGTATCAAATGTAGTTACTTTAGTTTTAGGAGGTACATAAAAAACACCCACTATCAATTTTAATTTCAACAACATAATAATCAAACAATCTATCCCTTCCACACTTTTCCCAAATAAAATCTGGTATGAACCCAAAGAATGCTTTAAATAAAACAATACTCCACCACCCCTTTTACCCCTATCCTGCCTTATCAAATTATACCCTGCTAGTTCCACTTCCTCATTAACAATACCAGAATGTAACCACGTCTCTGAAATTGCTAAAACATCATAAGATGACTCTGAAGCCCAAACCCTATATTCATCAATTTTACAAACAAGACTTCTAACATTTTCATGTATAATTGTGAAGCCAAGTTGTTTCCAGGTCCAGGATTTACTTCAACATCACCACATTGTATCAGGAGAATGGAACAAAACAAACTCATAGTCTTATTATCCAACGTATTAAAAGAGCCTTTTAAGATTTAATGAATTTAAATATTCTTTTTGGAAGTTTGTAAAAGAATTCCGTCTCCTAAGTGAGTGATGGAAATCCTGATAATACCCACCCATAGACACAAGTATTGATCCTTTACATACAACATCACAATTTACATCAGAAATATATAAACTAAGTAACCACAGACCCATTAATAGCCAACCCCCTGAAATGCCAAATAAATGCATCATTCAGATATTATAAACCTAATAACTAATCTAATCAGACTCAAATAAATACTTATCAACTTTTCCTTCACAGTGGTATCGCCGCCACTCCGGCCTTCATGGTTAGCATCGTCAGTGGCACAAGCTTTAATTGCAATCAACCCCAGCTGTCGGCAGTCCCCAATCGCTATTACACTGTTCAGGAAAATAAAAATATTGCCAACAGAGTCCCGGTCACACAAACTGCCCGTGGAATACAGAACTTTTTACACACAAAAGGTTTTTGTGTTCCTTATTCTGTTTCTTCTTCTCTGGTCAGCCCTAATCTTCTCAGCACCCCAGTGCCCTCACCCTGATATCCACCAGCACTTACTGACATCCGTCTTTACCCAAGGTTTGCCTCCCCCCCCGGTGAGGTCAGTGGGGTTCCCCAACCCTCGCCATGGTTCAGATCTAGTTCTCTCCAGCATGCCTAACTGGTCAGGTACAGGGCCAGTAGGCACTTGGTGCCATCTTGCTGCTGACTTTTCCTCCTCACTAGCCCCTGGGAGGTGTGGCATGCAGTGACATCATGATGCATGCCACACGCTCCCACGTGACATGCATCATCTGTCACACACACCCCCCAACATGACAGCCCGTGCTGCCTTATCACCAGCTCCTGCTAGGGGCCAGGCAAATGTCAGGCTCTACCCACCCTCCCCCTCCAGAGGAAGAGGAGAGCAGTCCTACGGATGTTCAATCCTCCTCCCCCTGCCTACCCTCCAGTGCCCTGAGTTTGCTTTCAAACCCAGGTTTTCAGAGTCGCAAATGGTAGCGCTACACTGTGTGATAGTCTGAGCTTTAACAGGGGGCAGTTTAGATTGTGGGGGGAAGTGATTCCCCCTTGACAGAATTTGAGTACGAGGTGAGGGGGGGCACCAGAGTATTAATAATAGAACTGTACCAATGAGCCACAACACAAAGAAAAATATTTTTAAAAAGACATACACACGACAAATTGGGTCACAGCATATCTGGAATGGCGCTTCTCTGTTAGCCCATGTTTTAGCAAACTAGTCCAGATGATAAATGAGCAGAGTGCTGACATGGACACTGACAGAAGTACTGAACTTTCAAGGTGTCTTCCACCTTGGCAGTTTAGATAAGAGTTTTTGGAACACAGTGCGTCTCTGCAGAAATGGTCAGTGTCTAATTTTTGCTTTAGCTACTAGTTTCTGTCAGTGAGGCATGCCAGCACAAACAGGACATGCTGTCTCAGCGAGAGGACACAGATGTGCAGTCAGTACACTTGTCTCTTCTGAAATTGATTTATTCTCAGCGCAGCTAATTGTATGTTTGCACTGGCCTGTCTACTTATTTGGAGTATGGATTTATAGTTGATATTTTGTATCTGATGTGTCAAACCCCTGCTCTTGTTGCAAATGTAATGAATAGGCACTTTTTAATTTTAGTGTCTGTCTCTCTCTCTTGATCTCGCCTGTTTCTCTCTCTCTCTCTCCATGTATTAGAGACAGAGTCATTTACTGAATTGAGGAACGTAATTGCTTGTTCATTTAGTAATGCTTGTCATTGTTTTTTAATGTGTAATTCCTGTGTCAGTATTTTGGGCTATGCAAGTTATTAGCAGGTTGTCCTTTTGAGGATCATTTGGTATTGGCCTTCCTAGATAACAGGTTAGTCCACAGTGGAACATTATGTTTGCCACTTGTACCACAGCACTTTAAATGCTATACCCTTTTAAATTAACCCTTTACATGATAAACTGTTTTCTCTCTGAGTTCAACTGCTTCTTTAGTGCTTCAGAGAGTTGCTGCGATTACATGGAGAACTATGACAACTGCTTTCCCATTGGTTAAAGTTTGTTGTTCTTTTTTTTTCTCCCCAGCACTCCCTACTGGTCCACATCAGTCCTTGCCACTCTGCTGAGTCCCGTCACCCACCACCTCTGGGAGTTATCTTTCCTTCCCTTGTCCCCCCATGGGTAACTCCCCAAGGAAAGGGCTGCTAGGGGGCCTCCCCTATACCCCCAGCAGAGTTTAAATGCTGTCCAAGGATTGATAGCCCATTCGGCAGTGCGGGATCTGCGGCAGGTGGTGGATAGCATACTGGGTGGTCAGAGTTTTTTCACTTGTTCTGTACCCTAATCTGTGAACATTGCAGATGCATCTATCTGACATATGTGTGCACACACAGGATATGCAGTGTGTGTCAGAACTGCAACGTTCCCCTCCTTCAGTTGCTGACTGCCACTTGCACTGCCAACTGTGGTAACCAGGTGACCGTACTGCAGCGGAGACCAGGAGCCCTCCCTCCGTGAGGAGGCGAGTGTCCACTGAGATGCTCTGCCATCCTCCCCAGCTGGCCCTCCAACAACCCAGGCTCATTCCTGAACCTGGGTCACTGGTGTTACAAGTGGTAGTGCTACTGCTGTGCCGATGGGCTGGCTTTAAGTTTGTTATTTTGACGTACAAACTGCAGTTGCTCAGAATCTGCCAAACGGAATCAGATTCATCAGATGTAGATCCAGTTTTCGGAATTAAGATTTTCAGAACTGCAGTCCAAAAATCCTAATTTCTAAAAATAATTCTAAAACGTATTTTTACATAAGAGTTTAGGATTTAGGATTCCGAATCCGATTCTGGTTTTGTAGTCCTTTTAGGAGGTTTTTTTTTTTTACTTTATAATTTTTTATTGCGTTTCATTAAAATCATAATAAAAAGTAAACATAAACAAATACATGAATGATACGGTTTTGCATTGCTAAGAAGTATTTAAGAAAAAAGTCACATATGTCTATAGGGGAAAATTAAAAATTCTCCCCGGCTATCTACTTGCATATATTGAAAGTGTAATCAAAGAGTTTCTAATGCTTTAAAGGAAAAAGAACCTCTCGTGCATTGTAGTTTGTTTGTGACAAATCACATTAGTCAACTGTCTCTAACATACAGATTTCGCAAACAATTGCAAGTGAGACGTAAACTTTTTTTCACTTAACAGTTTTCAAAAAAGGTTTCCAGATATCTTCAAACATGGAGAGTTTGTTATTTTCTATATATTATGGGGGCACAGTAGGGCCCCTGTATTTAGGATTGAATACAGTGCTCGACGTTAAACCCCTAATTTGCACTTCAGTACCTTTGGCAGCATTCAACAGGATAGCTCAAAACTTTGCATGTGCAGTTACACTGCCATCACCTCAACATGTGAAAAGTTTGATGATGGCACCTTGTGCGGTTTCTGAGATCTGAATACCCCTTATTTTTTTAAAGTGTCACTTTTTTCCTGTATTTAATATGTTTTTTTTTTGTTTGTTTGTTTGTTTTGCTGTCATGTACAGTCTAGACAGTACTGAATTTCTCCACAAAACTTTCAGGGTAGAAGCTGCCTGTGCCGAGGTAGTTCCTTTCAAAAGTTTTGTGAAAAAATATTACACTGTTCCAGACTTATAAGGATTTAAAGTTTGGTTTTGGATAATTGTCTGGTGCAAACCAAAAACATCTTGGTTTGTGACACCATTTTTGGTTCACATCACTGAGGTGTCACAAACTGAAAATGCTCTTCATGAACCAAACATTTCTTTTTTGGTTTGTGACAGCTGCCATCTTGATTCTTCATTTTGGTTACCACAAAAATATGAAAACCCATATAACTGGACACTTTGAGAAAAAACAAAGAAATGGATCTTGCCAAATGTGACCTTCTAAGGAAGATTCTGATGTTTGTTTTTCCAAAATGTGCCAGAAATAGCATTATCGGACCTTGGGATTATCTTCATCCCATTTTTGATTTGACAGACTTTTTTTGATTCAAACTGAATTATTTTCAGTTTGTGAACTAAAAATTTCAGTTTACAAACCAAACATTTTGGTGCGAACCGAAAATTCCAGCTCACAAACTGAAAATTTTGGAGCAGCCAAAAATGTTGGTTCAGAGCCCGAATATTTTGGTTTGAACTGAAAATTAGGGTTAGCTAAGCAAAAATGTTTTAGTTTGATCTAAAAGTAGTCCTCAGTGACTGCAGTTACTGCTAGCAAGCAAAACTGTCCTCTTGTCCCCCAACAAATGTCCCCTTTGTTCTGTAGCTCCCATTCTGAATCTCAGTTTTCACTTACACGTCCCAAGTAACCATATAGTGAAGATAAGTCTATTTTTCATGGGGCCCAGAGGGCCCTGCACTCATATCTGCATAGAAGCATGGGGCCTAAAAGGCCCGGCACTTCTGTGAAAACAATGAGCTTTGGCCCTGCACATCTGCATCTGACTAAAGTGTGTAAGGGAGGAAGGGGAGGAGGGTAGTATGGAGTCACTTTGGATGCAAATCCAGGATTCCAAGAATAGGATTCTCAAAATGGGAGTGGTGTACAGGCCACCATCTCAGATGGAGGAGTTAGAATGGGAACTAATGGGACAGATCATGAGGACCTGTGAGAAGGGTAGTGTGATGATTGTGGGGGACTTCAACATGCCAGGAGTGGACTGGAGTGCCCCAACAACCAGGACTAGAAGGGAGCAGGTACTACTGGATGCCTTCCAGGACAGCTTCCTGCTGCAAATGATCAGTGAACCAACCAGGTTAGGGAATACCCTTGACCTTGTGCTGGCAAATGGGGAGTTTGTGAGAGAACTTACAGTGGAAGAACCACTGTCAGGGAGTGACCACCACTCAGTATGGCTCACACTGGATATGGGCAAAGAAGGTGTGGAATCTGGCACAAGAGTGCTGGACTTCAGGATGGATGACTTTGGGAGGATGGGGGAAGTGGTAAAAGGGTATCTGGTCAGAATTCAACCTAGTATAGGCACTAACCAGAGGTGGGAGCTCACAGCTGGGGATAGTGGAGGCAATCAAAACCTGCTGCAAGGCCCAGAGCAAGAAGGTTAGGGCTAAGAAACCAAGCTGGTTGAGCAAGGAGGCCATGGAAAAGGTAAGGAGGAAAAGAGCTGCCTTTAGGAGGTACAAGAAAACAGGGAGAGGGGAGGAGAGGGAGGAGTACCTGATGGAATTGAAGGAGGTGACACGGGCAGTAAGGGGAGCCAAGGCATCTATGGAGCTCAGGCTGGCACAAGGCATTAAGAAGGGGGAGAAGGACTTCTTTAGGTACATCAGGGAGAAAAGGAGCTGTAAGGAACACATAGCAAGGATTAGGAAGGGGGGTTGGGTGGAAGCAGGGTGCAATAAGGCAGAAATGCTAAATGATTACTTCTGCTCGGTATTTACTAAGAAGAAGAGGGGGGTGATACCCAAGGGGGAGGAATGGCAGAAACAGGGAGGAGGGGTGACAGACATGGAAATCATGGAGAGCAGAGTTCGGGAGGGTTTGAAGGCACTGAGGGTGGACAAGGCGCCAGGCCCAGATGGCATCCATCCCAGGGTACTGAAAAGCTGGCAGAGGTCCTTGCAGGACCTTTGGCAGACCTATTTAATGCCTCACTACACTCCAGGGTGTGTACCTCAGGACTGGAGGATGGCTCATGTGGTGCCCCTTCACAGAGTGGCCCAAGGATGAACTGGGGAACTACAGACCGGTGAGCCTCACATCCATCATGGGTAAGCTGATGGAGACTATCCTGAAGGAGAGGCTGGTGGCCCTCCTAGAGGTCAAAGGACTACAGGACAGCAGACAGCATGGCTTCATATGTGGCAGATCCTGCCAAACCAACCTGGTGGAGTTCTATGACTGCGTAACTAGGCAACTGGACAGGGGCCATGCAGTGGATGTTCTGTATCTGGACTTCAGTAAGGCATTTGACTTGGTGCCACATGGGAGGCTGGGAAGTAAGTTAGAAGGCACAGGGGCAGGTGCCAGGCTGGTGAGATGGGTAGGGAACTGACTTCAGGGAAGGCAACAGAGGGTGGTGGTGGTGGGTGGGGAGCTCTCACACCCAAGGGTAGTGACGAGCGGTGTTCCACAGGGCTCGGTGTTGGGATCAGTGTTGTTTGGGATATTTATTGCAGACATATCATTGGACATCAAGAGCAAGATCAGTCTGTTTGCTGATGACACCAAGATGGGAGCGGTGGTGGATGACCTAGGGGGATGGCAGAGGTTGCATGATGATCTGGCAAAGCTTGAAACCTGGTCAGACACCTGACAACTGTGGTTTAATGCCAAAAAGTGCAAGGTGCTGCATTTTGGGGTGAAGAACCCAAGGAGGAGTTACCAGCTGGGGGAGTGCAGCTAGCCCAGACAGAGGAGGAGGAGAAGGATCTGGGGGTGCTCATTACAGGGTCAATGAATAACTCAGCACAATGTAGGAAGGCAGCTGCAAAGGCCAACAAAATGCTGGGTTGCATTGCCAGGGGTATATCCTCGAGGAGGGAAGAGGTGATTTTGCCACTGTATAGGTCATTAGTTAGACCACACCTGGAGTACCGTGTGCAGTACTGGCACCCGTATCTGAAGAGGGACATTAAGTTACTGGAGGGGGTGCAGTGCAGGGTGACAAAGATGATCAAGGGGCTAGGGGACTTGTCGTAAGAGAGGAGGCTGAGGGAGTTCAACATGTACTCGCTGGAGGAGAGGAGGGACAGGGGGGACATGATTGAAACCTTTAAGTACATGAAAGGAATAAACAAGATGGGTACAGAGGGGCTGTTTAAAGTAAGGGAGGGGAGGGACACCAGGAGCCATGATATGAGACTGGAGGGAGGAAGGTTCAGGAGGGAGATGAGGAGACACTTTTTTACAGAGAAAGTGGTAGCTGGGTGGAATGTGTTACCTGCAGATGTGGTATCCAGTAGAACAGTGGACTGCTTCAAAAGGGGATAGACCAGGATGGGGGTGGGGTCAATGGAGGGAAAGGGTGAAAGGGAGGGGCAGCTGCAGAATAAGGGGTGCTAGCTGCACATTCGGGCAGACTTGATAGACCTCTAGGCCTTTGTCTGCTGGCAAATTTAGTATGTTCGTATTTTCATACACAGAAGCATAGGGGTCAAAGGGCCCCTGTGGTTCTGCAGCCTCCTAGACAGCTCCACAAATTCTTTGCATTCACAGGCAGATGAATATTTCAGTTTGCATACATACTCTTCTCTTGGTACTGGACCCAGAGGGCCCTGTGCATCTGCATCTGTTAATGAAGGGACTTGCTTGAATGAAGATGCAATTTCACTATCTCAAAAAGAAAAGAAATTCATTGCAAGAAAACAGCATTAATGCACAGTTAGGGATCAGCTTAATGCCACAAAAGTAGAAAAATATGGAATTAGGGTTTTGAACTGTTACTCCTCACCTGCGTATGTCAACAGCTTATGTGCCTTTCCTGCTCCTCCCTTGGACATAACAGCAACTAGCATTTTATCCCATTCAGATATTTTGGGGTATTGGTTTCTAAGATTAGTGAATTCTCTATTGTTTCCTTAATTGGAGAAATATCCAAAGGTATCTCTGTCTACCTCATAGACCCTTCTTAAATCTGCAGGGGCATACTTTCCACTGGAGGTGCCTTGTTTGTAACATGTTTTTTGACATATTTACACACCCAATATTTACATACCCGGTTTTCAAAGACTGGTGCAAACCACACCAAAAGAGGCTTGCGCTGATTGCCAGTGTGCCAGGGACCCCGTGCCCAATTCTGTGTCATGTAGGGTCCCAGAGGTGAAGTCCCATGGCTTGTGGAAACCTTAGCCATGTGCCAAACAGAGGGAGCATCCGGACAGATTGCCACAATCGGTGGGCAGCCATGCAGCTATGTAAATTAGCATTCCCTGGTGGCTGAGCGCCCGCCCAACCCTCATAACATGTAAATATTCCCTGGTGGTGTAGTGGACCCCCACCCAGTCCCTGTATCATTTAAATATTCTCTGGTGGTCTAGCGGACTCCCCCCTGCTTGATCCCCATATCATTTAAATATTGCCTGGTGGTCTAGCAGACTGCCCTGACCCCGAACCCCCTGTTATGTCATATGGAAACTTCCCTGGTGGTCTAGTGCACCTAGCCCCTCCTCACCCTGGAAGGCAGTGCCCACAGGCCTGCTCCCCCAATCTGGAAACTAAGCCAGCAACTGGCACAGCCCACTGCTCACCACCTTGGCCGGCCACCGACTGAGCTCCCAGTGAGCACGTACTGTATACAGTATGTGCTCAGTGATTGACAACCTACTGAGCTGTCAGTCAGTGAGCACACACTGAATACAGTATGTGTTCATTGAGAGTTGTCAGCTGCTGGCCATGGTGGTGAGCGTTGGGCTGCGCCAGTTGCTGGCTTTGTTTTGAGATGCAGGGAGCAGGGTGGTGGGGCACTGCCATCCAGAGTGGGAGTCCACTAGACCACCAGGGCAGTTTTCATATGACATAATGGGGGATTGGGGCTTAGGGGGATCCTCTAGACCACTAAGGATGGTTTACATATTCATAACAGGGGATCAGGGCTGGGGCAGTCTGCTAGACCACCAGGGAATAGTGATATAACATGGAGATCGGGCAGGGGGATCCACTAGACCACCAGGGACTTATTTTAATAAAAAGTGGATCGGGGCTGGGGAGGGGGGACCACAGCACATTGCCGCAAAGTGCTCAGGTCTCCCAGAGGACATATTTCTATTTCTAAGTACCCTTAGACCAGCCCTGGAACTGTAGTGGGACCATTGTGCATTCAGGCCAAAGCTACTGGGGCATGAGGTACAGACCCCTTCAGCTGTGCTGAGATTCCTGTGCTACAGCAAGAAGGAGATAGTCTGCCACCTGACTTGGCAGAAAATGATTGTCCTATACAATGATACCAGGGTCTTTACTGATAATGACTACTCAGCCACTGTCATGTCCAAGCAATGCTCCTATGCGCCAGTCCTGAAAGCTTTGAAAGCCAAGGACCTTCACTTTCGCATGCCTTATCCTGCTAAGCTGCTTGTTTATTTTTCTGAAGGGCCCTTAGTTTGACTTGGCAGGCACAGCAATCAAGGAACTGCAAAAACGTAGCATACCCATACCATCTCAACCACAGCACCCACAACACCCACAGCCCTCCCTTGGCCCTCAAGCTCTCACAGCAAGCATGGAGCAAAGTGCAGAAAAAGAATCAAAAGGCACTTAGGAAGCAGCAGTCAGTAGATGCCATGCATGATATTATTCAGCACCTGAAAATGACTACCACTGGCAAAAAACGTGGCCGCTGCCACCACCAACCTTTCAACTTGAACTGCACACTAGGACTCTCAGGGGAGTTTTGAACATCTTCTAATGGTCTCCCCTCCATCCCTTCTCCCCTGGACCCTCCATCTTTGTCCCCTTTTTGCCCCCATCACTCCCCCGACCTGTGTGCCAGTGTTTTAATGAAACACTGTATCATTATAATGGTAAATTTGTACATGTTCCTGTGCTTTCTGCTCTCATGTTGGGCCCGCCGACAGCTATAGAATGGGGTAAGTGCACTTCAGAAGCCTGACGGTAGTTTTTCCCACTTGCATGGCTTACTTCCCTCAACCTGTGAGTAGCTCCAAGGGGGATAGAGGTATCGGTACACCTGTGTTGACCCACTCACCCAAGTTGCAGTCACAGCCTCCAGGCCCATGTGCAGAGCGGCCATACTGCGGCTGCATGTGTGCCATCCTTAACAGCATTCAGCAACTGATAACGGTGACAGTGCATGAAACGGTCTTTGGCTCTGAAGACCTCCAGCCCTTCCTACTTTCTGGGAGCAAGCCCTCAGTATATTGACATGAGAATTAGTACACAGGGCTCTGAGTGTTTTACTAGCTTGTGGGATTCACCAGAGGGGGGGATTTGTGGGTGGGAGTTGGAAGTCTCCTGGAGCCTGGGGGGTATGGAGAAGACTCTCTCCCTCTGGGGAGGCTGAGCTATGCCAGCCTTTCCAGGGATTCCTCTCCATGTTAAATACCTGTCGGTGATGGAGGTCTGGACATCACATATGTCATCACCTGTTTCAGACTTAAATGTGATTTAAAAAAAATGGCAGGTCACCTCCTCCACTCCAGCACCAAGGTAGCTGAGAATCAATTTTGCGTTGTATGCTAAATCATCACATTATTATAAGGACCTTTTTCGTGAATTTCAAACCATCCAGATGAAAAAAAGCAGCTGGCACGGAAAGTAATAGTTCTGAATCCTTTTTATCTCAGCACATAAAATGCAATCTTATTAATAAATCAGCAGCAGTCTTATAAATATTGCACAAAAAATCAACACAATTGGTTTTACAGTAACTGAAACATTTTGCTTCAGGTATACATTCATAGGCACATTTTACAGTGTTGTAAATGACCCAAGCAGTATTCAGCAATGCATTTGTATATTGTTTTTGTAGGTTGCAAATGAATTTGTTCCAGTATTGCCAGCTGTTAATATGCATTGTGCTCGTGCAAAGCCGTTTTAATAAGCTTAAAGAGTTCCAGTCCAATATATATTGCACTGAACATTCCAGAAAAAAGCTCAACAAAGTTCAAAGAGCTATGTAAGAAGAACATCATTTTGCTGCAAACTGTAGATTTAAATTAAATGCAGGCTAGGTATTTTCTCCATAAAATATTGCTGGGAGCAAGAATTGGTTAAATCACAATAACTTGACATTCTGACACCTCTGTGTGTGCTAATATTGTGCTCGGAAAAAAGTCAGTGGAAACGAAAATGAATAGAGGCACCAAGATTACATGACTCTTGCATACAGCAGGGAAAGCAGCCGAAAATGGAATAATTCAAAAAGTATCTTTTTCTCGGCACTTAGGTGCTAGACTTAAATCTGAGATGAGCAGAGAATGCTTTTGCTAAAACATGCTGGAATTCAGCTTTGTAGGTAATTGAGAATGAAACAGATCTCGGAGTTCAAAAACTTGTACAATAAACACTCCATAATTTGAAAGGGCTTTAAATGCAGCCTGTTAAGAAAAAAACAGCCCAGCTGAAAACAGATACGCACAGAGTTAGAGGTCTTGTAGTCTAGAGGAAGCTCAAAAACAGGCCACTGTCACTTTAACTATGTACATCTGAAACAGACCAAGTGTTAATTAGAAACAGGGAGGGGTTTACCTCCGTATGTTGTGATTTACCTCACCACTAGGAACTGCACTTTAACTTGTTCAGGGCATAAATAATAAACCAGAATATCAGAATAATTTGTATGTTAGAGCCCAACTAAGCAATACATATGTTTTTTATTTATGAATTTTATTTGCATTTTGATGACCAGGTAGGCCCACTGAGACAAAGAAGTCTCTTTTTCAGGGGCAACCCAGAATTCATTATATACAGTAGGTGAATGATTATACATACAGATTCAAAAACATCATATACAAATGCAACATGAAGAGATTATAACAAATTAGTTACAAATAGTGGTTGAGACTCTTACATGCATTAACTGTACATTATAAACAACCAAGAGTGCAGTAGATAAAGACAACAGTGAAGATAAAAATATGGTCCGCATAGGTTGTTAACCATGCAAGTTACCATACAGTGCACAGTGTATAAAGGGTCACTCAAGCTTCATGAATGGAATTTAGTGAGAACAGTTACAAGGGGGTGCAACCAAGAGAAGGGGTTTTAGCCTCTTTTTGAACTGTGCTGAAGAGGGGCAAGCAAGAACCTCTGGGGGCAATGAATTCCATAGATGAGGGGTGGCAAAGGAAAAGAATCTCCTTCAGAGTGCACACCGCACTCTGGGGATGTTTAACACTGGGAGGACTACAGATCTCAGGGGCTGGATGAATTGCTTAAAGGAGAAGTCCACCCAGAATGTGCAAAAACATATGTCATGTAGAGTGCTTTGATATGTATGTTAAGTCCTAGTGTGTCCTTCCCTCTGTCTGCTATTAGGAGTTTTTCCTAAATTAGCCTGCTAGCTGTATGGTAGTTTTACGACCCCTGGGGATCTCCATCACAAATAGGTTTATTGGCTTTATTTCTCCTACGATGCACCCTGGTTCATGTGACAGTGATGTAGCTATGCCCCTAGATTTAGCAAGGTCTGTCACAGCTCAGCCACAAAGATAATACTTCTTTCAGAGAAGAAGTCACATTGCTACATTTTAGGTGAGTGTAATCATTATTATTTTTGATATTAGTACCTTGTCCTGCTATGTTACAACCTATAAGGTGATGTTCAATTTTTGCTACTTATTACTGGTGCAAAAACTGAAAGTGACTGAGAGAAATAGAGTAAACAGGGACATGATTCACACACACACTCACACACACACACACACACACACACACACACACACACACAGCAGAGCATAGCAGGACAAGGTACTGATATCAAAAAATAATAATGACTACACTCACCCAAAATCTAGCAGTTTGTCTTTTCTGGAAGAAGTATTTTCTCTGTGGCTGAGCTGTGACAGACCCTGTAACAAGACACTGACTTACTGCAGGGGCAATTAGACATCACACCAAAGGGCACTCTGGGAATACTAGAGGCCATAAAAGAAACCAGAATGGCAACCTCCAAGGGCAATAAAACAGTTAGGGAAAGCTAGAAAAAACACCTCTCACAGCCAGAGGAAAAGAAAATGCTGGGAACTGGTTAGAACACAGAAAAAAAGACTACTACATATCTTTTTCTGATTTTAACATGGAGTTTTCCTTTAAAGAGCTACTGACACCTTAGAGAAAACTTTGAAAAACATAATAATTAGGTGCAATTCAGCTTGCATTCCATATATATTTTACATATTTCTCTTTCCTGTTATTACTGAGTAAATTTGTATGAATACATGATGGTTATCCCTTAGAGTTCCCTTAGAGTTTATCTGCCTCTGTAGCTTACTCCCTACTTCAAGTCATAATCCTGTGTTGTGACATCACAATCTGTTGCCATGGGAGTAACTGTGATATCAAAAGCAGTGCATTATGAACTCAGTTAGGGAGAAGGCAACAAGACTAGATGAACTCTTCAAAAGTGAAAATCCTGTTTTTATGCAAATGACCTCAGTAATAAATAATGGGGAGGAGGAGGAGTACAAAACTGATATGAAATACAAGCTGAGCCATGTCTAAATATAATGTTTTGTTAAAGTTCTCCTGAAGGTGTCAGCTGCTCTTTAAGTTGAAGTATATGAATGATACTGGGTGGAGAGAGAGGGGTTACAATAACTTAAAGGTCAGGCAATATAGGGGATAATACATTCTGTTTTCAAAAGATGGCCACTCTAGGGTGGCAAGAACTGAACAGTGGTAGGCTCTGGAGTGGGCACCAACTGCAAAGTGCCCTATCCTGCGATACAGTGATTTGAACCAATTGTAGCACTGGGGCACTGTAAGAGAAAAGGGGTAGGAGGGCACTGCTGACGATGGCTATTCGGGCTTCTCTTGAGAGGAAAGGGGAGAGTCGGTAAAGTAGTTCAACTTTTAGATTTAGAGTTTTAATCAGGGCATCCACTTGAGGTTCAAAGGTCATTGTTTGGTCCAGCACCTCTCCCAGGTGTTTAAAGGATTGAACCACCTCTACGTTGGCTCCAGGTGGGTAGTAATTTTAAGTAGGGATCGTCTGTCAAGGCCTAGATTGTTGTGAACGAAGAGCATAGCTTTTGTTTTTTTTTGGCGTTAAGAACTAATTTGTTATCCAGAAACCATCTGTCTAGAGTGTGGAAGTCATTTTCCAGGTGAAAATTGATCCAGTGTAGATCGGTAGAGGACCTATAGACTATGGCATCATCAGCATATAACTGCACTAATGCACCATTGCAATTAAGGGTAGGTCAAGAATGTACAAGGAGAAGAGAAGGGGCCGAGCATAGACCCTTGGGGTACCCCGTTAGTGATCGGCCTAAAGGGATGAGACATTTCCAAGCCACTTGACACCCTGTTTCTGCTCAGTCAAGTAATGCAGAAACCAACAGCAGGAGAGAGAATCTAGACCAAAACACTGTAGTCTGGTAAATAGCAGTTAGTGATTGACCAGATAGAACACTTTAGTTAGGTCAACAAAGATTATTCCAGTAGCCATTCCAATATCCATGGCGTTGATAATATGAGTGGTGACGCATACCAGGGCCATATCAGTGCCATGGTTTTTGCAAAGGCTGTATTGTGCTTTGGTAAGGGAGTGGTTGTGTTCAAGGAATGCTAGGAGTTGATTGTATAACAGCTTCTCCTGAATTTTGGCGACAGCATGAAGAAGGGAAATTGGCCTGTAGTTTTCAGTTTCTGCCCCCCTCTTTGTGTATAAGCACCATGACAGCCACTTTCTACTTATCAGGGACCATGCCCGTTAAGAGGGATCTGTTAATGAGATGCATCATCTGGATGGCAATGACCGGGGCAGCAATTCTCAAAAAGCTCGGTTCAAGGGTATCACAACCCACGGAGCCTTCGCATTTTAAACTTTTAACCTGTTTGAGGACTTCCTTCCTGGTTACTAGCCTAAGATGAAATTTCTGCTGTGCTACCCAGTCAAGTGTCTGTTGTGGTGGGGACGATCTGGGGTAGACACAGATGGTGTTTGGAGGGCCTCGAGTCTATCAAGGTGAGTGAAAATGTTGTTAAAGCCATTGGCAATGCCTTGGGGGTCTGATAGAACTTGGTCATCGGTGTAAATTTTGGGGGGGGACAGTAGACCTGCCCTTGAGTAATTGATTTATCTGGGACTAGACATTTTTGGGTTAAGAGAGGTTTTGAGTTGAAGGGACTGCAGGTATGACCGCAAGGCACTCCTTGGATTACACTTGCAAGTATTCCTGAGACACCAATAGTCTTGCCAATCTGAGGGTTGGCCAGATTGTTTATATTTCACCCCAGGCCTTATCCTTGAGTCGTAGGGCTTTCCTGAGGTCACTGTTGCTCCATGTGGTACAGAAACCCTTGGCCCTACATCGTCTAATGGGGGCACCTGCACTAGTGAATTTATGTATAAAGAAGTCTAAAGCCTGGTCCACAATGTACTTGAAGTTCCAGAGAGTAGAGCAGAACAGGTAGAACCAGCAAATTGTCTTTCAAAATTGACAGTGAATAATCCCAGGATGCAAAAACTCTCAGGAAACTCTTAGTAGTGGTTCAAAAAGATTATATCTTAGGCCAGTACCAGGCTTGTTTTACCAAAGTTTGTACACAAGAGACAAGTTACAGAGATATAGCCACTGTGTGTACAAGATCTAAGTCAGCAAAACTGTTGACAAGACCATCAAGAGATGTGAGGGCAGCGTAATTCATGTTGAAATTTCAGGCATATCCCTTCATCAGACCAGCTGATGTGCATGCCTGCCCAAACTTATATCAGAAGTGGTGGGTGCATGCACAAACAAAATCCAGTGATAGCAAAAATGAAGGTGAAGGAGTAAGTAGTGATCAGTGCTATGGGACCAAGAGGTGCATGCACAGAAGCCATATAAGAGGTGACAGACTACAGAAAGAAAAGCTTGAAAAGCTGTAACAAGGCAAGAGACAAAGTAACATAGAAACATAGAGGTTGACGGCAGATAAGGACCGCAAGGCCCATCCAGTCTGCCCATTTCTTTTTCTACCTTATAAATGTGCCATCGGCCTTTGCTCTGTCAGTGGCCTATCTATTCATACTCATCTGTATTGCTCCCTTATGCCTATCCCACGCCTGTTTGAAGCTCTGCACTGTATTCATAGCCACCACTTCCTGAGGTAGGCCATTCCATGCATCCACCACTCTTTCTGTGAAAAAGAATTTCCTCGCATTCCCCCTTAATCGGCCTCCCTCTAATCTCATGCTGTGTCCTCTTGTCCTGCTATTTTTCTTATATTTAAACATCTTTCACCTTGTTAATGCCCTTAAGGTGTTTGAATGTTTCGATCATATCACCTCTCTCCCTCCTTTGCTCAAGGGTATACATATTGAGCTCCATTAATCTGTCCTCATACGTCTTCTGATGCAGTCCCTGCACCATTTTGGTTGCCCTTCTCTGGACTGCCTCAATTTGGTTAATGTCCTTGTGAGGGTGTGGCCTCCAGTACTGCATGCAGTACTCTAGATGAGGCCTAACATGTGTCTTGTAAAGAGGATTATTACCTCCCTCTTACAACTTGTGATACCCTACTAATACACCCTAACATCCCCTAGCCTTACCTACTGCTTTAGAGGTCTGCTTGGGTGATTTCAGGTCATTGGTGATGATGATGCCCAAGTCTCTTTCTTCCTTTGTGACTGCCAGCAACTCCCCTCCCAGTCTATAGGTGGCTTCAGGGTTTCTCTTCCCTATGTGCATGATCTTGCACTTCTTTGCATTAAATCCCAGTTGCCACTCTTCTGACCATTTTGCTAGTTTATCCAGATCTCTTCTCATTCTGCCCACCCCATCTGGATCATCTACTTTGTTGCAGATCTTGGTGTCATCTGCAAACAGACAAGCCTTACCCTCTAGTCCAGCTGCAGTGTCACTAATGAAGATATTGAAGAGGACTGGCCCTAGGACTTATCCATGAGGTACCCCACTTATGACTTGCATCTCTTCTGACTGTATACCATTGACCACCACTCTCTGTTTTCTGCCCGTCAACCAGTTTGCCACCCAGTTGACCAACTTCTGACCCATCCCGAGCCTACCCAGCTTATTTATCAATCTTCTATGTGGAACAGTGTCAAAGCTTTGCTGAAGTCAAGGTAGGCGACATCAACTGCTCCCCCCTGGTCCACCACTCTGGTTACCCAGTCAAAGAAATCTATGAGATTAGTTTGACAGGACCTTCATTTTGTAAACCCATGCTGTATTGGATCATGTGCCCCTATGGATTCCAGGTGTTGCACTATCCTTTCCTTATGGAGTGCCTCCATTATCTTGCCCACTACTGAGGTAAGACTGACTGGTCTGTAGTTCCCTGCCTCCTCCCTGCTGCCACTCTTGTGGAGTGGGATCACATGAGCCCTTCTCCAGTCTTCTGGGACCTCTGCTGTGCTCAGAGACTCACTAAACAGTTCTGCTAATGGCTCTGCTAGTTCCACTCTTAGCTCCTTAAGTATCCTGGGATGTATGCCATCAGGTCCCATTGCCTTGTCTACCCTGAGCTTAGTGAGCTCTTGTAGGACCCTTTCTTTTGTGAAGGGAGTAGTGCTCACCTCCCTCCCCCACTGTGTCCATGGTGCTGAGCTGTGGGCCCTGCCCTACCTTCTCTTCAGTAAATATGAGCAAAAGTATCTATTTAGGATAGGTGCTTTTACAGGGTCCTCCTCCTCACATGCCCCCTTTTCTCCTTTGAGCTTAGCAATACCCCCTCTGGACTTTCTCCTTTCATTAATGTATCTATAGAAAGTCTTGTCACCTTCTTTTACTGTTCGTGCTAGTGTTTCCTCAGTTTGGGACTTTGCCTGCCTTACTGCCTTCCCTGCTTCCCTTAGGGCAGTTTGGTATGCCTCCCTATCTTCATCCCGCTGTGTTTCCTTATATTTACTGAAGGCCAGCCTTTTGGCTCTGACCTTTTCTGCTACTGTATTTGAGAACCAAAGTGGTTTCCTTCTTCTTTTGCACTTCCTTTTCTGTCTAACACAATGGGATGTTGCTTCAAGTATTGCATCCTTAATGCTTGCCCACTTTGCCTGTTCCCCCTCACCTGTGTTTCTTTTTGCCAGGGCTAGATTAACTCTGTTGGCCATCTTATCAAAGTCAGCTCCTCTGAAGTCCCACATTTTTGCCTTGGAATGGGATGATTTAGATGTAGTGGCCAAATTGAACCATACCATGTGATGGTCATTGGCCCCCAGGTGACCTTCTACCTGGAGATCTGTGATCCCTTCCCTGTTAGTCAGTACTAGATCTAGGATAGCCCTGTCTCTTGTGGGTTGTTGTACCAGTTGTTTGAGGCCCTCCCCCCTGCAGTAGAGAGTTTGCTAAATATGAACTAAAAAATGGGACTAATGAAAATGTGGCTAAACATATGGCTAAACAGTATGACGTCAGCTGATCCCCTGTTGTCGCGGTGTTACTTATTTTTTCATAAAACCACAAGAGATTTGTTACACGTGAACTACCAGTGGTGAATCCATGCTGTTTCATGTCTATTTTGTTGATTATTTTTATGTGCTCAGCTAGGAAATCCTTAATAATTGACTCTAGAATCTTGATTGGGACTGATCTCAGGCTTATCAGTATAATTTACTACCTCCTGTCTATTACCCTTTTTATGAATTGGTATCACACTGGCACACCTCCAGTCTTTTGGCACAGTACTGTCATGTAAACATTTTTCATAAAATATTTTCAATTGTGCAATGACGCTGTTTTTCATCATTTTTAACATCTGTGGTGTGATGCCGTCGGGGCCTAGGGAAGCATGTTGTTACAAGCCATTTATTTCATCTAGGATACATGTTTCACTTATAGCTATGTGTTCACTTGTGTTAACCTTTGTTTGGATCTTTAACTGTGTGTTTTTCACAAATGCGGAGCAGAAATAATTATTGAATATATTCGTTATATCCTGCAGATTATGACTGCCTTATTATCAGTGATGTTTGTTATTTCTGTGTTACTTTTCCTTAAGGAGTTGATTTATCCATAAAACATCTTGCTGTTATTTTTTTATTTGCAGTGTTAATTTGAATTCCATATTTACCTTTGCCCTCTTTGTGTACGTTATGTGCTTCTTACATTCCCTTTGAGCCCTTCTGAATTTTTCCCATGTTTCTACTGACCTAATTTTCTGATGTTCAGAGTACGCTTTGTTCTTTGTTCTTCCTTCTGATAAGTTTAGTTATTTTATTGCTTAACCATTTTGGTTTTATGGCTTTACCATTGTATTTATTAATTCTCTTTATGTATTTATTCCTCAGTTATGCAATACCGGAAAGAATTACTCTGCAGCCTACAAAAATAGTATAAAAATGTATTGCTGAATACTGTGTTGGTCATTTACAACACTCTAAAGTGTGCCTATGAATATATATATCTGCTACAAAATATGGAGGTATTGTGGAACCAAATGTGTTGCTTTTTTTGTGAAATATCTATGAGATTGCATTTTATGAGCTGAGATAAAAAGGATTCAGAATGATTACTTTCTGTGTGTGCTGCTCTTATTTGCATCTGGATGGTTCGAAATTCATAAAAAAAAATCCTTATAATAATGTGATGATTTAAATGCACAGTAAAAAAAAAAATGATTCTCAACTACCCTGGTGCTGGCCTCACTGGAGAGCAACTGGAGGAGGTTGTCTCAAATGTACTCTGCAGATCAGACCCTCTGCTCCCACAGTGCCAACCTCGAAGCGCAATAGTGTGAACGGGGGACAGACAGTGTAACCCTCATGTCTGTTTTGGGTCAAAATCACCTATCAGCCTCGAATCCTGGGGATCAAAATGTGAACCTTATGCTAGCATACCCAGTTAACAGGCTCAGATATGCACCCTCTTCGGGTATGCAGTACAATCCTTCACCCAGTGGCACCCAGCCAGGTTTCCAAAATGTACCCTTATGACTCAATATGAGACTTAGGTATATTCTTACCTTTTAGCAAGCTTAGTAACACATTCAAGCCCTTAACAGCTGTCAGACTTAAACACAGGCTCAGCATCACATGTAAAAGAACTGAGAAAAAGCACAGGCAGTATTTTAAGGAAAATAATGTTCACTAAAAATTTGTAGAACAGGTAAAATCAAACACAGAACAGTTATATCACTAACTTACAGTCAAATGAAAAAAATGGAAAGTTACAGAACACAGATTTGCCTACCACAAACTTAAGTTCTTGCCTAGCTAGATGTTACCATTAAGTGCCTTAAGTCCAGAGAACTGTCTCCCTTGAGTCCAAAATAACAAGCTATGTTTTCCCCAGATGCATGTTCATTTCAGACTCCATCTCCCCACCCCTTTTGGTGAAGTCACAATTTGATCCTCCCATAGATGTATTTCTACTGGGGAAATCAACAGTAAGCAATTTTTAAAATATGAGTCTTTCATCAAAACATCCCCTTTGATGCCTCCCTGCCGGTTTCCTGTTTTGCTAGAGTGATCTCAGGTTTACGACTGGTATAACACGGTTCTGTTATCAAATGGCCTGTTCCTGCAGGAATCATAACATTTTATGAGGTCCTATCTTCTGGCAGATGGCCAGAAGGCTTTAATTAAGACAGAACAGGAAACTTATAATTAGAGGTTCTCTTCACTGGTCAATTTACCATCTCAGCTGTTTTCAGCACCACTGAAACCTTGGGTCAAAGGTCAAGCTTACTTGCTGACTCGAGTGTCTTAGGTAGACCATCATATACCATTTATTTATAATACAAATATTATACAATAATATTAGAGGGTTTTTCACATTACAGAGGTGACCTGCCATTTTTCCAGTGTTGTTTCCCACTTGGAGCAAGCACTAACAAGTCATACCTGAGAGCTGGAATTTTGTTGTTGTTAAATGTGGTTTACAATTAAGCAGCCTCCTTGAGACACTAAACATGGGCTGTGATTGTTGGGGCCTTCCTTGCTGTCCTGCAGCTGTCCCATCATACTGGCCATGGTGACAAGTGTATATGCTGTAGTATACTGTTTATTATACAATGGGGTATGAAAATCCTGTAACCTTATTGGTCAAAACACATCACATGACCATGGTATATCCTGCAATAACCCACAGCTGAGAAATGGCATTTATAAAAAACATTCTTAAACACATTTAAAATTTATTTTACACATGGGTCCATTGTATAATCACAATAAGGCACTCCAGGGTGTGGGTTATTTAGGGATTTACCCACTTCTTGTGTGGTTAAGTCACTCGGCTGTGCCTCATGACACACCACACATGACGTGGGTAAATCCCCCAATAACCCACACTCTATTGTGCCTCATTGCTTAAGTGCCCTAAAGACTTTACTCCTTCCCATATCAGCCTGCAGTTTCTTATGCCATCTGCTTATGCCTGGGCTCGCCCAGTGGACAGTTGCTCACGTGGCATCAAACTCTATAGTCTGTTTTGTATGTAATCTTACTTAGAACCACTATATTACTTAAGTTAAGATCAAATTGCTTGATTTGCCTAGCCATGTGGAGTTCACTTTGCTAGTATGCTATCTTAACTGGTCTTGTAACTGATTGTAGTGCTGTTTCAGCTAATTTGTATATGATAACATACACCAGTTCTGTTATTGGGAATATTAGGTTCCTAGGTGGTCTCACTTTTTCCCTTTATTCCCGGGTTGTTCATGCACACTACGGTCTGCTGAGGGCTCCTTGGCATCTTTCTACCCCACTGTATCCCTGACATTCACAGTCAGGGAGATGTTGTCCATCCTTACAGTTCCCCTACCCAAGTCAGTTCTGACTGGAGGCCCCTCCCAGCAAGGTACTACCTCCAGGCAGACAGTGTCTGCCCATGGAACCCACATGGGGGTCCCAACTTTGGAAGCCAAAGTTAGTAGCGCAGTTGGTTACCTTATGTTGGTTTTGTTATTAAGCTCCTTGCTAGTTTACACTGTTTAGGAAGCCTTAGCCCCAATAAGTTTGGTACTGTCTCCCTTGGATCAAGTAGTTTCTCTCCACCCCAAGTCCCTAGTTTAATGCCTCTTTGCTCCTGTTACTGTACGGTCTACACATTACTTTGGCATTTGCGGTTTGGGGAGGTGAGGGGTGGTCGTAGGGCAGGACACCATGCATTAATCACTCTAGCACCCCTTCCTTGACATGTCAATGTATGGCCCAGATTTACATCTCTATTACCTAAAAGTTAAGGGGCTAACCAGTCCAATAAAGCATTCAAGTGTCCTCTTTCAAATGAAGGAGACCCAGCCGGATTTCCTATGTCTCCAGGAAACTCATCTAACCAAACTGAAACATGCCAACTTGGAGAAGGTTGGATATTCAGCAATGTATTCCTTTTTCTACTAGGCAGGCCAGAGGTGTGGAGTAGCCATTTTAATTCTGTGGGGAACTCCATTTCAGGAACACTCAGTATGGGCTGATCCACACTGGTGTCTTATCATAGTGCAAGGCTCCCTACATGGGCAAGATCTTACCCTGGCTAAATTATACCTGCCCCCTGGATCTAACACCCCCATAATTAAATGGTCATTGGACCACATAGTCACCTCCACTAGAAGCACCCTCCTCCTGGTGGGGGATTTTAATATCACCCCACAGCCTAGCTGGGACTCTTCCAACCCTAACCTCCCCCCAGGCAGCACCCCAGAACTCGTGCACTTTCCTTCTACTCCTTCAGTTTATGGGATGTATTTTTGAACTGATCAGGTGTACACTCAGGCAGAATCCCTCTCCCTAGTCTCCTTTTGCAATTTAGGTGTTATCTTCCTCTCTAACCATGCTCCACTTAGTTGCAGGTGGACCTAGGGCTTGGAACATAGAGGTACTAGATGATGCCTTAATCCATATCACCTCAATACCCTGGAATTCTGAACCTTTTTTGCAGGAGAAGATACCTGAGATCCAGAATAATAATCCAACCACTGATACCCTGGCCGCTATCTGTTGGGATGTCCTAAAGGTGGTCCTTTGGGGCCTGATAATCCAATATAGGGCTCATGATAAACAAAAAAGCTACTGGAGCATCAGGCCAAATCAGAAGATACCCTGCAGTTCTTGCAGATTGCTTTCCAGCAGGGAGACAATTCTGTCCTCCAGCAGCTGGGCAAAATTGTATAAACTTACTTAGAAACTAGTTCAGCTATTCCTCCTGACGGCATTCAGTGAGACCCTGCCGGAGGGTTGCCTGGCCCCCTCCTGGTCACAAGCAACTATCTCTGCGATTTTAAAGCTGGACAAAACCCCACTCACCTGCCCTTCTTATCACCCTACATTGGTATTAAGTACCGATTAAAAATTTGTTTTGGTTGTCCTTGTCAAAAAGTTGGACACATCCACCCTGTTTTTTGTGGTTATTATTTATGCCCTCTGTTCTCTGGTCAGCCCCCATCTGCTTGATCTGCCCCAGCCCCGTCACCATTGGCATTTCCCGGGTTACATTATTCCTCCCCAAGCTCCTCTAGAGCTTCCTCCTCCGGCAGGGGTGGTGGACCCCCCATACCTATGCCGCAGAAGGATCCAGTTGTGGGAGATTGCACCCAGGGAGTCAGCTGCAGGGCCTGCAATCAAGTCGGTGTCATCTAGCCACTCGGGTGTTTTCCTTGTTTTCATCCCATGTCCCCAGGACATCGACATCAAGGGTGCACCAAGAATGCACAGACGGAAGCATGGATGTTATGGTGCCTGTCAATATCTCCCTACCCACAATCCGCTATAGCTGCACTGCCATCTGTGATCACCCTGTTGGCAGTACAGCAGCAGCACTGGCTGCCCTCATTGGAGGAGGAAAGCATCATCTGGGGCACTAGATTCTCCTCCCCCAGCTGGCCCACTGACAGCCTGAGCTCATTCCCGAACCGAGATTACCAGCATCATGAGCGGTAGCCTTACCACGGCACCAAAGAGCTGGTTAGAAGTCTTCCCCGTTTTAGTAGGAAGAGACGAGACTGGGTTCATCTGCTCCAGAACCCCTAATGGTAATACCTGCAGGCCCCTGCACCTTCTTACTGTGATGCAGAAATCCCATACTGCCTCACTACTACTTAGTCTTGATGCTGAGAAGGGATTTGACCAGGTGTCCTGGCCATTCCTGTACTTAGTGGTGGGCGGCTGGGTCTTCTGGCCCCTTTTACTCCTCTACTTCAAAGAATATACCTCACCCCACGTGCGTGTGTCAGCGTGAATGTACATTATTCAGAGGACTTCACATTTAACAGAGGCACCCTCCCAGTGGTGTCCATTATCTTCCCTGTAGTTTTCAGTCTACATTGAACCACTTACACATGCTGTGTGTGAGACTGACTGATTCAGGAGAGTTCAGGTCAGGGGAAGGAACACTGAATCACCTTGTACGTGGATGACATACTCTTCCATCTTTCCAATCTTGAGGAGGCACTGTTTGAAGTTTTGGTTCTATTGGAGACATTCAGGGCCATTTTAGGATATAGGGTGAATACAGGAAAGATGGAAACCCTTAGTTTCCACTGCACCCAGACCACAGAGACTAGACAGTGCTTTCCATTTAGCTGGGAACTTCAGAAGTTAAAATACCTCTGCCTCTACATCACCCCCTCCAGTAAGAGTGCCTAGCAGGATAACTATCTGCCTTTCACTCACCAGCTCACACAGGGATTTCCTTAAAGAGCTCCTGACACAGTTGAGACAACTTTGAAAAAAATTTAACATTCAGGCATTAATAAAGCTTATATTTCGCATTTTATTCTGCAATTCACACCCGTATTTCCTTACTACTAAGAGTATTTGCATGAATACAGTTTCTCTGCCCTTTTAGCTCTGGATGCCTGCCTACACCTGACATCATAATCATCATCATCATCATCATTCTTTTTTTGATATAGCGCACTTTATCAATTGGGTCTCAAGGCGCTTTACAAAGATAAATTCATAAAACAATAAAAACATACCATACACATAACTAAAAATTATTTGATAATAGGTCAGCTAAACAAAAGGCCTGACTGAACAAAAAAGTTTTCCGCTCCCGTTTAAAAATTTCTAGAGACTGACTCTCTCTTATATGACGAGGGAGGGAGTTCCACAGGGTAGGTATGCTGAAAGAAAATGCATGAGCACCCGATGTCTTAAGGTGAACCCTGGAAATCTCCAGGAAACCCTCATCAGTGGAGCAGAGGGGACAGACAGAGTGGTGGGGACACAGGAGATCTTGTAGGTAACTGGGCCCCTGACCATGCATGGCCTTGTAGGTCAGAAAACCGACCTTGAAGGTGATTGGCAGCCAGTGCAGAGAGCTCAACACAGGTATAATATGGCACGATCTCGAAACACCGATCCATAACCTGGCTGCCACATTCTACACTAGCTGCAGGCGGTGAAGATCAACCCCTGATAGCCCCAGGTAAAGGGTGTTACAGTAATCTAGCCCCGAAGTCACAAAAGCATGGACCAGGGATGGCAGATCACTCAGGGGGACCAGATGTTTGACCCTAGCAATGTTTCTTAGATGGTAGTACGCACTATGGAGCACAGCCGACACCTGTGATTTAAGTGTCGAGCTGCAGTCCAAAACAACGCCAAGGTTCTTCATTCCGGCTGAGGTAAGCAACTGGGAGTCCCCAGGCATCAACCCAGAGATTCAACCAGATTCCACAACTAGTACATCAGTCTAGTCCAGATTCAGCCTCAACCAGTTTGCTCTCATCCAGTCTTGCATCTCAGCAAAGCACTGATTAAATACTGAAACTGCCTCCTGCTGCTTGGGCGCAAAAGACAGATATAGTTGAGTGTTATCTGCATAGCAGTGAAAACTCAGCCCATGCCATCTTATAATGTCTCCTAGTGGCAGCAACATATACGCTGCGAACAGCATGGGGGGACAAAATGGAGCCCTGCAGAACCCCACATGACAGGGGCAGGGGTGCCGAGGAAAAAATCCCAGACACCACCCTCTGCATCCTACTAGTGAGGAAAGATTGAAACCAGTTGAGAACTGTACCAGCCAGTCCACAACAAACCCACAGGTGCTCCAAAAGTACCCCATGGTCCACGGTATCAAATGCAGCTCAGGGATTGAGGAGAATAAGAATGGAACAACTTCCTCGATCCCTCACCCCAAGATCATTTAGCACCCAAACAAGGGCAGTCTCAGTGCTACGCCCCTTCCTGAAACCCAACCGGAGAGGGTTATAGATGTTGTGAGTTGATAAATGGGTCTCCAGTTGATGGGCCACCACCGTCTCAATAACCTTATCCACAAAGGGAAGGTTAGAGACAGGTCTGTATTCGGCAGGCAATCTGGGTCCAGTGAAGCTTTCTTCAAAAGGGTTTTTACCACCACCTCTTTTAAGGTCTCAGGGAAGACCCCTGTCACTAAGGAGCATTGGATTATCCTGGCTAGGACCGAGCCGATGACATCAACACACCCCACTAGGAGGTGTGTTGGTCCCGGGTCCAAATTACAGTAGGTTGGCCTCATTTCCCGGATGACCTTCACAACATCCATGACAGCCAGCTGGTTGAAGTTGGACCAGACAGACTGACTCCCTGTGACTACCAGCTGATGCTCTGCACACTCCTTTAGAGGGGCGTCAACTGGATCTCCAATCTGATGGTGGCAATCTTATCAGCAAACAACAGAGCGAACTCATCACACTTTGATTGTGAAAAAGCTCTCCCCGACTGAAGACAGGCAGGACTGCACAGCCTGTCAACAGTGCAGAAGAGCTTAACAGTCTGTTAGTTGCTGCAGCAATCTCCTTGGACAGGAATTTTGTCTTCTTACAGGAGATTGCTGATTGATAATCCCTGTATTGCGACATCAGTATAAGTTTGTCCTCCCCAGATCCAGATCTCCGCCAGTGCTGGTCTAACCTTCGACTCCTCATCTCCCTGAGAATCCCATCAAACCAGGGGGATCTCTTGTGTGAGGTAATGAGTCGAACACGGACAGGTGCAATGGAGTCGATAGCCTCAGTAACAGTCCTATTATAGGCTATAACCAGTTTCCCCGGCTCCTCGCATGCAATCATCCCACCTGATAGGTCCAGCACCACCATCAGACCCTGTGGGGTCAAACCCCTTAAAGGACGGTATAGGACCATCTCCGTTGGGGAAGATCTATTGGGGGGCTTTGAATGAGAACCTCGCCATATGGTGGTCTGACCAAAAGATCGGTTCTACCATAAGGTCAGTGACCTCCATTCCCAGCAGGAAGACAAGGTCCAACGAGTGGCCATGTATATGGCTTGCAGAGGTAATAACCTGTGTTAGGCCCAATGAACACATCAGTTGGAGGAAGTCCTGACCAAACTGCAAGAGTTCATTGTTGACCCAGGCGTTGAAGTCGCCCAGAATAATCCATCTGGGCAGCTCCAACACCTGTTCGACGACGAACTCTATGACTTCCTGCAAGAATTCCTTCCCACCTCCAGGAGGACAGTAGATGAGAAGGATCTTGCAACCTGCACCTGCAGCCCATTGAGCGGCCACACATTCAAAGGACCTCATTCTTCCTACTGGGAGGGCCATGAGGCTCAGGTCTGATTTAAAACAAATTGTCACACCCCCACCCCTACGATCCTTTCTCGGTCAGTGGATCACCGAGTACCCGGCCGGAATTGCCGATTCCAAAATTGGTCTGGCATCTTCATCCAACCAGGTCTCAGTGATGCAAGCCAGATCAGATGTTGAAACAAGATCGGTAATAACTGCTGTCTCATTCTTAATGAATCTGGCATTGTACATTACTGCCCAAGAAGGATAGGCAGACGAGGCTAGTCCAGATACCTGCCCACTAACCGTGGAGCCCTTGGGTATGGGTACAAGACAGGAAGGACCCCTTTCTTGGACCCATTTCACCCCAGGGCACCTCCTGGTTCCCATCACCCCAATTCCCAATCCGCTGGGGACCCCCCGCTTTATTCCCCACAATAAACAACAAACAATAATTCTGTTTATGACATCTAAATATGTTGCTGTAGAGATAATTGTGGTGTCATAAACAGGGGATTGTGATGTCATGTGTAGAGAAGCAGCCAGAGTAGATATAGTCTAGAGGACAGGGATCTTGTTTTCATGCAACTGTTTTCAGTAATAAAGAAATGAGGAATTCATTACTGAAAATATATGAAGTAATAAAGCAAATGGGATGGAGCTGAATATAAATCTTACTTTTTTCAATGTTTTCCTAATGCTGTCAGGGGCTCTTTAAATGGAACACTCTTCTATTAAGTCTTACCTGCAGAATAGAAGTGGTGCAGATGGCAACCCTTCCCAGAGCAATATATTTATTCTTAAACATTCCCCTGCTCCTCCCACTCTCCATATGGCACCTCTGGAATAGAGAGATCTCCTGGTTTGTTTGGGGCAGGCAGAAACCCCAAATGAATCTGAAGATCTTTTTTCTGAAAACAAAAGTGGGTGGCTTGGCCCTCCCTAATCTCTGCCTTTATTAATGGGCAGCCCAGTTTAGATTTATGTTATATAGGCACCTAGGTGACTTCCCTATGGCTTAGCTTGAACTGGTAAAGAAGCTCTTCCACAATACAGATTATATCAGAAATGTCTGCCATTCTACTCCTGTACGAGGCCTCCACCATGATGGGAATCCCTGGTTACCCCACCAGTTACTAATCTGGCAAACCATTAGGAAGTCTTTTTAATGTACTCCCTTCCTGGTTCTGATATGTCCCATCCCTTTGCTAAGGAACGTTCCTCCTGTGACAGTGGACCCAGTTGGAGTCACTACTCTATACAGTATCTCCCACAACTGGTCTCTGATTCAAGATTCAGGACCTTTGTTGACTTACAGACCAGTTTTGGCCTATGACAGCAGGAATTCTTCAGATACTGGCAGGTTTGACACTTCTATCAATCTCTACCGCTGGGGGCCCGTACCCCCTCATCACACTCTGCTCTCTTTCTTTCTTTCTTTCTTTCTTTCTTTCTTTCTTTCTTTCTTTCTTTCTTTCTTTCTTTCTTTCCTTCCTTTCCTTCCTTTCTTTTCCTTTCCTTTCTGTTAAACAGGACCTTCTGCCTACATGAGTTCCCACCTTTATCAGGCATTTCAAGACACTGTGGGAGAAACCTGTTTTGAAATTGCCTAGACATAGGAGGAGGACACCAGGGTGGCCCTCACACCTCAGGCTTGGCAAAGAGCATGTCTTGCAGCTGCAGAGGTGACTAGCTCCCGTCAGTGGTGGAGGTACGGCTGGAAACATCTAGTACACTATTGTAAACCTCTGACAATTATGGCTCATTACACCCCTACTCTTTCCGCTTCCTCTGGCGTAACTGCGAAGAACCCCAACCAAGCCATATCCGTACTATGCGACTGCCCAGTCCTCCTTTTTCTTTCTTAAAGCTTCTGGATGAGAACTTGTAGAGATCTTTGACAAGCCCTTCTCACATACTAAAGAACTGTAATTATTTTTACAGTTTCCTCAGGGTTTCTGAGACCCCCATGTTCGATACCTGCTGAGTATTTTTGTTAAAGTTGCGAAAAAATGAGCACACGGTGGTGGCTAATGACACTACCACCAGACATTATGTCCTGGCATAATTTGGTGGGACAAATATACTCTATGGAAAGAATCACTTTTCCCATCACTGATTGCACAGAGAGCTTTAACTCCAGATAGGCCATATTGCTTCTGTATGCAGTGAGCAAGGATCTGACCCTGGTCCCTTGAACGCACACCTAGGTACCCACCTGGGCTGGTGAGAGCCCTTCTTTCACCCCCTTTCTTTAGGTTTTTAAATACTTTCCAGGATGAAAATGTGATTCTCTAGTTCTTCCCCTCCTATAGTACCCCAAAAGGTCACCCCTCTTCTCCTTACAACCTCAAAGGTAACGGCATCCAATTATTGGCTTGGGGATCCTCTAGTGGTCCCCAATAACAGCTGTAATGTCCATCCCAGTTCCTTGGGCCACTCTCGATCTGTGACACAGAGGATGAGTTCACTGTGGTTAATTGTTGGACCTACTGGAGGTTTCCTGACTATTCCTGGTACTGTATATCACTTATGCCAAACTGTATTAATTTTACTGTACTGTACCTTCTGTTGTAGACAGTGACAAATGTTTTAATAAAAATTATATTTGCAAATAAAAGACACTTAGCCAGTATTTCCTTTAGCAGAGTTTCCATGAATTTCCCCACCAATGAAGTAAGACTGACTGGCCTATGTTTGCTAGACTTCTCCATGCTGCCACTGTTACGTAGGAGAACTATGTCAGCTCTTCTGTAGTCCTGCAGAATCACGTCTATTTCCAATAAGCTGTTGAACAAGGCTGTCAGTGGGGCAGCTAGTGCCTCTCTGAGTTCCTTTAGAACCTGTGGATGTATCCTGTCTGGTCCCATAGCTTTGTCCACCTTCAGAGCTGCAAGTCCCTTCCACACTCCTTCTTCTGAAAATGATCTTGTGTCTCCCCCCCATAGAAACATAGACTTTTAAGGCAGATAAGGACTGCTTGACCCACCTAGTCTGCCCATTTCCCTACCTAACGGATAAGCTGCAGATCCTAGTTAACCAACAGCCTACTTCCTCCTACCCCCCACTAGAATTGTCTTATGCCTGTCCTATGCATTCTTGAATTCCCCCACTGTTTTTGACTCTATGACCTCCTCAGGAAGGCTGTTCCATGCATCTACAACCCTCTCTGTGAAGAAATACTTCCTCACATTACCTCTGAGCTCTCCCCCTCTAGCTTCAAATTGTGCCCCCTTGTTCTTGCACATCTCTTTTTCTGAAAGATGCTACCCTCTTGGACTTTATTGATTCTCTTGAGGTATTTGAAAGTTTCTATCATGTTTCCCCTCTCCCTCCTCTCCTCAAGGCTATACATCTTACGCTCCTTTAGTCTTTCATCATTCCTGCTACTCTCTGGTGGTCTGCCCCCACACTGTGAAGACTGAGTAGGGATACCTGTTCAGGATGTCTGTTTTTTCTTGATTCTCTTCTGCACAGTCTACCCCCTCTGCCTTCTGATCCTCACTATCCCTCCCCTTGCATTCCTCTTCTCACTTATGTACCCGAAGAAAGTCTTATTCTCTTTAGCTACTCCTTTATCCATTCCTCTGTCTGCACCTTTGCTCCTCTCACTGCCTTCCATGCTCCCCTCTGCTTTACTAAGTATTCTTCACTGTCCTTCACCCTCTGTGTTTCCTTATACCTTCGGAATGTCACCCTTTTTTCCTTCATCATCTTTGCCATTTCCTTAGAAAACCATAATGGTCTCTTTTTTACTTACTTCATTCATGCAGAGGTTAGCTGTTTTAGTTCTACCATCCCTTATTTTTGCCACCTGCGCCTCCACCCCTCCCTGGCAAACTCTTCAGGGGTAACTTCATGAAATGGGGGGGGGGGGCAAATTTAAGTGGGATACCAGAAAGTTTTAAAGGAAAGGGTATAGGAGGAGAATAAGCTACCAAGAAAAGGTGGTCTGTGCAAAAACAGTGGTGGTGGGGGGGAGGGTGCAAACATGGGTGGGACAGAAACCTAGGCTTGGTAAAGAAGATATCAAGAGGGGAGGGGGTGAGAAGAGTCACCAGGGCTCTTACATTCCACATTTCATAGGTGCTGTAGAACCGGACAGACACGCTGGGCCAAGGAACCTTTTTCCGCTGGCAACTTCTGTGTTTCAGAGTTTAAACCCTTTGGTGGGGGGTTGAGCTAGATGTTTGGGAACCTGGCCCAGAACATGCAATTGCCTGATGCTGGCATTGGGTTGGGGGGTGGAGGGGTGGATTCATTGGGCAAGTTGGAGATGTGGATGTGTAGCAGGCCATCACTGACTATCTGAGAAACAATTTATCCTGCATGTGTTTTCACACTGCCACTTCCCCAATGCAGCTGTGTGCACTGCCACCCACTGTAGGCCATATATGCAGAGAAAGGCACACGTCTCGCATGGTCAACCATGATGTCAAGCCATCCCTGCAACTGCTAAAGGTGCTTGTGCAGTGGGCAATTGCTCCTGGAGTGTGAGAGGGCAGCATTCACAATGCTGAGACAGCTCCGCTGGCCTGAGGTGTGCGAGTGGGCTTGTGTGCCTAACCAAGGTCACCCAACATGGGAGCACAAAATGCCCCACTTCTGAAACCAGGAAGCTTTCAATCCCAGGGTGGGGCTGGAGGGAGGTCCCTCTCTCCGAAAACCCTACGGGTGCTGGGGGGTACAGTAAGATGTGCGGTGCCTGAGTGCACCGGACAACATTCTCATGACTGCAGGGAGTGTTCCTTCTCTTAAGCTTGCCACCAGGGACTGCTACCATGCAGGGTCTCCTCTACATGCACACGCACATGACTGTATGACATCACACTGAGCCAGCGTGCATCCCCCTCTCTACTTTGCCACTCCAAGCTGTACTTCCACCTGTGGACATCCACGCAGCAGCATTTGCTCAAAGCAAGACTGCCTCTTATCCCAGAGAGAGATAGAGCATCTGCTTGGATGCTCGATCCCTTTCCCAGGCCAGCCCTCCAACACCCAGGGCATGTTCCTGACCTGAACCTGGGTCATCAACATCAAAAGCAGCAGCTCTGCTGCTGTGCCAGTAGTCTGTTTGGCAAACCCCATATTTTAAAAATTGGATGTTCAGGGCGGGCCCTTCAGCGCAGCATTAGTGCTACTACTCGCAATGCTGGCAACACGAGTTCAGGAATAGTCTAGAGTTGGGGGTGGCAAACAGGGAAAAGAGGATTAAGCATCCTGGAGGACACTCTTCTCTTTTGGGAAGGGAGGGACTTGATTCTCGCTGCAGTACTGACACCTGAGCCACCACTTATGGTAACACAGAGGAGGGGGGTACGGGGGGATGGCGGTCAGATTCCATATGGCACTCTTGCATGCACTTGCTTACAGCTGCAAATGTATTAGGGATGTCACGATAATACAATATGGTGAAATACCTCGATAATTACCACTGACAATAATTTATTGTTGCAAAAAATAATGTTGCAATTATCATGCAGCATGATATACCATGAAAAAGTGTCTGAACTTGCTGCTCTGGCTGCGTAACCCTCCCCGGGTACGACCATATTTCTCGATTAATCACTTTCCTTAAATCAGATTTCCACTATTTTTCCTATAATTAGAAATGCTGCAGATTATTACAATAATTAATATATTGTTATATCTTTGACACACATATGTCATGATACTAAAAATTTGGTGTCATAACATCCCTAGCCTCCATCCTGAGAGAGTGTGACCAAACAAGGAAACCGCCCTCGAAAGAGAAGGATGGACTTCCGGTGACATCAGCAGCCCGAATGGCAGCTTAGAAACGGAGCTCACCTCAGCCTAATAATAAATCGATTGACATCCACGCTATACATGGTGCAGTCTCCAGCTAAAATAACTAGATCGAGAACGGGAGCCAACAAGAACACACAGACCCCAGTACAAAAACTTCAGATGCTGTTGCAAGGTGAAAGAGGGATGAGACAAGCGGGGCCTACCGAGGAGGAGGAAACCACGCCGGGAGATGCAGGGTCGGATGAGGAGTGTTCGCAGCTGGTGGCCTCGATATTACAAACGGTGAGAACGGTCCAAAAAATAGACACTTCCTTGATGGAGCTACGCTCAGACATCAAAAAAATAGAGCACAGAACGGACCAGCTGGAGTTGGGGATGAACACAGTCCTGGATCAGGCTGACAGACACGACCGCTTGCTGCTGTTCCTTTTGGCAAGGGAAAGGAGATGAGAGCAAAAATCGGCGATCTGGAGGGTCGGAGTAGGAGACAGAATCTCGAATCTATGGCATACCAGAGGTGCTGAAAGTGGAGCTGCTGATACTATAACCACCTACAGAAGCTGTTAAAGAGTTGCTGAACCTCCCCAGAGTTAGATCTTGCCATGGATCGGCGGGCTCATCGTCTTAATACACAGCGTCCTCTGGGTCCTAATGCCCGCCCTAGAGCCTTTATTGTTAAAATGACCAGTTATGCTACAAAAGAAGAGCTACTCAAGCGGGCATGGAGACAACAGAAAATTATGCTGGGCACCCACAGAATAACGTTGGATAACGATTATACAGCAGGAGTGCAGGAAGTCCGAAGAGCCGTGTGGTCAGTTCTGAAACAGCTCCACTCCAGAAATTTAAAGGCACAGATGCTGTACTCGGCGCGCGCCTATGAGTGGAGACGAAGCAAGGGGCTGAAGTGTTCGAGGACTTGTTGGAGGCTCAGACATATCTGGAAGAGCTGGGCATTCCAGTACCAGGTTTGGAGAAGGAAAGGCTGGAAAAGGAGTTAAGGCGCTCGGCGTGGTCGGTGGCGCGCAAAGGTTTAACGAAGCATGCCAATCCACAAACCACCAACCTCAGAGCAGACGTTACAGCACTCCTCAAATCCTATGTTCCAGCAGCGCAAATGGTGGACTTATCACCAAGGGAGGTCCTGATGACAGAGCCGGGTGACTGAGAGGCGCTCTTATGATACAGAACTGTAAGGAATGGAATGCATTAGTAAATGGGGACTCAATCTGTCTATAAAGGGTCAGGGACGTATAAAGACTTACAAGTGGTAAAGTAAACTGAAGCCAGCAGGGGTGGGATCTGAGAGTCTTGATGTTGTGGTATAAAAACGAATAGGGGTACCAGGAAAGGTATATCTATGAGAGTGGATACCCCCTATCTTACCATTGGGGTTGTGCGAGTGTGTGGGGGGGGGCTGGGGATTTTTTTTTTTGCACTTCTTGTAGGGGTAGATTGCTGTATCATGGTGGTTGGGGATGGAGAGGCCACATATTGGGTGGAGAAGGTAGGGTGTGGGATGATAGAGGGGACGCTGCACAGCTGGAGGAAGTAGAAGTCGACTGCTGGGAGCAGCGTGGGTTATGTCTGGTGGGGGAGAAAGAGGGTTGGTGGTGGAAATGGTTGGTATCTGGACGGAGGAGGGAGGCTTGGTGCCTAGGGGTGGGGAAGGGGGGAAGGGAGTAGGACGGGGTAGAGAGGAGCTGGTGGGCTGAGCAAGGTTGAATGGAGTCTCTGACACCGGCCTTTAAGAGAAATAGGCTGAGAGGGATACTCATGCTGCTTAGGATGAGCATTGCCTACTTATTAGTGGTGCTGACGTGGATAGTACCTCGGAGTACTGGGCTAAGACCCAACAAAGGTGCTCTTAAGGGGAAAAGCCCAGAACGGCATACAGGGCGAGGTGTCCCGAGAGGGATGCAATCCAGTCCTACGACAGGAACTCGGACTGACCTAGGAAGTGAAAGGATTAGAAAGGAGAACTCTGACTTATGGTTGGGGTTCAAAAAAATTAATCAGATATTAATAAAAAGGGGAGACAAGGGGGAAGGGGGAATACCTGTTTGTCTAAAGCAAATCTTGTTAGCATTTCTGGTATATGTACAGTTTAAATGTTCAAGTTACTGTTATTATGGTTGTCTAAGTGCGCCCCTCATGTTTCAGGGGGGCATTGTTAATGTTAGTTTCAAACACATTCAAACCAGCTGGTGGTTTAGGGCCAGCAGATTGACAATATGGAATGAGTGTAAAACGAGGAGCAGAAAGGGTTATGAATACGTATATGGGCCTAGTAAAAAAGTAAAGAAAAAGTGGGGAGCATCCCCGAGGCAGATGGGAAATAGGGTGGAGGATGGGGGAAGGGGTATACTTCTTAATCAAGCCGGAAGATTTGGAATACACCAAGAATTAGGGATTTTAAACCATGGATAGGAATAAATCCAAGATTGGATCCTTCAATGTAAATGGTATTAATCATCCAGCAAAACGAAAACAACTTCAGAAATTTTTAAAAAGACAGGGGTGTGAGATTCAATATCTGCAGGAGACACATTTGACCCCGCAGGAGGCTCTTAAGTTAAAAAACAGAGATTTCCCAACAGTGTATCATGCTTCCCTTGAGAAAGGGAGAAAGAGGGGGGTGGCGATTATGCTGGCGTCTTCTCTTCCATTTGAAGAGGAGGAAGTAATTATGGATGCTGGGGCCAGGTATGTGATGGTGAGGGGGCGCATACAGGATATGCAGGTTACACTGCTGAATGTATATGCCCCACCAGGGTCAGAAATAGGCTTTTTTGCAGATTTATTTAAGTTACTAGCAGAAAAGGCTAAAGGTACTGTGATTGCAGCGGGGGACTGGAATATCATCATGGATAGGGCCTTAGACACGACCTCAGGTATATTAGCACCTAGAGAAAGAACTGCTAAGCAAATGAAGAGGCTTATGAGGGACACAGGCCTGGTGGACATATGGAGGGAAAAGTATCCTACAGCGCGTGATTATACATATTATTCCTCCAGGTATAAAATATACTCAAGACTGGACATGTTTCTCACATATAAGAAAGATCTAACAACTTTTGAGTCGGTCTGAGTGGGCGCTGAGAGCTTATCGGACCATAAGCCCATATATGCGCAAATTGATTTACAGCTAACTAAAAACCATGAGTGGAGACTGGAATGTAAGTCGACCTTAGAGACGGGAGTAAAGGAGGGAACACGGAGATAATAAAACAGACGGTAGATATAAATGATGGTCCGAACACCACACCTCAGATACTATGGGACACAGTAAAAACAATGGTTGAGGAAAGCTCATTTCAATAGCCACATATAGGAAGAGGAAAATGGACGGCAAAGGAACAGCTAAATCAGGCAATTAATAAGTTAGAGGAATCACAAAATTAAAGTGTGTAGGAAAAGGAAAAGAAATAAAGAATTTAAATGCAGGCTACAGAGAATACATTCTCTAGAAATTGAAAAGCTCTCTTATTTACGAAACAGGCCTATTATGATGGGGAACCGAGGGCCACCCGTCTCCTGGCATATAGACTAAAACAGCAGGCAGCCAGGGCCAATGTCTTAAGACTCAGGAACCCCAAAACGGGTCAGACCTCATATAAATGGGAACAGATTGCAGAAGCTTTGGTCACTTTTTATAAAGATTTATACCAGCCGCAGTTAGGGACGCCCATAGAAGAGGCTTCAGAATTTTTAAATACATTAAAGTTGGCTAAGCTCACAGTGACCCAGAGGCAGGTTCTGGAACGTCAAATCACATTGCAGGAGATCCTAGACACGGTGGGTGAACTTAAGATAGGTAAATGCCTCGGACCGACGGGTTTGGGGGAGTTTTATAAAACTTTAAAACAGAATTAATGCCGATGCTTGAGGTGGTCTATAATCAAATATGGCTGGAGGGGGAAGTGATTCCTCCCTCATGGAATTATACAACCATAACAGTGATTCCAAAAGAAGGAAAGGACCCGACGGAATGTGGCTCATATAGGCCAATTTCCCTCCTTAATGTAGATTATAAAATCTTCACGGCTATAATAGCCAAGAGACTACAGTCTTCTCTGGGGGATCTGGTACACCCGGATCAGACAGGATTCGTAGAAGGTAGACAGGCACCAGAGGGGGTGAGAAGGACGATAAACATAATTGACTTTATTAACAAAAAGCGTATCCCTACCTACCTTATGAGTATGGATGCTGAAAAGGCGTTTGATAACGTTAATTGGAGCTTCCTCTTTTTGATTCTCGATAAACTGGGTTTTCCCTCTCGTTTTTTAGGGGCCATTAAGGCCATATATGCCTCTCCTAGAGCTTATGTACGGGTGAATGGGGGCGTCTCACGGCAGTTTGATTTGGGACGGGGCACCAGACAGGGGTGTCCTCTCTCACCCCTCCTCTTTGACTTATATATAGAACCTCTGGCCCAGGCCATAAGAGAGGCGAGCGAGGTGGAGGGGGTGAAGATTAATGGGGAAGAACATAAAATCTCACTATATGCGGATGATATCCTCCTATACATCACTAATCTGGATAAATCCCTACCTAAATTATGGTCGATAATAGATAAGTTTAGCCAATATTCGGGATACACCTTAAATAAAAATAAGACAGAGGTTCTGAAATTCCATTACAACCCTCCCCCACAGATAAGACAAACTGTAGATATTAATTGGAATAGAGGGAAAATGAAATACTTGGGTATTCAAATCCCAAAAAATTTAAATATGTTATATTTGGTTAACTTTGACCCAGTGGTAACCCAAATTAGGCAGGATATTACAAGGTGGGAGAGCCTGCAATTACCCCTATATTTGAGACTGCAATCAGTATCAATGAGCGTGCTCCCTAAGTACCTATACCTTTTTCAATGTCTCCCGATAAAAATACATAAAAACCAATTTCAGATTTGGCAGAGAATTTTGTCAAAATATATTTGGAATAACAGAAGGCCGAGGATCAAGAGCGCGATCCTCCAAACAAATAAAAAATATGGGGGCCGAAATGTCCCTAATTTAGAGGACTACTACTTGGCCACTCAGCTTAGATGGGCCCTGATGTGGTTGACTAGACACTATTCAGCTCGTTGGAAATTAATAGAGGAAACCCTGACGGATGGGATTCCGCTCGGGGCAAGGGCATGGATGCCGGGAGTCCAACCTAAAAGGGAAAGTGTATTCCTTATGTCAGTGGGGAATACCCTGGGGGCCTTGAAAAGATTATGGTCCAAACATAATTTAGAGGGAGAGCTGTGGCCATTGAGATGGCTTGCTTTGGATCCAGGGCTCTCTCCAAATAAGCAGGACCTCACCTTTAGAAGATGGGAGAGATTAGGCCTGACCTCGTTTGGTCAGTTCCTGGAAGGAAATACAGTTATGGAATTTGAACAAATAAAGGGAGTCTACCAGTTGAGACAGATAGACCACTTTAGATATTTACGAATAAGAAATTATATCTACAAACTACAGCACCAATATAAGCAACAAAGGCACACGTCAGGACTCATAAATGTTATAGGGGAGATTCTGAACTCACAAAGGCCCAAAGGCCTGATTTCAAAATTATACGTGGCCCTGAGAGATGGTAGAGGAAATCAGACCCTCCAGGCTAAAAACAGATGGGAACAGGAGATGGGGGAGCTGGTGGATGACAAAGAGTGGACCTCTGCCCTGGAACTGGCCTCTAGAACCACAGCGTCCCCGAGGTGGAGGTAGTTTAGCTGGAAGGTCAGGTTAAGATTTTTTATTGCACCAAGCTTACAGTCTAAATGGGACAAAAAGTGCTCGGGAGAATGCTGGCGGGGATGTGGAACGAAAAAGGCAGATTATTTACATGTGTTTTGGTCATGTCCGAAACTTGCACGCTATTGGTCAGAAGTGGAGCAGAGAATGAGATTGATCTGGTCTACTGAAACTACACTGGGCCCTAGGAATTTAATTCTGGGGATTAGGCCAAGCGAGATTAAGGGGTCAGATAAAATTTATCTGTGGAATATTTTTGTCATGGCTGCATAAGGCCATAACTAAGAGGTGGGGTTCAGTGAATCCTCCGACGTCTCAAGACTGGGCATTAACTATCAATGAAATTAAAGACATGGAGAATTACTTACAAAATAAACTTGAGGACACTGTCTTTGCAAGGCGAGTGGACTCCATGGGTGATGATCTGAGATCACAGGAACTGGGATGAAGGGGGAGGACAGAACACATTAGAAAAGGGCTGTCGATTTGAAGGACAAGGTGGTGCTGCCTCGGGGGTGCTCCTCATAAAAATTAAAAAAAAAAAAAGAGAAAAGGAGTTAAAATAAAAAGGAAAGAGGTTAAGATATTTTAAATGCATGAGGTGATGTAAAGAAATATTGAATAAGGACTATTGTTTATCAAGATGTACTGAATTAGATGGAATTGTTACTTTTAAAAAAAAAAAAGGGAAAAGTTGGACAAGAGATTTGTTTAATGTAATGTTACACCAAATTATGCAATAAACTTGAATTTAAAAAAAAGAGAAGGATAATTCCAGGTGCTCTTGGGCCCTGTCTCCTGCTACTGATGACCCTCTCTACCTTGCATGTTCCTGCTTCTGTGCCTTCCTCCAAATGTTGGAGGTTTGAGTCTGGCATGGCTGAGCCCCGGCAAGGGGGGGGGGTTAGTCCATGGAGTTGGAAGGACAGGGATTAGAGACAGAGATGGGTGGAGAGATAGAGCTGGACCTGATCTAGAAGGACTGGGGCCACACCATCATGGGAAGTATAAATAATGAATAAAAATGAAAAAAAGGCCGGCTCTGTGGTGCAGAGTGATGGTGCATTTGCTCTGGCACACTGGCGAACCAAGTGCGTGCCCCATGCCTGGATGCCAAGAGTGGAGGCTGGTGGGGAGGGAGTTCAGAGCTCCAGGAAGTGGGTTGTGCTACGTTGCTACTACAGCAGCTCCTGGTGGGGGCTTGTGGCGATATCCTTGCTGGCATGGGTGACCACACACTACCGGACGTCCCCGCCTCAGGATGTTGCTGCAAAGTGATTTGCTGGCCTATATTCAGAGACAGGTGCAGACCACACATTGTATAGAGCAACAGAATTTAACAAAAAGCAGATGGTGTCTTTATGGAAACATTAAGATGGGTGGGTGGGTGGGTGGGATAGAGATTACATATTTCATTGTTCTGTTCAATGCATTTGTTTTTGTTGAACTATTGGAGTTCTGCTGATTACTGTTCTCATGTGTATTTTGTAACCTGTGTATAATGTCACTATGTGATGTGTGATTTTTCTTTAAAAAAAAAATTCCCCTTATTCTTTTCAAGAAGTGCCATGGGATCTTTAACGTTCACCTGAACAACTACCAGAACAGGCAAAAGGGACCTCGGTTTAACATCTCATCTGAAAGACAGCACCTCAGGAGTGCCGCATCCCCTCATGATGCACTACAGTGTCAGTATTGGGATTTAGCCCAAGTTCCTAGTGTGGGGCCAGAACCAACAACCTTTCAATCTTCCAGCCTCAGACGTCAGTGTACAACCTGCAGAACCACTGACACTTTGCACAGTGCACGTTGTATTACTTTTGACTTTTTGACTTGGGAGGCAGTTTAGCACAGTGGTTTAAGGCTCTGAGCTGCAAATCCGGTGACATCCAGCAGACCAGACCTGGGTTTGAATCCCACAGCTTCCACTTGTAGACTGTGTATACCGGAGCAAGTCACTCAATTTCCCTGTACTCCCAGATTGCACCTGTAAAAAAGCTTTCAGCTTAGTGTGCTAGTCTTGGTTAAACAACTTTGCATTGTATCTGTATTTAAGAAGTATGTATGTGATAGAAACATAGACTTTGATGGCACATAAGAACCACTTGGCCCACCTAGTCTTCCCATTTCCCTACCTAATAGATAAGCTGCAGATCCTAGTTAACCAACAGCTTACTTCTTCCTACCCCCCCACCAGAATTGTATTATGTCTGTCCCATGCATTCTTGAACTCACCCACTGTTTTTGACCCCACAACCTCCTGAGGAAGGCAGTTCCATGCGTCCTCCACCCTCTCTGTGAAAAGGTAGATTGCATTCTTTCTTGTGACGATCCTTTTCCCCCACTCCCCAAGGTTGCAACTGAAAACGATCCTTCTATGCTCTGCTTGTTTACCTGATAAAACACGTTCAAATAAAGAGGCAACAAATGTTTCTGCCCTATAAATGTTATTTTTCTACTTGCACCACTGCCGGTATGGTCACTCCACTTTCTAAATGTATATAATATTACCTACTTGACTGCATACCATCCTCCCTCTCATCCAGGAAGTGTACAGTATGTATACAGATTTATGTATACTTTCTTCTCCTCCCATTCACACTGATTCTTCCTTCCACTCATTCAAATCCTTTCTCCGTGTATTCTTTTCTCACTCCTGCAGTTGGCCCTGACCCTGGCTTGGACTTTACAACACCGTGTATTTTGTGTTTCTGTTCTCTGTGCTACGCTATCAGAAATGCAACTTTTGCTGTATTCCTATTCTACACCTTCCCCTCCCCCGGGTCGCGCCTGGAAACAAGCTTCGGCTCAGTGTGCCTTTTCTGGTTACCAAAATTCTAACTACATTTTTACCACCCCCAACTCCACATCCTCTGTGCCCCTGTGCCTGCCATAAGTCAGTCACAGCTCCACCCCCTTACCTCGTCCATTCTTCCCCATCTGCACTCAGTGGTGCGCTGCTTACCTTACAATTTTGGCCATTATCTGCACTTTTATCAAACCCGCTAATGCCTTGTTCTCACTACAGTTTGGCCAGTATCTGCACTTTATTTACAATTTATTTACGTTAATATTAATTGCTAACTGATTTGCTTATTGCAACCTATTTGCTTACATGTAGTTACAATCGGGCACACACACCACCTCCAGCAAGGAAAACACCACTGCAGCATATAACTGAACTGGCTCAGTGCTTTGTATTGCATACCAAAAATTAAAAACTCAGCTGGACAGTTATTTGATGCATTTCAGATTCTGCAGTCCTTTTTGAGAATATGCACTGAGCAACTTCATAATTGCATACTGGAGTGGTGTTTTGTATACTGGAGTTGATGAGTGCCCAATTCTAATTGTGTGTATACTTGGATGTTATTGTGAGCACTTCCTCCCAGTGTGGCTTTTTTTTGTTTGGCAACATATTTGTTGTAACTTACTGTTGTGCAATCCCCCCCCCCCCGGACAAATCTGGAAATGAGCTATTTCAGCTCAGTATGTCTTTCCTGGTAAATTGTTTGAAATATGGAGAATAATGTATGGGCGGCCATACACAACAAGCCTGTGTTTGCATCGAGAGGGTTTTATGGTAGCCAGGAACCTTGAGAGCAAAACTCGAGAGGTTCACAGGTTGCCGTAGAAAGCTCGAGATGAAGACAACAGCTTGTGTGTGTATGGACGCCCATACATTATCTTTTATAATGCATGGGCATCCACGCCCATTTCTGACATCCCGCTTCCTTTCAGTGAACTGGGGCTGGGGGTGGTGACACCTGACTACTGTTCGCAGCTCAAATTACTGATTGAGTGTGCTGCAGCTTTTTCTGTAAGCTCAAGTTTAAAAAACAAACAAACTTCCAGCTTGATTGGATAGAGGAAAGCAGCTGTGTGGCGGCATTCTAAGTTGTTGTGCTGCAGTACTGACATCACTAGTGCAGTGCAACAAACATGTTCCAGGCATGGAATTCCATGCATAACAGGGTTCCACCCGTACACTATATATAGAATAGTGTATGGGAGCCCATATGCAGCAAGGCTATTCTTCAACAGAGTGGTTACCGTGATGACCTGGACCGCAAGAGTGAAGCCACGAAAAAACCCTGTTTCAAAGTTTACCGGATCATTTCAGTGAAAACACATAGAAGCAGTGACACTCACTGATGGCCATCCGATTATTTCTGGTCTCATCGATGCCACTGCCCTCTGACCTGTGAACTTCGCACTCACCTCTGTCCTGCCCCCCCACACACACACACACACACTACTGGATGCCCGATTTACAACAAAAAAATGACAGCTGCTTGTACGCTTGGGCTTAGCACTACTGGTGGTAGCGCGAGCGTACATCAGCTGATCTGCTGTATTGTTGTATGACATCCGTACTGTAGCAGAATGAAAAATCATTCTGTTGCAGTACAAACATCACTATTACAGCAGAATAACTTTTTTTTTTTTTGTATTGTCTGTTTATGCCCCCTTCTCTCCGAGGTTGCCACTCTCTTCTGGGTATCCTGTGCTCTCTCTGCCCACCCCTGGTACCTCCTGGAGGACTGCCAGACCTACCCCCATGCTGCCTCGGCCTCCCCCAGGTGGGGAGGAGGGGGATCCCGGGATTTACCGCTCCAGTCCATTAGTGATTGTCGGACGGTCTGAGCAGCTCCTCCTGAGAGCCAGGTTATGGTGTCTGGGAGCTGGATCCCTTCTATGCCGGCATCCGCGGGGCTTGTTCTGAAACTCCCTCAGGATGTCAGCATGCTAGGGGAGCCAAGGGGCAGAGCACATTGCAACATGCAATCACTTCAGCTCCCTGCCAACATCCTCCCACCCTGGTTCTTGCTGTCCCATTGCACCTCCTCCCGCGGTCACCCAGGTGACGGTAGAGCGTCGGGACATGCAACCCACCCTCCCCGGAGGAGGAGGAGAGCAGCCTGTGGGTGCTCAGTCCTTCTCCCCCCAGCTGGCCCTTCAGCCACCCAAGTCCGTTTTCGAACCCGGGTCACTGGTGCCATGAGCGGTAACCCTACCATTGCGCCGGTGGGCAGCAGAATAATTTTTGAGACAGTGCAGGAATAATACTGAATTAACTTACACCATACACTATAAAACAGTATTTAGGCTCTTTGGAAATTACAAAGGTTGACCATGTATTACAATTGAACTAACACCACTTATCATAAAGTCTCCAACATTAAATTCAACTTTTGTATTTTCGTATTTCAGCAATCTGTTTAGTCCTCAGCCTTGGCACCTCAGTAACTCATGAATTTTTACACAATGCTTGCATTGTTTTATATTTCTGTAATTTAGTTTTTGTACCTTGCATTTTGTTGTTGCCACACATGCACGTGTTGTAATTATTTTTGCTGTTTGTATTACTGTGTCACTCTGTAAGTCATGCATTTTACACAATTTTTACATTGCTTATATTTCTGTAATTTATTTTATTGTTCATACTTTGTATTTTTCTGTTCTTGTACATGCACTGTTGTTGTTTGTATTTTATTGTTCTTGTACATGCATTATGTTTGTTTTTTGTTCTTGTACGTGCATTGTTGTTGTTTGCATTTGATTGTTCCTGTACGTGCATTGTTGTTGTAACTATTTTTATTATTGTTATTGCTGTTTCACTCCCTCTTATAACCTTTCCCCCGGGTTACGCCTGAAAACAAGCTTTAGCTAAGCGTGGATGTCCCAGTCACCCAGTTTTTTTTCAGTTGTTCTGTTTAATTCCCCCCCCATCCTTCAGTCACTCCAGCCCCATCAGCCTGAATTCCCCAGGACATACCATTTACAGCTTCCCCTGGGCCTTCCCCCCGGTGGGGTCGGCAGGTTCCTTAACCCCTGCCATCGAACGTGATCTGGATTTATGGCTACTGGCCCAGGTTGTTGGATGTGAAGCTTGCAGGTGACTGGAGTCATCCTGACAGCTGGGATTTTTCATGATTTTTCTCCCATTGAAGGAAGCAGACATGCAATGATGTCATGTACACGTGCTGAGCTCCAGCGTGACATGGGTTATCTGCTGCTCCTCTCTCTATGCTGGCAGTCCCGAACTGCCTTTCACCCCAACCCCTGCCAGGGGCTAGATGTGCACTGTGCTCCCCAACTCCCACCCCCCGGAGGGGGAGAGCAGTCCTATGGGTTCTGTATAAAGACAGCGAAAACAAAGAGAGTGCCAGCAATAAGGGTGCAGACAAGAGGGCGTGGGAAAAAAGGGCACCTGGAAATAGGGGCGCATGTGTTTCACTAATGTGGCTGTGATGCGTGAGGCAATGCAGGGGGCTGCGCCACCCGTACCCCCTAAATATATATAATCACCCCCTTCTGCCCCATATGGGTGAGGAGGGGGTAATATTGAGGGTGGCAGCAAGAGTGGGCGAGAGATAGAAGGTGCCCTCAGCAGCATGCACCCACATCATCACGCCCAAAACTCCTGTACATGGCAATTGCTGGTGCCCTCTTTGTGGCACCCTTGATTCCGTGCCTCTTTGACGGGACACCGTCCTATGAATGTTCAATCCTCCTCCCCTTGACTGACCCGCTGACACCCCAAACTCGTTCCTGAACTTGGGTCATTGATGCTGCAAACGGTAGCTGCACCACCGTGCTGGCGAGTCACCACATTTTTCTAATTAAAATTTTGCCAAGTAAGGCAATATAAGTTGAATTGTGTCTGAATATTGTATTAAAGTGCTTTAAAATCATAATGTTGGAAAATGCAATGAGCTGCTGAGCACTGTGAGCCAAACTGGAGTGCACCAGTCACAGGTTCCTTCGCTGGTGCATTTGTGACTGAGGTGCTGCCAGGAGCGCCAGTCTGAGGGCTGATGTGAGCACATATTGCCTTGGTACATTAAAGTAAAGTTGTAAGATTACCTTATGGGCTTCATAGCCCATTACCCTGCCGCAGCAATAGTTAGTGGGTGGTAAAATATTAAAATTTAATGCAGTCCTTTTAGTAAGGAAAAGGATTGTAACCCTGGCTGCACTGCCTGGCAGCCAATCCTTTCCAAGTTCCTGGTCCACCTACCACACCCCCACGCTCAGACATTTTGTGATGTCCTGCCAGGGAGAGCGCGGGGGCGCGCCCCATTGCCTACCATGTAGACTACTTTAAAACCTTTACTTTGCCTAGTTAAGCTACATTTCACACAAATGAAAGCCACCACTGAACTAATAGGGGCCTTATTAGTTCAGCGGTGGCTTCATTAATGTGAAAAACAACAACTAAGCAAAATAAGACAAAAATAATCTATAATGCTACCGCATCTCCCTAACAGAGATATCTAAAAGCGTCTGAAACAGAGAAACATAGTAAACAGACCAAGAACTTGAAACTTATCAACTATAAAGCAGTGCAGCCAGGGTTACAATCATTCTCCACTTGCTAAAGGGACTGCATTAAATTAATATTTTACCACCACGGTCTCCCTTGAGAACAGGAGTAATGGGCTATGAAACCCAACACTATAAGTGCCAGATTTACACCTTTACTTTAAGAACCCATCAGGATTTGTGGATAGCTTTAAGCAGGGTTGGGATAGAGTCAAGGGCAGGGTTAATACAGACAAAAACATAAAGGGGGGAAGGACCGGAAAAGAGGTGGAAGAGAGTGGTTTGGGTGGGGGTGGGGCAGCTGTAGTGATATGAAACTAAGAGCTGCACAGCCGGGCAGACTTGATAGACTTGTGGGCCGTTTTCTGCCGGCAATTTCATGTTTTCGTATGTTCGTATTTGTGCTGCACACTTCAGTTCACTCATAATCTTGTTACAGCCTTCATAGGAGAAAGATTTTAGTGGCCTTGGCTGGGAGCTTGTTTCAGTTTAACAGCTTGGCTAATCAACTCATTTATTCACATATCACCTGGTATTAGTAGCAGGAAGACCCCCCTCTGATTTCTGTTGTGATTCCACCACAGCAGTAATGGGCAGAGTATGTACCATTGGTATCTGGCTGCAGAATCAGGTCCTGGATACAGAATTGTACGTTCTGTCTGTTTCAGATTTTATCAGGACTGCTTCAGTGCACAGTGCGTCACTGTGTCCGAATCTTGCTTCCTCCTAGGTCTCCTGGGCGTCTCTCCAGAGGCGTTTTCTTGACTCACTCTAGTTGCACCTGCTGCTGCTTTTAGTCAGATCCTACAGCATTATGCAAGAAAAATGATGGTGTGACTGTACAGCAGCTGAGCTGTAATGGACAGGTTGTTTGGAGGCTCGGGCTCTATACATTTACTACAGGAACCACTGTACAGCAACTACCTGTGCAGTGCTGTACAGTCCATACCTGTCACATGAACACAGACAGGACTTCAGTCCAGCCCCAGAACCTCCGATCTGGCACCATTCACAAACACTAAAGCATTCCCTATAAACCTTATTTTTACACTGGGGTACTTTTTAGAGGCAAGCATTTATGACTAGTGTCCATTATAGTTTGAAAGACCATGAAATGTGCTTTTAAAGCAGCAGTATTTGTTACTCACCATGTAGTTTTTTTTTTTTGCAATAATGTTTTCCTGCCAAAAATATCAAGATGCCAATTTTAGTTTTCACTTTCTATCAGTCCTGATCTAAGATACAAGACTTTGCAGTTTGTGTCATGCCCACCATAAAAAAATAAATATCTTGGTACAGTTCTGTGCTGTTTACCATCAGAAACATGTGGTAACACTATTCTAATACATCCATAGTATATGAACATACAAAAATGGCCAGCAGAAAATTCCAAAAGGTCTATCTTGTCTGCTCGTAATGTAGATCTCTCAGTGATTACTGAGGGATCTGCCCACCCTCCCCATTAGGAGCCCCCCCCCATATTTCCACTTTTAATTGCAACTCACCTCCTTACTGTGTCCCAACCCCTCTTAAAGCTGTTCACTGTCTTCAGGTATACCACCTCACCTGGCACCTCATTGCACTTAGCCACCACCCTCTTGGTGAAAAAGTGCCTCTTCATTTCCCTCCTGAATCATTCTCCCACCAGCTTTAGGCACTGTTCTCTGGTGGTTTTGTTACTGCTGAGGCTGAAGAGACTCTCAGAGTTCACCTTGTTTATACCACTGAGATATTTAGATGTTTCAGTCATGTCTCCCCTCTCCCAGCTATCCTCCAGGGGAGTACATGTTGAGGTCTCTGTCTCTCTCTCTCTTCACATGTCCCACCCTGCTGACCCTGGATCATTTTACTTGCCCCCCTCTGGACCGTTCCCAGAAGACTGATGTATTTTCTTAGGTACGAACACCAGTACTGCACATTATTCCAAGTGTGGATGCACCAAGGATCTGTACAGTGGCAGAATGACCTCCTCCTTCCTGCTAGATTTTCCTCTGGTTCTGCAGCCCAACATTCTATTTGCTTTGCCTGCTGCCCTCCTGCACTGTGCAGAGTGTTTCAGGTTGCTTGTGATGATTATGCCCAAATCTTTTTTCTTCTTTATTTCAATTGTCTAACCAGGAGTGGCACACAAAACTGAAAACTTGTTTTCGGGATGCGACCTGGGAGCACAGGGAAGTTAGGTGACTTGCTCAGGGTCACAGAGTATGCAAGTGGGGGCTGTGGGATTCAAACCCAGGTCTCCAGATTTGCAGCTCAGAGCCTTAAACCACTGCGCTATACTGTCTCCCTCTTCTTCTATCTTGGTAACCTTCACACTACCCAGACAATATTTGGTCTTTGGGTTTTTAGCCCCCAAGTGCATGGCTCTGCACTTCTTGGCATTGATCCCCAGTTGCCAAATACCCGGCCCACCTCTCAGGCCATTCTAGATCTTCCCTGACATCCTGTATTGCCTCCGCTGTGTCCACCCTTCCACAAAGTTTGATGTTATCTGCAAACAGACAGATCTTACCCATTACTCCATCCATTATGTTGCTAATAAATGTATTAAACAGCGTAGGACTGAACACTGAACCCTGTGGAAACCTGCCAGTGATTGCTGTAGCCCCTGAGAATCCCCCCCCCCCAACTACTATGGTCTGACTACTGTCCTGCAATCAGCTTTTTACTCAGGTCTTTAGCTTTACTCCTGCTCCCAGATCCTCCAGTTTCCTGTTTAATCTCTTGTAGGGAACAGAGTCAAAAGGCCTTACTAAAATCCAGATACAGGATGTCGACCACCAGGCCCTTATTCCCTCTTTTGGCCACCCAACCAAAGAAATCAGTCAGGTTTGTTTCGGAAGATCACACTGCTACAAACCTGTGTTGCCTCTCATCCTGAAGAAAGCACACCACCAGTCTTTCCTTCAGTATGATCTCCATGAGTTTTCCTGCTATCGAGGTCAGACTGACTGGTCTGTAACTGCTAGGATCATCCCTCGGCTCACTTCTGTGAAGCAGCACTATATGCATTGTTCTTCATTCTAAGAGTACCTTCCCCGACACCAACAAACTGTTAAACAGGTCCATCAAGGGACTTGCTAGCACATCTGACAATTCCCTTAGCACCCTTGGATGTATACCATCTGCGCCTGTGGAATTGTCCAGTTTCACGGCCCTCAAACCCTTCCTTACCCTGTCCACAATAATATCACTATCAGTGTCACTTCCCACCTCAATTTCCACCCTTTTCTTCCCTTAAAGCATCAGACCATCCTTCTCCCTGGTGAAGACTGAGCAGAAATTCTTATTTAGTACTTCTGCCTTCTTTTCAATACCTTCTACCAACCCTCTCTCTCCTTTTTTAGGCTGGCAATCCCATCCTTCATGTCCCTTTTCTCCCTGACATATTGGAGGAAAGCCTTCTTCCCCATTTTCACCCTCCTCTGCCAGTTGCAGCTCCAGTCTGGCCTTGCCCAACTGGACTGCTCTGCCCGCCACCCTAGCCTACACTGTACTGCACCCTGTCTTCCTCCTTCTGGGTCCTTTTGAATTTCTTGAAGGCCAACCTTTTGTCCTTCACTGCCTGAGCTACTTGCCTGTCAAACCAGCTGGGCTTTCTGGCCTTGAACATTTAGCTTTTCAGTTTTGCACACTCGTTAGTGGCTACCACCAGCCCCCGCATCCTTGATTATGGCACATTTCTGGTCCACCCCATCTCTTCTTTGATACCAGCAAGGCGCCCGCTTAGAATCTCTCCCATCCTATTGTAGACTACCTTTCTAAAATCTAATACTCTGGTTTTGGTGTTATTTTTCTCCCTACTCATGTCCAGATGCTACCACACTGTGTGGTGGTCACTCCCACCCAGGGGTTCCTCTACTCTCACCTCCTGAACGTGTGCTCCATTTGTCAGTACCAGGTCCATGATGGCTCTTTTCCTGATAGGCTTCATTCATAACACATTGTGTCAAGAACCAACTCTGAAATGCATCCAGCACCACCTGTGACCTTATACAGAAAGTAGCGGAGATCGTCCAATCCACACTAGGCAGATTGAAGTTCTCCATAATCACCACTTCCCCCTTGCTCCCCAGCTCCACTGTTTTGGACCCCAGCTCCCTGTTCATCTCTTCTTCATAGTTTGGTAGTCTGTACACCACCCCCAGCCTAAATTTTCTCCCTTTTGTGGACTGTACCTGCACCTACAACATCTCAGTCCTCCTCCCAGTCTCTTCCTCCCTTGTATAGCCTATCCCCTCTGTTACCACAGTGCAACTCTCTCCCCACCCCATTGTCCATGCTATACAGTTGGTACCCGGGGATGGAGAGGTCCCAGTCATGGTTCGGTGTAGCCCAACTGGCTTCCATGTCCATCTCCCCCTCAGCCATCAGCACTTGTAGGTCAGCCATTTTGTTCCCCAGGCTTTGTGCATTCAGGGATATTACCTTCCTCTCTCCTCCCCTGGTCTGTCTGTCCCTCCCTCTATGTGTACTCTAATACTTCACTGTTCTTCCTATCTTACCCCCTAGCCCCTCCCTACATTAAATAATTTTTACTAACAGTTTGACATGTAAAGGTGAAAAGTGTAAAGCTGATAACTCACTAGTTTCAATGCACATACAAAACAACTATTATAGATGTAGAAAGTGTTGTAATAACACCTTAAAATACATTTACTAAAACAGTCGCTTTCCTATTTAACCTGTTGGATTAAATACTGTCAAAGGAGGACCTAGACCCTCAGTGGCATAATTTTATGTCAGGAGCCCAAAACATATGGCTGCCACCAGCCCTTAATTACAGGGTGCTTTACAAATGAATAACTCTGGACTGCAAAGACTCACAGATAAACACAATGGCTCAATCAGATTAGCTTTATGTGGTCCATGGGCTTTCACACATTAAGAAATCCTGTTGATGACAGTTCCCCTATAATATGTTCACCTCTGAAAAAAAGGAGGCGGAGAGGGGCATGATCTCAGTCTTTTGCATATTCAAAGGTATCAACAAGACTGAAGAGATGGGGGTGTTCAATCCAGCGTCCTTCAGCAGGATGCAGGGACATGCCATGGGACATGCCCTGAAGCTCAGAGGTGGTAGAGTAATGGATAATGTAAGGAGGGACTTTTTCTGCAAGAGGGCGGTGAACCTGTGGAGCAGTTTACCAGTAGAGATGGTGGATATGAAGGCAGTACAGGCCTTCAAGGTAAGTGGAACTCCCATCATGGGGGCTACTATGATAAAGAGAGTAGAGTAGAGTAGGGTCAAATTTTATTCATGTTAATAGGAAAAAGCATGAAAATGGTTAAAATCCCAATTGAACAACAAGGCTGATTTACAATGGGTACCATATACAGTGACATGTCAAGAGTTACAAATATAGATAATAAATATTACATACACTGACTACTAAATTACATTTTACAAAACAATCACTATAGCGTACAATACAAAATATACATCTTATACACAACCAGAAAGTTTATCTCATCCCAAAATCAGGGCAACAACTCTGGAGTTTGAAACTTTCTTGTAGCAACCCTTTTTTTATTTTACCAATAATTACTGGACTTGAATTATTTCTTAGATGAAGTGGAATGGAGTTCCATATAGTTGGCCCTCTATAGTTGAAAGATGCCCTGCCTACACTATTTTTTTTCAATCTACTACAAAAGTCAACCCCCTCAGGTGACCTTAAGTATAATCTACCTTTCTAACTTGTGTTGTCTCTAATATATAATTTGGTAACTGTTTCTTAAGTACTTTATGCATAATTTTTAAAATGTGCAACTTCCGACAGTTTCCTAGTTCAGGCCATTTTAACTCCCTGTATAACAAAGAGCAATGCATTTTCCAGTGAGCATTTAATACAAAATGAGTAACTCTATTACACAATACGTCCAACTTATGTAATGTAGATTCTCTAGCATTACCATCAATAATGTCTCCGTAATGGATAATGGGCAGTATAGAAGCCTCAATAATCCTGCATCCTACTTCAGTGGGTAAATCCCTTTTTACATGGTGCAGAGCCCCAAGTTTTTTGTGCAGACTACCCACAATCTGATTTATGTGTTTGTTCCACTTTAGCCCTTCATCTATCCAAAGTCCCAGGTATTTATATACAGCGACTTGTTCAAGTTTGTCCCTCATATATGTAACAATTTCCAAGTTCCCAGATGTTAGCTGTTTATCATGACCTCCAAAGAACATCAATTTAGACTTTTTTGCACTAAGAACAGACTTATGATGATACAAGAAGTCCTGCAGAACATTGACAGATGTCTGCAGGGCTTTCTGGTTCTGAATTATAGAACACCTTACAGTATAAAGAATGGTATCATCTGCATAAAGGTGATAATTGGCAAGTTGACAAGGAATCTTCAGATAGTTCACATAATCATTAAACAATAGTGGGCCTAATTCTGATCTGTGGAAAACTCTGTTGGTAGGCAGCTACTGTAGATACGTATCCTTCCAAATAGACTAATTGGGCTCTATTCCTTAAATAACATCCTAGCCACCCACCACAGATTCAGAGAACCCCAGGGGTGTTAATTCATCCAAAAATATATTATGATCTTACGTATCAAACGCTTTTGTTAAATCAATAAATACTGCCCCTACCATCACTTTTTTATTCGGGGATTCTTGAATATCCCCCACCACTTTTTATAATGAATTCATTGTACTCTGTCATCTTCTAAACCCTGATTGCTGAGGACACATCAAGTTATTTTCTTCCAAATACAAGACTAATTGCACATCTACCAATTTTTTGAAGACTTTAGAAATTATAGGTAGTAAAAATATTGTTCTGTAATTATTTAGTACTGATTTTTCACCAGATTTATAGACATGTATAACCTTTGCCTTTTTCCATTCTAATGGAAACACACTTGTTTTGAGAGACACATTAAAGACATGTGCTAGTGATTTTGCCCAAACAGGGGCTGCATATTTTAATAAAGCTGTTGGTATTTCATCTAATCCCATTGCTTTTTATGTATTTAACTTAAGTAGGGCATCACAAACTAGCGCTGCTTCAGTTATCTGAAAATTTAACCCTTTACCATTTATTTATTTATTTAAATGTGTTACCCGGGTTGGGGCACTGGGCAGAGGCCCTTTTTCAGGTCTTACCTGGGACAATCAAGAAGTACAAAATACACAATACAATAGTTTAAATATTACAGTGACATACATTGAGCGATAACAAATACGGTAATCCTTAAACTAAGCTTTAAAACCTGAAAATGAAGGAACAGAAAGTAAAAATATGGGTAAATCATTCCACAGCTTTGAAGCAGCGATGGTAAAAGAAAGTAGACCATACTTGTTTTTGTGCTTGTTTATATTCAATATAATACCCTCTGAAGACCTAAGATTAAGTGTAAATTCTCGAATATAAATCAAATCAGATAAGGGTAAAGTATCAGAAAAAATATTTTTATTATATTAGTTTTGGTTACCATCTGTGTATTAATTGTGGGTATGATCACCAAGTTCCTGGATCCTTTTCCCATGTTCACAAAAATGTATTAAAACAATTTGTTGAATTTAAACCTAGTGCTACCTCCTGTCCATTAACTAAATATGAATGTGGTAATCTTGTTGTACCAGATGAGTATAGTTTACGTATCATCCCTCAAAAATCTTTAGGTTTATTGTCAATTGTTTCTGAAAACTTTATTTTATAATATTTTTGTTTTGCTAATTTTATTTCCTTGGTATATTTATTTCTGGCTTGTCTATATTTTACCCAATCCAAGGTAGAATTTTTTTTTTTTTTTTTTAGCATTTTTCCAACAATTATCTCTTATACATCTAGCTGTGCATAATTCTCTACTATACCATGGTGCATTACCTATTTTCACTGGTCTCTTTTTTACTGGAACATGTCTATCATATACTAATCTAAATTTATCCTGAAAGCATGCCCAGGTATCATCTACAAAGGGTATTAATTAGTGAAGCCTATTCCAATTAATATTTTCCAAAGCTAACATAAGGGCCAAGTAATTAAAGTCTTTCCAGGATCGACAGTACTCAAAGTTTGATCCCTTTGTTTTTTTTACATTTGATTTCACACAGATGATGCCTTGATGATCACTAAAAGCTTTAGCTGTTGCCCCTGAAATACTATAGCTAATTGGATTCAAAGTAAAAATAAGATCTAAAGTAGTAGATGTAGAAGGGGATTCTAAATTAACTCTAGTAGCATCTCTAATTAATTGCTCAAGTTTCAAGTTCATGCTTAGGCCCAGGAGTTCATTATTTTGCTTAACTACACTCCAATTAACATTAAAGTCACCAATTGTCAAAATCTTGTGACTATGTTCAAAACTACCAAGTGCCTCCAATAGATAGTTGAACATACTACATAGACATTTTGGGGGGCGGTGGACCCCTACCAGTAGTACTGGCTGAACATAAGGTATTTTTATTTCTACTGCCATACTGCCAGCACTTTCAAACTATTATTAATTTTATTCAGAGTTACCAGTTTCAATTGAAATGATGATTTACCATATATAATCACCCCTCTCCCCTTTTTACTTCTGTCTCTTCTCCGGCTATCACAACCTGTGATATTTATAGAAGAATTTGATATTTGTTTATGCAACCATGTCTCAGTTAAAAACATAAAATCTGGACTATTCTGTAGTGTCCATTCCCTAATTAAATCAGTTTTAGGCAGAAGACCTCTAACATTGAAATGTGCCACACTAAAAGTATAACGACTTCCTTGTGTTGGCACATAAAGGTGCCAGGTGCCGCACACTGACCAATGGCATTAGCTCTCTTGAGTGGAACATGACTTTCCTGATCATTGTCTCAACCAAACCGGGCATGCAGGGGCCTCAGCACAGGATTGTTTTGTGGCATAGTTTATTGTTTGCAACTAAGGATGTTGTGTGAATAAGGACTTTGTGGAAGACCACCAGCCACTTTCATCACCTCTGTCCTGAGCTAGCTTGGTGATGAGGTCAGAGGGGCACTGGGTGACCAGTGATTGTCAGATTGCTTGTGGAGAGAGCACAAGGGCTCCTGGACTTGTAAAGGACTGAATTAATTTAGACACTTTAGAAATGACCAGTCGCCTGTCAAGTGACTGACAGACCTTCCAGAACTGCTTTTTTTTTTACTGACAGCTGAAACTACCAGTCAGAGATACAGATTCCCTAATGAACAGCAAGGGCTTTCTGGTGGGCACACACCTTGTTTCTGCCACTGACAAAGGGACTACAGGTTCGTTCTAATTGACTCAGACCTGATGTTTGTCTGGCTTGCAAGGAAAGGCAGGCATAACTTCAGATGCAGTCAGGAGATCTTTTTTTAAATTTATTCAAAGGAGAAGTGCAAGTGTTATGACATAAAATGTATACACTGAAACACTGGCAGGACTACAATAAGAGGCTAAACTGGGGAGCAACAGCAAGATTTAAGAAATCTCAAAGGTTACTAGATCAAGTTTCACAGATATCAAACTCTGTGGCTTTTTGGAACTCTAAACTCTGTAAGACTGCCACAATTCTAAGGCTCTAAGGCAATGGCAGACAATTCTCAAGCTCTATGGCACTGACAAAGAACTCTAAACTCTATAACTGTGGCCAGGGTGGCTCAATAATAGTCCGGTTAACCTTTGTTGCAGCTGTGAAGGGTGACTAGCAGACAAACTCCACAAGCAACAGGATGCTTGGATGAGTGGTGGATATCTGCAACAACCTCCCAGTGGAGGTGGTGGGGGCAAAAACGGTAGTGAGGTTCAAGAAGGGATGGGTTAGGCATAAGTGAACCTTAGTGGTAAGGAAAGGGGGGGCGACAGAGCCAGAGATCAAGTAGGCTCTGTGGTGCTATAGTAGATAGTGAAAAATGGGCAGACTAGGTAGGCCAAGTGGTCCTCATTTGCCATCAAATTCTATGTTTCTATGATGCACACAAAAAGGGATGTAGAGTACAAATGCACCAGGATGGATCAAAGAAAGAAAGACGCCTCCAGGTGGCACAATACTTTACTTTTAAGAGAGGAGACTGCCAGAGGATGCTCTTTGTCCCCCTTGATCGGAAGAATTTCAATGCCTGGGAAAAGGGTATGACAGACTGCCAGGATGAATGCACTCCGATGCTTCTGTATTGGTAAACAGGTTGTGGTGGACTGCCAATCAATGACAAAGACTAAGTCTTTTTACTGGACCCTCTAGGCATCGGTAGGGAGGTCCTGGCAAACCGCAGACCAGGGTTGCTTTGCACACACAAGGATTTGTAATTTGGGGTTACGTGAGCTTTTACCACTCCTAGTCATCGAGCCTTCCTCACTCCTAGTCTTTCAGCTTTCAGCTTTCATTGCTCTTAGTCTTGAAACTTTCTTCACTCTTGGTCTTGCTGCTTTCATCCCTCATAGTCTTGCAGCTTTCATCGCTCCTAGTCCAATAAATAATGGGCATAGAATGCCACAACAATGGGATGGAGTTATAGTGCCTGGTTTATTATACTCCAGAACAGAACTTAGCTTAATATATTGGGTGGCAATGCAGAGGATTATTCTGACTGAGTGGGGACAAGTGGAGTCAGCTACTGGTTTGTATGTAATTAGAACCCCCACAGGAAGAGTTCTATAAAAGAACAACAATATAAGTTTTGTAAAATGGCTTTAGTTATTAGTTTAATGCTTGGTGGGGACATTCATCCTAATCCAGGTCCTGTTGATTATCTAAAAAATTATAATAATAAATTTAGATTAAAGACCATACAGATGTAACTGTGAATATATTAAAACAGGATGGGTTACGTATAATTGATTTAAATATATGTAGTTTGACAAAGAAAATTGACTACTTAAGAGAATGGACCATTAAATATGGCCCTGATATTATGATAATATTGGAAACTTGGTTGAATGAGAAAACTACGAATGATTTAATTGCATTACAAGGGTATGGCCTGTGGAGAAAAGAGAGGAATAAAAGAGGAGGGGATTGCCATTTATGCATCCAGTGTTCTAGAAGTAACATATATTGAACCATAGCAAAATTGGGGTGGCTTGGAGGATCTGGCATTAGAAGCAAAACTTGCGTTTACCAAACCTTTATTGATTTTGGGGGTATATCGTCCTCCTAAAAGTTCCCACAAAGTATTTGCTATAATGCAGGATTTTCTTGGAAACTATCAAGCTACTCATGAAATCCTCTTAACTGGGGATTTTAATGTGGATCGGAAAGCAGTAGACACCGGTTGTTGAAATTATGGAAATGGCCATTAATTTAGGCATGACCCAATTAATTAATGATATAACTGTAGTTAATACAAGGCACCCAGGTTTGTCTACAATTCTGGACCTGATTTTTGCCACAGACCCTGAGAGTTTGCCAACAGTGGAGTGCTTGCTGATTCTTTTTCAGATCATTAGATAGCCTATTGTATAAGGAACCAGAAATTAACAAAACGTCCTGGGAAAATGGTTCAATTTAGATCCTTTAGGAAATTTGACTATATTAATTTTATGCTTGAAACAGATACACATAAGTGGGACAGATTGGCCTTGGTGCCAACTATGAACGATGCGTGGACCTTATTTTATGAATATTTTATGGCAATCTGCAGTAGACATGCCTCATTAAAGACTAGGAAGGTGACATAACAAAAATTCCCCTTGGTATAATAAACAGCTTTTCAAATTAAAAAAAACAAAGGGACCGGGCCTGGAAACTAGCTAAACTAATAAGATAGATTCAGACTGGGTTAAATATAAACAGTTAAGAAATAAATATACTGTTGCACTTAGGAAAAGTAGGCAAGAATACTACAATACAGAGTTAACAACCAATTTGGCTAACAACCCCAGGGAGTTTTGGAAAGTGATAAAAAAGTAAAAAGAGCACAAACAATGGAGCACCCCAAGAAATTTGAAATAAATAATATAAAAAAAACCTTGGGACCTCAGGTAGTAGATTATTTTAATAACTCCTTTGTAACTATGGGGACATCAGCTGTACCTAAAAATTCTACAAAGTCCAATATATTACAGGAAGTAAAGAATCAAAAGAGTGAAGGATTTAAATTTAATAAGAGAGCACCGAGGGAGGTCCAACAACTATTCCTGGAAATGAATATAAGGAAATATGGGGGCCTGGATGATATACCAGTTCTGCTTAAATATGCAGCCCAGATCATATCTTTTCCTTTAGCCTATATGTTTAACAAGTCTATTCTTGAGGAACAATTTCTAGATACATGGAAAACAGCTGAAGTAATTCCCATTCTAAAATCTGGGTCAAAATATAATATAGAAAAGTATAGGCCAATCTCATTACTACCAGTAGTTGCAAACATTTTTGAAAAACTGACAGCTAAACAATTGCAAGATTTCCTAGAAGTAGAGAAACACCAATCAGGGTTTAGACCATTGCATGGCACTACAACTGTCCTGTTAAAGGTGGCAGGAGATATTACCAGGGCTCTGGACAGGAGGCTGTCGATGGGAGCAATATTTATTGATTTCTCAAAAGCATTTGACATTTTGAAACACAACATCCTCCTGTCCAGAGAAAAACCCTACGGGTATCCAAAAAGGTAACTAACTGGTTTAGGGCATATTTGTTTGATAGAAAACAATTGGTGACTATTAATGGATGTACATCGGGATTTAGAACTATTATTTCAGGAGTACCACAAGGATCCATTTTGGGTCCTATTTTATTTAACTTGTACATGAACAATCTTAACTTGTCTCATCTGGGTGTACGATGGTATCTGTACGCGGATGATACTATTCTTTATGTAGAAGACTCATCAATACAGCAAACTGAAGCTACTTTACAGGAAGCCTTCAATCAACTTCAGAATTTCTTCTTGGAATCTAAATTTATTTTAAATCCCCAAAAAACACAGGTGCTGCTGTTTACTAGAGAAACTGGAGTTAGGACTACAGATTCTTGTCTAAAGATAAACACCTTGGACAAAATTATTTTGGAGCAGACCCAGAACTATAAATATTTGGGCCTGTATTTGGATAGTGCATTGAAACGGACCACCCATATTGATTCTGTGACAAAAAAGGTGGGAAAATGTTTGTGGGCATTATATAGGATTAGAAACTGCATGTCCGAAACTGTTAGGAAAAATGTGGTCAGTACACTAGTATTGCCCCTGCTGGACTATGGGGACATAATGTATATGGGAACAACATTGACACAGTTGTCCAGGGTGGATATCTTATTTAACAAATTGGCAAGATTTGTTTTAAATTCCCCAGAAAGACCCATAGTTGGCAATTATATAAACGGTCGAATTGGGTATACCCAAAAGACAGGAGGCTGTCTCATGTATTAAAGTTCATGGTGAAGTGCGCCCGAAATGAGGTCCCTGAATATATATCCTAGAGGGGTTACAATTTAAAGAGATATGAACGGGTTTGCACTCAGCAGAGGGTATTGAATATATTCTTCCAAAAGTAAGGACAGATTTTGGTCAATCTCATTTTTTTATAGGGGGCCTCTGATCTGAAATAGGTTACCATTATTTCTTAGACCAGTAAACATTACCGTTCAGCCAGGTGTAATTAAATCATGGTTTGGACAAGATGCATTAAGGAACATTTGTGAAGATCTGCTTTGATCTTAGATAGGGCTTTCCCAGCACAAAACCTACATAACAGTTGAGAAGCATTCTGCGTATTAGCAACGTTATCCAGTGATATGGGCAAGTCAAATTGAGCAACTCAATTTGACCGCCTGGAATAACAGTGAGTAGGAAAGGATAGCGAGGAGGGGAACAGTGACTGTTATGGACAAGAATCACAAAAGGGAGATACGGCAACTGTGGGAGGCAGGTATAGGGGAACAGCATATGGGAGGAAGTTTGGATGAGCAGTTCCCAGCTGGCTGTTTGGCGTAGTGGTAGGGGGGTGTGCCTCTGGTGTGAGAGGCTGCGTGTTTGGATCTAGCTGCGTGTGATAAATGGTTTTATGCCACTATGGGACTTTACCCCAGTGTAAGGCCCTTCTCGGAGTTGAGAATCTTATTTATGGGGGGTGCGGGGAGTAAAGTCCCCTGCATGGGGTTGCGGGGGTAGCCCCCATCACATAAAAAAAAAGTTACTATCTTGTTTCCAGTATGGTGCCGATGGGTGCTGTTATTGTTGTTGAAGTGCACATCGCTGTTTGAGTTTTCGGCAGTGTGCACTTGCTGATATGGCAATCACTGTTATGCTTTCGCTCATATCACATGGAACCATTAGCAACCTGCCCAGGAGTTACAGATACCTCAGTTGAGGTTTAAAAGCATTTGGGTTGGGGGGGATCTGTTTCTGCAAAGCATTGCTACCTTTTGTTTAAGTGATCCACCACCGGCCAACTATATGCGATGTCACAGGATCTATTTCATTTGCACAGCCAGGTATCCAGTGAAGCACATGGAGCGAGGGCTGAACAATTACTTTACTGTCAGCTCTTGGTTGGGGGGGGGGTGGGCTGCATTTAGCAGAATGAGCTTGGGAGGGCACATAAGCACAGCCCTGCAGTTACTATTGAAAGCCACTCCCCCGGTGTCTAGCGGTATGAGATGTTAAATGTCTGTGGGGGGGGGGGGGGCAACAGAAACCAAAAGTTGTCCCTTACCGGGAAAGGCTGGCATTGACAGGGTCCAAGACATAGAGTGCCATCTTCTGGTACTGGGCTAGAATGTAATTCATGTTAGCAGGTATAAACAGTCCCAACAAATAATTAATGTCCACACAACTGTAACATTAACAGGGGGATCCCATTTAATGAACAAACTTCATGGCGCCATTCCAACATTTTATCTGTACAGTTGGACAGCGGGTCACTCACAAGAAAACTAGTGGATGCATTTTGTGGTCAAAATGGCCTCACTAAGGCTTGGGTGGCTTTCTTCTGGTGGGCTGAGATGACCACTATCAAAATAAGCAGCAGTTCTTGGGCCCGAATCAGGCCCTGCAAAAGGCAGTAGGCAATCTCTCCCCTCTCACATCTTGGCTCACAGAAATCTCTCTCTCTCAAACTTGGGTGGACTGCTCTTCACTCCCAATCACTGGAACTCTGAAATGCTGGCCCTAGTGAGCGATTCTACTCTGGCACACAGGCAGACATCCCCACAGACCTGCACCCTCCGGGAGGGTATATCGGACTCCGTGGCTTTTGCTATCAGCCCTGGAGTCTCTGAGACCCCCCTGGTGGACTTGAATTTTCCTCATGCTGGAACTGGATCCCATCCTGGACACATGAGCATGGCTGTGACCCACGTCACTCTCTATGCACCACCAGAGCTGCCGCAACTGGGTTGGCATATCTAATCCGAGGCTAGTGCTCTCCCTCTTTCTGGTGGGCTCCAAGTCTCCCCTCTGGTCACTCTCTCTACCATCCCATGAACGCGGAGCACACAAAGGAGCCATGCTGCACACCGGCTCAGACATCTCCAAAACACTGAACTTCACTGGGGTGGCTTTGCACAGGGAAACCTGCTGGCTGTAAACAGTGGCCGCTGCCACGTCCACCACCAGACTGTTTGTTGGACATTTCCAACACCATGAACTGCTGGCCCCAAGAGTGGGCAAACGATCCTGCTGTCCTACACTGCCTCCCCGCACCTTTCCTAGTGGCTCTCTCACACTTCTCTCTCTCTCTCTCTCTCTCTCCTTTTAAGCACCAACCCCCCAAATTGATAACCTTGTGCACCAACGTTGTTCTCCAACCTGCGGAGCTCCCACCGGTGTGGCAGGGGGAAATTTATCTCATCAATTGATGGCCCAAACTTACATTTCCCCAAATTTATGTACACACCCCACAGGGGGGTGTTGTACTGCATATTAATATGTATAGTTGGGGGTGTTTATTACAGCATAAAAACATTATCTCATGCTCTTTGGGCAAGAGAACCACAAAGTGAAGCTGAGCGGTTCTGTCAGCCCAAACCGCACGCGATAACGTTCTTATACTGCAAGAAGCACCTGCAACTATGCATATTAATATATATAATGCGACGCAGTCAAACTTTTTCATAAAAGAAGCACACTTTGAGGGGAATGTAAACATTTTTAAATGAAGATTTTTTTACTGCTTCTCCCTCTGGTTACTGTGAATGATGCTACGGTCCACAGGTTTGCAGACATGACTATGCATTCTGAAGGCTGCAATTCTGGCTGTTGAAGAAGCAAACTGTTTTTTTGGGTTTTTTTACCAGTTTTGGGCATTTTTTTATGTGAGCTTCACTGGTGAATTTAGGATTCCAGACTAAGGCTGGTGAGCAGAGCCTTAGCCCTGCGATTTACAGTTTCCAAGATGACAGCGGGAGTTGACACTGCTGAAATTAGATGAACAGTCAGTGTAAGGCGGCGTCTGTATGCAGCGTAAGAGGTACTGCAGTTCTTATTGCTGACTGGTGGAAAACGTTTGCTTTATAATATTTTGTTTTGACTGTGCCTTGGAGGGCACTGGAGAGCGACCTGATTATGAAGTAGGCTGGTTCTGGTAGGGCAGGAAAGAACCAACCAAGGAATACTGTACTGCACTGAATCATTGCTGCCAACCCCTCATTTTTTTCTATTTAGGTCCTGATGCCTGGAGCGTAAATAAAGTCCTTGTTTTGTTTCTAATTACTGACCATTGCATACACTTATTTGGCTCCAGGTGTTTGGTGCCTGCTTTGTGGGGACTGTCACTGCACTGATTAGGTTAACAGGTGTGGCAACCTAACTGGGGAGGTGGGGATGTACTGCATCCCAGGGGGCTGTACTGTACTTACACCAGGACCACTTTAACCATTCTCTGAGGCACTGTGCTGTTTTATATCTTTATCTCAGGTACGAGCACCCCCAAACCTGGAAACTAAAAGACCAAGCCCCTCAGCCTCATTGAGCTCACAAAACAGGGGTAGCCTCTGTAACATCCACATCAATCCAGTGGCACCATAAGGAGGTAGTGCATCAGATGCTGGAGACACCATTGGAAGTGGTCCTTACATAAGCCTGCCTAACTTTCTGTTTACTACTATGGTAATTAATGAGTACCCTGCATAGTAGAGTGCATAGGGAAACCCTATACATGAATACGCTTGCACTGCATACTTATACATCCCTGCTGATGAAGCAGGAGGTGTGACCTGATGGACCAAGAGTCCCTTTTGACCTTAAATACAGTGGAACCCTCTTATAATGGGCACCCTTCTAGCGGACACTCCCTTATAAAAGATGGGTCCACCTTGCCAAAAGCGATCTCTCTAATGTTAACAATCCCATTTATACCATACTCTACAGCCATTGTATAGCAGACACTAAGAGCTCCTCAGTACCCTTGTTATGTGCTGCAGGCTGCCTGTTAATTGTCACCTCATTATTCAGTTGCTTTGTCTGGCACTATAAAGACATCAATCACATGACCTGATGCCTGATACCTGACACTTTTCCCCAGTGGATTACTCCAGTTGGCACAGGTGCTGTACAACAGTATCTTGACAGTCTTATTGGCTACTCCGTTCCCAGTCAGCGGCAAATATCCCCATACCCTTGGCTGGCAGAGGAAGGGGCATGTTCTGATTTTAACTCCTGTGTGTGAGCTGTGGCAGAGGAGATTCATATTTTAAAACCTAAGGATATAGCGGGTACCCCTTATAATGGACAAAACCTGCTTGCACAAATGTGTCTGTTATAAGAGGGTGTAACTATATTAAAGTTTTTTTTTGGGATTGGGTGTCCCCAAGATTTGTGTTTACTTCTTGGTCACACTGAACGCATTTCGTGTCACAAAACCACAGTGTAAAACCCAGTTATTATTGTGCACTGCACTACGTGCAACAAAGTGTCTGCTGTATCAGCTTTGTCACAGGCTCAGCTTCAACATGCTGCAGGACCCTGGAGACCTTCCCCCCCAAGTGCCAGTCATGCAATTAGCCTTAAAAATGGCATGTCGAGCAGAGCACATTAAGTATTCATTTGCCCATTTTCATGTGTGCCTTTGATCTGCGCAATATGCAAATGTCCTTCCCTTCCTGCCTCACTGGAGAGTGCCGAGTGCCTTTGAAGAGTTGCTCACAAAGAGTAGTTGCCTGTGATGTAAGGAAATTAATCGCAATCAAGGCCCCAGGACTTGGTGGCATTTCTGAACAAACTGCTGCAGCAGGTATAATTACATAGCAATAATAACGCAGTAATAATACATGCAGCATCCCGAGGGGGGTGGGGTGCAGAGAGAAACATATGCAGTAAATAACTGGTGAAGCAGCAGCGAATGTTGAAACTACCGTACCCTAATGCAGTATGCTGTTTAGTTCCACCTTCACAGTATTTACTTTATTTTATTTCGTTTTTATTGACTTGGAAAAGAGAACTAGACAGTTCTGCTTATTTTCAGCCTTGTCCCGGGCAGGGGGAGATACAGATGGAAACCAACTGAAATTGAACCAGATTAAGCTGTTGGTGGTATTTCTAGTGAAGGGGGGGTATTTGGCCAGGACACCGGGGAAATTGTTACTGGAAACATAAAAACATTGAAACATACATGATGACGGCAGAAAAGGACCGATGGTCTATCCAGTAAGCCCCATTACCCTGTTACACCCCAGGATGTATTGGCTGTGTGTGGTCCTGGCTTACACTATTTCCTCTTTTATTATCCGTGTTCCCCCCCCCGCCACACACACACACTTTCACTGAGTAGCTATTATCCCTTTAACTGTATCCCAGTTGTGTTTGAATCCATTTATGGCTTTGGCACCCACCACCTTTGCCGACAAACCACTCCACAGCTCAACCACTGTTTCTGTAAAATAATGCTTCCTCATATCCTTTTTAAACCTTCCCCATGGAAATGGCAAGTTAAGACATTTTAAGGGACAAGTTCAAAGCCTTTGATGTTTGCCCCCCTCCTAAATAAACAGCAGCATTGGCAAAATATGCTACACTCTAATTCAAGTAATTTTCACGTGTCTATAATAGAGCTGGTGACATTTTGTTAAGCTTCAGCAAAATTGCCAATTTCACATTTATGCAATTTCGTGAAATTTGCGCCAGGATTTTTCAAATTTTAAATTTAGCTCGTTTGTATACTGTATTGAAATTGTTGTCAAAAAAAGCACATTTTGCACACAGGGTGACCCCAGAAGGAACTCTTTACAATTCCATGCAGATAATCTGGGTTTGAGAGCAAACTCAGGGGGCTTACAGCCAGGTGGGCAGGCTAGGAAAAGCGTTGCTGCGTAGTAATTTGTCCCAGACGGGGTGTGCCGGTGCCATCACCTGCCACAGCAGTGGCCCTTCACATAATATTAGACAGAGTCAAGAACCCAAGGTCACAAGTGGAAACTGGAGGGGGGAAGGTTTAAGATGGACGTGAGGAAGTTCTGTTTTATGGAAAGAATGGTGGAGCCATGGAACAGTCTTCTAGCCGAGGTGTTGGACACCAAGACCATAAATGGTTTCAAGCATGGCTGGGACAGAGTGAAGGGTTTGGTGGTTGCTCAGGTCAGTAGGGACAATAGATCCCAGGGCAGATAGGGAATTCCAGGCAGACAAGATGGGCCTTGTGCCTTTTTCTGCCGTCATTGTCTATGTTTCTTGATTCTATGATTAGGAATTCAGTAGGATTAGGCATAGAATTTTGTAAGATTGTGTTAACTGCATGGCAAGAAGATCACTGATCCTCTTTACTCCTTCTGTTCTGGCATCTTGTCTACACCTCACATCATAATCCCCTGTCTATGACATCATAATTATCACCACAGCAGCAGATTCTGATGTCATAACTAGAACTGTGATGTCAGGGGTACGTAAGTAGCCAGAGCAGAAAGAGCGTAGATCCCCTTTTCCTAGAAATGCTCATAGTAATAAAGAAGTAAGGGAGAAAATTATAGAAAAAGATTAAACATAAGCTGAATTTGGTCAAAATATTACATTTTTGCAAAGTTGTCCCAATGACGTCTCACTGGCCCTTTTATATGCTGGCCCCTGGGTACTCTTAGTGCTATAAGAGTCTTTTTACATGTGTTCTTTGGGAGTAAGAAGAGTAAAGGAAACACCTGGGACAAGGCAGAAAATAGGCAGAATTGCCAAGCCTTCATTTCCTGGTCAACAAAAACTAAATAAATTAATAATAAATAAATATGCCTGGGACTGACATATTAACACACATAAGAGGAATGGTTAGCTTAAATACTGAAAGTTTGACTCTCATAGCCTTTCTGAATTCAGGATACTGACAAACTCTAATTTTTCGCTCAGACAAATGCAATTAGATGTGTTTTCGTAAATTAAATGCAAAAGATGTCATGGAGATTTATTTTATTTATTTATTTATTTTGCTTTTGGTAACCGGGTAAGTGCTCTAGGCATAAAATGCCTATTTTCAGGCACGCCCCGGGAGAGTACAGTTTACAGACATACAAGATACATGTGACGCAGCACATGACAGCAGCACAAATCAGAGGAAATAACAAGACTTGGAGTGGAGAGACAATCGCATTGACAAAAATGATAATGAAAGTTACAGTACTATGCAGATTATGTTACAGATTGGAATAGGTAACACAGGAAATAAATCAAAAGGAGACAGGCAGTGCAAGGCGGTACAATAAGTGCCAAACCTGAGAGGTTTGTGGCCAGGAGGAAGGCGGAGAATGGTAGGGAGAGAAAGAGGGGGTGGTGGTGAGAGAGTGGGCATGATAGGGACTAAGAGAGGAGGGGAAGAGGTATCAAGGAGGTGGATTATCTAGAGATGAAAGAAAGCAGGGAGAAGTGAAGGTTCAAGGTGGGTTAAAGCAAGTGCAGGGGTTCACAGTATGCAGGTGTTCGCGGTGAAGTTTCTTGAAACTAGCATGGGTGGACGCTTGACGGATAGAAGCGGGTATAGAGTTCCAGTATTTAGGAGCTGTGCAAGAGAAAGCGCGTGCGCCCATGTTTGATCTGCATCTTGGGATGTGCAGAAAGGCTTTGTCATTCGATCGGAGCTCATAGGTGAGAGGTTGTGATTCCAGAGCAGAGGCAAGGGATAGGGGGAGGCCTGTTCTGGCAACACAGTCAATTAATGAGCCAAAGGACTGGAGACGATAGGTGGAGGGGCAAAGCCATTTTAGGTCCATGTAGAGCTGGCAATGGTGCTTGTAGCGTGGTGATGCAGAGGCATAGCGGCAGATGCTATTGTAGGTAGTGTCCCATTTATGGAGGGAGGACTTTGATGCAGATAGGTAGATTGCAGAGCCATATGCTAGGGCGGGAGAAGGAAGCCTTGTGCCACAGCTAGTCTGGCTAAGGGGGTGAGGGCGTAGCTGGTGCGATAAGCACTTCCTATCTTAGCATTTACGGACTTACAGATAGTGGAAATGTGGAGGTCCAGGTCAAGAGATTCATCAAGAGTAACACCAAGATATTTAAAGGATTTGGCAGTAGTCAGAGGGAGCCATCCGCATATGAGATAAGAGGATTGTGATTCGATTTGAGTCTGGCGAGCCAAAGTGCATTGAGTAGGACTTGCTGGAGTTGAGGACAAGTTTGTTGTCAGTGAGCCAGGATTGAATACTCGCGAAGTCCATGGCAATAGGGTGGTTTAGGGCAGCAGCAGTTTTAGCACTGTGGTAGATAACTAAGTCATCAGCGTAGAGCAGAGATGAGCAGTTTGGTGCAGTTAATGGGATGTCATCAATGAATATAGTAAAAAGCAGAGGGCCAAGTATGGAGCCCTGGGGTACTCCAACATGGATCGGCGCAAGATCTGATATGGCTGAGTTGAAAACCACAGCCTGTTTTCTGTCAGACAGGTAGCTTTCAAACCAGGTAATGGTATCTGAGGAGAAACCAAAGGAGTGAAGCTTTGTAAGAAGAAGTGTATGGTTGACCAGGTCGAAAGCTTTAGTTAGGTCGATGAAAACCGCACCTGTCAAGAGGCCCAAGTCCATGGAGGTATAGATGTCACTTGTTAGTTTCAGTAGGGCAGTGGTAGTGCTGTGACCTTTACGGAAGCTGTGCTGAGAGCTAGAAAGGAGGTTATATTTCTGGAGATATTCTATTGACTGGGTGGCAACTAGCTTTTCAAGGATTTTGCTTAGTACAGAGAGTATGACAATGGGACGGTAGTTCTTGATTTCCTTGGGGTCTCCTTTTTTAGGAATTGGGGTGACTTTAGCAACTTTCCAGATATTTGGAACTGTACCACAGCATAGGGACAGGTTGAAGATTTTGGTTAGAGGAGAGGCAATGAAGGGGGCAGCAGCTTTCAGGAGCATAGGCTCAAGACCATCTGACCCCAGGCTGGTATTATCAGGAATGGAGAGTAGCAGTTTTTGTACTTCTCCTTTTGTGATGATCCGAAACCTGAAAGGGGGGTGTAGGAGTGGAGGCTTGGTATCGTACGGGGGCGGAGCAGTGTGACCAGAAGGGAAGGAGGTCAGGTAATTTGTTAGATCAGAGAAATGGCGATTGAAGGCATTGGCTATAGTTAATGGGTTGTTGCAATGTATGCCGTTTAACTGCATGTCACTTATGTGGGCCCTGTGATTAGAAACCAGGAGGTTTTTATGGTGGGCCAGAATTTCTTAGAGTCACGGAGGCTTTGTTAGAAGGTCCCTGCAGAAAGAGCTTTTGGATCAGTGGATGTTTCTTTTGCAAGCGTTTCTCAGGGAGCGGTAGTGGCAATAGTCAGTTTGAGTCCCTGTGGATTTAAAACACCGCCAGGCTTTGTCCCTGGCCCTTATCTGGGTTAGTAGGTCTTTAGTTAGCCACTTAGTCTGGGTTCCACGAAAACATCTGGTGATACGAGGGGCATGGGTGTCTTGGAGCTGACCGAATTTGGCAAGGAAGCTGTCAAGGGCAGACTGGGCGTTAGCTGAGGTGTATATGGAGGTCCAGTCAATCATTGAGAGGTCGTATGTAAACTGTATTGGATTGAAGTTGGCTAGATTGTGGAACGTAATTAGTTTTGGAGGCGGAGATGGTCTACTAGTAGAGCGCCAAATGCAGTAGATTGGGGAGTGATCACTGATTACATCCGGAAGGGTACCGGTGCTCATTATGCTGTCAGGGTGGTTAGTAAGGACCCAATCAATAAGAGTGCTGGTCCGAGGGGGAGCCATAACCCTAGTTGGGTCAGAGATCAGCTGATGGAGGTTATGGCCTTGTACCAAGGTGTGAGAGGACTGATTTGATTTGCTAGCCCAGTTTAAGTTTAAGTCACCCAATATGAGGACCTCGTTACGGCCAATGGTGCTGTCTACTAGTAAGAGGAGTTCTTCTAGACCTTTATTCCCTCCAGCAGGAGGGTTATAGGCACAGATTATGTGTAATTTCTTTGAGCCTAGTTGTAGTGTTGCATGGAGCGCTTCACAGAGAGATAGGGTAGGTAGAGCGTTTTGGACTAGCAGCAGGTGTTGCTTATAGAAGATGGCAACACCACCTCCACGTTTTGATGAGGGCCTGTCTTGTCTGATGAGATTGTAGTTAGGCAGAGTGCAGAGGGAATCAGCAGTGGAGGGTTTTAGCCAGGTCTCTGACAGGCAGAGGATGTCGGGGTGGTTTTGAGCAACCTATGCCTCTAGTTCAGCTAGATTACGAAGGAGGCTCCTAATATTCATGTGTGCATCGCGGAGTCCCTTGGAGTCGTGCCATGTTATATTATTTGGTAGCAGGTTAGTTACAGGTCCCGGGTTTAGCTCAATGTCCCCTGCAAACAGTAAAGCTAGGAGTAGGAGGTGCCATAACTTACGATGGGTGAAAGGAGTGGGCAGGGTGATGTTAATCACCGAGGATTTATGAAGAGAGTAGGCTAGGTGGTATATGAGCTTATGTGGAATAATAAGTGGGAAGGTGTCTTGGGGATATTGAAATGACATTTGTATCAAGGAGAGTTTAGGGTCGATGGTTTGGGTGCAGCCATGTGGTTTCCTATGGAGGTTGTATAGGATTTGGACCAGTAAGAGGTTAAGGAAGATTGACACTAGAAGAAATGTGGCACATGTCTTTATGGCCATATTGAGATTTATAGTGAGTGTCATAAGAAATGTGCTGTTTGAAGAAATGCCGAAATGTCTCAGGGGGAGAGGAGTACAGGTTTAATGTAGCTTGCAGGGTTAGATTTAGAGCTAGTTGAAAATGGTATAAATTTCAGACGCCCTCTAGCTGTGAGAAAATATAATCAGCTAATGGCAAACTGAGATTCAGTACTTACTCTCTTTCACATCCTGTGAGACTATCAAGCAGTTATTCTGTTTAAGAACAAAATTAATATTAGATTGTGCTGCAAAAACAGAGCAGTGTTTTAATCCTTAAATATGTATTTTTTAAGGTAGGGGTGAGGTGGATACTTTGAATGTTTTTAACAACCAAAAAACTGGTGCTACTCACCCATGCTGGAGGAAGCACAGAAGTCCCAGGTTATGCTTAACCACGTGTTTGTTTATTACAGCAGTTGTGCAGACATCACACCGCAATCAAATCAGGAATCGAGACAAGAGTGGTAACAGGACACCTCCTATCATAGAAACATATAATGTGTCAGCAGATATGGAACGCGCTGAGCCCACCCAGTCTGCCCATTTTTTTAACTTTCATTTTTTGCTGCAGACCAAACTTGATCTATGGTGCCACAATCCTGTGTCTCTCACCAGAGCTGCCCAGCCACCCCTTCAGACTACCCCCCTCCAGCCCTGTCACCTGGCATCTCACTCCCGTTCTACTCTTGGCCAGAGGGTCTCTTTTGGAGCTGCCAGTGTGGGCCTGTGGGGGGTTGGGCATCATCCTGTTGCTGGGGGGGGTCCCTCCTTTTTCTCTCCCTGAGGGACCACCTTGCATGCTATGGATGTGACGTGCAAGCTACGCCTCCATGGAGACACCCCTGGCATCCTGCTTGTGGTCCCTCCTCCCAGCATGACCCGCTGTGCTGCTGCCCAGATTCCTCTAAGAGGAAGATGAGAAGAGAGACCCTGTAACCCTTCTCCAAACAGGAGAAGAGCTGTCCTAGGGATGCTCAGTCCTTCCTACCCTGCCAGCCCCCAGGTGACCCCCCATCTGTTTCTGAACCAGGGGCTCTGGCACGGGAGGAGGCAAGGCACCCAGTGCCTCAGCCCTCCATGCCATTGGGCCAGTTTAGCACCAGTTTTTGTTTGGTTGTTGACTCCGTTACTGGACGCACCATCTCCGCTCCTGCACTGCTCTATTTGTTGTCGTCTTTGTTAAACTAGTTGTCAAAAAAGCAAACAAAAAAGGAGCACCAGGAAAGACTTAATCAGATGCTGCGGTGCTCAAATAATTAAGCAATAATGCCCGCCAGGGTGTGTGTCGTGCTGGGATAACGTCAGGCCTCAGGTGGTTGGGCACGAGGCCACAGGCCGAGTGCGTCCAACAACTGTGGCATCACATTATCCCAAATGACACACACCCTGGAGGGCATTATTGCTATTATACAATGGCTCGTTGTTATATATAAAATAAAAAAATAATTTTAAAGAATGTTTTTATTAGTGTGGAAAAATATTTTTGTTTCTTAAGAGGAGATGCGAAAAAAAAAGCTCATCATCCCAAAAATCATCTGCAGGTTCACAGTGAGGCTGAGACTGGACCCATGATGTTGTACTGGGATAACAGCACGGGGCCAGCCCAAGACTGACCAATCAGAGTCCAGGATTTTTTCTTGCCAGTGCATAATTGCAGTTACAAACCACTCAAAAGAAAAAGTGAGCACCCACAGAGGAGTCCACACTCAAAAAATTGTATTAAATCATATAACCATTTTATTTCTAAAAAACGAAGTGCAGAAAAATTACCAACACTGAATGCAGACGGAAAAAACATTGGAAGCCAAATATGCCAGAACCATAACCACTGAATGTTTTTACCTGGTCATGCGAGGCTTCTTCAGAGAATTTTACAGCAAACATTTGTGCTTTCATATTCGAGTTTTTTTTTTTTTATCTTTTTATTTTTAGTAAGAGAACATACAAATATAATCTCACAGCTATCTTAAAGCAATTCATGTGTACATACAGTGTGTGTCACTATTACTGTGCATTATCCGGCCTTCCAGTACATGCTGCATTTTATTGCTGTGACTGCTGATAAGAAAACAACCTTGTAACAGTGCAGGGCAACATTAAAATATTGAAACACAATAAACCTGATCTCATGGTGAGTTTAAGTGTTTTCATTTGACCTTAATTGGATGACTGGTAATCATTATTGAATGTGTTTCATTTCACAGTTCTCTATACCCTGGCCTGATGTTGTCTGCAGGGCTCCTTTACAAATTCATATTGTGGTGCCCATGTGTATCATCACGACCTTTGCAGGTGGGAACGAGTCAATAAACGCCCCCAATACTGTCTCAAAGATTTCTGCTCTTTCTCACAGCTCCTACACAGTACATTCCAGATGCAAAGTTTTCCCCAGGAGTTCTAATCACATTCCTACTGTGGGCGGCTGGTGAACCACCCAGGTATTCTGAATGCACCTGTGTGCTATTAACATATATTGGAGTTTTGTTAAGCACGTCATGTTTAGTTGCCTTGCAAGTCTAAAAATGTGTTTTCTTTGATTCTTGTTTAATAAAACATAATTACCAGAAAAAAGGGTCTCTTGTGCTAAAAGTTCCACAGTTCTGAAGTTCTCAGTTCATCTGGCGCAGTCCATTTCCAACACACAGGTAGTTCTAATTTTCTGTAAACTTTTTTTTCCAAAAGGATCCACCCAAGATGTGTCTGCCCTTGTTTTCAAAGCAGAAGTGCATCCAGACTTGCCTATCCACTTCCCTGCCTGCTCTAGTGGTCCCCCTTCCCCTCCTCACTGGATTCTACCCTCACATCTTGGTATACCCAATGATGCACTTTTCACCTTCTCCCCACCCTACCTACATTCCTTCTCCCCTCTTCCCTTTCCCTATGACTCTGGCACTTCTTATCTGTTGTCTATTTTCTATGACAAATGCCGCTGGCTGCCTTGCTTACATTGCTACCCTTGAATTGTATTAATCTGTACTCTGTTTGCAAAGTCCACATTGTTGTAATGTCTGTCTTGATGTTCCCCATAATTTGTATTTCTCTGACGTGGAACCTTTGTAAAAGAGCTTTGGCTCAAATGTATTTGTAATCCTAGACTTGATAAATAAATAAAAAAAATAAATAAATATCTATTAAATGGCCTAACAGCATCCAAAGTTTGTGTCCAAAAAGAGATGCAACTGCGTCGAAACTGGACGCAACTTGCAATTGCGTCTGTTTTCTGCCACAAATTGTGACATTTTTTGTCCTCAACAGATGCAACTTCTGACTATAGCAGCAGGATTGCCTGGATGCATATAGCTGAGTGAACATGCATGCACAGCATGCCTTTGCACCAGTATCGAGCCCATTTGAAAATCCCCCTTTAATTCTGAATTCACATTTTATTGTTTCTAAACAGCAGTCTTTTGCATGATTTGTAATAGGCTTATATATACAGGTACTGGTCTCTGGCAGTAAAACGCATGACTTCTATCACCCTTTGTGTGCTCATCTTCTATTCACAGTTCTCTCACCCAAAGAACTCAAGAATGCACTCTTATGCTGGCCCAGTGGTGTGGTGGGCTGAGACGCTGGTTGCCTCACTCCCCGCCACACTTGCGACCCAGGTTTTGGCACAGACCAGGGTTGCCCAGGGGCCGGGCCAGGTGGAGGAGGGCCATAAATCCCACAGACTGCTCTCCTCCTTCAGGGAAGGGGGGGAGGGGGCTTACTGTGTCTTGCAGCACTACTGCCATCTAGTGGTGGCTTGGTGGTATAACAGGTCAGTGCCACGGGAAGAAGACCTGTCGGTGACGTAGATGCCTATGTGCTTGCGCAACAGCACATACACGCACATCGCTGCATGTGACTTGGCACCAGGGGGAACTGAAGGGAGAAAACACAGAAGGATTACTACCCCGGCTGGCAGGATGACGGTGCAGTGAATGACCTCGTGCTACTGACTGAGGCACCCCTCATTCAGCACATAGTGGTTCTGAAAAGTGGTGGGTAAGTTTAGTATAAGGTAGGTGAAGAGACTGGGGAGCAAGGTACCCAGTTATCACATTGTGGTTCTGGAAAGTGGTGGGATAAGTCCCAGATAAGGGAAGGGATTGGGGTCGAGGGCCGAAGGGTTCTGATGAAGCATCATAGGCACAGAAACAATTGATGAAAAAAAAAAAGAATGCACTCTTATAATGATAACAGACACAGGAACTGACTGTACACAGAAACACAGGACTGAATTATAGCTATTCCCCGTAACAATGCAGTGCAGCATCATTAAAAGAAATGACTACACGTGCCACGATCAATAACAATAATTCAAAAATAACCTGGAATTAAAAACAAAACTAATGATAATTAGATTGTGTGTTATAACATGAATTATATCAGGGTTCCTTCAGGAAAATGACTTGAAACATAACGAGACGCCTGCTGCTGGATACTGATTAAAGGTCATGTTCCGTACTGTATCTGTATCAACGTTCAGCTCTGCTCATAATTTGTTCCAAGCCGCAGGAGCAGAAAAAGGCAAATGCTTCAGCTGTCATTTCCAAATGAGAGAAAGGGTAGCTGAAAAATAACACATTTTAGCTTAACAGGAGTTTTTGGATGTCGCAATTAATACATTTTTTTAAGCCGAGTGAAGCAGAGGCCAGGTAAATGGTAAAGCAGCAGGCGCAGGGTTATCACGTGGAAGACAAGTTTGGGAATGAGCCCATAGGTGACAAAGTGTGGCAAAAGTGTGTGTGTGTAGAGGGGGCACAGGTAAGAAGGTGTAGGGCAGTTGACAAGTTAAACAGCAGTATTTGTTACTCGGCACAAAATGTCATCATATTGTTTTCCTTTTTAGCAAAAACATATTTCTGACAGCCATAGATTCATCGTCATCAGTGTATTTTTCAAACACTATGCCTACAATTCAGTGGGTGGGAGCAACCAGCCACGCCTCCTGCCAGAGCTATTTAAGTCAGCTTCCTCTAGCTTCACTTAGAAGCACTTTTTCTTTGCTGCAGCTGGAGGCTCTACTGGGGCTCTGCCTCGTCCCCCTTCTCCCAGCGTTTGTCTCCCACTTTCCCTTTGTGCTTTTTGGACATTTTGCTTGGTTTGTGCCTCCTCTGGCTTTTTAGGTCAGTATTTTGCTTTCTGCTTTCCTGGCTGCAGTTTGGGCTTCTCTCAGTTCTTAATCCTGCTGCACTCCTGTTCTCATGTACCTTGTGTTTCTTTCTGTTTTGTTTTGTGTTGGGGGGTACATCTAGTTTTCACAGTGTCCTGCTTTAGTGGTATTCTTTTTTTTCCCCATAGGAACATTTTCCCCCGACTGCCAGCAAGGTTCAGTGGCGGCGTACCAACCATCTGCTCTGTCCCTCTTTGCGGAGATCACAGGGCATTGCAGGACATGTGGGTTTTTATTTGTTACTGAGGTAGCTACGGGAAGCCCTAACCCCCCTCGAGGGTACTGGTGCAAAGGACCAAGGGTGAGGTGGGAAGCCCTGTGGAGACACGGCTTCCGCCAAGTGCCTAACAGCATCCTCGCCTCCCAACACTGTCCGCTGGTCAGACCGGTGCCTAGCCCTCCCCCGGAAAGGAGAGCTGCCTGATGGTGGCTCAGTCCAGGTTCTCCCCCCCCTTTGCTGACCCCCAATGACCCAGGCTCGTTCTTGAACCTGGGTCACCGGTGCAGCACAAAGTGTGGCATCCAGCATCTCAACCCTCAGCACCACTGGGCAGGCCTATTGTCATATTCTTTTAAATTGTGCTATTTCAGGCTCCTATGTTTGCTGTTTTCCATGCCTTTTGCAATCTCTCAGTTCAGCTACCGTCCGTAAATGTTTACACCTGGCTCCTAGCCATGCACCCACTCCCTTTTGGGTTCTGTTGGTTTCATTAGTTGTTCTCTTGAGCAGCTGCTGCTCCTAGTTTCAGTTCCCATATGCTCCTGCTTTCCCTAGCAGTTTCATTTGTTGTCTCTACTGTCTCAGCCTACCTGGCCTGCAGTGCATCAGCAACTAACACTAACCTCCCTTATGGAACTGGTTGGCATGCATTCATCATTCAGTCCAAGCTCATATCATTCAGTCTCATACAATGTCCTAGTTATCATTCAATGTTTCAATCAGCCGTTCAGCCTTACTTATGTTTCGTTTCTACCTCGTGCTCTTGTCCGTCAGACTTCGCCATCGGCCTCCCACTATTTCTGCACCCAGATGCATGCCAGTTGCAACCATAGCATGGCCCTGCCCTTTATGCTGAAGATCTCACTCTGCTCCCTTGAAGTCCCCATCTTGAGGGTGGGTCCCTCGAGTTGGTAGGGGTCCTTCTCTTTCTGCCCTTCAGGTGAGAATGTCCTTTGCTCAAGGGGAAGCTTTGGCTGTGCAAATCAACTTGGTAGCATCTCTTAATGTAGTATTTAAAGACTTCGACTACTGGAGGGTGGGGCCTCTAAGTCTACAGGTGCTCCTTTAGCCATACAGACCACGTTGCAGCACCTTCGAAAGGTACTCCCCCTACAGCTGCTTAAGGCTCACCTGGTCCCAACCTACTTACCTTCCTCTGCCCCTCAAGAGTGAAGATCATCCCAGAGCTTAGGGAACCAGAAGAGGAAGCAGCTTTGCCTGCAGAAGACTCTGTAAGGGAAGAAGAGCCCAACATTTTCAACATCGTCGTCTTAGGAACCCATCTCATGAACCTGGTAGGTGACATTTCATTTTGTGCCACAGGTTTGCAAAACACATTTCAGGCAGGATTTGAAATAATGACAGCTGTCACATTCATGATGTGTTGTGAAAAAAATAGCTATGTTGAAAATTGGGGGTAAAAATAGTGAAAATTACCAAAGTTATAAGCATGTATTGGAGCGTCTAAATGTATTCATACCTTTGTTGTTTTTTTTATTATGTTTACCCCAAATTTTTAACACCACCTTCTTTTGACCCCACCACATGAACAAGGGTTGCAAAAATGTTCAAATCCAACCCAAAAGGAAATATTGCGCAGCAGCCATAAAAATCACCTTTGGGGATGGATTTCAATAATTTCACTGCCCTTGCTCATCAGGTGGGGTCCCAAAAAGGCCATGTTGAAAATCTGGTATAAAAATATTCTAAAATGTCTAAATTATTAACAAAAGTTCAAACTCCATTGAAATGTATTATACTTCACTTACCTTATTTTCTCATATTGCAGTCGTCGGTTCCAGCAACAAAATGTGTCTTCGACTGCAGAGTGGATGTATGTCACAGGTCATGTTCAGGTTAATGATGATGTGTGGAAGGGTGTGCGGTGGTGGGTGCTCAGTGGGGGATTAGCTCACCAATGGACCATTTTCTTTTTTCAGGAATAACCAGAAAAAAAGGAAAAAAAAAGATCAACAAGGGACGATTTTCTTTATTTTAGGGGGACTCAAGTTGAGGGGGACACCCTGAAGGGGAAAGGGGTAGAAAGAAGCTGTACTGGGCACCCCAGTCCGCAATTATTATAATTAGAAGGGGGAGCAGGTGGCCTGATGGGGTGGGGGGGCAAGAGGCACAGTACTGGGGTAGGCACGCTAGTCTGCTTAGTAGTTTAAACATAAAAAGCATTGGGAGTGGGGGTGGGGGAGAAGGAAGAAGCAGTACTGGGGGTGGGCACCCCGGTCTGCTAAACAAAAAGTGCAGATAGCTAGATATATAACTAGATAGATAGATAGAGACAGATATATACATAGACAGACAGACAGACGGACACAGAGACAGATCAGGGGATCGGCAGAACACTGTTGTAATTGAAGCCCACAGCATGACTTCAGCTGCAGCTTCACATTTCCATAAAGTCCCACTGTTCTCATACTGAGAATGCAGGTGAAGACGTTGTGGCACATGATCAGGTGAATGAAGGTGTGAGGGTGTGTTGGGGTAGGGTGGTGGTTGCTGAGTGTGGTGTCAGGGTGGGGGTGCTGGGGACAGATCGCTGATGGACCATTTTCTTTTTTTATGGTGTAAACAATAAAAAGATCAATGAGGGATGGTTATCTTTATTGTAGGGGGACAAAAGCCAGCAGTGGGGCTTGGGCACCCCACTGTTAGGATGGTGTTCGGTAGCATCGGGGGTGGGCACCTTGGTGCTGCCACATATATTAAAGAAAAGGAGCAAGAGAAGCAATATGGGGGGGTGAGCACCCTAGTCCACTTACATTATAGAGAAATGAAACAGTGGAAGGGGGGTGGGTAACCTGAAGGGAAGGGGGGAGAAAGAAGTGGCACGGGCACCCAGTCTGCTTAAAAACAAATTGAAAACATAGGCAGACAGATAGATAGATAGATAGATATATAGCGATAGAGAGCTAGATGGATAGAAGTTCCCAGTCATGGATGGTTCTTTCCTGAGATCACACAAAAGAACGATGGTTCTCTCATTTGACCTCACAAAAAACTGTGAAACAAACAAAAAAAAAAAAAAGTTGCCCCTCTTGTTTCGTGACCTAACCTTCTTCTTTCATGAATTACGAAAGAAGACTCTCAGCTCACGAAAGAAAATAGTGGACTTAGTTTTTTTTTCATACATACGAGGAGAAGTTGAGGGCACTGAACATGTACTCCCTGGAAGACAGGAGAAAGAGAGGGAACATGATTGGGACCTTCACGTTCTTGCAAGGGATAAATAAAGTTGATAAGGAGAGTCTCTTTAAGCTGAGTGGCAACCATAACATGAGGGGGTGCAGTCTTTAGCTGGAGGGTGGGAGGTTTAGGAGGGAAGGTCAGGAAGCACTTCTTCACAGAGAGGGTGGTGGACACTTGAAATGCGCTGCTGGAAGAGATAATCTCATTGAAGACAGTGGGCTCCTTTAAGAGAGGCTGGGATAGGCACGGGGGAAGGTAAGGATCATGGGTAGGGAGGATGGGAGGAGTGGGGAGGGAGGGAGGGCAGGGACATTAGCTCAAGCTGTGGACTCTGCAATATGAGCAGACTTGATAGACCAAATGGCCTTCTTCTGCTGGCTTCTTCATATGTTCATATGTTCATAGTTCTTTTGTGAGCCCACATTCTTCTTTCATTGTCACAAAAGAACTCACGAAAGAAGAATCTTGGCTCATGAAAGAAGATGGTGGACTTAGTTTTTTTCCCCCCATAGTTATTTCACGAGCCATCATTCTTCTTTCATCCGTTCTTTCATGATGATGAAAGAAGGTCGGCTCATGAAAGAACTATGAGAAACAAACCTAAGTCAGCCATCTTCTTTCATGAGACCGAAATCTCCTTTGGTGAGACTCATGAAACAAGAATTATGACTCACAAAACAAGACTTGGTTAGGATTTTGGGGATGTCCCAAAACCATATTTTGGTGCCATTTTTCAAAAGACAGACTTCAGAATCTAGGTAAGCAGGTCCCTTTTAGCTAGATTCATGTGTTTGTTTTTTTCTCCAGGGCAACAGAAACAAAATGGCTGCCATACGAAAGAAAATTTTTTTTCAATGTGAAAGAAGAATTTTGGCTCACGAATGAAGATTATTCTGTTGTGAGCAGGAAATTCTTCTTTTGTCTCAAGCATCTACCTGATGGCAAGTGAGGAGCCATGAAATGAAAAACAAAGAGAGTTTTGCATTCAGTATTCTCTATATTTCATTTAAGCAATAAGACATGACATGGAGTGCATTATGGTAGGATAATGGCACACCTTGGATGTGTTGTGAGGCATGAGGCATCACCAAGTGCTTTCAATTACCTGAGAAGTGCCGTTATCCCACCACAAATCACACCCTGGAATGTCTTATTGCGATTATAAAATGGGTCCAAGATTTTTTTTGGGGGGGATACACAAAAATAAAATATTAAGCATGTTAATTATTTTTAAAACATTAATCAACCACAACAAAATAGTCCCAGCACATACCAGCATGTGTAATGCACAGTTAAATACTGTTTTCCAAATGAACTCTTAAACCCTCTATTTTTCCTCTGGTATCTACATGGTTAAGAAAGGTGGCAAAGATTAGAGACATGGAACATCTCACAGCGAAGCTGCAGTTTCACCAGGAGCATTTCCTATAATTTTGGCACCCCGGGATCATCATGCTGCGCAGGTCTCCTCCCCCTAGGGACCTACCCTTACTCTTACATTTACTTCTATGCATAGTCTTTGCTTTCTCTCGCCATCTGGGGTCCTTTTTGCTCCTTGAAATGAGTATGATTAATTGCTTACTACAGTATAACCTCGATTATCTGACCCTCCATTATCTGAATCTCTGGATTATCCAAACTCATGCCATGTCCCCTGAGCTAATAGGAACATGGTGAGAAGGACCCTTGATTTTATAAACCCTTCGATTATCCAAACTAATCTTACATCCTCCAGTGAGTTCGGATAATCGTGGTTGTACTGTATTGACTTATAGGATCCCACCCTTTGCCAACCCATAGCATTGCTTGTTCCTCCCTGTTGGATGCGTTTTTTATCTCTTGTGATTGACTATTGTTTTTCTTATTTTATGCTTTAAATTGTGTCACTTGTATTATCCTAGTTTTATAATTACTCCTGGATCAAATATTTGTTGTTTCTAACACTTTATGTATTGCTGACCTTCGATCAATAAAGATGAATTAAAAAAAAAAGAGTTTTTCTAAACTCACCCCATTTACCTGTTTCCTCAACTTTCTGCCTTCTTTTTATTTCTTTCCTTTTCCCCCATCTTGTTTCTGTTCTGTCTTTCCTACACTAAATAGATGGAATGTTTACTATGGATTTAATACAATAATTCAAATTTCAGCTCATTTCTACTGGCAGAATGTTCACTCCCTCACCCACACAGCAGAAGGCTTCAGATGGAACCAGGGCTCCTGCTGCATCCATGTAAGTAATAAGACACAACAAGGTGTGCATTGAACAGATTTTACCTCATGGCCAGGGGCATAGTGACAGCCGAGTACCTTCATCCCCTGGAAGTGCTGCAAAATCTGTTTGATGCACACCCCCAGAGTGTCTTAGTGTGCGTATAAAATGGCCCTCTGTATTTTTACATACATCTAAAAAATTAAAGTTTTTATCTTTACATAGTAAAAAAATTAACATCTTTAATGTCTTTTGATGTAAAACAGTTCCTCTGCCTGTAATGGAATGTTGTGGGTTTTTGTTTTGCCCCTTAGATGTTTGTCCCACTGTGGCCACTGTAGTTGGAGATGATTGCTATGGCTACCATGTCCTTCCCCACACACTCTTGACTCCCCCACCCCAAGCACAACGTTGTTCCCAGATAGAAGCTTGTTTGTGTATTGATTTAATTTTTTTCTTTCTTTTTTTTTTTATATTTGTTCGAGGATGGAACGATAAGCAGTGAGTGAGGGTGGTTGTCAGCGGTTCGTCAGGTAAGCGGGAGGCACGAGCACTACATTTACAGAACTGGTAAGTTATTTTACAAGAGCACAAAGAAATTAGCACTGCTCTGTAAAACAAATGTGCCAGAGAACAACTGAGCGGCACTCTGTATTGGGACCATAAGTTGACTGGGCAGAAGCAGACATGCTGCGTGACCCATGATGGTTGATTACAGTTATGGGAAGGTCAAAGAAAGGGAGTATTTAGTAGCTGGAGTTTCTTTTATCGGCCACAAGTCTGGCATGAGCTGCCTTAGTGAGGTGAAAATAATGGTGGTATTTTAAAAATCAGTATTCTAACCGCTCACTACTTTCTCTCTTTTGTAATGCGGTCCCACTTTTAGGTACTTGTTATTACCTGTGCATGGAACATATTTAATACACAGGTAGTAACCAATCAGAAAGCATCATTTTCCCTCCCCATTTTATATAGCAGGTTAAACAGCCAGGATTTCCCTGGTGAACAGGTGAGGATAGGAGGGAGATTTTTCATGGTCTGCAAAGAAACACCAACAATTTAAACTGTAAGTACTGTGGTACTTCATTTTTAAAATTTATGTATGTGAGTGCAAGAAGAAGATTATGAGGGCAAATAACATTTAACTTTTTTTTTTTCAAATTTAAGGCAGTTTCATTTTTAGGGCCTTGTTGAAGGTTTTAAGTGAGTAAAGGTGGCAGCCATGTTTGTGATGGCAGTCAGGGATGTGTGGTTAGTATTGATTTTATTGTGAAGAGGCTGCTGGATCATTTTCCAGTGTTGCCGTCCTAGATAATAGCACTGGTAAAGATGGCCATTAGGTTTTATGATTTTTAAAACCCATTTTCTAATTGTATATGAAATTACATTATGAAATAGGTAAAAAAAAATCTAGGAACTTGACTGGCTGAGGACCTCGGAACCCCGTGCCAATATCTCAGCACAACAGCACTGGAAGAAAATCCAGTCAGTGGTCTTGACTGCTTACCATTAAAATCAGTACACTGTCACAATAGCAGCCTGAAATGCACACAGTGATCATGGCAGCCTTGGCATTAGTTCAGTTGCCAAAATGCAGGCCTAGCTCCCACCCAAACAATGGCACCAATTCATGTCAAATCCCCTGATGAGCTACTGTGTGTTTTTCTGGTTGTGTAAGACACGCTGTGCTCACATGCCACACATGAACAGCCAGACAGGTTGAACATATGAACTAACTTTACAGTGTTTTTTTGTAATTATCTATCTTCTCCATCAGCCATGTCAGAGTCCATCACTACCACAGCAGTAGGGATAATCTGTTATAACTCTCTGCTTTGCTTGGACTTCAGCAAGGCTTTTGACTCTGTACCCCACAAAAGACTGATCAGGAGGATGGTGGATCTAGGGTTTTGCAGGAAGTTGAGCGGGGGGGGGACTTGGTGAGAGGCAGGACCCAGAGCATGGTGATGAGAGGTAAGGTCTCCAACACCAGAAAGGTCACCAAAGGGGTCCCACAAGGCTCAGTGCTTGGACCGGTGCTGTTCCGTGTCTTCATCAAGAATACTGGGGATGGTATTAAGGGCAACATTTGCCTATTCAGAGATGAGACCAAGCTCTGTGGGAGGGTGGACACTGCAGGAAGGATGCATGACCTCAAGGAGGATCTGGAAAAGCTAGAGAGGTGGTGCAGGATTTGGCAGCTTGGCTTCAATGCAAAGAAATGGAAAGTTATGCACACTAGAGACAATAACCTGTGTCCCAAGAACAGCCTGGGAGAGATCTAGGTGTCTGCATCAGAGGAGGAGGAGAAGGACCAGGGATTGATCAATAGAGAGTAGTGACCTGAAACACTCCATGCAATGTAGGAATGCAGCAGCAAAGGCAAATACAATGTTGGGCTGCAGTGCCAGAGGGATCAGCAGGAGGTGAGAGGAGGTAATACTGCCCTTGTACAGGTCATTATTGTGGACGCATCTGGAGTGCAGTGTACAGTAATAGTGCCCATACCATAAAAGAGATATGAACCTGCTGGAGACATCCCAAAGGAGGCCAATGAAGATGATCAAGGATAAGACGCACGTGGAGAGTTGGAGGCCTTGAACATGTACTCTCTGGAGGAAAGGAGAGGGGGGGCATGACTGAGACCTTCAAGTATTTGAAAAGAATAAATAGGGTGGACAAGGAGGGTTACTTAAAGCTTAGTGGGAACTGTAACACGAGGGGTCTCATTCTCTTGTTGGGGAGGGAGATTTAGGAAAGAGGCTAGGAGTCATTTCTTTATGGAGAGGGTGGTGACAGGTTGGAATGTATTTCTAGAGGAGGTGGTTTTGTTGAAAACAGTAGGCAGCTTCATGAGAGGCTGTAGCAGAGTTAAGGGGAAAATAAGGGTCAAGGGAGAGATGAACAGAGAGGAAGGGAGGGAGGAAGGGAGGATGGGAGGGGGGGTCAGGGCCAGTAGCTTATGATGAGGACCTGGCAATTGCAACAGACCAGATAGACCTAATGGCCTTTTTCTGCCGGATTCATCGTATGTTCATAGTACTGCCAGTGATTCCCAGCGTGACCACTCCCATCTGCCACACTAAACATACCTGCCCATCTTGCCAACCCCTGTCTGCTTCAATGCTGTCATACAAGCTCCTACCTGACATACTAAGCACTACTGGCACTCCTGAAGCTACTCACACTACTGAGCAAAAGAATAAAGCTCCCCAGAAAAGCACCAGCAGCACTCCCAATGCACCTGTTCTGCCGAGCTGACTAAAACAAAGCTGCTCTTAAAACACCAAACTCCACTACCAGCAGCGTGAAAAAAAAAGCACAAGGCACTTATGCTGCCATCATCATACACTGCCCTTACTCCAATAAAGGAGAAACCATGCGATGTGACGTCACTTACCCAGTCCATAAAGTACAAATGCTAATACGGACTATTTTCTATTTAGCTTTTTTTCTTTTTCTTTTACTTTTTTTTTTTTACAAATCCTAATAAACAGCAACTTTAAAAAATGACTTGTTCTATTCACAGTAAGGGACCGATTTCATAATCATAATAAGGCACTCGGGCACTTCTTAGGTAGTGGAAGCACTCAGCCTTCAGACTTATGCTTTAACCCATCCTAGGTATGCCATTATCCCAGCACAACGAACCCCCTGTCATGCCTTATTGTATAAATACAAATATTACACAATGATAACGTATATCATATAAACTTATTTTCCCCAGTTCTGTTTATTCCCCTGTGCTCGGCAGGGAGTTACCCCTATATCTGCCCTAGGTGTGGCCTTTCCCCCCTCACACCTGACTGGTATCCCCAGGACCTACCTGCATGATCCAATGACCATGGCTTGCCTCCCACAGCAGGGCTCCTCCTGGGGCAAGGAGGAGAGACTGAGATCCCCATTGGCCAGTCAGTCTTTTCCAGATCTGTGGCCAAGGTAGTGGAGAGGGCCCCAGGTGTCATGCTGCTTAGTCCCCTGAAAGAGTGAATGATGTCCTGGTGCATGATGCATGCTCCAGTGCATGGCATACCCACATCTGCCGTGTCCTTCATTGCTGGCATTTGTGAGGCATCCTGCTCATTTCCCCCTGGCCACTGCGTAGAGTCAGCATTGTTGCTGAGCACCTTCTCCCACTCTCCGTGGCCCTCCAAAGCTCCAGACGTGTTCTCGAGCCTGGCTGATCCACATCACAAGTGGCAGCGCTACTGCTGCACTGGTGGGCTAGCCATATCAAATGATCTTATAACATCCTGAATGCCACCATAAATGAATGGTCTTCCACTTCTTTCCTGAATAAACATAATGAATTAATAATATAGAGTACATCAAACATAAACGAATAACATTAAAGCAATAACAGAAATATAATCTAACAGCCAGGTATAACTTCTTGAGGAACATCTATGAATCATAAAGCTGTCTACGTATTTATTATTCATGATACTAATGCATATCTGAATGTCAATCTCATTGTTCTATTTACGAAGGTAATCTCTAAAATCATTTTTGGCTCAGTTCCCAATCATCCTGTAGACATTAATTTTACCTCAATTACAGTAATGTGGTGTTTCTAAGGTTCTGGTATCTAGCATCATCTTTTCCCATGTCAATGTGCTGGGGGGTGTTCTGTCCTTCTAAGGTTGTTTTTTTTTCCCAATTGTTTAACCAGGAGTAGCACATTAAGCTGAAAGCTTGTTTCCAGGTGCGATCTGGGAGCACAGGAAAGTTAAGTGACTTGCTCAGGGTCACACAGTATGCACGTGGGGGGCTGTGGGATTCAAACCCAGGTCTCCAGATTTGCAGCTCAGAGCCTTAGACCACTGCACCATACTGTCCTTCTAAGTGTTTTTGAATTATCCTCTAATACTAATAAAGAAGATAATGAGTATTTCAGTTCGGGTTTGAGGAAATGTAATAGTTTCAGAAATTCAAAGAATTATTAACTTCCATGGTGGTAATGCATTGCAGTTCAAAGTTTTTGATTCGAGATGACAACTCGTGTTCCAATAATTGGTGAGTTCAGAACATCCCCACAACATGAGAAATACAATTCCTGGCAATATTCCAGCATAACTCCGAGCTGATTAAAGTTCCCTTATTATTTTCACAGGTGAGTAATATGCTCTGTAGTTTAATTTGTACAGGACTGATTGAAGTTGAGCATTTGATGTGACAGATGTTATACTGTTACAGCTAAATTCTCTGGGTTTTGTTATCAGATGTTTTTGTTGTTAAATCTGAAGTCTGCACATCTTTTACAGTAAGAATAGTGCCTCTCTTCTCAGTAACAGTTTATATAGCTTTCATACAAGTCTACAAGAGCCATTGCTTTGTATTCTGAAGTTATAAAACATATCCAGGAGTTAGCTCAACAGTCTACTAATCACCCACTAGGGGCATAAGGCACAGCTGAGTGTCACATTGCCTTAAGGGGGTGATTGACTGTTAACCTCACTTCTGGGAGTGCCTTATTGCTTTTATTTTAAAAATAAATAAATAAATAAAAAGTACAAAAAGTGAACCTTTTTAATGTTTTCCTCGCTGAGAATAAGATTTATTAATAAAGTAATCCGTCTGTCATCTCCCCAAGAATGCTGGTTCAGGATGTCAGAATGCATCTTTATAGACATTCAGCAGTGCCAGTGGGTGGAATGCTGCCACTTTTTCAAAAGAATTCACATGCCATGGTGATGAGGCCGTAAATGACAGTTTAACAGAGATTAATGTAAGGGTCTCAGAATCCTGACAGCCAATGAGATTGCAGCATTTCTGAGACTGTTTTAAAATGCATATATGCTTCTTTATTTCATCTTCTCGTGGTGTGATGAATTTTTGATCCTACATGTGTTCTGAAAACTACTGATGTGTGAGTAATTTCTCAGGGATGCCTTCTGGATGTAGTGCCGCCAGCCCCCGTTCTTTTCTACCTTGTCTGTTGTTTCTGTATTGTCTGTAGCTCTCGCTCTCTCATCTCTACGGGACATTCATTCTTACTGTTACTGCTACAGTGTGTCCACTTACTCCATGATGAGCAGAGTCTCAAGTGCCCTAAATGTATTCCTTAGGCTGCGTGCATCTATTTTATTTATAGTATGGGTAAGGGCTATTGTGTATGGAATTCAGTGAATTCCCAGTGCTGATGTACAGCAGTAGTGTCGTCAGACTGTTGTTGCACCATCTTGAGTGTATCACTACTAGGGTACAACACATCAAATGCGAACCGCAATCGAAAGTTCCAGTCTAAACCACTGTGTGCACAGCTGATAACTCGCTTCATTCTCTCTCACTTACACACACCCTCTTTTTGTCAGTTTCAGAGGAAGCGATTGACTGGCTCTGGCAGCAATGCTTTTCGTCCTCTCTCAGATGCCAGTCTGTTGTCAGTAAAGAAAGAAGAAGATGGGGAAAGTACTCACAAAATACAATAAATTCTTCTCTATGTTACCAGAAAATGGATTATATAAATGGGAAAATTATTTTTCACTGAAATCGGGACTTCTGTGTTTTTAGCTCATAGTCATGTGGTGGGGGGGAGACTGTACGGCACTTCCATTTCTTTTACAGTTTTTTTCTTGTGGCAGGGGGCACTATAATGATGCCGTCTTGTTAAAAAGCTACCAAATGTTCAAACCATACACAGTGACCCATATACTATAAAGAGGAATGTATGGGTCACTGTGCACAGACAAGGCTATACTTCCTTCTCGAGGTTGTCATAACAACCACAGACCTCTTGAGCTTTGTTCTTGTGGTCTGCTGGTTGTTATAACAACCTCTTGAAGAAAGTACAGCCTTGTTGTGCACAGTGACCCATACATTGTCCTCTATATGGTCTATGGTGGAACCCTGTTATGCGTGGAATTCCATGCCTGGAATATGCTCGTTGTGCTGCAGCAGTGATGTCACTACTGCAGCACAACAACTTAGAATACTGACACATAGCTGCTTTCCTCTGTCCAGCTGAGCTGGAAACTGTTTTTTTTTTTAATCTTAAACTTACAGGAAGAGCTGTAACACATTAAATCAGAAATGTGGAGCCCGCCACCAACCGTCAATTGCCTCCCCCATCCCCCAGTTCACTGAAAGGAAGTGGAGTATCTGAAATAGGCATGGATGGCCATACACTATAAAAGATATCACATGGCCATCCATACACAGACAAGCCTGTGTCTTCATCTTGAATTTTCTATAACATTGAGTGAGTTTTGCCAGAGTTCAGGAGAAGCCTGTTTTGGGTTAGCCAGGACTGAATGCTCCCAAGGCCAGCACTGAGCTGCAGGTTAATGCAAGCAGTGTTCTTGTAGATGGACTATAGTGCTGTATCATCTGCATACAGGAGGGAGGAGCAGGAGGATGCGGACCTGGGTAGGTTATTAATGAACAGGATAAAGAGCAGTGGTCCCAATATGAAGCCTTAAGGTACCCTATGTTAACAGTGGAGAGGTCAGATTTACATTGGTTACATTTGACAAACTTCTGCCTATCCTTAAGACAACCACAGAACCAGGTAATAACAGCAGGTGCAAATCCAAGGGCAGATAATTTGGTTTTGACTAGGGTATGATCACCCTCAAGGTTGAAAGCTTTAGTCGGGTCAATGAAGAGAGCCCCTTTGTACATACTCCTATCCATAGCAACTTTGGCATCATGGCAGTAGATGTACCATGGGCTTGCCTGAAGCCATGCTGAGCAGTGGATAACGGGTCATATTTTTGCAGGTGCTCCGAAACTTGAGAGACAGTTAGCTTCTCCTGCACTGACAGGATTGCTATGGGATGACAGTCCTCAATACATTTGGGATCATCTTTTTTTGTAGACTGGTACCACTTTGGCAACCTTCCAGATTTTGGGCACCACACGCAAGGTGAGGGGCAAGTTAAACAGCCAGGTTATTGGAGAAGCTAGCGTGGGAGCAGCTATCCTGAGAAGCTTTGGTTTGAGACCATAATGGCCAGCACTACTGCAAGGGGATATGGTCCTCAACAGTCACAGTACTTCATGATGTGTGACAGCCCTGAGATAGAATTGGGAGGGGGGTGGAGAGCTGGTAGCATAGCTGGATGGTACTGGTCAAGGGCAAGACTTGGTTAGGTCTGACAAATGAGACGTCAAACCATTTGTAATTGTTACAAAGTTGTTGCACATACTCCTTTCATTTCAATACTTGCATAGTCACTAACGTGTGGCAAGGGAGCTTTAACAGTGCTCAAGGAAATCACAGTTCCGCTTAGCTGCACTTAAAAATGAAACGTACTGCAGCTCCAAGGTTTTCCACTGAGTCAGTGTCGGGGTGACATGTGATACCCCAAGTATTTTTGTATGCACTGACATGCCAGAGCCAGCAGCAGCACCCAGATACTTCTGAAGTACGGCTCCCATCCCACTTGTCCCATACGCTCCATCCCAAAAGCAATGGGACATGGGTCTGTAGTGTAACCCCTAGATGGCGCTATCCAAGGGGCTACTACCCCTGCCTGATTTGCCACTAACAGGTTGAGGGGCCTGGATCCAATGGCGGGTGCCTCCACCCAGAGGTCAGGGTTTGCAATAGTTAAACTAACTTGGTCACAGCCCTCTGGGACACTGCAACCCCTTTCTTCCCACTAGTGGCCCACACAATATATCAGAATTACCTTCACAGTATACTTACCCCCAGGTCTGGTTCCGGCACTGGGACCTCCTGTGAAATGAGATACAGTGCAACAATCACAGTACAGTACTTTAACATAGACAAATACCTCAGGCAGTATAACTTTGCTGAAACAAGCAGCTCTGATTTATTTAGGGATATAACAAGGACAGGAAATCAGGTTAATTAGCTTATCACTCTAATAATCTACCTATGGCTCTGTGCACAGGCCTATCCCTATCAGTTACTGTCCCTGGGTACCCAAGCCCTAGTGGCTAGTCCAAACCGTGGCAGCTGGTAGGGGCCCTTTCACACAGAGAAAAGGAGAATTAAACAGTCAGCAGTACAGTAATTCCATTTGGATTTAATGTGGCAATTCAACAGGGAGCAACCTGAATTAGTACTCACGACCTCCAAATAAGATAGGGTCCTTCAATGTCAGCAGGGCTCACTTGAGGTACACAAACCTCTTCACACATCCATATAAAGAAAGTACTATACCAGGCGAGGCTGCATCTGTATCCCGATCGCAATTACTGCACAATACCCGGGAGAACACACAGCAGATTCAGTTCCTGACAGACCGGTGCAATTTTCAGCAATTCCTCCAGTCTTCTACAGGGTGAGCCTGGTTTCTACTCTTCAGAGATCCTTTGATTCTTTTCACAGGACAGATTCAGTCCTAACAAGCTGTTACACAAGCTGCAGACCGGAACTCTGGGTCTTACACACGTTTTTTGACTAAAACTGCACACTGAAAAAGCACAGGGCTCCTTCCTTCTTCACTGCCAAAGCTCAACTGAACTCCAACTGGCGAAACCGGCACTTCCTTTGAGTTCCTCCCAGTTCTTGACTGGATTGGCTGTCACTCACAATAGACTGCTGCTGTTGGTCCAAAAGGCACTGAAGTCTAAACTACATCTCCCAGAGTCACTGCCCATACAATCCTCTTGTGGCTGGCTCAGATTATGAGTCCAAGTTCTGATTCGTCCAAGGCATCATTTTAGAGCTAGCTTACCCCACACTGATTGGTCCAGTTCAGCAGTTCAAAACTAGAATGGGGAACTAGCAGACACAGTTCTGACTGCAAAGAAAGCAGGTTAGACAAACTGTAATTTCATTATTACTCTAAATAATTTCTGGCAAACAGTTACATCTTTCAGATAGGTTCCTTTGCACTCCTAGTGACTGCAAAATGAAGTGAATTGGCAGCAGCTCGAGTGGTACTCAGAGAAGCACACAGTCCCCCATACAAACTAATTATGTCTGCAAGCAGACAGCTCTTAAAGACAGTACCAGAGGCTCTAAAAACACTCACTGATAAATGGCTTAAATGCCAAACACCATTCAGGCTTGGAGCATTCAAGCAAGCTCCTGAAGTCTTTTGGGAACCCCATTTGCAGGTTACACCCTTCCTGGCCTGGGAAAGCTTGGCGTCCGCGTCAAGCAAGTACCCATAAGTTTCAACTGCAACCATATACATTTGCATTAGGCTCGCATATGTAATCATCAGTCAATATATCATTTTACCAAGAACACATTTCTGAAACATTGCAATCGTCACTCTTTACACAGTATTACATACACATTGTACCATAACTCAAGTTATTACCTCTTGTACATGAAACCTGAAGAGGGCCCTTCCTATCAGTTACCTTGGGGCTGGATGGGGCAAGGGCACCATATAAAGAGCAACACAAGTAACTTGGAGTTAGCACTGATGCTCAGTTTGGGCAATGAGCTGGGACACATACACTCCTTTATGGACAACATTGAGAGGCAAGTCCACAGGCCTCCCAAGTGAATCATAACTGAGGTGCACCACAGGCTTTACAGCTCGACCAGTCTTTCTAGGGGAACTGTTATAGTCTCTGCACTCTGAGCCTCATTTTCAGCATTGTCCTCACTTGTCAGGGAGTCTCCATGGGGTAGAGGCTAGAACCTGGGGCACTTTCAGCTCCAGGAGTTACAGTTCTGAGTCCACAACATTTGGCTCGCATGGAGAGCTTGGACACTGGCAGTGGACTGTCAGGGCACTCAAAATACTCTTCTTGTTCGGGTGTATCACCAGTCTGCCCTAATCTATCATTTTCCTCCTAAAGCTCAAACAGTTCAACCATGCACAATGATTCCATTTCATCTGATCTGATGCTTTGCACTTCACTTTCTGGGAGCATTGGCTCCAGGGATGAAGCTGGGGCTTAGACAGTCAGAAGGCCCAGCTTTGTCTCCAGTATTGACTAGGGATTACCCAAACAATTGACTCAGTTCGTAAGAAGGATAGTATTCAAAGTCACTCTCACTTTCTTCCGATATGGACTGACAGTCATGCTCAACTGGGACTTGTGGAGGGAACACTTTAACTTTGCTTCTGTAGGTGCAGACTTTCTTGATCTTTTCTTAGCAGCAGCTCTAGTCACTGGTCCAGAGGGGCATCTTCTGGGGCTCAGACTCAATTAAGATTTGTCCAATGGGCAGTAAATGATTTCTATGCATTGTTTTACATCTTTTGAATTATTCTCAGGCCTTACTTTGTACACTGGCAGATCATCTAGTTTGCCCACTACAATGTGAGGAGATGGTGCCATCTGTCAGCAATCTTGTGCTTGCCATGCAGTCCCAGATTTCTTAGCAATACCAGATCTCCCTCCTGGAGTTCACTGTGCTTTCACCTTTTATCATACCTTTCTTTGTTGGCCAGATTTCTTTTGGCAGCCATGGTTTGAGCCAGTTAGTGCATGAGTTAGCTAGGCCTTTAACTTTTGCACATACTGTAAATAGTTGTCAGCTTGAACCCCATCAGGAGAGACCCCAAAACACACATCTACTGGTAGTCGAGCTTCTCTTCCAAACATCAGGCGGTAGGGGAGAATCCAGTGGCATCACTTTTGGTGCAGTTATAAGCATGTACCAGGGTGCTAATTTGTTGGCTCCATCTAGGCTTGTCCTTTGGGTGCAGGGTGCCTAGCATATCAGCAAAGTGCGTGTTGAAACGTTCAGGCTGTGGGTCCCCTGGGGTGGTAAGGAGTGGTTCTGGACTTTCGCACTCCCCACAGAGAAAGCATCTCTTTGATCAGACGACTCTCAAAGTCTCTCCCTTGATCAGAATGGATTCTTTGTGGAGCCCATAGTGAACAAAAAGTTTTCTACAAGTACTTTGGCTACAGTGGATGCTTTCTGGTCTTTGGTGGGGAAAGCTTGGGCATATCTCGTGAAATGGTCAGTGACCACCAGCACATTACTGATATTTCTTTGATCTGACTCCAAACTTAGAAAATCAATACAGACCAGCTCCATGGGTGCACTGGTGGTTATGTTAACAAGGGGGGCAGCCCTCTGGAGCAAAAGCTTTCTCTGTAAGCAGCGACTACAAGTTGAATGTGTTGCTCCACATCAGCCCCCATCTTAGGCCAATAGAATCTGGATCTCACCAAGTCAAGTGTTCTGTCTATACCAAGGTGCCCCATGTGGTTGTGCAAGGACCTCAATACTGAGTCTCGAAGGCGAGTGGGCAGCACTAGTTGTTGTTTGTCTACTTGTCCCCCTCTGTCTACTGTTTCTCTGTATAACAGTTTATTGATCAGTTTCAACTTAGGACCTTCTTTGTATAACAGTGCAGTTCTCAAATCAGTGGGCGTAATTTGGACACATCTTTTCCTGCATAGGGGCTTCTAAAGCTGCTTTGATCATGGGATCGCGGGATTGAGCCCGCCCGAATACTGTCATTGTCCAGCTGAGGCAGTGCACCAATGTCTATTGCAGAAAAGTGGCAATAAACGCAGGTATGCAATTCTCAGAGGCTCCCAAGCAATCCACCATGCAGTCCACTGCGTCCGTGGACATTTGTTCCTCCCTGTCAAACTTCCGGCAGAGTGCCCGAATGTCGGGTTCTGCCAGTCGGACCCAATCATTCTGGGGAACAGGCCTCGGGAGAGAGCATCAAGCATCTATGTGGTTCAGACCTGCTCGGTATTCGAGAGCATAGTCATATGTAGATAATGCAGAAAGCCACCTATGGCCAGTGGCATCCAACTTAGCTGAGGTCTGCACATAGGTCAAAGGATTGTTGTCAGTTTTACTATGTATTTTAGCCCCATACAAGTACTCATGGAATTGGTCAACAATAGCCCACTTCAAAGCTAGGAACTCTAACTTATGTACAGGATAGTTCTTTTCGGATGGGGTCAGGCTTCTACTGGCAAAGGCCACTGGTCTCAGGCCATTCTCGTGCTCTTGGTACAACCACGCCCCAACCCTTGCAAGCTAGCATCAGTGTGCAGGGACGTAGGTTTTCTTGGATCGGCATAGGCCAGCACTGGAGCATGGGTAAGTTGATATATGATCTCATGAAAAGCAGTCTCACAATCAGGAGTCCAGCGGGCCCAAATACTTCACTCGGATGAAAATACACTCTTTCAGTCTTGAGGGATGCTGACTTTTGGTATTTTTGTGGGTTGGGGATACCCTTGAGTAAGGTTAAGTAAAGGCGGATCACTCTTGAATAGTCCTTGATGAGCGCCGATAATAACCACAGAATCCCAGGAATCTTTGCAGTTCTTTTTAGATTTTTGGGCTGTGGCCAGGTGGTCAAGGCCTCAACTTTTACTTGGGTCGGTCTCTATTCCTCGGTGGATACTATGTGTCCCACATACTTTACTGATGTTTGAAAAATTGACACTTATCAATGGACAGTTTAAGGCCAAAGTCCTCCAGTCGGTCCAATACCTTAAATAATCTGCTCTCATGTTCCTCCAGTGAGCTGCCAAACACAATAACATCATCTAGGTATACCAGGCACTCCTAGTAAGTTCATGTCCCCACTGCACGCCCATCAATCGTTGAAAAGTGGCTGGGGCACCTGAAATCCCTTGAGGCATCCTCATGAATTCATAGAAGCCAAGCGGACAGATAAAGGCTGTCTTTTCCACGGTCCTCTGGGGCCATCGGGATCTGATAGTACCCACTGCGGAGATCCAACACAGAGAACCACTTGCTCCCGTTTAGGCAGTCAAAGCATCCTGAATGCGGGCATTGTGTACTGATCAGGATAGTCCGCCGGTTTAAGGTCGATAATCCACACACATCCTTACTGTTCCATTCTTTTTCCTCACTACCACAATGGGGGAAGCATAAGGGCTTCTGGATTCTTGTATTACACCAGCAGCTAACATCTCTTGCAGATGCCGTCTCACATCATCTATGTCAGCAGGTGCCAGGCCGAGACCTCCTCCACGAATGGTCTTCGTCATGCAGCCGGATATTGTGCTCAGCTCCTCGCACCCATCCTCACATCCCATTCCTTTAAAGAAAACACCTGGTCTCTCTGGGCAAGCTTCTCACTGATCTTCACTTTCCATTCAGCTGGCAGCGGGGTCGAAATCAAACAAGTCAGGGCGTTACTCTGTCATTCTTCCTTGAACTCTTGCTGCTGGGTAGCACTGCAGTGTCTGCACAATGCACATTAGCCAGGATGCAACCTCTGTTTACTCGAATGTCTCTTTCAGACACATTATGAACTTGGACCATACCCTTCTGGCATAAGCATGGGCTCTAGCGGGCAAAATACTAGGCTTGACCAGCAGTCCTCTGGCAATTTTCCATCGCCTGGTGCATCCAACATTAATATTTTATTCTTAACATCCTTTCTGATACGGACCTCTCCCTGTAAGGTACACTGGGCATTTGGCGCCAGGATCAGAGACTCAGGATCCTTCTTCCATACAATTCCGACCGGTTCCTCTGGTTCTGTTTTCAGCATCTCTCTGGCCTCATAGGCCTTCTTAATTAAAGCCGGAACTCTTAAAGCTCTACTAGTCTTTGACCCCTGTTTTCATAACACAACTGTGCCAGCCTTCCGAACATATGAGCATTTGTTCCAATCAACAAAGGGACACCATCATACAGTCCAGTGGGGGACACACTAAGGCTAGGGTCTCTACTTGTTCGGCCACTCCAGCCACGGAGGTGGGGAAAGACAGCCAAATCGGATATACCGGAATAGGGGTAGGCCTTCTCACTTAACCCCATACATGCAGTCCTTCTAATGGTTGTAGGGTATGTCTGACAAATGCTTCTGATACCAATCTTGGAACATAATTGTCACTGAGGAGCCACTGTCTAATATAGCTCTTGTAGACACTCCGTTCACCTTTACAGTGGTCTCCATGGAGGACCCACTATTCTGGACCAGTCTGGAGAGGCGGTAGTGGGGCCTGGGCAGCTGACCTTGCCACAAGGGCGTGATGCATTTTTTGGTGCCCTCACTGGGATCATGTCGTGCACCTCTTAACCACTGATTTCTTCTCCGAAGCTCTCCTTGTAGCCTATATGCAACTTTGTCAGTGTCTTTTGGGGACTGGCATTCCCCTTTCATGTGCCCATCTTTCCCACAATTATAGCAAAACATACTTTCTGGAGTTTGAGCTGGCCGAGGCGCCACACTGGGAGCCAAGGCGGGGGTATTACTAACTGGAAACCTTGGTGCCATCTCTGTCTGCGGCGTGATAAGCATTTGGAGACATCTCGTCAGTTTCTCCACTTCCATGGTCAAGGAATCGAGTTCGGAGCTGTTATCAGCAGGAGATACATGGGTGGGTACCCCCACCCCCATAGCAGATGCAGTCGGATATAGGTCAGGGCCCGTACTTGCAGGCGTGGCCTTCATAAAGGGACTGTTTTGAATTCCCGGATCTCTCAACAGTTAGCCCCCATTGTGACATATCTTTTCCTTGTCAGAGCACTCATTGACTGCCAACCTCTGCCCCTGAACTTCACTTGATGGGTCACCCTCAGTCACTCGGGTCATAGCCGCAGCTATTGGTGCAGGTCCCTCCAGGTCGTCTTTTCTCAACTCCTCAATTTCTCCTCATTAACTCATCATGGAGGTGGGGATTCCAGTCGATCTGCCAGGTGTAACTGAAGCAACAGCAGTTCTGAGAAGGGGGCAGACTTAGGATCCTGTCCAGCCTGGTTGGTCCAGTTCAATCGCTGGCAAACTACCTTTTCTGAGGCATTCTTGCAACAATTTTTCCAGCCGAGATACATACACAGACAACAACTCCCCTTGGTACTGTTGTGCATCTCTTACTCTCCACCATAGGTCCTCATCAGAATCTGGGCTCCCATACACATTCTCCAAGGCCTCAAGATAGGCCTGTGCAGTCGCTTCAGGGTTACTGGCCCGTTTGCACGGATGGTAGCCAGGGGCAGGACCTCGGAGGGCTCTCACTAACCCTCTTAGCTTTCACCTTCCGAGCATTGCCATTCCAGCACTTGGGGCAACATAGTCTATCCAGGTCTCGTGTCACTCCCTTGGGGGTGGGAGGGTGCCAGAGAAGATCCTCAACCTTCGGTAAGAGTGGTACTAATGGCAGGTGCAGAAATAGGAGTCTGCATTGGTTCAGCCACCATTACGGGCACTGGAGCAGGAGAGGGTGTTGGGAGGAACACCCCAGGTGGAAAGAATAGTTTCTTCAAGTCCTCCACAGTTTTCCCTCTCCCAGCAACCATTCAGCAAATTTCTCCTCAAAAGTTTCAGATAGTGGTGGGGCTGATTCCCCCGGGTCTTTACTGTCCTTAGTTATCACTCTCCAAGCAGTGAGGCTCCCTCTGGGAGTAATGGTCTGTGGCACTTTGGAGCTATCTATGGGATCCTTAAACTCTACTAGGGCCAGGAAAGTGTGGGTGAGCAGATTAGCATGCCGACCCACCACCACAGGGTTTGTAAACCTTCCACCTTGGAAAGTACTCCCTGCACAGTGTCCGTGATTGATACCCAGGGGATGTCCAGGATAAGCATAGCATTTTGGGGTCGATCTCCTCCCCAGTACCACTCCACCAGCGGTGCACAGCCACTTCTGTCGGGTACCCATTTTTTCTTAACAGTGGTTCAGTAAATATGGCCACTAGAGGACACTAATCCCAGCGGTGAGCCTCCAAGATGTAACCCCTAGATGCGCTATCCCAGGGGCTACTACCCTGCCTGATTTGCCACTAACAGGTTGAGGGGCCTGGATCCAATGGCGGGTGCCTCCACCCAGAGGTCAGGAGTTTGCAATAGTTAAACTAACTTGGTCACAGCCCTCTGGGACACTGCAACCCCTTTCTTCCCACTAGTGGCCCACACAATATATCAGAATTACCTTCACAGTATACACTTACCCCAAGTCTGGTTCGGCACTGGGACCTCCTGTGAAATGAGATACAGTGCAACAATCACAGTACAGTACTTTAACATAGACAAATACACTCAGGCAGTATAACTTTGCTGAAACAAGCAGCTCTGATTTATTTAGGGGATATAACAAGGACGGAAATCAGGTTAATTAGCTTATCACTCTAATAATCTACCTATGGCTCTGTGCACAGGCCTATCCCTATCAGTTACTGTCCCTGGGTACCCAAGCCCTAGTGGCTAGTCCAAACCGTGGCAGCTGGTAGGGGCCCTTTCACACAGAGAAAAGGAGAATTAAACAGTCAGCAGTACAGTAATTCCATTTGGATTTAATGTGGCAATTCAACAGGAGCAACCCTGAATTAGTACTCACGACCTCCAAATAAGATAGGGTCCTTCAATGTCAGCAGGGCTCACTTGAGGTACACAAACCTCTTCACACATCCATATAAAAGAAAGTACTATACCAGGCAGGCTGCATCTGTATCCGATCGCAATTACTGCACAATACCGGGAGAACACACAGCAGATTCAGTTCCTGACAGACCGAGTGCAATTTTCAGCAATTCTTCCAGTCTTCTACAGGGTGAGCCTGGTTTCTACTCTTCAGAGATCCTTTGATTCTTTTCACAGGACAGTTCAGTCCTAACAAGCTGTTACACAAGCTGCAGACGGAACTCTGGGCCTTACACACGTTTTGACTAAAACTGCACACTGAAAAGCACAGGGCTCCTTCCTTCTTCACTGCCAAAGCTCAACTGAACTCCAACTGACGAAACCGGGCACTTCCTTTGAGTTCCTCCCAGTTCTTGACTGGATTGGCTGTCACTCACAATAGACTGCTGCTGTTGGTCCAAAAAGGCACTGAAGTCTAAACTACATCTCCCAGAGTCACTGCCCATACAATCCTCTTGTGGCTGGCTCAGATTATGAGTCCAAGTTCTGATTCGTCCAAGGCATCATTTTAGAGCTAGCTTACCCCACACTGATTGGTCCAGTTCAGCAGTTCAAAACTAGAATGGGGAACTAGCAGACACAGTTCTGACTGCAAAGAAAGCAGGTTAGACAAACTGTAATTTCATTATTACTCTAAATAATTTCTGGCAAACAGTTACATCTTTCAGATAGGTTCCTTTGCACTCTAGTGACTGCAAAATGAAGTGAATTGGCAGCAGCTCGAGTGGTACTCAAAGAAGCACACAGTCCCCCCATACAAACTAATTATGTCTGCAAGCAGACAGCTCTTAAAGAGACAGTACCAGAGGCTCTAAAAACACTCACTGATAAATGGCTTAAATGCCAAACACCATTCAGGCTTGGAGCATTCAAGCAAGCTCCTGGAAGTCTTTTGGGAACCCCCATTTGCAGGGGGGTTACAGTAGCATGTCATTTTAATGATTAAAACAGGTACAGTAAACCAAGGAGTGCGCTTAGTCAGAAGTGATCATGTCACCATGCTTTATTCCAGATTAAGTCAGAAATGCTTCATTTTTTAAACCCTGTTACTTGATTTTAAAATGAAAAATCGGGGAAACCAATTTATAATCATGGAAATATAGAAAATGCTAGCAGAAAGGCATATCGGCAAGGCCACTGCATTTCATTTTTTACTGGAAAACCTGGTAAAATTCTGGAATTTAGACTGCCTGAACATCGGCAAAAACAAAGAATTTCATGGAATTTGGCATTTTATATCAGATTTTGTATTTTTCTTATAATTGCTTCTTTTGCTATTTTTGTTTTGCTTCATTTAATCCTCTTTATATTAAGCCTTCTGTTCTGATTATCACACACTCAAAGAATGGCTGTAGAATCCAGGTAAAATATAGAAATTAGAGTACCAATCACCAGTGCAGTTCCCAGAATTTCAAGTCTTGGAAACAGAATTTCATTATTTTAATCATCGTAAATCAGTGGCCTTACATATCAGTATTGGCCCATCTAGTCTGCCCAAGCCTATTTAGTTATGGGACTGTGCCCCCCCCAATCCTCATTTTTTCTTCTCCCTCCCCGACTGCCCCCCATATGCACTTTTCGTATGAGCCTGTCCCATCCCTCTTTTGAAATCCCCTACTGTCTCAGCACAGATGACATCTTCCAGAACTCGTTCAGTAAAAAATACGTCCCAACATCTTTTTATGACCTCCCCCCCACCCACAGATTTCATGGAGTTGGAGATGGCCCACTGCCGAAGAGCCAGTGTGGCTCAAAGCTAGTGGGATGTTGGTGGTTGTCCTCACTGTGGTAAGCGAGAATCTGTTGCTTTGAATATTAGAACTCATAAGGTTTTTTTTTTTTTGCTCTAATAAACAAGGTATGTGTACCTCTACCACTTCAAACTGAACTGCTTGCCTTTGCTCACTGAGTGCCCTCCGCCTTTTGCCTGTGTTTGTTTGGAGAGGTAGCCTCTTCAGGAGGAGCACCTGCGCTACTTGAGTACACAGAAAACCACTGGACTGTTCACTTTGCATACATCCCACAGAAGTACTTGAACATGTCAATCACATCTCTCCTCCTCCCCCTGTCCTTCAGTCAGTATATATTGAGATCCCCCAAGTGCACTTCATAACACCTTTTTTGTCACCCTTTTATCATTTTGGCAGCCCTTTTCTGTACCACTATCAGCCTATCCCTGCCTTTCCTCAACTGAGGGCTCCAAAACTGCGCACAGTACTCTAGGTGAGGTCAGATTACAATAAGGCACTCCACGGTGTGTGGAGTGGTGGCATATCGGCATTTCTTAGGTGCGTAAGGCACTCAGCTACACTTCATGCCGTGCTTCCTAGGCATTCCCTCGTCCCAAAATAATACCCTGCTGTGACGTATTGCTTAATTGCCATAGTTATCAGTGTCAGTGGCTGAGCAGGCTGCACACTCAGTTCTAAGACTAGAAGATCAAAAGGTTGTGGGTTCTAGCCCCACACCAAGAACGTAGCATAAATTTGAATACTGACACTGTAGTGCAGCATGACGGGGTGCGGCACTCCTGAGGTGTCATCTTTTGAATGAGATGTTAAAGTGAGGTCCTGTCTGCCTGTTCTGATGGTTGTTCGGGTGGGCATTAAAGATCCCATGGCACTTCTTGAGAAGAGTATGGCACTTGCACCAGTGCCCTGACCAAATTTCCCCCATTCTAAAAACACCACCAACAGCTTCACTTGATTCAGCACGTGAGCTTGCATCTGTATCTCCCCATCTCCCCCGGACAAGGCTGAGGACTGCTTAGCCCTCCTTTCCTGGTGAACAGAAACTAATACTTAAAAAAATAGTTATTTGTGTATAGCCTGTTTTTCTGTTTGCCCAGTTGTTTTTACAATGAGATAGTGAAAGCTAATGTAATAGAGCACTGACTCACTTACTGACTCACCCACCCACTCACTCACCTAGTTACCCACCCACCAACCCACTCACTTACCTAATAACCCACTCACTGACTCACTCACTGAAAGCTACCCTGCCTCCTCGCCTTCCTCTTCTGTCATTCCTATACAGTTTATAGGTCTCTATCAGAATTTGCAATCACAGAAAGAATGTGACTGTGGGAACCTCAGGCTGCCATGTGAGCCTGCTAGCTCAGTGGTAGAACACCAGGACACAGGGCTGGATTAACCATTGGGTAGAAGAGGCAGCTGCCAGCACCTCAGTATGAGAGGGGCCCCCAGAGGCCGTGCAATGTCTTTTCCTTCCTTTCTTCCTTCGGGTGGGGGTGAATCTGAGCCGGAGCTGCTGAGGACTGAGTGAAACTGAAAGGATCATGCAGCACAGGCTGCTCAAATGCGAGTCACCCTTTCACTTTCATTCCCAGGTTCCTCAAATACAGTGCAGTGAGTGGCTGTCTGGGGGAGAGGGGACAGAGATAAGGGTATATCAATTCTCACAATTCAGATGTGGATCCACAGTTCATCTGGGGCTTTGGTTGGGGGAGAGCTCAGAGGAAGAGAGGAGCACTAGGGTGAGGAAAGTTGCTCCCTGATGTACGAGAAAGCGAGGAGGAATTGGAGGTGAAGGCTGCACGCCGGATGTGGCAGATGAGGAGTTGAAGGTTTTTTTCTGGTAGCACTTCCTTGCTAGCTGGACAGAGAGAGAGAGGGGGTTGTGTGATTGTGAGGACTAGACATGCACTGAGTGCAGGGACTGAGCCCTGAGCCCAAGCCCAATGATAGTGGGCAGGCCTGGACAGCAGCATCCCACTCCCACTGATATACGGATGCACTGTTGTAGGGCTCAGCACCGCTCAGGCTGTACAGAACTAGGTGAAAAGTCACAGAAAGGGAACATGTGAACTTAGGTTTAGTCAGGTAATATGAAACATGGATCTGGGTGGGCAGTTTTCTTTTAGCATTCGCATGAATGTACCTCTGTGGGGTTTGTGATGAGACCAGCCTACTGCATGTGATCGATCAGTGCATCAGAAATGACAGAAGCGGCAAGACAGACTGTAAGACTACTAGAAACTGCACATCTCAAGGGTGTTTTCTGGAACTGGTTATTCGTTTCCTATAAATGAGCATCGCATGACTTGCCTTTAGAACCTTTTGGACTGGAACTTCCAAACCCAACCTCATGCACATCATACTGACCTGTGTCTTTCAATGATTTGGGTGTTTATGCTAGAAGTGTGCTGAGACTCAAAGCAGAGAAGAGTAAGGGCCCCCTCATGTTTCGTTGAGGGCTGAGCGAGTGGCAGATCTGTAATTAATTTCAGGCCAGGATTGGAGGAGTGTGTTGTGTTGCTCAGAGCCCCTGAGCCCACTCTTGTCCTGGAGGGTGGGGTCAACAGCAGCAACCCGCTCACTCCCCTTCCAGCAACCTGAGCCTAGCAATGAGCTTGTGCCCAGTCAGCACAAACAGGTAACTGTATTTGGAGAACTCGTCATCTTTCTTGTTCTTTTTTGACTGGAGAATAGCAGTTAACCTCCTGCTGAAATGAGTCTGTAATTAAGTGGTCTGTACACCTGACTACCTACAGTAGGGAGTTGCTCTGTGAGGATGGATGGAAGGAATAATGGATGGATGGATGGATGGATGAAGAGGGGTGGCTGGTTCTCTAAAGGATTTCTATTCTGTATAAAATCCTTGTGGGTCTGACTACACTGCATGTAGATTCCTGACCATGTGGGCTGCAAGAAGTGACAAACTGAAATTAAAATATCTCATGCATGCTGCTGTGGTTCACAAAATAACAATAAGGCTTTGATTTATTCTGTGAAAAATGTTTTGATCTGGCCTTTAGGCTGTGATACTTTGGGAAACTGATGAAAAAAACATTAATATGCAGCCAATACTATTTACGGTGGGTTCTGAGGATTTAGCAGCTGAATCGGTGCATTTACTCTCCCATCTATTTTACTGGAGGGACATTTTGAACCAGCACTTCTGCAGAGCCTGTGAATGCTCCCCCGAAAACATTACTAAAAAGAACAATTTGACAGCTAAATACTCTTTTTCTTTTTTAGCTATTTGTTTATGGCCCCTGCTCTCCAATTACCCCCAATCTGCTCAACCTGCCCCACTCCCATCACCTTGCCGTCTACTGGGACATACCCTGAGCCTCCCCATGTTCCTGCAGAGCTTTTCTCCTCTGTCAGGGTGGTGGTCCCCCCCCCTACCTCCACCACAGAAATATCCGGTTGTGGGAGGCAGTGACCAGGTAGCCAGGTGAGGGGCCTGCAATCATGCCTCAGCATCATTTAGGGGATTGGGGTGGCTTTTTTTCTGTGTTTTTTCAAGTGTTCCTCAGGACGTTGACATCAAGGGTGCACCAAGCACGCATCCACGCATGTGTGTGCATTGTGACACCTGCAGACATCCTCCCACCCACAAGCTGCTCCAGCTGGACTGCCATCTGTGGTCACCCAGGTGGCAGTATTGCAGCAGAGCTGGCTGCCTTCCCTTCCTGGAAGGAGGAGCGATCCCATGGGAATGCTTGATCCTCCCCCCCGGCCGGCCGCCGATAGCCCATGCTCGTTCCCGAACTTGGCTCGCCGGCATCTCAAGCAATTGCCCTAATGCTGCACCAATAGGGCAGCCTAAACAGTATTCTTAAATGAAATAAAAGTCCAGTTTAATAATGACAATAGATATATCAGTGTCCCATACAATTTCAAACACTCCAGCCTTCATTTCCCACCCCAAGAAAGGACAATTCAGAGTAGATGGAAACCCCTCCAAATTCATTTACAACCATTAAAAACCCTTCCACTTTTGGGGGCCTCGATGGCCCCTGAACCCCCAGCCTACTGGTTAAGTCACAGGACCCCACCATTACACAGTTGTTAGTCTGGCTCTGCCAGGGCAGTATTCTGAGCGCCTGGATTCAGTACCTAGTTACAGTAAGTCACATTATTTCTCTCGTATTACGATTTGTAATCCTCTTTCAGAAACGTGCTTCTGCTAACCGTGGTTTGCATTTTTTCTTTGTTGGTGTTAAAACATGCTTTGATAAACAGAACTTGTATAGAGACTACCAGATGGAGTGGTGGGGGCTAAATCGGTGGAAGAATTCAAGAGAGCATGGGACAAACATATGGGGCTGAGTATCGCGGGGAGGGTGGGGCTGGCAGGGAGGGGAAGGTGTAGGGGGAAAAATGGGCTGGTATGGTCCTTTTCTGCCATCAAGCTTCTATAATACGATTCTATGATTCTAAGATACTGTTTATTTCCCACTATACTCAAAGAAGAGAGCTTATGGTCTTGAAAGCTTATGTGCGTAGGAGTATAAAAAACATTTGATTTTTTTTTAATACTCATCTTTATTTCACATCATGGTGCAGCAATAAAACACAGCAGCATACAAATGAGTATCACACGCCAAACTCTTGAGTCCTACTAAATGGTTTGCTACATTACAATAGACACGCATTGTGACCCATCTTTAAACAGTAAAGACTGTTGCAACATTTACGGTATTGCAGTGTCCATAAACTTTTGCGCTGCTGCATGAGTATAAACATATGCTATGTGTAACAGTGTCTTATCTAATTTGCAGTCATTAAAAATGATACTTAACAGCAAACCTTAGCTTAAATATCAAAAAAGAGAAATAAAAAGAAAAACTTAACTGGGGCCTAACGTAGCCCAACTTTTGGCTGTGCATCTATCCCATCCTCCACTTACCCCTCATGGTCTGATAAACACTTGTGGCGTATAATACAAGATTACCATTACGTATAGCGTTCAGTCAGATCCCTATAAGGGATAGGTAAAGGGGTTGTCAAGGGAGAAACTGATATCTCTACCTATCTCTCTTTATAGAGCAGTGTCAAAGGGCTATTTTTAGAATTACACACTGTCGAATGCCTGTTGGTGCAGGAGCGGAGGTATTACTATCACCTCCTTGACAGCCATGCCTCCTACACTTTCCATTTATCCACATGCTTTTCAAATCGAAGGTGAGGCCTGGCCATCAGAGCTTCCATCTGCACTACCTCCTTACCTCTCCTTACCCACTCTTCCAACATGGGTGGTTGCTGTTGGAGCCATCGTGCCATAATGCACTTTAAGGTCACAACAATTAAAATCAGTGGAACCTTACGGGTATCACTGTTTTGGTGTGTGGCTGTGGGACTCCCCGAAACCCAGTCCTCGAACGTCGAGGGGAAAAAAACATTTGATTAATCTAATCAAAGAAAAACGACATTCTATCCTGGCCTGATAGGGCTCTCTGGGCCATGAAGCATGGGCATAATGCATGGGCACTGCGCATAAACTCTGGGGGGGGGGGAGTGGGGGTGCCTCCTATGGCTTGTGTTAGTGTCAGCATAGCACTGAAGGTGCTGGTGATCACATGCCATTGGCTATCTCCCACCTACAGAATGACACTGCAGATAGCCACTGTCAAATGCCATGGGAGGTGGGATGACCTTAAGGATAGAAAAAACTGCCTACTCCCGATAGAATGATGTCAACCAGGTGCCCCAAACCCAGACACCTTTATGGGAGGTATGTCTTCAAGTCTGCTGGTATGTTTTGAGACACCTCAGTGATCAGTCAGTGAACACTGGGGGTAAACCACAGAGCCCTACGGGTGGCAGATGAAGTATATGGTTTAGTAGCAGCAATGGAGTGGAGTGGAGTGGAAGTGAGCGTGCAGTAAGGCAATCTGCTAGCAGCGCAAAGCAGTAGAGAGGAGGCACAGGCACCCTGTGGTGACAGATGATGGGCAAAGAATAAACTGCATAAAAATCATTCTAGTAAGGTACTGAAGGCTTGCTTCAGTAGAAAAACTGCTGCCTGGTCCTGGCACTACAGAAACAGCCAAACTACTCAGAAAATATTTTATATAATCCTGTAAAACACAGGAGTGGAACCAGACCCAACTCATAAAACTGAAGTTCATTTTATTTCTCACTATCCTCTTTTATACCAATGTTTCGTGAATACTTCATCAGGGTAAAGCCCATAGACAAATCTGGCTTTTTGAAAAAGCAGATACTAATTACACATCTATTTATTTACACAGACGTCCAGTCTGTGACTCCTTAATTATATTAATTACGTGCCTGCATGGTAGTATCAGAACGTCCTTTTTGTTACAAATCTGAAGAACAAAAATGTGAAAATATTTATTGTCACACCAGAAAGTAAGGATTAATACCATTGAATTAAATGAAGGGAAGTGTGACAAGCGGGGGTGGGGGCACTCAGGATCTGTGCATGGTCGATTATTATTTACAATTTACATTCAGAACATGAATACAGAAGCAGAAAATTGGATTAGTATGTTTGCAGATGATACCACAATTTCAGGGGTAGCTGACACATGGGAAGATACTGAAAAAATCCGGAGGGATTTGGACTGCATAACAAACTGGGCCCGGGGGGGGGGCTGTGGAACATGAGGTTTAATGAGGGGGAAAAAGCACAGTGTTACACTTCAGAAGGAACAACATGAGGGCTAAATACTATTTAAACGGCACAGAATTAAGGGAAGCAAATGATGGAAGGGATTTAGGTAATACAATAATAACGGACATTGAACAGGGCAGTGTGAAAAGGTGGCCCTGTATTAGGAAGCAACCAGGAAAACGTTGTGAACAGGACACAGGAAGTAATGGCTAGGAATGGGCAGGGTAGGGCTGTGTCAGAGTAGGACCTCCACCCACATGGCCCATCTCTGCTTAACTCTGGAAATCATTAATTTCTGACTCTGCTCTAATTTCACCTAGTCCAGATGCTGATGTAAGTGACTTTGGAACTTTATTCTTGTTAAAACTGAGAAACTGGTGAGACAAGACATAAAATAACTATTTAAGTATGAAATGACATAAAGAATATAGTGGGGCAACATTCCCGACAGTGACAGACACAGTGCCGAGTATCGGCATTGTACTGTCGGGGATGTGTGTGTGTTTAAACTCCCATGTGGAGGCTCCAGCCCCACTCCGATTTCTAAATATACAACTCCGAGTCAGAGCTGTCTTGAGGAGGGTGAAACTCAGATAATGCAGTGCTGGTGCCATGAGGAACCATCACAGCGACCTGACATTGTTGGTGGATCTCTGTGATGGTCTTCACTCTTCTTGATTCGCTGTGCAGTTGGTACACCAAAGAAAAGGCATTCTGATGAGGAAGTAGAGGAACATTAATTTTGCCATTTGACCCAGACAGGATCTGCCTCTGATCTGGCTATGATTCAGTCTGGAAAACTTTGCCTGTTTTGGTCAACCAGATCAAATCAGAATAAATCAGAACCGAGGACTTCCGGTGATGTCATACCCACGGGAACATCTTCAGCCTACAGCTCCGTCTCCTCCAAGGCAATAAACAACTTAATTTCAGCTTAAACTACAACAAGAAAGGGCTCTACTTACTAAAATAGCTGCATTATGACCAGGGGAAGACCCGGATGGACCCGATTGCCTGCTGACCCCCCCAGATCGCGAGGGATTGGGCTCAGACAGTGACAGCTCCCAAATCTCCGTCTACCATGACCACTCGAAGGCCGAGCCCATGCCAGTGCCCTCCTAAATAAGCAGATGGACCTGGTGCTACGAGAACTCTGGGACTTTAGAAGGGAAACCCACTCCACATTTACTGCCATCCGAACAGATATCAGGAAGATTGAAAGGAGGCTGGACGCCATCGAAGAGCAAGCCACACAGACTGACACCCACGTTGACTGCATGGAGCGTGCCATACTCCAACTCCACCATGCTGTACAGGAGCTCCAGGCATGGGCAGAGGACGTGGAGGCCTGCAACCGCCGAAATAACTTAAGAATTTTGGGCCTCCCTGAGGGATGTAAAGGCGACAACCCGATTCGGTTCCTGCAGCAATTTTTCCAGACAAAGCTAGACCTTTTGGAGAGCTGCATACTAGAAATGGACCAAGCTCACTGGACCAACCCAGACCAACTGCCCACACTCGATGGTCCTCTGCTTCCTCCGATTTCAGGAAAAAGAACTCGTCCTGCACAAGTCATGGTAAAAGGGGAATTGGCTTTTCAAGATCAGTGTATCTATGTCAACAATGACTACCCCTTCAATTGCCACGTGATGCAGAGCATATGCTCCATTTCTGAAAAAGCTACAAGAAGCAAAGATAAAGTTCTGTACACTCTACCCCTCTAAACTGGTGATCCGCTTCCCCGATGGCCCCAAGTCCTATGACACAGCTAAAGATGCAGCCCAGGAGATGAATGGGCAGGGAATGGAGGTTTCCCTGGTGCAGAAGCCGACCCAGCCGTCCATTGCAGCAAAGTTGGTGCATAAGGTTTGGAAACAGACACTGTCAAAGGAGCAGCAACGCAGAGAGGGAGCCACGGCTATCCAGCAAATCGCAGCAGGCCTAAGGAAGCAGGCGACTGGGCCATCTGCCCAAGAACCTGTTCAACAGCCCGTGAAGTGAATGGACTTTTGGCTCTCTCATCTCTCTCCTTACAGGTGAGTCCATGACTCTGCCCCTAGAGTAGCCATGCAACCAGTAGTTCTGGAGGCCCCGGCCCCTTCCCTGGCTGACTTGGCTCCCCCTCGCACATACCGACAGCCGGGGCTGGGAGAGAACTGCTTTCCTGCTCCGGTCTCCCCTTCTGCGTCGCACTCTGTGCACCCTGTAGGGATCACATAAAGTGAAGATACTGAATGCTGCTTCCTATGGGCCAATACTGTGGCCAGGGGTGGGGGGACTGAAGCAGGGGGAGATGATTGGACTCAAATCGCGTGGGTTGCCTTGACCTGGAGGCCTGGAAGAGCTCTGTAACAATAACACTTATATAAGCGAACCAATCCCGGGGCCGGAAGGGGGTTAAGGGGATCCACAAGCATAATGCTACCATATGCTGAACTGAACCAGAACTACAACTGAATGTGCTAGTCTATTGCTCTCCAAGAATTATGACTCCTGTGTCTTTCCCCACCACGAGGAGGAGGGGGGCCTTCAACTGCTTAGATGACCCTGGAATGGAATGAGGGTATATCCACTGAATCTGATTACTCAGTCTGGTGCCCACACCTTTCACCCCCACCCCCGCCTTGCCCCACAGTATGCATGGGACTTATGGGGCCAGATAGATGGTTGGTGTCATCGGCCACCATGGTCGGGATGCAGTTCCTCCCCCACCTTCACCCCTTGTGCATATATATCTGCACATATATAAGCTAAGAAAGGAGACTGCCCCCCTCCCCCCCTTTGGAATTTGTACTTGCTGTATTTCCCCTTGCTTTCCTCCTTTCTCCCTATTTGCCCCCTAGTGGCTGCAGCTAGAAGTTAAAAGCTGAAATCTTCAATTCTCCAATATAAGTAATGTTTCCTTTGGAGGAACCAAGGCATGACCCCACTCTAATACCCCCTTACCCCAGACGTTTACGTCTAGTGCCCTATGTTAGGAACAAGCCAGTACTGGCATTCACTAGGGGCCTAGCGCTCTCCAGCTCTGAGCCCCTAGGAAGCCACTTATAGTTTAGCAGTTGCCGCCCAGTTGGTGGAATGCTGCTTCAGAGTTACTCCCCAGTTCCCCATAGTTGTTCCTGCCTTAAGGTTTTCCCTAAGTTCACACTCTGAGGGACTGTTCCCTCTCATGTTCACAAACAGTCACAAGGTACTTCTAATGGTCACAGTTGATTGGTTAGTAACCAGGAGCTTGAGGTGGTGTCCATGGCACCCTGCTTATTTTAAACTGACTAGATGATTGGCAAGCATTTAAAGTTCTATTCCCTGAATGTGAATAGGCTAGCCAGCTCCATAAAGAGGTCAAGAATATTATCACTGTTGAAGAAAAGTAAGGCTGAAGTAGTGTATATACGAGAAACACATATGACCCCCAAAGAGCATGGGAAACTGGCAGGAAGAGGAGGTCTACTCCTCAGCACTGGAGGGGGGGGGGAAGAGGGGTCGCCATACTTATTCCTAGCCAGACCCCCTTCTGGGGTACAAAAGAATGGTCTGACCCCGAGGGTCGACTAGTGATTGTACAGGGTATCTTGCAAGGTCAGGAGGTAACTTTAGCAAATATATACCTCCCCCCAGGATCGAATTCCTCAACTATCCACTTTTTATTAGACAAAGTGGTCGAAATGACCAAGGGTGGTGTTCTTTTTGCAGGAGATTTTAATATTGCTCCCAGCCCTTCATTGGACACTACAAGCTCGTCCCGGGGCAGACAGCCAGCACCGCATACATTTTTTAAACAGTTTGTCTAGGAGGTTGGCTGGACAGATGTATGGCGATCTCTCCACCCGAGAGGTAGGGGGTACACATTTTATTCAGCAGTGCATGGTGCCTACACTCGAATTAACCACTGCTACACGCAGAAGGAATGCCTGGGATCCCTGGCTAGCAGCACAATACGAGACATAGCCCATACAGATCATGCCCCTCTGATCACCTGTTGGGATCTGGGGCTTGAAAAGCATAACACCCTGTGGAGGTTCAACCCAGCCTATCTAAAGAGTGAACCCCTTCAAGAATTTATCTCTGATAAACTCGAAGAAATTATAACTGATAATGCAGACCCAGAAATCTCAGCCACCATCAGATGGGACACCTTGAAGGTAGTCCTGAGAGGTCACTTGATAAAACACATCACCACCCTAACCAAATTGAGAAAGGAGAGACAGACAGTTAGAGCAAACCTTACACTTCCTGCAAACTGCCCACCAACAAGGGGATCACTCAGACCTCCTGCAACCTAAACAGACCAAGAAAGACCTGGATGCCCTCTGTCTACAACAGACGGAAATAGCCATGGCATATTTGAGGCAGAGGTATGGTGAGATAGGCCCCCGAGCCTCCTGCCTTTTGGCGTATCAAGTACAAAAGCAACGCAGACTATCCACCACAGCAGCAATAAAAGACCCCCATACAGGTGACCATTATACTAAACTCCGAAATATTACCCAAACCTTCTGAAAATATTATGCAGAATTGTATACCCCAGAGTAGACTGCAGACCCTATGGCTATTAACACATTTTTGTCCACCCTGGAACTACCCAGACTCACTGAAGAACAACAGACAAGCCTGATAGCCCCCATTTCCTCAATGGAACTTGCAGTAGCTATTTTCGGATCAAAAACAATGAAAGCACCCAGCTCTGATGGGTACGGGGCAGAATTTTACAAATTCACTACATAAACTCTGAGACCACTGATGCTGCAGGCTTACAATGAGGTAACCCAAGGCAATTCACCCCCCCCCCCAAGTTGGTCATACGTGGCAATCTCGCTCATCCTCAAACTGGACAAGGACCCTCTTACATGTGGCTCATACAGGCCAATCTTGGTTCTCAATATGGACTATAAGTGCCACATGTCCATCTTAGCCCGAAGGTTTGATGCTATCCTCCCGAGCCTGATAAATCTGGATCAGACCGGCTTTAGGTCCACCATCGATAACACCCGTAGAGCATACCATTTATCCATGAAATGCAGACTCATAAAGAACCATCTGTCCTTCTCAGTCTTGATGCCGAGAAGGCATTTGATCGGGTTTCCTGGCCTTTTCTCTTTTCCCCTTGACCAACATGGGATTCCCTGCTCCTCTCATTGCTACCATCCAAGCAATATACTCCTCTCCCCGTGCGTGTGTCAAGGTTTCTGGGTATCACTCTGACTATTTCCCCCACTTCAGGGGAACAAGACAGGGGTTCCCCATGTCCCCTGGGCTTTTTGCTATCTTTATTGAGCTGCTGGCCCAGGCAACAAGACTCGCCCCGCAGATCTTGGGAATCCGGATGGATGAGACCAATCACCGCATAACCCTCTATGCAGATGATGTATTGTTATTCCTGACTGACCCCTTACAGTCCATCCCTGCAGTATTCCGCATCTTGGATGACTTCAGGGCTTGCTTGGGCTACCGGCTCAAAACTTCCAAGATGGATGCCCTCACCTTTCATTTTGTCCCCCCCTTGACATTTAAGAAATGCTACCCATTCCGCTGGGACCTCAACAAATTAAAATACCCTGGAGTCTACTTGTTTTGCAAAGCTGAAGATGCGATGTGATATAACTAGACCCCCTTCTATAGCCAGATGCAGCGTGACCTCAACAGATGGAACATCCGTCCCCTAAATGTCCTGCAGAGGATAGATTTGATTAGGATGGTAGTCTTACCCAGGGCTCTCTACCTCTTCCAGAACATTCCTCTTTTTTTGCCATCAAAATTATTTTGATGCTGGAATAAGGCTATCTCCGGTTTCATGTGGGCAGGCAGGTGTTCCAGAGTCAAATTATCTACACTGTCACTACCCAAAGCTCAGGGAGGACTAGCACGCCCCAACTTTAAACTATATTATTGGGACTCACATCTGTCATTCATAACACACCGCCATATGGGAACCACCCCTGCTCGCTGGAGGGAAATAGAAGACCATGTCCTGCCTCAGCAAGAACTGGTGAAGGTCACTTTATACCAAAATCCTGCCCCCACCCCCCCCCCGGGCAAACAACATCAAACTCCTGGACTAAACACCAACTTCAGGCCTGGAATTCCACCCGTAAACTTTTACACCTCACTACATTCCTAATGTTGTCATGCCCAATTACCTTACTAGAAAATTTCTCCCCAGCCCAAAACAACCATACGTTCCATAACTGGAGGCACCTCCAACTTACCAAACTTACACAATTCCTAGCAGGGCCTGTCTTCAAGACATTCAGCAAGATCTATCTGGAGTACGGCCTACGACAATCGGATTTCTTCCAGTTTTTACAACTGAGACACTACTATGATACTGTCCCACTAGGTGCCCGCAGCCCTGAGAGGCACCCTCCAGTGATTATGTTTGCTGCAATGGTTGTTCCACTCCAGAGTGCTGCCTCATGGTGTTTCTGTCTTGTTTAAAGCTTTGGTTGAGACAATAGGAGATAGTACAGAATCCACACTAGAAAAATGGAATGCTGAACTGGGCACATGACTTACATTACGGCAGTGGAGCACCTGTTACCTTACAACCTCTAAAATTACTCAATCACATCACTGGCAGTTGTTCTCATGGCAATTACTCGTAAGATTCTTCCACACCCCAGCCATAACCTCCCATTACCACATTACCAGAACGGCAGAGTGCTGGCAAATGTGGTGAGACCACTGCCCACCGTGCTCACGTATTCTGGCAATGTCCCAGACTCCAGCCGTTTCTGACTGATGTGCAGAGAGAACTTGAGGAACTCTTTGGGTAACCGGTCCCCCTCACTGGAGAGTTCTTCCTCCTGCACATCATCCCACAGGAACTAAGGGACTCCCACAGCTGCTACCTAATTGGGAAACTTCTCCTTGCTGCAAAGAAAGCCATCACCAAATGTTAGCTCTCAACACAGGTTCTGACCCTGACAACCTGGAGGGCACTAGTTAATCACATATACAGGGCAGAGAGAATCACTCATAATTTGAATGATAGCTCAGAACGTTGTACCTTAAAGTAGAACAGATGGGTTATACATATCATGTCAAAGGACCCAGACTTTGTCCCATAGGAATGAATAAGACCCTGATTGAGGAGCGACTCAGACCACGCCCCCCTGCCCAGCGGTCAGGGTTCCACACAGCACTTGTTACTGCCCTGTAATCCCCACAACACATCAGCCTGAGGACCCCCACTTAACCTTATTGATTTGAAATGTGCTCTGCCACAGTAGTGAGCAGAATGAAAGGGGGAAAAAAGAAAGGAAAAAGGGAAAAAACAGGCTCACATGATCTGATGTTTCAATTACCTTTAATTTTCTTTTGAAAAAAGCCATGAACTATAACCTTGTTGTTGATGATATGTACAAACAATGAACTTGTGACTGTTGGGAAAAAGAAAAAAGTGTTCAACAAAAATTATATTTACAAAAAAAAAAAGAATAAATCAGAACCTTCTGGAAACAGATCAGAGTCAGTTCAGAATCGGGTCTCAGCCGACACTCCCATCCCTAGTAATGGCACCATCGTGCAAAGCTTACGTGAGGCTGCAACTGGAGTCCTGCTGCCAGTTCTGAAACCCATATCAGAGAAAGGACATAAAAAGACTTGAGAGGGTTCAAAGAAGAGCAACTAGGTTACCGATAGCGAGAGAAAGAATATTCCAACTCTAGTGCAAAACTCTGGTAAACCCATCAATGTTGTAACAATGACAAGTGGGCTATGTATTACCTATAATAATGATGAGGACTTGCACTCATCCTGTATCTTTAATCAATGTCCTTTATTTGCCTGTTCATTTTTATAAATGAATAAAAATAAACTTAAAAAAAAAAGAAGAAAAGAAACAAATGTATTGCCTTAGAGCTAAGAAGATTAAGCGTCTTCATTCGATTTGCATGGTTTCCTAAACGATCCAGAGCTATGCAAAGGGCTGGGGTAAATATTAAACATGATGAAAATATAATAAGGGGCCATACTGGACAACTGCAAGGGGAAATTTTCAGAGGCGGGCATAGATGGAACTACTGGTTCTCACAAAGGGTGGTGGGCATGTGGAATGTGCCCATACCCAAGGGCTCCACTACAGGTGGGCAGTGTCCAGCAGCTCCCACTCATCCGATCTGGGCTGTGCTTTGCAATGCCAGGTCGATGAGGAACAAGACTGCTATAATGGCGGACTTGATTTCTTCAGTAGACCTGGCTTGCATCATGGAGACTTGGCTGGATGAAAATGTTGGTCCTATACTAGAGGCAGTGATTCTGGACAGGTACTCTGTGGCACACAGCCCGAGGAAGGATTGCAGAGGTGGGGGAGTGGCCATTTGTTTTAAATCCAACAGGAACCTCTCGGTTCTCCCAGTGGGTCCTACCAGGTCCATGCCGGGGGAGGGGGTCCTGAAGCAGGCTGCAGCATCCTGCTTATTTTCCACCTGCCTGGGGGGAAGAGGGAATTCCTGCAGGAGGTCGGAGACTCTGTTGCCGGCCTGGTGTTGGAGTCCCCCAGATGGTTGATTCTGGGGGACTTCAAAGCCTGGGTTGACAATGAACTCTTGTCATGTGGTCGCAACCTCCTACAAGGTATGGAAGCACTGGACCTGTTGCAGGTCATTACCTCAGTGACCCACTCGTGTGGGCACATGTTGAACTTGGTGTTCAAACTAGGGCTTGAGATCACAGATCTCAGGATTGATCCAGTGGTAAGGTCAGATCATAGCACCATGAGGTTCGTATTTGGGGCCCCCCTAAGAGTCCCTCCCCTGTGGAGATGGTCCAGTACTGCTTTTTATGGGGATTGTCCTTAATGGGACTACAAGCGATGCTGGACCTATCGAGTGTGGAAGCTGCATGCACGATGGGTGTGGAAGGGGCAGTGTCAGGCTATAATAGGGCTGTCACTGCTGCCTTCGACATTATTGTGCCTGTCCATGTATGGCCCTTATCTATTCACCAGAGACCCTCTTGGTTTGATGGGGAGCTCGGGGAGTAGGGCCAGAGCTTAGAGCATCGCTGGAGGAGCTCTGGGTTGGCAGAGGACAAATTGGCCTTGAGGTCACATTATAGTGACTATCAAGGGGCAATCTCTTGAAAGAAGGCGGATTTTTTGTTCGGGGAGATTGTTGCAGCAAGGAACAGACCAGTTCAGGTCTTCCGTTCGGTGGACAGGTTACTACACCCAACCTATCTCTATTCCGGGGGAGCTATTTCAAACACTAGGTGTGATGAGTTCACTGTTCTTTGCTGACAAAGTGTCCTCTATCAGATCTGATATCTCCTCATGGGTCGCTCAATTGGCTTGTGAGGTCAAGCTGATGGCATGGCCGGGCACCCCTCTTGGATGGAGTGAGTTTGACCCAGTTGAAGTGGAGGAGGTGGGCGAGATAGTCTCAAAGCTGTGAACCACCTATTGTGATCTAGATCCAGGCCGAAACTGACTTTTAGTCGGATGTATGGTCCTGATTGGACCTGTGGTTCCTGAGATTGTCCAGTGTTCCATGAGGAGTGGGGTCTTCCCAGTAGCCTTGAAAGAGGCCGTGGTGAGGCCCCTTTTGAAAAAGTCCTCATTGGACCCTGACTGTCTCACCAACTACAGACCGGTCTCAAACCTCCCATTTTTAGGGAAGGTTTTGGAAAAAGTGCTGGCCATTCAGCTTGAGACCCATCTCGCTTCCTTGGCCATTTTTGAGTCATTACAGTCCAGGTTTAGACCTGGGCATAGCACAGAGACTGCTCTGGTAAGGGTGTCTAATGATCTGAGAGGAAGGGATAGAGGAGAGCGATCTATTGTTGTTCTCCTTGATCTCTCTTTAGCGTTTGACACCGTGGATCATGAGGTGTTGTTGCACTGCCTGCAGAACTGGTGTGGACTGTCTGGCAATGTCATCAGCTGGTTTAAGTCCTACCTCACGGACAGAGTGCAGAGGGTCCTGATGGGGTTATCCTCCTCTGACCCAATACCCCTGTGCTGTGGAGTCCCACATGGTTCGGTCCTCTCGCCCCTTTTGTTCACGGTGTACATGCTGCCCTTTGGAGATGTTATCAGGTGGTATGGGCTGGGTTTCCATTGCTATGCCAATGATACCCAGCTATACCTGTCCTGTGCACCTGAAAACCAGATGGCGGTCTCTGTGTTTAATGCCTGCCTGGCTGAGATTCAGGACTGGATGACTCGAAACTGGTTGCAACTCAATCCAGACAAGACAGAGGTGTTGGTGGTGGAGCTGGGTCATCGGCCAGGTGGAGGGGTACAGGGTAGTGACCTGGATTTGAAACTGGGTGGCTTATCCTTGATCCCCTCCACTCAGGTTAGGGATCTGGGCATTGTTTTGATGACGGCTTGACATTTGATGCTGAGGAGTTGGCCGTTGTCCAAAGTGGCTATTATTATCTGAGAAACATTGCCTGGATCTGTGCCCTGATACCTCCTGATGACCTGACCACCCTAATACATGCCTTTGTCACATCAAGGCTGGATTACTGCAATGCCTTATACCTGGGACTTTCAGGAGGCAATCTCTGCCATCTGCAGCTGGTGCAGAACGTGGTGACCAGGCTATTGAAGGGTGTACCAAGATTTGAACATATTATACCGGTTCTCCATGGGCTGCAGTGGCTGCCGGTAAGGTGAAGGATTGCCTTCAAGGTTGGGTTGCTGACCTTAAAAGCCCTACATGGCCAGGGACCTGACTACCTGCAAGACCTCCTGGTTCATCACTCTCCAGCTGGCACCCTTCGTTCTTCTGAGGGTGGCCTCCTGACGGTTCACAGGACAAGGTTGTGGCTGTCAGGTGACTGGGCTTTTCTGGTAGCTGCATCTGTCCTGGAATTTGTTCCCACTTCATCTTAGAGAGGCCCCCTTGGTGGAAACCTTTAAGAGGGGGCTTAAGTCACTCCTGTTTGAACAAGCATTTAGCCTGACATAATTTTGTACTTTAAGCTTATTGATCATTACTGATGCTAAGGAATACAGAATTTTAGTTGATTATTCTTTGATGAGTCGGGGGGGTTGCTCTGAAATGTGTTTATGAATAGTTTATATATGTGTGTGATATGCTATATGTGTGTATTGATATTGTACAGCGCTCCAAGCTCCCCGGAAAGGGGCGCTTTATAAATAAAATTTTGATTGATTGAATGCACTACCAACTAGAGCAGTTAACTTGCATAGAATGTAAGGAAAATTGTACGAAAACATCAGATGGTTGTTTACGGGAATCAAAAGTAGATCGATACAGCCACTGAGAAATGGGGGTAGCCTCCTGTCCTAAAATTTGCATGTTCATATGTAACCCCCCTGCAAATGGGGGTTCCCAAAAGCCTTCCAGGAGCTTGCCTGAGTGCCCCTTGCCTAGCTGGCGTTCGGTGAAATGCCATTTAGTTGGGGGCGCTGCACGCACTCCAAAGCCTATGAGTACTGTCTCTTTAAGATCTGCCTGCTCGCCGACATAATTAGTTTGCCTGGGGGGACTGTGTGTTCTTTGCTCGAGTCCCGTCTGAGCTTCTGAGCAATTGCTCTGATTCTGCCTTCGCTAGTGGCTCAGAGGGAGCTCTTTTCAAAGATGTAACTGTTTGCCAGAAACCATTTAGAAAAGTAACAAAAATGTAGTTTGCTTAACCTGCTTTTCTTGCAGCACAAACTGTTCTGTGAAGCCCCGCCATTTTGGTTCTGAACTGCCGAAATGGACCAATTGGGTTGGGGGAGCCCTAAAATGGAGACTGCTTAGGCCAATCAGAAAAGGGACTCCCAGCTGGAGCTTGTTACAAGGGGGCTAAATGGAAGGAACCTCTAGGAAGTGTAGTTCTGGTCCAATGGCGCCTTTTTTGCACCTATAGAGGGAGCCCTGCTGTGACTGACAGTTTCATCGCAAACCGGACTCTAGTGGATCTAAGGGAAATGCACTGAACTGTTGCTGGCAAGCCAGATCCGAGGTGACAGTGAAGAGAGAGGAGCCCTGTTGTTCGAGCAGTGGTAGTTCCGCAGCGGGGGAAGCGCGTGTGTGGAAGGCCCCAAAGTGGGTCTGCGCCGTTGGGAATCGTAGTTTGGACTGAATCCGAGTTTTTGAGGAGGAAGAAGCAGCAGAAGTGTGGGAATCAGGCTTAACCCGAAGAAGACCGAAAGTTTGCTGAACGCAATTGGCCTGTCAGGGACTGCGGATGCTGTGTGTGCTCCCGGGTATTTTGCAGTAATCAGGATCGTGGAGCAGTCTGCTTGGTACAGTACTTTCCTTTATATATAAATGTGCCTTATAGTTGGAGGGAGATCGCGATCTTAATTTCCCTCACTCTGCAGTGTGTGCTGAATGCTGGAAACCCAGAAACAACACCATCCATCCTGTAATCTGTACTGGGTATCGTGAGTACAATTCCGGGCAACCCCCTGCAACAATTTATGAATCAAAAGTGTGCCATCTGATTTACTTGTGCTTTCTTTTTCTGGAACTGAGCCTCTGCTCTGGATTACAATTTTGCTGTGCATACCTTTCTTTCTTTTAGGGCCGCAACCAGCTGGCCAACCCCGGGCAACAGACCTGGCTAGCCCCCACCATCCTGGGTACCCAGCGAGTGTGACATTTGGACCCTAAGTTTCATGCACAGTACTGTGATTTATATGTCTTAATGCAAAATCAACCTGATTCTCCTTCCTTGTTACTTCCCCTGAATAAATCAGATTTATGTTTGTTGAACTATACTTGTGGTGTCAGTACATATAGCAGAGAATATTGCATAGTTGCTGTGGCATTGTCTAACCTTATTTTACAGGGGGTCCTCAGGGACGTGCTGCAGAATCAGTCCTGAGAGTAAGTGGGTACTGTATGTGTAATGAGTGTGCATATGTGAGGTATTGGGAAGGTAACTCCCGTGTACTGTGTGGGCCACTAGTGGGAACAAAGGGGGGGGTCACAGTGTCCCAGGGGGCTGTGCCCAAGCTAGTTTAACCACTACCAACCCTGACCTCTGGGTGGAGGCACCCGTCACTGGACCTAGGCCCCTTAACCTGTCACTAGCCATACAAGCAGGGGTAGTAGCCCTTGGGATAGCACCACCTAAGGGTTACACATATATTCCAAAATAAATCATAAATTGGTTAATATACATAGCAAGAGCAACCTAATACTTGTACTACAATCCTTTTCACAGTTAGAGAAAGTGAAATCATTGCTATTACAACTGGGACCCCCTTGTAGATGAGATATTTTATCTCTATGGGGCTATCCCAGGGATAAAATGTTCAATTAATAAACACAAGGACTGCTCTCCTTCCTCTAGGGAGGAAGGGGATCAGTGGCCGGTGTTAGCCTGGTCCCCAGTGATGGCTGGAGGTTGGCACACTGACCCTGCACTGGGAAGGCAGAGGCGGGGCAGAAGCCTGGCATGTTGCTCACAGAACTGTGCACGGCACCACCATTGGTGCCACTGCACATCCCTTCCTCCATGCCGGGGAGCAGGAAAAATGGAAAAACACAGGGACCCAGATATTCAAAAGGGTTGCGCCATGCGCAACAGGGTTGCGCCATGCGCAAGTCCAAAATGCCATTCTGCGATATTCAGCAGGAGGCAGTTACGCCACTGGCACCAGGTTGCGCAAGAGAGCAATGCAAATGAATGCATGCTCAACAGGAGGAGGATCCATGCATAACCTGCGCAACCCGATATTCAGTCGGGTTGCGCGAGAGTTGTGCATCTTGTAACCAAGCTGCGCCCGCACAAGCTTGAGCCAAAAAAAAAGGAAGCAGTCGAGGCCACCCACAGGTGAGCTGCTGCATTGCAGGGTGCAACAGCAGCTGCCACCCTGGCTGGCCCCAACTCGCTCCCTGCCCCCCACCAGCCCGATCGCGGGCAGTACCGCCATGTCCCCCCACATCCCACAACCGATGGGCGGGAACCTGTATAGCCCCACAGTGCCCGATCGCGGGCAGGCCTGTTACCTCCCCCAACCCGAATAACCCTGGTGGTCCAGTGGACCGTAAAGCCCGATCGCGGGCAGAATGTCACAACACAACCCCCCAAACATCTCCCTGGTCTCGAGTACCCCCACCCACGAAGCCCTCCACCCCGCTCCCCGCAGCGCCGGAGGACAGCATCCACCCGCCTGCCGCCCGCCGCCCGCCGACTGCAAATCTGGACTGTCATGTACGGTATGGGCTGCACGCCATTGGCTGTAGCTCTGCACCAACGGGCGGCAGCCCTACCGGATAGTCAGTCGGCGGCGGCGGGCGGCAGGCGGGTGGATGGTCGCCCGCCGCGGGGGAGCGGTGGAGGGGCTTCGGGTGGGTGGGGGACACTAGACACCAGGGAGATGTTTGGGGGTTCTGCAGACATTCTGCCCGCGATCGGGCTTTACGGGTCCACTGACCACCAGGAGTTATTCGCTGGGGAGAGGGTTGGCATTCTGCCCCGCGATCGGGCACTGGGGGTTTATACAGGTTCTGCCCACGATCGGGCTGTAGGTGATGTTGGGGGCGACATGTATGTGTTCTGCCCGCGATCGGGCTGTGGAGGTGTGGGGGGTATGAACGTGATGCCCGCGATCGGGCTGTGGGAGGTGTGGGGGCATGTAACTGTGATGCCCGCGATCGGCTGGTGGTGTAAGTGCTGGTCTCCGACGGCTGCTGCCTGGCAGGGCGGCCAGGAGCAAGTCCCGGGGATCGGCGCACCACATGCATAATGGCATGCAAATGGGGCCATAAAGAGATGCAAATGGCCCCCTGCGCCTTGCATAAATTATGGCCCCATTTGCATGTCACCTTTGAATATCGGAATTGGCGATGGGCGAATGGTACTTGCGCCACCGCAGTTGAATGCTCAACTCTGGCAACTGCGGTAGCGCGAAGTTCCACTTCGTCTCTTGCCAAGTGCTGTGTGTTCGAGCGAATTCAAAGGAGTTGCTCAACAGCGCAACTCCTTTGAATATCACTCCGCCACACCCCTGCGCAACTATTTTGAGCAGCGCAGGGGCTTGCGCCTCAGACTGGCGCAGTTTGAATATCTGGGCCAGGGAGCATAAAAAAATTAATTAAAAAATTAAAAATAAAATAATAACATGTCTGTTTTTCATCCAATCTAAGGTCGATACTGTGGTGACATTTAGAACTGGCCCAAAACAGAAAGGATATTTCTAGATACCTCCAGGTATGCCACTTTATAGCATCCCAACCCCTGGCAATAAGGGATCACACCAAGGCACCTTCCATAATTACAACCATAATAACACACATCAGACCACAAAATAGCAAACATCTTATTTCCTTCATATACCGGGCCCTCCAGGAGACACAGCCTTATGACACCTTATATACAGCAGCAAATGGGGAAGGGACTAGAATAGAATAAGCCCAGCAGAAGGAGCAATGGGAGAAGGGCTGTTAAGAGGAAGGTAGTATTGCTGCTTCTCACGTATGGCATGTGTATGCAGGGAAACATTTATAGCACTACTCTAGAACCCCAGTGATCACTACCAGATATGGTACTGGTGGTACTGCTGGATGTTGGAGGCGATGTGGCAAGAGCAGGACAACACACACACACACACGCATGCGCGCGCGCGCGCGCGCGCGCACACGCACACACACACAATGAGGTCTTGCCCAGTGCTGGCCTCCTTTCCGAAGGATCTGAAGAGGGTGATTGCAGAGGTGCTTCATACTCCAGCACGACTGACACCTGAGGTTTACCTGCTACACCAATACCCTAGATAAATAAAATACAGGCACGTGAAATATATGTTGATATCATCTCATAGCAGCCAAGAAATGTATTAGATGGAAGTAGCTTACTGATCAGTGGGCAGGAGTTGGGCAATATAGGGAAATGGTCACTGACCTGTACAAAATGAAGAGAATCACTGTTGCTCTTAATGAGAGATTGGAAGGCTTCACTTTCAAGTTGAATGTCTGGGTAACGTATGTAATGCAACACGATGCCAGTTTCGTACCATAGTTTGGCTGGATCTGTGGTGTTGAGATGGACTAGATGGAGGGGGGGGGGCGTAGGATTGATGCTGGATAAATGTCACATGTCCGCTGCAGGAAAGCTGCCTAGTGGGCCTCTCTCCTGCCTCGTCTCCAAGAGAAGCACTTTCTAAGGGTGAGCTACCATTAATATCTGAGTCTTCTCCACCCTCAGTGGCGTGTCGGGGCGGGAGGGACCCAATTATGTTTTTTTTTTTAATGCTCACCTGTACCATATGTATTTGTCTTACCCAGTACACTGCTGTTTTTTACCTGTCATGATGCGCATGCCTTTTAATAAACATACACAGTGCATTCCACTTGTGTACAATTTGGCAGTGTCACAGCACCCTGACGTACTGATTCATCTGCTACACCAACAGTGTTAATTTTACTGGTTGCGTGTACATACAGTTTCCGTTGTATGCACACATTTTTGCGTCACTCCCTGCCTCCCTTCACTCACGCCCCTGCACTGATAGTATTAGCGGTCCATTGTTTCCAGCTGTTAGGTCCCGGTTATCGCTCATTAACAGCAATCAAGCTGTATTCAAGCACTAATGCCTGCAAATCACAGGGCTGCCTGCTACTCGCCTGCTGTCAATTTACTGTAGCTGCTCCCACTCCCCAGCAGGCTCGTTTTTTTTATTATTTCTATTTTCATTTTTATTTATTCTTTTTTTTTTGTGTGTAATCTGTTTTATCCCCTCACTCCTGCTCAGGTGCCCACAACTCCTTCGGGCTCTCCTAGGGTCCTTCCTGCTTCTGCCATCCCCTCTCAAGTCCTGACTCCCCCGTGGGTCTCACATCGCAGCCCTCTCACAGTATTCCGGTGGTTCCCTTCACCGGGCGGGACCCCCCCCCTCTGAGGGGGAATGCACCAGTGGAGGGGGAACACTAGCGCTTACTTTGTTAGGCTGCAGGATGCTGCTAGGCACCCGCGAGGAACGGCTCCTGGGGATGTAGAGATGCAGAGGATCCGGAGGCCGTCATCAGGTGAACTCCCAGCCATTTTTCCCTTGTTCTATTGGGGACAGTGCAGTGACATCACGGCATATGCCGACGTCCGCTCCTCCCCCAGTTAGCATTTGGGCCATGTGTCCTGCGCTACTCCCAGCCTCCGCTAGGAGCCAGTAGGCACCGGTCCAGTCCCCTACCTTCCCCCAGGAAAAGGACAGCTGTCCATGGGACGCTCAAGCCTTCTCCCCCTGGCTGACCCTCCAGCGACCCAGGCTCGTTCCCGAACCCGGGTCGCTGGCATCGGAAGCGGAAATCCAACCGCTGCGCCAGCGGGCCGGCTTTATTTATTCTTTGATAACTGGGTAAGGCCCACAAGACACAAGTGCCTGTTTTCAGGGGCAACTCAGGAGCACTGGTGATGTTAAGTGACTTGCTCAGAGTCATACAGTATGCAAGTGGAGGTTGTGGGCATCAAACCCAGGTCTGTTGGATATACCAAGCTCATTCACATCTCATTACTCTAACCAGTCAAGGCTATACAGCCAGCCCCATTTTGCAATGATGGAAAAAATAAGAAGCAAGGTGCAGTCCATGGAGAAGAAACTTAAGCTGATCAAGACAAGAAAGCCAAAAGCCAAGCGGTAACACATAAGGACCTGGCAGCAGAGTTCAGTGTGAACCTGTCCTGTGTCTGCCGAATTTAAAAAAAACAAAGAGCAAATCACTGCTAACTGGAACGGGGGTAGCAAAAAGGGACTGCTGAGAAAAAGAGATGGTAAAGACTCAGGGGTCAAGGATGCCCTGCTATAATGGTTTTCAGCATCCCATGGCACAGGGATTTCACTGTCCGGCCCCTTGATCCTGGAAAAGGCAAAGCAGCTGGCCATATCAAGTGAAACTGATTTTGAGCTGACATAAGCCGCGGTGAGAGTGATTTTTATTATACTGTTAGTAAGTGGAAAACATCAGTTCAGTTTGTGTGTAATTTTGGATGTATGCACAGATTTTGGCCGTCATGAGGCTGTGCATACATCCAGAATGCACCATATTTACAGAAAAGAACTGATCCAAAATCTCCTGTTGCTTTGCCAGGCCAGGTCCCGTATGTTTTTTTTTTTTTTGTAAATGTGTCTGTTAGCAATTTTAACAGTTATTACAATGCATGGCTATGTAATATGACAGGCTGCGCAGTACATGGAGATGCCCAATTCAATAAACAATGACACATTGTTTTACAATAAAATGATACAACTTTGGGGTCAGGCTCAGCAATGGGGCAGCAGAAAGCACCTACACGGGGCCACTGTCTGAAATGTAGGTGGAACAGGGAGGTTTTGATTTAGTGGACATTAGAAGCAGATGCTGCGGGAGACACTCTGACAGACCCACACAGTCAGTACAGTGTGTCCTTTCATAAAGTGACCATTTTACAATGGTGTTGTCCAGGCTGCAAATCATTTGGAGCATGCCCAGAGAGGGGTGTGCTATGGGTGAACCCCCAGTGCTGCCAGGCATGTGAACACAGTCCAAAGAATCCAAACAGACACTCTCAGAACTGATTCTGCAAAGTGATATAAATTAGTAGGGCCTCAGAGGGGTGTTCTTTTTGTATAAGAGACTCTGAGCAAGAGATTTGGATGAGAGGATCGAGAAGAAGTGAAGCTGAGTGGTTCGTCTATCCAAACCTCATTAGAGGAGTCTCCTGTACCATAACAGAAACCCCAGCTGGGGCCCTATTTTTAATCACTTGCATTAGCTAAAGTGGTTTATAAGTTCTAAGTATTTTTTTAAACTTTTCAAAAGTTTCTTCAGCTGTCTTCTTCCCCAGGTCTGAAGTGGAGTGCTCCACTTCTTATGCTGCTACACATGAGACTTTTGTAACAAAGATAAGGGATACAGTGGTTCTGTGTGCTCATTGGCTGAAATCATGTGATTTATGATATTTACTAATCACAAATTGCACAAGGATATACCACACCTGAGCACCAGCCTGATACCCCGAGTTGCATTAGTACCTTTGGGATGTATCCCATCTGATCCCATAGACTTGTTCACTTTTAGAACTGCAAGTCCCTTCAGGACTCTCTGAAAATGGAACTGTGTCCTCCCCCACACCCTTTGTTCCTGCCGCTCCCCAGTGGTTCATCCCCTGACCCTCCACTGAGAAGACTGAGCAGAAGTAACTGTTCAGGATGTCTGCTTTTTCTTGGTCCTCATCTGTGGAGTCTCTCCCCATCCACCCTCCTTATCCTCAGTATCCCTTCCCTCCACTTTTCCAATGGGAGGAATAGTGAGGATGAGGGTGGCTGGGGAGAGACTCCACAGATGAGGACCAAGAAAAAGCAGACATCCTGAACAGTTACTTCTGCTCAGTCTTCTCAGTGGAGGGTCAGGGGATGAACCACTGGGGAGCAGCAGGAACAAAGGGTATGGGGGAGGACACAAGTCCATATTCAGAGTCCTAGAGGGACTTGCAGTTTTAAAAGTGGACAAGGCTATGGGAGCAGATGGGGATACATCCAAAGGTACTAAAGCAACTCAGAGAGGTGCTAGCTGCCCCACTGATAGCCTTATGCAACAGCTGACTAGAAACAGATGTGGTTCTGGAGGACTGGAGGAGAGCAGGTGCAGCCAATTTCCATAAGAGCAGCAGGGAGGAGTCTAGCAAGTATAGACTGGTCAGTCTCACATCAGTGGTGGGGATCAGTCCTCTTCAATGTCTTTGTAAATGGCACTGCAAAAGAACTGGGAGGGAAAGTATGCCTTTTTGCAAATGACACCCAAAGTCTGTATTAGTGAGGATACTCAGGAGGGGTGGAAAGAATGCACAGGGACCATGGGAAACTTGAGGAGTGGTCACGAGCATGAAAGTTGGGGTTAAATGCCATAAAATGCTAAATTATGCACCTAGGGCATAGTCAGGAGCTGTGTATTTATTTATTTGGAAAATGTTTCACCGGGAAAGACAACATGAATATGTAAAACAGCTTATTTTCAGAAGCGTCCGGGCGGGGGGTTGTTACAAGAGTTGGGAGAGCAAGCAAACACATAGCAATTACAGTGCAATACAAGTACAATTACTGAAAACATAACAGTGCAGTACAATTACAGAGCAGAAATAACCCAGACTAATCAGCCAAGGTAAACAAAACCATATACAGATACAACACACATTGACAATCAAGACCAGGTGATCTGGTAGGGTATAGGGTTAGAGGATGGATAACACAATTGAAGTGCTTGAAGCAGTAGGCTGAGCATGAGATTAGAAGTGCTGATGTTTACCCCAGGAAGGGCTGTTATAAGACAAGTAGGGAAGTGGATGGGGGGATGGAAGATGGAGAGAAGAGAGACACCCACTTTGCACTGGGCAAACACCTGCTTAGGGATTCTGAACCCTCAGCACGGCACTCCAGTACACAGAAAGCAATCAACAGAAGCTCTGCATCTAAACGAAAGAAGCCCCTTTTCAGTCGCACTGCTTATCACACATTTACTGGGCCAAGATTCAAAAGGTCAGACCATCTAGGTCTAGAAATGATTACTTGCTTATCTACTAGTGAAGCAGAACATCTTCCAATGAGTCTCTGTTAAGACACACACTGCAGCTCATTAGTTACTCAGAAACTGGATGGCGGATAATTGATTCACCGTAATTACAAAAATTAATAAAAGAGAAAAAAAAAAACACTTTCTTCTGCCTGCTTCTCTGTCATACCTTGTTCAGCACTCCTCATGTGTTCCTGAGGAAGCCTTGACCAGAGGGCCGCAGCTGCCTTAACGTGCCAAATGACTATGTTTTGAGAGTGATGTACAGGATTTATAGGATGACTAATTTCAAAGGTAATTACCATGTACATCATTGAACAAAACAGATGTACTGTACAGAGAAAGACGACCTGCTAGGCATTAGGTCTCCCTCCCTGCTCCTATAAATACTTTGGGGACAAGTATTTGAAAAGGTGCCTTTCGCAGAAACACTGCCCCCTCCCGAATTTATAATTTTTATTCCAATTTTCATAACAAAACAGGAAAAAAATCAATGCCCCCACTTTCGGTATTTATGCAGTATATTCAATTGTTTAAATATGAAACCCTTTTTTTTTTCTCAGTTTATTTACCCAGAAAAGCCACGCTGAGATAATAGCATCCTATTTCCAGTCCTACTTTTATCCATCTCTGTAGACCATGGCTGGGTGTTCTGGAGCACTGGGAAGTTAACTGACTTTGCTGGGGTCACACAGTGAGTTTTTTGGCTCTAGCAGGATTTGAACCTGCAGTCCCCCGTTTTCCACGTCAATACTCTGACCCCTAGACTGCTCAGCATGTTTCAGCTATTACAGTTCACTTGAGAACACAATTTCTTTTTTGCGTTAATCTGTTTCTCTCTGGTCCCCCAGTCGGCAATCTATCTCAGCCATTCTCCCAGCCCTTTGCCCCGACATCAGGCAAAACTTCCCCTTCTTTCCCCACAGTTTCCCCTCCATGGCAGGGTGGTGAGAAGCCCCCAGCCCAAACTCACCTCAAATAGGTTCCGGATTCCAGGGAAGTGCCATTCGGCGTCAGCGCCTGCGGAGGATGGCTGTTCATGCGGCTCGACCTGGGACCCTTTTCTTTGTTCCAACTGGTCCCCCGGGTGGAGCATGCAGTGTCAGCACTGGCCAAGCTGTGTGTGCTTCCGCCCACAGCATGCCGGCCAGTGGCTCCACCCCCCCTTTCTTGTGTACAGGCTCCATGGTGCGCTGGCACCCAGCCTCTGCTAGGTGTCAGAGAAACACCGACCCTGTACTCCCCCCTCCCCAGGAGAGGAGAACTGTCCTTTGGATGCTCGATCCTCTCCCTCCCTAGCCAATCCCCGGTGGCCCGCTCGCACCCCAAATACGGGTCGCCAGTGTTGCAGGAGGTAAGGCACAGATGCCTCAGCACTCCATGCCACTGGGCCAGCAGAGAACACAATTTCTGATATTTGCAGTCTTCCTTTCCAAGGTTTCGAACACCTCTTAGTAGCCTGTTAGGCATTCAGTAAGCTCAGAGGTTTCATATTAGACAGGTAGATTGGAAGTTTATTTATTTATTTGAAAATTGGTAACCAAGTAAGGCACACTGAGTTGAGGCTTGCTTTCAGGTGCAGCCCGAGGGAAGGGGGAAGTACAACAGCACAGCAACTACACATGGGTACAAAGTAAAGTGCATATGAGTGTGCAAATAGCAAGATAAAGTGCAGCTGCGATGGTAAAAAAAAAAAAATTCATAAAGCTTGAAACAATGAGCAGCATACATGGGAAAAATAAAGTGGCAGCAATGCAGCAGAAGAATGGAAGTGGCATGACTCTCGCTGGGGAGAGATGACAAGGTCTGACAGTGGAGGGTCTGGTGGGAAAGGCGGGGACGAGGATGTGGCAAAGACAAGAGGAGGGGGGGTTAGGGATAGGCATGGCAGAGGCAGGATGGAGCACAGAAACGTTTTAGCTGGCACTTGAAGGATAATGGGTAGGGACAGAGATTAAGATAGGAAGGGAGAGTGTTCCAGAGGGAGGGAGGCGACAGGAGAAAGTGAATTACGCACCAGTGGAGTGTGGGTAAGGAAGGGAGAAGGTGCATGAGTCTCTGGAGTGAAGAGGGTAGGAGGCAGGGGTGGAATGAGGGGAGAAGTGAGGTGAAGTAAAAAGGGAAGACAGTCGAACCAATATTTTGAAATGGTGGAGGTGCAGTAACAGTGGCGACATGAAGAGAGAGGAGGGATAGAGAGGGAGGAGCAGGTGAGACCCAGGGATGATGGGTGACAGAGTTGGGTTGGTCAGGGCCAGATGTGGGTCAGTCAACGTAGGAAAATAAACAGATGGCGGGGACAAAAAAAAGATTTGAACCTCAGAGTAGGTGGGGAGGGTGTGACTGAACTTTCGGAGCACAAGTCAGAGGAGGTGCCCAGTCAGTTAGTGCGGGCCCTGCGGTGGGTCAGGCAAGCATCCTGCTAGCTAGGGTTTTCCTCCCTGCTTTTTGCCCCTCCCTCTTGTTGCATGCTGCTCTGGGAAAGCAGAGCAAGTGCGTGCAGAGGCAAGTATATGTCACATCTCCGACAGCGGCCCCCCCGTCATACTGCTCATGCTGCACTACTGCCAAGCCTCCATTTAGTGACAGGACAGCGGTCCTTAGGATGCTCAATCCTCTCCCCCCTCCCCTGCCAACCACCGAGTGACCTGAATTTCTTCCCAAACCCAGGTTGTCAGCATGGTGGACAGCAGGTCTACTGCAGAGCCACAGGTCCAGCCTTTAAATTTTTTTTTAATTTTTCAGCTGTTCTATTTATTTCCTCCTTCTCTGTCCAGGCCCCATTGTGCCAGGCTTCCTAGCCCCGTCACCTGGCTTCTCCCAGACACGCCCAGGTGGGGTCAGCAGGGTTCTCCAGCCCCCACTGCAAACAGAATCCAGTTGAAGGAGGTGACTTGGTTAATGACACAGGGCCTGCAGGAGGTCAGATCATTCATTCTGGCTGGTCAGGATTGTCACCTTTTTGTCCCCAGATCCACAGGATGGTGGCAACGAGGGTGCGCATGCAAACGTGCATAGCGCAGCACCAGTCAATGTCTGTCCCACACTGCCACTCCTGACTGCACTACCACCTAGGGTCATCTAGGTGGCAGTATCGCAGCACAGCCTGCTGTGCCCCCCCCCCACCACCACCACCAGAAGAGGATGACATCCTCTTGGGTGCTTTGTCCTCCTCCCTGCAGCTAGCCCCCGATGCCCTAGGCTTGTTCTTGAACCCAGGTCACTGGTTTCACAAGCAGTGGACTGGCTCGAGCCCAGGTTCAAATCTCTTCATAGTCCCTGGCCCAATTTGTGACCCTGAGCAAATCACTTGACCTCCCAATGCTTCCGCCCATTCCAGTAATAAAACTGAATGGAAGCAGGAACCCACTGAAAATGAGATACCGCATCTTGACTAGGCTGTCCTTGGGTAAACTGCAAAAAACAGTATACAGTACATATTCACCAAATGGATGCCGGCTCATCCAGGTGAGTCAGCGAAAGGCTAACAAATTCAAATGTCAGAGTGGGACAGCATGCTTGTCTTTCAGGTTTCTGCATTTCATATGCAAATCATTTCTGCTTTCAGACTTCTGCTTTATACATGTGAGGACAGTGTATACCAAGCACAAAATACTTTCTCACTGATTGGGTGCTGACTACAAATCAGCTCTGGCATTTCAGGCATGTACTTACAATTCATTTTTTTCTACATAGATTTGTATGTGCCAGGCCAGCTGTAGTTATCCTCAGGGATATACTCTGTGTTCAGCGATATACCTGTCCCTGGTCAGGCCTTGCCATCACGCAGATGGCCGCTGGGTTTTCTCCCCAGTTGTCCTTGCCTCCCGTCACCCTGCGACACGGGCCAGCTTTCCAGTCACCTTGGATGATGCAGAGTGCATGCAACCACCTTTCATGGGAGCAGGTTCCCTGAGCCACTGCATTGTCAGGCAGCCACCATTCTCACCCAGGGCTGCCTCACACTGCTGGTGGCAGCAGTCCCCAATTCTGGCTCCTTGAGTCTGCTCCTGGACCTGGGACACAAGCACAGAAGTATGTAGCATTTCCGCTGTGCCAGGGGGCGGCCCTTGTACGTACAATTCTTGCTGAGCACATGGGCTGATAGTTAAAGTAGAACCAGTATCTATACCATCCCTGCTGCTGATATCCACTGTATGTGCTGGCAGAGCTATGGGGCTGTCTCCTTTATTTGAAAATTAGTAACCGGAAAAGGCATGCTAAGCCAGGGCTCGTTCCCAGGTGTGACCCAGGGAAAGGGGATACAATAAATGAAAAACAGCAGTACAGAAGCATTCCACAGACAAAGTGCAAACAGTGAACAGTTCGACAAGATGCAAGCGGATGAGACAGGAAGGGTGGGGTCTCTGATAGCACAGTCTGTGGGACAGGGAGGAGGGAAATCTCACATTATAGTGCACCTGGGGACAAATGACCTTCCAGGATGTGAGGTGAGGGAGGTGCAAGAGAGGTTCAGGGAGATGGGGAGAATTTGCCTTGAGGCAGGAAGGGCGAGGGAGGGAAGCCAACAGGGGAAGGATGATTACCCAGCAGCGGAACGAGGGTGGGGAAGGGAGAAGGGAGAAGGTACAAGGATCCCTGGAGCAGAGGGAGCGGGTGAAAGGAGTGCAATATCAGGCAGAGGAAATGGGTGAGAGGAGTGTAGACAGGTAAAATAGTAGAGACTTTTGCAAATTATTTAAATTTTGCACTCCCCCTTGAGGTAAGGTACAGGTAGCATTGTTATCTACTTAGCATTGAGAGGAGCTCGGGACTGGCAAATGTTGGAGCATTACAAAGTTCCAGGATGCCTAGCCGTGAATTGAACCTGCTGTGGATGATCGCATCAGTGAAATCGGTCGCAGGGAGTTCTATCACACCAAAAAAAGTGTTTGTTTACAGGGCCTCCAGATATAAAATTGGAAGCATTTCTAAAAGAAGCCAGTTATCAATCGATCAAACATTTATTTATAGAACGCACAATTCCAAAAAGATCAAAGCGCTTGTACAATTAAATAATCCTAAAACAATAATATAAATACAGACAATTACAGTAAAATCCTAGAATTATTAAAAAGACACAATTAATCGAAGTCAGGGAAAGCCATTCAAAACAAATGAGTTTTAAGAGCAGATTTAACGCTCTCGACGGTCAGGTACTCACATACCTGATGAGGTAGAGAGTTCCACACAGTAGGGGACATAAAAGCAAAAGAATGGGCCCCTGAGGACTTTAATCAAACCCTAGGAACCTTTAGCAATCCCTCATCAGATGAATGGAGTGAGCGGAGGTGGTGATAAGGACAAAGAAGATCTTGCAGATACCGAGGTCCCTGTCTGTGTAGGGTATTGTAGGTCAGTAAACTGACCTTGAAGGTGATCTGCCACTGTATCAGCAGCCAGTGCAGGTTACGGAGCACAGGTGTGACATGACAAGTTCTTGATAGGCCAGTCAACAGCCTGGCCACCTCATTCTGCACCAGCTGCAAACGGCAGATATCAACCCCCGAAAGCCTACGGTACAGGGCGTTGCAACAGTCAAAGTGGGAGGTCACAAAAGCAAGGACCAAAGTTGGAAAGTCAGCAGGTGGAACCAGGTGTTTAATCCAGGCGATATTCCTCAGATATAAAAAGAGGTCTTGACAACAGCTGACACCTGAGCCTTAAGCGTCAATCCACTGTCAAGCACAATGCCCAGATTCTGCACTCGGTCTGAGTCCAGCAGCTGGCTTTCATCGAGCCAAATCCAGATGACTGTCCAGTCAACAACCCAAACCCTGCTGACCTGGATTCACTACCAACACCTCAGTTTTATCAAGGTTTAACCTCAGCCAGTTGGCAGTCATCCAGTCTTGGATGTCAAAGAGGCAGCTATTAAAGAGCAAAACGGCCTCAGCTTGTTCAGGCACAAAGGGCTTGTAAAGCTGAGTATCATCTGCATAGCAATGGAAACTCAGCCCATACCGCCTTATAGCATCTCCCAATAGCATATACACAGTGAACAACATGGGTGACAACACAAAGCCCTGTTGAACCCCACAGGACAGGGGAGAGGAGCCGAGGACTAAATCCCGACACCACTGCCTGAGTCCTGTCTGTGAGGAAATATCTAAACCACCTAAGGACTGTACCCGACAATGGGCAGGTTAGAGACAGGTCTGTAGTTAGCTAAGCAATCATGGTCAAGGGAGAGTTTCTTGAGGTGAGGTTTCATAACCCACATACCTACTGGCAGATGCAGAGGGGACTGGAGCATGGGGCTACACAGATGAGTGTTTCCTTTAAAAATATGTGGTGATTCACTGTATCAAATCCTTTATTAAAATCAAGTACCAAAGCAGCCCAGTGGTGGGTGCTAGCATGCTGTCACAAGGTGGGTCCTTGCACTCTTTTACTTGGCACGGGATATTGTGGCTGCTTTATGCTAATTTATTCTCACTTTTGCACCTTAGTGTACTGTCTACTCCTTTCCCTCCCCTCACAGAATGCATCTGGAGCAAGCTGTTAACCAGCTCAGTATGTCTTTCTTGGTAAATCTTTTGAAGTAAGTAAATGTATACATACATATATACATACAAATCTGCCAGCAGAAACAGACCCTATGGTCCACCAACTCTGCTTAAGTGCGCAGCTAGCGCCCTGAAATTGCAGCTGCCCCATCCCCCTCCCCCTCTCTCACCTCTAGCAAATCCCCATTACTATTAATCCAGATACCTTCTTAGCCCTGTCCCAAGCCCTTTGAAAGCGCCCACCATCCTACATGATACTACTTCCTCAGGTACGGTATTCCATTTTGACACCACCCCTTTCCGTGAAATAATGCCTCCTCATCTCTTTCCTAAATCTGCCCCCTCCAATCTTAGCCCATGTCCTCTTGTGTCCCTTCCCTTACTCAGCTTAAATAACCTGTCAGTGCCAGTATTGTTGATCTCCTTCAGACACTTTAATGTTTCAGTCATATCCTCCCAATCCCTCCTCTCCTCCTGGGTATACAAACTCAGATGCCTCAATCTGTCCTCGTAGGGTTTGCCCTCCATCCCCTGTATCATTTTTTGTCACCCTGTGCTGCACCCCCTCAAGCAGCCTGATAACTAACTTAAATAACTAAATAATGACTGATTGATATCAGTCTTGGGTCTTTTACTTACTAGGCTGACACAGAGTTGAGTATGTTGCGGAGGGGATGGGCATCCTGTGCAGAGAGATGGTGACCATGTGTGAATAAGTAGACCCTTTGTAGTCAAGTAAGAAGCAGGACTGGATGGGGGGGGGTAGGTTGACCCCCTGCAGCCAAGTAATTAGCAAGACTGGTTGGTGTGTGTGTGTGGGGGGGGTGCTTGGAGGAAACTTATGTCTGCGCACTTCACAGCTGAGGTCTGAATGCCATGATATGCTGAATCAGTTTTGGTGAAGGATCCCATGGAGAACTAGCCTTTGGCTAGGGTGGGGGACATGAAGAACTGACCCCTGCCAGGGTTGGGTCAGATTATGGAAGGGGTCCTATGCAGGACTGCCTGGAGGAATGGGACCGAGTACTGTCAGGTTAGCAGGCTAGGAAGGGAGGCACGGAGAATTGACCATTGTTGGGATTGGGTCAGGCTAGGAAAGGGGGACCATGGACAACTGACTACTGTCAGGTTAGCAGGCTGGGGAGGGAGGCATGGAGAATTGACCATTGTTAGGACTGGGTCAGGCTAGGGATGGAGGACCATGGACAACTGACCATCATTAGGGATGGGTTAGGCTGGGGGAGAGGGCTATGGAGAACTGGTTACTGTCAGGTGGGGGTCAGGCTACGGAAGGGGTGGCATGGAGAACTGTCCTGATGGTGTCAGGCTGTGTGGGTGGGATGGAGAACTGACAGCTGTCAGGGCTAAGCAGTCTGTGGAAGGGGGGGATGGAACATGGAGAAATCATTACTATCAGGGTTGGGGCAGGCTGATGGAGGGATGCCATGGAAAACTGCCCAGGCTGACGGAGGGATGCCATGGAGAACTGCCCATTGTCAAGGTGGGTCAAGCTGGGGGAGGTGCAGTGGAGAACTGGCCATAGTCATGGTTGGGTCAGGCTGGGGGTTGGGAGGCATAGACAACTGGCCTTCATCGGGGTTGGGGGCTATGGTGAAATGGCCTTTGTCAAGGTTGGGCCAGATTGGGGAAGGGGGCAGTGGAGAAATGGCCATCATCAATGTTGGGGCAGGCTGGGGGGGGCATGGACAATGGTTTGTTACGTATCACTAACAGCAGATCTTCAAGAGTATCTCCTCCATAGAGTCACACCTTTGGTACTATAAGCCATTAGTGTCAGGGCTACTTGGAAACTTTTTCTTAGCTGGGGCCATCCACATTAATGTACGCTGGTCCTACCAATGTGGGTGGCCTCATACCTGTTCAGTTTATCTGATAGAGACAAGTTTGGAGCTGTACCATACCAACAGGAGACCAGAACCCCAACCAGGCCGACAGAAGAGGTGGCAGTTCCAGAAAGAAAACATTGAAGACCAAGCATGCAGTAGTGGGCATGTTTTCCAGAGTACATCATCTGAACACACAGGAGGGCTCAGGAGGGAGGGCAAGCAGCAGCTCTATGTAGGAGATTCACTCAAAGGTCTACTTTTACTGGTATATAACAAGTGAGAACATCTTCCTCATACAGCCACATCATTGGAATGATTCTCAAGCAGTACCAGGCAGCAAAGCAGTAGAAAGGCCAGACTGCAGGGGCATAAAGGACCTGAGTAGGCCTGGAAGGACAATAAGGTCAGATCCAACCACAGTATTTAGCAAAAGGAGGGTTCAAAGGTTATACAGTAGTACAGACTATAGCATCTACCAAAATGGAAGGAAACAGGACATAGAAGAGGTCATGCCAGGAGAGTCATGCCCACGAACAAGACCAGAAAACACTGTGCCCAGTGTCCTGCAATAAAAAAGAAAATGCAAGCTGTCAACTGTACCATAATGGCAGGACACAAACCAGGGCGACTACCATGCCTGTGGTGAACGAATCAAACAGACACTAGAACTGCATGCAGGCCAACATGTGAGCTATGAAGAGGCATAATGCCCAATGGGTATCCAGAGAACACAGGAAAACACACAAAATGTTGGGCAAGCTGGTGAATGCATAGCATACAGGAAAACCAGCTCCTCTGAAGCCTGTGTAAGGGACTCCAGAACCAAGTAGGAACCATCCAGGCACCGCCAACCAAGCCTCATTCATGGAAATGGGGAGGGGAGTAAAGGCGGATCAGGCTGAAGAGCTGATCAGCATTGAAAAGCACCAGATGTCAGAGTCTGAGAGGGACGAGGTAGATCAAAGCAAACATAACTTAACAGTAGAAAGGGCCAGGGAGTGAAGCCCACCAAATACTGAAACATGGCCTTAACAGGGAACATACTGTAGGTGCCAATGAAAAAGCAGCAAAGCTGCCAAACGGCTGACTTCCGAGCCAGCGGGGGAAATCCCTGAGCAGGACAGAGCCACAGCAGCAGAAGCTAGGTGGGATGGAGCAGGAAGCAATATCCTGGAGGCCACAGACAGTTGGAGCAGAGGGCAAAGCCCTACCACACAGGGAGGAGAGAGGTAGCTCAACAGGAAGGGCCACAGTAGTGACTGGATCAGGAAGAGGCCATGAAAAGAAAGGTGGCTGGTGCCATACAGAGTGGCAGTAAACTTCCCCAGGAGCAGAGGATAATGGACCCAGCCAGGAGAGGGACAACACATTCCAGAGAACCACAGGCCTGGGAAAAAGGTCCAAGAAAGGCCCGGATCAGGTAGGATAGGGAGGGGGGTCAGAGGCACAGGGACGATGGGAGGGGAACCAGAAAGACCCATAGGGTGGACAGCTGAGGAGACCAGTGGCTGGTATACAGGAAGGCTCAAGAAGGGGAGAAGCCCATAAGAGGGGCAGTCCCAACCCCATAGGAAGATACAGAGAAGACCCAGCAGCTGTTATAGTGGCAGAATGTGCAATACCCACAGGACCAGAGTTCATAGGCAACCCCAGTGACAAAAGAGTAAGGAGTGACCATACAAAATCAAGTAGGACACAGCAGTCAAGTACAAAGCCAAAATGGACGGGACAGTCTGGAGGCCAACCAGCCACAGGGGAACCCTAAAGTACCCAGAGCACAACCATCCAGGCCACTCTGATGGAGTGACCAACAGGGTAGGCACAATGCACAGTGGTGCAAAAATGTGAAGGTACCAAGAACCCGTATGGTAGTATCATGAAACAAGGACAAGTGGGGAGGGGGGTGTAGCCGCTGCCTGAGGGCAAGCCAACCCCAGGGCACAGTTACTAGGCCAGAAATGGTAATGCAGCACCATGAGCTGGACCAAGGCAATAAAATCGGGGACAGGTAACCAGTAGCATGAGGGAACAAAAACCCAGCAACCACAGGAAGAGCAGAAATCAACAAATATGTGAAGGAGCACGCAGCACAGGTACTATATGCCAGACATCAAGCCAGGAGCAATAATACCAGTTGCAAGGCTAGAGGCATGGAAGGGCTATCAGGCAAGCCAACCAGAGAAGGTGCTTGAGACAGAAATAGCCACAGACAACCAGGAAAGACTGAAGCATAAGTCAGAAAAAAGTAGTCAAACAAAAGCTCATGGCAGCAGATGCAAAAAGGTAAGTGCCCAATAGCATTTAAGTACCAGAGGCCACAGCAGGGCATGGCATACATGAGAAGGTACTACAAACGTATGAGGAGTAGCCACGAGAGTCACCCAGTCAGGTCTAGGCAGGAGAGCGACATTAGATGGGATTATATAAATCGACCGGCCCAGGAAGCTGTGCCTAAGTTTACTTTACTTGATTTCTGATCGACAGTAATTATACATTTATATAACTTAACAGTGAAAAAAAACTATAGAATGAAAAATAATATATTAAACCACCTACCTGTACACATTCTATCTTATCTACCAGCTATTCTTATTTAGTTTGTCTTTCTTGTGCAAATAATTAAAATACACTACTATATGTTTATAATTAAATATCGAGATCCATCAGGTGGTGTAGTGTTACTTCTTATTTAGGGACAGTTTATTTTTTATTGTGCCTACAACCTCGATGTGCTGGGGCAGGGACTCGGAGAGGGGTCCTCCTCATTCCTAAGTTGATACAGAGGAGATTCAGGGATGTAGTTCCTAATAACATGTGCGAGGCCTTGCATGGTGCTCAGGAATGGTTCTCGTATTTCATGGAATTTCTCTGTCTGGTGAATGGCCATGTAGCAGATTCTGTTGTTTGATGCTAAGGCACCATATTTATTATCCAGTCCTCCCAGTCACCTCCATTGGGACAGCATCAGCTGCTTGGCACACAGAAATGTGCCCATTAGCTATTTTTTCTTTTGGTGTGAGACTCCTTTAAGAGTGGAACAGTCCCTTGTAAGGAATGGTACTGGCTATTCTGATAAGACTTGACCTGTGGTCTGTTTTCAGATATCCCTATCATAAGCCCAGAATTCCCCACAGGCAGGGCAGGTATATAATATGTGTGCGAGCACTGCCCCTCCCTCCCCACACCCCAGCAGTTGTCCTGTGAGCGTAAGTTAATCTTTTGGAGTATGCATCACTGCCGGTGAATTTTACCTGTTCAAGTGACATGAGGGTGTATATGTCTGGGTCCCTTATATTTGTGATTCCCTGGATAGGATTCACAGTGTACTATAACACAATACACAGTGCATAAAGGGTAAACACTAAGTGAAGTAAACTACCAGACTGATAAATGCATGTGGTAAAGGCAGAGTAATAAATATTAGCTGGCTGAACTGATGAAATCGGTAAGAGAATAGAATAATGTGGGCAGTTTATGGTAGTGAATGGTGAAGTTTAACGGTTAGGTGCTTCCTGCCATAGACAGAGAGTTTTCTTTTTAGAGGAAGTGAAGTTTAACTATAGAAACATAGAAACTGTCATCAGAAAAAGGCCCTGAGGCCCATCAAGTCTGCCCAACTCTGCCTAATGTTGATTGTGAAGGCCCTAGTCGTTCTTCACTCTTCCTCCTAACCCCCTCCCCTTTTACCACCACCTTCATCAGCCCAATATGTTCGTTCCACCCATGTTTAAACCCTTCTTCTGATATGACACAGACTCGCTCCATTGGTAGTCTGTTCCACCCTTCACCACCCTCACTATGCAGAAATACTTTCTGATGCCCCCCATTTGACACCCACCTGCTTCAGTCAATTCCCCTGTAGTTTGTGGTCCCACCCACATTTTGATAATGCACAGTGCATTAATACATTTCATTCTTCATAGAACTTTGGTATTCCTAAGGTGTCTCTCATAGAGGAATGAAAAATGGTACATGAACTGCTGAAAGGATTAATGTTTACAGGAAAGAAAAAATCAGTAATGAATAAATACAAATAATTTGCATTACTTCTGCACAAGCTTTTGGGAGGACATCCTACATGCAAGGGGACAAGAAGCCTATAAAAAGATGTGTTGTCCCTTGGGAATGGGAACAGGCACAGGAGGAGGCATTCAATGAATCTGGCCTACGCTATGAAAAGGCATTCTGAGTACACATAAATGCTAGTTATGCCAGAGTGGGAGCTATCCTGCCCCGGGAACAGGACAGACAAGAGAGAATTATTGACTCTGCCAGCAAGAGCCTTGACCCTCTGAGAACACTGCCAATTACACGTCATTCAGATTGGAAATGCTGGGATTGGTCTGGGCAGTGACAGAGGAATTCTCACACTATCTTGTAACTTCCCAGTTCAAAGTTGCAGGACGACAAGAGAAGGAGACAGACACAGAGACACACAGACACACACACACACACACATCCGAGGAAGAAACCCAGAGGAACACAATGGACAGTGAATGCAGCCACCTATTTTTTATATGAAATGAAACTAAAGACAGTGGGAGAGACTGACAGTCAGTCTGCCACTAAAGAGCAGAAACTGTGGGTTACAGACAGAAACAGATCCCTAAAGACTGTTACCCTTACCTACCTTCTGCTGAAGGGCATTTCTAGATGGAACACTGACAAAGAACTGGGAGGTCCAACCACAAAAGTGGCAGATCCAAGAGGGGCAGTCAACAGGACAGAAACTGACTCGAGGCAGGTATTGATGAGAAGTTGTATAGCTACGAGTATAAGCAGGCAAAAGCCCCATGGCCCTACACCCCCCCCCCATTATAAATTCTTGTAGCCAGTCTAGGCCATCAGTTGGAAAGCCCCTACTGTGGTCCGAAAGGATGCAGCTAATTTATTGCTCTTGACTGTCTGGGCAACTGGATGGTCACCTTGGGCATCCAAGGGAAATCTGTGGAACTTCAGGAACTGAACCAAGTGGCAAGCAGAAAACCCAGTGGCTACTCTGGAAATTCTGGAGATTTTTTTTGGGGAAGGGGTTAGAGGTTCCTTGGGGGATTAAGGGACCAGAGTCAGCCAGTAGATTTTGCCTTCTGGGAGAAGCAGCTCAGCAGGTGTCTACCGCCAGCAGCTCCTGAGGCATCCAGCTGTAATAGTTCCATAGGCTTTAAGTTTCAGCAGCTCCTGCAGTGTCTAGTTCCAGCAGCTTCTGCAGGACTCCAGCTCCTGCAGCTCTCAAGGTGTGCAGCTGTTCAGCAGATCCATAGTGTGTCCAGAAACTCCATTCCAGATCTGCAAGAATCACAGACTACCTACAGATAAGTAAACCCCCTCTTGGTTTAGATTACAGTTGGGATGTACAAGGCTGAGTTTTACCCCTAGAGTAAAGCTAGTAATTAAGCCATTTTTTTTTCCTTTAAAGCTCTCCCCCTCACTGTTTATGTATTTTGTGATTGTCCTTTGACATAGTGCAGAAAAAGAAAAGCTTCTCTCGGTTATAGAATGACAGGACTACAGTTATTGAATTCTACAAGTGTTACTTACTTAAATTGTAAGCTCGGGAGTGTAAGTGCCCTTTGCTTAAAACAGCAGGACAATGAAACATATTTTCCCAAAACGCTAGTTTCAGCTAGAATTAATGAAAATATTAGCATACCAGTCAAATCTACTTTTCTAGGTACCTAATATGCTGCACACCATGCATTTTGTTTTATTTTCTCAAGTCTAACCCTTGCCTGGTCTCCCATGCTACTTCTAAGCCAAATGTGGTGTCCATTTATAAACTACTCAAAGATTTGTGGAACTAGAAAATTTCACCACCAACTGTAACTGGATGATGCCTGGAATCTTTTATAGTAAAAAAAATGTAGGGTCAAATTTTTGACTCAATTTCACTGCATTGCTGTTTTACAGCAATAGCATACTATTCCTCTGACACGTTACAGTAACTCTTTTTTTTTTTTTTACGTAACCCCCCCCCACAAAACTTCAGATCAACAAAACTGTGCCTGGTTAAAGAAATACGACCGGCACAAACAAGGAATTCTCACACAAAAGTACTCCATCACAGTGATGCATTTAAGAACATAATTTCTAAACAGGTGTGGGATTAAGTGACAAAGATTTTTCAGTCGGAGAGATGTAACCAAGTTAATGTAACATAATAAAATTATTTTATCCAGGCTAATGCAATAACATGATGAGATAATGCATAATAGCTGATTAGTGTTTTGTACTACCGGTATCTATTCTGAAGTTGGACATTATTATCTTCCAAAGCTTTCGCAGGCAAAACCTGAGAAAGTGAGGAAAATTTGGTGCTGCTGGGGCGGGCAGGGGGCTGAAACATTCACAATGCAATTAACATCATACAATGAATGTAAATTAAGTTGAGAACTCCACAGTTACTAATTAAATAATGTGTAGTATTGTAAAATCAACATTAAAAAAATTGAAAAATATTATTTTTTTAAACCATGTACTTTTATGTATTTTTTTAACTTTATGTTTATTGTTTTAAAGGGACATATTCATGTACAGTGGCAGACATAGTTTGAAAGCCCATGACACGTTCTTTTAATTGAGGTATTTGGCATACCTGTAGCTGGAAGCAGTCCAGAGATATAGATGACTGAGTCTGTGCAATATAAATACTACATTTGAACCATTCTTGGAACCTTGTGATGTCAGTGACGATCAAGCAGTGCTTAACTCAATGCATGTACGCATTGCTTGATCGTCACTGACATCACAAGGTTCCAAGAATGGCTCTACTGTAGTATTTATATTGCACAGACTCAGCCATCTATATCTCTGGACTGCTTCCAGCTACAGGTATGTCCAATACCTCAATTAAAAGAACTTTTCAAACTGGCCCAGTGGCGTAGAGGGTTGAGGCGCTGGCACCTTACCTCGACCCATGCTGGCGACCCGGGTTCGGGAATGGACTCAGGTTGCTGGGGGTCAGTAGGGGGAGGATAGGATTGAGCGTCTGATGGACTGCTCTCCTATCCTGGGGTGGAACTGGGTATGGCCTTGCTCGGTATCGGCCCCCGGTGGAGACTGGAGGCACTACACGAGCAGCGCGATGGGGGAACTAGAAAACTGGAAACCACTCCGAAGACTAGCTGGATGATGGCTGCCAGCCCCGGGCACCTACAGAGACTTCCCGGAAGCTGCAAAATGCCTCAGCAGCACCCGGGACCGAAAAATGAATAGTGCGCTGGTCTCCTCCTGCCGGTGCCTTCCCTCTTGGAGGAGGGGGACCCACTTGGTTAAGGGTTATACTGGGCTACCCCATGGTAGGCTGCAGATCTGATGTACGTGGCTGAGGAGGAGATAGTAAGGGGAATGTCTGTGGGTCATGGCGGCCCGAAGGAGAGGCAGCTCCGGAGCACATAGGGGATCATAAATAGATAATTAAAAAAAAAAAGAACTTTTCATGGGCTTTCAAACTATGTCTGCCACTGTACATGAATGTGTCCCTTTAATAAGGGACATACAGTTAATGCTCAAGCATTGAGCTGCAATACATCCTAATACAAGAACCATGAAGGTGCCACTCCTTTAAATATACTCATATAAATTTGGTCAAATGCTTTAAGATACGTCATTTGGAGGGAATAAAAGATATAACTTATACAGTAGATTTATTCCGTTTGTAAAGTCTCTCAACATTTTTCAAAAATTCCCCCTCCTCCACCAGTGGCAGGAGGGTTCCACCTGCTAAATTTAAAAGTTGCTGCACAAAACATGCAATTCCATTATAGTTATTGCAAACTAGGCTAACTTCACGGCGAACTGTTACTATAATTAGGCACCAGTTAACTATATGTAATAATATACCATAACACATGGATTAAACAGATATGCTCAGCATAATTTAGATCCGCCTTTCAAGTTCATCGTATTTCAGTTATAACAGGGAACTTCAACTTACTGCCACTTTATTGTAGCCTTAAATTAATCAAAGTATTAGGTACAACATTTACTATCAACTCAGAGTGAATGCATCTGAAAGTCTCAACAGGGTATACTGTTCCAGGCTTCAAAAAAATGTGTTGGTCCAAAGATTATTTAGTCGCCGGAGTTCACATACCTGATAACAGCCTTAACCCCATGAGGCCTCAACCAGAGATCTCTTGCCTGTATGATCTTCAGGTGTCATCCTCATCATTGGACGAATGTTCCTCCCGGTTCACTTCCCTGGGTCTCGGCACTGCATGCTTTTGGGCCAATTTCATTGCCTCGTTGGGGTCAGCAAACAAGAAGATCTCGCCTTGGAACACAATTCTGAGTCAGGAAGGAAAAATCAAGCCATGGGAAATATTAGCCTCCCTCAGCATGGCTCTCGTGCCATCGAACTTCTTTCTTTTTTGTCGGGTTGCATACGTGATGTCAGGGAAGAGACGGATTTGCTCTGTCTTGAAGGGTCTTCTTTCATCTGGCCAGTGTCAGCACATAGTCCCTTGAGCCCATCCTGTCCATTACCAACACCACCAAATGGGGTGCTTCTGGGTTGTCAGGCCAGCCCCTTGGAGTCACCCTATAGGCCTTCTGTATTCTTTGTGCTTGAGATGTGACCTCCTCTCCGAGTTGCTGCACCAGCCAATCTTGAATAAAAAGCAGCAAATGATCCCCCTCACAACCCTCCGTTAGGCCCAATATGCGAATATTTGCTGCCCTTGCCTGATTTTCAAGGGTCTCCTGACAGGATTTAAGATGGTTATTTTCCCATATTGTTGCAGTGACAGCACCCATAGCTGTATCGGCTCTCTTTGTTGCTTCTACTATGGCTCTTTAAACTGACTCCACTGTGGCCTCAATACTGGCCACTCGGTTAGTCAAAGAGTCAACTTTATTAGAGGGACCTGCAACTGATGTAATAAGCCTATTGAACTTTAATGCCAAAGTTTGGAAGGTTACTTCACCGGTGTTTTCCCCAGGTTCCACTATGCGGCCTTGGTTGAACCATGTGGTCAGCACTCCAGATGATGTTTTGGGTTTAGCTCCTTCACCTGAGGTTTTGTCCTTACGAGGATTTCCCATTTTTGCCAGCAATTGTTAAGCTCCGTGTGAAATATTTTAGAATTCTCCTTTCGATGTGATAGGCAGCATTTTATAGTAAATTTGGTTTAATCAAATGCAGAGCTCTAGCTTAGAGAGGCCATCTTGCTTAGGCTCAGCAGCGAACACCCCAATATTCTTTTATGTATTGATTCAAAAAATAGTATCGATTCAGTCTATCGTTACAAAAAAAATAGTACTAACACTATGTATTTGCCATTTTATGGCTGTCACAATTAAAAAACATGTATCGATAACATACTGAAGGACAGATTTAAATAGTATCAATAGACATAGAATAGTATTGACACATAAAAAGAATATTGTCCCAGTTTATTCTTAACTGTTGGACTCTAAGCATTCATTAAAAAAAATTCCAACATTTCCAAAGTTAAGCCTTTTAAAAGATAATTTATTTACATTGTGATAACTTTGGAACTGTTAGGGCTACAGACAAATTTTTTTTAATGAAAGCTTGAAATCAGCTAAGTAGATATCGATAAGATACAATGACCATACATCGATATAAAAAAATAATGTTTCATAGCAATACAAAAAGACATACATTTCATTACATTTTTAAAGTCCTGTCATTTTTAACAACATATCAACATGTACAGACAAGTAGCAACAGAGGAGAACTGTATCGTAAGGATCGATACATGCTGACTGGACTTTATTCTTTCATTTAAAAAACTTAAGTTTCTATTACGAACATACGAACATACGAAATTTGCCAACAGATAAGGCCTAGAGGTCTATCAAGTCTGCTCGAATGTGCAGCTAGCACCCCTTATTCTGCAGCTGCCCCTCCCTTCCACCCTTCCCCTTCATTAACCCTCCCCCTTGTCCTGTCCCATCCTCATTTGAAGCAGTCCACTGTTCTACTGCATACCACTTCAGTAGGTAGCATTCCACCCAACCACCACCTCTCTGTAAAAAGTGTCTCATCTCCCTCCTGAACCTTCCTCGCTCCAGTCTCATATCATGGCCCCTGGTGGCCCTCCCTCCCTTAGTTTGAACAGCCCTCTGTACCCGCCTTGTTTATTCCTTTCATGTATTTAAATGTTTCAATCATGTCACCCTGTCTCTCCTCTCCTCCAGTGAGTACATGTTCAACTCCTTCAACCTCCTCTCGTATGATAAGTCCCCAGCCCTTGATCATCTTTGTCGCTCTGCGCTGCACCCCCTCCAGTAACTTAATGTCCCTCTTCAGATACGGACGCCAGTACTACATGCAGTACTCCAAGTGTGGTCTAACTAATGACCTATACAGTGGCAGAATCACCTCCTCCCTCCTCGAGGATATACCCCTTGCAATACAACCCAGCATTTTGTTGGCCTTTGCAGCTGCCTTCCTACATTGTACCGAGTTGTTCATTGACCCTATAATGAGCACACCCAGATCCTTCTCCTCCTCTGTCTGGGCTAGCTGCACTCCCCTAGCTGGTAACTCCTCCTTGGGTTCTTCATCCCAAAATGCAGCACCTTGCACTTTTTGGCATTAAAGCCCAGTTGCCAGGTGTCTGACCAGGTTTCAAGCTTTGCCAGATCATCCTGCAACCCGCCATCCCCCTAGGTCATCCACCACCGCTCCTACCTTGGTATCATCAGCAAACAGACTGATCTTGCTCTTGATGTCCCATGATATGTCTGCAATGAATATCCCAAACAACACTGGTCCCAACACTGAGCCCTGTGGAACACCGTCACACTGCCCTTAGGTGTGAGAGCTCCCACCCACCACCACCACCCTCTGTTGCCTTCCCTGCAGCCAGTTTCCTACCCATCTCACCAGCTTTGCACCCGCCCCGTGCCTACTAACTTCCTTCCCAGCCTTCCATTTGGCACTGAGTTGAATGCCTTACTGAAGTCCAGATACAGGACATCCACTGCATGGTCCCTGTCCAGTTGCCTAGTTACCCAGTCATAGAACTCGACCAGGTTGGTTTGGCAGGATCTGCCACGTATGAAGCCATGCTGTCTGCTGTCCTGTAGTCCTTTGGCCTCTAGGAGGGCCACCAGCCTCTCCTTCAGGATAGTCTCCATTAGCTTACCCACGATGGATGTGAGGCTCACTGGTCTGTAGTTTCCCAGTTCGGGGCACCACATGAGCCATCCTCCAGTCCTGAGGTACACACCCCGAATGTAGTGAGGCATTAAATAGGTCTGCCAAAGGTCCTGCAAAGACCTCTGCCAGCTTCTTCAGTACTCTAGGGTGGATGCCATCTGGGCCTGGCACCTTGTCCACCCTCAGTGCCTTCAAACCCTCTCGAACTCTGCTCTCCATGATTTCCCATCTGTCACCCTCCCCCGCTGCCATTTCTCCCACCTTGGGTGTCACCCCCTCTTCTCTTTAGTAAATACTGAGCAGAAGTACTCATTTATGCTTCCCGCCTTATCGCACTCCTGCTTCCACCAACTCCCTCCTTCCTAATCCTTACTATGTGGTCCTTACAGCCTTTTCTCCCTGATGTACTTAAAGAAGTCCTTCTCCCCTTCTTAATGCCTTGTGCCAGCCTGAGTTCGTAGATGCTTTAGCTCCCCCTTACTGCCCTTGTCACCTCCTTGATTCTGTCAAGTGCTCCTCCTGTCCTCTCCCTCCCTGTTTTCTTGTACTTCCTAAAGGCAGCTCTTTTCCTCCTTACCTTTTCCATGACCTCCTTGCTCAACCAGATCAGTTTCTTAGCCCTAGCCTTCTGCTCTGGGCTTTGCAGCAGAGTTTTGGTTGCCTCCACTATCCCCAGCTTTATGAACTCCCACCTCTGGTTAGTGTCCATACTAGATTGAATTCTGGCCAGGTACCCTTTTACCACTTCCACCATCCTCCCAAAGTCAGCCCTCCTGAAGTTCAGCACTATTGTGCCAGATTCCACTCCTTCCTTGCCCATATCCAATGTGAGCCACACTGAGCGGTGGTCACTCCCTGACAGCGGTTCCTCCACTGTAAGTTCTCTTACAAAGTCCCCATTTGTCATATCATTGACATTTCAAATGTTACAGCTTTCAAAATGTAATTTCAAGCATTATCAAATATCACAAAAGATGCTTTTTGGAAGTGATCGGAAGATGCTAGTTGCTGTTTTAAGAATAAACACATTATTTTCCCTTTCTCTCTCTCCCCGGCCCATCTTTTGATTGCTTCCCTGTTGTTATTAATGTCAAACTTAAAATTATCTTTAGCTAGAGAGCTTTAGCTAAAGGTAATTTTAAGCTAGACATTAAAGTGTTAATCACTCACAACACCACTTTTGCGGAGTGTGCAGCTTAGCGTCCCTGTGGGAAATATTATATTAGTAAAACCATTAGAACATTGAAAAAAGAATTCAGGAGCATGTTAGGGCTGTTTTAAATCAAGATGAAAGAAATGCATTAAGCTATTATTTCAAACACCTTCATGGCTCAAAAATAAATGATTTACATTTCATGGGTATAGAACATGTACCCCCCCCCCACCCACCAAGAGCTGGCAATCGAAAATAACTGCTTTTACAAAAAGAAACAAAATGGATGACAGTCTTAGACACTGTAACTCCAAAAGGTCTTAAAGAGGATGTTGATTTTCGACCCTATTTATAAGAACTCTATTTCACTATTTATTGTGTGAATACATGTGTTAGCGTTGTTTGTACACATTCATTTTTCATGCCCTGATAGTTTACCCTGTTGCCCTCATTTAATGCATGTGCTTCCATTTAATACTCCAGTATTTTATTTATTGAAAAGGTTTTCTTTCAAAGCTGGTTAATTGTGGATATCAAATATTTTGCACTTTTTGCACATCTGAGTATAGTAATGTATTGTCATACTGAATAAGCCACAAGTTGTGTATAGAGTTTTAAGGTATAACATTTACTGCTTTAGCCATTAACTGTTATTAGACACTGTGGGCCGGATATTCAAAAGGGTTGTGCTATGCACAATAGGGTTGCACTAGCGCAAGTCTGAAAATGCGCCATTCTGCGATATTCAGCGGGGGGCAGTTGCGCCACCGAAAACATGCTGAGCAACAGCGCAATGCAAATGAAGGCATGCGCAACCGAAGGGGGTGGAACCATGCATAAAAAGTGCAACGCGATATTTAAAGGCTTGTGCAATGCGCAACAGCGGATCAGCCGGAAGGTGTGCCACGGCAGAAATGAGCCAAAATAAAAAGGCTCAAGGAAGAGGCACAAGAACGCTACAGGGAAGCCACATGAGGCAGGGAGAGAGACAAGGCAAGAGGGACAAAGAGGGCAGGCCAGGGAGATCTGAGGACAAAATAGGGCAAGGGAAGGTGTGTGGGGCCACAGACTGCAGAGGCCAGTAGGTGTACCCGGTGCAGTGGAGGTAGCAGTCAGGACAGCGGGGGTAACAGAGCAACAACAGCCAGGGGGGGAACACAAGCCAGGGACATGGACAGTGCCAGCTTACATAGAAGCTGTAATGAGGGGGTGAGAAGGCATGCTGCAGGGGGCGTGGCCGTGGAAGGGCCCGTCGGCTGTACACCCCCAACAGGCAGTACCGTGCCCGCATCAGCTTTGAGCTGTACACAGATGTTGAGATTGTGGGCCAGTACCACCTGAACAGGGCAATACTGAGGCGGCTCTGTGAGCTGTGCAGTGATGTGATGCAGGCACCCTCACGACGGAGTCACGCTCTGTCAGTGAAGACAAAGGTAACAGCCTACATGTGCCTGCTCACCACGGGTACCTTCCAGAGGCCAACAGGGGACACCACAGGCATAACAAACTCGGCCACATCACGCATCCTCACCCAATTCCTCAGCGCACTGCTGCCACATGCTGCGGAGTACATCCATTTCCCCAGCTACTTGGCAGAGCGTACAGCAAACATGCAGGAGTTCCACAGGGTAGCACGTATGCCTGGCGTGCTAGGGGTGATAGACTGCACCCATGTGGCTATTCACATGCCACCTGGCCCCGATGGGGCCGCATACCAAAACTGGAAGGGTTTCACCAGTGTCAACTGCCAAGTGGTGTGTGATGCCAGTGGGCGCATCATCAATGTCTGTGCCACACACCCTGGCGGAGCACATGATGCCTTCTTATGGTACCAATCTGCACTGTGCCATCGATTCAAGAGTGGGGACATCCCCACAGGACATCTAGTGGGTGAGTATGCATGTAGGAGTGGCAAAGTTGGGGCAAGGGTGGGAAAGCCACAGGTGCCATGGTAGTGGCACACAGGGCTATGGGCAATATGGACCTGAATATGATACTTATCTCCACTATCTCCACACAGGTGACAGTGGATACCCACTCTGTCCCTGGCTGCTCACACTGTACCGGTGCCCCACGACCCCATCGCAGCAACGCTATAATGAGGCACATGCCGCCACATGCAACATCATCGAGTGGGTGTATGGGATGCTTAAGGCACGCTTCTGATGCCTAGACACCTCCGGCGGTGCCCTACAGTACAGCCCCTCAAAGGCCTGTGGGATATTCCTGGCCTGTTGTATCCTGCAAAACATGGCCAAAGACTGTGGGATAGCCATACAGGTTGAGGAGGGGGACAGCGATGGGGACGCCAGTGACACCAGTGATGATGGGGATGAGCAGCCCCCGTGGACGGCGGGACCCCAACTGATCCGGCAGGCCCAGCTGCACCGGGACACCATCATGGAGGAGCATTTCGCATGACACAGGTAAGTCATGGGGCCATGTGCAACCAACGCTGTCTAGGCGCAACCCACAGGCACACAGGGTAACACACCAGGGGTGCATGATGGCAAGGGGAGTGGAAGGGTCCAGTGCACAAACACACCATCAGGGAGGGGTGAATAGTTACATGCTATATGGACACACACACACACACACGAGGCACAAAGCGTACATGGGCAGGTGCACAACAGAGCAGGAACAGACTTGTGAAACACACAGATCCACGGACCACCCCCACCACCTGTACTGTCCAAGTACGCGTGTCAGATGCTGGGCACCCTTGCACCTTGGTGTACAGTACAATGCAGGCATCATCATGCACACGCACCTGTGGACAGCAGTAGGGTGGGTGTGCAGGTGGTCCGTGTGTCGGTGTGTTGGGCAGGGCACCCACCAGTGCACTGCCCACCATGACACACATTGCACACAGGGCAGCACCAGACAGGGCCTGCACTGGGAGACAGGTCAGTCAGGTGGCACTGTGCCACGGCCACCTCGGATGCGTGGGCGGCCCCGCTGTGACCCAGCAGCACTGGCAGGCTGAGCAAGGGCCACATGGGGTGGCACCAATGTACCACCAGGGGTCCCACTGCGCGAGCATGACCTTGTCTGCACAGGGGTCTGCAGCATGCCGAACATACCTGCACCAGGTGTGCTCGGGATGCCCACAGCATAACCCGGCGTCGACAGGCTGGGTGTTGCACGATGCCGGGAATGGGGAGTGGAGAGCGTACTGTGTGGGGTATGCGGTACAGGGGCACCTGACTGTGTGCCCAATGCGGCCACGACAGCGACCAATGCCTGGGTCAGCCTGTCAATGGCGGCGGTCACATCCATCCACATTTGGACCATCTCTGCAAGGATCAGTGCATTGTCCCTGCTGTGCCGGTCCACAGCCACGCACAGTGCCTCCACAGACTTTGCAACCCGCATCTGCTCCTGTACTGATGCCCGCAGCAAGCGGGTGTGCTCGTCAAATGGGTCGTCTGCCACATCGGCAATCTGTCCCCCAGGGTATGGAAGGTCCTGATGCTCAATGCCCCTTGAGAGTGGGTGCTGTTCACCAGGACCAGGTATGGGCAAGTCAACAGGCGGTGTGCATGTGCCACCGCTGAACCCTGTACCCCCAGACCTGGTGGGTGACTGCTGCTGCTGCCCCTCCAACTGCTGTGCTCCAGGGACCAGTCATTCCACTGCTGTGTCCTCAACAGTGCCAGAGACCTGCACAGCCACTGGTGCTGCCCCACCGGTGCCGACAGGCACAGCCTGGGACTGTGCTGACGTGCTGGCACACACGTTGGAACCAGCTAGGTTCAGGAGCACGTGCTGTCCTGCTGTGTGTCCGTTATGAGACGCACACGTGTCACTGCCCATTGCGGTCCTTGCATCATCAGTGGTGCAGGTTCGTGCAACAGCCACAGTCACAGCGTGCTGGCATGCTTGCATGCCAGACTGCTGTGACACAGGATGGGCACCCCCACACCTGACTCACCGACATCGGAGATGGCAGCCAGGCATGCACACTGGTGCAATGCATGCCGGCTGGCAGCAGAGGTGGATGGACCCTCCTCCAGCTCTGGCTGGATGTCCACACTGCATGGTCCCACCACCACTGTCCCCTGCAGACGCACAGGATCTGTAACAGAAAGTGAGAACATGTTAGTGCATGGGATCAGCCTCCCCCCCACCACCACGTCATACCGTGCAGTGATGGGCTTCCTCCTGTCTGGAAGCCATCTCCTGGAACGCCCTCGATTGCACTGCGCTGCATGGATGCAGCCAGATGGTCCTCCGCTGGGGTAAGCTGCACCACCTCTGGCTGGCCCCCACCTGTGGCAGCGCATGCCACCCTGAGGGCTGCCACCTTCTCTTTCACCCGTCTCCTGTCGGTCCCAATCTTTTTCTTACATTCCTGCATGGAGCGCTGGTGGCTTCCGTGCAGGTTTATGGCGCGAGCTACCCCCTCCCATGCAGCAGCACGGGCCTGAGGGGTGCCCCGCCGTCCACTAAGTAGCGGCTTCTTATCCAGGTAGGCCTGGAAGAGTGCCTCTGTCTCGGACTTCGTGAAGTTGGGCCTCCTCCTTCGCCCACCATCATCCTCCTCACCCAGTCCTTGCTCAGCCATGTCAGTCTGTATGGGTGAAAGTGGACACCTGTCACTGTGCAGTATACAGCATTATCCCATGACCATTGCCCAGAACATCACACAGCATGCAACTCACCTCTCACCTGCAGTAACCGACTCTGGCCACCGCAGATCACTGTCGCACATTTATAGTGCAATGCATGCAAATTAGGAGTGGAGCAACTTTAATGAGATGCAAATCATGCCACTGCACCTTTGATTGGCTGATCAGATGATTTGCCTATGTCGGCTGAATATCGCGCTGTTGCGCTTTGCGCAATACAGTTGAGCCGGCTGAGCCAATGGCGCATTTCTGTGACTGTGTAGTACACCACATTGTGCATGCCCAGGTAGCTTATGCAGGCATCTGCCACGCTGATGACATGCTGTGCGCGATCAGCAATTCAGGACATGGCCACCATTGTGCCAGTGGCGCTACAGCGCTGGTCACCACATAGCGCTGTGGCACAACTGCGCAATAGTCCACTGTGGCACTGGCACGCAGGTGACCAATCGCGCTGGACGTGTAGACGTCCGATGGTGCGGTGCGTGGCCTTGCACCACAGACTCATGACCTTGTGGACGACCTTTGCCCCCTGGCGCTGTACGTCTGGCATGTCTACGGCTCTATCGCGCTGTTCAGTAACAGTGCGATGTGGACCGACGGCGCTATACGAACAGCGCGATAGGGACTGATAGAGTTGTATTGGCGCAACATTTCGCACATGGGGTTGCCGCCGCGGAGCCATATTGCCTACTATACAACTGCAGGGATGGCACGCAGGAGAGCTCCACAGTGGAGTGCGTTGGAGGTGGCCAACCTGGTGGCTGTGGTGGAGCCTCACCATGGGTCACTGTTTGGGGGAGAACCCCTGCACATGGCCCGCACCCATGTGTGGCAGCAGGTGGCCACCGATCTGGAGCAGGCCACTGGGCGGCGGAGGACTCCAGAGCAGTGCAGGCACCGGTATGGTGACCTCCGCAGGAGGGAGCAGGAACTGCTGGAGCGCCTCAGATCACGTACCAGGAGGGGCATTGTGCCTAGGCCAGGTGGGTGTGCTGTCTATGCACCTGTATTGTCCGCATGGGTGACACTGTGTAATGTGACCTGCGCATGGGGGTGGGTTGGGCTATTGTTTGCTGTGACGGTGTTTGCAGGTGTGTGATGTATGGGTCTGGCTGTGTGGGCAGGCACACTCAATGGGGCAGGGGGCTGTCTGCTTTGGGATCTCACTGATGTGTTTCTCATCATTTGTCTCCCACAGGCGTGGAGGAGCGGAGGCGGGCCTGGGCTGAGGCAAGGAATGGTGGTGCAGAGGTGGCTGGCAGAGGTGGCATAGGTGTTGGGCCACAGCAGCAGCAGCAGCCGCAGCAGCAGCAGCGGCTTGATGAGGGTGAGTGTCATTACATCATGGATGCTATTGCATGCTGTGGGGGGGGGGCACGGCCACCATCCATGGACAACACTACCATGCACGCAACAAGTGACAGTCATCACTGTCAAGTAGCACTGCATGTCTGTGAGTGTGTCACTGGTGGTCCATGAATGCACTGGGCACATGGCTGTGGCACTAGCATCCCACCACGTAGCCACGTCACTGGACAGCCTTGGTTGTGCTGTGATGGACATGGGCGGTGTGTGTGAGCAGTGGTACACATGGCTGTTGCTGCCTGGTTGGGCATGTCTTGTGCACGGTCACTGTGGGTGGGTGCAGTCCATCACAGGAGCGGGGCACTTGGCTGTATGCCATGCATGATGGGTGGGATTCAGGGATATGGACAGTTACAGCCATTGACTCTGATCCCTTGTCCTAGGTATCCAGATCCTGCGACGCATGGAGTGGTCACTGCAGTGGCTGACACAGGTGGCCATTGATTCACTCACCATCCTGTTGGACCTTCAGTGTCATGGAGTGAGGCACAGGAGGAGGCCCCGAGCCCAGCACCAGGTGGCAGGAGGGCAGGCTGGCAGGTGGTAGCTGCCCATCACCTCACCCCACCTTCCCTCTCCCGGTTGTTCACCCCTGCCCCTTACCCACCCCTACCTTATACCCATACCCCCCCTGCTTTGTATATATATGTACATAGTTCTATTTGTTGTTCTTCTTATTCTTGTTTATTACAATTATATATTTTGATATGAATACTGTGGTGGTCTCTGATTTGCAGCTGGCTATAGGTGCTCAGTTGCAGTGGTGTGCATGGCATCTGGGGTGGTATGGTCATGGGTATGTGTGTGCGTGTGTCGCCGTGGTGTCTCTGTTGTGGGTGTGGCTTTCAGTCAGAATTGCCGTGCTGCCACCCACTGCTGGGTGCCATGGTGGGTCTGGCTTGTATGGTTCTGTGGCACGAGGTTGCAGTGTGACGAGGGATGCGTAGATTCCTGCAGTGATGGTCACTGCTCATGGGTGGTGTCTTGGGGTCACAGTGCAGGGTGTGCTGTGCACAAGGGGGGCTGATGTACACTGGGGAATTGGTTGGCCCCTTTGTGTAGTAGTCTCAGCTTGCCAGTGGGTGCTGGGAAGTGCTGCAGTCGGGATGTCTTTGTTTGCTTGTCCCCATGGGCCGGTGGATATTCCCCCTCCCCAGTTATGCTGGGCTTGGGGTGTGGGGGTACACTGTTAGTTCTGCAGTGTGTCCCTGTGCCCATCTGTGGCATAGGTGGTGGGCCCCTGCCTACCTCCCTGGTTGTGCAGTTCCATTGCTCTGCTGCTGGGGGTCTCTTTGCTTGCGCTATGGCGCCTCTGGACTGCTCAGCTGGGCTGCCTTTGTTGTGCTATGGCGTATCATCTCTGCTCAGCTTCCCCTTCCTGGTTGCGCTATAGCGCAGGTTGTGCGATATTCAGACGTTAGCTGGTTGCGCAGTTTGTCTTGCTCCATGTTTGAATATCGTGTCTATTGCGCATGTGCGCAATTGACTTGTGCTTGCTCCTGCTGTTGCGCACTTTTTGGGCGCAGTTTGAATATCTGGCCTTGTATCTTTAAGATGGCACTATAAATGTCGAGTCAATCTGTCTGTCTGTATGGACATTCCCCCTGATGAAGACCCACATGGTCGAAGCGCTGGGGTTAGCAATCAGCGTTCCAGTATATGTTCTGAATAAACTCAACTTGTATTGTATATTTTAAGCATTATAGTTTTCCATTCCATAGTGCCACCTTTGCTATTGTTTAATGTCCAACTTGGGAGCTTGACCCTTGGTGTAGCACCACCACCACCACCATAGCTTTCTGAGTGCTCCATTTTGTGTAGTTTCCAAGTTCTATGATGAGACACTTTGAAAGTCTCACCCTTGGTCAGTGTGAATGCGTTTGGGGAAACCATAATGTACAGGTCGAGGGAAAACATAAGTACAAAGTATTTCCCACACAAAACATTAGCCACAGTGACTACTTTCTGGTCTTTCATGGGCTATGCCTGTGCATAGCCAGTGTTGTGGTCACCACCAGGATGTTACCGACCCACTGCTAGCCAGGTTCAAGGGAGAGGAAGTCCATTTAAATCAAGTCCTTAGGTCCACTGCAGGTGCTAGTTACAAGTACAGCCACCCACTCTGGTACAGTCTTTTGGGCGATGCATCTGTTACAGTGTTTACAATATCTTTCCACTTTGACAGCCATGTGTGGCCAGTAGAGTTTGTTTTGGATGAGGCCCAAAGTCTTGTCAATCCCCTGGTGTCCCATGTCCTCATGCAGTGATCACAAGCCCACTCTTCAATACTTGATGGGCAGAACTAGTTTGTGTATTTGTTATTCAATATAACTCCATTTTTTAAGATGACCTTGTCTCACTCCCTCAGGAGAAGCGCCACATTTGAAAGAGGTGATTTAACTGGGATCTACTTTGGCTAGAATGATGTCTTGCAAACTGGGATCTGTCAGCTGTACATGTTGCATGTCTGCAGGTCAGATGTGAGGCAAAGAGGTACTGTGCTGTGTGGCGAAGTGGGCAAACACCTCAGGTACAGCATCAGGATGCACTCCAAGCAGGTCCACATTGCTGTCTGGGATGGCGGGAGCAGGCCAGTCATCGGAGAACGTCAGCTAGTTGATTGCTTTCACTCCATCTTCAGAGAGATAGGTCCATCCCCCCTCTGTGGGTAGAGTACATAATGTTCCCTCCCAGATGATACTGCAAGTGGAAGTTGTAAGCAGGTTGAGTGGAGATCCATCTGTGCTCAGTGGCATCCCTTTTGGTAGTTGACAGCACATAAGGTAGTGGATTACTGTCTGTTAATACAATTAACTCAGCTCCGTAAAGGTACTCATGGAATGGAACTTGAACAGTCACTGCTGCTCACTTCAGTACAAGGAATTCCAATGTATGGACCAGACAGTTCTTTTTGGAAGCACTCAGACTGCGACTGGAGCATGCAGTGGGTCTCATTCCATTTTCGTGTGCCTGGTAAAGTACAGCACTCAGACCTTCCAGGCTGGCATCAATGTGAAACATGTATGGCTTGGTATAGTCGGGAAAACTCAGAAAGAGACCTCTGTCAGGCATCAAATGATCTCTTGAAAAGCATTCTCACAGGCTGCTGTCCCTCGATCTTCAAAGGGTTAACTGGTTTTGTAGTGTTTAGATAGTGGTTTCTATTTTGTCCCTGGATCTTTGGTCTTGCAGGTTGGAGGAGATCCCAGAGTCATACATATATGCTAGCAGAAACAGGCCTTGTGGTCTATCAAGTCTGCTCAAGTGCACAGCTAGAGCCCCTAAATTGCAGCTGCCTCACCCTCCTCAAGCAGTTTCTCGTCACTACTTACACAGACATCCCTCCATGCCCTGTCCCATGCCCTTTTGAAAGTACCCACCATCCTACATGATACCACTTCCTCCGGTAGCCTATTCCATTTTGACACCACCCGTTCTGTGAAATAATGCCTCCTCAAGTCAAGTTGTTCAATTGCCTCTTCACCAAGGAGTACTATTTCAAGAATCTCTTATACTGTCCGCAGAATCCTAGGAAGGCTTGAAGTCCTTTTAAGTTGTTGGGCCTCAGCCATGCTGTAAGTGCTTTCACCATTTTGAGATCAGTGTTGATGCCTTGCTCTGTCTAATATGATCTGGCCAACATACTTAACAGTGGTCTGGCAGAACTGACATTGAGACCGTGTTCCTTCAGCCAGACCAGAACCTTTAGCAAGCTTGCCTCATGTTCTTCCAGTGTCCAACCGAACACTGCGAGTTTGTCCAGATAAACTAAAACCTCTAGGAGATTCATATCCCCTACCACCTTCTACATCGGGTGTTGGAAAGTTGCTGAGTGCCAGATATCTCTTGTGGCATATGTTCAAACAGATAAAACCCAACAGCACAAAAAAGGGTAGTCTTCTCTTTATCTTCTTCTGCCATCAGTATCTGGTAGTAGCCACTGCATACGTTCTTGACAAAGAACCATCTACTCCCTGTGAGATTGTCCAGGGTGGGCTGCACTCAAGGCATGGTGTCTTGGTCTGCCACTGTTCTTTGATTTAGGGTGTGATAGTCAATGCATATTCTTATGGCACCAGTCTTCTTTTGGGACACCACTATCGAAGAAGCATAGGGTCTCCAAGACTCCTTTATGATCCCTTCCTTGAAGAGTTTCTGATGTCCTCAATGTCAGCAGGTGCCAGTCCCCTTGTTATTTCTCTGAAGGGGCGGTTGTCATGTAGCTGTATATGGTGCTGTTCCCCTTTGGTACCTTCTATGTCCCACTCATGGCATGAGAAGACATTGGACTAGTCTGCCAGTTCCCTTTACAGTTGTGTTTTCCAGTTGGGAGGGATGGGAGACAAACAAAAATGGAAGACTTTGTCCACTTGAGTTGTCTGAATGAGGTACTGGACTTCAGGAGGGCAGATTTTTTTAAAATAGATGAATGCCTCGGAGACAACCTAGCGGGGGGGGGATGAACTGTGTGGGGTGCAGGAACAGTGGCCTAAGCTAAGAGACGGCATAGTAAAAGTAACAAACCTCTGCCACTGGGTGACCATAGAAAACAGATCAGGGTAGGACGGTGGACACGGCCTACTCAGATTTCAGTAAGGCTCTCAACATCATTTCACGAAGAAGTCTCATAAGGAAACTGGGCAGCTTAGAGGGCAGGTCCAAAGGTTGCAAACTGAGTATTATACCATGGACATAAGTGAACAGCCAATGAAATGGTCAGACTGGCAGTTTATCACCGGTGTAAATCCTCTGATAACCAATGGCTGTTGATGAGCAAATAATCCTACTCCTAATCCAAATCATCTGCAGCACAGGAATAAATGCCATAAAAATAAACAAACAAAGCAACCTCTTTAAAAGTTGTATTTTATCATAGTAAAAAAAATTAACCTTGGTATAATCACAATAAGCCACTCGGAGTATGCAGGTTTCAGGGGATTTTACCACAGCTGGAGAGGATTTACCCACTTGGCTGCACCTCATGGGCAAACCACTCCAGCCGTGGTAAATCCCCCGATAACCCACACCCCCTCGTGGCTTATTGCTTAAATAAATTGGAAGGGATAGGCATGGCAGGTGGTGGTAAATGAAGTTCTCTCTGAGGAAGGAAGATTGACCAGTGGGGTGCCACGGGGCTCAGTGCAGGGACCAGTCATCTTTAATGTCTTTATAACTGACACTGCAGATGACCTGAAAGGGAAGGTCTGCCTCTTTGTGGATGATGCCAAAATCTACAATATGGTGGACACTCGAGAGGGTGGAAAGAATGTGCAGAGACCTGAAATAACTCAAGGAGTGGTGAAGGGCATGGCAGATGAGCTTCAGTGCAAAAAAAGTGCAAAATCATTCAGTGAGGGTGCAGAAACCCAGAGGCAGAGTACAATATGGGAGAAAAGGTATTGACGGCCACCAAACAGGAGAGAGACCTGGGAGTAATCACATCTGGTGATTTCAAGGTGGCAAGGCAGGGTGACAAGGTATTGGGTAATGCCAGTTGGATGCTGGGGTGCACAGGGAGGAGTATCACCAGCAGAAAGGGGTAGCTGGTGTTGCCACTGTATAGATCACTGGTTAAACCCCACCAAGCTGAAGTTTGGAGGATCTGTTTTGCGTTCTTTCAACCTGAGCGATATCACTGTCCAGCGGGAATACACAGCTCTTTGCAAGATCTGGTCTTGTCTCATCTGTGTAGGGGTAACTCCTCTGGCCTTCACAATTCTTCAAATTACAGTCTCTACTCATATCATGTAGTTTGATAACACTGCAATGCTATCGGGGGGCAGCTGTGGCCTTTAGGGAATACATGTACTCTCTATATGCTATTGTACATGTTAAGGGTGTATATACATGTGATACTACCCCTTTTAACATGTACAATAGCCTAGACAATGTACAAGTGTTCCATAATGGCCACTGCTGCCCCCAGTAACATTGTAATACTAGCTATAGCCCTGCAGCCTCTTCTCTAGTTCACATCATTAAAATGCGGTTTTGTGGGCAGGGCTGCGGTTGGCACACAGTGCCTAGCTTGCAGCAAGTAAGTGAGATCGTGGTTCTAGTAACTTTAATTCTTAACTAATCCTTTGGTAAAAAATAAAATAAAATGTTGGGCTTATTTGGGTCCTGGGTCAGGCAGCTCCTTGCCATCGGTTGCCTGCCCTTAAGGAGCCAACTGCTCTTTAAGACCCTGTTTCCACTTAGCTTTAAGGAGTCCAAGGGGGCTCAGCTTGACTTTATTTATTTATTTAAATTTGTTAACCAGGTAGGGACACAGGCCCAAAAATCCATTTTCAATTCCGACCGGAGATACAATACAAAGTACAAGTAGACAAAACACTACAAAAACAACTTACAATAATTAATTAAAACAATTACAGAGAGGATTGTATGCGAGCAGTCATACACAACAAGGATATTCTTGTATTGAAAGGTTTCCTTGGTAACAGATGACCTAGAGAGTGCAGCATATTCCATATTCCAGGCATGGAATTCCATGCATAACAGCATTCCACCATACATTATAAATTAATTAAAACAAACTTCCCGACCCAACAGTAATAGTTTATAATTAGATTTAAAAGTATGAAAAGAATCAGCAGAATGAAGTGCTTCAGAGAAGCTATTCCAGTAAGAAGGTGCTGCTATGGAAAAGGCCTGAGACCCAGCCTTAGATTTATAGGAAACAGACTTGTAAGTACAATACCCTTTGCTGACATTAGGTTAGAATACACAGATCTAATGGAAACCAGATCAGACAAAGGAAATGAAATAAGCGGACAAACAGACTTAAAATCTATACACCCCCAAAAATATTCAGTCTGGGCGTTTGGTGGTAACCATTCTAACTGGGAGTGCAAAGCATAATGATGAGTTTGGGTAGGGGCAGACAGAACAAAATGGCAAATACGAGAATGTTATGTTCCTTACATCCCAAGTAAAAAAATGGATTCAACACATATTCAAAATGTGGTAAGGGGGAACCAATAGCAATACATCTATGGGTTTCGATAGGAAAAAAAAACTTTTACATTTATAAAGAACACCCAATATACAGGTATCTATATATACTCCATATGTATCTATGACTCTGCAGATCCCTTTCCTTTTATTAGGCTATGACTAACTGTTTTCTCTGTCTTCCATTCTGGTGCCATATACTTGGGGCTTAGAAATGGATTGGTAGCATGTGTAAACTGGAGAGATCACCACAATTTAGATCAAGGGAGACCATATTCTTACTGTAGATTATTACATAATTACAAATGTAGATTAGGGTGTCTTTACTAAGTCCCCAAGTACCTTTATCTCTCCCAATTAATGCGCCTCCTTTTGGGGTTCCTCTACATTGACCCCATTCTCCCTAATGTTTGGCTCACCCACTTCCCTCCAGGCCTCCCTGATGAACGTCATGGGTCTGGTCATGTTACGGATCACTATCCCCAGACACTGCAGGACAGAACTGGTGTGGTGGGGGCTGCATATAGCCAGTTCAATCGCTACCCATAATGGTGGTGTTCGAGATGGTACAGAGCCACTGAAGCACTTGTTGGACATGTGCCTCATGATGATATACCTGTGCTCATGGAAGGCAAATATTATCTATTAGCCCTGGAAGGTTAATCCCTACTGAAGCTTGCATTAGTGGGCAGATGTTCAGTCCCAGATATTTGATTTTGTCGGGTGCTCATTTTAGCTGGCGATCTAGTTGCACCGTGATTGTGACTGGACAGTTATGGTTGGGCATGAGCTTAGTCTTGGACAAATTCACACATAAACCAGACAGGTCTCCAAACCTCTGAACGGTGTCAACAAGTACTGGTAGTGAGAGGACCACTTCAGTGAGACACACCAGTAAATTATCTGCATATAACATGCCTTTGGTTTCCGTGTTCTCCACTTCCAGATCCTTTATGGCTTTAGTTTCCAGAATTTTGACCACTAGAGGTTTGATTACGATAAGAAACAGTAGTGGTGACAGGGGCACCCCTGTCTTTTACCCTGATGGAATGTAAAGGTGGATAAGATCAGTCCGATTTTGTGCAGAACACTGGTTTGTTAGTATAGCCTTACCTCATCTCCCTCCATATAAATAATATGGTATTATACAATGGTGTATGAAAATCCTGTAACCTCATTGGTCAAAATATGTCACATGACTGTTGGTAACTCCTACATACCCACAATGAGGAATGGCATTTATAATAAAAAAAAAAAAAACACATTTGAAATTTATTTTACACATGGATCCATTGTATAATCGCAATAAGGCACTCCAGGGTGTGAGTTATTGGGTGATTTACCCACTTCTTGTGTGGTTAAGTCACTCGGCTGTGCCTCATGACACACCACATGAGACGGTGGGTAAATCCCCAATAACCCACACCCTGCTGTGCCTTATTGCTTAATTAACCTTTACCCATAGACTTTTCATTATAAGATTCTGGTTAAAAAAATTGGTTCATTAATCTAGCTATGCCTCCCACCATAGTATTTTGTATTTACCTTTACCCACCAACTTTATGCACATAAAATGAGTTCTATTACTAATGGTACCTATGTAGCAAATCCCTTCCGCCACCATAGAACAGGGGGTTGGTTCATAGAAAGGCAGACCCACAGCCTACTGTTTAATACAGACTGCCTTAGTGAGACAAGTTGGCTGCACTTAGTGCCCACGAGAAGGGTGCCATCGAGGTTTCTTGCCATTGGTCACTTGCCAGACTGCCCTGAGGTGACAAGGACCTCCCATCTTGCAGCTGTCAATGGATGCAGCCTTTGAGATCCAAGTCATCTCGATGCCCAGTTACCTGGTAGCCTCCAGAGATAGGCCCAAGACAGCAGCGGAGTTCCCAGAAAAGGGATATGGGGGCATTTAGTGTAGATCACTGTCAATTCATGAGAGCATGCTGGGGACACACTGGGAGGGTGTGGGAACCCTGAGGGGCTTCTCCACAAGGGAGGTCCCTGGCAGTCTTGTGGTGCAGGAAGGGTCTCATGGAAGAGGTGCGGCCACCTCTGAGGGGAGTCTGCAGTCCTGTGCCTGAGAGATGCTGCCAGCTGAACTGCTGATGGAGAAAGATCTGATGAGAGCGACCAAGCTGCTAAGGTAGGAGATATGCCTGCATGTGTGACCTCCAGCTGGGATGAGTACCAGAGCTGCTGCTTCTGGCAGAGGGGCTTGGGCAACTGCTAGCAGGCTGGTTGTAGTAACGCTGCCGCATTGTGTGCAGCACACCCACTGGTGAGTGAGGAGATGCTGCTGGGAAGCATCTAGTACAGGGGTGACCTCTGGGCTCCAGTGGGAAGACTGGCCTAGTATGGAGTGGCTGCCCTCAAAACCAGGGAACCTCTGGATGTTTGCCTATGAACTGAAGTCTGACAGAAATGTCCCTTCATCAGCAATGCCTCCTGCATCACTCAGTGAACAGCTGCTATGGTGTCACAGTACATGGGGAAAAAAGTATAAACCCTAAGCCTTTAGCATAGCGGGGAAAAAATGTTAAAGTTCTGCAGAGACTAGGTTCTGCCCAGAGGTATAACCTCACCCATTGGTGTATGCAAAGAGGAAAAGGAGGGGTTGTGTGGCACCTGTTTTGAGATGAGAATACAGACTTTATAAAGGGACCCTAATGTACAAATTCAAGTCTGGGGTCACAGTCAAACTCATCTGTACACTGCTAACTAGGAGAGCTTTCTGGGACTGGTTTCCCGTGTATAAAAGTGAATATACGTCTGAAAATCGACATTGCTGCTTAAACCACCTTGCAGCGTAACTCTTTCTGTCAGAAGAGCGATCAGAGCTGAGCTCAGAACAATGAGTGTGTAGTAATCAGTGCAGGGGAACCCTTTTTTTTTCTATAGAGCTTTTTGTATTCCCCACCCCAGCCAACCAATATCGTGGTGGCCACCCCAGCCCCATTGCCTTGACTTCTCCCAGGGCTTACTGCACCATGTTCTGGTGTTGCCTGAGATGCCAGGTACAGGTGTGCGGGCAGCCACAGTCATCCTGTTGGCCTCGGGAGGTGCTTTTCTCCTCGGTTTTCTCCCTTGTCCTGCAAGGTTGGTACTCATGCAATGGCGAGGGCGTGAAGATGCTGCACATACTCATATGTCTGTGCCCAGCCCTCAGAGAGAAGCAGACGCATGTTGCACTACCTCCTAGCCTCTGCTATGTGGCAGTCAAGCAGTGACACATGCTGTTACCCCACCCCAAAGGAGCAGGGGGGGGTCTCTATATGCTCAATCCTCTGCCTGGCCAGCTACCGAGTGACCCATGTCCATTCCTGAACTTGGGTCGCCAGTGTGGTAGGAGTTGTGGTACTCAATGCTTCAGCCCCCCCCACCCCCGTGCCACTGGGCCGACATCACAGAGGAACCCTCTGATGAGCATACCGCCCTACTCCTAGACACAGAGGGTCTCCCTGGGTCGTGCCCACCCCTGCTGACACCTACAGAGGGTTAATATATGGTGTCAGCCTCAGCCGAAAAAGTAGAGCAGCGGCTGAGAGAACCCCAAATCCAGAGTTTGGAGATGCAGGAATGTAAAGAATTAAGAAGATGGGGTTGCAGGTGATCTGTTAATTTGTATTGTTTTCCCTTTCTGTAACACCCCCTCCCCCCAACTGCACCTGGAAACAAGCTTTGGCTCAGTGTGCCTTTCCCGATCAGCAATTCATGAATAAATAAATGAACATAGATTCTTTGCATATCTGAGACAAAAGAATACTGCTATCTTCAGGAACAAAAGTCGCAGAAGGAATGGCTAATTTACACACAAAGTAGCACAAATGCACTGCACACACACTGAATACTTTCAGCCCCACATTAAGCAAACAAAAGATCTACATTCTGAGAGGGACAAACACATCACAGGCACTGCTCAAAATGTTGCCTTTCAAATTACTGCCACAAGCACTGGCTTCCTTCTATTTTAGCCAGATTAGAGAAGCTTGGTGAGGAGTATCTGCCATGCTTGAGTGACTCTCTTCCCAATCGGTGCGACTGTATGCAAGCAATTCTATTTATTTTCCACGTTCTGCTTTAAGCAGAGCAATAATCTCAGTGTTATTTGGTTTTACCTGAGTGACACAATGACATTAAACCTTTGAAAATTCAGTGGAAGAGAGATTGTTTACACAGAGTATGTTTTTTGTTTAAGGCAAGGGTTGCAATCGAATGCTTCAACCCTTCTGAAATGAAAATGAGCCGTTTCTTTGATCCATACTGAACATTCACCTCCCTCAGTAAGCTTTTTCATTTTTTTTTATATAGCGTGGAAAGACACAGTACAAATAAGTCTTTATTAATTTAATGTTTGCTCAATAACCTAGCAGGCTAAGAGTGCTGTAAGGGATTTGAAGCCATTTAAAATACAAGTGTCAAGTACACAACCTTCTGTACAGCTTGTACAACAAAAAGTCTTAATGTTTCACAACTGACTGGAAAAATGAAGCCACCTGACTGGCTGACATGCCTTCCAATATGCAATTATGTCGTTATTACTGCACACTTGGGACTAGGGACTGTTAGCAGCCGCATTATATGACAAGCAACTCAATCCCCCTACACCCATCAGAGTCCTGCTATCACAAACATGGCTGCTACTGTTACTAAAAACATTCAACTTGGCCCTAAAACTAAAAGTACCTTAACCAACAACAAAAAAAATTGTTTCCCCGATTATCAAACTCTCCTTACAGAAATAAACACAGTTAAAAAAATGTAATACTACCGATTGTTTTCATCACTACTGTTTCTTTGCTGACTATGAAAAGTCCTCCTATCTTTATCTGCTTACCAGGGACATCGTTGCTGTTCTCCCTGCCACAGATAAATTGAGGATGTGGCTTCACACAAGGCCGTGTGTGTGTGTTATAGATTGAGGGAGTGCCCCCGACCAATCGTGATGCTCATTTCCTCTGCATGTTGAGACACTCTTATTCTGTGAAGAGTGTCTCATGTGCAGATGCCCTGGAAATAGGCACATTCAAGGAACATTTAAAAAAATATATATTACTAATCGCTCTCGATCAATAATATATTAATATGTCCCCCATTGCCACTGATTCCTGTATTAGAATGGTTTCATTTGCCTTCAGTGTGAGCCAGAAAAGCTCAGCTTAGCTCCGCTGTTCCCGCTCCAGCCGAAGGCATGTGAAACCACTCATAGAGCAATGAGTGTCACTGGGGGACGTTTTAACATATAAATGAATATTCTAGCAGTAAAACTGTGAAGAACATTTTGAATTCCTATATTCCATAGTAAACAAGTCGTAAGAGGGAGGTAATAATCCCTCTTTACAAGACACTGGTTAGGCCCCATCTGGAGTACTGCATGCAGTACCTGCACAAGGACATTAACAAAATGGAGGCAGTCCAGAGAAGGGCAACCAAAATGGTGCAGGAACTGCATCAGAAAACTTATGAGGACAGATTAACTGAGCTCAATATGTATACCCTAGAGCAAAGGAGGGAGAGAGGTGATAAGATCGAAACATTCAAACATCTTAAGGGCATTAACAAGGTGAAAGAGTCTAACATGTTTCAATATAAGAAAATTGGCAGGACAAGAGGACACAGCATGAGATTAGAGAAAGGCCAAGTAAGGGGTAATGTAAGGAAGTTCTTTTCCACAGAAAGGGTGGTGGATGCATGGAACAGCCTACCTGAGGAAGTGGTGGATATGAATACAGTGCAGGGCTTCAAACAGGCATGGGATAGGCATAAGGGAGCAATATAGATGAGTATGAATAGATAGGCCATTGACAGAGTAAAGGCCTATGGCACATTCAGAAGGTAGAAAAAATGGTAGACTGGATGGGCCTTGTGGTCCTTATCTGCCGTCAACTTCTGTGTTTCTACGTAAATACCGGTATTCCATCTTTTTATGTAGGGCAAGATGGAGGGGAAAAAAAAACAGGGTGAAGGGAGGCAATATATAAAGGAGAAAGCAAGGAAAACACAGTTAAATGCACAGAGGCAGATCCAAACTGTTAAAGAAGGCCTTGATGAGAGAAGGGACTCACTCAGCACATTGGCGACCCGGGTTCGCACGCTGAACCCGGGTACCAGGAGCAGAGATGGGCAGGCAGGGGACTTAGAGCGTCCATTGGATGCTTCTTTCCGGGGTGGATCTGGCCTTGTCACCCTTGGGCGGATTAGTGACATGCTTGGGGGTCATGGTGCCTCGTCATGCCCCCGTACGTCCCTGCCCAGGGTCGCCGTGCTCACACATGGCCAAGAACTGCGGAGGGCAAAGGTCAAAAATGGAAAATAGGAGCTCCTCGCCAAGCTGGATGATGAGTGCTGGCCTGCCACCATGAAGCCCCGGAGATGGCCCAAACCAGCTCTGCAACACCCAGGATACGCAGAGTGGCTGGTAAGGTACTTCCCCTTCGGAAAAGAGGGACCCTCCCAATGAAGGGTTACATCAGGTTACTTTGGGGGGGGGTTGCAACAGGAGCTGGTGGCTGGCAGAAGGGGTCGGAGGGGGGATCAGGACCTTGGCACTCTGAAGGAGTGGCAGGACGGGGGGATGGTCCGATTGGGGAGGAGCATAAAGAAAAGATAAAAACAAAAAAAAATGCCTTTATGTTCGTAACAGCACAGGCATTTCAATCAGGGAAGGGTGAACCTGTTTAGGAGGAATCTACCCCGCAAACAACCTGGCAATTTCCTGTTTTTGAACACATTTCCGATAAAAGTACTGTATCGGTTTCAAATGCAAATGAGTTTTCACACAAGGTTTTCATTGTCTTCATTTTTTTTAACTACCCCCACACACATGCAAACAGCAGAACAGAGACCATTTTTTTGTCTTCAAACTTAAAATGTAAGCATATTTAGATGAACGATCTTTATTTCGTTTTAAAATAATCTCGTCTCATTTTTATTTATTTTAAGACAGGTATTTAAAGCAGCAGTGCAACAAAAAAAATGCTTTTCTAAAAAGCTGGTTTCAGCTATAATTAAGAAAAATATAAGCATACCAGTCAAATGTAATGTCTAGGTACCTCCTGTGCTACACACGCAAGTCTTTTTTAATTTATTTTTATCCTAACCCTTGCCAGGTCTACAATGCCATTTCTATGCAAAATCTGGCAGCCATCTTTTTTCTTGATAAAAATCTCAAAACACTTATAAAATACTAACATTCTGGTGAAGTTAGAAAACGGTACCATCAAATAAAACTGGAAGATACCTGGAATCTTACAGTGAAAAAAGATAGGGTCAAACTTTTTGCTCAATCCCGTTGCACTGCTGCTTTAAAAAGCCATTTTATAAGTGCAATAAATATCCCAGGGTGTACCACTGAATTTCTCAGGTGCATTTAGAATGCACCTTAGGCATGTGATTATAGCACCATAATGCATACCTTTTTATGTCTAATTACATATTCTGCCCTCTTTCAATTTCTTCCACTTCCAAATAAATAGGTTACCCACCTGTATCCATGGTTCTAGGAGTGGTATATCGTTCATATCCACACTCTGGCAGGTCCACTGGAAGCGCATATGCATTGAATGTCTTTAAGTAAAGTTCCTCACACCACCCTGGTGGTACATCCACTGACTCCACCCCCCGTGGTGTCAGATCTTTGCATGATGGAAGCAGGAATCCATATGCTACTTGCCAGAGGTGGCTAGGTAGGTTGTGTGGATGTGAACTATATACCACTCCTAGACCTACGGTTACACAAGTAACCTATTTTTCTAGGGACATGGATACAATTCACTATTCACACACTGGCTGACTCCTAGCAGTTCTCCAGAAGGAGGGGGCAAGGAGTGCACCCATACTTGATGAACAGAGATTGGAGAACTGAGATCCCAAAAGCAGCATTATGACGAGCCTCAAGGTCAATGCTATAATGGGAAATGAAGGTGTGCGTCGACTTCCAGATAGCAGTTCTACAGATTTTCTGTATTGGATCTCTGGAAGCAGCCACCAAGGCAGCAGTATGTCTACTGGAATGAGCCCAGCCCTACAGGAGGCTCCCTACCAGCCAATTTATAACACAAGTTGAGGCAGGACGTGATCCAGCTGTCAGTCGTCTGCTTTGCTGCTGGTCTGCCAGGTGCAGCTTCAGCATATGCCACAAATAACTGGCGAGCCTCACCCTGACCTCCAGCCATGCACTCCTTGTAATAAGGGAGCACCTTCCACAGGTCCAAAGTATGCAGCCTGTGGTCGGCCTCCAAAGAAGGATTAGTAAAGTATGTTGCTAAGTTAATCACCTGGTTATGCTGAAACTCCGATACAGCCTTTGGAAGGAACTTCAGCTGGGGGTGAAGGATGACCTTGTCCTTGTGGAAGATCCGGTAAGGAGATTTCACTGATAGTGCTAGAGCTCACTGATCCTTCTGGCTGACATAATGACCACCAGAAAGGCCGTCTTCCACAACAGATGCGACATCTCACACCTGTGCGCAGGATCAAATGCCTTGCTCATGAGCACAGCTAGCGCCAGCAGTTAAGTCCCAAGGTGGTGGTAGTTCAAGCACTGGATGGGAAAGGTGATGTAGGCCTTTGAAAAAAATGCCCAACCACTTTCTCCTATGCCACCGACAGATTACCAACCCATGCTCGGTAATCAGAGATGGCTGCCAGGTGTACCTCAAGGGTCATGGCTACTAGTCCCAAATGAAAGAGGAACAAGAGGTGGTCCAAGATGCTCACCACAGGGTAAGCAAGGGGATCAAGCTTCTTGCCCTGGCACCAGATATAAAAACCTCTTCCATTTAAATGCAAAGCATTGATGGGTCGACTCCTTTCGGGAGGCCTCCACAGCCATTTGTACTGCATGAAGCTCCACGTGGCTTATGTGGTGACGGGATATCCAGGATGACCAGAACCTGTGCACTCTGTAGTCTCCCAGGCACACTCCTCACCCCCAAGACACCTCCGTTGTCAGTGTGATGGTCGGCTCTGGGCAGACAAACAGAATTCCTTCCTCCAGGTGTTCTAGGACCAGCCACCACTGGATAGCATCCCACCAAGGCTGGGTCACTATGACTGGCTGGTCCAAGTGGCCTAGGTGTTGGGGCCACAGACAGCCCAACCCCCAATGCAGGTGGCGCATCCGCCAGTATGTTGAATGGACCATACTGGTGCAGGACGCCATGCACCTCAGCAGCTGTAGAAAATATCAGGCAGGGAATGTCAGCTAAACCTGAAATGACTGGGCAAAGGAAGTAAGACCCAGGGCCTGGTCTGCACGGAGGTGAGCCTTGGCCCACGGGGAGTCTAGATCTACTCCAATAAACTTGATCACCTACGAGGGTAACAGCTCAGACTTCTCTGCATTGACTAGAAGGCCCAAGTCTTGACAGGTCTGGGCAGCCAGATCCCTGGAGTTCTCAATGGCCTCCATGGGCAGTCCCGCCATAATCCAGGTAGGGATACACCCTAATGCCTCTGCACTGCAGGAAGGCTACCACCACTGCCAAACACTTGGTGAAGACCCCGGGTGCCGAGGACAGAGATCGAAGGGCATGACCTGGAATTGGTACATGACTCCTTCTGCTCAGAACCCATGGTGAGACAGATGGGGCTGGGATGTGGAAGAAAGCATCCTGGAGGTTCAGGGAACAGGACTAGATGTTCTGTTCCAGAGACGGAATGATTTGGTTCAGTGTCCATCTGGAACCTGTGTTTCTGCAAGAAAGTGGTTCAGATCGTGCAGAAGCAGTATGGAACACCAGCCCCCCATCTGTTTCAGAACCAGGATGTACTTGGATATGTACCCCTGACTGGCCAGGGCATCTGGGACATGAGCTATGGCTCCTTTTATGAGGATCTGAGCAATGTCCTCCCAAAGGGCAGACAGCATGTCCTGCAACACCCTGGACTCCTGAGAAGCATGGAGTCGGTAAGGCAGGAAAGCCTTGAAATCCAGAGGCAGTCCTCTGCTAAGCATGTCTAACACCCACTTGTCCACTGTGACAGTGGACGAATGTGGCAAGAAGTGACGTAGCCAACTCCCAACTGGGAGTGCAGACAGGAACAGAATGGGAGGAGGGATGATGCCTCCCTCCAATCTGTCACCAGACATCTTTTGTGGGGGCTCCAGCTGCTGTGGCTGGAGGTGCACCACCACCCCTGCCCCCCTTTCTTAGGGCCCTGGTTCCCAAACATGGGCTTAGGATGTTAGGTCTCGTACTGCCACTGCTGGGCTACTGCCTGGGAGGCTGTGGCTGAAAGGACCAATACAAAATAGCCTGTTTCGTAGGCTTATTCTTCTGCTGGTAATTCTGGGACAATGCCATAGAATCAAGGGTGGAACTGGATTTCTCAGTGAGGATGAGACACTCTTCCACCTCAGGACCCAAGAGGTTGGTGCCCAGAAAAGGGACATCAACCAGCTTATGCTGGGTGTCCACTGTGAAGGTGGAAAGATGCAGCCAGGCCCTGCAATGCATGGAGATGACTGCCATCACGGCAGAAGTTCAAGAGTTGCCCATGTCCAAGGACATGTGGAGCTGGTGTTCAGCCAGCGACAGACCCTGGCCTTGGATGACCTTCACCATCGACAGCTGATCAGCAGGGAGGTGAGTGAGGATGGTGTCAAATACTCTATTAGGGAGTAACCAAAGTTGACCATCATCATGCCGTAGCTCGACTGATGGACTCAAGGATGCAACAGCATAGACCTTTAGCAGCATGGTCAGTCTTTCTAGACTCGCTTTCCAGAGGCTTGTCCACGTCCTCTTGGTCCTCAGATTTGTGAAAGGTCAAGTCAGAAACCATCCCTTCAGTTGAAGGGTGGTCTGCAAACCCAGACAGTGACCCATTGAGGACCATGCACTTGCAGACCATGGAGGCAGAGGGTGCCAGACAGGATGCTGCTGAAGCTCCAGTGTCGGTCCCAGGATAGCCTCAGCCATGGGAAAGGCAAACCTCGGGGTATCATCCCCGTCCAGAATATCTGTGAAAGGGTAGTTAGCCCTTTTCTGGACTGGCTCGAGCGGGACAGACATGGACTCCAAGATCAATCAGATGAGTATGCTGAAAGACACAGAGCTGTACTTGGTGGTGAGCTCCTCAATCAAACCCCGATTGAGGAGGAGAGTCCAGATGAGGCCACAGACTCAAGGACTCCTCATAAACAGCCCTCGACTGTTTCTTACCATGGATCACCAGAGTGTCCTCACGCAGGCTAATCTGCACTGACCACTGGCCTGGCAAACCACTGGCCAAATGGGCCTCCCTTGATCGGGAGTCCCCACTTTCAGCTGTGGTGGTGGTGTCTCCACCAGAAGAGGTGGAGATGGAGTTGCAGGGAGCACCAGCATTATTTGGACTGGCATGGGCACCACTGGTGGCTGCCAGGTGACCAGACATCTCATGGGTAGAGTCCTACCCCACCTTAAAGTGTCCCATTGCTGCCAGAGGAGCTCTTCATAGCACCGCTGTAGCTTACAGTGGTACCTCTCCTCACCCAAAGATCAAGAGGTTGAGAAGCATCAACAGCGATGCTTCCCAGCTAAGCGGGATCGAGTGTTAGACTACCTCGATCAACACCTTGACTGGAAGAGCGACGTTAGGGTGAGTCCTCGACCAGCTGTGGTACACGACATGTAGTAGTAGTTTTTATTTTATCTGGTGCCCTTCCCCCGGAGGCTTAGGACATCATTACAGGTGACTACAGTAGGGCATTACAAATTATACAAACTAATAAACTTCATAAATAGCTGCAGGTCTGATAAATACATAAAATCATATAACCTGTCTTAGATTAATAAATAACAGGCTGGGTGATGGCAAGTAGGGAATCAGTCCCAGAACGCCTATGCAAACAAATGTTTTCAGACCCCTCTTAAGACCTCCACTGAGGGGGGCCTCATTCAAGGGTCTCGGGAGAGATCCAAAGGACCAGGCCCACCACTTCAAAGGCCCAGTCCCCCAAGGTTTTTAGTCTTGCACTGGGCACTACCAGGAGGCCTACTTCAGTGGCATGGATAGGGCATGAGGATATGTAAGGGTTCAAGAGATCAGATCGGTAACCCAGGCCCAGCCCTTGCAGGAAATTCTAAGTGAGCCAGCACACTATAAAGGAGATACAGCACTTATCCAGCAGCCAGTGCAGATCATGCAGTGCCAGGGAGACATGATGGTCAGCAACCTAGCAGCTGTGTTCTGCACCAGCTACAGGCGCCACAGCATACCTGCACTGATCCCAAGGTAAAGAGCATTGCAGTAATGAAGCCTAGAAGTCACAAACATATGTACCAGTTTGGACAGATCACCAGAAGGGGATAAGGGATCTAATCTGGTTGATGTGACATAGGTGGTAAAAGCCATTCAGGGCAACTGCTGATACTCAAGCCTCAAGCATCAGCCCCTTATGCAAAATGACTCCTAGAGTTCTCACTTTTGTGGCAGCCAAAAGCCCAGGGTGGTAGAGCCAAAGCCCTGTCTCCCTGTCGGTAGCTACCACACCCCTCCTACCACCTGGCTCCACCACCAGTACTTCAGTTTTTCCATTTTAAGTTTTTACCAACTCGATGACATCCGGTCTTGGATCTCCAGCAGGCACTTACTCAGCACATCAGCTGCACCCGGTGTCCTGGGTACAAAAGACATATAGAGCTGGGTATCATCTGGATAGCAATGAAACCTAAGCTCAAACTGTCAAATGTTCTTCGCCAGAGGTAGCATGTACGCCACAAACAACATAGGCAAGAGGACCAAGCCCTGGGGTACGTCACAGGACAGAACCACAGGAGTGAGAAGAACCTTCTTACCACAACCCTCCACATCCTGCCACTGAGACAGGATTCAAACCAGCAGATGACTTTGTCAGTAAGTCCCACATACTCCCCAAGTCAGTCCAACAACAGCCCATGGTCCATGGTGTCAAATGTTAAGAAGAGGCCAAGGAGAACACAAAGTGATCGTTCTCCTCTATCTCTCGCCCCGTGGAAGTCATTGTGCAGTTTAACTACTGTGGTTTCTGTGCTGTGCCTAAATCTACAACCAGACTGGAGAATCTCACAGATGTCAAAGACAGTGAGGTGTGCCTCAAGCTGCTGCACAACCACCTTCTCAATAGCCTTCCCCAAAAAGGGCAGATTAGATACAGGTCAGTAATTCACTAGGACATCCAGATCCAAGGATGGCTTTTTTGGAAGAGGCTTCACCAGCGCACATTTCAGAGACACTGGGAATACCCCCTCTGACAAGGAACACCATACAATCCCAGGGAATACAGATCACAAAACATCGGCAGTAGTTCCAAGATCACCTCACTCACCTCGTCCATCGTCACTGGTCGAAACTCTCCCTACAACCACTAAATGCGACTAAGACTCTCAAGCTCAACACCACTGGGCTAGAACGGTCCACTTGGCGAGATCTTGGCTATAACAATGGACATCCTGTCCAAGAAGAACTGAGTAAACTCCTCGTATTTTGCAGCTGAAGCAGTTTTCACGGGCTCCAGACAGGCTGGATGGAGAAGACTGTCCACTGTGCGAAAGAGCTTAGCCAGTTGGTTCCTCCCAGCAGAAATCTCCCTAGACAGGAACACTGCCTTTTTACAGGTAATTGCCTTTTGACACTCACCACAGTGAGCCATCAAAGCTGGTCTGTCCCCTCCAACAATGCTCTAACCTCCACCCCTTTGCTTTCATCTGCTTTAGTTCACTGTCAAACCACAGTGAGGCAAGGATGAAACCAGTAGGCATACACAAATTGGTGCTACAAGACTGAAAGCCGCAATGATCTCCCTCTTATAAGCCGCCACTGCTTCCACCGGTCACCTAGTGCATGATGTCAACACATCCTAGGTGTCCAGCACCACCACCAAAAGTCCCTCTGGCCAAAGCCCTCACAAAGGGTGGTACTGGACCACCTCCACAGGAGGTGGACTACAATGCATAGGGTGTGGGGCTGAATGTGAATTTGATAGCACAATGATCCGACCAACTGAGCAGATCAATCTCGAGTTTGCCAGTATCGAGCGCCAGAGAGAATGCCAAGTCTAAAGCATAGTCACGTTGATGGGTTACGAACGCAACAGCTTGTACAAGGACCAGGGACACAGTACCCTGGAGGAAATCTTGCCCAAACTTTGAGAGATCCTCACTGACCCAAGTATTGAAGTCACCCAGCTTAAGTCATCTGGATGACTCCAGCACTCTGCTGGAGATGAAGTTCAGGATTTCCTGCAGAAATTTCCCCTCCTGTCCCAGAGGGCCAACCGGATCCCAAGGCTCAACCACTGGTGCAGGCCGCTTCCGAAGCAAACTGGCCGGGGACACCAACCAGTCCATGTCCTCGTGCTTGAGGACTGGGAGCATCAGGATTTGCAAGACTGACTTCTCCATCTTGTCCAACAGCTGGTCAGCAGGCTTGAGGAAAATTTTCATGGCCTGCTCGACCAGAGTTGATGCTAACAAGACTGATGGGGGTACCGACAAGCTCATGTCCTTCCCCTTGACTGAAGAGGTCTTGACCAGAGTCGAACAGTTGGGTGAGCTGAGGGATCAGGAGGATCAGGAGGATCTATAGTGCTCCTGGTCCCACAATCATCGACGCTTGTTTCTTACTATGGTCGGCAGTGCTGTCCCCCAAGGTCTGGAAGGCAATGCACATTTTAAAGACTCTCCACATGAACGACCCTCTGATGCTGTCCTGAGCCAGAAGCAGCACCAAGAACGAGAAGGGGCCTGTCATGGCAGCCGCTTCTTCCTCAAGAGACTGAGATGCTGAGATGACCCAGCAGCTGCTGAGGCCTTCTTGCGGTTCTTAGGACAATCCCATGGATCCTGCTACAAGGGTCATCCAAAGGTGAGACAGTGCTTCCTGCCCTCATGGAAGTTGGGGAGCATGGATAAGCAAAGGCCACACCCGGCCATTTTGTACACCCTGCCCAGGCAGTAGAGGTATGTGTTGTCCCGGTTGGTAACTGACATCTTCTGCTGGCACTGAATGCAAAGTTTGAACCCTGGCTTCCAGTTCTTCATTGACGAATGAAGAGATGAGTTGAAGGGAATGAGGAAACCAAATGCATAAGTTGTAAAAACTTTGAAAGTAAAGTTCACCTATGGTGCACTAATCCAAATCGGGAGCTGCAAAGGACGTGAACCATTTCTTCCAGCAGAGAGAAAGATCTGATGTCACGGGGTGGCATTGGGGGATATACTGCCTGGGTGGTGGGAGGAGCTTAGCTTAAAAATGTTTGATGAAACAGCATTTCCAGTTGAACTGCCAGAGTGTGGATAGTGAACAATATCTACGTCCCTAGAAACTCATTTACTCTCGCTTCACCCCTCCGCTCACATGAAACTCCTAATTAAAAAACAGTTTGAAAGTAAGAAGAGACTTTGGAAAGCCTGCCTGCAGTTATCTTTCTCTGCAACTGGCTGGAACAATCTGCCAGCCAGTCTCTAACTGGCTCCAGTCTCTCAACTGTTCAACATTAGGAGGGATGCCTCCTATTTTACCGCTTAGGAACTCTCTGTTGCATAAAGAGTAGGCATAGACATTGATGGCAAAAAAGGCCTACCAGCCCATCTAGTCTGCCACCCTACTTAACTAACTACTCTGCATAGGCCCTAGCAGCCATCCCACCCCTTAATTTCTGCCCCCAACAAAACCAATATGTCTGTTCCATCCCTGCTTGAAACTGCTTACCGATCTGGGCCTTACCACTTCTTCCAGCACCTGTTTCCACTTGTCTACCACTGTTTTCATGTCGAAGTGTTTGCAGGCATCTTGCTTGAATTGCCCCCTGCTGGTTTCAGTGAGTTTCCCCTCATCCCTGTATTTGACCTCAGCGAAAAAAGTTCCTTGGCGCCCATCCTGTTTATCCTATGCAAGTACTAGTACGGGGTGTACAAGTCCATGTCCCGCAGCCTCTCCGCAAGTGACTTGCCTCTCAGTCCTTGGATTATCTTGGTCACCCTGCACCTGCACTGCATTGACTTTGTCACAGTCTTTCCTTAGCTGTAGATTCCAGATGTTCCACTTGTAAACCCATGCTGCTTGGGGTCCTCTAGTCCATGCCCATTTCCTCCTAGGAAATCCATTAGTTCCTCCATTAGTATGGACCCCATTACCTATCCACTACAGACATCAGGCTGACTGGTCTATAGATCCAGGACTCATCTTTCCTTCGACTCTTGTGCCAATGGACCATATCTGCAGTCCTTCAGGCCCTAGAGTCACCCCTGTGGTCAGCGAAGGTGCTATTACACACTGCACTGAGAGTTTAAAGCAGAAGTTCATATTAATTCTTATTTCTCAATCAACGGCACACTTTTCGAATGGCTGTTGTTCATTCAAATGATTTCCACATGCTGTTCAGAAGAAGGTTACTGAAATCATTCTTAAGCATGCATGAGTCAGAGATCCCATCTAAATGAGAGCAAATCATTGAAGCGATTGATATGAGAATAGGTGGACTGACAATCCTGTGTGAAGCATTTGAGACAACAGCTATGGCTAACACCTATATTTCCACAAAGGACACCTAAACCAGTTAACATGATCAGATCTGCTACAACCTCAGCATGCGTCTTTTGAAGTTCTGCCTCATTAGCAAAGGCAGGGCAGAGTTTGTTACTCAGCATGGAAGCAGAGGTCTTAATACAGAGTGCTTTTCAAATTAAAACTACCAAGGTACCGGATCAGCAAAAACTGTTTTTAAATGCATATTAACATGCGTGGTGTGAGTCTGCCCATTGGTGGAGCAGCAGGGTTGCCGCCAGCAATGCCAGCGACAAGGGTTTATGCTTTGAACCTGTACTGGAAGGCTGGCAGGGGGATGAGGAAGACTATCCTTGAAGACACTCTCCTCCTCCGGGGAGGGAAACGCGTTTCACTGCACTGCAGCCACGTGGGTGACTACACGTGGCGGTCAGCCTCGGGAGGCTACACTGCACAGCGGGAGTGGAGAGCACATGTGGTGGTACGTCAGTCATGTCAACACCTGATGGCACATGAATAGCTCCCAGTGTGTGGGACAAAACAAGGGAAAAACTACTGCTGCTTTGTCAGATGACACTCTGCTTACCCCCCTGTCCATTCAGGCTCCTACCTTCAGACACCAACCCCCTCGAGTGGCTGAGGGAGGACCTCCTCCACTAACAGGTACAGTAGCTGTAGGCTGGACCCCAGCTTGGGGAGCAAACTGAGGGGCGCAACACAGCAGTGACATCTGGGTGTTCCAAGGTTCCAGGAGACATCCTCCTACCAGGAGGTCTGAGGTAGGTGGCACTGGCGGTAGCCTAAAGAGGTCCTGTCTGGTGAACCGAAGGAGATAAACAGAATCAAAGGGACGGAAACTGTAGCATGTGGTAAGGGACTCTAGGAGGTGCTTATTCTGATCACAACTTCAGTGCATGTGTAAGGTCTGGCAAAAGCACTAACACAGCCACTTCATGTAAATCCACAAAAACATATTACTAGAAATTAGGTATACGTATTGCTAAGTAAGAAACATACATGTTAATAATATAATCATTAATGAAGTCCTACCTTCTCTGGGAATTGAATTCTCAACCTTCTACTCCATAGTCCAACTGCTTAACCACTACACTACAGAAGTCTAGTGCAGCAGATCTGAATACTGCAGGATTACAAACACCATGATTAATCCCAATCTGTTGCATATCACAGATGTGACGTGCAGCTGTAGTGCTACCGCTTGCGATACTGATGACCAGGGTTTGGAAGCTAATCGGGGTGCCGGAGGGCTGGGCAGGGTGAGGAGGAGGATCGAGCATTCATAGGACTGCTCTCCTCCTCCTCGGGGTGGAGACAGAGCCCGATGCTTGCCTGACTCCTGGAAGAAGGTGGGGGAACAACAGCCCGGGCCAGTAAGTCTGAGAGGCATGGCAGATGTTGGTCACACGGGAGTGTGTGGCACGCACCATGACATCACTGCACACCACGCTTCCCTGGGGACAGAAAACGGGAAAAGTTCGGCAGCAGGATGAGAAGCACCTACAGGCCCCACACCCAACAAGCTGGGCATCCATTCCTCTGGTGGGCCTTGGGGAACCCTGCTGACCCTGTCCGCGGGGGGGGGGGGCAAGCTTTGGAGCTGCTGCTCTGAAGGAGGATAAACCAGGAGGAGGGTACATTTAAAAAAAAAAAAAAAAGGTGTGTTATGAAACTGGCATAAAAGTAATTAATTTCTTCTCGGAGGATACATAGTTCAAATATAGTGTACTCCCTAACTCTTTCAACCCCCCCCCCATACCCCTTCCCCAGGTTGCAAGTGGAAATGAGTTCCAGTTCAGTATGCCTTTCCTGGACAACAGTCAAAATAAAATAATTATGTAATGGTACGGTTCCGTTACTTTGGTATGCAGCTTGAAGCTAACTTTTTGGAAAAACATTTCCTGTTGCACTGCTGTAATACCGCGATTCACCATAAACAAACACTGCCGTATAACCACTTGCATGTGTGAAAAAACGAACATGTGAATGTGTGTTGATTTTCTGGGTTATTATAAGATCTTCAAAAGATACAAGGATTGATTAAAAAAAAAAAATATATATATATATAGACACACACACACACACACACACACACGCACACAGACACACACACAAAGTATCCACAAGCTACTATTCCAGGTCTTTGTCCTGATGCAAACTTTATTATATTTTATTTCACAAGTCTTGTTACAGTACCATAATAAGAAATGACATTTTCTGGGGAAAAAAAAGAAAACTGCATAGCAGACACAATTTAACAGATGACAGCATGTTAGGAGTAGCAGTCTGAAGGTTGATAATACTCATCTTAAAGTAATAGACTTTAATCAGATATTATTTGATGTCAGTATACTATAATTATAATCCACATTCCCACAGCTGAGCAACATCTGTAAAAACTTTACAAGCTTTCTCGTCTTGTTTAAAACATGTTTTCAAACAGCTCTGTTTTGACATTTGGCAGTTGCTACGAAATTGCATTCTTTGAAGAACACAAACATACCATAAAGATTTTAACGCAGCTGATCATGTGAATAAAAATTAATACATTTCATTTGGTGCTCATGTTCAACCTTCAGTATTATTAGTCCCCGCTGTTCATTTTGTGATTCCAAATACCTCTATATGCTGTCACATTTCATTTTATAAAACACAGTTAGTCTTGTTTTTACTGTGACCTGAAAAGTCGTTCTCAACATACACAGAGAATGACTTTTTCAGAACGCTTTGAACAACTTCCAACATAATGTGCAGGCTCAGGTGCTGAAGCAGCTGTGGTAATCAGAGCCATGCGCTTATTACAACCGCAGTTTCAGTGAAAACCAGTTTTGGAAGCACAGACTTTGTTCTTGAACACAGTTTAAAAAAAGATGCAAACTTTAGTACTGTAAAAAATACAAAACACCAAAGTGTTAAGAACTACCTGGCTCAAACACCTTGTGGGTGCTATGATATCACAGAGACACTCGAGCTTCGCTCTCAGCATCCACTTGGTGTATGAACCAGCTTGTTCTTAACACTTTGCTGTTAATAATTCTCTATATATTATCACATTGAAGTTTTAGTTTTGAAGTTTGGTATTATTCCTAAGGTCCCATAAGACCAGGGATCAGCTGCATGCTAGTTCATCTTAATCATGGCTCAAGCAAAAGGATCTTTTATAATTTGTTTTCAGAAACAACTAAGAATATGAAGGAAAATCTGGGGGCAGCCATATTTAAAGGGCATCTCTTCTAATTATTTTGAATCTAAAAGAAGATGATGAAGCAGGCTAAGAATGGGGAAAGCAGCCATGTTACCGGACAGGAGAAAAACAGCACTCTAACATGGAATAAAAAAGACTTAATTAAGTTTTAGCCATGACACAGACTGCTGCTTTAAAGTTTGCTGCTATTCTGCCCAATCAGTGCCCTCCACTGGTTTGGGGGAGGACTTCCACTGGCGACCAGCTTCCTCAGCAGGTTGCTGGGTTTCAGAGAAGGAATATCAGGACTGGCTTCAGAGTATGTTTCTAATTTATCAAGTACTCTGGGTAAACCTACCATCCAGGCATAGTACATGGGACCGCCCGTGTGCTTTGGCCAGTCATAGCCATAGATATAGATAACATCTATATCTTCTGGGCCAGATGCTACTCCTTCTTCCAGTAACCGAAAGCCCTCATTCATGAGTGGGTACAGACAACGCTCAGTTATTTCATTTTGATCTATGTAATGTGTCCTAATGTTGTGTGTGCTTCTGTAACTCTTCAGAAAGTCCCGAAGCCATGGATCAGGACTTGCTGACCTGCCACCTGGTCTCTCATACTGATACCACCCTTTGCCAGTCTTTTGGCCTAATCTTCCATTCTCAACCAGAAGATCAGGAAGTGGGCAGTATCTCTTGCCATTGCGTAGTCGAGGTGGTGTCCCTGGAGGGAGTTTTGGCCCTGTTAACCCACGCTCCATACGAGACCTCCAGCCAACATCTAGCCCTGATAAATCTAGCACTCTGAAGAGTCCCATTGCAAAGCCAAACTCTTCGAGAACTTTGTCAACCTCCTCTGGCTGGCTTCCCTCTTCTAACAGAAAGAATGCATTTTCAGTGTATTGTCCCAACATTCGATTACCAACAAACCCTGGGCAGTTACCAACAACCACACCTACTTTATTCATTGTTTTTGCTAGCTTCGCGACAGTTGCTATGGTGGAAGGTGATGTGTGACGTCCATAGACAATCTCCAAGAGCTTCATAATGTGTGCAGGAGCAAAAAAATGTGTGCCAATGACCAGCTCTGGCCTGGCCGTAGCAGAGGCAATTTCATCAATGTCGAGCCCTGATGTGTTGGTACACAGGAAGGTTTCAGGTTTACAGACTGAAGACAGCTTCCTGAAGACCCCTTTCTTCAGTGACATATCTTCAAAGACAGCTTCAATCACTAAGTCCACGTCTCGCAGTTCAGTAAAGTCCAAAGTATATTTAACTAGGTTGAGAAGATTTATGTTCACTTTGTTGCTCACTGGTTGCAATTTTTGGGCCTCATGTCCCAACAGGGCAGTCACAGCTTTTCTTCCTATGTCAAGCTGTTTCTGGTTATCTTCCAGGGCTATTACTGGAATTCCAGCCTTAACGAGTGACACAGTAATTCCACGCCCCATCGTGCCCAGACCTGGTTCAAAAGAAAGATACACAATTTCATCATTAATTTTAAACCACAGTTGGTGTAATTAGGCCTAATAAGTTATGACTGCATGTAGGTGTTATAAAAAGTGACATGAAACACATTATTTGAAGGGCAACTCTGCACTACAGTATACCCTTTCATAAATAAGAGGTTTTGGCTATCACAAACTAGAAAACACATTTTTTTCATTTTAAACATCCCTTTCCAAGGTTTTCAGAACATCCTGGTAGTAGATCCAAAACGTCTGAAAAAAAAAATCATGTGCCCTCCCTTGTTAACCTCACAATGACTTTGTGGCATCATAGTGCTCACCATGACAACAGACTGTGATGTCACTGACAGCAGTTGTTATGGTTAGCAGGTAACACTCAGATACAGTCTGAAAAACTCAGTGAAACAAGTACAGTGCTGCATCTGCAACATTTAGAAGAACAGCAACAGGGAAAAAAAAAAAACACTGAAAAAAACAAAGTTAAAACACGGTTGGTGTAACCGTAGTGAAACACAGAAACAGAATTTCCTGGCAGAAAGGGACCACTTGGCCCACCCAGCCTGCCCAGATGGTCACAGCATAGTCCGTCTCTGCAGACTCCAACTGGTTTCTGGCAACCCCCCCCCCGCCTATTTAGTAATATTCCCCTCTGTCTATCCCAAACATGCAAGAAGCCCCTGCAGTTTTGCCTCCACCAGTTCTACTGGCAGTCTGTTCAGGCATCTACCACTCTTTCAGTAAAGTGGTACTTCCTTGTATCCTCAATCCCCCCAGCTTCATCGCATGCCTTCTAGTTCTGAGTGCGCCTTCTGAACTGTAAGAGACTCCCCTCCTGCACCCTGTTCACCCCCATGAGGTACCTGTAAGTCTCAATCATATCCCCTCTCGCTCTCCTCTCTTTTAGGGTGTATATGTTCAGTTCCCTAAATTGCTCCTCTTAGGGCTTTTGGTGCTTTCTGTATATAATTTATAATTTTTACTGAATTTTAAGCAGTTACAACACATAAAAATATTGTTTCAATTTACAATTTCCATAATTTAACAATCGTACAGTCAATATTACTATTCGTAGAAAAAGAGTTGGTTCATTTCAATACGTATAATTACAAATATGTATTTAATCTATACATACAATCATTCTATTACAGTGATACACATTAGTTATATTTATTATGAAGCATTTTTTGTCTCTCATGGAATAAGAAGTTATCTCACAAATTGCACTGTTTCCCCTACAGCTATATGACAGTCTTGTGTGTTTTCTGCTACTATCCCCATATAACATAACCATTCATTGAATGCCGGTCCAAGAGATTCTCGCCATCTGAACAAGATATGCCTTTTTAAACTGAGGACAGCTGATAGAATCTGGTTCTGTCTGTGTTCTGGTACTGAATGTATGCTCATGTAATCCCCAACAATTATTACAGCCGGATCAGAAGGAATCACACAACTGTATTTTTTTCCACAAAAGGAGACCATCTTATCCCACACAGATCTGATGTTTGAGCAATACCATAGAATATGAGACAGATTAACTTTTTGTTCATTACATCTCCAGCATTTGTCATCATACGTGGTCTCCATTTTAGCCAGCTCTGTTGGAGTATAGCAGATGTTATGCATATTTTGAATTGGATCAGCCAACCTATGATTTCTTTACTTGCATGGCATGCGTTAATTCACAGTGTATCCCACTTGTCAGGAGGTATCATTAAGCAGAGTTCCTTCTCCCATTTGATTCTTCTTCCCTCAGTTAAATTAGGTTGGGCAGAAAACATTAATGTATAAATTCTACTTCTCCCACCTCTACTGTTAGATAAGTTAATTAGCTTATTCCATTTTGACATTTGGATTCTAACAGCTTTTGAACTGAGAAGAGGTTGAACAGCATCTCTGATCTGAAAGTATTTTCACAGGTCTAGACGTCCAATATTAAAACGGGCTCTGAGATCTTAGAATGTATGAATTGAGCAATACTGTCTGTTTACTATATATTTCAAATGAACTATCCCTTTCTTTTCCCAACCAAATTTTTTTTTTAATTATTTACCCTCTTGAGTGATAAGAGGGTTGTTCCATAAGGCAGTCATCTCCAGGGACGGGCTTTTATTTTTCAAGTTTTCTAAAGAACTTAAAGCTTTTAGTCATTGCAAACATTACAGAAGGATGATTTTTAATCTTCCCTTGACTTGGTAGGTACATATAATCAGTTAGTTGTCTGGGTTTGAGGCAGTTAATTTTGTAAGTAGCCCATGTTGGCAAGTTTTCTACTTGGGTTTCTTGCAGCAATACTGAACTTTGTTTAAAGTTAAAGGCTACATGGTACTTTTAAAAGTCAAGAAGTCCAAAACCTTTTTCTTTCGAGTAAACTTTGAGAAGCTTAATCTTGTTTCTTTTTTTAACCATCCCATAGATAATTTTTAATTCTCTTCTTAATTTATGGGGGGTTGGAGAAAAGATGGCCAGATGGGTGAAAAACTGGCTGAGGGACAGAACCCACAGGGTGGTTGTGGGGGGAGAGTTATCTGGCACCAGAGAGGTAACCAGTGGGGTTCCACAGGGCTCGGTGCTAGGGCTGGAGTTGTTCAATGTCTTCATCACTGACACTGGGAATGGCATTAAGGGCAAAATGTGCCAATTAGCAGATGACATCAAGCTCTGCAGGAGAGTGGACACAGCTGAATGGATACAGTAACTAAAAAAAGATCTGGAAAAGCTGAGGAGGTGGTCCAGGATCTGGCAGCTTGGCGTCAATGCCAAGAAATGCAAAGTTATGCATATTGGAGCCAAGAATCCCAGGACAGAGTACTACCTTGAAATATACAGTACACAGAAACACAGACTTTGATGGCAGATAAGGATCACTTGGCCCACCCAGTCTACCCATTTCCCTATTTGTTAAGCTGCAGATCCTAGGTAACCAACAGCTTACTTCTTCCTACCCCCAACCGGAAATGCCTTATGTCTGTCCCATGCATTCATGAATTCCCCCACTGTTTTTGATCCCACAGTGAAGTACCTGCATCAGAGGAGGAGAAGAAGGACCTGGGAGTGATGTTCACTAGCGATCTGAAGTACTCCATGCAGTGCAAGAAAGCAGCAGCAAAGGCAAACAAGATGCTGGGATGCATATCTAGGGGGATCAGTGGTACGAGAGAGGAGGTTATACTGCCCTTGTACAGGTCACTGGTGAGGCCACATCTAGAGTATGAGTTCAGTATTGGTGCCCACACCTCAAAAAGGACATTAACCTGCTGGAGAAGGTCCAGTGGAAAGCTACAAAGATGATAGCTGGTCAGCTGGGTAAGGCATACGAGGAGAGGTTGATGGCACTGAACATGTACTCCTTGGAAGATAGGGAAGAGAGAGAGACAGAGAGAGGGGGCATGATTGGGACCTTTAGGTACTTGAAAGGGATAAATAAGGTTGATAAGGAGAGTCTCTTTAACCTGAGTGGCAACCATAACATAAGGAAGCACAGTCTTAAGCTGGAGGGTTGGAGGTTTAGGAGGGAGGTCAGGAAGCACTTCTTCAAAGAGAAGGTGGTAGACACTTGGAATGCGCTGCTGGAATAGGTCATCTCATTGAAGACAGTGGGCAGTTTGAAGAGAGGCTGGGATAGGCATGGGGAAGGTAAGGATCATGGGTAGGGGTGAGTGGGGAGGGCAGGGACAGTAGCTCAAGCTGTGGACCCTGCAATACGAGCAGACTTGACAGACCAAAGAGCCTTCTTCTGCTGGCCTCTTCGTACGTTTGTTCATATTTTCTTAAAGCAGGATTTGTCAATTTTTATCCATAGTTTTGTTGACAGATATAGGACTCTGGGGCACATTATGAGCCTGACTGAGTTAACTTTACCCCACAGTGATAAGTTTATGGCATTCCATTTATCAATATGTGAACAAACATTTTGTAATATTTTTCCCTTATTAATGTTTACAAGGTTAGACATAACAGTAGGAACTGAACACCTACTGTAAGTAAGTTAAGAATTTATCTGACCACTTTAGACTGTGTACTGTGGCACCAAAGATTGTTTTGTACAGGAATTAAATGGTATTATTTTGGACTTACTCCAGTTTATTCTCAGTCCAGACAATTCAGAGAATTTTTGTTGTTTATTTAAGATAGAATATGGAATTTACAGGGGGTTTTGGTGCTTTTAAATGTTTTTATACTTGCTTGCTGCGCATGTGCAAGCAAACATCTTGTTACGAGAATGGCATTTCAGAGATGTGTCACTGTTGGGCCCAATGCAGCTCAGACTTCAGTGGGCCTGACAGTGACCACCCAGTGATCAACGAGGCTTTTCATGACACTGTTCCCTGGCTTTCTGGGTGGAAACTCCATGTAGTTGAAAGGAAGGAGCCGCTCCAATCTAGCGTGGCTCTATCCTTTCATCTGCATGACTCCGTCCAGCAGCCAGATCAGCATCATCATGAAAAGCCTGCTGTTGTCCTCCTTCCTCAAAGGTAAAAACAATCTCACCCTCTGACAAGTATCTCTCCCACCTCCTCACTGCTTCCCGTGCCCCGTTTCAATATCCCACCCTCTGCCAAGTATCCTTCCCACCTCCTCACTGCTCCCCGTGCTCCGTTTCAATATCCCACCCTCTGCCAAGTATCCCTCCAGCCTCCCTATCACTTCCTGTGCCCCATTCCAATACCCCACCCTCTACCAAGTATCCATGCCACCTCCCCATTGCTTTCAATGCCCTGTTACAATATCCCACCTTCTGGCAAATACCCTTCCCACGTCCTCATCGCTTCCTGTGCCCCTTAAAGATTGAACTGGCACTGGACTGCTCAATCCTCAAAGTTGGTACCTGAAATAAAGGAAACCATCTCTCGATGTCTTTTTTAAAAATGTTTTAAAAATCCTATAAAAAATAAAATGGTCCGCTGATGTCAGTTGTAGCCATCACCCCCCACCACTGTTACACTCCCTGCACCCTTACCCCCCCACACACACTCATCACCCACCACCCCACACTTCCCCACCCCTTAACTCACCTGCCTGGGGTCCAATGTTTCAATTCTCTCTGGACCACAGATATGTCGTCACTCTTCAATGCCGGACTGGGAACTGAGGAAAGCTGGTGAGCACATCATTGTATTTCAATACGTTTTGAACTTGTACTCATAACTTGCTCATTTTTTTATATTTTCCCAGAAAAGTTTGAACGTGGTCTTTTTGGAACCCCCACCTTATGAACACGGTAGGTGTAATGTTTCAAAACTGTCCTGAAAGGTGATTTCACAGTCACTCTGCGAAATCACCTTTCAGGTGGGATTTGAAATGTGTAACCTACTGGGTTCACAAGGTGGAGATGAAAGAAGACTACATAAGTTATGAAGGTACGCTGAAATTTTTCAATGCTTGCTCATAACTTTGGTAATTTTCAATATTCTAACCCCAAATTTTCAACATCACAATTTTTCACACCACCTCATGAACATGACAGGTGTTGTTTTTCAAATCCCGGCCAAAATGTGTTTTCGAACTTGTGGCGCGAAATGACACTTCAGCCAGTATTTTATTAATAACACATATCATGTTCAGAAGCAGTGGTCATAAAAAGATTATGTTGAAAATGTGAGGTCAAAATATCACAAAACAATGAAGTTATGAAGAGACATTGATTTTTTCTCCAATGTTTACTCATAACATTGCAATGCATGCAGATATTGGTCCCCAATATTCAACACAGCCATCCTGTTACCCCATCTCATGAACATGACTTTGTCATTTTTCAAATCCTCTCCTAAACATGTTTTCACATTTGCTCCATGAAGTCACCTTTCAAATGAGATTTAAAAAATGTCACCTGCTGTGATCAAAGGAGGGGTCATAAAAAATCTTGAAAACTTTGGATCAGAATGTCACAAAAGCAACAAAATTAAGAGGAAGTGTTGAATTTTTTTCAATGTTTACTCATAAGGAACAGTTATGCACTTACCGTAACAGTAGATATTTGAGAGAATCTTTTTCATAAGGCCACACCTATTGAACTATAAGATGCCAGGCACTAGGACCACACAGAAACTTTTGCAAGCAGTCTACTAGGGGCTGCCCATGACGACATCTGATGTTGACTCTTCCATATAAACACTGGCGGACCCACCCCTCCTCAGTTTCCCACTGGAGAACTTGCTTGGAGGACTTCCCTCAAAGGAACCAGGAGGGAACTCAGGTCTTTGCTAGTTAGACAAGGCAGAGAACAACAGGTAGAGCTTCATGGAGAAGAAGACAGTCTGTGTAGAATGTCGGGAACCTATGACTCTGCTAACTAGATGAGGCAGAGAGCAAAAGGTAGAATCTCATGGAGAACCTCCAGGGGGAAGGCACGGCCTGATGAAAGATTCTCTCGAAGATCTACTGTTACGGTAAGTACGTGACTGTTCTATCTTCTTCGAGGATATCTCTCAACAGGCCACTTCTATGGAACGAGTCCCAAGCAGTACTGACAATGAAAAGTCTGGGTGGCTGGAGGCTAGAGGCCTAAGACAGAAGGCCTTAAAACACTGCTAGGCCAAAGCCAGCCCTTTTTTTTTGGAATGCGATGTCCAGCCTGTAGTATTTAATGAAGGTGTAGACAGTACTCCAGGTGGCAGCTGCACAAATCTCCGCAGCAGACACATTTTTGAAATGAGCAACAGAAGTGGCCCTGCCTGTAGTGGAATAACCATGAACACCACCAAGAAGTTCTTTCCCATACTTTCTGTAACAGAAAGTAATACAGTTGGCCATCCATCCGGACAAGCACTGTTTAGAAACAGGAGCGCCTTCTTTCCCAGGGGCGAATGAAACAAAAGACTATGAGGACTTTCTACAGTTCCTTGTACGGTGTATACAGCACCTAAGTATTCCATATGCATCTAGAGTATGAAGCAATGCTTCCCCTGGATTGGCATGCTCTGGGAAATAAACTGGCAGGTGGATGGTTTGATTGAAAGTAAACTCAGACACCACCTTTGGTAGAAACTTAGGAATGGTATGCAAAAACACCCTGTCTGTATGAAAAATCAAATAAGGAGGCTCGCACCTTAAAGCTTGAAGCTTTGAAATTCTTCAAGCATTAGAAATGGCAACTGAAAACAGCGCTTTTCCAGGAAGGAAGTGTAAGCCACAAGTTGTGACTGACTCAACAGGAGTCACATTATGCTTCACCAAGACAAAATTCAAGTCCCCAGTCTGGGACATGGGCTTACGGATAGGAGGCTTCGGATGTAAAATGCCTCTCAAAAAATGTATGGGCCACTTCCAGTAGGGCAACTGTATGATCATCAACAGGCACATGGAAAGCTGAAACAGCAGCCAGGTGTACTTTGATAGAAGAGTATTGCAGATTTGCAACTGACAAGGACAGAAAATACTCTAGGACCTGAATTACTGGACAGGTAAATGGATCCGAATGATGAGAAGCGGCCCACAAAGCAAACTGCTTCCACTTCCAAGAACAAGTGGTCCTGGTGGAAGACTTTCTAGCAGCCACCAAAACATCAGCCACCTTTTTGGGAAACCCCAGATCTAGCAATGGCTACATTTTTAGGAGCCATGCATGGAGGTGGAGTGATCTGAGGTCCGGATGGACCAGGGTTCCCTGCCTATGCTACACTAACCTCTGGCATAAAGGCAGGGGTATTGGTGGTTCCACTGCCAATTGCCGCAGTAGTGGGAACCAGACCCATCAAGGTCAAAAGGGGAGCAATGAATCACAGAGTTGTTACCTGCATTTGTAGTTTGAGTAGCACTCTCGAAGTCAGAGGAATTGGAGGGAAGAGATGTAGAAACCTCCCTTTCCAAGAGAGGGACAACGTGTCTCACCAGACAACTCCTGGCCCTGGAGTGAGCGAGCAGAAGCACAGCAGTTTTGCGTTGTGTGGGAAGACAAAAAAGGTCCAACTCTGGATAACCCCATCTGTCAAACAGAACTTCACCACCTGGGTCAATGGACCCCATTCGTTCATTCGGAACTGTGACACGCTTAGTTTGTCTGCTAAGATGTTTGGGGTGCCTAAAATGTGTTCTGCTGACTGTTCTAGACTGTGTTCTAGAGCCTAATACCAGATTCTCATCACTGCCCTACACAGGAGATAAGAATGAGTACCGCATTGCATGTTGATGTCATGTATTACACCGATATTGGCCATCTGTATTAACAGAGGACTCCGGGGGCAGGTGTGACTGAGAAGCCAATAGGCCACACAGAACAGTTCACATGTCAAGAACTTTTATGTGGAAGGCACTCTCCCCCGTGTTGCATGTACCTTGTGCCTGATGGGGACCCAAGTGTGCCCCCTCCCTCAGCCTATCCCTGAGGCATCTGTGGTTAGGACATGATGGTGAGGGGAAGGGGAAAGAATCCGAAAAAGAATCCTCTTTAGCAGATTGGTGGGTTCATCTGCCACCAGAGCACCTTGCGAACAGAAAAGGTGACTAGAACCCTCTGTTATAGGTCACCTGTACGCTGTGCCCACTGAACTCTTAGGGTCTGATGAGCGATCTTCAGACACAGCCTAGCCAGGGGTACCATACCAATGGCTGCTGCCATTAGATCATGGAGTCTCAGGAATGTTCTGGTTGTGATATACCTGCATTCAGGGACCATCTGGGCCTACGCAACCAGGCGTTCAGCCCTGTCCAGTAGCAGGAAGGCTGGGCCCTGGATGATGTGCAACACTGCCCCTACGTCCTGCAGATGCTAATCAAAATGGCGGACAGACTCTGGAACACAAACATTAATCCCTAGAGCATCAAGCAAATGTCAGACACATGCTAGGGTGCACAGGTGCTGCTCATTGGAGCTGTCTGCAAGTAGCCAGCCATCCAGGTAAGGAAAGACATAAAGATCTTCTCTGTGAAAGGCTGTTTTGGTAAAGACCCTTGGCACAGGTGATGAGCCTGAGGGCAATGCCCTGAACTGGTAGCGTTCCCTTTGAAACAGGAATTGCAGATATTTTCCATGAGGTTGTTGAATACTGATATGAAAGTAAACATTTTGCATATACAGGGAACAAATCCAATCTCGTACCTACTGCAGTGGGAGTAGGCCTTGCAGTCTGGAGGAATATTTAGGAGACCCGGTGCATGCCCTTGTTCAAAGATTTCTAGAATCCAGAAATGGTAGTTACCTCCCTGCACTGATGTAGGGGAAGGGTAGTTCACTGACAACAGACCCATGAAGATAAAGGGGGTTGAGGGACTGGGAAGGGAGACAGACTGAGCCGGGTTGGGGGAGGACTCCCTGGGCCTCTAGGCCCTTAGTGTGAAAACAGGGCCACAACCCAGTGGAGTGTTGAGTGGCCCATAGTTAAATGAGCAGCAGGGACACATCCAGTGCATAATGAGAGGGAATTGTGCTCTTTTTCTATGGGCAAGAAAATGGACAGGGCTCCAAAAGACTGTCAGCATAGCAATGCCAAGCCATTTGCTGAGCACGAGATGAGTGACTAGAAGCAGACTACTGCTAGGAGCTTTTGTTCCAGCAGGAGCACTGAAAGAGCCACTTAATCTGAGTGATCAGTGCAGGGGGCATAAAGAGCAGTATGGCCCACTGTCTGGAGGGGCCTGCCACAGGACCTGGCAATTTGTGGCCTGTGATACAGGAACACATGTGTATCTGCTAGCGAGCCCCAGGAAAGCTCCCCTCATGGATTCTTTGACAGGACTAATAGGGAGATGTGCCAGGATTTAGAGACGTGTGTGCAAGAAGTCCCCCCTCCTAGATTCCTGGTGGAACGGAGGGGACTAAGAGCCCTAAGGAACCCCAGATATGGCACGGACAGCTGTAGGCACCACCTGGTCACCCAGCTGTGAGTACAGCGAAGGCTGGTACAAGGAATATATGAATCGCCTATGTTGGCATAACTGACTTTATGTTAGTGAAGCTATAGTGCATAGCATAAGATACTGGAAAGCACACTTCTCTTTTCCAGTCCCTTCTCATAAAAAGCCTGCTTCAACTGATAGGGTGGGGTAACTGAACACTGGTTGCAACATGAATTGAAGGGAGAACCCTCTACTGCAGCTGGTAGCTGCTGCAGCATAACAGGAGGTGGGAACCCCCTAACTTTCAAGGAAGCAACCTCCTGCATTAGAATGTGAGGAGGAGAATCCCTCCCGTCGACGTTCCTGTGGTAACGTGGGGGGAGGGGGACCGTCCATTGATGTCGGCAGCCATTATGTGGGTCCCTTCCACAATGTAAAGCAATGAGGAGTTGACAAGTAGGTCCTGGTCGATGAGTGAGCTTATGAGAAAAGCCCTAGCTATAGCATCAGTGCCACAAAGCAAGTGGTCATGATTGCGCTGGTCGATGTCTGGAAGAAATGCACCAATTACCGCGCGATGTACTGCTGATGGTAGGCCTGGTAGTGCCCAAGGATAGCTTTGGCCATGTTTTGAATCGATGGTCAGAGGGCACGAGGTCAATGGCGGGGAGGACCTCAGCGACAACAGCAATACTAGCCATATAGGTCCAGTAATGCAGCAGCCAAGTTCTGACCTTGGTATCCAGTTGGGAGAGACAAATAGTCGATGATAGGTTTGACCTGGTGACGACAGCCCTGTGCCAGCTGTATAGGCATGGTAAGAGACAAGCCCAAACCCAGCTTTGGTGTCTGGATGACTGGTGGAAGGGCTGCAGGTCAATATCGGGCAAGGGTGGTGACAGATAGTACAGTTACGTAAGAACTTACCATAACTTCAAATCTTCCAGAGAGGCTCCTGCAGTAGGTGATAGGACTAGAGCTGCCAGGCACACTAGGACCACACGGAAACTTTAGCTAGCAGTGTCAGGTGGGGACCGTCCCTGCCCCACCGTCTCATGACAAACGTCAGCATGACACTGTATAAGGGGTGGTCCCCACGTCCCCCCTCCCAGTTCTCCCGGCGGACACCTAAGAAGGAGTGACAGGAGAAAGGAGTGGGCTCCTACAGCCAAAGGAAGACTTACAGGAAAAGAAGCAGCAGAAGTAAGGGGGGGGAAGGAAGGAGGGAGGGGGAAAAGGTAACTTACTGCAGGAGTCTCTCTCGAAGATCTACTGTTACGGTAAGTTCTTACATAACTGTACTATCTGACTTCGAGAGGGCTTCTGCAGTAGGTCATAACATCTAGGACTAAGTCCCAAGCTGTGTCAGTCAGACAAGGACTAAACACAGGAGGCAGGATAAAGGTCTGCATATGGAAGCAGGGAATTTAAAACAGAAGGCCCTGTAGGACAGGTAGTTCAAAGCCAGCCTTGCGCCTAGAGGCAATGTCCAGACTGTAATGCTTAGTGAAGGTGTTGTCAGAGCTCCAAGTGGCAGCCGCACAAATCTCAGCAGCTGAGACATTCCTGAAACAAGCAGTAGAAGCAGCCATGCCTCTGGTTGAATGCCCTTTAACGTCCCCTGGAAGAGGCTTGTTGTACTTCTGATAACAGAACAGAATACAGTTTGCCAACCATTTGGACAAACATTGTTTCGAAACAGCAGTGCCCTCTCTTTTAGGCGCAAAGGAAACAAAAGGCTGATCCGTTTTACGGACTGACTTCATCCGATTAGTATAGTAACGCAATATTCTGTGAACATCTAAGGTGTGCAGAATGGCCTCCCCCTAATTAGAATGCTCAGAGTAATACACTGGCAGGTGTATGGTCTGAGTCAAAGTAAATTCAAAACCCACTTTTGGTAAAAACTTAGGATTTGTATGCAGAGCCACCCGGTCTCTGTGAAAAATCAAATAAGACTCCTTACACATCAGGGCCTGAAGCTCGGAAATCTGTCGAGCAAAAGTAATAGCAACTAAAAAGAGCACTTTCCAAGAAAGGTAGTGCAGGTCGCAACGTACGGCCAGTTCAAAGGGAGGCAAAGTGAGTTGTTCAAGAATGAAGTTCAGGTCCCATGGAGGAACAGGGTTCCTAACCAGGGGTTTCATCTGGAGAATCCCTTTCAGAAAGGTTTTGGAAATCTCCAGCCGAGCTAGAGTTTTGCCATTCACCGGAACATGGTAGTTAGAAATGGCAGAGGAGCAGACCTTCAAAGATGAGTAGCTAAGGCCAAGGTCTGACAGATACAACAGGTACTCCATGACCTGTTGAACAGGGCAAGAGAAGGGTTCCCAACCCTTGGAGGATGCCCAGATGGAAAATCTCTTCCATTTCATGGCATATGTGGTCCTTGTGCAAGGCTTTCTGGCCTCCACAAGGACCTGAGCAACTCTTGCAGAAACTCCAAAGCGTGAAGCAACTATGTTAACAGGTGCCACGTGTGTAGGTGAAGGGACTTGAGGCCAAGATGGACCAACCTGCTCTGCTCCTGAGTCAGGAGATCCTGACAGAGAGGTAGAGGCACCGGAGGCTCCACTGACAGCTGTTGAAGCAGGGGGAACCAAATCTGCCCAGAAAAATAGGGGGCAATCAGAATCATGCAAGCCCAGTCTGCCTGTAGCTTCAGAAGCACTCTCTGTAGAAGCGGAAAGGGAGGAAAGGCGTACAAGAACCTCCCTGTCCAGCAGAGAGAGAGAGAGAGAGAGAGAGAGTGCATCTTGCCAGAAAACACCACGCCCGGGACTGAGTGAGCAAAACTTGGGTAGTTTTGCGTTGGATGGGGAGGCAAACAGATCTAGTTCTGGATGACTCCAAAGGGCGAAGATGTCTTTGGCTACAGATTCTCAGTTCCCACTCGTGAGCTCTGGGTTGAGTGTGGCTGAGACTGTCCGCCAGGACATACTGAGCACCTGGGACGTGCACTGCCATGATCTGAAGGTTGCACTAGACTGCCCAATACCAAACTCACATTGCTTCCCTGCAAAGGGGATATAAGCATGTTCCTCCCTGTTTGTTTAGGTACCAGACTATGCATATATTGTCTGTCTGGGCCAGAACTGTGCCCGGAAGGAGGAGGAGTTGGTACACCTGAAGGACATACAACACTGCCCTCATCTCTAACACACTGATGTGTACAGAGAGCTCTCTCTGTGACCAGGATCCCTTGGTTCTGTGATCCCCAAGGTGCGCTCCCCAGCCCTGTCCCGAGGCATCAGTTGTCAGAGTCTCAGAGGGAGGTAGGGGCTGAAAAGGAACCCCCTGGCTGAGATGATCGAGATCTTGCCACCAGAGGAGATCCCTTCACATGGGGTTGGACACTATGATTCTGTGATCCAGGCTGTCCGACCTCTGATCCCACTGGACACTTAATGTCCACTGCGTGACCCGCATGTGGAGCCTGACAAGGGCGATAGTGGGAATTGCTGCTGCCATAAGGCCCAAAAGCCGCAGGATGGGGTGAACGGTAGTTAGGCAGCTGGAGGCCACTATCTTCGCCTACTGGAGTAAGGTATCCACCCTGTCCGAGGGGAGGAAGGTTGTGTCCTTTACTGTATCCAGCACTGCCCCAGTGAATTGGAGGTGCTGAGTGGGGATAAGGTGGGACCTGGAGTAGTTCACCATAATGCCTAGCTGGTGAAAAAGAGCCAGAGTAGTGGAGAGGGATGCCAGCAGGCTGTCCCTCGACGGAGCTGACAGGAGCCAGTTGTCGAGGTACGGAAAGACATAAAGGCCCTGACGGCACACCACTGCAAGGCATGTGGTAAAAGCCCTAGGTGCCAAGGACAAGCCAAAGGGAAGAGCCTTGAACTGAAAGTGTTCCCCGTGAAAGACAAACCCAAGGAAGCTGTGGTGAGAGGGGAACACTGGGATATGCAGGTAGGCATCCTGCATGTCCAGTGCTCAGAGCTAATGTCTCTGATGCAGCAGAGGTAACAGGCCCTGAAGAGTTAACATGCGGAATCTCTTGTATTTGACATACAGATTTAGCATGCTTAAGTCCAGTATCGGCCTTAGGTCACGTGTCTTTTTGGGCACCAGGAAGAAGTGGAAGTAGTATCCCCTTCCTCCCCGGGTCAGAGGAACAGGCTCTAAGGCAGATTTTCTCAGTAGAGCCTTGATTTCCTCTCTGATGAGTGGAATGTGGTGCATTGGGTAGTGAGAGTGACCTGGAGGATTGTCTGGAGGTCCCTCTACAAATTCTGTGGTGTGGCCTAGAGCTACAAGCTGTAGGACCCACAAGTCCAATTTCACTGCCTCCCACCCTGACAGATGGAGGGCAAGTCACCCCTACTGGTTCCTCCTGAGCTGGCGGCTGAGGTGGGGGGCTGGGCCGTTGGTCAGTAGGTGGTGAAGAGGGAAGAAGCCGCCCCTCTGGAGATCTCAAAGATTTGGCGGGGTGGGTTGGGGGTGAGGCCACTGAAGTGGCCCGACAGTTGGTTTGACATCTGGCAGGCTGTTGCTTGGTCTCCTACCTTTGCAGGTGCTGAAATGGCTGCTTAGACCTGCTGTAGGACTTATACACATATTGGACAGCGTGTAAAGCCTTACCACTATCCTGTAACTCAGTTATGATGTCCTTAGCATCACCCCCAAAGAGGACCGGGCCTCTGAAAGGGGCATCCTGAATGGCAGACTGCACATCTGGGACCAAACCCCAAATACATAGCCAGGAGTGCTTATGTAAGCAGACAGCAGTGGCCGTGCTACTGGTGGAGGCATCCATAGCGTCATATGTAGCCCGGAGGGCATGATGACAGGAAATTTTTGCTGTCCTGACAGTCTGGGAAACCTCTGACTTCAGATCAGAGTCAGGCAGAGTGTCTAGTTTAGCCTCCAGTTGCCCTAAGATAGATTTCTGGAAGACAACCATATAAGACACATAATTCAAGGCTCACACAGACAGGGTAGAGGACGAGTAAATCTTACGTCCAAACTGATCTAGCTGTCTTGACTCTTTATCAGGAGTAGAGGTGGTCATGTGTTTGGGTCTGGCTGTGTGGTCATGAGCCGCATTAATGACCCCTGAATCATCTTCGGGATGAGTGCTGAGGTGGTCATTATCCTCAGGGGCATGATACAGTCTGTCTGTCTTCTTAGATACAGCTGCTACCAATGACGGCTGTTGCCAGACCGTGGAGGTGAGGTCCTCGTGAGGTCCAGTCCTGGGCGGAATAAGTGAAGGTGATAAGTCTGACATATCTAAAGTGTTCTGTCAGTCACTTGCGTTGAGGATCTTGATCCTCCAACTTTCATCCCTGGGCCTCCTAGATCCTTCTGAGGAGCCCCGTAAAGGAAGGGTCCTCAGGAGGAGATTTAGGGGACTCCTTGTTCTTATGTTCAGCTGGTGGAGGGTTGTCGTACCCTGAAATTGGATTAGAAGCGTCCGGTTCAGAATCAGACGACTAGCTTTGTTCAAGGGTGGAAGCCCGAGGCAGAGGGGTCTCTGAAGGAGTCATAAGACCCTTTGAGTGGTCAGCAATCATGGCCATATCTGATGTCTGGCCCATGACAGAGGGACGAGGGTCCACTGAGGGGACAGACCTGGGTGTCGGCTCTGGGCAGACTGGAGTGGAGGCACTCAGTGGCTGTCGGCTGTCCAGTTCTGAGACAAACTGGGTTTTGGCTTCCTGCCACCAAGACTGTAGCATAGCCTGGAAGTCCACCTGAGGTGGAGGAGGCTGGTAGAACGGCAGGTAACCCGGCGAAGGGTAACCTGACGTCAGGTAGCCAAGTGACGGGAACCCAGGCGCTGAGTAACTGAGCATATGATAGCCCGGCATCGTGTAACTGGGCGTAGGGTATGAAGGTGCTGGGTACCCAGGGTATCCCGAAGGGAAATGTGGTGCCTGTAAGTTTGGTGTCGGGTAGCCCAGTGTTGGGCCAGACGCAGGAGCAGAAGGACCTGGCGAAGGCACTGTTAAGGGCCTGGCAAGGGTAGATCAGGCTTCTGAGCCTGAAGATGAGGGTCTGGCATCAGCTCCGAGTGGCTGACTGGTCCCGCTAGAGGCTGGGGAGGTGCAGAAGGCCCAACTGGGGGAAGGACCGGCGAAGAAGCTGGAGTGCCCGCAGGGGGGTCCGGCGTGGGTGGAGCTGGCGTCAGCCTAGGACCCACCAGAGGCAGCTCATTACATCTGGCCCACAAGGCACTGGAGGGGACTCCCCTGAGGGATGGGGAGACAGAGGCTCCTGGGGGGGGGACCCTCAGGAGAAGGCTGCAGCAGAAGCGGCAGCAAGTGCTGGTCAGAAGGCCCATCATCAGGCCTATTGTCGGGGCCCGATGGAGGCACCCTGGCTGAGTGGGCATCGGCAGAGCCAACATCTGACTTGTCGGCCATGGCTGAGTGGAGCCGGTGTCCGACTTATCAGCCGGGGCTGTGTGGTCGCCGGAGGGACTGGCAGTTGACTTACCAGTCAAGCCAGTGCTCTTAGACCCAGAGGGTTTGAGAGGTCTAAGGGGGGCTGAAGTCCCCAGAGAACCGGAGATGCCCGCCTGAACCATCACTTGTTTTTTGGGTGGGGGCGGGGCAAGGCTGCTTCGCTGAAGAAGCAGACCCAGCCGGAGGGGCACTCCCTTTGCTGGAGGAAGGCCACTCATTGTCTACTGGCCCTGGAGGGTGCTGCAGGTGGGAAGGAGACCGATTCTGGTCCCGGTGTTTCTTCCTGTCCTTTTACTTCTTTTTGTGGGAATCTGAGCCTGGATAGGAAAAAGAAGACTTCAGCTTCTGCAGCTATTGCTCCATGGAAGCCAGTCGGAGTTTGAGAATGCGGGCTTCTAAAGTCTGTCGGCGGTGTTTCCATGTGGCCTGGTTGAAGCTCTGGTAGGCTGCACAGTCCTCGGTCGTGCTCAGGTCCCAGGCAGAGAAGACGGAGGGAATGGCCATCTTTGTGAGGAAGCAGAGAGCTGCAGGAATGGCACTTGTTCTTATGCGAATCGGAGGACGTCAGAGAAGACATACACAAAAATGTTTAAAAGCGGACAAAATAAGATAAATAAGGAAAATTAGAAGAAATACTCATCCAAAATGGCAGTAGACTGAAGCAAGGAACTCCGCAAGGTCCGACATGCACAGATCCATGGCGGGAAAAAACTGGAGGGCTGGTGTGGGGACTGCCCCTTATATAGTGTCACGCTGACGTTGGTCATGTGACTGGGGGGGGGAGGCGGTCCTCACATGACACTGCTACCTAAAGTTTCTGTGTGGTCCTAGTGCCTGGCAGCTCTAGTCCTAGATGTTATGACACACTGCAGGAGCCCTCTCGAAGTAAGATCTCTTTAGTCAACACTGTCGAGAGCACTTTTAAAAGTGATTACTAAGGGGGAAAAAAGGATAAATGGTGACTGTAACAGCGGCGTTTGCGTGTAAGTCCAATGAGTATGGTCGACAGTGGGAAAAGAACTGAGGAGAGATGGGGCTGCCCATGTTTATATGGAAGAGTGGACATCAGACATTGTCATTGGTGGCCCCTAGAGGACTGCTTGCAAAAGTTTCTGTGTGGTCCTAGTGCCTGGCAGCTTACAGTTCTATAGGTGTGGCCTGATGAAAGAGATATCTGCGAAGATGATCTTGTGTGATTTTTTCAGATTTTGACCCCAAGTGGCCCTTTTTTTACCCCACCCGATGAACGTGACAGGCGTCATTTTTCAAATCCCCTTTGAAACATGTTTTCACAGTCCCTCTGTGAAACCACCTTTCAGACAGGATTTTAAAAAAATCCGCCTGTCTTGATCATAACACGAGGTCGGAAAAAGATTATGTTGAAAATGTGAGGTCAAAATGCGAAAAAAACCAACTAAGTTATAAAGAAATGTTGAACTGTTCCAATGTTTACTCGTAACTTTATTTTTGCAGATTTTGGTCCCTAATGTTCAACGTATCCCTTGTGTTACCCCACCTCATTGTAATGTAGACAGAATCAGCAATCAGATGCAGACTGCCATCTAGTGGAGAAGGTAAGACTGCAGCATAGGAGAATAAGAGAGCCAGTCCAACATCTTAAAAGGAAGGCTTCCTTTTAGCTAGTGTTAGACTGGCTCTCTAATTCTTCTATGCTGCAGTCTTACTTTCTCCACTAGCTGGCATTCTGCATCTGACTGCTGATTCTGTATACATCACGTCCCTTTTTTTTTATTCCTCAACACCATATGGCTATCTGCACCTGGTCTCACAGCAGGGATCCCATCCCAGTTGCCAGTGTAACAGAAACATAGAAACAGAAATTGACGGCAGATAAGGACCGCTAGGCCCATCTAGTCTGCCCATTTTCCCTGCCTACTGTAAAAGCCACAGACCTACTTGATCTCCGGCTTTTACCTCCTTGTTCCTATGTGCTAGGGTTCCCCTATGCCTGTCCCACGCATGCTTGAATCTCCCCACTGTGTCTGCCCCCACCACCTCTGCTAGAAGTCTATTCCATGCATCCACCCCCCCATGTGAAGAAATACTTCCTCATGCTACCCCTTAGTCTAAGCCCTTCCAACCTCATGTAATGCCCCCTCGTTCCTGGACATCTACTTTTCTGAAAGATGCTACTCTTCGGTACCCTATTTATGCCCTTTAGATATCTGTAGGTTTCTATCATATCCCCCCTGTCTCTCCTCTCCTCTCCTCCAGGGTATACATATTGAGGTGTCCCAGTCTCTCCTCATATGAGTTTTGGTGCAGGCCCTGCACCATCTTTGTTGGCCATCTTTGAACTGCCTCCACCCTGTCTATGTCCTTATGGAGATGCGGCCTCCAGAACTGGACACCGTATTCCAAATGAGGCCTCACTAATGATCTGTAGAGTGGCATCACCACTTCCTTTCTTCTGCTGGTGATATCTCTCCCTATGCATCCCAGCATCCCACTGGCTCTCCCCACAGCCTCGGCACATCGTTTGGCCACCTTAAGGTCATCAGATATGATTATCCCCAAATCTCTTTCCTGTTTGGTTACCATCAGTTCTCTCTTCTACATGGAATAGTATCAAAGGCCTTACCGAAATCCAGGTAAACGACATCCACCGCTCCCCCTGATCCACAACCTTAGTCACCCAGTCAAAGAAATCAATTGCACATAGACATTGACAGCAGATAAGGACTGCTTGGCCCACCTAGTCTGCCCATTTCCCTACCTACTGGATAAGCTGCAGATCCTAGTTAACCAACAGCCTATTTCTTCCTACCCCCCCCACAAGCATTGCCTTATATGTTTGTCCCATGCATTCTTGAATGCCCCCACTGTTTTTCACCACATGGCCTCCTCAAGAAGGCCGCTGCATGCATCCACCACTCTCTCTGTGAATAAATACTTCCTTGCATTGCCCCTGAGCCGTCCTCCCTCTATCTTGAAACTGTGTCCCCCTTGTTCTTGTACATCTCTTTTTCTAAAAGATGCTACCCTCTTGGACTTTGTTGATTCCCTTGAGGTACTTAAAAATTTCTATCATGTCCCCCCTTCTCCCTGTTTTCCTCAACGGTATGCATATTAAGCTCCTGTAGTCTCTCTTCGTATGGCTTCTGTTGCAGACCCTGCATCATTTTAGTTGTCCTCCTCTGGACTGCCTCATCCTGTCTATGTCCTTGCAGAGATGGGGTCTCCACAACTGCACGCAGTACTCCAGATGGGTTCTCACCAACTGTCTGTACAGAGGGATAACAACTTCCTGTTTTCTACTGGTGATGCCTCTCCCTATACATCCCAGTATCCCTCCAGCCATCTCTACTGCCTTGTCACATTTCTTGCTAACCTTTAGGTCATCTGATATGATTACCCCCAGGTCCCTTTCCATTTCTGTTGTTGTTACTGCGCCCCCCCCCAATGTGTACTCTTCCCCTGGGTTTTTGTTTCCCAGTTGCATTACTTTGCACTTCTTTGCATTGAATTTAAGCTGCCATACGTCTGACCATTCCTCCAATCTTGCCAAGTCCCATCTCATCCTTTCCAACCCCCCTTGTGTATCAACCCTGTTGCAGATCTTTGTGTTGTCTGCAAAGAGGCATACTTTTCCTTCTTGTCCCTCTGCAATGTCACTAATAAAGACATTAAAAAGGACCGGACCCAGTAATGAACCCTGTGGTACCCCACTAGTATCCCCCTTTCTTCAGAGTGGACTCCGATTACTATTACCTTCTGTGTCCTGTTGTCCAGCCAATGTTTTACCTAGGCTACCACCCTGGGACCCACTCCCAGGCTGGGTAATTTGTTTAATAATCTTTTGTGTGGGACTGTGTCAAATGCCTTGCTACAGTCTAGGTAGGCAATGTCCACAGCCCCTCCCTGGTCTACTACTTTGTTCACTCAGTCAAAGAAATCAATTAGATTCTTCTGACACGACCTTCCCCCGCTGTGAATCCATGCTGCCTTGGATCCTGTGCCCCACTGGCCCCTAGGTACTCAACAATTCTTTCCTTCAGAAGGGATTCCATCATTTTCCCTACCACTGAAGTCAAACTGACAGGTCTGTAGTTTCCTGCCTCTGTCTTGCTCCCACTTTTGTGAAGGTGAATCACATCCGCCCTCCTCCAGTCCTCAGGTACCACATCATCCTCCCATGATTTGTTAAAAAGGGTAGTAAATCAGACTTGTAATGTCAATCTCCAACTCTATCGGGGGACATCTTCTGTAAACTGAATTACAGGCTTGCAAGTTTCGGTACTAGACCTGGGACTGATCCTTGCATCCTTGGTCTCAGCGGCTGCAACTCTAACCATTCAGCTAAAAGGAAGGCTTCCTGTTAGCTAAGGTGTTAGACTGGCTCTCATTCTTCTATGCTGCAGTCTTACTTTCTCCACTAGATGGCATTCTGCATCTGACTGCTGATTCTGTATACATTACACTCATGAACACAGCAGGTGTCATTTTTCAAATCCCTTCCGAAACATGTTCTCACTGTCATACTGCAAAATTACCTTTTGGATGGGATTCAAAAAAAGTCCACCTGTCTTGATCATAATGTCAGATCATAAAAACACTATGTTGGAAATTTAGGGTCAAAATGTAGGAGCCTACTGAAAATTAGATATTGCCTTTCAGCTGGCCTACCCTGGGTAAATGGAATCTAAATGTGTGTAAAAGCAGAACACCGCTAAAAATTAGATATCTGGTCTGGGTAAATATATAGTAAAATATGTAAAAGCAGGACCCCAGTACAGCAGAGCCCCCCCTCCCCCAAATTGTGCATCTATGCTCCTCTATCCTGGGAAAAAGACACTATAAAAGGTGGACCCTTCTGAAAAATGCAAGGAAGGGAAGGGGAAATTGTTTAACCAGGAAAGGCACACTAAGCTGAAGCTGGTTTCCAGGTGTGACCTGGGAGCACAAGGAAGTTGCGTGACTTGCTCAGGGTCACACAGAATGCATGAGGAAGCTGTTAGCTTCAAACCCAGGTCTCCAGCTCGGTGCCCTTAACCACTATGCTATACTGCCTCCTTTCAGCTCGGCTATCCTGTGTAAACACATTACCAAAATGAGAAAAAGCTGGACCCTATCAAAAACGAGATATTGCATCTCGGCTGTGATATCCTGGGTAAATACAATGTAAAAACTTGGAAAAGCAGGATCCCACTGAAAACAGGGTAGCATCTGAGCTGTGCTGTCTTGGGTAAATACACTACAAAAATCTGTCAAAGCATTAAAAATTAGATCCTGCATCTCAGCTGGGTTATCCTGTGTAAATACACTGCAAAATTGTGTAAAAACAGGACTCCATAGCAGAACCCCACTGAAAAGGGGATGATGCATCTAAGATGATCTGTCCCGGAAAAATACATCATAAAAGCTGAATCCCACTAAAAACGAGATATTGCATTTCATCTCTACTATCTCGGATAAATGCAGTATAAAACTTCAAAATCAGGACCCCATTGCAAATGACATGTTACATCTCATCTGGTCCATCTTGGGCAACTATATAGTAAAAATGTGTACAAGCAGAACCCAGTACAACAGCATGCAAGCAAACATTCGGCATCGACAACTGTTTGTTTGCTACAGCAGACAGTTATTCTTTAAGGGTACTCAAATGACATTCTATGCACTCCCATAACACACATTTAATTAATTAATTCCTGTGATTCACTGTCACTGAGTACTGTACATATGAAAGGAAAAACGTTCTGAATGGACTGACAGACCCAGAAACTGCTTTCCGAGCTCCTATACTGCTTTCTGTCATATTATATCATTATTTACCGTTAGTGCTGCTCAGATCTATGCATTGCACACCAAATGCACTAGCGCCTAAAGGGGTCCAAAATCAATTCATTTGCCCAGTTCACTGGATTAATCAGAGTGAACTTTCATCTCTCAAGAGTGATTGCCTCTGCTACTAAACTACTTACAGGTTTCACACCCACACACTGCCCATTACAAACAGATAACATTCCTCTACACAAAGACTTCCTATATATTCAACATCTGTAAATAGCTCACATATATTCCATTTATTACTCACATAGTTTAATCCAGTACAGTTTAATTTTGACATTTTCATGAAAATAACTTTTATAATAGCCGAAACCTTTCACTCTGTCTAAATTGTCCTTTTTTAACAGAAACAATTTCAACTTTTTTAAAATGCTTTTGGAAAGGTTTCCATAAGCAGAGCTAATGTTCAAGGCAGAACTGTCACAGACTTTGCAATTACTATAAAAAATGAAATGTAGCAATATACGGGGTGCAGACGGTCAAATTTTCTTTGTAGTTATGGGACCAAAAATTTGTTTTATAAATACCAGTATGGCATAAGCTATAGGGTTGAATGCACGTTATAAATTCTACCAAAAAGAAAAGCAAAACACTGAAAAACCTTTGGATTTCAAACTGCAACGTTTTTACTGTATTTTCCCCTCAATTGGCAAATTAATTTGCAGTAGAAATATGCTGTAAATAGAATATTTGGCTTTTTTTTTTTTTTTACTAAATATGGTACCAGTGGATTTTTTCTCCCTCCTGCCCCTGAACTATGGAACTCCCATACCTAGAACTTGTTCAGGTGCTTTTTCCCCCCTTAGGGGAACCATGGATTTTTCTTTCACAGCTCAGAGATTTGCAGAAAATAATTCTGCTAGTTTCAATACTTATCATTCTTTCACCAATATTGTCAAATTTGTGGATTTTTATTTTCACGAAAACTTACAAATGTGTCAGATTTCACCCAGTCCTAGTGGTAACTAAAGTGGCACATAACAGGAAAAGCCAGCAATGTGCGACTAGCAACAAGTGTGCAAGAGTTTGCTTGGACTCTGATCTAAAAAAGCTGGAAGAATGGTCCAAAGAATGGCAGTTGAAATTCAACATCAAGTGTAAAATTATGCACCTGGGGAGAAAGAACCCGGGCAGGAAATATACCCTAGTAGGGGAACAACTGACAGAAACTAAGGTTGAGAGGGATCAGGAGTACTCAAATCTGGTAAATTAAAGACAACCATGCAATGTGAAAAGGTGGCACAGAAAGCAAACTGCATCCTTGGATGCATAGGTAGGGGTATCATGAGTAGAAAAAGCAAGGTGATAATCATGCTGTACAGGTCGTTGGTGAGGCCGCACCTAGGGTATTGCGTCCAGTTCTGGAGAGCACACCTCAAGAAAGACAAAGATCGTGTGGAGACTGTGCAGATGAGAGCTACGAAGATGATTCACGGACTTCATCAAGAACCCTACGAGTCAAGGCTCAAACATCTCAGGATGTACTCACCGGAAAAGAGGAGGAACAGGAGAGATATGACAGAGACATTTAAATACCTCAAAGGAATCAACTCCGTACACATTCAGGATCTTTTCAGAGAAAGCTTGTCTACATGAACAAGGGGGCACAGCGTGTGTCTACAGGGAGGAGAATGCAAAACTAACATTAGGAAGTTTTTCTTCACCAAAAGGGTGGAGAAGCCTTGAAACAGTTTGCTCCCTGAAGTCCATGGAAGCATAGACAGTGAAAGAGTTCAAGCTAGCATGGGACAGGAACTTAGGAAGGAAAAAAGACTGGGGGTGGGGTAGCCCACATGGGTAGACTAGATGGATCATACAATCCCCATCTGCCAGCACCTTCTTATGTTCTGCTACAACAGCACGGAAGTTACGTCTGTACTTCCATGAAATACTGTATAAGGCTAGGAACTAATTTCTGTAAAGTGGAGCTTTAACCCCTGCTGTGCTACGGGGCTGATATATCAGTCCAGAATTCCTATACGTTCTAATTCTGTCGGCAGCCTACAGGTTAAGCAACAGTATTTGTTAGTCATCAAAAAACATCATCATATAGTATTTGGGCAAAAATGTATTTCTGACATCCTTAGATTCATGACCAGTTCATTTTTAGCTTTTCAGAAACTGTTAAACAGCTTTTACAGCTAATTATGTAATTAGTGACTCACTTCATTAAAGATGACCGCTGACTGTAATTTTTAAAAATCTCTTGTATTGAGGATACTTGTTGGATATGCATGCCAGATTCATAATGTGGATGCATTAGGATAGTGTTACCACATGTTTCTCATGGTAAACAATACAACATTGTACCAAGATATTGAATTTTTCCATGGCGGGCATGGCACGGGAGTGGGAACTTTCAAAGCTTCAAAATCTTGTATCTTGGTTCAGGAACAAAAGAAAATGAAAAAAAATGGGATGTCTTAATATTTTTGGCAGACAAACGTTATTACTTTAAAAAAAAATACATGGTCACCGACAAATACTGCCGTTCTCATTATCCCATATTTCTGTTTCAAAATAGTACCTGTAATAATTTATATCATGAAATTTGTACTATCAGAGGTTTACAAGTAAGCAATAAGCCATGACAGGGTGGGCAATATAGGATTTGAATGCAAGGCCCAGGGGTATACTAAGGCACAAGGCCAAAGTCCGAGTGCCCTTAAGCCCTTGGGAAGTGCAATAAAATCCTTTGATGGCTTCTTTTTCACATTGAAGGAGCTAATGATTTTTTCTTCCACATCTCTTCTGGGGGATTAGGAGTGTAACTGGGGGGGGGGGCAGGAGTGGAGCTGACAAAGGCTTAGTACCTTCCAACAGAAGGAAGATTTAAAAGGTCAGGTTACCTTTACGTTCGCCCAAGGGTGCTGTGGTTGGTGGTGTTTCTTGCAGCCACTGCCAAAAGTTGATTGTTTTTCTCTACAGGTACCTGTACTGATTTTCTGTAGAAGTACCCACCCACTCTTCCCCCATTCCCACCCTCCCCATGCTCATTCTCTAATATAGCCCCCTGACCCACTCAAATTCTTCCTGCAGAAGTAAGGAAGGGTCGGGTCTTACTGCACATCTCAGAAAAAAAAGCCTTCAGCTACAACCTTCCTTTGTCTTTAGTCGTTTTTCTTTCATCCACACCACTTCAGCCAAATTCCCACCTCACACTAGGAGGAGAAGGAATTTAATCTAACAAGAGAAACTGTATTCCTGATTCAATACACTCCTCCCATGCTCAGCACTCAAATTCTTCCTTTCGTTCACACTTACTTTCTAACCGTCATCCCACGTGCTCAAGGCCAAAATGTTTCTGCCTTTTTCGAAAAGACAGATCTGGCAAAAAGGGGGGTGGGGTAGCAATATATGTAAAGGAAGGGATAAAAGCTACAAGAACCCATGACACACACTCTGAAGCCGAAACACTTTGGGTTACACTGGAACCCAGTAGGGGGCGGCCACTCAGGTGGGGGTAGTGAACAGACCCCCAGCTATCAGGAATAAGGGGGACAAGGAGATCCTAGAAAACATTCACAAAATGAGTGCTAAAGGCAAAATGATAGTGGTCGGTGATTTTAACTTACCGATATTAATTGGAGCACCCATAAAGCAGTCTCTTCCAGGAGCAAAGACTTTCTAGAGACTCTATATCTCTCAGGTCTGAAGGAACCCACGGGGGGGGGGGTGCTGTCCTTGACCTGTTACTCACCAATGGTGATAACATCTCTGGGGTAGAAGTTGGGAGCCACCTGGGGTCCAGTGACCGCCACATAGTATGGTTCCAAATAAAAATAGGAAAAGAAACCAAGCACCCCAAAACTAAATATCCTGGACTTTAGGCGAGCAGATTTCACCAAAATGAAAAAGGAGCTTATGCACAGCCTAGCCAGCGTAACTCAGGTGGGGGGAGAAGATGAGCACTGGAATATTCTCAAAACAGCTTTACTGGACATCTCTAGCCAATGTATATGGAAAGTGAGCAAAGCAAAGAAAAGAAGGAAACCCCTCTGGTTTTCAATGGACTTGGCCACCAAGGTCAGGGAGAAGCGAACTGCCTTCAAAAAATACAAGGAGATGGGCTGTGCAAAGGACATGGAAGCATACAAGGAGAAACAAAAGGAAGCAGGCATGCTAATAAGAGCAGTTAAAGCAGCAACTAAGGAGAGGATAGCCAGAGAGGTCAAAAAGGGAGACAAAAACTTCTTCAGATATGTCAGTGAATGGAAGAAGAGTGGAGGCATACCCAAACTGGCAGGGGAAGATGGTGGGCAAGTGGAGGATGATAAAGGAAAAGTCGAAATCCTCAACGGATATTTTTGTTCGGTTTTCACTAAAGAAGGGGAAGGGAGCGGACCACCCATGCCAGAAAAAAGTACAAGCAGCAGCAGAATTGATTTGGAACCTTTTATAGCAGAAAGAGTCCTGAAGGAATTAGAAAAGCTCGAGGTGAACAAGGCTATGGGACCGCATGATGTTCATCCAAGATTATTGAGAGAGGAACTGGCAGCTCCCCTGACCAGGCTATTCAACCTATCTTTGGAACCTGGAGAGGTACTGGAGGAAGGCCACAGTTGTCCCACTTCACAAAAATGGTAGCAAGGAGAGTGTTGGCAACAACCGTCCAGTTGGCCTCACTTAAACTGTGGGCAAAACAATGGATGCCCTACTCAAGGAGAGAATTGTATCCTTTCTCGAAGATAATGGAAGATTAGACCAAAGGCAGCATGGGTTCACCGCTGGGAGGTCATGCCAGACAAATCTTATCGACTTCTTCAACTGGGTGACCCAAGTAGTGGACCAGGGCGGTGCTGTGGATTAGATTTATCTAGACTTCAGCAAAGCCTTTGATTCAGTCCCGCACAGGTTATTACATAAACTGGGCAGCATGGGGACGGGTCAAAAGTTTGTAGACTGGACAGGGAGTTGGCTAAAATGAAGGACACAGAGGGTAGTGGTAAACGGCTCCCTATCAGAAGAAACGGAGGTGACTAGCGATGTACCACAGGGATCTGTACTGGGCCCCATCCTAATCAATATTTTTATCAGCAATATATCTGAGGGTCAGGAAGGTAAAGTGAGTCTTTTCGCAGACAACACAAAGATATGCAATCGGGTGAACACCCCCAGTGGAGTGGAAGGGATGAGAGCTGGCCTTAAAAAGCTAGAAAGTTGGTCACACACATGGCAACTAAATTGCAACGCTAAAAAGTGCAAAATCGTGCACATAGGGAAGAGTAATCCAGATGCAGAATACCTTCTAGGAGGAGTCAAATTAGAATCAACAAAGCAGGAAAGAGATCTGCAAGTAGTCATATTGCATGAACTGAAAACATCCAAACAATGCAAGAAAGCTGCATTAAAGGCAAATGGAATGCTGGGCTGCATAGGGAGAGGAATTACTAGCAGAAAAAGAGAGGTTATCATGCCATTTTACAGATCTTTGGTGAGACGACAGCTGGAGTACGGTGTACACAGGGCCTGCGTTAACCCCCTACTGAAGCCCTCAAATGGGATTTTTGAGGATTTTGAAACACAAAAATAAAAGCAGTGCTTCAGCACTGACCCTGCATATTGAAAGGTATTAGCAGAAAAAGCATCGGATAATGTTGTACAAAGCCACTCCAGAAATTTCTGACACCGAGATTTTCTGTTCTGACCCCCAACATTTGAAGCAGAGGGTCAAACTGACTCCCACTTTACTAGTGCTATTGCAAGCCCTGGTGTGCAGTTCTGGAGACCACACCTCAAAAAGGATATAGACAGACTTGATACAGTAAAGAGGAAAGCTACAAAAATGATACAGGGACTCCATGATATAAACTACGAGAAGCGACTGCAAGAACTCAACAAGTATTCCCTTGAACAATGGAGAGATAGGGGAGACACGATAGAAACATTGAAATACGTGAAGGGAATAAACAAGGTACAGGTTCAGGACCTTCCTCGGTACAAGACTCGCGCAAGAACAAGAGGTCACAAGGTGAAGCTTAAAGGGGGACAAATTTAAGGGCAACGAAAGAAAGTTCTTTACAGAGAGGGTGGTGGATGTGTAGAACTGCCTGTCACCTGAGGCAGTGGAAACAAAAACAGCTGGAACATTCTTACAGGCTTGGGATAGATACAAAAGAATCACAACACTGCATAACAGTTAGGGAACAGTGTTGGCTTATGGGCAGACTAGACGGATGTGGAGGTCCCCTTCTGCCATCACTTTCTATGATGCACACCCTGGAGGGGCTTATTACACTTATAAAATGGCTCTAAGTAGGTTTTTGGGGGAGGAAAGTGAGATTCAGAACCGGACTCTGCGTTTATTGAGATTTAATGCATGTCCAGGTGACATCTCTTGGCCAATGAAATTTCTAGTTTTTTCTTGCTATTTTATAAATGAGATTATAAATCCCATAGGGGATTTCGGCCAATCAGTGCACAGAGACACTGTACCTGTTATTCTGCGTACAGTGGTATCTTGGGTTGAAATGTTCGGATTGCAGCACTGCACTTCATAGGCAAGGGGAGGGCAGCTTATGTTACCTTTTGAAACAAAAAAAAATACAGTATTTTATCACTCTAGCTAACTCAAGGGGTTTATAATAATAGAGTCTTTATGTGGTGTCTCCTATGGTATATAACAGACTCTACTTGTGAGGTCTGAGCAGCCAGAAGCACTCAGCTTCATCTCACAGGCCTCTCGCCCAAACCTCGTGCTCGGAGTCTAGCATACCATAAGAGACACCCTGTGAAGGCCCTATTAACTGCTAATGCAGGGCAGCTATAATATGCAATGGCATAGGTAGGATGAGATCAGGATGATACTTCTCCTTGACGTCGACCTGTTCCAGTTCCAGGTCTGATGACCTAGGCACCAATGTTCGCCCACGGGGAGCAGCCTGCAGAGATCAAAGTGACGACGATGGTGCCATTTACGGCTCAGGTGATGCAGGCCTATATACGCCTAGCTTGTGGACCAAAACGGTTGTGAATTCAGTTGAAATGTCATTGAGACCGATGACAAAGGACTGCTGCATCGACGGAGGGGGTGATGGCGCAGGCAACGACGACCTGCCAGACAGGCCCTGACAGCCCAAAGAGCCCACAGTCTGAGGACCTGGGGAAGCATCAGACCTTGAAGAATGGCTGTCAATGACAGTCCTGTCATCGGAGGTGGATGGCCAGCCGCCTGGCACATCAGGCCGCAGAGCTGTCGGGAGGGGTCTGGTAGAACTAGAGACCTGGACAGCTGGCTTAGGCGTCGGTGCAGCCACAGCCAACTGAGTACCCCCAGACAATGAGGAAGATGCCACTGGGGAGCAGGACTGCTGCCGAAGGGGGGGGGGGTACCAGTCATGATCTTGGTCCTTTTTGTGACTTTTCTTTGAGGATTTGTCTTGGGCCTCAGTGGCCTGGGAGCTCAACAACCCTGCCAGCGACTGGGAAGGAGGGACCCTGGGGGAGCCCTGCCCAGAACCGGCTACCTGTTGCTCCATAAGGAATTTTTTGAGAGCCTTTTTGCGTCATCTGAGGGTGGTTTGGTTAAACTTCTGGCAGAACTCACAATCCAAGGCATTGTGGCTAGGCCCACGACAGCAGACTCAGAGTGAGTGTTCTTCTGAAGAGGCAATCTTTTTTCCGCAGCTGCAGCAATGGAAAAGAGAAGTGAAGGATTCACTCTCAACATAAAGCGAGGTAAAGGAATCTCTTTGAAAAGAGATTTGAAGAAATAAGTATACACAAAAGATGCTGCGACCAAAAAGGGCACAAAACAGCTGGAACACCATGGAACCCATGCAATCTCAGCGTGGGAAGAACTAAAGAGAGAGGGGCCGCCACACCTTTATAGGGTTGGTGACATCACAATCGACGTCAGCATGGACAGCCCCAGTTGTACTGCTGAAAATCTTCTGTGTGGATCCTGCTTCACCGATGGTGAAGTTAATCTGTGGGATCTGATGACCGAGATACCCCCGAATATGTGAGTCTGAGACAATCTACTATACTACAGCAAACAAAAGTACACCAAAATGTTTATGCACACAAGGTGCACATTGGGACCAGCCCCACACCTGAGCGTGGGCCCTTTGTGATCATTGTTCCCCTTTAATACAAATTAAACCCAAGTTGGACATAATTTTACATGGGTTACAATATGATACAGTGAATTTACAAAGTGCTACGAATTGTCAATTTTATGGTATTGAAATGTAATTAGTTTGCATTAGTAATGGTTTACTATATAATTTAATGTGATGTTATATTTTTTTATCAGAAATCATTATTTAAAAAAAAAAATAATTGAGATGTTGTTGGTTTGGCTACAGTATGGTGGTAGATACCTGGAATAGTCTTCCAGCGGGGTGGTGGGGGCGAAAACAGTGGTGGACTTCAGGCGTTCATAGGATAGGCACAAAGGAATCTTGGTAGGAAAGCGGTGGTAGGGTGAAAGTAGCCAGAGATCATTAGGGTCTGTGGTGACAGTTTAGGCACAGATAAAAATGGCAGACTGTGTGAATCACGCGGTCCTTACCTGCTGACAGATGACAACAGTAAAGCTGACATATTGAACAGGTATTTCTGCTCAGTCTTTACTGAGGAAGAGGAGGGTAATGGGTCTGAAGGGAGTACAAGGGGTGAGAATGGTGCAGAAATGGACACAAGTCCCTTTACACAAGAAAGGGTCCTGAAGGAACTGGAAATAATAAGAGTTGATAGAGCAATGGGGCCAGATGGGGTGCACCCCAGGGTCCTTAAAGAACTAAGAGAGGTGGTGGCTGAACCTCTGGCTATCCTGTTTAGCCGATCACTGGAAACAGGGAAGGTACCCAAAGACTGGAGGACAGCAGATGTAGTCCCCTTATACAAAAGTGGGAACAAAGAGGAGGCAGGGAACTACAGACCAGTCAGCCTCACCTCGGTAGTGGGGAAGATCATGGAAGCACTACTGAAGGAGAGATTGGTGGAACATCTGGTTGTCAGTGGACTACAGGACCCAAGGCAGCATGGTTTCATCATGGGGAGGTCATGTCAAACCAACCTCGTTGAATTTTTTGACTGGGTGACTAGGGAGGTGGATCAGGGGAGGGCAGTGGACATGGCCTATCTGGACTTCAGCAAGGCCTCTGACACTGTGCCACATAGAAGACTATTACACAAACTGGGGAATATGGTGTGGGCAGGACAGTAGTGTGGTGGGTAGGTAACTGGCTGGGTGGCAGGACACAGAGGGTGGTGGTAAATGGCTGTCACTCCACAGAGGGAAGAGTGACCAGTGGGGTACCACAGGGATCAGTGCTGGGACGGTCCTATTCAACATCTTCATCAGTGACATTAGCAGGACATAGAAGGCAGAATTTCACTGTTAAGCTGATGACACAAAGCTCTGTAACAGTAGACACACCAGAGGGTGTAGACAGAATGAGAAGGGACCTGCAGAAACTTAAAGAATGGTCAGGAGTTTGGCAGTTGAAATTCAATGCAAAGAAGTGCAAGATAATGCATATGGGGCACAAAAACCTGGCACTAATATATCAGTTGGGGGGTAGACTATAGCATGCACCAAGCAGGAAAGGGATCTTGGGTTGTCATCTCTGATGACCTCAGTGAGGGAAATAGTGTGACAAGGCAGCAGGTAAAGCAAATAGGATGCTGGGATGTATAGGCAGAGGCACCACCAGCAGGAAAAGGGAGGTCATAATTCCACTATACAAGACACTAGTGAGGCCCCACCTGGAGTACAGTGTACAGTTCTGGAGTCCATACCTACGTAAGGACATAGACAGGGTAGAGAAGGTTCAGAGGAGGGCAACAAAGATGGTGAATGGATTGCATCATAAGTCCTATGAAGACAGGCTGAAGGAACTGAACATGTACTCCCTGGAGGAGAGGAGGGAGAGAGGCGATATGATAGAGACATACAAGTATCTTACAGGGAGGAACAGGGTGCAGGAATACACTATTTTTAAGCGAAAAAAATGTTCCAGGACTAGAGGGCATGGGATGAAGTTGGAGGGAGGACGATTCAGAGGAAGCGAGAAAGAATTTCTTCACAGAAAGGGTGGTGGACAAGTGGAACACCCTGCCAGAGGAAGTGGTGGGGCTGAAACAATCACGGGATTTAAGAATGCATGGGATAGACATAAAGGAATTCTGGAGGTCAGGGGTAAGGGGCAACAGACTTCTAGGAAAACATAAACTGAACTTACAAGCTCAACTGGGCAGACTGGGTGGGCCATAGGCCCTTATCTGCCGACACTGTCTATGTATCTATGTATCTATGCTTCCATGTATTACGCTTCAACCTGGACTATGCTTTTGTACTCTGCTCATATTTTGCACAGAAAATATTTTCTAATTGAAGATCTTTAAAAAAGGAAAAAACTTCAACTATGATCACACTTTTGTCTTGCATTTTAGAAAGTACTCAGCACATGTGCTTTGTGCTGAACACACTCGAGGTTTGCGATTAATAACCCTTAGTTACACATCCTGGCTGGCATGTATTATTACATACTGTACATAACTGGACAGTTACTATACATTCTGAGAGAGACCTTTGTTTGTGTGATACAGCATAACTACATACCCTGCAGTGTGTTAAGGTGTTTATCAATTAGTTAATAGATGTTGACTGACCTGTGCTGTAATAATTACACGATCATGTGACTGGATTCCACTAATCACAGTACAGACTTTCTCTTACTACGCATTTCATACAGTGTTGCAAAAACAGTTTCAAAGGTATAAAGTGGATTATTAATAACGGTATTCAATCTGGCTTTACAAATCCAAGTGGGACTTTGAACTTCACTTACCTACAACAGCTGCCGAGTGTACTGGTCGAGGTTGCACAGTCTTCCAGTTTCCTTTGGCTGTCGTCCATTTTTCAGCAGCTCTCTGGGCAAAGAATGCGTACTGCATGGCTCGAGCTTGTCCGGATGAAAAAAGAGTGTTCATCAGCTCCCTCTCCTTCTTCATCCCCTCCGAGAAGGGTAACTGTGCTGCTGCCCTTACAGCCTGGATGCATGCCAGGGGTGACAGCGCACCACGTGCCTGCCTCTTCACCTTCATGGAGACTTCCTCCAGCAAAGCTTCCAAGTTGTCAGGACAGTACACGGCTTTGGAACTTACTCTTCGGGAACCAATGGGCAGGCCTTGAAAAAATAGATACTGAGATTTATAAAAAGTTCAAGGACATGCAAAAAAACAGTACCATGCACATTAGTTCCACAACTGTAAAGAAAGCTGCCATTATACAAGACTCTGGTTATGGGAAGTAATCCTGCCATTAAACAAGACCCTGATCAGGGGAAGTAATCCTGCCATTACAGAAGGTCCTGGTCAGGGGAAGTAATCCTGCCATTCTACAAGACCCTGATCAGGGGAAGTAATCCTGCCATTACAGAAGGCCCTGGTCAGGGGAAGTAATCCTGCCATTCTACAAGGCCCTGATCAGGGGAAGTAATCCTGCCATTACAGAAAGCCCTGGTCAGGGGAAGTAATCCTGCCATTACAGAAGGCCCTGATCTGGGGTTAGTAATCCTGCCATTCTACAAGGCCCTGATCAAGGGGAGTAATGCTTACAGAGAAGTGCCACAAGCACCAACAAGATGGTCAGAGAATTAAAGTTGGCATGGGACAGACAATGTGGAAAACGTAACACAGCAGCCTGATTGGGGGGTTAGTATACATGGGCAGACTAGATGGTCCACATGGACCCCATCTGCCAACAGATTCTATGTTTCTATTTTTTTTACCCTTTGAAATGTTGTATGGTAGACAATCTAGAGGGCTATTAGATGTAAGTAAAGAAACATGGGAAGATAACTCTGCTCAGAAATAATCTATCACATCTTATGTGTGTGCTCTGAGAAGGAAACTGGCAATATATGTTGAAATTGCCCACAGTAATCGGGAAGAAGCTCCAGAAGTGCAGAAGGTGCATTATAACCATGGGGTAAAAGAAAACGTTTTTCTGCCAGGTGAAAAGGTCTTGTTGCTGTTACCCACTACAGAAAACAAACTGTTAAAGAAGTGGCAAGGACCTTACAAAGTGGTTACACATACTAGTACAGTTAACTATGAGACTGAACCCCCTAACAGGAAAATCCTACCAGGACATACCATGCAAACCTTCCGATGAAATGGACTCAAAAAACACAAAGGATGCTTTGTTAGTATTACCAGAAGCTGCTGAAGAAGATATTGATATAGCTTATGACAAACTGGAACAAATGGTAACATTTTATGCTGTAAAGGAGAATGTTTCCTTAAGACACAGAACAAACTGCAAAAATGTGTAACCTGGTAAAGACATTTAAAAGTACTTCAACCACAGTGCTAGGCCGAGCAAAAGGGGTCAAGCATGTAATAGTGACAGGAATGCTTGCCCTATCAGATAAAAGACAAACAGATTACCACTTTGGTTAAGAGCAGGCATAGTTACGAAAATACAAAAAATGAAAGACTTGGGTAACACTGAAGAATCAAGAAGTGCTTGGTCATCATCACCAATGGTGGCAGAAAATGAAAAAGAAAGGGGTGTATGAATCTGCCTTGATTTTAGGAAACTTAAAATTAAGTGTCCGTATTTGACAGCTATCCTATGCCCAGACTAGATGATTTGGTGGACAGATTGGGAAGTGCCAAATACACTAGTACCCTTGATCTCACCAAAGGTTACTGGAAAATTCCCTTAGCTTAAGAATCCAGAGACAAAACTGCATTTTCTACTCCAATTGGATTCTACCAGTTCACCACTATGCCATTTAGTTTACATGGTGCACCAACTATATCCAAGTGGTACATGCCTGGATGTAATTCTAGCCCCTCTCACTCTGGTTATTGTGCTGCTTACCAGGCTGATGTTGTGGTGTACAGTACAGACTAGAAAAGCCACCTGGAACACCTATGAGCAGTTATCCAATCTATCAAAAATGCAGGACTGACCACTAATATTACCAAGTGTGCATTAGGCATGTAGCAAATCAGATATTTAGGTTATAGTTTGGGAAATGGAGAAATAAAACCAGAGATTTCCAAGACAGAAACTGTAGCTAACAATTATGTCCCTAAAACAAAGAAAAATTTCAGATCATTCTGGCTGGTTAGTACCAGAGACTGGTTCCCAACTTTGCTCAACTAGCTACTCCCCAACTGAATCCAAAAAAAAAAAAAAAACGGTACCCAAATAATGTGAAATGGTCCCCAGAGCATGATAAGGCTTTTTGGGCCATCAAGGCTGCATTATGTTCAGCCCCTGTTTTAAGAAGTCCAGACTCATAGAACAATTTCTGTTGCAGACAGATGCATCAGATGTAGGCCTAGGTGTAGCCCTGAGTCAGAATATAGATGGGAGAGTTTCCCACTCTGTATATCAGTAGGATATTGCATGACAGAGAGAAAAATCACTTGACTATTAAAAAGAATGCCTTGCTGCAAAATGGGCGATGAGACCTTTTAAGTCTTATCTGCTAGGAGCTGACTTTGTACTTATAACAAACCACAATTCTCTCTTTGGCTTAATCAAATGAAGGATAAAAATCCCAGAATCACATGATATTACCTGGCACTACAGCTATTTAAATTCAAAGTGATGCACAAATCTGGAAAACAGAATGTTAATGTTAATTTTCTGTCACGATATGATTCAGGAACTGAAAATTTGGACGGTTGAAAAATGATGTATGTTTAACTGAAATGTTTACTGTAAAAGGTGTTATGGAAAAAGGGATACTGCATATGCAAAGAACTGTAAATGTTACAAGGTAATGTTAAAAGAAATAATAGAAGGCTTTGGAAACCTGTGTTTTAATTTTTTAAGAAAAAAGAAACAGATTCTCTTTTAAAGAGGCGTGTGTGTGACAGGGAGACCCGTTCCCATTTGTTATGTCAAGAGTTTTAAAAGCAAGAATCTATTTTGTCCTCCCCTGTTCTTCCACTTGTCTGTCTCTTGCCTGTTTGACTGTGCAATCAGATCTTTTTTGTGGCACCTAGGAACTGGCCACTCCGAAGATCCCACATTTCCCCCCGTTATCTACCGTCCTTTACTTGCTGTTTCAGTTTCTCTTCTTGCTTCTCTGTGGTTAAAAAATATATGTGAATCTATATGTAAAACTGGGATCCCTTGGTTTGCAAAGGTACACAATTATATTGTGGAAATTACTAAAGAAATCTATTTAGGTTTCTTGAAACTGGAGGCAGTATAACGTAGTGGTTAAGAGTACTAAGCCGGAGACCTGGGTTTGAATTCCATAGCCCCCACTTGCTTACTGTGTGACCCTGAGCAAGTCACTTTATTTCCTTGTGATCCCAGGTCGCACCTGGAAACAAGCTTCGGCTTAGGGGTCGTAAAACTACCATACAGCTAGCAGGCAATTTAGGAAAAACTCCAAATAGCAGACAGAGGGAAGGACACACTAGGATTCAACATACATATCAAAACACTCTTCATATGTTTTTTCACATTCTGGGTGAACTACTTCTTTAAAGAATTTCCCCTTTCCCTTAAAGGGGACAGGAGTTTTGTGTTAACTGGCAACAGTCGCTAATGTTCTTAGTTACAGAAACCAAATACTTGTCTTCAACAGAGTCATACTTAACTGTACCTGAATAAACACAGATGTAAAAAATAGTGTTTTCAATTGTTTCATTTTGAGGGACAACATTCTGCACAGTTTTCTTCATGGAACCAGAAATTTGGAGTTTCTACTATGTCACAATTTGTCCACAGAATGCTAAGAATGAGCTGTTGTCCTATCAGAACTATACTTAAGAGTTTCGTGCACAAACCGTGACATAGTTAAAACTCTAGGTTACTGTTTCCATGAAGAGAACTGTAACAGAATGCCACCCATAAAAACAAAACAATGCAAAATACAGTTTTTTGTATCCCTTTTTATTCAGGTACAGTTAAATATGTATTTTTTAGGCCTATGGATATCATTTCTATAAATGGAAACATCCTAAACAGCTGCTAATTAGAAATTGTTTCCTGTCCTCTTTAAAAAAATAATCTATAATACAGGAGGTTGACCTTGAGATGTATTTGGACGTCCACAAGCCTGTTTACAGAATTGCCAATGGGAGGCCAGCTCTGTTTTGTTGCACCTGTTAAAGACTAGAGATGTGCACTTTACACTGGTCTCAGGAAAGAAACTGACAAGGTTCTGGTACATTTTGTGAGAAACAGAAGATGCAACCTACAGCAATCAGGATGCAGAGTTTATTAACCACCAAGAAAAGACATCCTGTATAAAAAGGGAACAATGTTTTGTTTAGATAGACAGACTGAGATTTCAACTGAGAGAAAGGGTCTCAGATATAGGGCTTTGTTTGTACTGCCCATATGACTTTTTGTTTTACTTTTATTGTTATTGATTATAACAAAATACTGCTTGCAAACTTTATAACTTTTCCTGTGCTTCCTGACCTAGCCTCTACTATAGCGAGCATAGACATATTTCAATGTACACTCATAACTTTGTTGTGTATTAATATTTTGACTCCAGATTTTCAATGTAGCCTTCTTATGGCCCCATCTATGAACAAGGGTGGTGAAAATGTTCAAATCCCACCCAAAAGGTGATTTTGCAAACCAACTGTAAAATGGCCTTTTGGGCCAGATTTGCACGATTCCACCACCCCTGGTCATGAGGTGGGGTCCCAAAAAGGCCATATTGAAAACTGCAAGTAAAAATATGTAAAAATGACAAAGTTATAGATAAAAGTTCAAATCTAAGTGAAATAGATCACACCGGACTTAACTTATTTTCTTGTATTGCAGTGGCAGGTTAAAGCAAAAAGATGTGTCTTCGATCAGAGAGTAGAGCTACATCATAGGACATGGGGGGGCTGTGGGATGGAGGTGCTGAATGGAAGGTCAGGGTGTGTGTGTAAGGGGTCAGGTCAGATTGGCTAGGGACCGTTTTCTTTTTTCAGTTAAAAAAAATAAATAAGGGTCAGTTTTCTTTATTTCAGGGGGACAGTCACATTCTGACACTGGGGATTGGGCACCCCAGTGTCGGGATACTGTTTGGCAGCACAGGGGTGGGCACCCCAGTGTCGGGATACTGTTTGGCAGCACAGGGGTGGGCACCCCAGTGTCGGGATACTGTTTGGCAGCACAGGGGTGGGCACCCCAGTGTCGGGATACTGTTTGGCAGCACAGGGGTGGGCACCCCAGTGCCACCATGCATATAATGGGAATGGGGCAGATGACCTAGGGGTGAGCGGGTCAAGAGAAGTGGTGAGCACCCCAGTCTGATTACATTATATATTAAAATACACATAAAGACTGAGAAGTAGGGGCGCCGACCTGGAGGGGAGGGGAAAGAAATAAGCAATACTAGGGTGAGCACCCTGTACTGCTTAACAAATATTTTAAATAAATAGATAGATAGACAGGCAGACAGACAGAGAGAGAGACAAAGACAGAGACAGAGAGAATAGGGGATTGCTGGACCACTGCTTCAATTGAAGCTGGCAGTATGATTCCGGCTGCGACTTCAGAAATTAAGAAAGTCCCGCTGTTCTCATACATACAACATGAGTGAATGACTCCTCTTGCTAAGCTGGACACCCTGGATGTTGGGGTGCCCAGAAAAGGTATTTCTGGCCATTTAAAAAAAAAAAACACCAGATTTAGTTAAATGGGTCCATGAAGCTAGATTTAGGTGTTTGTTTCCAAAATTACACCATTTTTATGTATTTTCCATGTTTTTTTAGTTTGGAGAGAAAAAACGATGGTGGCCATCGCAACATGAAAACATTTTAATAATAATAACTTTATTTTTAAAGCGCCTTTAAAAAACCAAGGCGCTATACAGTAATATAACATAAAATCCAATAAAATACAAAACAAATCCAAACAGCCAAATAACCGAATAAATAAATATCTAAAATATTCATTCTGGGTAGGCACTGTGCCACAGATGGGTCTTCAAGGCCTTCTTAAAACTCTTCACAGTCATGCACTCATGTATCTCACAAGGTATAGAATTCCACAGGGACGGGGCCACATACATAAACACACGGGCCCCAGATGTCTTAAGGCATACCCTGGGAATCTCTAACAACCCCTCATGAGCTGAGTGGAGTGGTCGCCCGGGGCAGTAGGGGCACAGGAGCTCTTGCAGATAGTCCAGGCCCTGTCCGTGCAGGGCCTTAAAGGTCAGAAGCCTGACCTTGAAGGTGATCAACAACTGAAATGGCAGCTAGTGCAGTTTGTGCAGCACCAGCGTGATGTGACTCAAACGAGGAGTCGCCATCAACAACCATGCTGCAGAATTCTGCACCAGCTGCAAGTGGTGGATATCAACCCCCGGAAGCCCTAGGTACAGGGAGCTGCAGTAGTCAAGGTGAGAGGTCACAAAGACGTGGATGAACGTTGGGAGGTCACCAGATGGAACAAGGTGCTTAATCCTGGCAATGTTCCTCAGTTGGTAAAAGGAGGACTTTACGACTGCCGACACCTGCGAACGCAGCGTCAGCCCGTTGTCAAAAATCACCCCCAGGTTTCGAACCCGTTCAGAAGAAGGAAGCTGGGCACCCCGAGACAAAGTCCAGAGAATTGTCCAGCCCCCAACCCCCTCTGTCTGGTGACCCAGATCCACTACCAGCACCTCAGTCTTTTCAGAGTTCAACCTCAGCCAGCTGGAACTCATCTGGTCCTGGATTTCTGTGAGGCAGTTGTTAAATACCAAGCATGCACTATCCTGGTTAGGTGCAAAAGACAGGCAGAGCTGGGTGTCATCAGCATAGCAGTGAAACCTCAGCCCATACCATCTTACAATGTCTCCGAGGGGCAGCATATACACCACGAACAACATGGTGACAACACCGAGCCCTGAGGGACCCCACATGGGAGAGAAAATGGATCAGAGGAAAAAAATCCCTGATACCGCCCTCTGAAATCTGCCAGTGAGGAAAGATTTAAACCATCTGAGAACTGTACCAGACAGGCCACAGATGAATCTCAGGCGCTTGTGAAGCACCCCATGGTCCACGGTGTCAAAGGCTGAAGAGAGATCAAGAAGTACCAAGATAGAACGGCGTTTCTGATCCCTCGCCATCAGGAGATCATCGAGCACCTGAACCAGAGTGATTTCGGTACTATGCCTCTTACGAAAACCAGACTGAAGAGGTTAATAGATGTTGTGGATGGTCAGGTGGTTCTCCACTTATAGCGCCACAACTTTCTCAATTACCTTCCCAACAAAAGGGAGGTTTGAAATCGGTCTGTAGTTTGCAAAGCAGCCTGGGTCCAGAGCAGCTTTCTTCAGGAGAGGTGTCACCACCGCCTCCTTCAGGGAGCTAGGAAACTCACTGGACTCTAAGGAGCACCAAACTATCATTGCTAGGACAGGGCCTATGATGTCACAGCAACTCATTATCAGGGAAGTTGGACCCAGGTCCAAACTACAGCACATTGGGTGTATACCCTGGGCAATCCACACAACATCCAGCCAGTCAAAGGAGCTCCAGGTAAACTGAGGAGAGGTGACTGAACACCAACCAATATCAACTCCCATAGAATGAGCTGGACAGATCTCCTCCATAATGCTGGCCACCTTATCCGCAAAGAAACGAGTAAGCTCATTACACTCAATCTGTGAAAAGGCTCTTTGAACCTGAAGACAGGTTGCGTTGCACAACCTGTCCATGGTTTGAAAGAGCTGAGCCGGTCGATTCTCAGCAGAAGCAGTATCCTCGGACAGGAACTCTGCCTTCTTATGGGTGACTGCTGATTGATAGATTTGATAATGTTCCATCAATCTAATGTGATCAGCTGCCAGGGCAGATTTCCACCAGCAATGCTCTAACCTTCGTCCAACTTGCTGCAACTCCCTCAAGGTCCCATCAAACCATGGAGACCGAGGGCGAAGAGAGAGAGGATGAACACGGAGCAGAGCGATAGAGTCCAGGGCCGTGGTAACAGCCTTATTATAGGCCTGAACCAGGCTCTCTGGTTTCCCGCTTGCTACCAGAATAACCAATAGGTCTAATACCACCGATAGATCATCAGGGCTCACAGTCCGCAAAGGGCGGTATCTGACCGTCTCCACAGGGGCAGGCCTATGGGGGGGGGGCATAGAAACTGAACCTTACAGTGTAATGATCTGACCATCTGACTGGTTCCACCACCGAGTCAGAGGTTTCAATCCCCAGGAAGAAAACCAGGTCAAGAGAGTGACCGAACTTATGGGTTGCAGAGGCAACAACCTGTGTAAAGCCCAGCGGTATCATCAACTGGAGGAGTGGTGAAAAACTGGAACAAGTGGTGAGAAACCAAAAATGGTCTTGCAATACAGAATTTTTTTTTTGTCATATCAGAATGTTATCCAAAAATAACAAAAAAACTACTAAGCATGCTCAGAACAGAAAAAAAAACTAAACTGTAAAGCCTTGTAACTCTGGAACCATTTAATATTTTTTTCACAAAAGCTTCCAAAGGAACTACATTGGCATAGCACCCTTCTACCCTCAAAGTTTTAGAAAAAAATTCCATTCCATGTAGGCTGTACGTGAGAATGAAACCAAAAACTCATGTTTAAGTGCAATAAAAAAATTAGATGTTTACAGAAAAATGACACGTGGATCTCAAAAACAGCACAAGCTGCTGTCATAAAACTTTCCACATATTTTAACCTAGCCTACTACACAATGCGTGCAAAATTGCAGCTAATTTCGTCAAATGCTGCCAAACGTATTAAGGTGCAAAGCTAAGGGTTTAAGATTGAACCTGTCAACCTTAACTATACTGACGCTACTACACCAGTATAATATAGACAGAGAGAGAGAGAATAATGTATAGTCGACCATGTGTTATGAAGTGCAGCACAGCTAGAGAGGCTTATATGTGGTCATTACACATCGCGGGTACATATAAAAAAACTTTATAAGCACACAGTCGCTTAGGTTTTATTTTCTATAATGACTGGTGCAGGGACTTACAGACTGGTGTGTTTTCCATGACTGTATTTGCAAGTGAAAGTGCAGCATGAGGGTATGCCTTCCGTTCAGCGAAACTATTACAGCGAACACATCAATGCTGACAACATCAACAGTTCGCTGTAATAGTCTGCCCGGAACCCTGGGACTCTTTCCCCCGGTCCTGCACACCCTTCCCAAATCAACTCCGACTGGATATGATGCCATATCTGGGTTTTTCGGCATTTGATCACACTGCTAATTAGCATGATAAAGGGGGTCACCAGTTATTATACATATATAACAGAAATAGATACCCTACATACTATACATACCTAAAACATGCATGCTGCACACACACACACACACACACACACACACCTGCTGCATGTACATACTGTACATGCATATTCTGTATAATACACACATTCTGTACGTATTCGCCTAATGCAAGTATATTATATAGAGAATAATGCCTGAGTTTCAGTGGTTAACCACGATGTAATCAGCTCAAGCGGTTGCCAGGACAACCAAGTAAACCTTGAGAGTGCAGGGTTGTCTTGGCAACCATGAGAACAGATTATGTCCATGGTTAACCAGCAAAAGTCAGGCATCGTCTTTTATAGTGTCCGGGGAATGAAAACAGTATTGGTAACCACTGTCCCTAATAATGTTTCCACATCACTCCCATAATCACATTTGTTTCATACGTAACAGAGTCAGGCATGACACAGTCCGTCCTGACTGCTCAACCCGGAACAGCGTATTTCTTACATAACGGTAACCCTAGTGCAGAAGCAGTGAAAATTTACTTGCCTTGGTGGATCCTTTTTTTCTTTTTTAGCCGTGGAGCTCTCTTTTGGGGTCAGCACTCACCATAGCAGTCGTTCGTTCGGAGACGCTAAAAACATGCGCAGATCAGATCTGGTAGTAATTCCATCGCTATGACATACTCAAGAGGGGTTAACAACCCCTGACGTCATAGCAATGGGATTACAAAGAAATAATCTTTTTAGTGGTAATAAGGGCTCCCCATACATTGTGCATGCATAGTTTACATACATACCTACTGCACTTAAATACTGTTCCTACATACTACACATGCATATCTATCTACCTGTACTTTTTTATTTACCACGGGTCGTACCTGTAAAAAGGATTGTATCCCAGTGTACTAACCCGTATACTAAGTAAATCAAACGTATACAATACATAGTATGTAAAATAAAATGTGTAGTTTATCATCACTTGTGAAGGGGCAGGACTTTTATTTCTTAACAACAGTTTATTGTTTTTCAATACCTGTTGCCTAATTACTGTTAGTATTTTCGTTATGTCTAGTGCAAGCAGTTAATGTAGCTTATCTGTTTGTTTGGCTCTGTAGAATTGGCTTGCTCTTAGTCTGTAAACCTTGCTATGTTTTTTGTGTTCCCTCATGCTGTGCCATGAACAATGTCACTACTGTTTGTACCTGCTTCTCTGTTGTGTAACTCTCCCCGGTCATGCCACAATATAGGCAATACTCTTGTCTAGTGCACTTACCCGGTAATCAAAAACTAAATAAACAGCGTATGCATACTGTAATACATACATAATGCAAATTAGAGAATATAGGATGGGTAACCATGCAGAATCAGTGTGTTCTTCCACAGAGGGGTCTGATTCCTGTGACCTCGAGAGCAAAGCTCGAGAGGTCCTTGGGAATCAGACCCCGAGGTGGCTGAACACACGGTTCTGCATTGGGTTAACCATCCTGTATTTTTTATAGTGTATGGTGCCCCACAAAATATTTTTAATACATTTTTAGGCTTCCAACATGTATTTAACTTATGGATAAAGAAATTGTTGTCTCCCCAGAGTTGGGTGGTTGCTAGGGACTGGGCTTCCCTAACGTTGCAGCGCATATGCCCATTGGTTGGCACTCTGCTGTAGGCGGGATTAACAAAAAAAAAAAAACATGTCGGCAGAACCTCTCACTTAGCGAGAAAAATTACTGTCCTGTGGCCAAGAAAACTGTAAGTAACATACAATATCTAGTTGATCTTGCATTTAAATGAACAGTGCCCGTTTTAGAAAATCGCCGCGTTAGTTTTTCAGGCTGTTGTGAATAATGTTGAAATGCGGCAGTTTTCTGTTCAGTATTTCAACCTGCTGCTTGAGTTTTTGAATCTAAATGAATGGAATGCTGTTCTGCACGTACGGTCAGTACAGCGTTCCATTCATTTTGCTGACTTTGGCAGAACAGCGTTTTTGAAAGGCTGGATTTCTGGTGAGAACAACGTTCCACCATACACTATAAATATATACTGCACATACATATTACATACAGCACATACTGTGCATACAAACCTACTGTATATAAATGTTGGGAAAAATAAAGACCACTGGTCCAACTAATCCCTCTCTATCCATCTATCTATCTACCTGTACTTTTTTACAGAACACGAATCGTACCTGTAAAAAGGATTGTATCCCAGTGTACTAAGCCATATACAATACACAGTATATAAAATAAAATGTGTAGTTTATCATCACTTGTGAAAGGGCAGGACTTTTATATCTTAACTCGTGGCTCTGTCACTTGTGAGTTATGGTCCTACCCCCTCACACATAAAGATAAGTTGCATAGTTTGAGTCAGCCTATGTGTTATATTTTTTTATTTCAGTTTTACTTTACAGGGTTTAGAACTCATATGGGATATGCAGTCATCTCACATGGAATATGTAATTTATCTTCAAGAGGGTGGGGGCAGGACTATAACTCATGACTGGCAAAACCTACCTCCTTCCGAGCGATGATAAATGGCATATTCCAAATCAGGCCACTGAGTGTCTTATTTATACCACACATTTTTAAATTTAAACACTTGCAAATAAGCTCTTTTTTGACTTTCAACTGTTTTTTTATTTTAATCTAGAACATGTTATTTATGTTTGTGACATCTAACAATGAAATAACATGTTATTCTGATGTTAGGTACCCACAACAATAACATTAATTATTTTGTGAAATTTATTCTCATTGTAATATATCAACAAGGTCTGTATTAAAAACACTGCTAGCTGGTCCCAGTCTAGTCTCTGTGTCCACGATTTGAACCCAGGTTCATTCTGGTGTTCATACTGCAACCAAACCCAAAGGGCAAGTTGGAGCTAATAGGATTTTTCTTTGTGCTGCCTATATGCCCAGTTTTCCCTGGCACTCTCTGGCTCCAATATCACGCTTACTGCATCTTGGCCTATGACGTGCAAGAGCAGTTGAGTGGCTGTTTTTGCAGCAGACACACGTTTCCCCAACCATCAGAGTCCTCAACTGGTCCCCTGGCAGGATACCAAACTACATAGGTGAACCCGGGTCCCTGCTACCATCCTTAGCAATCAACTGGTCCAAGTTTATAGGAGCCATTAAAACAATGGTCTCTTGATCTAAAACTGGACTTTAGAATGCAACATCTTCTGTATAACAGCACATTCCATCAGGAGCAGAGGAGTAGTAAATGACTCTGCTGACCACATTAACCCATGCAGATTAAAACTCTCAACTCAGCTAGTAAAGCTCTCAGTCCCAGTGCTGAAATCCTGTGTCGACAGCATAAACATTCCCAGGCGCAGATGTCTAGATGCTGTTATGTAGTACCAGAAATTAACTTTTCAACCCTAGGGAATCAGACTCAACAGCTTGTATTCTTAACTGATTTCTCTCGAAGGATTAGTGCTGATTGGCTAATTATGAGATGGTGGTGGCGGGGGGACATTTCCTGACTCACTATTTCTTCTGAACTTAACCAAATTCATCACCTGTCAAGCACGAGTAGCTTGACTAGAAGCACCTGGGGAGGTAGCTGACCTGGTGGTTACTGTGCATGGATATGAACCTGGAGTGCCAGGTTTGAATTCACAACTGCCACTTACTCACTACGTGACCCTGAGCAAGTTATATAACCTCCCCGAGTTTACCCTCTCTTCAGTCTTTCTCAAATCTATCTCTGTGCTGTTTCAAATCTTCCCGTGTTCCTGAAATGGCAGCAACACTCTCTCCCCTCCCTCTTCTGGCTGTAAAGTGTCTTGGGATACAGTTTGTAAAAAACCCACTATAAAAAAAAACAATGTCCTGTCTAGGCCGATCATCCAGCAGCAGCTCCAGTGCTGACAAACTCATTGCATCACATTGGAGGTCAAGTCTGGAGAAGACAGCTGTTGCACAGCTCTACATCTCAGCCATGGAGGGCTAGCAGTGGGTTCTGACACTACAGCTAGAACAGCGTGCCTGTGTACCAGGACATATAAAGCAAACCACTGGTTATCTTAGGTTCGTTTGCTTCTTTTTCCACCCACCTCCACTGCCAGATATGCACACCTGTCCTACCAACCAGACGGTTGTGGAAACCTATGTGGGGTGGGGGGGAGGAGGTGCTGTACCAGACTGACACTAGAGACAGCAGTAATTGTGAGACTTGGATACCATCGAAGTAAGACTTGGACACAGTTTTCAAGTGAAATAAAGGTAAATTTACTGGGCTGTTCTGTCTCGTTAACAGATACAGCTTGCAAAAAATAAAACAGCAACAACAACACTTTTGTGATTAATTCTCTTAAATTGACAGTAACTTAAACTCTATGCAGTTGTACTCAAACTCCATATTCTTTATTCCCATAGGTCTGCACCTGCTACCTGGAGACTGTAGGCTATACCAGCACCCACCAGTCTTCCTAAATATACATATATTTATTTATTTAAACACTGGTAACTAGCCGGCCCGCTGGTGCAGCGGTTGGATTTCTGCTTGCGATGCCAGCGATCCGGGTTTAGGAACAAGCTTGGGTCGCTGGAGGGCCGGCCAGGGGGAGAAGGATTGTGCATTCCATGGACAGCTCTCCTTCTCTGGGGGGAGGGTAGGGGACTGGTCCGGCACCTGCTGGCTCCCAGCGGAGGCTGGGAGTAGTGCAGGATGCATGGCCCAAATGCTAAGAACAAGGAAAATGGCTGGGGAGTTCGCCGGATGACGGCCTCCGGATCCTCTGCATCCCCCAGGGAGCCATTCCTCACGGGTGCCCAGCAGCATCCTGCAGCAAACAAAGTAAGTGTTAGTGTTCCCCCCTCCACTGGTGCATTCCCCCTCGGAGGAGGGGGACTTGCCCGGTGAAGGGAAACGTCGGGATACTGTGGGAGGGTTGCTATGTGGGACCCGCGGGGGAGTCAGGACTTGAGAGAGGATGGCAGAAGCAAGAAGGACCCTAGGAGAGCCTGAAGGAGTGGAGGGCACCTGAGCAGGAGTGAGGGGATAAAACAGATTACACAAAAAAAAAAAAAAAACCACTGGTAACTGAGAAAGGCACACTGAGCCAAGGCTCGTTTCTAGGTGAGACCGAGGGGGTTGGGGGTGGGGTGGAGAAAGTACAGAAAGAATAAGATTGCAAACATCAGACTGCAGTTATGTAGGTAACTTCACAGATGCAGGAGCACTGTGGTAACCAAGTATAATAACAGCATGGATTAAGGTAATGATATGTGGACAATCCTGCAGTAATGCAATGAAGTGCACAGTGCCTCCTGGGGAATGTGCCAGTGCTAGTGGGGTACAGAAGCAGACCACAGGCACAGTCAGAACTAGACATTAAGGGTGGGTACTAAACACGGAGGGGGATTAGATGAAATGAAACAAAGGTCAGGGGGGTGAGGTGGGGTATGTGAGCTCTGGCTGTGGCATGAGCACAGCAGCAGCATTAAGAGATCTTTGTGAAACCATGTAGTTTGACTCGCCGTTTCTCCCACTAGACCACTGGGAATTTCTTTACAACTCAAGAAAATGTGGACACAGCATGGGGAACTGTCGGCTACTTCCACAAGAAGGGTGTTACCTTGATAACTACACTGACGGGAGGCAGCGGCAGTGGGGGGGGGGCGCGTCAGCTCTGGTTCTAGCGACTAGAACACTCTGTGGGACAATTAGGGCTGTCTGCTTCTACACCACCAAGTAATTTTGACATGATATGACATGGCCTGACTTAAGATATCATTTTATCTTCATGAGAAGGTACTGGTCTTTTGATAGCTTACAAGTGGCGAAGCGACTAGAATATCAGTGGGGTTGTCCTGGTATAGGTACAGCGGTATGACAACCATGGCGTGTGATCACCCATGAGTTATCATGATACAGCGGTATAATATATTCAATGAGAAAATCTAAAATATTCCAAAATAATGCAATTTTAACCAGATTTTACACGTAAAAGCAGTTAACATACTAGTAAATGACACATAATGAATTTAATGAGAGAAAAGAAGGATAATGAGTGAAGTACGTGCAAGAGAAATATATTTTTTATTGACTAAGTCAGATTCCGCCTGACCTGATAATGAGCATGGAGCTTCGAGCACTATAAGTAGATTTATATTAAAAAAAAAATAATTTCATTGCGGTCTGAAATGTAAGTGACATACCGTTATAAGTAAAGTGTTTTACTGTACTCTTAGCTTACAGTACAAAATGCTACTCATACCAAAAGTACTGTACAAAAATAGCACAGTGAGTACGAGTAGTAAGTTGTTTGATTTACATTTTTGTTATGTTAAATTGTCAATAATTTAAAGATGAGAACTGATGAATATGAAAGGAATGTCCAGTCGCCACTCCTGGTGGTGGTATGGACTAGACTTGCAGATGCAGAGTTGCACTTCACTGAAGTGTGCTACTAGCTTTACAAGCAGGCATAGCAAGAGCACTACTTGGAATCGGAACAGTTCTGATTGGAAAGTCGAGGCTCGCTGTCTGGTTATGACTAGGCTGAGTGTCCCTCCTCCATCCCCACCTCACAGCCTGGGGCTCCCTCCAATACCCAATCCCCCCAAGTTAAGTTAGTAAAAGTAATAGTAAGTAGTGCAAATACATTTGAGAGATCTGTGTTCATATTTACTTTCTCAAAGCACAACTCCTGCCTGCACTCACCACTTACTGTGTCCGAGACTCAGAGTCCAAGCCAAGCCAACAGCCAGAGCCAATCAGCTGAGCTAAGCCAACTCTGAGAGATGGTGGCATTTAAAGTAATTGGCCTATATATCCCAAATGCCATGGTGGCTGCCTGGCTGTTTTTTTCCTTTTTTAACGTAATAGGTATTTAGCTACAGTAGCCTCCAGCTGAGGCAGTGAGCCAATGCGAGTTGCTTGCTTGACTTTCTTAGGTTGAGTCAGTCATGCATATACTGTGACTCAAGTCGAGTCGTGCGACTGTGACATGAGTCCAGTCTGGCATTAAAGAAATCCGCTTATATCCTCAATGGGAGTGCAACATTTTACTCCACATAATTCCGCTCCCGACAGTTCACTCCTGTCAGTTTCGCTCCTGGTGATCATCACTCCGTGTCATTTCGCTCCCTCGTAGAATTACTACACTGATCTTTGAACACTGAGCAACGCTGAACAACACAGTCAGCTACAGTGTACAGCAACACTGTGCTGTACTAAATGTAAATTAACACACTGAGCACAGTACAAACACAAGTAGCACAGGTAAATCAATGTACACGTTACCGCAAGTGAAAGGAGTATGCCCACGGTTGGGAGTGGGCGGGGGAGGGGGAGTAGGAAGAAAGGGAGTGGTGTTGCATGCTTATGAGAACAACCGTGTAAGTGGAGAAAAAATACCAGAGGACGTCTTAACTATTGTACATTCTTTGGAAACCCCCATGGTTTGCTTTGGCACTGGTCATAGCAGGTCATCTGCCCACTATGCTGTGATAACTGGGGATACAGGAAATGCATCAAGATAGCAAGCAGGCATTGCTGCAGAGAGACTAACTGTGACCTTACAAAATGTGCCGCTGTACTACATATATAACGCTACCTTTTCTAGCACAATACCCCTTCATATGACTATTACGTCATGCTGGAGAAGAGCCCTGACTTGTGTTAGATTAATAGGAGTTGGGTAATAAAACATCTGCCATCTGTGCATGTGTAAATGGGTTAAACTCCACCCATGTATTGAGTAGCCCCTTAGGCAGATATTCAGTGAGATCCTTTCTATCAAAAAAGAACAAAACAAAGAAAATATACCAGTTAACTGAGGTAATTTAGGCTTACACTGCTGCAATGCAGGCTGTTATTGCACAGGAGTGAATTGTCTGGGAATTAAATTAGCGGGAGCTAAGTGACGCAGGAGTAAAATGTCAGGGAGTGAAAAAGCGGGAGCGAAATGACATAGACCATCCTCAGTACCATGGCAGTGGCAGGCACTCATCTCTCTGCTTTTTTCTTTTTAACCTACTAGCTATTTAAATAATTAAGAAATTTATGAATTTAAATTACTTTTTCCATTGGGTTTTGTTTTAGGTAGCCCCCCAAGTGACTCAAGTCATCTTGTTGCCACCTCGGACTCTGGACTCGTGAGTCAAGTCTTATGATATGATGAGTGACTCAGGAGGACTGGAGTCCTGCATAGCATTAAAGGAATTAGCCTATACATCCTCAGCGCCATGGTTGTTGGCTGCTGAGTCAAGTGACTGTAATTGTTAAGCTAGCAGCTAGGCTAAGGGTAATTATGCAATTAAAGTAATTTCTCTTATTGGTTTCGTGTTGGGTAGCCCCCAGCCACAGTCAGCCAAGAGCTCAGCTGAGCCAGCCAACCGAAGTTTTGTGACACAGAGGACATGAGTCAGTCAGAGAGGACTCATCAGGACTAGGACTCATTCCATCCTAGGGACCACTCTATTGGTGGCATCAGCCGAGCAGACAAAGGGAGAGACATGAAGTGGTCCACAGTGGAACTGGACTGGAGGGACTCTGGGTGCATCAAACAGACAGATGAGATGAGACAAGACGGCACCTTCACTAAATATGATAGCTCAGCTTAATAGCCAATGCCAAGTATGAAATATCACAGATCACATTAGGAGGACAAGTAGGGAGGACTCGGAGTCAGGAAGCAACAGCAGCAGATGTCAGAGAGAATTTGGATTAGCAAGCGGAGTGCACTCCGGATATGGCATGTGTTGATGGGCGTCAAATTCGTTACCCACACTGCAGATGTGCTGGGCAGCAGTAGCTTTGTGCTGCAGAATCAGATAGAGGGAGCGGTGGGGAACAACTGGGAATGAAAACTGAAGAAACACACAGACTACTAGTGCCAATTCTTATCACTGAAACTGAAAAGCACGGAGTGTAAGTCTGATACAAAACTGCAATTTGCAAATGCAAATCGCACTAGCATCATGGCAATTTTTGTTATTATTTAACAAAAAAAAATGAACCTAAATAAGTTCTCGGTGTGTATGTCATTCTCTGTTTGACTAACCTTGACAGTTTTGTGCCTCTGACAGGACTGTCTACTCTCCATAGTTCAGACTTACAATGAATGAACATGAACACGCATGACCACTTGAGACACAGCACCAACAGCACAATAGTTAACAGTAACGTGAATGGATGATCACTGCAGTCCCATCTGTCACTCACTGGCCCCACCGAAAAAGGTGGCTGACCAGTCTGCAGTCTGAGTCTGTACATACAGTGACAACCAACCACAGTTTATTCAAACTGTTACCTATAAAAATAAGAAGACTTAACATGATGCTCATTACATGACGTGACAGACGACATGTTACACAGTGTTACTGTTAACAAAATAACATAACAGATTTTAATGCTGGGCCTAGTTACTGCTGCTGATCCCTCCCTCATCCCCATTCCATGCCCATTGCTCAGGCCCAATCAACAGACGGATTTAGGACAGCTGGTCAACACCCGTATGTCTCCCCCACCCCAGCTACTTAAATAACCAACTCAGAGTCAGAGTGGTTTTGGGGAGAGGGTGCAGTAGCCCCGAATGCAGTGGTGGGGTCCTGCGCTGACACTACAGCGACCTGGCGCTGTTGTCGCCGTAGTGCAGGGTGCTGTGGCATGGTTGCGGAGGGGGATGTAACCCTCAACAAACGTGTTTTGTTGTTCAACTTTTCTGGGGGAATGTCACTCATTTTGAAACCAGTACATCATTTTCTGCTTCTGTTCCAAAAGAACAGCAGAGGAGATGACAATAATGATGTGCATTGTGCATTTACAGCGTGGCTTTTTGTGCAAGCAGTGTGCTGCACTTCGTGTGTACTGTGCAGTCAGTGTGCACTGTGTGAGTGATATAGTCACACTCACACAGCACACTGACTTTTGTGTGCTGTCACGCACGGTCTGTTCTCACCATTTATCATTAAGGAAGCAGTTATTACTTGTATATCACTGGTGGCTTAATACTCACTTGGCCTCTGTGTGCCTTGTGTGGCACTCCATGTGACACACACAGATTACATGATGACTAAAAAAAAACTTTGTCCTGTTACTGAAACTGAACATTGAAAATTAAAAAATGGAAGAAAGGACTGACTTAAATGTTATTGAAGGTCTCTCAACTGATATCATCAGTCCACTTATGGATTGGACATGTGAGGACACCTAAACCTGACTTTACTAATCTGTACAGCAATGCAGAAGACAGCAGACGTCACATCCACAAAACAATTTTTGCACAAAAAAGAAGCCTCCTCAAACCCTTGCATCAGGGAGAATTGGCATGTAAGGGACAGTCATCTCTGAAACTGCAAAAAAAATTGTTGAAAGGTCTCAATACCGCGGTATACCATGAATCACGGTTATCGCGGTATCAGAAATTGTCCACGGTATCAATACTGTGACTTCTGACACCGCGGTATACCGTGTCACTGTCATATGAGACAACCCTAATAGCAATAGACAAAGAACCTCTGTGCGCAAACACTGAGGCAAGGGTTACCCCAAAGGGCATTTAGCTGGGAAGCCAAGTTTCAAGAAAAAACGATTTTGTATTTTCTTGAAACTTGGCTTCCCAGCCAAATGCCCTCTGGGGTAACCCTTGCCTCAGTGTTTGTGCACAGAGGTTCTTTGTCTTCTAAATAGTTTTTTATTTTAATGGGTTCACCACAACATAACCCAGACAGTCTTAGGGTAGCTGGTTCATTCCACTGGGGTGTCAAACAGACGAGGCATACTGATGAGTCCTGGTAGGATGAAACACATGTCTGTCTTCTGTTAGCACCCTTTGTAAACTGTGTGAGAGGCCTTTCGGCACCATGCAATTTTGCTTAAAGTTGAACCAGCATAACATTCTGTGGTGATTTACATATGCAGCCTAATAGCAATAGAACATTACCCTTGAATGATGATAAAAATTATATTTTAAGTCGGCTCATGTCATTCGATTTTGCAACAGGTGTTTACATAGTTTTGTGACAGAAACGGTAAAAGGTTACAAAAGGAAAAAGGTACAAAATGTAAACTGTGCCCCTCTGTTCCATGGCTCAGCATTTGAGAAGATCCTCCTTACATTAAAAAGATATATGGCATCTCCCATGTGAGAATATGTTTCTGGGCACGCTCAGTGTGGCCAAAATGAGTGAGATAAATTTCTGAACATGCTCAGTTATCAGCTTCATTATCTTGTTATGTTTGGTCAAGATAACACTTTCTAACTTGTTTTATTTTTTTTTTATCACTGCACACATGCAGTTCAGAGTACTGCATGGAGATTAATTACTCTGAGAAATGCATTGGATAATAAGGGGCAGGTTTTGAATAATATGTTCCGCTTTTCCTCCTCCCCATATTGTTCCAAGTTAAATGAGCTGAAACTGTGAAAAAATTGCTTTGATGGTTGTACCAGGGCAGAGGATTTTTACATTTACTGCAGCTAAACAGTGGGATGATTTACCCTTCTGTACTGTACAAATGTTAAAATGCTCCTGTTCTGCAAGGGCTGTCTCTCTAAGGAGATACCTGTTGGATCAGCCTCTTTGCAAATGGTATGTTTAATGGTGTTTATATTGTTTTTGTTGGGTCGCCATTAGCGATGTTGCAAAGTTTTGATCTGCCAGCAAAGTTCCGGTGAAGTTACGAAATTTGCTTTCAGAAAACACTTCAAAGTGGCCACTTTGCCACTTCAGTGGGTGCACAATGTGTTTTCCTTGCACAGTGGTACTTTCTCAGGCAACAACAACTTCACTGGTGAATCTGCACGACCTTGCTTTAAAGATGCACCATTTTGTCTGCTGAAAAACTTTGCAAAGTCAGCACCTTGCAAATTCGGCGAACTTTGCAAATTAATTCTCGAAGTGAATTCTGCTAACTTCAGTGGCGAGTTTCTAGTCACCACTGAAAATGGACACTGGTTCCTGGATCAACTCTGTGAACAAATCAAAAATAAAATAAATATATCTCCTGGGGTTGATACTGCTCCGCCTTCCCCCCTATTTTATCTACTGTGTTCTTGCGTGATTTTGGCACATGCCTGTGTTGTACTATAAGACGTCGACGTGACCTCTCTTTACTTGTACAATCCCATGTCAGCTATTTACTGTGTGGTAGTTTTGGCTGTTTGTTTCATATCACTGTACTCTATCTGCATTTCCCCCTCGTACCCCCCCCCCCGGTACCTCTGGGGGAAAAAAAACTGTCTCAGTTCATCAGGCCTTCTGGGTAAAACATCTGAATACATAAAAAAAAAATTTAAGGTCAGAAGGGACAAGAGGGCCATCATGTCCATCTGCCCTGAAACACAGAAACATAGACTTTGTCGGCAGATAAGGACCGCTTGGCCCACCCAGTCTGCCCATTTCCCTACCTACTGGAAAAGCTGCAGATCCTAGTTAACCAACAGCCTACTTCTTCCTACCCCCTCTAGAATTGCCTTATGTCTGTCCCATGCATTCTTTTTGCCACCCTCTCCATGAAAAAATATTTCCTCATGTTGCCCTAGGCCATCCCCCATTATCTTTAAATTGTGCCCCCCTGTTCTTGCACATCTCTTTTTATGAAATATGCTACCCTCCTGGACTTTGTTGATTTCCTTGAGGTACTAAAGTTTCTATCATGTCCCCCCCTCCCTCCTTTCCTCGAGGGTATATATATTAAGCTCCTTTAGTCTCTCTTCATATGGCTTCTGGTGCAGATCCTGCACCATTTTAGTTGCCCTCCTCTGGACTGTCTCCATCCTGTCTATGTCCTTGCGGAGATGGGGTCTCCAGAACTGCACTCAGTACTCCAGATGGGGTCTCACCAACTGTCTGCACAGAGGGATAACAACTTCCTGTTTTCTACTGGTGATGCCTCTTCCTATACATCCCAGTATCCCCCCACCTTACTGCCTTCTCACATTGCTTTCTTACCTTTAGGTCATCTGATATGGCTACCCCAGGTCACTCCAGGAATCCTTGGAGCACATAAACCTGCTGGAACTTAGGGGAGTTCTCCTGGCTCTACAGTCTTTCGCTCCTCATGTCAGGGGGCAGTCAGTCCAGCACAGGACAGACAAAACCACTACCATGTACTACATCAACAAACAAGCAGGCAGAAGATTCTCAAAGCTCTGTACAGAGGCAATGAAGATCTGGATCTGGCCTACTCCCTAGAGGTACAGTTTTCAGCAGTTTACCTACCAGGAAAGAACAATGTCCTGTTGGACTCCATCAGCAGGATTAGCCAGGGACATCACAAATGGATCCTGAACAAACAGATCTTGGCCACAGTGTTCAGGAGGTGGGGTACACCAGACATAGAGCTGTTCGCAATCCTGGAAGAATCATCAGCTTCCCCATTTTGTTGCAGGCCTCCAGCAGTGGGCTCAATCCCATCGGATGCCCCGACCCTAGACTGGACAGGGAGATTTCTATATGGCTTCCCTTCCTTCTCTTACTGAAAGTACTCCTGAAGCTGAGAAGCCAGTCTGCAACCATGATCCTAATAGCCCCAGATGGGGACAGACAGGTTTGGTACTCCCTCCTCCTGGCCCTCTCCATCAAGCAGCCCATTCTCTTCCCACTGAGGCACAACCTGCTGACCATGTCAAAGGGCAGAATAACATTCCCAAACCTCACATTTTTGCACCTCAAGGCATGGTTCTTGAGAAGTTAGAGTACTCTGACTTTAATTTTTCTGAGGAAGTTTTGAAAGTCCTCAGAGTTTCCAGAAAACCAGCAACCAGAAAAACCTATGCTTCCAAGTGGAAAACATTCTCCCTCTGGTGCTCCTAAGCAGCTCAGTCCTTTGCAAGTGGATCTGCCTGCAGTCTTGGACTACGTAGTCCACCTTCAGTCCCTGGGCCTCAGGCCTTCAACCCTTAAGGTGCATCTGGCAGCAGTGTCAGCTTATGTTTCGGCAGGCAGAGAGAAAACGGTGGCTTCACACCCCATTTTAAAAAAGTTCTTTAAAGGGCTTATGCATCTACATCCCCTCTCAGGGACCCAGTCCCCCCATGGGAATTGAACCTCTGCATGGCCAAGCTCATGGAACCACTTTTTAAGCCTATGTTTTCTGCTGATTTAAAGTATGTCACGTGGAACACAGTCTTCCTAGAGGCTATGACTTCTGCCAGAAGGGTGTGTGAGCTACAAGCCCTCTGCACAGACCCACATTAAAACATCTTTCACACAGACAAGGTAGTCCTAAGGACAAACAGAAAACTCCTCCCTAAGGTGGTGTCCAAATGTCACCTGAACCAGTCCATTACACTTCCAGTGTTCTTTACAGCTAATCCAGCTCTGGTGAGCAGAAGCTCCACAGCCTGGATGTCAACAGGGTACTCAGTTACTATCTAAACCATACTGAGGAAGTCAGGTCCTCCCATTCACAGTTGTTTGTTACATATGGTGAAGTGAGCAAAGGTAAGCCAGTTTCCAAGAGGACAATTGCTCACTGGATAGTCTCCTGCTTCCAATTCTGCTATACCAAACCTGGCAAGCTACCACCACAAGGCCTCAGAGCACATTCCATATGTGGCACTTCTGCCTCTGTGGCAGCTGTCAATGGATGTTCCCTTGCAAGAGATTTGTAAAGCAGCTACCTGGAAAACAGTACATACCTTCTCAAGACACTGTTGTCTGGATGTACAGTCCAGAAGAGATGCCAGATTTGGCACTGCTGTCTTGCAGAACCTTTTCCCTAAATGGGTTCTGTACCCAGCCTCCTAAGGTACTGCTCTGTAGTCTGTAATATTAAGCACAGTGAGGGATTCCTGGGGTGTGAAGAAAACATTTCTTACCATAGTAATGTTATTTCTTCCAAGGGATCCCTCAGTATGCCTAACAAACCCTCCCTACCTCCCCTTCCAGAATGTGGAAAAGGTTCTCCAAGAATCACTTGTTTTTTAAGTCTTCAGTCTGCTTGAGCATTTTTGGTATACATTGCTTACAATCAGTTTTGGTGTTTTTTGTTGAATGACTTTGGTCTGCCATATGTCGTCCCAGAAGGGGCCAAGTTGTTTTATGCTTTCTATTTTTTTTCTTTGCTTATGTCTAGCTAGTTCAGTGGTCACTGCTTCCCTAAATGTCTAAATAAATCTGATGTTAGAGGGCAGAGTGGAGCATGACCACACAGCAGAGATTTGAATTTTATTCCAGCATTCTCTAATTTACATAAAATCCCACTCTCCAGAACAGTTCTGACCTGCAGACTGATTGCAACAGTAGCATAGTGAGAGATCCCTTGGAAGAAACAACATTACCATGGTGAGTAATTTTTTTCTTCTCTGCTCCCATTAAAAGAAAATTCGGGTTTTTATCTGGTTGATCCTGCCAACTGCCACTGGTATTCATGGAGCTAAGAATTCCCAGGGTCCCCTGCGTTTGAGCCTCAGATGACGCACACAACGAGCTCAGCTGTGTGGACCATCTATGTAACTTAATAAAGAAATGTTCAAAGAAAAAAAATAAGAAAGCTCAGTTTCTCACTAAAAATGATGGTACCAACCTTGCACCCTGTGGCTATATAAAATAAACGATAAACACTTGTAGTATACTTATGAAATATACTGTTGAGGGAAGCTCATTACTGCCACTTGTCCTTTGGGTTCTTGGCTACTTACCTCATAAGCTCCCCCAATGGTGTATTTGCTCGTACACCACTGTCTATGATATAATATATAAGGGATATGAGACGGACTGAGTTTTTTATCTTTATGAGAGGGTACTGGAGATAGCAACGGAACAATATACTCAAGAGAAGATAAAAATGATACCTTAAGTCAGTCCATGTCATATTTGATTTATACAACAGTGTCGTAGGCCCTGTCCACACTATGCCTCTGTAATGTTACAGAGGGCCCAAACCATTATGGTAACGGTTTGCGTTTACACCTGTAACGTTACAGAAGGTGTTTTCGATACAGTTGTCAAAACCACTTATCAGGTGGTTTCAGCAACAGTTTTGAAAACAGTTATGCCTCTGTAACGTTACCGACTGTAGTGTGGATGCGTGAGCGTGTAGCTCCAGCATTGCCCTTAGTGCAGCACGAACTGCATTGTGGGCTAGGGAGCCGACTGTAACAGTCACACTTCACCGATAATGTGGACAGGCTGAAATGTTTTCAAGCTGTTATCAGGACTGTTCACTGGCAGTGTGGACACACTGTAATGTTTTGAAACCGTTACAGAGTTTTCAGGTGTAGTGTGGACAACGCCGTAGAGGCATAGGTCAGGAAGCATAAGTAAACCTGGACAAGTTATAAAATACACAAGTAGCATTTTATTATCAATAATAATAAAAAAAAACAAAAGCAAAAATTAAAGATGTACAGGATAGCTCTTCACAATGGCAGTACAAATAAATATCCTTCCTCTGAGTCTCTCTCCCTAAAATCTCAATCTCGCTGTATCTTTCTAGACAAAACATTGCTGTCTTTATGTGAGATGTCTTTGCCTGGCAGTTTAACCTCTGCATCCTGTTCTTGTAAGTTTCATCTCCTGTTTTTCACAAAATGCAACAAGGCTTTTTTCATTCACCTTTCTGTGACCAGCCTGAAGAGTATATTAGTCTTCTTAACAGGTGCAGCTAACTAAGACATCTTTTCCCAGGGCTGAGTTCCTGCTGACAGTTTTGTTAACAAGCTTGTGAAAAGGTCAAAGGGTTTCTCAAGGTCAATCCCCTGTGTTCCAAACTGGTAACTTCCCTAACAAACCCAAGTAGCTGTCCGCAGTCATTTCAACAATATAACTGTATACATTTGCAAACCAAGGGATCTCAGTTTCACAAAATGATTCACATATAGTTTTTTAACCACAGAGATCAAGAGAAGAAAGACAGAAACAGATACAGCAAGTGAAGGAAGAGAAATAACAGAGGGAAACTGTAGGACCATCAGAGTGGTCAATTCCTAGGTGCCACAAGGAAAATTGATTGCACAATCAGACAGACAAGTGACAGAATAGGACAGGACAGAACAGATCCTTGCTTTTAACTCTCTCTGCATAACAAATAGGACAGGGTCTTATCCAGTCTTGTCACAAATGGGTGTTTCGGTGGGTTTGTAACAGAAATGGCAAAAAGCTACAAAAGGGAAAAAATAATGTAAACTACATAAATTACGGTATATTCAATCAAAAAATAAATGGCATGTCATATTTTAATTATTTATTTATTTGAATAATCGGATTTACAACCTTTGAGCCAGAGGCTCATTTGCAAAGGTACCTCGTCACAAAGAGGACATACAGTGAAGCATATTGACGGTGTTCAGTACAATGAATGACACAGAGTAACACAGTTGTTTTCATACAATGAACAAACTGAAACATTTCAAGGTGACAACAACTAGCACATGCAGGAACTGACAGAGGGGCAGGATGCCAGGTGGGAGTTGGGGGGAGTGAGGTGGAGGTTCTGCCCAGCGGGCATTGTCAGGTGCTAAGTGATAGTAGTGAAATGCCATTTAGAGACAGGAGCAGCTGCGGGTGTTAAACAGTTGGTTCCACAGAGCGGTTTTGAAGGCGGCGATTTGGGGGGCATTGCAGATGGTTGCAGGAAGAGAGTTAAACCAGGTTGGGGCTCTGTAGTAGAATGACATCTGAGCCCGGGTGGTCCTAGTTCTAGGAACCAGAATGAGTTTTACCAGAAAAGGCTTACTGAGCCATAAAACACATTTACAGTAGTGTTCTGGGGGACAATAAATGAAGTTGTTGGTCACTGAGCATGCTCAGAAATTTATCTTCACATGTGAGAATACATTTTTGAGCATGCTCAGTGTGGCCACAACACTTGAGATAAATTTCTGAGCATGCTCAGTGACCAACTTCATTTATCTCACTCATGTTGCCCAAAATATCATGTTTATCTTGGCAAATTAATTTTTCACACTTCTTGTCTTGCCAAGATAAACATGTTATTTTTCACTTTCTTCCTTTTGTACCTTTTTACCACATCTACCACCCAAACGCCTGTTGTATAAATGAAATATCACATGGGCTTACTGAAGATATAATTTTTATCTTCATTTGATGGCACTTGTCTACTGCTTCACCACTTGTGAGGTATCAACAGGCCAAAACCCTCTCATGAAGATAAAAACTATATCTATAATCAGCCCATGTCATGTCCTCCCCCCCCCCAGCAATATGACAGATTTTTTTTCAACTTTCTTTATGCTCTTGGATTCAGGTGGGGGATGTACCTCCTCTATCTGCACCTGGACCTTCCATCCTGCAAGCCCCCCCCGGTTGTAGAGTCTGGGAGCCCCGCAGCTTTAACCCTGCTGTGGGGCTCCCGAACAGAAAGTCTGAGATCCACCTGAGGCTCACGCCTGGGGAACCATTTAGGTGGAGGTTCAGGGGCATCACCATACTACAGGCCTTAAGGGTCTTTTCTTCCTGGTTTTCCCCGGAGGCACAGACGTGCAATGATGTTGGCGCAGGACATGCGCACTCCCGCACCCGTCCCGCAGTCATCTGCCGCTGCCCTCTGCTTATCAGTATGTGGTCCCAGCTGGTGTATACCCAGTCTCTGCTGGGTGTCACTCACATGCTCAGAGTCCACAACCCTCCTCCCCCGGAGGACAGCTGTCCATAGGACACTCATCCTAACCCCCAGCTAGCCCTCTGACACTCCAGGCTCGGTCCCAAAACTGGGTCATCATCGTCACAAGCAGTAATGCTACCGCTGTGCTGGAAGGCCAGCTAGTATGACTAATTTGATCATAGCTTCCTTGTTTGATGCAAACTTCAAAAAATCATGACTTTTTATCACAAGCAGACAGAAGTTATATTCACACTTTCCAAAAATCCATCAGCCAATTTTAATAACAATACACAGAGGATCAAAATAAGTTATGGTTTACAATACTGCCCTGCTATGGCTTGGAGAGGTTATGAAAACAAAAAATTAAAAACAAAAATTACAGGAAGTCTCAATTCTTGTGATTCTGTTTCCACCCTTCCCTCACCCTGTTGGAGTTGCACCCTCCTCTGGTCAGCAATAATTAAGCAATAACGATCAAGAAAGCTGATAATTTCCGAGGGATTAACAACCAGCTGGCAGTAACATCTCTTCTCCACTGGTCATTAATCCATGGAAAAGACCGGCTTCAGGATTGTTATAGTGCTTATGGCAAGAACGGCTCTTAATGTTAGTTAAGTTTACTCACTTTTTCTTTTTTAGCGGTATGGCGCAGGTCTTGCGGCACAGGTATGTCGATGCTACACTGTGTAATCTGGCAGCTGCTTCAATCATTTCTAAGATGTTAATAACTGATTCAAAGGTCAATTACGAGCCCTGCTAGGCTCATAAATATTTCATTAGATGTATCAATTAACTGAAAAAGTGCTGTAGCATTGTATGCATGCCACGGGCTCAAGTTTCCTCTTTACACTCGTGGTCCAGTACCTTTGTGAAAAAGAACCACTAGTGGACCAATCAGAATGTGGGATTCCACGCTCAGTGTTCTGTGAGTAATCTTAGATAGAGCACTGCTCATAAGGCTTACAGTTTTAAGTATAGCTTCAGTGATTCATCTCTCAAGTAATAGTTTTGTCAGTTTTTCAACAGAGTCTCCTCATTTACTCCGAGTGTGGTTTATGTCTTGTCAGATTTGGTTCTGCAGCTTACAGCTCATGCCCGTATCAGAGGTGAGGGGCAGTCCAGTTCAGTTAGCTCTGCAGATGTCTCAGAAACATGGGCAAGGTCATTAAATGCAATGCAGTACAATATGGGGACTGTCAGATGTCTGCACGCAATATGCGAACATGAGGTAAAATTGTAGAACAAAAACCCACAGTGGAACTAGAACTGGCACCTATCAGAAAGGGCAGTTCTATTCCATATCTAAGGCACCTCACTGAATTGCCTTAGTCCTTCTGGATGCCAGACTGGGGATTAATTATTGTGTCTGACTGCAGTGAAGATTATCTCAAAACACAATCAAAGTAAGGCTAGGGAGTTATACGAGTTTGCAATCAGTATGGATCCCAGGACGACAACCACACAGCATATCTAAACATGTCTGACTGTATTGTCAGAGACTCCCTGTGTTTCTCAACCCCCACAGCTTCTATGTTGCCTTTAAGACTGAATGATTCATTTCCTCTTCAGGTACCCTGCCTCTTTCTCGCCCTGTCTCTCTCTACGATTTGTAGGATACTAATTTTAGTAGTTTGGGCGATTTGCTTTTTATTGAGTTCACACACAGCAGCTGGCAACAGATGGAAGCTGACAAAAAAACTCTCCAGGGGTTCGGTTACATTTTGTGTGTGTGTGTGGAAAACATCCATGAGTCCAAATAAAAACACAGACAGTACGGAGAGAGAAAAAAAAAGACTTTAGGTACATCAAGTCTGCCCTGAACCATATCATGCCATACTCTAAATCCGCTCTACCAATCATTTCCGCTGAGTGCTCCCTGCCTAGTCCCACCTCCACCCTTGTTGACATTCCCTTTAAAGCTACACCACCCTGTTTTGAACCCAGCTGTAGTCTCTGCATTAACCACACTGCTGGGCAGACTCTTCCATGTATCTACCACCTGCTCTGTGAAAAACTGTTTCCTAATGTCCATCTTGAACACCACCCCCGACTAGCTTGAAATGCAATGGGCACATTTCAGCAATGAAAGTCGCCACTGAGATAGCCATACCTTGAAGGCAGCGCTGTACTGAGGCACTTATCTTTTTCTCACATTTAAGTCCCACTATTCCTTTTTTTTTATTCACTGTTTCTATGCCTCCTGTCTGTCTTGGTGGACTTATGGGTGGAAAAGGAGTTTTTCTCTTATTTATTAGTTTCCCCGCACCCTGTAGGGACCCAGGTGTTGGGACGTAGTCCCCAGCGTTAGCATGCATTGGCACATTCACGCGATACACAGCAAGATGCATCTCTCTCTCCCTATGCTCTGTTAGTTCTGCCGCTGGTATGTGTACAGGTGGCAGTAATGCAGGAGGATGCAGCCCCCCCCCCATAGGAGGAGAACATCCCCTGGGATGCGCAATCCTCCCCCTGACAACCCAGGCTCATTCTTGAACCCAGGTCACCAGCGTTGCAAGTGGCAGCCTTACCGCTGTGCTTGATGGCCGGCTCCATACTTACTATTCCAATGTCAAAGTACGATGGATCACCACTCTAGTGAGATTCTCTGAAAAAGAAAACTGGGGGATCTTGCCTGGATTCCAACTCCCAGTCTCTGGTTTAGACCTTTCCACTATGTCACAAGACTGCACAGCAGTGAAGTTCAGCTCTTTAGCTGTAGGAGTTAAAGCCCACTCTTGGAGGCAGCCCTATCAATAAGGAGACAGGTCCGCCTTGGAGGCAATGTTCATTGCAGAAATGTGTCTTGCACTTGAAACTGTGCCCCCTGCTGGTTGAACTTTTCTGTGCGATCCGCCTCACCATACCCCTTGTACACATGTGTATGTTTCTATCACATTCACACATACCCCGCCCTCCAGTGAGTAACTATAGAGGGTCTCCAGGCTCCCCTCCATATTGTCTAGGGATTCATGCCAATCAACCCCCCCAACTTACCCTGCTGCCCCTCGATCACTTTTCTTACCTTTTTTGTATAGTTTCTAATCTGCTTTGGTCCTTTTTTTGGTATAGTTCATAACCTGTTTGGTCCTCCTTTAGACCGAAACAGGTTAGAGCTTGGGAGTTTGTGTTATTTAAAATTCTGAAAATTGGGAAGCCACAAAGACTTGTAAATGCCTTAAACTGGACTAACCATAACTTTTCTTTAAGAAATAACAACAAAACATTGGTAATCCCCAGGGTAAGAAATAATTATGGGACAATGACTTTTGGGTATAAATCAGCAGTTACCTGGAATGCTCAAGAGAAACCATCTTCGAGATCCACACTTAATAATTTATAAATTTAAATCCAATACACACCTGTACTTGCTGTTAGTAAAAAAAGAACAACCTAAGTGCTACTGATTATGTTATTTAACTAATCTTTGTGATAGGGACCCTTATATATTCCCTAATTGTTGTATTTTATGCGTGTTGAACCCTAAATATGTCACACCTTTGTCTCTCTCACCTAAAATTGTATTTGCAACTATCTTTTTGCATTTTCCATCTACAGAAGCAAATTGTAAACAGGGTATGTACAGCCCTAATGGTGAAACATTCTTGCTGAACCAATGTCTGTATAAATAAAAATGTTTTTACTACTAGATGTGGGCACAAAACCTGCTCCCATTACTCCAGGTGTGGCCTGAACAGCAACGTGTACATTGACAGAATCCCCCCCCACCGCCGACTGAAAAAACACTCTCCCTGATGTATTCCAGTATCCTACTCGCCTTCCCATTTACTTTTTTTTACAGCACTGGGATTTAGGACTGTTACTTAATCAATAATATATGACAGGGTGTGATATATTGTGAGATATCGTCACACCTTGCGGAAATGTAGAATTTGTCGGCAGAAAAGGACTGCTTGGCCCACCCAATCAGCTCAGATAGTCCTTGCCTAGTCTGTCCCTGCCTTGGGTGCGTTGTGAGAGCAGATCCAGAAACAAATGGTTTGATACCTTTTATTGGACCAACAGAGACGTAACAAAGGAAAACAGTGCTTAAGCTTTCAGACCAGCCAAGTTGTGAGGTATGAGGCAATGCTGATTTTCCACGATATACCACACCTTGAAGTATATAACTGTGGTTATAAAATGGCAGCAAAGTGTTAGGAAATGGCTGGTTTTGGTAAACAGTTTTGAACCAGGATGATATACTGAGATATCGTCATGGGTCAAAGACTGTTTTAGCCAATCAGCTTCCAAAATTTCTCTGATCCATTTTATAATAAATAATTATCCCTGGATGGAGTAACTTAGTTCATTTGTTTTGAACCCAACATATTTGCCAGGACCCCAATAACAGTGTAAGTTATTACTCTATAACAACGACCTGGAAGTTACAGTAAATATTACTGGGGGAGGCAGTATAGTGGTTAAAAGTAACCTGCAAAATAGCGATTGAGCCCCCTCCCGTCCTCACATACCTTGCAAGACTGTTGTGGGAGTCTGGGGCTGCAATCACCATTATTTTTCATCAGCAGGTTTAATTTTAACAAAGCGCCGAAATGTTCGGCCGAACGCAAAAGTGCGGTGGGGACCCGAACGAGCAGGCGCAAGCATCCAGGTGTTGCAGTAAGTAATATTTGGGGTGTCAAGACCCCCGGGGAAGCAATAAAATCACCATAATAAACCACCACCAATGCAGCGATTGTATAGTAGTTGTAGAACAGCGTTACTAAATGGGTGTAATACCCATAATTCTTGCGCCCGCTCAGTCGGGTCCCTGCCACACTTCTGCGTTCGGCCGAAAGTTTTGGCGCTTTGTTAAAATTAAACTTTTTGATGAAAAATAATGGCGACTGCAGACCCAGACTCCCGCAACAGTACTGCAAGGTATGTGAAGATGGGAGGGGGCTCAAAAATTGTAAAACAAAAATTACTAAATCACTGGTACAATATTCCCTTTTTTTCAGAAAAATGTATCACTTTTCCCTTCATAGAGCTTTTTTCACCCTCGGCCACCTAAGAAGGGATATACCCTGACCCAGGGATATACCCTGTTCACACTTAGTGTTCCCCTATGACTTGGGTTCAGCTACTACCCAACGGCTCCCCTAGTTTCCCCTATGTGGGGAGGGGCTCCTGGGGGAGGGATGTCCTCCCACTGTGAGGCACACCATCAGGTGGATAGGATCCAGCGTCAGGGGTGCTGGAACCTAGGTGAGCCGGGATCCTTCAAGCAACACTGAAACAGTTTGTGGGAGTACCAGGTCAATATGTTGCTACCTGAACAGCGCAGCTGAAACTGTGCTGCAGAAAGCGCTAAAGCATGTACAGCGACAGGGGTTTTACAACGTTCGGGAATTACCGCTACCCCTGTCAATGTAATCTCAGATTGGGGAGTGCTGAACTAGCTGCAGGTGTGGTGCTTGGTTGGGCCACTCCCATGGTGGAGTGGCTAAGGCAGAAGCACCTGGACTGAAACAGTACTGGGTACCAGGGTTTGGCTCCCGTTTCCTGATATTGGAGCTGTTATGTTTTTTTTTTTTTATTTTTGTTTTTATTTTCCCAGGAGAGACATACTAAGCTGAAAGCTTGTTTCCAGGTGCGACCTGGGAGCACAAGGAAGTTAAGTGACTTGCTCAGGGTCACACAGTATGCAAGTGGGGGCTGTGAGATTCAAATCCAGGTCTTCAGGTTTGCAGCTCAGAACCTTAAACCACTGAGCTATACTGCCTCCTAAATTGTTTTTGTTTTAAATATATTTCCCCCCTCCTGGGTTTTACCCCATCCAGAGGTCCACACCCTCTTGGAGCTGACTGTAAGTCCGGGGGGGGGGGCAAAGCCCCCCATGTTGAGGGCTGTGGGCCCCTCAAAAACAAACAGTTTGTCTTTTGTCCCATTACTTTGTATGGTGTGCATGGAGTTAGTTATGATCAGTGTTTTTACCGACCTTTTTTATGAGGATGGCATTCTGATTACGGTGGCATTGTTTGTCGCGCTGTTTTTATTTGCAGGGTTTTGTCCCCGTGCCGTTTGTGGGATTCTCTCCCATTTTCTCCTGTCCTCCCTTTCTCCCTTGGCATGGGTGGAGCGGAGTCTACCGACAGCCGCTAGGACACAACCAGCAATGTTGGTGTATCTGTGGAGGAGCACACTCCCCTAGCCCCCCACAGGAATTTCTGTACTGACTACAGTGCACTGCCAAGCAGCAGCTGCTGTGGTCTGACGTGGCAACTCGGGTTTGTGTCTGAATTCAGGAGCATGCCTGGCTTAGCGGCGCAGCTGGGCCATTACGTGACCCAAGAATTGATCATTTTGATGTTCATGCATAGATAAATATGATGTCATCTATTCTCTTTTTTTTCCTTTTGGGGGTCTAATACTTTCTCTCCCCTTTAATTTTGGAAGTTTTTACCTTGGTTTTAGTCAGGTCTAGCCACAATTCGACCATAAACATATAAAACTCAAAGGAAGTCCCTTTTTTAAAAATCAGTTTTAAAGATGAATAGAGACTAGATTAATGGAGCGGTACAGGCCAGTTATGAAATATGACTGTTTCCCACTTTAAAGCTATATAAGACAACAGAATTCAAACAGCTCTCAACCATGAAAAACTCTGTGAAATAACAGTCACCTCTAATCCTGTTTTGTTCTTTAATACCATTCAAAACTGCTGCAGTCTTTGAACGTTCCCAGCTGAGTTCACTGTGCTACCTCTCGGTCTCAGTACTGTAGATCAAAGTCGGAGTACAGATAACAGTAAAGCCTTTCATGAATAAATAACTAGCTATATTCATAATTACAGCAAATTGTCACTAAACACCATTAACACTGAGTTCCCACTGTAAAGAGAAGTAGAACATTTATAAAGCAAATGGTTATCATTATTTACTGACACTGTTGTAAACAGCACAGTGAGGGGCACAGTCTGTGTTTCAGTTAAACAGAATTTCAAACTTTTTGTGTGCTGAATGTCCACTTTGCATGCTTCCCCCCAACATCCCTCTCAGATATAAGGCAGGAGAATGGGTTATTTACAACTTTGATTTATTTACAGATAATTTAGATAGTTATATCTCAAGACTCTGGACGCATACCAGTAAGTCCGATACCATTTTTATGGCCTTTCAAAATGGTTGTCACGCAGAAGTATTTCCTTCCCTTTTGAGTATCCTGGACATTTTCAAAAAGGACAGTGGTCAAAAAGGTGGCAGCTACAATTCAACGCAAAGAAGTGCAAGGTTACGCACTTGCGGCACAGGAACCCGGGTATGTAATACACTCTGGGGGAAGAGGTACTAGAGGTCACAAGGCAAGAGAGAGGTTTGGGAATTATTATCACTGATGACCTGAAGGTGGCGATGCATACCTCTCAACCTCCTACTTCATAAATCAGGGACAAGGCTTAAAAAAATCAGGGATAGAGACCCAGAATCAGGGACACATTTTAAAAATTGGTAATATTCACTCAAAAAGCTCATACAATAAGGGGATTAGTGTAAGATGCATTTTCGGAAGAAAAACACGTACCTGTATATAACTTTAATGTTTTACGTACTTTTTCACTTACAATCCCCACTGCTCAGTCACAAAAAACACAGATTTTACAAGGGACAGAGGAAAATTTTGAGGCCAAATCAGGGACATCCCTGAAAATCGGGGACTGTTGAGAGGTATGTGATGAAGCAGTGTGGGAAGGCAGTGGGAAAGGCAAACCAAATGGTTAGATGCATTGGGAGGGGTATCACCAGCAGAAGAAGGAAGGTAATACTACCCCTGTATACTTTGTTGGTGAGGTCGCACCTCAAATACTGTGCAGTTTTGGAGGCCCTGTCTTCAAAAGGGCTGGGGGGACAACCAAAATGGTACAGAGCCTACATTGCAAAACCTATGAAGAGAGGCTTAAGGAACTAAACTTGTACTCCCAGGAGGACAAGAGGAGACTTGGGGTGGGGGGTTATTGAGATATTCAAATATCTCTGGGGAATAAACAAGGTGTAGGAGGAGAGTATTTTCCAGGAAAAAAAGATATTCTAGGACGAGGGGTCACAACTTAATGTTGGAGGGTGGTAGGTTCAAGGGTAACATAAGGAAGTTCTTCACGGAAAGGGTGGTGGATGACTGGAACAGCCTCTCAGCAGAGGTGGTGGGGGCAAATACAGTCACAGGTTTTAATTGTGCATGGGATAAACACATGGGTATCTTGGATAAAGGAGGGGGTGGACAATGACCCCCCCCCATAGTGGCTTGGATGGATAGTACTCTTAAGGGGGATTTTATGGGCAGACTAGGTGGGCCAAGAGGTCCTTATCTTCTGACAGAATCTATGAATTAATCTATTTTATTACAAGTTTTTAGAAAATGGGTTACAACAATTCTATAACTTGATTGGCTGTCAGAAGTCACAAGGTGTAAATTTATCTGGCAATAAGCCCTCTAAAAAAGGAGCCAGCACTTACTGCATAAGGACTATTTTACTTATAAAACTTGTTCTTTAAATGTTTTAAAATACTTTTTGAATTTGTTACTATAAAAGCCCATTTTCTAAGTTCAATAAAACTTTCTAACTCACTCATCGAGAAAAATTAAAAAGCTGGGGTCCCTGTTGTGTTACATACACATCTCCTGTCTGAATACCTAATGCCCAAAAAAGACCTAGATGGGCATTATATAAAATAGGAGGCCTCACTGTCTGGTAAAAAGCTTTGCCCAATTGCTACCAATGCGCCCAATACTGATGACCCTGAATTTGTAAAGAAAGTGTTAGCAGAAATCAGCGATGATCCAGAATCAGTGACTATCTTGGATGGTGACTTTAACTGTCTACTTAACAGATAATCTATGAGATTACATAAGCAATGAGACCTAACAGGATGTGGTGTGTTGGGGATAACCTGTACTTCGAGGGATTGCAAAGGGCCCCCTCCCTCCGCCTGCAGTGTCAGACCTCACCACACCCTGGGTGATAAGATAAAGACCTCCATGGAAATAAAAAGAAGAACACTTTATCGATCGGCAAGAAATGATGCCCTTACAATCTTTTAAAAAACATATATAAAAAAGGATAACAACAAATAAATGTCACAGTACAGCACAGTACAAATATGTTAAATGTACCAACATCAATGAGTGGGTTGCTGAATAAATCTTCCTAACACAATCCTCTTGTCAAACACACGTTGGCTTTTTTGCTAAAGTTCTTTCACAATTCTAATATGCCTAACCACCAAGTGGAGACCCACTGACATTATGTGTGATTAACAGCATTTTAGCAGATTTCCTTTTTTTGGGTTGAGTCCTTTTATCAGGTACGAGTCTGCAGCATAATCCAACCAGACGGCCTATTTCAGAAGAACCAACCTGTACTCCCTACTGCATATGTTTAGAGCAGCAAAAACGTGATCTGCTGAGATAAAGTCTGCAAAGTGTACCCTTTTAGTAATAAAAAAAGAAAACCAAGAAAATTCAACTTGTAACCATAAACTGTGAAAAAACACAGAGAAAAAAACAACATTCAAGTCTGTCTTGTTCCTGTTAGCAGACATCGGCATGAGACCAGATATAAATGACCCTTCCAGGTTATTACTGTCCATGTGAGTGGATAACACTCAACATTAACTGGTGCTGCAATCAAATCTGACCTAATTTTTCTGGGGGACCCCAGCAGGGTTAATCATTGGGGGCCCTTGACTGTACCTGACCGAGTATTCTTTTGGCATTATGATGCAGAGCTGGAAGGCCCTGTCTAGTCCAACAATGTCCACTGTGTTATCTTTCAGCAGTAGATATAGGATAAAGTATGGGGTGGTGTGTGTAATGAGAATTTTACATACATCTGAGGTGTTGAATGCCACATAAACCCCGAGAGCGAAGCTTGAGGGGTTTATCTCTGCATCCAACACCGTAGGGTGTGTGTAAATTTGAGCTTACATTACCACTTCATATTTTATTTTATATAATTGCTGGGTTTTGTTTTTTGCCACAGCAATTATACAAACTAAAGAGGGACGCCTCCGCAGCCTTGGTCCGACCGGTTTCAGCAGGGTCAGCGGTCGGACACGGCTGCTGGAAGAAAGGCTTTTTTTTTTCTTTTTTGGTCACTAGGAGGGAGTTTAAAATGGTTTTAGTGCAGCTGTTTGTTGTTGTTTTTTACAGTTTTCCTTAACGCTGAGTCAAGAGTGATGGTCTGGTCTGTGGCGATGTGGAAGAGTGGCAGCTGATGCGAGCGCTAGCACATGCACGGCGGAAGGGAAACCTGGCACGTGTTTGCTGTAATAAACACTCCTTTATTACAGTAAATGATGCTAAGGGTTTCCTACGGGAAAAAATGAAACCCATTCATTATATAGGGAGTAAAATATGTATGTTAAAACAAATATGAAATCCCGAACACTAATGACCTGCACAGATTTTGTTGGTGCAGGCCCAATGAATTGGGGGTCCCAGCAACTGTTGGGATTGAGGGTGCCAAACGCTGGCCCTGGCTGTAAGGTGAATGGTGTGTAGTGTATCACCACCGTGCCCAATCACCTGAAACTAGCATCACCAAGCTAGCTTCCAGTACACAGTCAGCCCGATGCCCTCATGCAAATGAATAAGATTAAGAAGTCATATATCCCGATTCACTCTTGTTACTCTCGCCCTCACCCTACAAGCAGATTTTAAACAACTGTAGTAATATATAGGAAATGCTGTAAGCATTAATTGCAAGTTTTTTTATATAGGTTTTTCTTTATTTTTTTGCAATTTAAAGTTTATTGATAATTCTCTCCATACAGAGGACAAATCAACTTAATCAGCACAACATAAAAGCAGTACACGACAAAATATACAGGTTTTTCTACCAGGGCATCCTGTTCCCATCTCCCCTCTCCGCATCTGCCACACCAACCCAACAAGGCCCCTATATCCCCCCACAGATTGCCCCCTGTGGCGGGGCCAGGAAGGGGAGGGTCGTCCTCCCCACACCCAGAGACCCACCGCCATTTTCCATGTCTCTCCAGTTCCCCTACTGCGGCATCGCGTAAGGGTGTGCGCGTGGAGCCGTGCATGTGTTACATATCCTTGGTCCCTCCCTTCTGTGCTGCTCAAGCTGCAAGCTGCTGGCTCTACCTCTGAGCCTCCACCCCGGGGAAAAAGAAGGGCTGAGCTAACAAAGCTCCCTTCCCCAGGAGAGGAGAGCCGTCCCCGGGATGCTCAGTGTCACCCCCCCCCCCATGACCTGAGCTCATTCCCAACCCCGGGTCGCCGGCATGGTAAGAGGTAAAGTGCTAGACGCCTCAGCCTTCCAGGCCACTGGACTGACACATATTCATTCCAAGTTAAGAGCAACAGCTGCATAAACAACATATACTATACTCATATTGTCTTCACATAGAATCAGCAGCGGATAAGGTGAATAAGGAAGACCTGCACATGTCTGCTTGGACGGCAGATTTTATGAGCTCCCCGAATGATTATGATGCTGAACACAGACAGTATGCTCCCCCCATCCTTCCCCCAGTCCTGTCATTTACCAGGATCTTCACATACAAACATATGAAGAAGCCAGCAGAAGAAGGCCATTTGGTCTATCAAGTCTGCTCGTATTGCAGGGTCCACAGCTTGAGCTAATGTCCCTGCCCTGCCTACCCAGAATCCTTACCTTCCCCCTACGCCTATCCCAGCCTCTCTTAAAGCTGCCCATTGTCTTCAACGAGATCACCTCTTCCAGCAGCACATTCCAGGTGTCCACCACCCTCTCTGTGAAGAAGTGCTTCCTGACCTCCCTCCTAAACCTACCACCCTCCATCTTAAGACTGTGCCCCCTCGTGTTATGGTTGCCACTCAGCTTAAAGAGACTTTGCTTATCAACCTTATTTATCCCTTTCAAGTACTTGAAAGTCCCAACCATATCCCCCCCTCTCTCTCTCATGTCTTCCAGGGAGTGCATGTTCAGTGCCCTCCATCTCTCCTCGTATGCCTTACCCTGCTGACCAGCTATCATCTTTGTAGCCCTCCTCTGGACCTTCTCCAGCAGGTTAATGTCCTTTTTGAGGTGTGAGCACCAGTACTGAACTCTATCATACTCCAGATGCGGCCTTATCAGTGACCTGTACAAGGGCAGTATAACCTCCTCTCTTCTACTACTGATTCCCCTAGCTATGCATCCCAGCATCTTGTTTGCCTTTGCTGCTGCTTTCTTGCACTGCGTGGAGTGCTTCAGGTCACTAGTGATCATCACTTCCAGGTCCTTCTCCTCCTCTGATGCAGATACTCTGACTCCGCCAGGTAGTACTCTGTCCTGGGATACTTGGCTCCAATATGCATAACTTTGCATTTCTTGGCATTGAAGCAAAGCTGCCAGATCGTGGACCACCTCTCCAGCTTTTCCAGATCTTCCTATAGGTCCTGTATCCCTTCAGCTGTGTCCACTTTCCCACAGAGCTTGGTGTCATCAGCGAATAGGCATATTTTCCCCTTAATGCCCTCTCCAATGTCACTGATGAAGACATTGAACAACACCGGCCCCAGCACCGAGCCCTGCAGAACCCCACTGGTTACCCTTTTGGTGCCATTTCCATTTAAAAAAAAACAAAAACTTTTGTACTGACGCGCATGGTGTGGCACCACATCTTTACACATAATGGAGCCCCACTAGCATCCGCCATACTTCCAGGAAGCAGACTTTTTGCAATTAAAATAAAGTATGTTGCAGCAGGAGAAAAATGCTGCAACATACTTAAGAGGCTTAACCAGAGGGTAAGCCTTGTGAAGGTGGGAGGCTGGCATGATGACAGCTTTCCTTTAATGGAAAAATGTTTTATGTTCACCTAGTTAGGCTACTGCTAGATAGCTTAGGGCAGTTTACTTACGAACTGTGCATATATCAGAGAATAACCCAGGTGTGACCAATACATCTTGTATTGGGATCCATTGTTGTGGATCTCAAGAAGCTCAGAGATCCACCAACAATAAAGCGAATTATAGATCGAGGGGGAGTGCTCCTGACAAATCAGAGCACCCCTTTCACCTGTGTGTGAGACACTCTTATTCTGTCAAGAGTGTTTCACATGCAGATGCCTTGGAAATGGGCACATTCCACGACAGTTTTAAAAACATAATAACATCGATGGCTGGATCTATAATATATCAGTATGTCCTATGGAGTCACGCATAGCGGTATAACAGTGGTTTCACTTGCGTTCTGCTCGAGTCAGAACAGCTGAGCTTCATTTTGCTGTTCCTCTTTGGGGAAGAATACGTGTGAAACCACTCTTATACTGCAACGAGTGGCTTCGTGGTACATACTAATATATACAAAAAGTACAATAATTACACTCATCAGCTGTAAGGATCTTCATTGATTCGAAAATGCAACCTTTGCCCCAAGATCCACCAAAAATCTCTTGAGATCCACTAGTGGATGTAGATCCATGTATTAGCCACCACTGGAATAATCGATGGTCAGGTGATGTGTTTAGATCAATGAAGCTTCTAGGATTCTGAAGCACAAGGATATGTCCCACCAATAAGTCTATAGACACCAACAAACTGATGGAGAAAGTATAAAGCCATTGCTGTGTTGCCACCCAAGGTAATTGTCTGTCACCTTTAATACCAGGCAAGTGCCAAAACACTGCCATGTGACTATTCAGTGAAGTGAATAAGTACTTTACTGCCTTGGTCCAGTCATCTTGACTACCCCTGCATGCGTCACATGAATTATAATCCAAAAAGGTACCCAGAATTGGGCCATATACAGTACAAAGTGGAAGATACATTTTGTAATTCAAGTGCGCAGTACAACAGTGACTCCTACCATTTAGAATCACATACTATAAAAAATAAAGTACGGCCAAAGTAACCCTGTACAGACAAGGCAGTGTTTCGATCTCAAGTCTCTAATGACATCACAGACCTCTTAAGGTTTGATCTGAAGGTTTATGATGTCATCAGAAACACTCAATGGGACTTCGGCTCCAAATTCCTGGAAATGCTATGAGATCTTGTTCAGCAAAAGGACTCCAGCACTGACAGAACAACAGATCTTCTTTAAAGAGCAGCTGACACCTTAAGGGCAGGCTGCTTATGGCAAGGAGCTACCTGCCCCAGGCCCTAAATAAGCCCCAAATTAATTTTTTTTTAACCAAAGGATTAGTTAGGAATTAAACTTACTAGAGCTGTGATCTGCTTCCTTTGTTGCAAGCCAGCCGCTGAGTGCCTGCCACAGTCCCGCCTATAAAACCGTGTTTTAATGACGTGAAGTAGTAGCGGGCTGCAGATAGCATTATAATACCATCAATGGCAGCAGTGGCCTTTAAGGGATACTTGTACTCCATACAGACTATAGTACCTGTTAAGGGGGTATATACATGTAATACTATCCCTAGCCCCCCCCCCATCAGACATCGAGGCTGATACAACTGTTCCTTCCACCTAGACATACACTCAGGTGTAGCATACAGCAGCAACAATGAGTGGGGTATCTGAGCTGAGTAAAGGGCTGACACTAGAGAAGAAAGGAATGAAAGGGCCGGGATAGCAGTGAGTCAAATTTTAACCCTTGCTGTGCCGCAGCCTGATATATCAGTCCAGAATTCCTATACGTTCTAATTCTGTTGCCAGCCTAAGGGTTAAAAGGATATAATAAGCATACCTCCTAACCTCCTGCCTCTTAAATCATGGACAAGGCTTTGGAAATTGGGAGATGACCGATCAAAATCAGAGATCTAGTTTAAAAACCAGTACGATCAGCTCATGAAGTGGTGTACAAAATGCAACTTTAGTCTGAAAAACATTTTCCGAGCTTAGAAACTGGACTGTGAAATTCACTTCTAGCATTTTCTGCGCTTCAAATTCCTACCAAGCAGTGGCAGATTTGCCAGCTGTAGGACTGACTTATGAAAATTTCGAGACTAAATCAGAGGTATCCTTGAAAGTCAGGGACATTTGGGAGGTATGTCGGTAAGGGAGACCAAAATAAACTATTCAACAAGTACAGAACCGAAGGAACGAGGGACCCAGACTTCAGTTAAGAGAGGGAAGGGCGCAGGGATATGTCAGGAAGCATGTTTTTATATAGTGAGTAACAAGGATAATGTTAGCTCAGAGACAGTCACCTCCATCTCCCGACAAGAGTTGTAAAGAGTCAACTAGCTCACTAGCACAGACATTGTCAGATACGGTGTTCCTTGCTAGACTTGCACTGACATTGTCACATACGGTGTTCCTTGCTAGACTAGCACTGACATTGTCACATACGGTGTTCTTTGCTAGACTAGCACTGACACTGTCACATACGGTGTTCTTTGCTAGACTAGCACTGACACTGTCACATACGGTGTTCCTTGCTAGACTAGCACTGACATTGTCAGATACGGTGTTCCTTGCTAGACTAGCACTGACACGGTCACATACGGTGTTCCTTGCTAGGCTAGCACTGACACTGTCAGATACAGTGTTCCTTGCTAGACTAGCACTGACATTGTCAGATATGGTGTTCCTTGCTAGAATAGCACTGACACGGTCACATATGGTGTTCCTTGCTAGACTAGCACTGACACTGTCACATACGGTGTTCCTTGCTAGACTAACACTGACACTGTCAGATATGGTGTTCCTTGCTAGACTAGCACTGACATTGTCAGATATGGTGTTCCTTGCTAGACTAGCACTGACCTTCGAGTCACATACGGTGTTCCTTGCTGAGGCTAGCACTGACACCTGCACTACGATGTTCCTTGCTAGACTAACACTGACATTGTCAGATACGGTGTTCCTTGCTAGACTAGCACTGACACGGTCACATACGGTGTTCCTTACTAGGCTAGCAGTGACACTGTCACATACGGTGTTCCTTGCTAGACTAACACTGACACTGTCAGATATGGTGTTCCTTGCTAGACTAGCACTGCCACTGTCACATATGGTGTTCCTTGCTAGACTAGCACTGACACTGTCACATACGGTGTTCCTTGGTAGACTAGCACTGACACTGTCACATATGGTGTTCCTTGCTAGACTAACGCTGACACTGTTAGATATGGTGTTCCTTGCTAGAGTAGCACTGACACTGTCAGATACAGTGTTCCTTGCTAGACTAGCACTGACATTGTCAGATACGGTGTTCCTTGCTAGACTTGCACTGACATTGTCACATACGGTGTTCCTTGCTAGACTAGCACTGACATTGTCACATATGGTCTTCCTTGCTAGACTAGCACTGACACTGTCAGATACGGTGTTCCTTGCTAGACTAGCACTGACACTGTCACATACGGTGTTCCTTGCTAGACTAACACTGACACTGTCACATACGGTGTTCTTTGCTAGACTAGCACTGACACTGTCACATACGGTGTTCCTTGCTAGACTAGCACTGTCACATACAGTGTTCCTTGCTAGACTAACACTGACACTGTCATATACGGTGTTCCTTGCTAGACTAACTGACACTGTCACATACGGTGTTCCTTGCTAGACTAGCACTGACACTGTCACATACGGTGTTCCTTGCTAGACTAGCACTGACACTGTCACATATGGTGTTCCTTGCTAGACTAACACTGACACTGTCACATACGGTGCTCCTTGCTAGACTAGCACTGACACTGTCAGATACGGTGTTCCTTGCTAGACTAGCACTGACACTGTCAGATACGGTGTTCCCTGCTAAACTAGCACTGACACTGTCAGATACGGTGTTCCTTGCTAGACTAACACTGACACTGTCAGATACGGTGTTCCTTGCTAGACTAACACTGACACTGTCAGATACGGTGTTCCTTGCTAGACTAACACTGACACTGTCAGATACGGTGTTCCTTGCTAGACTAACACTGGCACTATCAGATACAGTGTTCCTTGCTAGACTAGCACAGACATTGTCAGATACAGTGTTCCTTGCTAGACCAGCACTGACATTGTCAGATTCGGTGTTCCTTGCTAGACTAGGAGAAGGCAGGCTACTACCACCTTTCTGAGACCACAATAGTAGCTGGACACCATGTACCATATAATTTTTCAGCCCCATGATAAGTTCTGGGGCCACACATCAGCAACAGTAGTGGTGAACCTAAAGGAGGATGGAGGTGGGGGGGGCTTGCAGTCCCTGAAATAAGTTTTTTCATCCACATGACCTCAGGTATAAAGATTGATGGGACATAAAAACAGAACATTAATGACTATAAGCCGAACGGTTTGTAAATATATTTTAAAAAGGTTTCATTTTTTTGAATGAATGTACTTTATTAAAATTTTTAAACATAAGGATTCTGAGATATAGTACAAGCCTTTGACTACGTACAATGAGCTATGACAAGGAGGGCATCTATGCTCTCTCATCCGAATACTGGATAAAGCACTTTAAGTGTGCCCACGTGGGAAAAATATACCAAAGAACGACACATTTTCTAGTTTTTATAGACATTACAGCACTCTTGTAACAATATCCAAAGGTGTGATGCACAATAAACTCATGGAACTTCAGAATTATTGTTTGCAGTAGAATTCCTGAATCTCCTCATTATTCTTTTTAACAACCCGTGAATGTTAAACCGAAGAGATATTTGTTTGCCTATGGGACGCACTAGGCAGAGATGAATGCTACAGAGGTGGGTGTACTGTCTGCCTACCTAGAAATTATAAAAAAAAAAAAACTGTTCTAATAAGCAGCATTTGTGGCTGATCCATTCCAAATACAAAAAGCAAAGTCCTTTGGTAAATCTGAAATAGTGTGTCATCAGGCCACATCCTGCCCAAGAAATACTGAAGTGTTAAGCGGGGGAGCATTACTGTTCATCTTCCCAGAAATTTCAGTGGAGCTGTGACTTATTTTAGTAACTCGGAGAACTCCCCGCAGCTCAAGAATGCATAGGGAAAATGCAAACTGCATACTCTAAGTCTGAAAACCACTGTAACCAATGTTATGGGGACTGTTTGGTGGTGCGGGTGTGTTACGGAGGCAACATTAACTTGGGGCCTGATGGACCCGTGCCCAAGTATTATACAAAGGGCCCAAGGGTTAGGACAATTTTTTAAATATTAATGTACCTGGGTTCTGTCTATATGCAGCAGCCGTCTGTCCCGAGGCTCTCCTCACTGGCTGTAGTCGGACTCTGTCTCTCTCCCAAACATGAACTGCGGACACCTGGGGCATGCCACTGCTTTGCTTCATGAGCGCAGGATTAAGTGCGCAGGTAAAGGGCACACTAATAAACTTGAGCAGTCCATGCCAGTCTTCCATCATTGACAGCAGCAACAAACTTTTGGGGCGGCTTACCAGTGCCTTTTCACCACATCTGGAAGTTGGCAGCCCCTGGGCAGGGCCCATGTGATGCGTTTGTTAGGCAAGGCTGAGGGCAGCATCCAGTTTAGATGTTCAGAGCTGCAACTGTGCCCCGGAACTGCGCGTGCAGTAAAATCTGCAAGAAGCATGCACAGTTGCATTTCTTATGATGCAACGTTCAGTCTGTGGCAGGAGTGTGAAAGGAGCAGTTAGATTTTTTTCACAGCACACAAAAGGGATTGAGAGAGACAAACTCTTGTAAAAGCTCATTGATGGTCCTAACTATATAAACAGCAAGCAAGAAAATCTGCTTTTTGTGTGGTGTGAAAGTCGGATGCTAGGTGTGACTGGAGCCTGACTCTCTAGTGGACAAGAAAACTAGTCTTGGAGCATCTGAACAGCGAGACTACAAAAAACAAGCATTTGTCAATGCCGAATGTTTGCTTGCTGGCACTGGCATTGGTAGTGTAGAAGTTACAGAGCTGCATAATAGGAATGGCAGCGAAGTATTGAACTGAAGCCAACCCCACCACCACCCTGCAGAGAGTGGCAGGCATTGGGGTGTGCCTTTGGGTCGTCAGGCATAACGACCACGCCATTTCACCACACCCTACCCTGCAGACACTGACAAGTGTCACGGTGTGCCTTGGGGTCTTTGGCCCTTATGCGCACCCCATTCCATCAGGAAATACGGTGAGATGGGTGCGGTATAGGAGAATGGGGTGAAGTTTGGACCCGAAGAGTCCGAGGCACACCTTGATGCCTCTCACTGGCTGCAGGTGTGGGTGGGTGGAATGATATGAGCATGACAGGCAAGAATACCAAGTCACACCCCTGATGCCTGTCATACTCTACAGGGTGGGGCGTTATGGTCGGAAACCCTAACGCCTCAGGCATTCATTGGTATTTTCACTCCAAATTTTCAACATGGTTTTTTTGTGGCCTCAACCTCATGAACAGTGGCAATATCAGTTTGTTAGCCGAAAACTGCTTTTGCACAGCGACTATGGCATTTGGTACCACAGGTGCAAAAACGCATTCCGAACAGGATGTGAAAAATGACAGCGGTACTGTTCATGGGGAGGTGTAAAAATGGCAATGTTGAAAATCTGCTGTGAAAAGCTTAAAAAAACTGGTGAAGTCACGAGCGTGCATACAAACTGTGCAATGCACACCTGTAATGCAACTAGTTTGGGGATTTTTTTACAGTAGATTGTTAACACAGGCATTTGGGACCTCTGATCATGAACAGTGTCAGTGTGATTTTCTTTATCTGTCCCGAACAATGATTTCCCACAGCGACCACGCATCTCTGCACCGAAAGTGTGAAAACACATTTCGGCCATGTTGTGGAAAATGACAGCTGTACTGTTCATAAGGAAGTGTAGAAAAATGCCACTGGTGAAAATCTGGACTGAAAATATTACAAATTCATGAACCTACGAGGGTGCGTGGAAACTGCACAATGCTCACTCGTAACACAGTCATTTTATGGAGTTTTGTCACCAAATTTTCAACATAGCCATTTTAAGACCTCTGCTCATGACCAGTGTCACTGTGATTTTCTTAATCTGTCCCAAACATCGTTTTAGCAAACCAACTGTACCATTGTGCGCTACATGCGCGGAAACACATTTTGGGCGAGATGTGAAAAATGGTAGCTGCAGTGCTCATAAGGAAGTGTGGTAAAATGGCACTGTTGAAAATCTGGTGTGCAAATATTACAAATTTGCAAACTTGCCAGTGTGCGTAGGAACTGCGCAATGTGCGCTCCTAAAACAGTCATTTTGGGGAATTTTTTCACCAAATTTTCAACATAGCCATTTTAACACCTCTGCTCATGACCAGTGTCACTGTGATTTTCTTAACGATCCCATACATTGATTTCACACACCGGCTCACGCCATTGTGCTTACTATGGGCAGAAACACGCTAGGGCAAGATGTGAAAATGACAACTGTACTGCTCATAAGGAGGTGTGGTAAAATGGCAATGTTGAAAATATGGAGTGAAAATATTGAAAATTTGCGAACTTTCGAGCGTGCATAGGAACTCTGCAACGCACATTCCGTAAAACAGTCAGTTTTAGGAATTTTTTCACCAAATTTTCAAAATAGCCATTTTAAGACCTCTGCTCATGAACAGTATCACTGTGATTTTCTTAATGTGTCCCGTACATTGATTTCGCACACCGACAGCACCATTGTGCACTATGTGGGCGGAAACACGTTGGGTGAGATGTGAAAAATGACAGCTGTACTGCTCATAAGGAGGTGTGGTAAAATGGTAATGTTGAAAATCTGGAGTGAAAATATTGAACTTTTGCAAACTTACGAGCATGCGTAGGAACTGTGCAACGCATGCTTGTAAAACAGTCATTTTTAGGTATTTTTTCACCAAATTTTCAACATAGCCATTTTAACACCTCTGCTCATGAACAGTGTCACTGTGATTTTCTTAATGTGTCCCGTACAGATTTTTCACTGATCTGCGCCATTGTGCGCCACATGGGCGGAAACACATTTTGGGTGAGATGTAAAGTGACAGCTGTACTGCTCATAAGAAGGCGTGGTAAAATGGCAATGTTGAAAATCTGGATGAAAATATTGAAAATTAGCGAACTCATGAGTATGCGTAGGAACTTTATGCAATGCACACTCTGATCAAAACAGTCATTTTAGGAATTTTCTGCAAATTTTCAAAATAGGCTTTTTGAGAGCCGCCTTATCAACACTGGCAGTGTGGTTTGTCAATCATTCCAGAAGGTGATTTCAACAGTGGTTGCGAAATCACCCTTCGGGCCCGAAAGTAACGCCATGACAGTGCAAGAATTCATGAGGAGAGGTCCCAAAACCCCATGTTGAAAATGTGGTGCAAAATTCCCAAAAATGCCTGAGATATGCAACAAAGTTGAAAAATCCCTATCTATTCCATTATACAGCTTACCGACATTTCCTCAGTTCGCAGTCGGCTTTGAAGAGTGCAGACGTGTTCCCGGTCCACCGAAGATCATCGCGCCGACTCCGAGGTAAGTATGGGGTGAGGGAGGTGTGGGGAGGCAGGGTGCGAGTGAGTGGGCGTGGTGGGGTAGACACTCGTGGGACATTTTTGCTTTCAGGTTTTTTTGAGAAAGATGACGCTGGACGTTTGCCACGTTAGTGGGCTCCCAGCATGGCAGAAGGACAGCTGGTGGGGCGGAGCCGACGGGGATTGGGCACCCCCATTGGCCATGGCATCTGTTGCCATGCTGGGTGGGCTCCCAGCGTAGCACCCTGTACTGGGACAGTGAAGCGATGGGGATTGGGCACCCTACCGGCGACAGCATGGGGGTGGGGAGAGACAGTGGAGTCGGCGGGGATTGGACACCCCATTGGCCATTACATCATTTGCCACGCTGGGGTGGGCTCCCAGCGTGGCACCTGATGCTTTGGGGACTTGAGCCGATGGGGATTGGGCACCCCATTGGCCGTACAGTGTGGAGGGGAGGGGAAGGCGATGAGCATGCAGTGTGCGTGCGTGGCGCGCGCCTGTGTTGTCGGGGGAGAGCTCTGCTCACTCAAGCGGAGCTCTCCCTTTCAACTGTATGCCACTGCATTTTTCAGCTGTCATAGACAGCTGGAGCAGTGATTGGCGCTCTGCGACCGCGCCTACAAATACACTGACTGAACTGGAAGAGGCTGACACACCTCTGGAAAACTCGTATGATGGCACTATGTTTCTTGCACATGCATGAAAGCAACATAAAAATGTCAAATAAGGAGATCTGCTCTGTCTGGTGTGGTCAGTACTGGGCCTGGCCACTGTTAGACAAAACAAAAGCTAGATTTAGCTGCTGAACAGTCAGAGCAAAAATAAAAGAAACTTTAAAATGACAGCAAGTAAAGAAAAAGTACAGTTACGTAAGAACTTACTGTAACAGTAGATCTTCGAGAGAGGAACTCTTGCAGTAGGTAATTAGATATAGGACTGACACCGGCCGGCGGCAGGACCCCACGGAAAAATTTTTTAGCTAGCAGTCCCTGGTGGGGACCGCCGCATCAGGGTGACCAGCGCTATACGACGCCGGTATAAAGGGGGGTCCCAGACACCGCCTTCCAGTTCTTTCCTCGCCACAGGCCCGAAGGCCCGGACGAGAGAGAGAGCAGACATTTCCTCAATGGAAAAGGAGCTGAAAAAAGCCTAGGGGGACGGAGGGCGGGAGTAGTTGAGTTTACTGAAGAGCCTCTCTCAAAGATCTACTGTTACGGTAAGTTCTTACGTACCTGTACTATCTTACTTCGAGAAGGCTCTTGCAGTAGGTAATTACATATAGGACAGAATCCCAAGCAGTCTGGAACAAATGAAAGGCACCGGGAGGAGGAACTACTCCAAAAAGTAGCCAATAATCTAGCAGGTCTCAGGAAAGGAGGCCTTGCAAGACAGCTAACCTGAAGCCTGCTCTACTGCGCGAGGCAATGTCCAAACTGTAATGTTTAGTAAAGGTATGGACTGAAGTCCAAGTGGCGGCAGCACAGATGTCTGCCGCAGACACGTTCTTGAAACGAGCCGCAGAGGCTGCTACTCCACGAGTGGAGTGACCTCTGACTTGACCCAGTAGGGTCTTGTTGTACTTGTCATAACAGAAAGTGATGCAATGTGCCAACCATTTTGATAGGCATTGCTTAGAAACAGCATTGCCTTCTTTTTTGTGGGCAAAAGAGACAAACAACTGATCAGTCTTTCTGAGATCCTTCGTCCTATCGGTGTAGTATCTCAGGATCCTGTGAACATCCATGGTATGAAGCAGGTATTCTCCTTGATTGGAGTACTGTGTAAAGAAGGCAGGTCATTCAACAGACTGATTCAAGGTAGATTCCTTGCCATCACTTCGGAGAAACTTAGGTTCTGTGAAGAGCAACTTTCTTTGTGAAAAATCAGATATGGATTTTGACATTAAGGCCTGCAGCTCGAAATTCTGCGAGTCAAGTAATGGCTAGCAAGAAGAGTGTCTTCCATAATAAAACTTCAAGTTCAGGAAGCCGAGGCTCGAAAGGAGGAAGAGAAGTTTCTCGAGGACAAAGTCAAGTCCCATGGGGAGTTGAATCTGGACAGGGGCCTGAGATGAAGGACCCTCTGAGGAAAGTTTTAGATACCCAGCTGGGCAAATGCCTTGTCAGTGAAAGGGACATGGATAGAGCAATAGCTATAGGACTTTAAGAGGAATGACCGAGACCCAGGCTGAAGATGACGCATGTACTCAAGCAGAATGGTCACTGGGCAGGAAAAGGTCGCTCCTGGACGAGCCCAGATGGAAAATTTCCATTTCATGGCGAGGGTGGACCTAGGAGGGGTTTCAGCCTCCACCAGGATCTCGGCCACTTTTAGGAGAGCGCCAAAATGAGATTGAGCTAGTCTGCAGGAGCCATGCATGAAGTTGAAGGGACTTGAGTCCCGGATGGACCAGGGTCCTTGATCTTGATCAGCAATCCTGGAGATAAAGGAAGAGGAAGAGGAGGAACCTCTGAGTATTGTTGTAGAAGAGAGAACCAGATTTGCCTGGGCCAGAAAGAGTGATCAGAATCATTCTCCTTCTTCTAAAGCCAGCTTCTGTAACACGAGGACCAGGAGGAATTGGGGAAAAGCATAGACTTAATCTGTCCTTCCAGCTTAGAGACAGAGCTGTTGCCCAAAGCTGCCTCGCCTGGAACGAGCGAGCAAAAATTGGAAACTTTGCGTTTTGGGAGGAAGTGAACAGGTCTATCTGAGGAGTCCCCCAAATCTGGAAGATGCTTTTTAGAACTTTTTCGTCCAATTCCCACTCGTGTGGTAGAGCCGACGAGCGACTTAGTCTGTCTGCCAGGACATTGTCGACTCCCGGAACATGGATTACCATGAGGTGAAGGTTGTGAAGCATTGCCCAATCCCAAACCCTCATCACTTCCCTGCACAGCGGGTAGGACCGAGTCCCTCCCTGCTTGTTCATGTACCACACCACGCACATGTTGTCCGTTTGGACAGCTAGGTGACTGGGAAGGATGAATTGCTGAAGGGTCTGGAGAGCACATAGCACTGCTCGAAGCTCGAGCACGTTGATATGGAGAACTATCTCCATCTTTGACCATAGGCCCTGGGTTCGGTGAGGACCCAGATGGGCTCCCCAACCTTTACCTGAAGTGTCCGTGGTCAGAGTCTGATCGGGGGAAGGATGAAAATAGGGGACCTCCCGGAATAGGTTCTCTCGAACCATCCACCATTGCAAGTCTCTTACCATCAGCGAGGATATCAGAACCAGATGATCTAGATCATCTACCGCTGATCCCACTGAGATCAGAGAGTCCACCTGAGAGACTCTCATGTGAGGCGCTGGCAACCGCTGGGATGGCTGCCCATGCCCTGTAGATGGAAGCACTGACCGCTGGGACCCTTCCCAGCTCTGATAGGAGGGAATCTGTGGACTGCAGGAGGCCCCTGTCCGGAGGTAGAAAGGCCTTGCACAGTGATGTGGGCGAACTGCCCCGATGAATTGGAGCCTCTGTGAAGGCTCCAGGGAGACTTGAATGGTTGATGGTAACACCAGGCCAGTGAAACCTGCTGGGTGAGGGAGAAAAATGTGCAGGAGTTCCTCCTGGACGAGGCCGCCAGGAGCCAGCCTCGTCTAGGTAGGAAAACCTGAACCCAGCACTGGAGGTGGCCGCCACACGCCAGGCATTTGCAAAGACTCGGGAGCCGAGAAAGGGCCAAATGGAAGTGCCCGAATTGGTAGTGGACCCCTGGAACGAAAACCTGAGGTACTTTTGGTGGCAGGGTTAATGGGGATGTGCAGGTTCTCATCCAGCATGTCTAGTGCACAAAGCCATTGGCCTGGTCAAGCAGGGGCAAAGGGTTTGAAGGAAAGCATCCTGAACTTCTGTATTCCACATAGAGGCGTCGCTGAGATCTGAGAATAGGTCTGAGATCTCCTGTTCTTTGGTACAAGGAAGAAGTGGAATAGTAACCCATCCCGTAGAGGGGGACGGGTTCTATAGCCTGTTTCGCAAGGAGCGCCGAGATTTCTTCCCTGACCAAAGGAAGATGGTCCCTTGAGTAAGCGGAATTCAGAGGGGGGTGACGCGGAGGTTTCTGTAGAAACTCTATGGAGTGCCCCTCTGCTATGATCTGAAGCACCCATGAAACCGAAGTTATCCTCTCCCAACCCAGAAGGTGGAGGGAGAACCTCCCTCCCTACCAGTTCCTCCGGTGCTGCCAGAGGCGGTGGGAGAGGGAAGGAGTCAGGTGGTGTGAGGCAGCGCTGCAGCTGGGGCACCCGTTGCTTTTTTGGGCGGCGGGGGCCTGACAGCTGTAGTGGCCCGCCTTCCCTGAGGTTTCGCTTGAGGCCGGCCGCGCCTGCGAAGGACGGCGCTGTGGGGATGGGGACGGGCATTGAATCAACGGATTTAAGGGTCGCCCCTTCTCTGAAATCAGTGATGATGTCCTGACATCACCACCGAAAAGCACAGAACCCCTGAAAGGTGCTTCTGGATCGCTGACTGCACCTCCGGACCAGACCTGACACGGAGCCATGCATGACGTCAAGACTGACGGCAAGCAGAACTCCGTCTCGCGGTGTCCACTGCATCATAGGTCGCCTCAAAATATGACGACTGGGCCGAATGAGCAGAACGGACCAGGTCGGCCAACTCCTGCTTGACCTGGGAGTCAGGCAAAGAGTTGATCTTAGATTCCTCGCCTCTTGCACGGACAGCCTTCTGGTAATCCCCATATGTGTTACATAGTTCAGGGCCCTAATCCCCAGTGTGGAAGAAGCGTAGATCTTCCTTCCATACTGATCCAGAAGGCGAGATTCCTTATCTGGGGGAGACAAGCTCAAGTGTTTTGGGTGCGCTGACTGGCCGTGAGCGGCGCTAATCACAACCAAGTCTGCACGGGGGTGAGAGTCTAAAAAGTCTACACCCTCTGGAGCCTGGTATACCCTGTTCAACTTCCTGGGAAGTGGGGCTAAAGCCAACGGTTGCTTCCAAATTGTGGAAACAAGGTGGATGGAGGCTCGGATCCAGGGTGGCACCCAGGGTAGAGAGTCGTAAGGTAAGTCCAGATGTTCAAGTGGTTTAACCTGCTGAGGATCTGGGCTCTAAGGAGTGCCACTGATGGACCTCCTGGATCTTCCCGAGCAACTCCGTGAAGGAAGGATCCTCCAGAGGAGACTTCGGAGGAGTCCTCGGCCGGGGCTTGGATGGAGAGTGTGGCTCGTCGTCTTTCTCGGAACATCCATCGGAAGCCTCCGAGGAGTCTGAGAGAGAAGAGGAAGAATCTGAAGCAGAGTAAGACTCCCTAACTCAACTAGGGGGAGGAACGGGTTCCTTGGGGGGAATCCCAGAATGCCTGTCCTGCCCCTCTCTGGATCCCGAGGGCAAAGCCTGGGAATCCGGAGGAGGAGAGGGAGTGTGCCGTCTGGGGCGTATGGGAGCCGGGGGTGGCACCGTCGCCGTAAGATGGCTCTCGACTTCCTTGGTGAGCTGAGCCTTGGCCTCAGCCCACCAGGAGGCAAGAGTCACCTGAAGATCCACCCGCGCCTAGGGGCGGTGGAGGAGGAGGAGGGATAGGTATACAGAGGAAACCATAGGGGAGTAGCCGTAGCCCTGCCGCGGTAGACCGGAGCCGGTACTGCGAGCATCGCACCGCGGCATCGGGGAGTCGGCACTGGCACTGTGGCGCAGGATACTCGCGGACCTGGGAAAACCGGCGTCAGATATGATGGCGGAAGCCCAGGCACTGGAGGAGCTGCCGGAGCAGACGGCCCAGTCGGGTACTCCACAGGCGGATCAATCGGGATAGGCCCGTGGGGTGGAGGGCCCGATGGAAGAGGAATATCCTCCGCCGGCGTCGGAGGGGCCAGTGTCGGAACCGGCGTCAGCGGGGCCGGAGTCGGGGCCGGCGTCAGAGGGGCCGGAGTCGGGGCCGGCGTCAGAGGAGCCAATGTCAGATCCGGCTCTTCAGGAAGAGGATCGGGCGGTAGCCCAGGGTCCCGAGCCTCGGTCCGGGACGGAGGGAAAATCCTGGGGTCAGGCAGGGGGACTGGGCTCCTGACGGCAGCGGCGGCTGCGGGGAGCCTGGTATGACAGACGTGGGAGGGCTCTCGTAGGCTCTGAGGCCCGGGCGACGCTGGAGGAGCCGACGCGGTGGCTTAAGGGTCATCCGGCGGACGCCGAGAGCCGGGCGCCTGGACTTCGGGTCCCTTGTCGGAGGGCGGGCCGAGGCATGGGGAGGCCCGGTCCGAGAGGGACACTGCCATGCACCGCCCGAAGGGTCGAAGCGCCTTAGCGTTTCTTCCGGCATGCACGCCGAGGAGCTGACGTCCGCTTACGGGAGGTGCCCGACCAGTAGGCCGCAGGGCCCGTGCGTGTACTGGGGCTGGAGTCTCCTTTTGCCCGGAGACAACCGGCAGGCTCAAACGCGAACCCGACGTGCGGGCCGACGCCTCCTCCAAAGCCTTGGAGGCTGCCTTCGGGCGATCCCCTGGAGGGTATGTTAACTTGCCCGCGACTCCGGCCGGATTCGCGGAGGAGGAGGCCTTCTCCCGGTGCCTTTCCTTGTCCCACTTCTTATGCCCTTCAGGGGAGATCGACGCCTGCTGAACTTTCTTCAACTCCTTCTCCATCGTGGACATCTTCTTTTTGAGGAGATGGGCTTCGAGGAACTGCTGGCGTCGTCTTCGGGTCGCTGCATTGAATCGAAGGCAGTGCGGACACTTGTCGACCATGTGGTTGGGGCCTAAGCAGAAAAGGCAGAGGGACTGACCGTCTTTGTGAGACAGTTGGGCGCCGCACGAGTCGCACTTATTCTTTGAAGGGGACGACATAAATCGACGTTCACCTGACGAAAGAAGAATAAAATTCTATACTGAAAACTTGTTCGGAAAAACCGATGAAGTAACAGGACTGAGTGATAAGAACTTAACCGCGAGGCGCTGCATGAGCTGACGGCGGGAAAGAACTGGAAGGCGGGCGTCTGGGACCGTCCCTTTATACCGACGCCATATGACGCCGTCACCTGACATAGGGTGGTCTCGCCAGGTCTGCTAGCTAAAAATTTTTCTCGGGTCCTGCCGCCGTCAAGGCCAGTCCTATATGCAATTATCTACTGCAAGAGCCCTCTCGAAGTAAGATCTATGACTACTGTATGACTTATGTTCTTGTTACAGTCAATTCAGAGGGCTCAGAATTAACTAGATTTTGCCTTTACAAGTTTTAATGCTTGTGGCTTCAAGTGGGCTTTACATCCATGGTCCCTCCACTACGGCAATACCTATGAACCCCATTTGGGGGTATCGGTGGCCCCCAGCCACATAATTAACTGTTTGGTGGCCACTGCCCCAGCTCTCTTATGAATATAGAAAGTGCTGGAGGAGCTGCCATGAATTGTGGCACTGTTTTTTATGTCCCCCTCTCACTAGGAGACCTGAGGAGCTGCCTCTGATCATGGCATTCTTACTTATTTCCCCATCCCAGAGGGGAATGGAGGAGCCCCCACCGATGGCAGCATCACTAATTATGTCCCCGCTTTCAAGGAGTGCTTAAGCATCTGCCACCAATCATGGCTTTGTTTGGGGGGGTGTGCTGGAGTAGCACCAACTGAGAACGACTTGCTGCTGTTTCTTCCCACATACAAGCACTGAAGCTGGGAATCATTCAGCAAATCCATTTTTTATGCCTATGGGTACATCACAGCAAGTATGACAGTTAGGTCTTCACTGAAGGAGCTGCTACTGACAGACTTTGTTTGGTGAGGGAGTTGGGGGTGCTGGAGGAGCTGCTAGTCATGTCCCCTTCTCCCGAGGGGGACCCGAGTAGCCACCGCTGACTGGGGACTCACTCACACAGAGGGCCCCCAAGAGCTATCTCCTGAAAACCGGGGGCCCACACATGGACACACATGCATTCAGGGAAACTGAGACCAATCTGCTGCGAAGTAGGGGCTTACTCACATACAAGGACACAGAGAACTAGTTCCAAAAAAGAGGTTCACTGATACACAGGTACACGGAGATACACAGGTACACGGAGATACTCAGTACACTAACATACACAGGTACACTGAGATACACAGGTACACGGACATACACAGGTACACAGAGATATACAGGTACACGGAGATATACAAGTAGCTCATGAGAAGTGAAGGCCCACTCACATACAGGGACACAGATATATTTCATGAAAAGTGGGGGCTGACTCACACACAGGGTCACCAAGATAAAGTTGGGGCTCAAACACATAGGGACATTAAAGGTGATAGGAAATCGTTTTTACACCTCTAGAAGCCCTCCAGTTGTCCTTTTATCAGTCACCCAGTATTTTGATACATTTTTGACCTTTTTTCTTAAACTAATAATCTTTGTTACCTTGGTAACTACCCTGAATCCCTCTCTCCTCAGCAGCTGAGTGGCTGCTCTCTCTCTTTTCGTACTGCCTGAACATTCTGTGACATCACAAACACTTTCCCAGGCCATTCAGATGAATAGCATGGAATGGGAGTTTCTGATGTCATAGAATGTCTTAGAAATATGAAAATCAAGGGCAGTAGCTGGCGAGGAGAGTGGAACTCTGTGCAGGTCTGAGGGCACCCCAAAGCTAGATTAATTATTTATCAAAAAATTATTACAGCATATCAGAATACACAACTGGCACGGAAAGGAAGATGGAAGCGCAGTAAAGTGTGTAAAAACCATGTCCCATCTCCTTTAAGATCGATCTCCTGAGAAGTGGGGGGCTTATTTCTCACTCACACACAGGGTTACAGAGATTAATCTTTTGAAAAATGGAACTCACTCACACACAGGAATACCGAGCTCCACCTCCTAATAGGTAGGGGCATATAGAAACACCGCAGTCTGTCCCCCTAACGATCAGGGCACACGGGGTACCACAATCGAGCTTATAAAAGGTAAGGGCTCATACACAAAGCAGCAGCAAGGCAGGGCTGGGCTGGGAGGGGGCTCAGGGTGCCAAGGCCTCCTCCAAATTTTGGAAACTGTGAAAAATGTATTAAGGACATGTATTCTGGACAGAAGTGTCAATATAAGGTTATTTTTTTTGTCTTGGGGACCTCCTTCCCCCAATTCAGTGGCGTAGTAGTGGGCAGGTAGGGCAAACGCCAGACTGCTATTTTAGTTCTGTTGGCTCCTGTCGGGAAATTTGCTGCCATTAACATTATTTCAGGATTCAGATATGGAGCTGTGGTTATCAGAGCAGAGCTTAGCTCCATTTCCAGAAATAGACTTGGGTTAAAATTTGCAGCAAGCAGCCATTCCCTGTCGGGGACGGGGAAAGAGTGGAACAAGTTTGATTGATCCTGCTGACAGCCCTGCCCCAACGAAGCGGAACCATACAAAACCGCCACTCACTTTGACAGCAGTCTGGCGCAGGGCAGCACGGCCCCCTCTGGGGTTCCATTGGTTACAGGCTCACAGGTTCAAAGCCTATTGGACACGCCAGCCCATCCGTCATGTGGTTGAGCCTTCTGTTAGTGAAGGAAGCAGAAAACAAGTTGGTCTATGACCACGCTGGTGGTTGCGTTGCATCCAGTGAGCAACGGCGGCGAGTACTGTTTCGGAAAGAGGCAGGCAGGCAATCTGTTCTGTTCAAACTTCGATGCGGCTATGGTGGTGGCGTTGGGACAGGAGTTGGGACTCAGGAGAACAGCTGACAGTTCTGCGGCAGTTGGAGGAGCAGTGGAAGAGAGAAGACTACATGCCACTGAGTTGGAGTTCCCCTCATTGACTTGACTCGCAGGCCTCCATGAGGATTTACCCCAAAATCTGCTGCACTGTCTCAGTACGTGTTGAGGCACTCTTTAACTGGAACTGCTTTGCATATTAGGCTCACCTGCTTGCTAGACTACTGGTGATTTTATGGCTGGAGTACTACGGGGGGAGGCTGGGTTAAACTTTGTATGATGCAGCCACGATTGATCACAAGAACACATACATTCTGCCTGTAATATTAGGCTGCTTGCAGCTGCTACTGACTGTTTTTTTATGGCTGGGGAGCAGGTACTGCTGGGGGAGGCTTGAGGTTGGGTTAGACTTTCTACGATGCAGCCCCGACTGATCACATCTAAAGTTTTGCTTACTGCTTTGCATGTCGGGCTGCTGCTTGCTACTGACTGGTAATTATTTTACAGCTGGGGAGGCTGGGATTTCTATGATGCAGCTGCGACTGATCACAACACCTAAATAGCCCGAAATAGCTATACAAAGTAGTAAAGTCACAAAAGTCATAGCAGCAAATGTAAGACACACTGCAACTATGACTAATGTTACTTTACTACTTTGTACAGCTATTTTGGGCTATTTTAGCTGGCTGGTGTTTCTGCATCCATGTTTATCGGACTGAGTAGGCAGCATTTTGGATGTTTTTTTTTATATAAATTAAATTAACTTGTATAAAAAAGGTATCCAAAATGCTGTGTGGCTGCCGATATAGCCTCTGTGATTCCCTGGTCCTCCTTATCTCCTTCTCCCCGAGAATCCCCTTGGAAAATAAGCTATGATAACTTGTCAGGAATTGAGAAACTCTCTGCCCAACCTACATTTCTCTCCCACTATGCCCCTGCACCAATTTTATCCTGTATGTGCCACTGGGCAGGAGGATTGTGTGCACTAAGACTGCAAGCCGCCCATGCCTCATCCACAGGCCACCTCCGTCTCTCCTCAGCCGGGTAAGATCCGTGGCCTGACTGGTATGCACTGAGCGGCCCCCATTGGCTGCCGCTCACTGCAGCCAACTGCTGATTGGTCTACAGAGCCTCTCTCAGCCACTGATTGGCCATGCTCCTGCTGCCTTCCTGGGCATAAGATTGCTGCTTAGCGAAGCGCCGAAAATTTGCGCCCGCCCCTCCTCCCCCACGTCCTCCGTTAATTAAATAAGCCCTAGCTCCTCCCACCCTTATTTCAGGGACCTCCTCTCTGTTTCCTATTGGTTCCCTACCTTATGACCTCCTCTTTCTACAGCCCACACTCTCTCTCTCTCCTCTCCAGCTGCCCTTACACTCTCATGCTATCCCCTCTGCACCCATCGTTTCCATCACGCCAGTCTCTCCCTCTTCTGGATCTCAGATTTCCCAGGGCACAATGGTGCTGTCCTTCTTTCCCTTTTCTCTACTTACCCTTGCATTTCTGGCACTTCTCTGTTATTTGCTTGGAGCCCGTAACCCCTCTCTTCCCCGTAGCCCCCTAGTCGACTCACTCTACACCCACTCAGGCACTTTAGCCATTGCTCCTTGCTCCCCGATCACACCCTTACCAGACAATTTTGGGATACACTTATATAAGCGTGACTGGGGGAGTCTGGCCCAACTGATTGCCATTCCTTCCCTGGCACACACTTCATCCCACTGGAGCCAACGACAACATCTCAGCCTAAGCTCATGTTCAAAGCGGTCAATAAACTCTCTTCCAGACAAATATATTTGTGCACCCTGAAGCTACTGCTCCTCCTGCTCCTGTTATCTGGTAATATTCACCCCAATCCTGGCCCTGCGACCACCCACGCAACCACCCAAGTAAAGCGGACAGGGTCTCTCACCCTTGCAACAATAAACATCTGCAGCCTTCTCCTTAAACTTGATGCACTGCAAGTATTTGCCAACCTCCATAGTCCGGATATACTCGCTATAGTTGAAACCTGGCTCTCCCCAAAAATCCCGGACATATCTATTGCACTCCCAGGCTATAGCGTCTTTCGACATGATAGAAAGGCAAAAAGAGGTGGGGGCTGTGCAATTTACCTAAAAGAGTCTCTGCTGGGTCACTACATTGAATCCAGGGTCTCAAATACATCTGCATGGATTCTACTTGTCAAAATCATTCAAGTGACCCATAACAAAGCTCTGACAGTTGCAGCAGTGTACATCCCCCCTAGAGAACAAGGCATAGGCATTAGCGCTGTCCTAGACCTCAGGCGAACCCTCCCCCCTACCTCTGCGACAATCCTGTTGGGTGACTTCAACATTAACTGGCTGGCAACAGATATAGGGGGAATCAAGGATGCAATCTCTGCCATCAACCTTTCTCAGCTAGTTGACTCCCCAACTCGGCACAACTATAAAACTGGTACTAGTACCCTCCTAGATTGGGTACTAACTAGCCATCCGACTCGCATCTCAAACATCTCCATCCTTCCTAATGCAATAAGTGACCACTCCTCAATCATCTGCAAATGGTCTAACAAATTCAGCATGCCTCCGCCCTTACTCATCTCCAGTAGAGTCCTCCCCAAAGGGCAGCTGAAACACCTAAAAACCCGCCTAAGACAACAAGATTGGTCTCCTATTTACAACGCTACTTATGTCACTTCGGCCCTGGAATTTTTCATTAGCATCTTTAATTCCGCCTGTGACTCCTTATGTCCCCTTCAAAAACCAAAGTCAAAGGCCTATGCAACCCCTGGCTCTCTGCTGAACTCCTTGCTCAACTAAAAGCCAGGGACTATCTCTGGATGAAGGCTCGGGCCTCAGGAAGGCAAGCTGACATCCAGAACTACAAACATGCCAGAAATGCCTACACAAAATCAATTCGACTAACGAACCAACAAGAATTAATGCAAGGAACAGTAATAACAGCACACTACTTGATATCGTGCTAGTGAATAAACCACATCTATTCACACACGCTGGAGTGCTTCTTTGCGATATAAGTGATCACTGCCCCATCGCAGGGGTAAGATCCACCAGCATAACAACAAGCCCTGCAAAATTCCTCATGAGGAGATCCAAGAAAAACATCAATCTTGAAGGATATTTGCATGATCTAGCTTACTCTTCACACTGGCAAGAGTTTTATCTTGCCCATTCTGTTGAAAAAGCTCAGCAGGTGCTAAATAACATTATAATAAATGCCCTTAACACCCATGCCCCAATCTCTAGTAGCCGAATAAAAAACAAATCCTGTCGTTGGTTTACAGCTGACCTCAAAGCTGCACTGCTGGAGAGAGACAAACTCTGGAAAATGGCAAGAAAAAACAAGAATGCAAATGACTGGATGATCTTTAGGAAAGCCAGGAATTGATGCACCAAGAAAGTTAGGGGTGCAAAGGCTGCCTTCTACTTGGCGAACTCGACTCTTCCTACTATAATCCTGCTAGGTTTTGGGCACCATCAAGGTATGTGGTGGGTAGATGCTAACACCCCTCCAACTCAATTACACAACACTTATGTCCCTATCACTGGCAAAATGGAAATTCTGGATGCCTTCAATAACCACTCTCACAACGGCTGGCCTTGCCTTTGACACCTCTCCGCTAACCTGCTAAGGGAACAATTAAGCTCCCATTACACTGGTGATCAGAGAGTTGTTCCTTCAGCTTCAAATCTATACTGTTGAAACAAGTAGAAGATCTATTATGGCAACTGGATACCAAAAAGCACAGGGCAGACTCTCTGAACCCCTACTTTCTAAAGATTGCATGCCATGTACTTGCAGTCCCCTAACACACCTCTTTAACCTATCCCTAAACTCTGGCTCTATTTCCACACTGTGGAAGACAGCCCAAGTGGTTCCCCTTCTAAAATCAGGGGACCCTATGGATCTTAATAATTACAGGCCCATTTCCATTCTACCAGTGCTATTCAAGATGCTGGAGAAATTAGTGAGTAATCAGTTAAGGGAGTATCTTGAGAATGCTAACCTCCTAAACCCAACTCAGTCTGGATTCAGGGCCAAGCATAGCACTATCACTGCACTAGCCAAGGTCACAAATGACTGGCAATCCGAATTAGATAAAAAGAATAATGTCTGTGCAGTATTCCTGGACCTGAGCAAAGCATTCGATACTGTGGACCACGAGCTACTACTTTCATCCCTGTACTCCACTGGCCTAGATCCATCCTCCCTTAAGTGGTTCAGATGTTATCTCACTGGTAGGTCACAGCAGGTAAAAGCTGAGATGACCTATCCCCATTAAAACCACTGTCAAGAGTCCCCAAGGTTCTATTCTGGGTCCTATCCTTTTTGCCATTATATAAATAACATTGATTCAACCCTTACCAATTCCTCTGTACACCTCTTTGCTGATGACACTGTTCTGTGTCAGCAACCCTTCTACAGCTGCTCATTTGAAATCCTACAAACAGAATTCTCCTTGCTACAATATCAGCTACTCGAGAAAAGCTTCTGTGAAATGCAAAGAAAACTAAAGCAATGATGTTCACAAATCAAAGCTCCACCAGCACATCCTCCAATCATTCTCCCCCAGCTATGCACTATACTTGGAGAAAATCTGGAGTATGTAGAAACTTCAAATACCTAGGTGTGGATTGACAACAGACTTGACTTCACTCATCATTTAGAAGAACTGTTAAAAGCTTCTCAAAGGCTTGGCCTTCTCTATAGATTAAACCCTTCCTAAACAGAGACTCAAAGATGAAGTTAGTCCAGGCCATTTTTCTATCAGTTGTTGACTATGCAGACTTCCTTTATAGTCACTGCCCCATCTCCTACCATCACAAGTTGGATACCTTATATCATAGAGCAATAAGGTACATTACAGATCTGCCATCTAATACTCATCATTGCTCTCTTTATGCTGCAGTTGGGTGGGTTTCCCTTCACCTTAGAAGGAACAGAAATGTAGCACTATGGATTTACAGAGCGTTGTCAAAAAAACTTCCAAACTATATCCTGGACTGCTTCACCCAGACCTCTCCTAGCTCCTATGCCCTAAGAAGCAACAACATCATCCTGCTCAAATTGCCCAAATTCAACACCAGGCTAGGGAGGGAAGCAATCACCTATTCTCTAGCTATAGCATGGAACACCCTACAAAAATCCCTAAAACTGTCCAATATCATTCCATTTGCATCCTTTAAACAGCATTGTACAGTCTTCTTCAAAGAGAAATGCAATTGCTACCACTAGAGCTAGCATTGTCATCTCACAAATCTCCTTCCGAACCATATATGGCATATTCCTTCCAGACAGACACCCCATCTTATGGCACCAGTAATACCTTCACCATCTTAGTATTACATTATGTTGAGTGTCTGCCATGCTCCAGTGGGATATGTATATACTGTACATACTGTAAATATTAGCTTAACTTTTCCTGTAACTGTTTTTATCATGTGAATTTACTGTACATCACTGTGTTTATAAACGTTATTTTCCCTGTATGTATAACTGTCTTATATAAGTGTATGATGTATCTGTTGTGTATCAACTATAGAACCTTGATCTTATCATTATTATTATTATTATATTATATTATTATAATAATGAACTTGTACACATGCAAACCTCGCATGTGTGCTAGGGAACCATGAACTGCATCTTTGTGGGATGCAATAACAAGGAAAGGTTGACCTCTAAGCTTGGGAAGGAAAAGATCTGCCTTCAATCCTTTGGTTTCAGAGTGGTGGTTGCTTCCTCCTACGGGTGGAGTGGGAGGCAGAGTGTGGCCATTTTGACTCCCGGGGGGACGCCCTTTGAGTTGGTGGATTGGACAGTACACCCGGGAGTCGGTAATGGCTCGTTGGTCTAGGGGTATGATTCTCGCTAAGGGTACAAGAGGTCCCGGGTTCAAATCCCGGACGAGACCCAAAATAATGCAGTTTAAACAATATTTTGACCTGGGGGTAGTCATATCAGATGACCTAAAGGTGGGCAAGCAATGTGAGAGGGCAGCAAGGAGGGCTGGGGGGATACTGGGATGCATAGGGAGAGGCATCACCAGTAGAAAACAGGAAGTTATTATCCCTCTGTACAGACAGCTGGTCAGACCCCATCTGGAGTACTGCGTGCAGTTCTGGAGACCCAGTCTTTGCAAAGACATAGGACAGGATGGAAGCTGTCCAGAGGAGGGCAACTAAATGGTGCAGGGTCTGCACCAGAAGACATATGAAGAGAGACTTAGGAACTTAATATGATAGCCTCGAGGAAAGGAGGAGAGGGGGACATGATAGAAACTTTCAAGTACCTCAAGGAATCAACAAAGTCCAAGAGGTAGCATCTTTCAAAAAGAGGTGTGCAAGAACAAGGGGGCACAATCTGAAGATGGGGGGAAGCGGCTCAGAGGTAATTTAAGGAAGTATTTTTTTCACAAAGAGGTTGTGGATGCATGGAACGCCTCCGAGGAGGTCGGAGTCAAAAATAGTGGTGGAATTCAAGCTGTACATGGGACAGTCATAAGGCAATTCTACGGGGTGGGGGTAGGAAGAAGTAGGCTGCTGGTTAACTAGGATCTGCAGCTTACCCAGTAGGCAGGGAAATGGGCAGACTGGGTGGGCCAAGTGGTCCTTATCTGCCGTCAAATTCTATGTTTCTATTTTCTATGTTATCAGGTCCATCTTGTAAATGAGCCTTGCTCAATGATGTTCGCCTGAATAAATAAAGATTTGATGATGATGATGATGATGATGAAAAGCCACTATTATAATGAAGCTGTCACAAATACCTGGGGAAATAGCAAATCTTTCTGGAACAATTTAAAAGAAGTTTCTGGGAAACAGCATAAAACTTCCCCCACAATGCTGAATATTGATGGGGCAACTATCCTGGACCCCTTAACTACGGCAGGAATACCTTCAACACAGCCTTCACAGACCTCAGCAGTGTTCTCCCCCCAGACTTTTCAACAATGCTGACACCACTGCACATGCCACCAGCCCATCCACCCCTTCTAAATTCCTTCCCTTCTGCTTCAAGGCAGTCAAGATGCAGGATGTACACACATACATTAGAAAAGCAATTGCCAAGACCGAATAAGTGGGGACTCACTTTACCTTAAACTGCTGTCCCTCACTCTTGAAGAAGTTCTATCCCCTCTAACTAAAATCTTCAACCTCTCCCTCAGCCTCAGTCAGCTCCCAGATGGAAAACCGCAACTGTTACCCCTATCCACAAAAGTGGAGACTGGGCCCTCTGCATGAACTACTGGCCTATCTCCATGTTGACCCCCCCTCTCAAAGGCAATTGAAAGGATTATATCAGACCAACTCACAGATTACCTGGACAAATATAATATCTTGTGCCCTCAGCAGCACGGGTTCTGAAAGGGCCGCAGCACTACCTCAGCCCTACTGGAATACACTGGTGCAATCCACAATTCCCTGGATAATGGTCTACTAACTGGCTCTGTCTACATTGACTTAACTCATTGTCTCCTAGCCGACGCCTGTAGGCATCAGTAAAATACACTGGTGTGTCCCGAGGATGCCTACAGAAGTCATCTACTGACTTCCTGTGTGCCCTGGCAACGTCTGGGGAAGTCACTGATATATTTTAATATATAATGTAACAGAATATAATATATATTTGACTGCATAGCACCATTGGAAAGGTAATTTTGTGCTGAACAACTTTGCCACTGATATTCTGTGTGTATCATGTATACTTTAGGAGTTTTATTTGTTTATGGTATGGTGTGTATGGCTTATGTTGTCTGTTTTAGTGAAAAAAAATGAAATTACATATTATTCTTTGCATACCACCACTGGAAAGGTAATTTTGTGCGGAATAACTTTGCCACTCATACTTTGTGTCTAGCACTTACGGTTCTTGAGCTATTAGGATTTGTTTGTGGCATGCTGACTATAGCTTGATTTTGCTTAGAAAGGCCCAGGATTTACTATTAACGGTATACAGGAGACAAGTGGTGCAACTTCAGAGAGCTCCTGTGGAGGCAATGAGTTAATTAAGGCCTTCAACACCATCCATCATTGCCTTCTGATTGACCAGCTGCTAAATGCCAGGCTCTCACCCATGGCGACGACATGGTTTAAAAGTTACCCCGAAAACCGATCCCAAAGAGTCAAAATTGGTGACATCTTCTCTGAAGCTAGACTGGTTCACTCTGGTGTCCCTCAGGGATCCATTCTAGGTCCTTTCCTTTTCAGTCTCTTTCTGAATAGCCTCCTTCAGTCCTGCCCTCAGCAAATAGTACTATACGCTGATGATGCCATAATCCACTCCACCCACAAGGAACTCCATCCCCTACAGTCCAAACTACAGCTTGGCTTCTCTTCAGTCGAAAACTGGTTCACCAAACACAAGCTAGTCCTCGACTATAAAAAAACAAAGTGTATGCTCTTCTGCGGCACTCACAACAAATACAGGCACCATTCCTTGACCATCTCTAACTGTAATGGTGCTTCCCTCGAACAGGTATACTCCTTTAAATATCTTAGAGACACAATCGACAGTCACCTGTCCTATGGTCTACACATCGACAACGTTGCTAAAACTGCTAATAATCGTATTGGACTTCTCTACAGGCACAGGCAATGCCTTACTCCTGAAGCATTAAGGGTTGCAGTTCAGAGCTCTGTGGCCTCACTGACTGACTATGGCCTTATCATCTATGGCTCTGCCACCACCACTGCACTCTGATGCATTGCTACAGCCCTCAAAAAAGCCTGACGTCTCATCTCTGGAGCCCACCGTCTCACCCATATGTGTGACCTCTACGCCCAAACTGCTGTTTACAACTCTCTAACCGCATAAAATACCAAACCTGCTTAATGGCCAAGAAAACTACCCTGGGCTTCTCTCCTCCTGTCGTCCAAGCTCTCCTTTCTCCTGCTCGTAACTCACGCCATACAAGGGGCACTGACTCACAACTCCTTCTGATCCCTCACTGCCATTCCTCTCAGGGGCAAAGAGCTTTCGCCTACAGGGCCCCACTCTGGTTGAATGGTCTCAGTAGTGACATCTCCTCCCTTCCCAAGCTTGGCCCCTTCAAATCCCGGCTACCTCTATCCCTCTCAGCCTCCAGCACCTGCAACTGTTTCCCATGAACAGCCATCCTGTCCCCTACCTTCCTCGGCTGCCCTGTCCCTAACCCTGTGCACTTTCTCTCCTACCTATCTCCCTCCCCCACCCCCTTGTCCACCCCTCCCACTCTCCTCTGCACTTCCTATGTGCTGCTGACAAGGCCTCTGGCTGCTACTCTTGATTGTATCCTGCCTAGTACTGTCCTAATCTGTATGTTTGCTTTGACAACATTTGTTAAGCCTCCATGTTTACTGTAACCCAATGTTTATCATAAATCCTGTACCTATTGTCCTGTGTTACATTGTATCTCTCCTGACGTGGAACCTTTGTAAAAGAGCCTCGGCTCAAAGGTACTTGTAATCCTAGATTCAAATAAACAAATAAACAAAGCCATGAATATTTTTAGTGATGCATCAAACAGAATAGGATCAGTCAGAAAATGTTTCCTCCCCAGCTGGGGTCATCTACGCTTGAGGATGCAGTAGCTTTCTTTTATGAAATTGGTACATCTGAATTTGTTCATGCTGTTTTAAAAAAGCACAGACATTCCCTAATCAGCAGCTATAATAAGGCAACTTGCACATCCACAGAAGGATTATTACATTTCCATTAGCTCACATTTAAAATAAACCTTTTAAACTCATGTGCACACCAACAGAGTGTATTAACCTGTAGCATATAATTTCTGCAATGCAGGGTACTGTGGAAGTGCTGCAGGTATATTAAGAAACAACACTTTGTTCTGCTGGGTGCAACATGCAGGGATGAAATTCCCTGAAATTTTATGTTTTACAGACATGGGTTTTACCGAAACATAACACAGATGATGTCATAACCACCACGTTGTCCTTGATCTGTTTGCTCAAAAGTGTACAACGCTTATGACCATTTATACACAAAGCTAAAACAAAAGTTTAAAAAGGCATCCTTCCCCCCAGATCATACGCTGCTATGATTGTTTGCACACCCACTGATGCCTCTGATCCATGTTCTCCTCTGATAACACTGCAGCCAGTTCGCTCCTCTCCACTGATTCTCTGGAATGCGCACTATGCCATGAGTGCAGTAGGACAGGCAGGTGAAGTTGATATCCTTTTCAGTTGATCTGTCAGCTCTGCTGTGAAGGCTGCTCAAAAGAAACCAAAGGCCCTTTCACACCAGCAGCTCTGCACCATTGTGAGCAGTGCAGTGCAATTAGAACGCTGCCCTTCTCTTTAATGTAAAAGTGACCCACACTGCTATGGACCTCAACGTTGCGTCGCTGTGCATTCCCAGCTTTCCTGGGTATACAGTGTGTACAGTCCCCTCCACTTATATTGCCCACGCTTTATACGGGCAGTCGCTTTTAACGGGCAGATTGCTGTTTCCACTTGCCAAATTCAATGCCCGCAATGAAATGAAAAAAAATGCTGGATATAGCGAGCTATGCTCGCCTTCTATTTCGGGCAGATTAGCTGCTACAGCTTTAAAAATTCAGCACGCTGAACTGTTAATTATCTGTTTTACAGCTAATCAGCCCAAAATAGAAGTCAGGAATAGGGCGCTAACTATGCGCTAATCAGTCCTCGCTTCAGTCGCATTCAGTTGTTGCAGTTAAGGGATCCATCCTAAAGAAAGGAAGAAGGGCTTTTACAAGAGAAAAACACTGCTTTTGACTTGTTCAGGAGGCCTGGCTACAAGGAAGGTGAGGACCAAACTCTGCACGGAATGGGAGTACTGTACAGCTGAATACAGTCTGAGCTGTTAAACCAGGAAGCCAGTGAAAATGAAATTATTCTGTCTCGCAGAGTTACTGGCTTCGGGGAAGGTGGGTGAGAGCAGACTGACATAGCAGCAAGGACTAGCGGTAGTACGGAGATCTGCACATCGGTGTAAAATTTATTGTTTTTGGTTACTGCGGGCACGCATTATAACGGGCAGAATCTGCTGACACGGATGTGCCCGTTATAAGCAGCTCTGACTGTATTGGGTGAGTTCCTAAACCCAATGAATAACCAACCTCACGGAAACACTATACCCTCTTCAGAGAGGGAAGGGCTGCCACTATTCTATTTTAGGCACGTCTCAATCTCTGAAACCATCAAGCAAGTAAAGAGGGTCCTCGGAAAGACCAGAATGGGGAGTGATCCGATAGATATGAAGTTAGTTGCCATAATGCTTGATGAACTAGCAGACCCAATCTCCAAGGTTTGTAATGCCACCCTAAGATCGGGTGTGTTGCTAGATGCCTGGAAATCTGCCCTGGTCACACCAGTTTTCAAATCCGGGGACAAAACACTCACCGCCAATTATAGGCCAATATCCATCCTCCCACCCCTCTCCAAAGCTCTAGAGAGAATAGTCTCTGAACAACTTACTGACTTCCTCCACAGTCACCAACTACTCTGCAGCAATCAGCATGGTTTCCGCAAAAAACACTCCACTATCACCGCACTGGTGGACCACACCACACGGCTCTACAATGCCTTTGAACAAGGGATGGCGGTGGGGTCAGTCTTCATTGACCTTACAAAAGCGTTTGACTCAGTTAATCACCAGCTATTACTAAACACACTGCTCTCCATGGGACTGGCCCCTTATACAGTCACCTGGTTTCGTAGCTATCTGACGCAAAGAACTCAATGCGTTAGAATCAGCGACTCACTCTTTGACCCACAGGTAGTGGCCCTTGGAGTACTGCAAGGGTCTATACTTGGACCACTCCTTTTCAGCCTGTTCATTAGCCGCCTCCCTGAAGCCTGCCCGGCTAGCATAGTTTTATATGCAGATGATGCCGTTATATCGGTTCCAGGTAGGGACCACTTAACCATCGAGGAAGGCCTACTCGATAGTTTCCACAAACTTGAAACCTGGTTCTGTCAACATAAACTGCTACTAAACCATAAAACAACCACAAGTATGCTGGTCTCAGTCCCTCAGAACAAAAGGAATTTCAGCCCCCTTCGAATTCTGAACCATAAGGGCGATACACTTGAACAAGTCTCCTCGTTTAAATATCTGGGTGTTTACCTTGATGATACTCTCAATTTCTCCCACCACGTTGATCAAGTTGTCAAAACCACCAACATGAAACTGGGCATCCTCTACAGAAACAAGCATTCAATGACACCTGCAGCCCTCAAATCAGCCACAGGCAGCACAGTATTATCATCTGTTGATTATGGCGCACCAATATACACTGCAGGATCAGACACTGCCCTAAACAGGATACAAAACCTTGTGAACAGGGCTTGTTGTCTGGCACTTGGGGCAGATCGATGGACTCACACCTGTGCACTCTACTCCGAGACGGCCTGGCTCCCACTGTACCTAAGAGCCCAATACCAAACATGCCTGATCGTAAACAAAGCGCAACCAGGCCTCATGCTGGAATCCATAAGCAGTCTGTTCAAGAAGGCTGTGCACACTAAACAAACAAGAACTGCAACTAAAGGAGGACTACAAGTCCCTTTCAAGCACATATCACTGGCCCAAAATCCATTATTTTTAAGGGCCCCAAATGGTTTAATGAGCTGCCTGACACGCTGACAGGAAACACAAAGCTGAGTCTGTTCAAAAGGGGGCTACAGTCCCACCTTAAGAATGTAACCACCTGTAACAGTGCAAGAAAATAATTCAACATATTCCTCCTTCCTTATCCCCCGCCTTTTCACCTCTTTCCCTCCTCACTCCCCCCCCCCCTTCGACTTACAACCCTCCTACACCACCTTTCCCCTTTACTCCTGTCCCACACCACCTCTAGCTACTTTGACAATGCCAATCTGGCTGTTTACCTTTTCCCCCACCATCCCCAAAGCTTAACACAGATCTATTATTGTCATGTCTCACTATCCCCAGTGTATCCATACCCTGCAACAACTTTATGTAATGTAATTTATTCTATTTTTAAGATGTACCTGAAACTAGCAAGTCCTGTACCTCATGTGCCATTTTAATGATGTTCATGATGCCTACCATGTTTTTCTTTTTCCACTGTTATCTTAATTTGTACTTATTGTATTGTATTTTAATTTGTACTTATTGTATTGTATTTGCATTGCTCTGTTTTGTCCCTGACTTGGAACCTTTGAAAATGAGTCTTTGACTCAAAGGTATTAATCCCAATCGAAATAAATAAATAAAATTGGGCATTGTGTGCCCATTGTGAGGTGCCGTCTAAACAAATGGCAATGCTCGGATGGATGCCGGTGATCTTCTCCAGAGACATGAGCCAGTGTTAGGGGCAGTACTTTTTATGCTGGATCTGCCCTCATGAACTATAAAAAATAATGAATACAAAAGCACCTCGGCCACAAGGGAGATATACTCCTGCTGAGTATTCTGCAGCCCTGCATTGCTCTGACAGCCTCCCACATCAGCCACCAAATTAAACTAAGATTAGTTTAATTTGGTGACTGATTTGAAAGACTGTTCCTGTAGTTTTAAGAACTGTATAAGGGGGTCTTTCAGAAGTCAACTCTCGGCAGGCCAGAAACTTTGTCAGAACACTGGAAGAGCCGCCAGAACGATGCAGGACTGCAGAATGTACACAGGCCAGCAGGGCAGATGGAGCAGATTCTATTGACGACCTTACCAGGTGGGCTCCGTTTAAAAGAGCCTCAAAAGGCTTTTGCAGGATGCATCTCCTAAGCAGTTTTGTTTCCGCAATAGTGCTGCCACAGTGCTGTATACAATGAGCTAATTTACATTTATCTTTGTTTCTCACTTTGCACCGCGTCGCTGCTGCTTGTTTGTATACAGGAGCACTTGCTGTTGTACACTGGGACTGGAAAGAGGGATGCTGCATAGTCTTCGCTGCAAGCTAAGGGCATGCTCCTCTGAGCGTTGTCGAATCTCGCCATTTGCATCCACGAGGGTTAGTAGCCCGCTGCTGTGAGTGCAAGAACAGACAGCTTCTATGCCAGTTGAGGAATGGAAGTAGTTGCCTACAGACCAGAGGGACATGAGAAGGTGTACAACACAGTACTCTTCTTGAGTCGGGGTAACGTCGCTTGGCCTGCTTCTCTGATCTGCTGTCTGACGGGACAGACCACCATTCCCCCAGATCTGCCTTTAGATTACTGTTTGAAAATGAAATCGAGCAGTTTGAGTCATGGGGATAAACAGTTTTTGTTTAGTTTATTGCTTGAAAGTGAAACTGATCTGCATCTCGAACTTCAGTTTGAGGTGGGGATCAACAGTTTTTTTGATTTATTGTTTGAAAGTGAAATCCAGCCATGGTTTGAGTAAGCATAAATATAAATCTTTTTTTTTTTTTTTCAGTCGATTGAAAATGAATTTGCTTCTGTGCACCATTCTTTGTAGGAGGCCGAATAGCACAGTGCTTTAGGGCTCTGAGCTGCAGACCTGGAGACCTGGGTTTGAATCCCACAGCCCCCCACTTGCATACTATGTAACCTGAGCAAGTCACTTAACTTTCTTGTGCTCCCAGGTCGTACCTGGAAACAAGCTTCAGCTTAGTGTGCCTTTCCTGGTTAAACAGTTTTCCCCTTTCCCATTCCCTTTTGTGAAGAACAGAGCTGTGCTGCCGAACGATCCCGATGCCCTGTGTTCTGACAAAAAAATGGAAAACAAGTGAAGATGGAATGCTGCTGCAAGTTAGTTCTGCATTTACTGTGACAAGGTCCTCACACAGTAATTGTGGCAGTAACATTGGGTAATATGCCTCTTTCAGATTTTTAAGATTTGCTATAGTAACCCCTAGAAAGCAGCCTTAAAAACTGGGCACTCCTCAACTCCTGTACTTCAAAAATCGACACCGCCATTCCAACTTCACTTACAGTCCAAAGTGCTTCATTTTATTGATAAAGTGGAGGATAAAAAAGACCCAGAAGACTCCAGAAAGTTGCCTTGTTTACTACAGTAGTTCAGACTACAGGCTCATTCAAACCGTGGCCTCTCATGTGAGACTGCCAAGAAAGGTGCCAATTATGTTGGTGGTTCTGTGATGTGGAGGCCTGCCCACTGTGAACAGGACTAAGAACACCACAACCCATTTCAGACAGGCCACTGAACAGCCTTCAGGTGATAATGGCTTTCGACTACTACCGACCCATGCTGGACTTGAACCTGTGACCTAGTGGTGAAAGGCTCCTTAACCCGCTACCAATCCATTCAGCCATCCAGTTCCCCTGTGGGCCAGCATTCTGATCTAATACACCACTAAGGAGCAATAGTGGCAGCTGAAGCAACTGTCAAGCAGGAGCCTGAAAAGTGAGACAGGTGCTGCTCTTCTTACAGGCACTGTGGTTTAGTGGTTAGAGCCTTGTGTTGGGAACTGGGAGATAGCAAGTTCAAACCCCGCTACAGCCAAATGCTCACAATGTGACCTTGGGCAAGTCACTTAACCTCTCACTGCTCCAGTCCACCCAGTTGAGGAAGTGGGTAGTAACAGGACCCTACTGAAAATGAAAGGTTATATCTCAGCTGGGCTATCCTGAGTAAATTAAACTGTAAAGTAGAAAAAAGATCTCTCTAGGGTGACTGAGTTAAGTGAGGGACCAGGTCATGATGTCACCGTGGGGGCCATGTTTGGGGAATGACAAACTGCGCACTTTGATTTGGTTAGCAGCTGGGGGAGGGGGCGTTTCATTTATTTAAAAATTATTGAATGGGAGAGGTACAATGAGCTGTGGCTAGTTTCCAGGTGCGAACTGAGAGATGGGGATTTTGTAAACAATAAACTGACAAGGTCAATGTAAAGGGAACAATTTATATCAGCTAGACCAGTTTCAGACCTAATGGTTCCCTAAACAGAAAATAGTTGTGGTGACCCCTTCACTGCTCCCTCTACCCTCTCCTTTCTGCCCTACCTCATATCCAAAAAGTGGTAACAATTCCAGGAATACAAGGGTGACAACAATAATGTTGGCTTTTACATTAACACTTTTCACATTTTAGTCTGATCTCTGCACATATTTTCTACTTTAGTGTGCCCATTCTATGCTAGAGCCTCAGGCGACCTCTTGGTACGCTTGTGCTTAACACCGGCTCTGGATATCAGAGAAGCACAGAATACAAAATTTAAAACTGACAAAAAGTTACAATGATGACAAACAAGTACTCAGAGTAACCCAATAGTAATACTCAGTAACACTGCAGATTGCTACACGAGTACTCAGAGTAACATTGACAGATCGTTACACAAGTGCTCAGAGTAACCCCAACAGATCATTACACAAGTACTCAGAATGCCCATGACAGATTTTTACACAAGTACCCAGAGCAACCCTGACAGATCGCAACACGAGTACTCAGAGTAACCCTGACAGATCATTACAGAAGTATTCTGAGTAACCCTGACAGATCGTTACATACAGCTCAGTAATGCTCAGGCTACACCTCTTTAAGTTATATCAATGTCTGTACAGTTAAGACCATTTGTGTGCCTTGACCTTGTAACTATTGCAATTTATTCTCTAATCAGTGTTTGTACTATGTACCTGATGACGTAACAATTGTAATTTATTCTCAATTGTAAGTTACTCTTTAATCACACTTTATATGTTAATTTGATACTGTTTGAATCGTATTACCATGGGATGTCATCAGAATTTGCATATGACTACTGTATGTAATTAATTCCGGGTCGCTCCAGAAAAAGGGAGTTTTCGTCTCAGTGAGCCTACCCAGTTAACAAAATCCAAATTAAATAAATAAATAAATAAGGGTAACCTGACAGACTGTTACACAAGTATTTAGAGTAACCCCATCAAAGTGTTACACAAGTACTCAGAGTAAACCTGACAGATCACTACACAAATACTCAGCTGTAACTTGACAGACACTACACAAGGACTCAAAGTAACTCCAATACATTGACACTACACAAGTACTCAGAGTAACGCTGTCAGATCAGTATAAAAGTTCTCAGAGTAACCCTGGCAAATCATTACACATGTATTCAAGAGTAACATGGACAAATAGCTACACAAGTACTCAGAGTAACCCTGAGACTGTTACAAAAGTACTCAGAATAATCCCCAACAGATTATTACACAAGTATTCAAAGTAACCTCAGCAGATCATTGTACAAGTACTCAGAGTGACCCTGACTGATCATTACACAAGTACACAAAGTAACCATGACAGATTGTTACACAAGTACTCAAAGTAACCATGACAGATTGTTACACAAGTACTCAAAGTAACCATGACAGATCGTTACATGTACAAAAGTACTCAGAATAATACTGACAGATTGTACACAGGTGCTCAGAATAACCCCGACATATTGTTACATAAGTGCGCTGAGTAACCCTGACAGATTGATGCTACATAAGTACTCAGAGTAACCATGACAGACTGTTACAAAAGTACTCGGTGACCCCAACAGACCACTACAAAGTACTCAGAATAACCGAACAGATCGTTACACAAGTACTGAGAGTAACCCTGACAGATCATTACACAAGTACTTAGAATAACTCGACAGATTGTTATACAAGTAACACTGACCAAAACTTGCACAGATCATTACACAAGTACTCAGCGTAACCCAGACAGATCATTACACATGTACTTGGAGTAACACAGACAGCTTGTTACACAAGTACTCAGAGTATACAAGTAACACTGACCAACAGTTACACAGATCGTTACACAAATACTCAAAGTAACCCCAACAGATCGTTACACATGTACTCAGAGTCACACCTACAGACAGTTACACAAGTAGTCAGATTAACCAATAGGTTGCTACACAAGTACTCAGAGTAACCGCCAACAAATCATTACACAAGTACTCAGGGTAACCTTGGCAGACCGTTACACAAGTACTCTACATACCCTGACAGATCATTACACAAGTACTCAGAGTAACCCTGCTAGATCATTACACGAGCTCTGAAGTGAAGTCATGCAAACTGTAGTAACAGGACTGCAGGTGCGGACTTAGTCAGGGACTAAGCATAAGACAGCCAAATTATTTTGGTTGAACAGAATCTCCCTGGATATGGGGAACCTGTTCTGACTACACCTGGACTGTTGGCTCATCTCTGGTTGCAGGTGCTGTGGGTGTCAAGGCCCTCCACAACCACTGACAGGAGAAATCATTCTTTGACGTTACTATGGAAATGGAGCCTCAACTTGACCCCAGAAAAGGGGTAGGAGTCTCTCTAGTAATATGGTAGTACTACAGCCCAAACACAGCTCATCCTGCTGAGCAACAAAAGTTTTAGATGTGCAGAAGAAAGCCACCCAAAGTGCTATAATACCTCCATTACTAACCTTCTGGTGGGATCGCCTAGGAGTAATACCAAAAACAACACAGGACCTCTTATAGGCCTATTCAGATAGAGGACAGTATGATGCTGGTCCCATGGTAAAACAAGCAACTTGAGCTAAGAGGAAACTGCTGAGGCTTACAGCATTTGGGAGTCTGTGCTACAGTGTGTGCTGCGTCCGGACTCTGCAGTGACACAACATGGCTAAAAATATCCCGTTATCTTTTACAGCTTGAAAGCACAGACTGACAGCTCCAGTGCACAGCCCTTCGAGGACAGCTCTGAATTCCTGGAACTGATGCGAGATTTCATTCTGCCAAAGGACACCAGCACAGACAGAACAATGCATCTTCACTGAATGTCAGCGTCTGTGTAAGCAGAGAAGATAAACTTTCAGAGAGTTTGCTTGATTTGTAAATTTGTCCTGCATATCTTGATGTCTGCCCTTGCACAGAGAATACCAAACAGTGAAAAAAAAAAAATATATATATATAAATTATGATACCCCATTCAAAACGCCCATCATTAATTGAATCCAGGAGTTCTAATTCCTCACTTCCAGTTTATGACCTTATAACTACCTAGCATGGTATACCAGCTAGTATCGTGATTATATCTGTATTGCCTACTTTCTCCAGTCCAAGCTAATGTTTGCTGTGAACATTAACCCATAAATCCGACTGCTGGCCAGCCCTTGGGGAAGAACAGTAGCATACTGAACAGCAAAAATTAGAGTTATTTTAAAATCTAATTTTTTCTGCAGAGAGGATGCAATAAGCAACATAGTAATTAAAGTTTGGAAGGGACCCTAGGCCCATGAAGAGCAACCCCCATGCTTCATAATCAGGGAACAAGTAGGCAGTTCAAACATGTATGTATGTAAAATCTTTAAATCTTTATTTATAGACAGGTGAAAGAAAACACACCATAAGGGCAAAAACAATCCCTATTCAGTCCTGTTACAGTAATTCAATGAGTTACATACAATAATGGGACATACAGTTAGCTATCGCACAATATGAAATACAGTGGGAAAACCACAAACAACAATGATATAGAGCCTAACATTCCAAAATTTACATTGTGTCAATAAGAACAGTATACACACACAGGCTGCAGGTGTTGCGTAGGCATCTTGTGTATTAATGTTTAGGGAGCTGTATAATTGAGACATGACCCACAGGGTGATATCTACAGATAGTGAAGGTCTGATCACAAAAACTGTATATATTCATGTACTGTATAAAATCAGTTTTTTTAATGTTAAAACTAAACATCTAATATATGGGACTCAACTTATAGGTGAGGGTACACTATCAGCAGGGCTTCAGGTCTGAAGTGGATTTCCAGTATCCTGGAAAAAGCTTCAATGCATCACATTCAGACAAGTTTAGGTTATATTTCACTGATTTTCTGTATTAAGCTGACCTCCTTCTTCATTACGAAGGACATTTACATGAAAACAAGATCTTTGTCCCCCAGACTCTGTATAATTTCCATGGCAACAGAGTGTGATGTCATAGATAATCATCACTTCAGTGGAGACAGAAACAGCAGGATGAGATGATGTCTGGGGGACAAAGATCCTCTTTTTATGTAGTGATATGTATGTATAGATCCAGGCCTGATGTTTCCTTACCTCAGTCTATGGTCCTCCACGACTTGACTCCCCCACCCCCAATGGTGAAGCTGAAAGGGAGGCATCCCTACCTAATGGGACACAATCTGACATGGAAGTGGGCAGGAAACATGGTGCCCAGGCGCACTGACACCACCATCATCCTGGTTGCCGACATTCTTCCTCTGGACTCTTACCCGCCCACTAGGCTGTGCGCGGACACGCAAGCCATGATTGGCTTGTGAACATGCAATGAGTCCCCCTGCATAAAACCAAGGTTCTTGGCCCAACGCAGGGAGTTGCTAAAGCAGTGGAACATGGCAAGCTCCTTCCCTGAGCTGGGCTGCCGCTGGCAGCCCTATCTCAGCCTTGACTGCACCAGCACAAGCAGCCAGAGTCCACGGGTCACCCAGATGGTAAAGTGACCTGCTACTGCTGGTTCAGAGGTCAGTAACTCTAAAAAAATATTTTTAACATGAACTGCTGTTTTAAACCTACAAGAGAACACTCCCGATCAACTGGGAGCGTTCCTTTCCCCTTTGTGTCAGATGCTCTTATTCTGGAAATAGTCACATTTGGAGGGAAAGGCTGTAAGTAGTCTCTCTCATACATTCTTAGGGTATTATAAAACACTGTAAAAATGTAGGTAAGACCACTCCGCAACCATAGGAATGGTCTCCACAGCTATATTTCAGTGCATAACTTGTCCCTGAGCCACCTACTTATCTACCGCCCTAAATCTCACCCACCTATTCCTAGTATACCCAGGGCATCTCATTCCTTCGCTCCTAGTATTACTGTATCCCAGTTCCAGACCCCCCACTGGCTGCTTACTTCTCCCGACACATGTCTCCCCCTTGATACGCCTGGGTCTTTTTATACTGACTATGTATGTCTCTTTGCTTGTAGCATCCACTTCAACAATCTCTTCGCTGGACTATAATGCCTTTACCTTACAGGAATACTAAACCATGTATGTTGTTGTATCTGGTATAAATTTTTACTGACTTGCTACCCTATTGTTATGTATACCCTTACCAACTGTCTTTTACCTGAACCCAAATGTATTTTTACTTATCCTGTCTATTGCTGGCCTACCTGTACTGTTGTACTCTTGCATCTACTGTCTATTTGTCTGTATATAAATGCATTGTTACTTGACTTGTGTAATGCAGGTCCACCTTGTAAATGAGCTTGCTCAATAGTGTTCGCCTGGATAAATAAAGAATTTGATTGACTGATATTAATGTACAACATATAGGCATTTATTTAAAGTTGGCCAGGTTGCCTGTAAGGCCCCTCTGCAGCCCTGTTTCAGATGTTAAACGACTTTCAGCTTGACAATTTTGTTTTTATAGCTGCACTGCATCATGACGCAATGCTGACCTATTGCTATTAGAAGAAGGGGTCTGTGGGTGGAATTACCAATGCAGCACAGCTGTGTTGTTACAAGGGAGTGGAATCGAAACACAACTTCCTTAAAATCTGTCCCCGTCCTCCCATTCACTACAATGTGTTTCTTTCCTCTCCCCCTCCCCCGCTGCACTATTTTCACTCTCTCTCTCCCCTTCCCTCACTGCAGTATTTTCTTTGTCCTGAGTGAAGAATGAAAAAGATCAGCCCCAACGGGCACAACCAGCTCTCCGCCATGGCCATCCGCTGTCTTTCAGTGCTCCCGAAACAGAAAGGCAAGGAACAATCAGACTTTGAGATGCCATCAGGAAAATCACTTTGTATTACGAGCCTGGTCCCTTTGTGGTTACGGAAGATTCAAAATGAAAAGAACCTTCAACTCTGCCTATAATGTTTTTTTGCTGTGTCCCAGAATCAGAGCCCCCAACATCAACATACTGTTCTCCCATATTAGCAATTTGCACTGCAGTCCTAAATTAGTAAATATTATAGGCAGATTGAAGGTATTAACAGGAAACTGTTACCAAGAGGTTGCAAGGTCTCAGTTCTATTAGCTATATTATGCAACGCTTTATCAGTTCTTTTTTTTTTTTAATCAATAATAGCAGACTGAATGTTTTTTAAAGAAAGTGTACCTGCCGTACTTGTTTCTGCTGGCATCTCCGATCCAGCAGCTATTTCTAGAAGCTTAAGTGGCTCCATCGATTGCTTCACCTCTACTACACACTTTTTCCCCTCAATCAGTTTTAATTCAGCAGCTGTCTGTAGGAGCTTTCTTGGCTCCGCTGATTGTTTCATCGGTTGTGGTTCTTTCAAATCAAGTTGCTTGGTGACAGCCTCTTGTACTTTATCTCGGCGCTCTGAAGACAAAGAACGTTCCCATTTTTTGAAGGATATTGCTGGCTATGCCTTTCCAACAGCTAAACGTGGTGAGGCTGTGGCTTTTATATTAAAAGCTAGCACTGCTATTGCTGTTTTGTCTTCAGCTGCTGTACTGACCGTGTACAACTGCTGTTTTGCCAATTGAAATGCAGCTTCCTTTCATTTTGAATCCTCCATAAACACCATCAGGCCCAGGCCCATGATGGGAAGTGATTTTCCTGGAGGCAACTCAATGTCTGAGCGTTCCTCGCCTTTTTGTATTGGGGAAACTGGACTCAATAACGGTGGTAAAGGCTGTGCGCTTGTTTGTTGTGGTCCCTGCATAGGAACGTAAAAGGGAGCAATCGATGGGGAAGTAAAGGTTGTAGATTTTTGTTGCTTTCTTAGAAGTCTTGATTTTAGAGCTAGACTTAGAGGCATAAGGAGTGGATCTTTTAGCAGTTTTTGATCTGGTGGAAATGTTATACATAAATCAACAATTTCATTGTTGGTGCAAGTGAGGGATCACACTTTGTGCCTGGCTATTCCTGAGCAGTGTGTGTGTGTGTGTGTGTGTGTGTGTGTGTGCACTCGCACATGTGACTATTCATTGTGGTAACAAATTCATGTTTTATCACATGCCACTCTATAACATTCCAATTGACACTCTGTGATAGCACTGCTGTATGCTCTTAAGGGAAGATGCTTACAATGTTTGTTTTTTGTGTATACTTCATATCCCTAAACAAAAACAAACTCTGGTCAGAGCCAAAACAGCTGCTAATACATGCATCTGACACCAGTTTAATTTGAAATTATTATTTTTTATCACTACATTACGTCTATGTCCCTTGTCATGTTAATGCATTAGCAGCTGTTTTGGCTCTGACCAGGGTTTGTTTACCTCTTGTCAGAGCTTCCTTTTCATCACGTTCTTACATTTAATCAGCAGAAGATAAGGCAATCATCCCTTAGGTTTTTACTATTTGCATTTTCCCCCAAATGTATAAGTACAGGTGTGTGTGAGTGTTTAGTGTGCTTGTTTGTGGGTGGAGAGGGATTACAGAACTCATGGTCATCAGTGCATTTTGTATAAAATGTGCCAGAACCTTTCAAAATGACCTGTAATCTTGTGAACTGTTAATAAAACTCCTACGAAAATGGCGTCTCTTGTTCTTTGCAGTATTCTCTGCTTAAAGATAAAATGTGATATCAATCAGTACAGTATGTGGGGGAAGGGAGAAAGAGAGGGACTGAGACAGAACAAATTGATCAATTTGTGCTGAGTGCATTCTCTAATACAATTTTAAAGAAACAAAAACAATATAATCTAGTCAAGACTAAAGGTCACATCTGGACAAGCAATAGCAAAATTCTTTGTTTAGCATGATTGTACTGATCCACTCATGCTATTCTGGAGAAACAAGCTGCACACAAGCAGCTTTGGGGGGAAAAAAGTCCATTGGGCTATCAAGTTCCTAAATCCCACTAGCTCAGTGGGAAAAATGCCATGTCACCCCTTTTCTTTTCAAAGTACTTGTTGAGCCGTAGGCTGAAGGTCATCAATGTCAGCTGTTACCATCTGCTCTGTCTGTTCCAAATGTCAACCATTTGTTTTATTTTGTTTTATGATGCAATTCTTCCTGACACTTTCCTTGAATCGTCCTGCCTCTTGAAGACTATTCGAAGGTTTCGATTATAACAGTTGTGTAAACCAATATCTCTTGCATGGGTGGCTCCAAGGCAAGGGTGGCATGGGGGGGGGTTGGAGTGCCCCCCATTCTATTTTTTTCACTGAATTACCCCATTGTTCTGGACCAATAATGACATTTTATATGAGCAAAGCCCCTCCCTTGCTCTCCAGGCCTAGAGCCTCCCCTGGTCTCTAGCGCTAGCTGGTAGTCCTGTTGGCAGTCTTACATGACAGACAAAGAACTGAATGGGCATGGAGTCTGAACTACCCCCTCACCTACGTGGTGGTCTCTCCATGACAGAGTTGAGGCACTCTGGCGGGGCAGTTTGCACTGTGATCACTTCTGCTGCACCTGTGGTGTGGATAAACAGAGGGCTTTAATCTCCAGGGCTATCAATCTGATATCTTTCATGGGCAGTAAATTCCCTACAAAATGATAGGATGTCTCTTACTACAAGGATTTAAAATAAATGTAATTTTTTATTCAGTTATATCCTTCCCCACCCCCACTTTTTTACCTGCAAGGTTGGAGCAAGGACCTTCATTGGTATACTGCAAGCCTGGCACCCACTCAAGTAACTACTCTGTCTGGGTGTTCCCCTGTCTAAGGTCTGGATTACATTTCTCCCCCTCCCCCCATTAGTCCTGCTACCCCCAGTCTTATTTCCGCTGGACAGCAGTCAGTAAAGTTATGGAGATTTTCCTGTTGTTGTTAAAACAGACAACTGTCATCAACAGGACTCACTCTCTTAAAGGGAAACTGTCATAAACCCCCATTTCCCCCCAGCCTCTACTCACCTGCCAACTTGCAGTGAGAGGGTTTCATTTCTGTTGCAGGGCATGTCTTTTAGTTTCAACTGTGTTTTTAATGACCCGGAGTGAGAGGCGCCATGTCACAGCTAGAAGCGTCCAGAGCCGCAGCCTGTATGCAAATAAATTTAGTATTGTTCCGGCTGTGTGCCGGAAGGCTCATTCATGATGAGCGGGACACAGTGCCACGAAGTAAAAAGAAGAAGCGTGCCTTGTAGTAGTGTTTGAGTTGAGTCTTTTCGAACAATCCCGGTCGAAAATGTCATGAACGAGCCTTCTGGCACACAGCCGGAACAATACTATGCAGAAAAGGTCAAGCTCAGTCTTCCGGTGCAGCGGCACTTTCTAAATGTCGCCTCCTAGACAGCACACTGAACTACCATCAAGGCAAGAAATGGAGCAAAGGTTAGCTGAAAACTTAAAATAAACATTAAGGCTGTGCTAATCGGGTGTTTCTGCAGCCCTAGTAATTGTCACAGGGGTTTATGACAGTTTTCCTTTAACATTCCACCAAAAATCTGAATTTTAGGATATTTGTTTTGTTATAACTAGGGACATTTTCATTAAAGCAAGATCTTGGAAAGCCTGTTCCAGCAGCATGGAGAGCAGAGGTGCTGGACGCCTCACATCTTGCCACGCCAGTGACCCAGGTTTGGAAACGGACGAGGGTTGGTGCTCTTCTCCCTTCAGAGAGGGGAGGTACACATGTCTCACTTGGTGGCTGACACCTAAGAGAATCTAGGTAGCAGCACAGCAGGACACCAGCAGAACGCCAGAGAAAGGGATCCCATCTGCAGGCGGCGGGTGGGCATCTCTATGGACGTGGAGTATGCACAAAGCATCATTCCATGCGGTGGGGCCCTGTGGGGTGAAAAGCCCGTGAAAAAAAAAACAGATCATCACTAGATGATGGCCCGGCGCCTCACAGGTCCCACACCGGCTACATGGCATGTCCACAAGGATCCTGTGGCACAGGATAACTAGAAAACTGGTAAGTCCTAGAGAAGATGGGTGATATGGATGGCTGGGGGCTGGACCAGAGGTGGCTAGCCAGCGAACAGAAGATAAAATAATTGACTGGAAAAAAAAAAAAAAAAAAAAAAACACCTTTGCCACAATACTACAATCTGGGTGGCCACAGACGGTAGCGCGGATGGCAGGCCAGAGGGTGGGAACATCACAGATGTTGGTGCAAAGATACACACTGCATATGCATGCCCAGTGTTCTCATTCGCCATGTGCCCGGGGGTTGGGTGAAAAAAAAGGGGAAAAAAATGGCCCCAACAAACATGGCAACAGACCCTGGGGCATCCAAGCCTAATGCCTCCACCATGGCGATATACTCCCAGAACATCCAGGCACCCAGGGCGATGGACCCTGGAACATCAGAGCTCCCATTGTGATGGACCCTGGCACATCCGGGTCACCCATGGCAACAGACCCCAGAACCTCCAGGCCCCCCCAAGATAACAGACCCTGAAACTTCCGGGCCCCCATGACGACGGACCCAGGAACATCTAGACCCCTTGCCTCAATCATACCGCTTGCAGCTGAACATAATCGGGGTAAATCCCACCCCCACCCTGCCTTCACCTGAGGGGAAGCCGCAGTTCTGTGAAGATAGGCAGCCACAGGTAGGAGGAGGTGTGGAGGGATCGGGTGTGTACCTTGAGAGCTCCTGAGAGAGAGATGGGTACTGGTGACAAGAAAGGGGCATAAACAGATAAGTCAAAAATAAAAAATATGATCTTGGGCTGGTCCTATGGTACCAAGTGATGAGGGAGTGCTCTGGTATGCTGGCCACCTGGGGTTGTGCCCCGAGTCCAGGGTGTCAGGAGCAGAGGCCAGAAGAAAAGGTTTTAGGGCATCCTTTGGATGGGAAGGTGGGTTGCACTGCTACAATGGCTGTTCCTGGTGGGGGACAGGCAGTGTGCGCTTGGCCGAGAGAGTGACCATGCACTGCTGGACACTCCCCCAGGACACCACTGCAAGCACATGTCCATTGAAAGGTGAGAAGGCAGAACAAAGAAAAAATGTCTATTCATCAATCCAGATGATGGCTCCTGGAATTCCCGACCATGCCACCTGGCATCATAACACAGCCGCGACACTCCCAAGGCTGTCATTCCTGGGACTGAGGACAGGGCTTCTTCCTGGCGGTGGCATGAAGCTCCCTGGCAGGGATAGGGACCAGAGTGTGCCTGAAGGTGGATCCCAAAAGTGGACTGTGAGCTCAGCAGGTAGCAGGGGACCCCCTGGGAAGGCCTGAAGATGTAGATTGGTGAAGGCAAAGTGGGAGCATAAGGAAATACAGAAATACAACTCCCTTCTAAAAAAAAAGCATAATATGCTCCCGGAGACTTTATCTATTGCTTTATGTATTTGTTTGTTGATTAGAAAGTTGAAAATTGCCAGGATACGTTCCACAAGGTACAGAGTCTCATTTACAGAATGTCACAAGTCATAGTAAAAACAGGCAACATCAAATAATACATCATTCAGTAACAAAACAATTACAATGAGATTGAGCATTTAAAATATTTGATTTAAACAGCAGCTGACGCCTTTAGGAAAACTTTAAGAAACGTAATATTTAGACACAATTCAGTTGTTATTTCATGTATCTTCTTCAGATATCTATAGATTGTTCCTCTCTGTTATTTATTACTGAAGAAATTCCCACAAAAACAAGCTCTGTATCTCTTTCAGTTCGCGGTTGGCTCTGAAGGGTGCAAACGTGTTCCCGGTCCACCGAAGATCATTGTGCTGGACTGAGGCAAGAATGGGGTCAGGGATGTGTGGGAGGTGGATGCTAGAGGGTGGGTGCGGTTGGGGAGGGGCAAGACAATCAACGAGGGACCGTTTTTGTTTTCAGGTGTTTGTTTTAGTTTTAGGAAGACGACGCTGGACTTGTGCCATGTTAGGGTGGCTTCCAGCGTGGCAGCTGGAAGATTTTTGGGGGAGGGTCAGTGGAGCCAATGGGATTGGGCACCCCGTCAGCCATTCAGATGTTTGCCATGCTGGGGTGGACCCCAGCGCGGCAACTGGAATCTGTTTCTTTGGGGGTTTCAATGGAGCTGATGAGGATTGGGCACCTCATTATTCTGATTTTTGCCACGCTGGGGTGGGCTCTAGGCGTGGCACCTAGAGGTCTGGGGAGGCGCAGAGTCAACAGAGGTTGGGCACTCTGTCAGCCTTACAGTGTGTGGTGGGAGGCGCATGAGCACGCTGCGGTGGGCTCCAGCGTGTTTACTTGAGTGTTTGGGAGGGAGGAGGTAGACAAATGAAGCCACCCAGACAGCTGTTCAGGATGAAAAGTTGAATGGACTTTGCATACTGCCGATGGCAGTATGCAAATTGCCTACACGCTACAAATCCGCTGATTGCGGTTTTCGCTTAATTGCATCACAGATCTGAATGGCTGTCATAGACAGCTTGGATATTCAATGCTGTGCGGCTGCGCCTGTAAAATGGAGCAGAGCATTGAAGTGGGGGAGGCACACCCCCGAAAACTTGTATGGTGGCACTATGTTTCTTGCACATGCATGCAAGCAAACATAAAAATGGAATAAAAGACAAAGAACCTCTGTGCGCAAACACTGAGGCAAGGGTTACCCCAAAGGGCATTTGGCTGGTAAGCCAAGTTTCAAGAAAATACAAAATCACACATGCCCACACAATGCAAAGCATCATGGGCTGCATATGCAAATCACCACAGAATGTAAAAATGGAATATAATCAAGTGGTGTACAACTGAGTTCTGTTGACTGCAAATGTGAGTTTTCTGCTGGAAACTGGGAAAAAATGCTTTAAATATACTGTAGGCTATGACAGATGTATATTTCTCAGGGTCCCCACCCCTCATTTTACAAAAATGCTCACACAGATCATTTTTAAGTTCTACAACTATAACATTTAAAGGGACACATTCATATCCAGTGGAAATCGTAGTTTGAGAGCCCATGGAAAGCTCTTTCAGGTATTTGGCTCATCTGTAGCTGGAAACACTTCAGAGATATTGATGACTGAGTCTGTTCAACATTAATACCATGCTGTGGCCATTTTTAGAACTCTGTGATGTCATCGAGGAACTAATTGTGCCTAACAACAGAGTCAAGCAGAGCATGTTCCTTGACGCAGATCTCTCAACCTGCTAGGACCAAAATCAAGGACAAATTACCAAAATCAGGGACACAATATTTTACTCAGCATGGTAGTGCCATGCCACGCCACACCATTACGTGACATGTACATCACATCATGGTGTATTACAGAGCAACATTATTTTATGCTTTAGATGTCAAATTTACCTTGTATGTTACTAAAATGCACAATAAAAAAAAAAAGAGACAAAGTTTTACATCTTTCTGTTACTTTTATTTGCAATGGACTCCCTCCCCGAATACTTCTGCAATTAGCATGATTATAGTTGATCAATAACTTTTAAGATTTCACTATCAAAAATGGCCCTGCAGGCTACAGCACTACAATAAGCCCCATGCAACCAGGCAGAACCAATGAAACAAGCTATAAATATGTATTTTTTTTTTTTAACAGCTGACACGATAAATTATGTGGGACAATTAAAAGAGTTTGCCACAGCTTCCAGCAAAAAGCACAAATAATCTTTCCTAATCCTACCCTGCTGTATTGTAACCTGCTGCTGCCAATTTTAAAGCTATAGTTAAGTGACACTGCTCATTCAGGCGCAAGTCCACAGCAAGCAAGCAGCCAAGCATGTGAAAGTGAAAGCAGGGTAGGACTATCCATCTCCGCAAGTCAAGATCAGTCTTTTCACGGGGCCACGTGAATCAGGCCGGCAAACCAACTAAGTAGCATTAGAACCAGGCCAGTTCACTACGCTAGTTACGCTACGTAGGATTAGTTGGCAACTGGCATGGTCATGATGTGTTGTCTATTTATTTGAGTTGGGGGCTTTGCCTCCCATGCCCTCTGTACGAATAATAATAAAAAAAAAATTGGGGGTGGAGGGGTGCAGAGCCCCATAACTGAAATAAATTGATAAAATTACATATATACATACATACAGCCTAACTAGCATGGCTAAGTAGCATAGTCCTCCACGAAATGCTGAATAAAATTATCACATTTAAAGAGCTACTGATGCCTCAAAGAAAACATAAAAAAAACAATATTTAGGTAAAATTCTGCCTGCATTCCATTTATATTTTATATATTTTTTCTCCCATCATTTATTAATAAGGAAATGTGCATGAATCTATGATCTTTATCCCTTGGAGTTCCTTTAGAGTCTATCTACCTCTATAGCTGACTCCCTACTTCAAGTCATAATCCTCTGTTGTGACATCAGAATCTGTTGCCATGGGAGTAACTGTGATGTCACAAACAGCGCTCTATGACTTCAGGTAGGGAGCAAGCAGCAGGAATAAACAAACTCTTTAGGAGAAAATATCCTGTCTTCATACAGATGACCTCAGTAATTGATAATGGAGATTAACGGGGAGGAGAAATACAGCACAAATGGTAAATACAAGCTGGACTGTGTCAAGGGGTTCTTTAGGTACACTGGGGAAAAAAAGAAGAGGAGGAGGCAGATTAGCAAGATTAGGACAGGGGAGGGTTGGGCACAGGACTTGGGGGAGCAGGTCGAGGTACTAAATAAGTACTTTGCCTCAGTTTTTACCATAGAGAGAATATGGGGGGCTGCATCATTCAGGGGAGGGACAGGAAACTGTGGAGTGGGCGAGACCCTTCAGATCGGAGTTCTGACGGACGGGGGGAAGACATCACCATCAGGAGGAGGAAAGCAGAACAGGGGGCCAAGGGGGAGGAAGGGGAGGTGGAACTCCCAGTAGAGACAGTGAGGGAAGCCCTCAAGCCCCTTATGATGAAGAAAGCACCAGGGCTGGATGAATTACATCCCAGGGTACTGAGGGAACTGGCGGATGTCCTGGCAGCACCCCTGGTGGAGCTTTGCAACATCTTTCTGAAGACGGGTTGGGTGTCCCAGGACTGGAGGGTGGCCCATATCGTGCCAATCCACAAGGGAGGATCAAGAGAGGAGGCAGGGAACTACAGGCCCATCAGACTGACATCAGTGGTGGGCAAGGTGATGGAGGGTATTATCAAAGAAAGGCTGGGGAGTACTGGAGAAGTTGCGGTACCAGGACGATAGACAGCATGGCTTCGTCCTGGGAAAACTGTGTCAGACAAACCTTGTGGAGTTCTACAATTGGGTGATGAGTGCCCTGGATCAGGGTAGGCCTGTGGACATCCTCTTTCTTGACTTCAGCAAGACATTTGACTCCGTTCCTCATGGGGGCCAGCTGCATAAGCTGGGGGAAATGGGGACGGGGAAACAGATGATCAGATGGATAGGAAATTAGCCCTCCTCGGAGCATACCCAGAGGAAGGTGGTGGTTGGGGGGCCAGTCTCATCTCCAAGGAGAGTCATTAGTGGGGTCCCTCAGGGATCAGTCCTAGGGCCCCTCCTGTTTAACACCTATGTCTCTGACATATGGAAGGGTATCAGGAGTGAAATGAGTCTCTTTGCAGACGACTCAAAGCTGGGAGAGGTGGTGTATGGGAAGGAGGGGAGGGTGGCCCTGCAGGAGGACCTGCATGCCCTGGAGAGGTGGTCAAGGAAGTGGAGGCTGAAGTTCAATGCAGGGTTCTGCACCTAGGTGCCAGAAACCCAGACCAAGTGTACACCCTGGGGAGGGCGGGCTTAATGCTACAAGTCTCGATGGCTGAGAGGGACCTGGGGGTGGTGGTGGATGTCAAAATGAACAACTCTGAAACTTGTAGGAGGGCAGCGTCCAAAGCCAATAGGATGCTGGGATGCATTGCTAGAGGGGATTACCTCCAGGAGAGGGAAGTGATACTCCACCTGTGTAACTGTTTGGCTAGGCCACACCTCGAGTACTGTGTGCAGTTTTGGAGGCTGCACTTAAAAAGGGACATTGTACTCCTGGAGAGGGTCCAGAGGAAGGCACCAAAATGATCTGGGGCTTGGGGGAAAGGACCTATGGGGAGAGGCTCGAGGAGCTCAACATGTACACGTTGGAGGAGAGAAGGAATGGGGGGATATGATAGAGGTCTTCAAGTACATGAAGGGGATAAATAGGGGAGGCATAGTCAGGGTGTTTCAAAATAAGGGGGGGAACAACTAGAGGGCATGGGTGGAAGCTGGGGGGGAGACTCAGGGAGGAAAGGAGGAGGTGCTACTTCACTGAGAGTGTGATGGAACCATGGAATGCACTGCCCAGGGAACTAGTGGAGGCAGAGACTGCAGAGGTGTTCAAGAGGGGTTGGGACAGGTATAGGGGAAGAGTTGAGATGGCAAAGTCCAATAAAAGGGGAATGTCTTGGACTGGGAATGGAGAATCCCAAGGGGGTGGGGGGGGGGAACAGCAAGGTCAGCTTCCAGGGTGGGGGCTGACCAAACGAGCAGACATGAAAGACCATTAGGCCTACTCTACTGGCATTTTAATATGTTAGTATGTAAATATTAAGTTTTGCTAACGTTCTCCTGAACATATCACCAGCTCTTTAAGTTAACAGTTAAGCACAACCCACAAACACACATAGCACAAAACAGCAAATCGTTTTGGTTTCCTCAATTTTCATAAGGGCATTTGCAGTTGAGCTACGCCTTTCCAAAAAATTCAAATTATTCAAAACCACAGCAAGGACTGCAGAGAGGCGACAACAATTTATATTGCTTATCTCCACTCCACATCCAGCATGACGCACAACGTGATCAACATTTTAATTAGCAAAGCGTGACCAATACAGAATTACATAATTTAAAGTCCCTAAAAATAACTGTAATTAAGGCAAGTGTCTACGTTGTATCTGTGCTTTTAACAGAAACTGGTAGTGACAATGTCTGATGGTACTTTGAGGAGGTAAAACTTGTAAAAAAAAACAAAAACTCTCTTTGGAGTCATTAGTTTAGGGGGGAAAGGACCTTAAGACACTACTTCTGTTCTGTCTCTTTTAGGCACGTAAGTTCGAGTATGGGAAAAAGACAAAACATCTGTGTTCTCTGAGACTGGCTCTTGAATGCTGGTGAAGTCAGACTCCTAGGAAAGCCTGCTTTCTTCCTGCTTCATTTGTGGAGAGACAGTAGGTAGGCACGAGTCTGTGTTTTCCAAAACAAAAGGCAGTACATTTTCTGCACATTTTTTGCTCAATAAATGGCAGTGATGCAGGCCCCTTCATGAATTAAGTTAACAACACTGACCTGAGACTGTATAACCAGAGGTCAGTAGCTAGCTAGTCCATCATTTTGCTCAGAAATGAATCTGTTAGTCCGTTGATGGCTTAGGTTTACCTCAGTCTCCCTGCCCCAGCTTCACACTATTACCCTCCGTGCTGGCAGCTGCCTCTCCCTAGTTTCTATTCTATCAATGCCATTTAGCTTACCTAGCTACAACACAGTAAGAAAATATTTTTGACCTGTTCACATTCTTTCACGGTTTCAGGCTTCCTGGAGTTATTTTTCTGGTCACTGGGGAAAAAAGGAGGTCCCTCTTAGATTGCTGAGTTGCCCCTGTCCAGATCAGAATCTTGTTTGCTAAGCTGGGTTGCCGCAGCAGCTGCAAAACGCAAATTTGATGCAGCTTAACAGGGTTGTAGCCAGGGATTTTAGATCTGCACACCAAGTGGACTCACTGCTACTCCCTCCCTTGTTAGGGTGAGCTACACCCCCCCACTGGGTGTAGCCAGACAATATACAAATGTACACCAGGACCGTGTTTGTTGCCTCATTTGGCACATAAATACAACTTTGTATCTCATGACAGTGGTTGGTGCCATGCATGGTAAATACAAATGCCATGCATTGCTCCCTAAGACACCCACATACCAGCCCAGAGCCTGTAAAGTTGTATTGTCCTTGGGATGCAAAGAGAGTATTAGTGACCAGTTCTTCTAGTTTCGACTCCTATGAATAAAATTACAGAAAGGTTCAGTATTTTCTTTGTTAGTTTTCATGGAAAAAGGAAGCAGTTCAGAGCCTCTTTACTATCCCCCTTAAATAAAATTGCACACCGTGGAGTGCTTGGAGTATGTCTGCCTACACCCATGCAACTTAAGTTTTTTTAGTGCTGCTGGCTGCCGTCAGTCATTGGGTCTGCTGCTCAGGCTTATTTGCTTACTCAGGTTAGGTGAGGCGTCAGACACTCTCTCTCTACGGCTGATCGGGTCGTGCGGCTCAGTCAGACTCTCTTAATGGTGACCGCAAGTGTCAGCTGGTTAAACAGGGGTCAAAATTAAGTTCTGCAGTCACTAGCCAGTAGGGCTAGTGCCTGGGGAAATCCATTAGCCCTACAGATTTTTCTACCGGTCCAGCTAGTGTACTTATTGAAATATGACCTTTTCCAGTACAAGCCCACAGGGCTACATAAATTTGTTTTTATTAGCCCAATACAAAATCTACCTGCATTTGGCTACTGGGCTGGTGCCAATTTCAACCATGGCTATACAGGAAAGGCTGGGGTTTGTGGTCTCCTTTTTAAGTGCTGAAAGAGGAGACCGACTTGAGGGGGGAGCAGGTAATAAATTACCTGGTTTAGCGCTGGCGGGGGAACAGGCTGACAGCCGGTGCATTCTTTGTCTGAACTTTGCGCTACTTGTGCATCACAGCATACTAAACTGACAAGCACACTCGATTGGCTGTTGGTGTGTCTGCATGACATCAGACACAGACTGATGTCTTTGACAAGGAAACCAGGAAGCTGAACTGCAAGCACAGTACTGCAGTGTTCAAATGCGGGATAATCAAGCAGGCAATCAGGACATCAGGATGTTTGGTTGTTTTTTTTTTGGGGGGGAGGGGGACTGAAATCAGGATGTCCTGAAAAAAAAAAATCAGGCTACTTGAGAGGTACGCTTCAGTGACAACACAGTGTTCTACAAATGACTGCAATGTAGTATATAATACTGAACAAACTCAGTCATCTGTATCTCTGGAGTGCTTCCAGCTACAGATGAGCCCAATACCTCATCTGAGACAGCTCTTCACGGGATTTCAAACTACAGTCAGTTTCACTTGCATGCCATTTGGCTGTATGCCATTACTGTTTCTATGCACATTTTTTTTGCAGGTCCCAATTCTTTCCGTATCACCCCAATGTTATGCGATTAGGTTGTATGCAAGTGGATTTTCTGTTGTATGCCACTTTTTGGCAGGCAGTCCTTTAGTAAAGTTGCTTTTTGCTGCCTTGTCTGCTGTGGTGCAAATCATGCTGGCAGCCAAAATGAACTGATAACGAGCTGACAAGTTAGTGATCAGCAGCTATACTGTAACTGGGGGACAGGAATCCTTCAACGACTCTGAAAGGTCTATTAACATTCTTATTAGGTCAGCTGAGTGGTCTGATGCCCCCCCCCCCTTTGCTTCACTGATAACAGAAGAAACCGACTGGGTAGCCCACTGCTTGGGTCTGACTCCCCCACACACGGTATGTTCATCAACAAATCTGTGTCTCACTGCCTGGACCCGTAAGGAAGATGAGGACACAGAGCCTGATGCTGCACTAGCAACCTGGGAGGCAACGGTGTATGACTGTCAAACAGATGCTTTGATCAGCTTTATGCAATGTAGGGGATCCTACCTAATAGAGGTATACTGTACCCGCAAACACACAGATGCAGGATAAGGGACTGTTTATACTAACCACAGATCTACAAAATGCATGCATACAGTGGAAGGGACCCTGTAAGTTAACTGTATGCCTACAAGTCCATGCACACAGGGTTTAAGGGACTCTTTATACAGTACTATGTATAGCAGCTTTATCAGCTTTTAACAAAAGTTTTGAAAACAATAAAGTACTTGTGGTTCTTAATAAAACATTAAGATTGAGCGTTATCAAATCGCAAGTGCTATTTGCTGTCATATGGAGTAACCGCAATTAAAAAAAAGGGGCAGACAAACTGCATTTTTGGTTGTATGCAATTCCGCTTATGTCTCACAGTCCAAGTATGTGTATAGAAGCGGAATTTTTTGCCCCCCACCCCACGGATCTAAGCCCCACAGGGGGGGACTGCCAATTCGTCCGGAGACCTTTCTGAAATCTAGACAGGCCGCAGAGGAGCACGAGGGCAGGCTGTTGATCTGGCGTGGGAATGGAGGTCAGTCACTGGTCCCCACCTTCACCCACCGAGGATCAGTCCCCCCCATAGTTCCCTCCCCCTAGGTTTGGACATGCAATGCGTCCTGTGCGGGCGTGCATGCTCCCGTGCACATCTACAGGATTGCCGCCGCAGCCAATCCCCGTGGTTGCTGGATCGCAAGCTTGTTGTGCCCCCAGCCACTGCCAGGAGTCCCCAGAGCCCGGGATCGATGCCCCCCTCCCTCCCAGGACAGGAGAGCAGTCCTCCGGATGCTCAATCCTGTTCTCCCCTGCTGACCCCCGGCGGCCCAAGCTCACTCCCGAACACAGGTCACCGGCATAGTGTGCAGTGTGTCGTCCAGTGCCTCAACCTTCAGCGCCACCGGGCCGGCTTATAGAAGCAAAATTGACTGAATATCAGACACTGCACATGACTGCCTCACTTAAAAGGCTCAATTTCCCCACAACGGGGCCATGGTGCCTAGCAAACATAGCAGCTTACGTTATGCAAGTAAGACATGAAGTGTGCCTTAAAGCAAAACTGATTCTGTGAGGCAAAGTCAGGGAAACCTCACATTATCTGCACTGCTTAATGCGCACACTGTACCTTTTCTGCATAGCATTAATGGTACTTGTTGCGCAACATGGTATAGGAATTAGGAAAACACAGTCTTTGTATGTTAACAGGGATGGGAATGTGTGCAAAATGATCTGTGCAGCTAATTTTGTAAATTAGGAATGGAAGCCTCAGAAATGCCTGTTTGCCTTAGCCAGAGTTTTCCTTTAATGGTTGCCCAGGACTTTTTGGTCTAAACACAACCTCACTAGCCCCATCAGAATTCATGTATACTGATAGTTACAAAACACAGCCCTGAACCTTTACAGCCAGGGCTGCTGACTGTACTTTCCTTCCTGCCAGGAACACTGCTGACTATCTGCCTAGTGTCATGGTGGCTCAGCCACAGCGGGTACTCTCCTCTCTGAGGCACAAGGTCATAGGTTCAAACCTGACACCAGGCCCTTTGGCTTCTTTCCAGTTCTCACACTGCAGTGTAGTACTGGGTGGGGGGGCTGCCCTGATAGAAAATACCCTCCTTTTTTTATTTATTGAAATGTTTCACCAGGAAGGCACACTGAGCAACAAGTCGCTCGTCTCCCGGTGCGACCTGGGGGGAAGGGGTACAATAGGAATGAGACATTAAACATTTAAGTTATAAGATCAACATTAACATACAGTTGTAAGGCAGGTGTTACAAACAGTGTTACAACAGTGTTGCACATAATAGGTAGAAAGAGTGGACAATAATAAGTGCTGGGTTAATAAGTAAACAAGTGCTTACATGAAAGAAAAGGGGGGAAAGGAGAAGGAGGGGAAGAGTCATGCCCCTGGAGACCCGTTCAGGACACGAGGAACCCTGCAAGGGGATTGGGGGGATCAGAGAGAAGGGGATAAGGCAGTGTCTCAGAGAGACCCCTTCAGGATGTGGGGAACCCTGCAAGGGGGCTGTGGGGCTAGACAGAAAGGGGGATAAGGCTGTAGGGATTTAAAGGGGGAGAAAGAAGGAGGAGGTAGACATTGCTAGAGGGGAATATGACCCAACCTGAAGAGAGGACCCTTCAGGGTGTGGGTACCCTGCAAGGGGTTGGGAAGGTCAGATGAAGATTAAGAGAGTGATAGGAGAGGGAGAGAGGGAGGGAGGGAGGGAGAATTGAACCCATGAGGGGAAGAGACTTTGCACCTTTGAAGGGGATGGGGCCTAATCAATAGTTCATCAGGATGCATTGGACCTTGCTAGTAGTCATGGAAAGCCAAGATAGTGGGTAGATAGAAGAGGGGAGATATGCTTAGGCTCAGTTGGACCCCTTCAGGATGATGAGAACCCTGCAAGGGGACTGCAATGGCTAGAGAGAAAGGCAAATGGGGAGGGGAAGGAAAGGAGACAAGCCTAGGCCCAGTAGGACCCCTTCAGGATGCTGAGAACCCTGCAAAGGGGCTGAGAAGGCTAGGGAGAAAAGGTAGAATGGGAAGGGGAAGGAGAGGAGACATGCCTAGGCACAGTAGGGCCCCTTCAGGATGCTGAGAATCCTGCAAGGGGACTGCAAAGGCTAGGGGGACAGGTAGATAGGGGAGGGGGAAGGAGAGGAGACAAGCCTTGACGCAGAAGAACCCCTTCAGGATGCTGAGAACCCTGCAAGAGGACTGCACGTCTAGGAAGAAAGGAAGAATGATGGGAGAAGGGAGTAGATGAGAGATACAAGCCTCTTGGGGGGGTAGGAGAGGGACCCATGGAGAGCATTTGGGGTCTTTTACATTCTGTGAGCGATCAAAGGAGGCCAGTGAGGGGGAGCAAATTGGGGGAAGGGGAGGAGAGCTATAAATTTCGGGAGTGGGGGGTGCACAGGGTAAAATGAAGGTGCCAGTAGAGGGGTAGGGTTTGTCCAAGGCTTAGCGGAGGGAATTAGGGAGGGACATGGCAGGAGCAGCTAGGTGCAAAGTAATTATTGAGGGCAGAGCTGATGGAGCAGGTGGAAGAATAGTGCTGGATTTGAAGGGGAAGGGAATTCCAAATTTTTGGGAGGCAGTGACAGTAACCGGATTGGCCGATTTGGGTGGATCTGCGGGGCACTACCAGGGTGCGGGAGTCGGTTGATCTAAGGGAATGGGGGGGTGTTATAAAGGAGGAGGTGAGACAGGAAGGGAGCTCACCCAACCAGTGCTTGGAGATGAATTTAACACAGTGGGAGAGTCACCTATTTGTAAGACAGGGGAAGGATAGGGTACAATAAAGATCGCAGTGGTGTGTCTGCGAGAGGGGGTATCCAGGGCAAAGTGGCAGAAGGAACTGAAGAGGGTGTCCAGCCTGGCTATGGAGGACTTGGGGCAGCACCACAGATTATGTCACAGTAGTCAGAAATGGGCAGTATCATCTTCTGAACAAGTTCACGCCTAGCCGTAGGAGGGATGCAACTACGGTTCCTGAACAGGGCACCAAGCTTGGGGTGCAGTTTTTTTCTGGATGACGTCAATATGTCCAGAGACGTTTAGGTGTTGGATGAGTCATTAAACTGAAATCCCTACTGCCTGGCTCTGGGGTCTGACTGGAGAAAGACATATGCCTGTTGTCCTGGCTAAGACTCCCCTATCATTAAAATGAGTTATAAAGCCACTGTTTAGTGAAAAGTGCATACAATTTAATTATATGTTGACTGGTTAAGTACGCTGGTCCAAGGGGACTTTTCTTCAGGAATGAATTGGGCCTAAGCAAGCAAAGAAAAGGGTGAAGATAAAAGAAACATGGCTATAAACAAGCTGGGAAGTATATGTATGTGTGTATATATATATATATTTTTTTTAATTAGTGCACTTTGTCCCTTTGCACCCGACCGGCTTCCACATTAGATAGGACAGATGATCGTTGATGAGGGGGGGAATGTCTGGCCTGCAGCTTGATTGCCACCTAGAGGAACCTGGGTGTCAGCATGACGTGACAGCAAGGGAGACCCCATGCCCAGCGCTGTCTCCATGGAAGCAAAGCACAGGAGGCAGTATAGCGCAGTGGTTTAAGGCACTGAGCTGCAAATCTGGTGACATCCAGCAGACCAGACCTGGGTTTGAATCCCACAGCTTTCCACTTGCATACTGTGTGACCCTGAGCAAGTCACTTAACTTCCCTGTGCTCCCAGGTCACACCTGTAAAAAAGCTTTCAGCTTAGTGTGCTACTCCTGATTAAACTAAAAAAAAAAAAAAAGAAGCACACACGTCGTATTGTTTCATATACAAGGGAGACAAATGGAGGAAAACACTCCAACCCCAGTGTGGTGACAGCCTGGTCCCTTGCAGGCCCCGCACCGATGACTGGGCACTTCTGGCCAGGTTCTGAGGTAGGACACCAGCGGAAAAGGTAAGTTCTCAGGGAAATCAGGTGACAGGGTTGGGGGGACCGATCCAGACAGGGTCCGGTCAGAGCGACCAAGGCAACAAACACAAAGTGGAAAAAAAAAACGAGTGTTAAGTGTCCATTTTGTAAGACTCTGTCAAGCCAGCAGAAATGTGCACATACTAACAGCTGTAAAGCTAATTTATTTCATTTTGTATTTCATTTTTGTTGACTAGGAAAGGAGGACTAGGCAATACTGCTTATTTTCAGCCTCATCCAGAGGTGGGGGTTGGGAATACAGATGCACAGAACCTGAAATGAAACCAGGTTAAGCTGGTGATATTTTTTAGCGAACAGGGAAAATTTGGCCAAAACATCAGGGAAATTCCCTTACTTTTCTTGAGAACAGTCACAGAATCCACCTGAACAGCCACCAGAAAAGGAGGACAGGACCTCAGTTTTAATGTCTCATCCAAAGGACAGCACACTTCGACAGTACAGCCCCGGCCCCCCGCACTCAGGTGCCAGCAATTATAGTGCAAGCCCAATCCTGATGTGGGACTAGAACCCATGACCTTCTGGCCCAGAGGGAGATAAACTACCAATTGAGCCACGCTGACACCATACTGCATTATAACTTAGTCATGGGGGGGGGGGGTCACCTTCTGTGGCAATTTTGGTGTGTGGTTGCAATGAGGCACCTGTTTGGATCCTATTTAAAGACTCCACACCTAAAGACTGTGCATCAAGCAGAAAACACTATCTCACAGGACCATCTCTTTTCTGACCCCCTCACCCAACAACGTTACTATGGCTGGTGGCAGGAATCTCCCATACTTCACCTTTCAACTGAAATTGTCATCCTAGCTATATGTTCCAGCAATTTACTCTCTACCCCTGCTGAAAGAAAACCATCAAAAATACACATCTTTTTTCTCTCGCGTGCATGTGCTAATCTTTCCCCTCACTGCCAGAGCTGGACAGGCTTAATGCTGATACTGATCGATGGTCACTGTTCCTTATTCCTTATCTTCTGGACTAAATTGTTTTAACTAACTATTGCGACAGATGAAATTAGAATAGCAGGTGTCAGCAGAGCACGGGAGACAGGGCTAGTCTTAGAGACGTGGTATCTAATACACCTTTTTTTGAAACATTTTAAAATAAAAAAAATAAAAAATGGTCAGAGAAATCACCCACAGGAAAGAGCTGCCAAGCTAATTATTTCTGATTGTTTTTCAATTCAAGATAGTAGGTGTTCAGCGAGTAGTCTGGCCTTGGCCTTTGAAAAGTGCTCATGATTACACAGACCATAATAGGCTGAAAACCTCCATTAACCGGAACGGTGACATGTAAACGTCAAGCAGAGCAGGAAAATGCCATAGGATTTCAAAAACTGCCAAGCACAGAAAAAGGCTGGGGGTGGTGGGAGGGGGGTTTACAGTAATGCTAAATGGCTAACTTTCCTGTGCTCTTGACTGACTAGTTTACTGTAATGTCAATATTATAACCCAATGTTATTTTGCACAGTACAGCAGTACAACACTCTGGCCACAGCTAGTGAAACAAAATGACAGTAAACAAAATACAAAATCATATGTGTCCCAATACTGCAAAGCATCATGGGAAGGATGGGAAGGATGTGCAAGTCCCCATAAATATCATTATAGTGACCTCCCTATATTTGGGAATTGATAATTTGGGGAAAACAACTACTCTTCTTCAACCTTGTTCCTGAGACTGGCCACCATTTTGAGTTACAGATCTGCTCACTACTAATAGGCAATACGGACCACCATTTTGTCTATATGTAAGACTCTGTCAAGCCAGGCAAAAACACATCTAACCCACACAGTGAAATCGGGTTTGGATGCAGTAAAGTAACAGTTTCAGATGGCAATTAATAGTAATGACACGGCTTCCATAGTAGTCGCCAACTCAGTAGCCACAAGGTAATATGCTTGCTTGAGATAATGCACTGTCTGGAGCTCAAACTGAAGGGTTCATGAAAAAAGTCAGTGACAACAAAGCTACTTTTAGAAAACTAACCTAGAGAGAAGAGGCCAAGGTTTAATTACAGGCCATATAAAAGATGTGGTATACAACAGGAAGGGGCCAATACGATAGGCTGTTCTTCCAACATAAATACACTGCTCCGAGACGTATTCACAGAGGCGGAGAAGGAGCGATAGCCCCAAGAACATCTACCTCTCTAGTGTGGATTAAATCTAATCTCTGACAATCACGCCAAAGCCATCACAGAAGTACTGCCAGAAGGAGTGCCTCTATTTATTACCTTCAGGAGTGGGAAAAGCCACCACAGATCAATAGGTACTGGAGATAATGATAGAGTCTCAGCTTTCCATTTTAAAAGGTTTCCAAGTTCGGCCTAGTGGTTACAGATTAGTGGACCTGGTGCTGATGCCCCCCCCCCACCCCTGGATTGATACCTGTGGATCTGTTGTGAGGCCATTTTGCTGCCCAGTGATTGGACTGTGAAATTGGGGCGAATCACCTCTAATGAGTGGGAGAGGTGGACACCAGATCACAAGAGTTCCTTTTACGAGACTTAAGATCTGTGTATGGACTTTGGGTGCCGCTTCTTGGACCCTGAACTCCCTTAACTTATTTTGGAATTTGGTGTGGGGATGTTTTTTAAACATAGTTTTAAGAGTGTGGAGGGAGGGGTTATCAGATTGTGGATTTTGGGGTGAAATTGGAGTGAGTGAGAGGGGAGTGATTGTAGTGGTGTGAGTGTTGTGCGTGTGTTTAGGGTGGGTTGTTGGGTGGAGAAGGTTTTGTATATTGTGCATTATTTTTGGTGGAACTAGTGGGGAGTAGTGGATTTAAAGAGAGTCTATTACGTGTTTTTTTTTTTTTTTTTTAGAGCAGGCCCCTGGGCTGTGTTATTCTCCCTCTCTCTCCCACAGGTTTGGCAGAGAGACTTATTCCCCCTCGCATCAGCTTAACCTTCATAAAAGTGGAGCTAGAGATCTGATAGTTCCCAAATATAAAAATAGATTTGGAACTCTGACTTTCCAGTGTAGAGCTGCTATTACTTGGAATGAACTTTCACTGTCGTTGAAAACCCAGGACCCGACTCTAGCAGAATTTATCTCTGCTATGAAACAAGAAATATATTTTCGCTGTGAATGTAACCGATGACTTGTATCGCCTGAAGATGTTTAAGTGTTATGATATAAAACTGTTGTCCTGTATTAAGTCATTTATTGTACTGTTAAATGTGCTGTTTTTATTGTTTGTTTATTGCAACTTCGTACTAACATCTAAACAGGTGCATCTTGTAAAGAGGGTTATTGTAACCCTAATGGTGTTTGAAGTTGTCTTCATATCCTGTATAAATAAAAACCTTTTTACTACTACTCTCCTTAAGACCTTGCGTCCTTTCTATGCCCCACCCCTTTTGGACAGTCTACCTGCATTTTAGGGGTCTGGGAATTGCAAGGAGGAGAGGATTTAATGGGGAGGATATCGGCGAGAGGCCGATTGGGGTTGTGGGGACCAGTAGAGGCCCTGGGACGAGAAGACAGATGGAGTGAAGTCCCCGGTGCCTTGTCTCTTTGACCAGGGAACCTCCCAGACTGAGGGGGGGGGGCAGGTAGCTGATGGGCCAACCTCTGCCTTTCATCCTCTTTGGGTGGTGTTATGTAATGCCAGGTCGGTGGCAAACAAGACTGCTTTTATTGCAGATCTTATAGCGTTAGTCAGCCTGGCATGCATTACAGAGACCTGGCTGGGGGACTTCTCTGGCCCTGTGTTGGAGGCGGCAATCCCAGCTGTTTTTTCCGTGGTTCACTGCCAAAGGAAGGAACGCGGGGGTTGGGGGTGGCCATTTGTTTTAGTTCGGAGCTGGGCCTGGCAGTGCACCCAGTGGGAGATGCCCGGTCTTCTGAGTGTGTGATGATGCATGAGGGTCCTGCCGTGGAGTTTATGGTGCTCCTTGTCTACCGTCCACCTGGTCGGGACAGGGACCACCTAAAGAAGATGATGGCCTGTGTCACAGAGAAGGTGTTGGAATCGCCGAGATGGCTTGTTTCGGGGTTGAAGGAGATAGAAGGAGGTTAGGGTCAGCACAAGGAGGTTTGGTGAGATAGAGGGGGTTATGGTCAATACAAGGAGGTTATGTTAGATAGAGGGAGGTTCAGGTCAGCACACAGAGGTTAAGTGAGACAGAAAGAGGTTAATGTAAGCTCAACGAGGTTTACTGAGACAGAGGGAAGTTACGCGAGACTGAGGGAAGGTAAGTGAGATAGATGGAATTTAATGGTCAACACAAGAAGGTTACGTAAAATAGAGGGAGGCTGTGGTCAGCATTGGGAGGTTACGTGAGACAGAGTGAGGTCAATGTAGAGGCAGCTTAAGCTAAACTTGGGGAGATTGAGTGTGGTTAAAGCGAGCTCAGGGAGGTTACATGAGAGAGAGAGAGAGAGGTTAGGGTCAATACAGGGAGGGTACATGAGATAGAGGGTGGTTAAGGTCAACATGGAGGTTACGTAAGATGGAGGTTAGGGTCAGAACTGGCAGGTTAAAATTAAATGAGACGGTGGTTAACGTAAGCACAGTGAGGGCATGTGAGAGGGAGGTTGGGGTAGGCACTGGGAGGTGAAGTTAGACAGAGGGAGGTCAGAGGCAGCACAGAGAGGTTAAGTAAGATAGCGAGAGGTTAAATAAGAGAGAGAGGTTAATATAAGCTCAGTGAAGTTAACTGAGATACAGAAAGGGTACAAGAGATAAAGAGAGGTTAATATTAGGACAGGGGAGGTTAAGTGTGATAGAGGCCTCAGGTACCCCTTCCCTCTGTCCCTTCTCATGACTTGCCTCAGCAATCAGTTTGCGTCATGCTCCTTCGGCACCTGCCACTCCACCTTCCCCCCCTCCCCCAACTCCCAGTCCTGTGAGTTTCCCTAACAGTTACTACTAATGCAAGCTGCCTGACCATGCCCCTGCAAACCCCACCATTTACTCTAGCATGTGTTCTCCGCTCAGCCTTCCCTCACCTCCCCATTTCTCCCTATACCTTATCGCCCTTCTTCCCCCACTCTTCACCTCCACTGCAGTACTTGCCTCTCTCTCATACCTCCTTTCTTCACCCCACTGCTGGCTAACCTTGTCCCTCTGAACTACTGACAAGGCACTTTGTGGCTGCTTAATCCCCCCTCCACCCTCATAAAGTGTTTTTCTTGTTATTTTAACTTGTACCTTTGTTTTGAGTTATTCTGTAAGTTCTGAATCCAAGCTGTATCGTTCATTGTGATGTGCCTTTGCTTTCTCCTATTGTACTTTGTTTTGCAATCTATGACGTGGAACCTTTGTAAAAGAGCTTGCGCTCAAAGGTCTTTTCCGAATCACTAAATACATAAATAAATAGAGGGAAGCGAGGGTCAGCACTGGGAGGTTAGGTGACACACTGGGAGGCTAGGGTCAGCATAAGGAGGTTAAGTGAGATAGAGGCAGGTTATAGTAAGCTCAGGGAGGTTAAGTGATATTGAGGAAGGTTAAGGTAAGCTCAGGGAGCTTAAGTAAGATGGGGGCTGTTAGGGTCAATACAGGGAGGTTGTATGAGACAGAGGGAGGTTAAGTAAAATAGACAGAAGCAAGGCAAAGTTTATTTATACGGTGCCCATTCCTGGCAGCTCTGGGCACCTTACATAAAACAGGTAGGGTGGTCAGAATACTAGAAAAATATGCATAAAAATATACATCATAAAAATACAATCAGTTAAAACAGAGGTTAGGGTTAACACAGAGGTTAAGTAAGATACAGGGAGGTTAGGGTCAGCAATGGAGGTTATATGAGACTGGGAGGTGAGGGTCAGCACAGTGAGGTTAAGTGACACAGAGGGAGGCTAGGATCAGCACAAGGAGGTTAAGTGAGCTAGACGGAGGTTAGAGTCAGCATAGGGAGGTTATGTGAGATAGAGGGAGGTTAAGACACGCACAGGAAGGTTAAGTAAGATACAGGGAGGGTAATGTAAGTTCAGCAAAGTTAACGGAGATAGAGGAAGGTTACATGTGCTAGAAACATAAGCAAAGGGAGGTTAAGTGAGATACAGGGAGGCTAGGGTCAACGCTGGGAGGTTGTGAGACAGAGGTAGGTTAATATAAGCACAGGTAGGTTATGTGACACAGAGGGAGGCTAGGGTCAGCACAAGGAGTGTAAGTGAGATAGAGACTGGTTAAGCTAAGCTCAGGGAGGTTAAGGCCAATACATGAAGGTTACATGAGATAAAGGGAGGTTAAGTGAGACAGAGAGAGGTTAATATAAGCACGGGAAGGGTACATCAACAAAGCTGTTACTTGTGATAGTAGGAGGGTACATACGAACACATGAAGAAGCCAGCAGAAGAATGCCATTTGGTCTATGAAGTCTGCTCAAATTACAGGGTCCACAGCTTGAGTTAATGTCCCTGCCCTCCCTCCCCACTCCTCTCATCCTCCCTACCCATGATCCTTGCTTTCCCCATGCCTATCCCAGCCTCTCTTAAAGCTGCCCATTGTCTTCAATGAGGTGACCTCTTCCGGCAGTGCATTTCAAGTGTCTACCACCCTCTCTGTGAAGAAGTGCTTCCTGACCTCCCTCCTAAACCTCCCACCCTCCAGCTTAAGACTGTGCCCCCTCATGTTTGGTTGCCACTCAGCTTAAAGAGACTCTCCTTATCAACCTTATTTATCCCTTTCAAGTACTTGAAGGTCCCAATCATGCACACGGTGGTGGGTTTTGGAAGCGTCATTTTAGGGGCAGCCAGGGGTTGTGGTTAAGACTCCTATGATTTCTTTGCAACCCCATGATGTCCCTTGCAATCCTATGAACTCCTAAAACATGGGGTCCCTAGAATTTATTTATGTAAAATGTGGTGGGTGGAGTAGCATTACAGCCCCTCTGATTTTGGTGAAATGACTACACTTCCCCTCTTTCAGATGATCCCATAGGTACACCTTGGTTTTTAATATTCATATTTCGTGTCACTTACATGTCATGTGTGGGATATTTTTTGTTCCATGACAGGTGTTCAATCATATTAAGTCAAGTTGTATTAAAAAAAAAAAGGTATTAAAACTTTGATTTCATAAAAAAAAAAATATGAAAACAAAGACCTTACACTGTATGGGTAACCTCTGTGCAAACTCAGTATATATTTTTTAGTTTTCTATATTGCAGGGAGAGAAAGAGAGATAAAACGAGTTCTGTGCAGTGCAAGGCTCTGCTGTTATCTGTCAGGATTTAAACAAAAAAACTGCAAAGTATCACCCTTCAAACAGTTTCCTGCACCCTGCTGTCTCAAAAAAGCTTGGCTTGTGTAGGGCTGAGCACATCTGAGGACCACTGGCATAAGGCTTCAACCTCCTGCCAGCCCTCTGTTAAACTGTTGCCATCACACTCGCCATGGCAGCATCAAACAGCTCCTCTCCTCTCATGGGAAACTGGGAAAAACATCTCTTTTTGACACATTTCAGAGAGTTTCTGCTTTTAGTGTCCCCGTTTCTTTATAACTATGCATCTGAATATGAAAGCAAGATCCCTGTCTCTACTGACTCCATCTCATCTGGCTGTTCTTCTTCACCGGACTTCACAACCCTGTTTGTGACATCACTGCCTGTTGGTATGGAGTGACCAAAGGAGAGGATTATAATGTCCAGGGAAGTCTCCAGGACAATGATCCTGTTTCCATGGTAACGTATATAGTCATTGTGAGAAAGGGGATTACATTCAGTGTGCAAGGCATGATCAAGACCCACATTAGTTTGAAAGGACCAAAACTGGTTGCTAGGGGTTGGCTGGGTCCGTTTAAGGATAATGCATTATCTGCAACAGGCTGTTTGCTCTAGTACTTACAGTGCAAGTTGTGAACCTGAAGACCCAGGTCTGAATCCCACAGCGGCCACTTATTCTCACTATGTGACCCCAGAGCACATCACTTAAAGGGAAACAGTCAGCACTAAGACTTCACACCTAAGTGTGAGGCTGGTCCCAATTTGCACTGTGTGTGCAAAAAAAAAAATTTCTTACTGTTTACTGCAGTATCGTAAATTGTATCAGACTGTTTCTGTTAACTTGCAAGCTGACATTTTCTGTAACCACATCTCCCAGAATTCCTGGCAGCCGACATCACAGGAGGGCTAGTTTGGGCTCAAAAGCTTGCTTTTCTTGTGTATTTTTGAATTGTCCTTTGAGAATTAGTGAGATCAGAGATGGAGTTATCAGACTGAGGAAAATGCTGTCCCACTGGTGTTTCAGTCGTTTTCTCCTTTATGGTGTGCCTGTTTTGAGTTTATCTCAGGTTCGAAGGGGTTGCCTGGTTTCCCCCACATAGCCTGCATGTGGACACTTCTTGCACTGGATGTCATGCACAGCATTCTGGGATCCACATGTATAATTCCTCTCTATCTTAAGCTGCTTGTTTTGGGAGGTATTGATAAGGGAAGACGTGGAAATGTGCTCATGAGTTTTACATTTAGGAATAGGCTTAGTGCCTCCTAGATCTGGGTCGTGTTGGTGGCGGTCTTTTCTTTATATTGTAGTAGGGTTCTCTTGGCATAAGCGTGGTATGTCCCACAGCTCTGTCAATTTCTCCAGAGGAGTGTCTCTAATTCAGTAAATGTTTTTTTCAGTGAGACAAGGCATTGATCTCTGTCCTCCTCACTGAGACAGATTTGGTGGTATTGAAGTGCTTGGCTGTACATTACCGATTTTTAGTGTGCCGAGGGTGATTGCCGTTTTTATGTCTGTCTGTCGGTTTCCTGTAGATAAAGGTCTGTGAGGTTCTAGCTTTGATGACAGCTGTGGTGTCAAGGAAACTGATGCTAATGCCACAGTACTCCACGGAGGAAAGTTTGATGGATGGGTGGCAGATATACCTGGTGAAAATCTTTGTGTGTGTGTTTGAGCACCTTCTGTCTAAATCATAAATGTATCATCAATATATCTGAAGTATGTGAGTGGTTTGATTTTATATTGTTTCAGGAACTCCCTGGCATACTGCAGAGCCATTGTGGTGCCCACTGCTGTTCCCATCGTTTGAACATGATGTTTGCTGTTGAAACTGAAGTTGTTGTGGGTCACAATGAATTTTATAAGCCTGTCGATGAATTTTGGGTGGATGCCATGGTGATCATCAAATGGTATGCAGAAATGCTGCGGGACCTTTAGGTCCCGATTAAGAAAAATGCCATTAAAGTAAAAATTTCCACTTACTTAATAGTCTGTAATTAAATTTTTTTTATCTGGCTGATCCTGCGACCCTCCACCCGCTATGATCACTCACTACACTTCCAAGTGTCCCCCACAGAGAGCCCTCTGATGACGTGATTGAAGGACTGACCCACAGGGGGCATCCAAGTGCCGGCAAGTCAGTTCAGAGTGCTTTATTGGGAAGGAGCACATGATCGTGCTTATTCTACCGGTACCGATCACACTAAAGTGTAGTGTGATTGGTACCGGTAGAATAAGCGCGATCATGTGCTCTGTCCCCTTTGCCAATGTGGTTTTAACACTTTTTATTTTTATTAAATAAAAAAATTAAAAATGTTCGTTGCCCCATCGTGTTACGGGAGTTAGGGCCGGTTGCTACGTTGATATGTGTTGTTGCTAGGGAGCAGACGTCCCTATGTTTGCTGGCTGTCAATTGGGTGTGGGAGTGATTTTTGACAAAATAAAATGGCGGCTGTATCTCTAGTGAGAGGACGTGGACTCCGAGGAAGCAATTTACACTGTAAGTTATTTTAAATATCTGTTTGATCCTGCTTCTCATTTCGGTGTGGCTGCACTTACCTGGTTGATTCTGAGTTTCTTTTTTAGTTATCTGGTTGATCCTGTTCGTGTTGCAGGTTCTGGTGATCGTTCCGATGCCACTGCTACTGTCTACGTGGTTGATCCTACCATTTCTGTTGCCAGGTGGGCTCATGGCTGATCTACTTTATTGACAGAACCTCTCAAGGTTTCTGAAATGTTGCTGTACCACAGTAGGGTACAATCACATTGCATGATCTTCTGAACTGTGGTATGACAACATTTTGAAAGCCACCGATTTCCATTCACAGTAAGGGCTGACTATATATTATAATGCTTCCCTTTGGTTTTAAAATGTTTACCAGCTAGTTGGAACTTACATCCACTTATTCCTCTTCCATTTAATTTGAATTCCAAACTTAAACAAGTCCTTAGATCATGGTTTGATAATGATTTATGGACTGTTATTAAGTCCCCGCTCAACCTCCTTGTCTCCAGGGAAAAAAGGCCTAGCTTTTCAAGCCTTCCCTCACAGCTCTTTCCCTCTAAGACTCTTCGTTTGGTTGATTTCCTCTGGACCCTTTTCCAATCTGTCTACGTCTCCTACATTATGAGGTGACCAGAACACGGCACAATACTCCTTGTGCATTCTCACCAGAGCGCTAAATACAAGAAGTATAATGCCAGTACTTCAGCTAGTTATGTTTTTTTAACACATCCCATGATCTTATTACACTTTTTATTTACCTCATCACACTGCCTTGCTGACTTCAAGTCATTTGATACTAAAACCCCAAGATCCGTTTCATTTCCTGATGTTTTGAGAACTTGATCCACCCCCACCCACAAGTTCACCGCAGAACTGTATTTTGTCAAGGTCCTTTGATGGACAGAATGAAAATTCCCTTAGAGAGTACAGATAATTTCGCATCGGTCAGTGTGTGGTTGGATAAATTAGCAACAGGGGTTCAGCTGCATTACCTTGCTGTTTCATGTTGTTATTGTCTTCCTCTGTACTACTGCTGTAATCTATGGCTTGTTGGAGGGTATTACGCTTCCTGTTCTTGTGGAATATAGCTCTCTTTAATGCTTTTTGGTAATTCAGGTGCATCTCTTTCTAGATTTCTGGTTTTGACTTAAATGTCTTTCTCTCCAGGGTATCAGAAATCTTTTCACACTTTTTTCAGAAGAACTTTCTTAGAGTATATCCTGCAAATTAGGTGATTTCTCAATTTCTCTGAAGTCCTACAGCACAGCTGTTCAGCATATTTTGAACTGTAAGTGTTTTAGCGGACTGTAGATAGTGAGACCCTCAGATCACTGACTGCCATACTCTGAGGTGGGAGTCAGAAAAAAATGACTTTCTGTTTACTCAGATGATGGCCTCTAATCGCCCTATGACACAGGACCACTGATGTCCTGGTCTCCCCCTCCCGTCATCATTAATCCAGACCCAGTGCTTCTTCCTGTTGACAGCAGAGGGCCCCCATAATTGTACAAATTAGAGGCCACTGATGGTAGAGGTACTGGTGACATTAGGCAGAGGTTCCAGGGGTCTATAGGGTGTTGAGGCAGGCAGTAGTATAATGAAGTAGCGAGTCAAGAAGGGTTACCGTGGGGTAAAAAGAAAGGCAAGGCATAACCCCATCCAGCTGGTATAACCTTGCATTTATTTATTTATTTCAGTCTGGGATTAATACCTTTGAGTCAAGGACTCATTTTCAATGGTTACCCGTCAGTGTTGAACAAACATTACAAAAATACAAGGTTAACAGAGAAAAGAAAGAAAAACATTGAAGCATATAACACAGGCAGTAATAGTAAAATTTGAACTTATACACATCAAATTAGTACATATTAACAGATAGACTGATTAGAGGGGGTTGGGGGGTCGTCTGAGCTGGGAGAGAGGTGGAGCTTTCAAACAAGTGAGTCCATCGTCAGGTAATTGGGGGTAGGGAAGCAGGTTAAGAAAAAAGTGGTACACAGTAGAAAGATGTAGAGGGGGGGGTAGGTAAATGGAAAATTGGGGGCAAGGTACTATCACATTAGTGCAGGCAGGTACAATTCATTTTAGAGCCAAGGAGAGATTTGAGCCCAGCTTTGAAGGTACTAATATTGGTAGTATCTGTGAGGTCAGCAGGTAGCTCATTGTACCATTTCGGTCCTTGATACAGGATGATGTTCTGGGCAAGTTTCATCCTTTTGAAGGGAACCACCATCTTGTCAGTGACCGCACTATGGGTAGATTTCGTTGGGACGGCCAACTTAAAGTGTCCGCCCAGTGTTGGGGCTGTCAGTCCAAGTAGTACTTTTTTTAGAAGTAGGCAGGTTTGGTTTTGCCCTCTAAGATGGATTGGAAGCCACCCAGTTTCAGTGTACAGCGAGCAGGTGTGGGTGTCAAGAGTAGCCACCAAAGTAAGACGAAAGGCCTTATTGAGGAGTGTGCTGATCCTGTTAAGAGAAGTTTTTGTGCCCGCCACATATATAGGCAACCCACAGTCAATGGTAGACAGTACTGAGTTACTGGTGGCTAGTTTGAGTGCATCCGGTGTCGCTGAATGTCTGTGATGATAAAATACACTAAGTTTTATATTTGCAGTCTTGATAACAGAGTCAATGTGGTTTGAGAAGGTGAGCATGTCATCAAAGGTAATGCCGAGATATTTGAAGTTAGATACTCAGTCTAGGATATCCCCCTTTTGTTATGAATACACAGGGGCAGGTATTTCTTTATGCTTTGGGAAGTGTGAAGAGCATACTCTTTGTTTTTTTGATGTTTAGTAGTAGCTTGTTTTCCGTAAACCAAGATTCAAGTTTATGGAAGCTGCTTTGGAGTTCAGTTGTGATGGACTGTTGGTCTTTGCCAGCAACTGAAATCACTGCATCATCAGCATAGAGAACTGTGCTTGCTGAGCAAGCCATTGGGTCGGAGTTGATAAAAAGGCTAAAGAGTAGAGGACCAAGGATTGACCCCTGCGGAACCCAAGGTGAACCTCCTTAGCTGCTGATAGGGTATCACCAATTTTGACTCATTGTGATGTGTTGGAGAGATAGCTGCCAAACCATAGTACCGTATCTGGGGACAGACCTGTAGACAGAAGGCAACTTAGGAGGAGGTTGTGATTAACAGAGTCGAAAGCCTTTGCAAGGTCGATGAAGACTGATCCAACTGCCTGACCACTATCCAAGGTGTTATATAGTTGGGATGAATAATCAACTAGAGCGGTGAGTGTGGAGTGTGTTTTACAGAAGCCATGCTGTTGCGGGCAGAGTAGGTTATGGTTATCAAAGTATTCAGTAAGCTGCTCCGAGACCATTCTTTCAAGTACTTTCGAAAGGGGAGGAAGGATGGCTATAGGTCTGTAGTTGGATGTTTGGGTTTTATCCCCTTTCTTTAAAGACATGCGTTACACATTAGCTGACTTCCATGCATTTGGAAATACTCCCGATTTTAGAGAGGCATTAAACAGCATGGTAAGAGGACCAGCAAGTTCGTGAAGGAGTAGACCAACCAGCTTCATGTCAAGCAGATCTGCCCCCATCCTAGTCTTGCCAAGCGCCCTTTTAATATGCTTGATGGTTTCGGCTTTGGTGACACATCTAAAGTAAAAGGGTGGTACATCTTTCCTTGGGGGATCTTGAAGGGCAGTTGGGCATTGCTGAACATGCATATCTTTGAAGTAGTCACCCGGGAGTACACTTGAAAGGTCAGTGAACTCATTGTTGAGCTCATTGGCAATTTTGATGGGTTCCTGTAGGGGCCCCTTCACAGTCAATAGTAGATCTGGGAGGGTCTTGGGGGCTTTGCCCATTAAGGATTTAAGAGAGCACCAAAAGTCTCTTCCAGAACCCCAGGTTTTGGTTAGTAGATCCTTATAGTAGGAGGCTTTAGCCTGTCAGATGAGTCTGGTGCAGGTGTTTCTAGTTGCCTTGTAGGTAATTAAATGCAGCAGGTGTACCAACTGCTTTTGCTATATGCCAAAGATTGTCTCTGTTCTTCATAAGTCCAATAAGGGAGCTGGATCAGGGTGACCCCAAAATGTTCTTAGTTAACTAATTAAACCATTGATTCACAATGTAGTCCACGGCATATCTGTGTAGGTGTGCCAGGCAGAGAAGTTCCAAGAAAGTGGGTTGTCAGATCTGATGACAAGGTAATTATGCGTTACATACTGTTATTCATATCTGTTGTGTTTAGCAGGAAGAATTGAGATTGTGCAGGAATGCAGGGAAGGTCTGCATTGTCTGTACATAAGTCACGGTAACAGACAAAATGCGCACCAGCTGATCACACTTGGGCAGACAGCAGGGGTAATATGAGCCATGGAATAGGTAGAATACTGCATTGCCCAGCTAATCTGCCACACCATCAAAAAAAGCATAACGCCACAGATAGTAGCACAAACAACGCAGCAGCTTTTACTAATAATCACCTCAAATCACATCATAATGAACATGCATACAGGATTTACACAGCCAACAACGTGGCCCCAGGGAGTAAGCATATTCATGCACCTCAAAACCTGTGTACCCAACTGCTGCAACTGGGAATCCATTGCCACGTCCTGGTAAGCACTCACAATCGGAACCTAACAGAACATCTAAACAGCATATGGACAGCTATGCACTAATGGAATCAGGGTACACATGAGTGCCATGTACCCAGCCCACGCAGCTCCGCATCAAGGGACAGGAGCTCGGGGCATAGCATTCACAACAGCCAGCCACTGCAGGATGCCTGTCCGCAGCTGCGCCCCTCCAACGCACTGGTGTGTGTGTGGGGGATCAGTGGATACAGGCCGGGAATCCAACCAGATGCCTGTCCTAGTCCTGCAGTGGATTCCCTGCTCTGAGAGAAGCTGGGGACTGGGGGACAGTGCGAGTCCCGGAAAATGAAATTGCTGGGTGAGCGCCCTAATGGCTGCCCCCAGCCCTCTCCACCTGACTGGAGAGCTAGGGCGGCATAGCAGGGATCATTTACTGTCCCGTCATGGCCAGCGAGTGTATGTTGTGGTGAGCACACAGCAACTACAGCAGGGTACCTTGCCATGTAACCTGTGCCCCCTTTGCTCAATATTCTGCCTTTGTGAATGGTGCGGAGTGTGGACATGCCCCTAGACACTCCCCTGAATCATCCGCGAGCATAACTATGTGAACAGCCGGGGGCTTGATTGCAGAAGGGGTGCGCACCCCTCTGGTGCAAGTCGTGGGGGTCCATGGGACCCCTGATGCGTGGCTTTCTACTGTAGGGCTGCCTATGTGCCATGGATACGTGGCATGTAAGCATTCCTCCTTTTAGCGCATAGCCCCAATATGGTGAGGAAACAATGCTATTAGGAGAACAAATAGATTAACCCTCAGCCTTTACTGGCTGGGTAGAACACGCAAAACAAATGCAAGGCAAACAATATGTTCAGGTTCCTACCTTATTCAAGTATAATGCCATGAACTGGTCCAGGTATTGTCTTCACGATGGAAAAGGTGTAGGCCAAAGAGAATGTTGCCCTCTCTTAGCTGGCCATAAATCCCCTTCGGCGCCTTCCAGAGGGAATGGCCCATCGAGCCCACCCATGTAAGGGGGTACTTGAACTCTAGGGTTCTCGCCTATATCAAGATGCAAGAGCATGGCAATGTTCCCCATCTCATAAGTTCTGGACCGAACCAGTGCTAAACATATTGTACCCCCGCCTGCGGAGAGGCGGGAGGAGCATCCTCTGTAATCGATGTCCCGCCCTACAATGCCCTGACCAGAATTGGCACAGTCAAACCAAGAACGGTTTATCTGGAGGTCAGACTGTGGCATTCTTACCCAGGTGGGGGAGATTAAAAGGGAACTCTCAGCACCTGCGGGACCTTGAGGTCCTGATTAAGTAAAATGCCTAAAAACAGAATTTTTTTTAATGCACTTACTTTCGTGTACTTTTACTTTTTATCTGGTAGAGTCTGTGACCCTTCTGTCCATCATGCCAGTGCACTAGGTCTCCCAGTGTCTGCCGCGGCCAGCCCTCTGATGACAGGAAAGTCGGGCTAAGCCATGGGGATGTCTATGTGCCAGCAAATTTGTTTTAATAGCAACAATTTAAATGTATTTATTCTTTGTTGACCGGGTAGATAGACTTGTGCAAGGTGCCTTTTTCAGGTGTGACCTGGGTACCACAATTACAATGTGAAAACAGAAAATATATGATATAGTACATGATACAACAGCCTGAGCAATGTAAATAGGACACATCAGAGGTACAAAAGTAACACAGTTATGCAAATTTTAACATAATGCAAACAGAAATAAATGTAGCAGCAAATATGACAACACACAAAATTTAGCAAAAAGAACAGCAGTGAATTGTGCTGGTTGTAAGGTAAAATGGGGGGCAAGAGTTAAGTGGCACAAGGACATGGCATTATGTTTCAACAGATGTCCTTCATTTTAAGCACAAAAGTTTTATAAGAGGTTGACAATCTGATGACTGAGGGTACTGAGTTCCAGAGGGAGGCAGCACGGTATCTGAAGGATCTCTGCCCCATACTTGTTTGCATAAGGGAATTGCTCGCATGTGGAACGAGAGTGTGAGAGGTTAACATGTATAAGTAACTCAGTAAGGCTTCAGTCATGTTTCTGAACACAGTCCTGTACACAAAGCTGGCTAGAGTAAATTGTGCTCGATATTTACATTGCAGCCAGACAAGCTGCTCGAGACTGGCACAATGGTGGCACTGTGGGCCCATGGAGGTAGTGAATCTGTCCAATTTGTGGTAGATGGCTTTTTTTCTTACACAGCCAAGTGTTTAGTAGTAGCAAAACTTTATTTTTCAACAGGACTGAACTGTTAGGACCAAGTCTGCCCTATTTTCAAAGTTGTCCTCCACTCGATAGTTGCACATAAATGTGCACAAGTACAAATAAGACAAAAATACCTTATTGCTAAGGAACTGCTATAAACAAAAATACAAGAAGTATAGATGGACGAAGGAATATTGCAGACAAAAAACAGGTGCGCATTTACTCACAAGTACATTTTTCCAACAGTTCACGCTCGTCTTTGGGGTCAATTCATTCCTCACCTTATATATACTGTACTTCACTGTAATTTAACCAAATTTATTCGTTTTGGAAATAGTTATCCCATGATGTTGAAAACCCCTTAATGGATAGTAAGGGTCCACTGATATATTTATACATTTTAGCTATCCTCCGACAGTGTGTGCTTTATTTTTTAGACTGTTGTTGCCCATTGCTTGTTTTAGTTATTCATTCCAAATGTTTAACCAGGAAAGACATACTAAGCTAACAGCTTGTTCCCAGATGTATCAGAAAATACAGTATGTAAAAAGCATGGGATATAAGAACATTTTACACTACATCATCAAGCAAAACTAAACTGAACCAAGCTGGCCTCGATAGGACTCATCTGTGTGCCTCGTGCATCTCAACTGGTGGGGGGTGCTCTCTGATGATCTCACTTGTTTGGGTCATAGTGAGCCCAAAATAGTTGTAAAGCAATGACTACCCTGGATGTGCACTGGCAATAAAGCTATGTGTCAAAGAATTACAAAATTACAGAAACTGCAATGATACAAAGCATCATGGGAAGTATATGCAAATCACGAATTTGTCTCGTTCTAGTTTAAGCAAGAATTTATGGTGCAAATAGCCACTCACCCAATCTGCGGAGGCTAAAGACAAAATACAAAGACATGCGTTTTGTCTTTCTTAGGCTTCATCAATGGGCCTCACCTCTATCTCAACCCAGAGGGAGGGGGAAACCAGCCCTGTGATGGTCTTACTAGTTGGGGTCATGGTGAAACCAAAACAGGGAAGCAATCTACGGGACAAAGAACCTCGTAGCAAAAGCAGTGAAGCAAGGGTTACGCTGGAATGGCTCTGGCAAAAAACCCCACTAAGTTTCAAAAAAAGTATACACTGGAATGGATTTGGCAGAAAAAATAAGTTTTAAAGACAAAATTACACATAGCCCAATAATGCAAAGCATCATGGGACATACACGCAAATCCTCATGAAAGAATTAGGCTGATTCTACTTTAAGAAGGAGCGTATGGTGCTAAAATGCCTCTTCCTAATCTGCAGATGTTGAAAAAAGACGATGTGGAGCAGACAGACAGCTCAGAAGGAAAGCTGGAGTACAAGGGCAAAACCAAATCCAGTAATGTAAAAACCACTCTAGCTCACAGACGTGGAATTAGGCGAACTTACAATTATGTAAACTTGTAACAAAAATTTATTAAATTCATACCATAAAACAGCAACCATGGTGGACATAAACTCGACGAATCTTGAAAATGCACGTGGTCTGCACGAAACATTGAGTTTCTGTCCACTGTGGCTGCTATTTTGTGTATGTACCGTATTTAACACATTTTTGGTACAACTTTACATAATCGTAAGTTTGCCTAATTTCTCATCTGTGAGCTAGGGCTGTTTTTATGTTACTGAAAAAAAGAAGACGCAGACACAAGTTTAGTCCTGTTAGGACTGGATAAGTTCTAACAAAGGCAAAACATGCGTCTGTGTACTCTGTTTTCTGAATTTGCAGATTGCACGTGGGGCCATTTTGTACCACACACTCCTGCTTACAGCAGACCCAGCCTAATTCTTTCATGGGGATTTGCATATACTTCCCATGATGTCAGACTACCCTGAATGCTCCACAGCTCTGTTGTGGGGACACATTCTAAACGGCTGCAGTGCTACGCTCGATACACATAAGCTGAAATACTGCCACCACAACACAGGAGTGTGTACCATACTTTGTTTATAAGAATCCTTAGTTGTTTTTTTTAATCATGTTTTTCTCCATGATGGTTACATGTTAGGGCCCCTTTTTTGGCCAGCACCTACCCACCCCATCTGCCATAACACCCTCTCCGCTGCCCCCATTCCCCAGGTTACTCCCTGCAGTGAGAACCCAGCAGAAGGGACATGCCTCCCCCATATCAAAGATCAATGGGTGGGCGGAGGGCTTCGTGGTGTGGGCATAGGGTATGCTGGCCATCATGGAGACCTCACCCAGGTATTTCTTCCTGCGTTTTCCATAACTATGTCCCCAATGGCAGTTAGAACAAAGCAGGGGCATCTCATGACGCAGCACACAATTTGTGCAAGCACCACCCCTCGCGAGGAAGCAAGCTTCTCGGCCCACAGCAAGGGGTTACTGTGCCGACGCTTACATCCGTCGCCTTCCCAGGCTGGGTTGTGCTGCAGGAGGTAGCACTCCCTAGCCCTGACTGCACCCAATCCCAGCTGCAAAGTCTGTTCCCAAACCAAAGTTGTTGGCATGGAAGTGCGGCAATTGGGAGCCCTCACAAAAAGCCTCACCTTAAAAACAGAATCTTACACTAAGCAGGCAGAGAACAGATAAATTGCACTTACTGGATCTTAAATAATAAAGAATGCAAAACAAAATTTTACTTGTGTGAAGAGAAGCTACAGTGTAACTAATTGGACGCAAAGTCTGTTTCTGTTACAGAAAAGGACAGATGATAATTATGCAAGCATGGCAGCAGGGGGCATACTTGGTCCTTGTTACACCGTTAAAGCAGGTCAAACAGAGAACTAATGAAAACATCAAAGAGTACACCACAAAGATCAAAACACCAGGTGCACTCAGAATGCAAACCAGAAAACAAAGACTAGAATGTGGGGAAAAAAAATCTGACTGTCCTGTTAAAGTCGGTTTCACCAGAGAGCAGAACAATAATTCCAGCTCGAACAATAAGACTGCCTTCTGAAGCTCAACAGTACAACGTGCCATGCAACTTGTATTTCTGTACAGTGTCTTTCATACAGGTCATTTCCTGGAACTCTTTACAGAAAGAAGAAGAAAGCCACCAATACAACATACCACAGGATTGTAATTCATAGACTAGAACTCACCAGTATAGTGTAATAGGGCTGAAATATGAACAAACAAGGTAACAGCAACCTATTCCTGGATTATATCAGATCCCAGAGGGAAGTGGAGTGTACACTTCCATCTTCAGTCTTATTTCAGTGTTATTTCAGTCCAGACTTGACAAAGCACTGCTTTTCATCAGTGCACTGTTAATACACTGCACTGACTTTCTGCTACACTGTTGTACCACTGTTCAATCTTTCTTATGTTTTGATGCACACTGTAAGAGCACTGCAAATAATTATTAGATTTTCATGCACATTTCTTTAGCACTGTATTTCCTTCACTAATTTTTGCTGCACACTGCAGTAGCACTGCTCAATCTTTCTTATTTTTTGATGCAGACTGTAAGAGCACTGCAAATAATTATTAGATTTTCATGCACACTTCTTTAGCACTGTATTTCCTTCACAATTTTTTGCTACACACTGCAGTAGCACTGGCAACACTTTATAATTTTTATCACACTTCTTTAGCACTGCATTGTCTCAGCAATCTGGTTACCCTTACTGAATTTGTCACAATTGCATTATAGTGGTATAGCAATGGCAATACTGTGGTCAGCTGAAAAATCCACAATAGTACTACCCAGTGGTACTCTGGTATCACAGTGGTAGGTGATATATAGATTTTCCTCTGTGCACTGGTAGTGCACTGGCAGAATGGTATCTCTACGGCATTTTTTACCATTTTCTCTGTCTCTCACATACACTGGTAATACAATGGTATCACGAAATTTTGAGATTTTTGTCGGCTCCCACTAATACTGGTACACTGGTAGCACAATGGTACTGCATTATTTTGACATTTCAGTATTTGGTACCTCTCACAGCAACCCTAGACTCATGTGGTAGCACAGTGGTACCAGTATTAATCTCATCATACTCTGTACTCTAACACATTGTTAAGATAAATTACATTATCAACCTCATGGAGAACAGCTCTCAATTCCATATTTGTATTTGTTCTCTTGTCTTTATCTTACTGGTAATGGACTGTTATTGTTCACATAGACCAGAACATTCAAAGAGCATTTGCGATCGCTAAATAGGTAAGTGACTCTCTAACAACACTTTGCACCCCCAAAACAGGGTATGATCACAAAATGATATCTTGAATAGCATAATTAGTGAGTCTCTGACCAGTTGGTAAATGGCTCTAAAAGCTGTTGCCTCCCTAAACCAGGTAGTATCACCTCTGCCTCCTACCACTGCCCCTTTGAGCTCCCCGCCATCAGTAATATCACACTTCCCTTGGTGTTCAGTGGTGCTGCTGTCCATTCCATACATTGGAAACTGCCAATAACTACCTGCTCACCCAGTCCCACTGCTCGCACCATTCATGGCCCCCACCATATGTTTACGCACTCTCCCCACAGTGGTAATGGGCACAGACACTCTGCTAATCTCTGTGACCAACTGAGGATAGAACACCAGTTTTGCTCTCATGTGCCAATTGTATAAACAGCTGTGTACAGTTAGCACATGATTGTGAACTATCATCCATTTTGTGCCTGATCAAGGAGCTGAGAGGATGGTCTGTGCCAAATGTGGAAGGGTGTCAAATATATAGTAAGGCTGGGGACCAGAGGGTAGTATTTGCTGTAAGAACTAACTGGGTCATGGTGGGGACTTTGGATATACAGGGGGGCAAGGACTTTCACTCAACACACCACTGCTCACTCTATCAGGCCCTGGGCTGGCTTCCCCCATCAGCCCAACAGACCTATCTCCTGGCCAGCACAGTCAATAAGGCGATCCAAAACCGAGCTACCTCTCCACAATCCCACCTTCTTTGGCCAAAAGTGTTTGTTCTAGAGCTCTGCCTCACTGCTGACCCCATGCTTGAGTGCCCCCTAGTCTCCACCGTTTGAGTAAATGTGCATTCTCATCTGCAGCCCCTTTCCTTTGGAATAACCTGCCCACTCCACTTAAGCACCACTGACTCTGCAGTGCAGGACTCTTCCACTCTCTCCTTGAATCTCACCTTCTGTCCTCCACTACTTGCTCCTGCCCTCCCAACTTATTATCATGCCTCTACTTCCCTTCCCTTCCCTCCTTTTCCTTCTTGGTCCATACCTACACTGCCATGATGCACTTTTTCCTTCACTCATCTCAGATCATGCCTAATTTGTATTACAACTTGGCTACTACTGTACCTGCTATTGTCATAAATGTTATTTATCCATTGTGCTGCAAGTTTATATATATCTTCATATAAATATCCTGTATATTTTTATTACTATCTATTGTATGCCTTGTCCCAGCCTCCTTTGTACTTGTTTTTATTCCTGTGCCATCCTCAATGGCCCAAGTCATGCCTGAAAATGGTTCTCGGACCAGTACACCTACTCGGTAAACAAATGAATGAATAAATAAATAAATGGGAACCACCGAACATCAGGGATAGTAACAATCTACTGTATACCCGCGGGTGATTGTAGGATGGGTAGGACTGGAGAACAGGTAAATTAAGAACCTGGACTCATGGATAATTAGGAAGGGGCCCAATGGAGACTGTTTCCCAGGAGGGCTCTTTGCGGTGTAACTCCCAGGATACATTTTGTCTGGTGCTTTAATGTGGCCTGTGCTGTAATCGGCATCAGCAACATGGCTGTCACACCAGCATGGGTGAACCCTTTCTCCACACCCTGAGTGTCAACCCTATAACAGGTTTTGGTGGCATCTGCAAAAAGACATACCTTCCCATTCAGTTCTTCTGCAATTTCACTTAAGAAGACACTGAAGAGGCCCACTCCTAGTACTGAGTCCCACCCTGCACCATGCCTTTAACCAACTGTTGAAAGCCGTGTGCAGAGTCCTATATTCTCCCAAGATGTATATAGGCAACCTTTTGGCAAAAGCCACCATGCATGCTTGAGGACCCTCCCACTATCCCTGAAATTTCTCTGCACTACCCCTACCCCATCCCTTGCTAGGTCATTTGTTCCCAGGTGGACAATGACATCTAGCTCCCTCTCATCTCCTGCTGCCTAATGATCCACTGTATCTGCTCTCATCCCTCCAAGCCAAAGCACCTCTCAGGTATTTCACCTCCCTCTCCTTTACCCCACTCTGCTCGCAAGTCTATCCCCCCTAATTAACTCCCCCACCAGCAGTTGCTTCCTACTCAGCTGGGGGCCTCTTCCTCCCTCCTTGTAACTGTGAAATGGTCCATGGACAGTGCTTTCCTTGGGGAAGGTTTCTCCAGGGGCCGAAAGGGTGGTTCAGCTGCAGGGAGAGTGGTTGGCTGGGTAGGGCCCATTTCAGATGCAGGGAGAGTGGTTAGTAAACAAAGCAGGTGAACTGAAACTCTGACCAACAAACCGGCACAGGAGCAGAAAATGCAAGCCCCATAGGAAAGAGCACAGTGAGGGCTACAATAGATCATTTATCGGAGAAGTCTCAGGTCAGGGAACTACGGTCATATTGCACAGTCCTCTGGCACAATGGAGGACAGCGTGGAAGCCATGGAGGGGCCAGGGTGCTCAACTGCAACCCCAACAACATGGACAATCTGTGAGGTGGTACCATCCAGGAAGGGAAAGTCCAAGCTAAATGTGAATGGCTACCTCCTGGTCCATGAATGGACCTGCAATGAGACAGTGTACTGTTTTTTTAACATATCATATTTTTCCACCTGCTGCTGCACACACTCCAGCTTGGGGCATCCAGCAACCAGCTCCACCCACCTGGAGAGCTGGGTAACTCAAACTGCACCCAGGAGGATCAGGGATGGCCATCATGCCATCTTGCTGGAGGGCTCCCCCTCTGCCTCTACCAGCCAGGACAGCCCCAAACCCTCCTCAACAGGACTCCACCAAAGTCCTCCGGGTGGCTCAGAGCACAGCCATCAAGCTGCAAGGTCATACCCAGCCATTTTCCTTTGATTGGCCCCAGTAGCACGGACGTGCAATGATGTCCAGGAGCAACGTACCAACATCTGCTGTGCTCCCCATCTAGTGTCACTGATACTAGTAGTGCCCCTGGGCATCCCCAGGGGGCTGCTACAGCACAGTGAAATTCCCCAGCCCACCCCAGGACTGGGAAAGCAGTCTATGGATGTTCGATCCCAGTCCTTCCCTGTCGACCCACGATGGCCTAGGCTCAATCCTGAACCCGGGTCACTGGTGTGGCACAAGGTATGGCATCCAGAGCCTCAACCCTCAGCACCACCAGGACAGCCTGAGACAGTGTAACGGTGCTGCCAGCACCATAAGTCCAAGTCCTGCCTCAGCCAGGCCATCACACTGCTCCAGGATGGCTAGCACCACCTAAAGAAAACGAATGAGCACAGTCATGCTCTGGAGGTGACAGATGCTCTACCAGCACAGGTGTTGGCTGGCATCAAGTAGAAGGCACACAGCACCATGGCTAGCCCCACATAGGTACTGCAGAGTAAGGCAACTGCAATGACCACTGAGCTGTGGCAACAGTTGCCACGCAAGAGGGCCCTGCTGCAGACTGTGAACAGGACCTACCACAAGGACCTCTCACCAGAACCAGTGACACTGGCTGACCTCACTATCCCCAAGCAGCTACAGACGGTGACTGGATGGCCATGGTACAGCAGGATCACCAGCAGCACCACCCACCAGGTCCTTCTACTCACCATAGAGGACAACATCAGGAACCTAGCACAGGCACCCTTCTGGATGTTGGATGGTACGTTCAAGACTGTGCCACACTTGTTCACTCATTGTACACCATCCATGCACCCATGGGGATGGGCCCTAACAACCTCATTATGTCATTGGTGTATACACTGATGATGACAAAGAGCCTGCAATGTTACTGCACCTTGTTCCAGGAGCTGAATAAATATGCCAGTATACAGTCCTGCACCCTCAAACCACCGACGATCATCACTGACTTTGAGCAGGCTGCGATCAATGCCTGTAAGATGGAATTTCCACAAGCCATAAACAAAGGATGCCTGTTCCACTTTGGGCAGATTGTGTGGAGGAAGATCCAGAGCTTTGGCCTTGCACCACAATACAGAAGTGACCCAGACTTCAGCCTGAAGATCCATGAACTTGTGGCCCTCACCCATCTCCTGACACAGGACATTCCAGCAGCATTCAGCCTCCTGAAGTCAACCATTCCACCCAATGCCACCACACTCTTCTACTGTTTCGAGCAGACACATGTGCTGGGCAGGATTTGGCTGTACAGTAGGGTGACCAAGGTGCCCACGAGATACGACCCCATGTTCCCACTCAGCTGTGGTTGGTTGCAGATCTCAATGAGCGAGGTATACCGTGGACCTAAAGCAATGTCGAGACCTGGCACTGCCATCTCCATGCCCTGCTCAGGAAGGTGCATGTAGGGGTCATGACAATGCTAGCAGAACTCCACAGGGAACAGCAATGGACCTATGTCACCAGGGAAGGCATTTGTTGTGGACTGCCATGGACACCACCCAAGAAGAGCTATGAGGAGTGGATAAGGATGGTACTAGCATCCAAAGACAAGGGCAAGCTGCTGAAGTTCCTCTGTGGCATGGCACCCAACACCACCCTGTAGGGTTTCCATGGTGACTTGGCACCTGACAGTTGTACACTCACAGTACACATCATGCACAGCCACCAGGTTGCCACTGTGGCCTCCTACTGTTGAATAAAGTTTCACCCCCACATTTAACATGCACCCCAACCTGGTGGTGATGTCTCATCACAACACTGCTGGGTATCGCCAAGCAGCCCACTGCACACTGCCACATCTGCACTGTCGGTCGCATGTCGCACAGGCCTGACTCTGTGTGAGTCATTTCAGCTGTTCATGTGTGCCACACGTTGCACAGGTCTGAAGCTGTGTGAGTGCCCACCAATTCTTCCAGCTGTACAACTGTGTGGTACCAGCATTCCCGCAATGGGCCCTTGTGGAACCCCCCACAACACACCTGGCAGCCTTCATGCCACAGTGGGCTCCTGTGGCACAGGCCCCCCCCCCAAACACCTCCAGACTTTTTCTGTGTGGTTATTGCAGGCCCATAGTGGGCTAGCATGACAAGGCCACATGCACACATTGCACGATTGGTGTGATGGCATGCTGCTCTGTGTCCTGGCATCCACATGTGGTGTTGCTGTGGACCATTTCCTGGTGCAGCTATCCATGCTCTCGCTGTGCCGCTCTGCTGCGTGCCTGCAGTGTCATGCATGCAACGACCAACAGGCATGGTACTCCAATTCCTTCATGCATGCCCAGCTGGCTGGCTGTCAGCTGACATAATCATGCATGCAGGGATGCAAGGACAATCCACCATGCTGCCTGGGATGGCTGGCCAACACACTGGGGCATGCACGGCTATTTGTTTCATCCCTGTCACACGGATGGTGAGACAGTCATCCTTACCGGGGGTCTGTGATCAGGTCAGTGTGTCCTCGGAGGGTGCACCACATAGGGGGTGGGTGTTTTCACATCGTCCGTGCTGTTCAGTAGTGTCTCAGGTCCTGGGATGGGTGGCGAGGTCGGGATCTGGTGCTTCATGTGTTTGTGAAATTCACTCAACAGCCGCACAGCATCCCGACCTCCTCTGGCCTGACAGTGTGTCAGGTGCTGTCCCAGGTTAGCCACTGTGTTGGGCTGCTGGGGCTGTTGGGTTATTGTGTGTGGGATGCAGCATGTCAGACTAATAAGCGCTGGGATTATAAAAGGGTACCTAGCAGGGCAGGGTTTTCTATGTGCAAGCAGAGTGGTCAGTGGTGGGATGGGCAACTGGTATCTGGGCAAGATGGGTAGTGTGGGTGGGTCCAGCTGCAGAAAGAGTTGTTATCTAGAGGGTGCTGGTCCAGCTCTAAGGAGGGTGCTTTGTTTGGTGAGACTGGGAGGTTGGTCCAGCTGCAGGGAGGTGGTCTACTGAGGTGGGGAGGAAGGTCTGGGGGTTCCATCTGCAGGGGGATCGTGTCTGAGGGTAGGAAGGATGGCCTGGAGCAGCCAGCTACAGGGTGGGTGACAGTTGATGGGGAGAGGCTGGTTTGGGGCTTGTAGGGTGGACTAGCTGCAGGCAAGGTACACAACTTGGGAGAGGTCTATTGGGATGTTGATATGGTTGTCCAGCTGGGTGGTCATCTGGGCAGGGGGTGTTCAAGATGTGAGTGGTCATGGGGGTGAGCCCAAGGGCTGTACTTGGGAACCTCACTGAAGTCAAATACTAAATTTAGTATTAAGCATTCATTAATTTGCCTTCAAAGACTAATATTAGTCATTTTAATAATCTTTAATCTTCATTCAAAAATACAACCGCTAAGAATACTAAATTCTAAGAAGTATTTCAGCAGACTGGTTGTTCAAGAGTAAGTTATTGCTAAATGAGGAATAGAAATAGATCTGCAATGCTCTTAAAAGTACAATTTTTTTTAATACAACTGAATCATAAATGAAGATTACAGTCATCGGAGGAGTTTTAGGATTTAAATTAGCCAATCAAGGCTGGGTACATTGCCGTGCATTTCAGTTCTACTAAGCAAAGAGACAGATAAAACAACCAGCAACACCAATGAATTTTACAGAAGGTAAGCAATAATAAAATGTGGATTCTTACCTGGAAATAATGTGGTGCAAAAAAAGTTGGCAGTGTCCTTTGAAAAGTCTATTCTAAAACTACTTTTCCCATAAGTCTACTCAGTCAGAGGCCTACATTTCCCAGCTCTCTTCCTGTCTGGGTCTAGTCTGATGAAACTGTACAAGTGCTCTGTGGTCTCCATTTTTGAACAACTGGGGTTTCCTACAGCTAAGATTTACATGTTAAGGTAAGAGCTTATGTTTAAAAAGTACATATTTTTAATTCCCTGAAATGTTAGATACAGTAAAGAAATTATCACTCAGGTGTTGTTTTTTTCTTTTGAAAATGAAATGCTGTGCAAGTTTCACTTTCAATGTTTTGTCTTGAAAACATTTTCTCTTCTCTGAACTCTTGGCTAAACTTTGAAATACACATTTTATTTTCAATCAACCCCCCCCCCCCCTTAAAGTGTTTAGTATGCATTGTGCCTCTAGATTACTTGTCATTTGTGGAATTTTTGCTGATTTAGTTACTTTAAAGTAGTGTTGGTGGTGGTGATGGGGGCAGGAGAATGCACAGCAGGAAGATTGTATAACTGAGCAAATTCAGAATGCATAGAGAAAAGATTGCAACTTTTTAGAGAAAATCTAGAGTTACCCTAAAAGAAGAATCATTTGGTTCAGATATTTGAGTGTGTTTTTGGGGGAACTGTTTCTTTGCGTTTAATATCTGTATTTAACAGTTGCAAATCCATTTTGTAATCTGGGGATCAGTGTATTTTTTTTTTTCTTTTGCCGAAGACTGCATTAATTTATATTTTATGTTTACTTTATTTTGTTTTTGTTGACTGGCTAAGTGCACTAGACAGATTCTTGCCTATTTTCAGGCACGACCCGGAGGGAGAGGAATACAGATAAAACCAACTGACCTTGAACCAGATTAAGCTGTTGGTGGTATTTTTAATGAAATGGGGGAATTATGGCCAGGGCACCGGAGAAAATTACCCTGCTTTTTTCAAGAAGTGCCATGGGATCTTTAACATCCACCTGAACTACCACCAGAACAGGCAGATGGGACCTTCGGTTTAATGTCTCATCTGAAAGACAGTGCCTCAGGAGTGCAGCCATCACCCTCATGCTGCACTACAGCATCAGCATTGGGATATTAACATAAGTGCCTGGTATGGGAATAGAACCCACTGCCTTCTGATCTCCCAGCCTCGGAGGCGAGTGTGCTACCTGCTGAGCCACTGACACTGCAAATGCAATATGTTAGTGTCATATATACTGTATATATTTTTTTTTAATGTCCAGGGCATGAAAGAGTGAGCCAGCAGCAGGGTGGGTTGCTGGTGGTGGTGGTGGGGCTAGTTCAAGGTTGGAAGTGAGGTCCAGCTGCAGGGTGGGTGGTTGGATGGTGAGGCTGGTATGGGGATTCTGGTGGATCTAGCTGTAGGTTGAGTGGTTAGGTGGGGGACTGCTGGTCCATGGGCTTGGAGGGACAGCTTCAGATATGTGGTCTGTTAGAGTGGAGGTTTGGGGTGGTGCTCCAGCTACACGGAGGTTGTACAGAATGTAGTTGCAGGCTGGTCCAGATGTAGGAAGGGTGGCTGGCTGGTTAAGCAGCTGGTCCGGAGCCTGTGTGGAGCTCTAGCTCCAGTGCTCATTATGTGAAAGGCTGGGGCTAGAAGGGTTGTCCAGCTGCATGGAGGATAGTCTGGTGCCTGGAAGGGTGATCTAGCAGAGAGGAGGGTGGTTGACTAGTTTGGGGGCGAGGCTAAAGAGATTGATCAGCCTAGGAGGGATCCAAAGTGGTAAAATTAACTAGAAACTGGTTAACATGTGTGCCCTTCAGCTTAACAGTAGTGCTATGACCTGTGGCATAGGTGACCTTAGTTCAGGAATGAGCTCACATCAGGGGCTCTCTGGGGAGAGTAGGAGGATCATCTGTTATACAAGAGGCTCTCTTCTGGGGAAGGAGGACAGCCAGCTCAGCTGTAGTACTGCCAACTGAGTGACGACAAGTGGCAGCGCAGGTGGGAGCAGCCCATGGGTGGGAAGACACTGACTGGTGCTGTGCCACACATGTCTGTGCACGTGTTTGTGCACCCTTGCCGCTTATGTCCTAGGGGATGGAAGAACATGCAAACGTATCCTGACTACCTAGGCAGCTGCTCCTCATATTGGATTCATTCTATGGTGGAGCAAGTCCTGGCAGATGCCAGAGTGATGGTGTTGTGGTAGCTGAACAGAAAGGGGGCGACAGAAATGCAGGTTGGAAAACGGAGTAGTAGTTGGGGTGGGGGTTAAGATGTCAGAGGGTAATGGTTAATGGCACTTATTACAGTGACGGGACAGTGAGCAGCTCAGCTCAGTACTGGCGCAGATCCTCTTCAGTGTCTTCTATAAGTGACATTGCAGAAAACTGACAAAGCAGGAATGCCTTTGCAGACAATACCAAAATTTGTAGGTGGCATTAAGAAGAGAGCAGAGCATGCACATACCTCTTGAGAAACTCAAAAGTGGTCAAGATTGGGGCAGTTGGGGTTCAATGACAAAGTGCAGAATTGTGCACTAGTGCAGGGAAACCAGGAGCTGCTTTATAGGGTTGGTACTGATGATCACTGCCGGGGGACTTGAGTTATTATGATCTTAAAAGAGACTCTGGTTAAGATTCTGCACCATACCCATCGTAGATTGTCGCCAGAAGACTCTATGAAGTTAATATGTCTCTTATGTTATTAAAAGTTCTGTCTCATAAAAATATATAACTGGGTCCCGGCGACTTCTTTTTTTTTTTCTGCAGGATGCTCCACCCCAAGCCATTAGTGATGACGATGCCAGTGAGGGCGAATGACTTTATAGTGTAATGGGCCAGCTTTTCTATTGATTTTAAACTATATAGTGGCTACCTGGCAATAAAATGTGGGCACTGTTCAACTAACAAGGGCCTTGTTACTTGACTGATGCCCATGTTTCATTGCCAGGTGGTCACTAAATCATTTAAAATCAGTAGAAAAGCTGCCGCCCATTACAGATACAGATGAGCACCCCCACGCTCTCACTGGCATCTCGTCATCCTGCTAGAGACTGTGTGAGCGGAGCTGGGGCAGCAGCAAGCAACTGGGAAGTTCTTGGGACCTGGTTTGTATATTTTTACGAAGGACAGAACTTTTTAATGGCTTAAAAATTTGGGGACATATTAACTTCATTGGGGTCCTCTGGCAGCAAGGCACTGATGGATATGGGTGCATGGACCTGCTACCTTGGTGAGTCTCTTTACAGTTGCGGCAGGTGTGACAAAGCAGTGGGTGTAGGACTAGAAGGATGCTGGGGCTGCATCAGGGAGGGTATCTTCAGATGGGGTCAGGCAACTTATTAGTAAGATCCAACTAAGGCCCCATCCACACTGCACCTCTCAGACCTCGTGAGAACAGATAGAAACCATTACAACTGCGGAGTGGCAGGGTGTCCACACTGCTGCGGTGTCCATTTCGGACCGTACCACCGCCTCACACCTGGAGCCGGCGGATTAGCTACCGCGGCACCGATCCCACAATGCAGCTCTGCTGCATTAGGGGACCAGTGCCACACATCCACACTACGCCCAGTAACGTTATCGAGGCGTAACTGAGTTTCATATTCATTGTTGAAACCACCTCATGGTTTCAACAACGGTTGGCTTAGTAGTCTCCTTCAACGTTACAGGTGTAAACGTGAAACCACTGTGAACGGTTTGGGCATTCTGTAACGTTACAGAGGGGTAGTGGGACAGGGCCTCAAGAGTCCTGTGTCCAGGTTTGGAGGCTGCACCTTAGAAAGGGCTATAGGGTGTAGGGGCAATATAAAGGGCAACTAAAACTGTCCATGGCTGTGGCAAAGCCCTGAGGAGACTGGGATCCCAACATATAAACCCTGAAAGAGAGGGGACATGATGGAGACCCACAAGTACCTCATAAGGATGAACAGGGTGCTGGGGGGCCTTCAAATCGGAAAGGACCATGGGACATGAAGCTTATGGTGGGGTAAGATGGATGTGAGGAATTACTATCATTGAAAGGGTAGTAGACACCTTAACAGACTGACAGCATTATAGTGTTGGAGGTCAGGAGTGAAATGTGGTGGGGGGGGCTTAAAGCATGTGTGGTATAGAGACATAGGGACATCTCAGTAAATAAGCAGGGAAGAGGGAGGGTCATAACGGCCACAAGAGACCATTTAGAGTTCACAGAGAAGGACTTCACAGGAGCCTGTGGTTGCAGTTGTAGCGAGGTCTGGAATCCACAGCAGAAGTGTGACCCAGAGTGAGGGCTCATCAGCAGTGGGGTTTGTGAGCAAGCAGTTTAGTGAAAACAATCTGACAGTTTCTATGTGCTGGGGGAGCCTGGTGGCAGCTAGGAAGTAGGTGGGGGAAACCAGAGTGAAGAGTAAGAGTAAGGCTTATCGTTTTTGAGGAAGCAGTAAAAAAAAAAAAAAAAAAAAGTCTGTTTTTAATGAGAGGTGTGGGAGGGACATCGGCAACAGAATGCAGAGGAGTGGCGACAGCTGAGCGCAGCTTGGAGCAGCCAGTTGAAAAAGGTTTGGTAGAAAAGCAAAAAAAACTGTTAAACAGAAACAAATGATGACTGTATGATAGTGGGAAGAATAGAGAGGTATGACTAAATGGTAGGTGGTGTCTGAGGGACGGCACCCGAAGAAACCAAAACTAAAAGCAAGATACCAGTAAGCAGCCAAACAACGGGGTGAGGGATGGGGATGTGATGCAGCCCACCATGCAACATTAATCGAGGATGACCATAATACATATATGTGTAAATGTAAGATTCTGCATGTATACACGCATGTGCTCGGATAAGATGGATTTATCACACTCCATTTATGTCCACTTTATTGCATAAATTTACTTAATATGTATAACCCATCAGGGCCCTTTCTTTAGTGCTCTGTGTTTTAATTGTGAGCTGTCCTGGACCTTATGTTGTTCTTTCCTCCCCAAATCTTTTGTTGTGTCTGCGGTACTTTGACATTAGCTGCCAGTGCTACTCTATTGTATGCAGTGCTTGCTGCTTTTGGTCCTCCATAGGGAGCCCACTGATTTCCCTGTTTGCCTCCCACCACAGCTACTTTTTAAGTCAAGTTCAGGCATTGCCTCAGCTGCACTGTGATTTTCCTTGTGTTCTCTATCTTGTGCATTTGCTCTCCCAGTCCTTTCTACCAGGCCCTCAGGGCACTTCAGTCTGCCACCATGTGGCTTAGCTAAAGGTTCCCACACTACTGCTGGCTGGCCACCTCCAGACCCTCTGCCCGTGGGTTTTTCACATGCCACTTTGTGGCTGATGGGTAGAGGGAAGCATATTTGCTCCAGTCTCTTCCTCCCAAAAATATCCCATCTTCATTCCCACACACATGGAGCAGGTTACAGCCTGAGCTCTGTGGGCTGAATCATAGACACATAGACCTTGATGGCAGATAAGAACTGCTTGGCCCACTCAGTCAACCCATTTCCCCTACCTAGTGGATAAGCTGCAGATCCTAGTTATCCAACAGCTGACTTCCTCCTACCCACCAATAGAATTAGTTCATGTCTTTCCCATGCATTCTTGAAGTCCCCCACTATTTTTGACCCCACAACCTCCTTAGGAAGGCCATTCCATGTGTTCACCACCCTCTCTGTGAAAAAATACTTCCTCATGTTGCCCCTGAGCTGTCCCGTCTATCTTCAAATTTGGCCCCTTGTTCTTGCACATCTCTTTTTCTGAAAGATGCTACTCTCTTGGACTTTGTTGATTCCCTTGAGGTGCTTGAAATTTTCTGTCCTGTCTCCCCGACCCTTTTCCTCAAGTGCATACATACTCAGCTCGTCTCTCTTTGTATGGCTTCTGGTGCAGACCCCTCGCTGTTTTAGTTGCCCTCCTGTGGACTGGCAGTTGAAAGTGCCTGCCATTACTGTCACTGTAGTTCAGTAGCACTAAACTGGCTGCCTAGCAACAGCCGCAGCATTTCTGGTCAGTAGTTTTGCAGCCTCCTGCCTGCTACATACAGTCTGGGCCCAAGGACATCACCCTCCTCCCACATTAGGTTCCAGGGAAAGATAATATAAAAAAATAAATTGCCACTGTCCATGAGGGAGTGACCCGTTATATCACCAGAGCTATACCTTTCAAACCACTGGCCTCCTGGGACAACTCAAGACTCCTGAACCACCAGTGTCCCCCTTTTTAAATAACATAGGGGCCACTAGCCTAAATGCATTCCCACCAGCCCATCTTGACTACTTAAATTTATTGCTACCTGCAGGTCACCTTAGTGGCACAATGGGGTTGCCGAGTCCCAAATACCGCTTTTATTCTCTGTTCTTAGCTGTCTGCATTTTTATTCCATCTCTAGTTTCTTATTTGGCCTAGTTTGTCTTTTCTCTGAAACTTCTTCTTTACTCCTGTGCTATATACCAATTTGTATCTCTCTACTTGCTACTATAACTTCCCATACTGATCTATTTTTCCCTTTATTTCTACAGGTCTGGCCAAACATACCAATCAGATAAGTATCTTTGTTTAATTCTAACACTCTAATCTCTCCTCTAGCACCTCCAACCCTTTGTGTCCCTTCAGCCTTCTCTGTTCTTCCGTTTCAGGTCCTACCAGGATACCCCGAACCAAGGACACCCCAACTCTGGACTCCCCTACTCTGATGGAACAGGTAAGTCCTAATTACTTAACTGCCTTAGAATCATAGGAATCTGGTGACAGAAAAGGACCATTTTGATCAGTCGAGTCTGCCCCTTACCCTCACCCCCAATCATCATCTTTGTCAAGAGACACCCCACTCTGCCCACTGGTCAGCTCCTGGTGTCTGTCCCATGCCCCCTTGAACCCTTTCACCATTTTTGCGCACACCACCTCTTCTGGTAGTCGGTTCCTGGACTCCACCACCTTCTCAGTGATGTAATGCCCCCTCACATTGCCCCTAAAACTTCCTCCTTCTAATCTTTAGTTTATGATCCTAGTTCTAGCACTTATTTTCCTTGGTAAACAAGCTTCCCACTCACCTATACTAGTTCCAGCGGGTTGAGATCAGATTTCTCCACCTCCTCATAGGGCTGTTTATGCATATGCACCATCTTGGTTGCCCTTGTCTGAACCCTCTTCAATCCTGTCTTATATCCTTGTGTAGGTGAGGCCTCCAGAACTAAATCTCCATACTCCAGGTGAGGCCTCACCATGGATTTATAAAGGCATCAGCACCTCCTCTTTCTGTTTTATACCTCCGCATGCACACCAGCATTCTATTCACTTGCCCACCACTGTGCTGCACTGGTTCTCCGCCTTCAGGTTATCTCGAGTTATAACTCCCAGATCTCTGTCCTGCTGAGTTTCCTTACCCCCGTGTGAAAATGGTTTGCGGGTTATTACACCCATGTGCATTACTGTGCACTTTTTGGCATTAAATTTCAGCTGCCAAGTTTCCGACCACCTCTCTAGAATCTTTAGGCCCTCCCTCACTGCCTCCACCTCCCCTACCAGGGTGTCTACCCTATTGCAGATCTTTGTATCATCTACAAATAGGCACATCTTCCCCTGCAGTTCCTCCGCTATATCTAACATACTAAAAGCCAGCACAATAGGCCGGATGGTCTGTTGTGTCTGCTCGGTAGCCAGCCTCCTAATGGGTTCTTTCTTTCCCACCCAGCCCCAGAGAGGGTCATCCTCTTCTTCAGTTTACCCTTGAACCTGTCCCACTCTCTTCAAGCCCTCCACTGTGCCCTCCTCCACCAGGACTCCTGGACAGTGCATTCCAGGGCCCCACCACCCTCTCATGAAGTAAGGTTCCTGCACCCCCTGTAATTTCCTCTCTAGCTTCCACCATGTCACCTGGTTGTTTCTCACCTTCTTTAGTCTGAACATCTCTTTGGCACCGCCTCTGTTTATTCCTTTACATATTTGAAGACCCATCATGTCCCCCCATCTCTCCTCTCCTTCAGTGAGTACAGCCCAAGCTCTTCCAGCCTTTCCTCATAGGGCCTTCCTCCCATGCCTGAAGCATCCTGGTTGCCTCCTCTGACACTCTCCAGCAGTGTTATGCCATCCTTGAGGTGAGGTCTCCAGAACTGCATGCAGTACTCGAGATGTGGTCTGACCAAGGCATTATACAGAGGGAGGATCACCTCCTTTTCCTGGACATAATCCTGGCTATGCAGTATCCGGGTTTGCTTTGGCCACAGTTCTTCTGCAATTTTAGTGTTATTCATTTTGACGCCTACCACCACCCCTAGATCCCTCTCACTCATTGTGGCTTGCAATGACACCCCTGTGTGTACATGGCCTGGGTTTCGACCTCAGATGCAGCACCCAACATTTCCCTGCATTAAACCTCAGTCCCCACCTCCTTGACCACCCCTCCAGGGTATCCAGGTCCCTCTGGACTGTCTCTCTCGCTTCGTCCCCGTCCGCCAATGCTCCCAGTTTTAAGTAATCCACAAAGAGACTCATCCTACTCTTAACTGCCCTCCCTATATCGAAGACATAGGCATTGAACAGGAGTGGCCCTAGTACCGAACCTTGGGGAACCCCACTGGTGACCTTCGTGGAGGAGGAGACTACCCTCTGTATTCGCCCTGTTATCCAATTTTCTACCCATCTGAGCAACTGTCCTCTCACCTCCACCCACCCCCCCAATCTGAGCAACTGTCCTCTCACCCCCAGCTTTAATAGTAGCCCATTTTGGGGTACCGAATCAAATGCCTTACTGAAATCCAGGTATAGGACGTCCTCCGGTCTATGCTGGTCCAGGGTCCCATAGTCATAAAAATCTATGGGGTTGGTCTAACACGATCTCCCCGAGATGAGACCATAATCTTTGTCATCCAGTTGCCCCAACCTTTCCAGCTGCCTCCTGAGCCTATCTTTGATAATGCCCTCCATTACTTTGCCCACCACAGACGTGAGGCTGACAGGCCTATAATTCCCCATCTCCTCTCTAGACCCCCCCCATTTGTGGATAGGCATCACATGAGCCACCCTCCAGTCTTGAAGCACCCAGCAGAGAGGTGTGAAGTGCTTGCCAGTGGTGCTGCTAGCTCATCGGCCAATTCCTTCATAACCCTCAGATGCAGCCAATCTGGCCCCAGTGCCTTATCAGTTTTTAGTGTCCGAAGGGCCTCCTTCACCCTTTCCACTGTGATTTCTCCTTCCCTCCCAGCCCCTATTTAACCACCCATCCCCTTCTAGACTTGGCCCAGCCTGTACCCCAACTTCTTTCAGTCCTCTCAACTCCATCTGACCTCTCGACTCTGCTGGCTCCCCTTCCTTCCCATTGGGCTGGAGGGATCCCCTACCTCCCTCCGTAAATATCAAGGCAAAGTACTCATTTAGCACCTCTGCCTGATTTCCCCTGCCTCCTGAGTCCATCCCTCCTCAGTCCTAATCATGCTGATCTGTGCTCTCCCTTTTCTCGTCTCCCTTGTGTGTCTATAGAATCCCTTCCCCTTCGGATATCTCTAGCCAGGTTTTGCTCCCTCCTCATCTTGGCTTCCCTTACCACTGTGGTGACCCTTCCAGCCATCAACTCATACCCCTCTCCCTATCCCCCCTAGAGTGCTTAAAACATGCATAGGCAGCCTTTTTATCCCTCACTGCCTCCTGCACCTCCCTGGTCCACCAACACAGCTTGTTGGCTCTACCATGCTTATGCCTTACCTTTGTACAGGAGTCAGTAGTCTCCTGCACCCCCCTTCTTAATGGCCTCCCACAAGCTGCCAGCATCCATGTCCAGCCTAATCTTGTCCAAGCTCCCCTGTAGAATCCTGCCCATGCCCACGAAGTCCACCCCCCTGAAGTCCACTACTACTGTATTAGAATGGTTATCCCTCCCCAGATACAGCAGAAACCAGACTGTAGTGTGATCACCACCTGCCAGCGGGCTGCACACCTCCAGGCCCTTTATCTGGTCACTGTCTGCTAGGACACAATCCAGTATCCGCTTCTCCCTAGTAGGTTCCCCCCTGCTGGACCAGGAAGGCATATTGGAACATATCCATCAGTCTCTGTTCCCTGGCCACAGAGGATGCCATAGTGTCCCAGTCTGTCTCTGGCATGTTAAGGTCACCCATGATCACCACCATACCCTTTCCACGGTCACAGTACCCCTTGATGTTCTCAACTAGTTTGTCCTCCAGGGCCTCTTCCATCGTTGGAGGTTCTGTACACCACCCCTATTTTCAATCTTTTACCTCCCCTCTTTTGTAGGGTTACCCAGATCTCCTCCACCTCCCACTACAGCCTCCTCCACTCCTCTGACCACTATGTCATGTTTGACTATCAGCGCTACACCCCCTCCTCTTCCTTGTCCTCTGTCCTTCCTGAATATTTTGTAGCCCACCAAATTTAGGTCCCGGTCATTTTTCTGAGTGGCCCATGTCTCAGTAATTGCTGCCACATCCACTGATCCCTCAACCAGCATTGCCTGGAGCTTGGGCATTTTGTTGCCCATGCTGCTAGCATTGATCAGGGCTGTCCTCCATCCTGACCCCTCACCCTTCTCCAGTCATCTCGACCCTGAGCAGTCCCTAGATGCCCTTTCTTGCACAGCTCTGGATGGATTTAGATCGCAGTTACCTGGCTTAATTTCATGCCTTGGACCCTCGAGCAGCCCTCCTGGAGCTACTCTTTTACTTAACCCCCACCTTTACAAGTTTAAACTCCACGTCTCGACTATGAAGCCAGCAAGATTTAGTTTCAGGATCTCCTTCCCCTCCAAGTTGAGGTGTAGCCTATCCCTGGCATATAACCCCTTGTCCTCCCATGTATCCCCCAGTCCCTCACCAGTCCATACCCTTCTGCCCTGCGCCAGTCCCTGAGCCACTGGTTCACACCTGTAAGTTTATGTTTGGTCTCCCTGGACACCCTAGGTACTGGCAGAATCTCAAAGAAAGAGATTGCGCTTCTATAGAGTGGTAAGCCCTGGCCAGTTCCCGGAATCTTGCCTGGATTTCTAGTTCACTGTTCCCCTCTAAGTCATTTGTTCCCAGATGTTTCGTCTGGGGATTCCCCGCATTCCAATGCTATCGAGTATAGCTGGAATTTGGCCTTGTGTACTGCTAGGCCTGGGATACATTTAGCCTTGACTGGGCTGCTTTTTCCCTCCCACCCCTCCCACTGGATGCCCCAGGTCATGGAGTCACCCAGCAGGATCACCTTCTCCACCACCCCACTTTACTGGCCCATTAGATTCCATCCAGGCTCTTCCTTCTGTCATCAACCCCCAGCTTACTTCTCTTGCCCCTCAGCCTGGGATCACAAGCCTGTGCTTGCCCTCACCATGCTCATTCTTCTACCTCTTGCTCCCTCCTGGGTGGCATATTGCCCCCAAATCTCCCAGGACTCTTTCTGGGCTGGTATCCTCAGATCCCCACCCAGGCTCCCTTCTACTGCTTCCTCCTTGCCTCCCCAGTTCTGTATCCTTCACCCCATCTGCTGTGTTTCTCCTACCCCCCTCCCTCCTCTCCACCTCATCTGATTTCTCCCACCTCAAGCTGGCCTATCTAGAGTATTCTTATCCTTGGCTGACTTCCTAACCTGGATGCTTTCCCACCCTAGTCTCCTCCTCCCACCCTGGCTTCACTCTGCACCCCTCCTCCTCCCTCCTCCACCTAGGCTAATGTCTCTCCCCTCCCTTCTGTGGATCTGGCTCTCTCCTGCCCCATCTCCCCAGCTTACTGACCAAACCCTCTCTGTTTGCCTGCTCCCCTCCCGCCAGCCTCTCCACCTCATCTCCCGGATACAGCAAGGCGAATAGATTAGTAAGTGTGATGCTTGCCCCCGACTTGCTCTCTCCTGTCCCCTTCCTTCTGGTCAGCCATCTCCCTACTGAAGTGATTTCCGTACATTGCTTGTTTCGTGCCCCACCCCTCCTGAGTAACCATATGATCCTTGTCTACCTGTTCCCTGGGTTATGCCATATTGGCCTCGTGTACTCTCATGAGGTCCTTTCCACACCTTTCCTCCCCACCCCTCCCGCCTTCCAGCTGCCTTCTGATACCCTCTACTTCCTCCCTAAGACCTGCCAACTGAAAACACAGGGGGCACCCTCTGAACCTCCTTGCCCAATTTAATATTATTGCCACACCGCACCCTGTACACCCAATCACTTACCCAAGGTGCCCCTGGCCACCTCAAGTCTACCTCATTTTAGGTGAGCAATGCGGCCTCTAACAGAAATAATTCAGTCAGTGTCACACTAAAACCCAAGCAGTTTGCCCCCTCCGATTACAGCAATTTTCCCTCTTTCTTGACAGTAGCCAGTTTTCTAGCCCTAGCAGTAGACGGTTCACAAGCAAAATTAGTCCATCACAACACTAGCCAGCTCAGAGACCCTAACAGTAATTGATGCACACACAGTTTGCCTACTCCCTCAGATGTAGTTGGCATACACAGTCATTTATGCAGTCTGCTTCATTATGCCCCTTCCTGGTAGTAGTCAGTGTTGCCCACGTAGCACAGTGTACAGGACCCTTTTCCCCCAATCAATAACAATCCAGCTTCCTGGTGTTTCAGTTCACCTAATCTCGACTTACCCTCCTCCAAGGCTCCGCCCTCACCGACCATTTAATAGAGGTCGGGGCCAGGGTGGGTGGTGTGGAACAAAGAACAGCTCTCCTCCTCTGATTGCAACTGGACTATTTGCCTTTTATGGCCCAGTCACACAGTCAAAGGTTTGCGCCCTATTCACTGATTGGCCGCTCCTTCCTGAGTCGCTGGCTTGCAAAGTTGTGGCTGATGTGGACCCGGTATGCATGGCCTGTCCCCCGCCAACAAGAGCTTCCTTGTAGATCAATGTGATCCCATCCTCTCTAACTTCCGATGCAGCCCCAGAATGTCTGCCCAGACCACTTCCAGCGACAAGCCCCGGTCTGGAAAGAACAGCTCTCCTCCTCTGATTGGAACTGGGCTGATCGTTGCTATAGATATTAAGAAAGGATGGGTCCAGCACCAACCCCTGGGGCACACCACTGCACCCCATTTGCCTTACCACCACCCTCTGGTTTCAGTCTTTGAACCAGTTCTCCACCCACCTTGTTATTTTCTGTCCCACCCCTAAGCCTTCCAGCTGATTTACCAGCCTTCTATGTGGTAAAGTGTCAAAGGCATTGCTGAAATCTGGGTAGGCCACATCCTCCTCCATCCACCATCCTTGTTACCCAGTCAAAAAACTCAGTTAAGTTTGTCGGGCACAACCTGTCTCCCATAAAACCAAACTGCCTTGGGTCCTGGAGGCAGTATAGCACATTGGGTAAAGGCTCTGAGCTACAGATCTGAAGACCTGGGTTTGAATCCAACAGCCGTCTAAGTGCATACTGTGTGATTCTGAGCAAGTTACTTAACTTCCTTGTGCTTCAGGTTGCATCTGGAAACAAGCTTCAGCTTAGTGTGCTACTCCTGGTTAAACAATGTTCCCTTCCCCCACTTCCCCTATAGACCATTGACAACCAGGTGCTCCACTATTCTTTCCTTCAGCAGTATTTCCATTACTTTTCCCACTGTTGTGGTCAGGCTGACCAGTATGTAGTTCCTGCATCCTCCCTGTTAACACTTTTGTATAGTGGGACCACATCAGCCCTTCTCCAATCCCTGGGCATGTCACCAGTTTACAAAGACAGTGTGAACAGGGTAGTCAGAGGCCCTACTAACACCTCCCTTAGCTCCCTCAGTGTCCAGGGATGCATCTGTCTGGCCCATAGCCTTATTGCTGCCAGTTCCATGAGGATCCTTTCTTTTGCAAAGGGAGCTGTGTCCTTTTCTATGATCTCTCCATCCTTATTAACGCTGGCCCATTTCCTGCCCCCTCCTTTGTAAAAACTGAACAGAAGTATTTGTTCAGTATTTCTGCTTTTTGGCGGTCATCTTCCCCTCCATCCACCCATTTCAGACACTCAATATCTCCCCTTGCCTTCTTTTTCTCCCTGATGTACCTGCATGTAAAAGGTTTTGTCCCTCTTTACCACAATACCCACTAGCTGGCTTGTGTCAAGGGTCCCACATAAGTGTGGGTCTGGTGCCAATGTGCACTTTGCATGTGGAAACATTTTGGTTTGCCTGCTGTGTGCTGTAGTGTAGTGGATTATGATGACTGGTTTTGCTGGATTCTGCACTGACAGCTTCATTTGCAGCAGATCCTGGAGTCCTTTGCGGTGGGAGATTGTCCTACAGTGCATATTAAGAGTTTATACAGGCTCTCATCTTTGGTTTACTGGCCCCACTGAACTCCCTGGGCTAAGTTCTGTCACAGACTGACTTATCCTCTGGAGAAGAGCAGAAGTGAAAAACATCTGATCAGAGATTGTGTAGGCTCAAATGTGCACTGTAGGCTACTGGAACTTCTATTGCTTGTTGCCAGCTGAAGGGAGTTCTGGGACTGGTTGTGTCTGTGTATATCTGCCTAGAGATGGTCACAGTTGGCCTGCTGCGGTGTGCAATGGATGGCAGTTGGAAATTCCAAATTGGTTGGGGGACTTGAGGAAGGATTAGAAGTACTTCTTCACTGAGAGGGCGGTGGACTACTGGAATGGGCTGCTGAGGGAAATGGTGGGAGGGTTCACGAGGGCATGGGATAAGCACAGAGGGCAACTGGCACGGGGGGGACTACAGAAAAGGCCTAGTGGATATCTAGGCGAACTGGGCAGACTAGGTGGGCTTGCAGTCCCATTCTGCCATCACATACCTGTGCTCCTATGTATTCTACAGGCAGATTGGGAAAAGGAAGGGGGGATCCACTACACCACCAGGAAAGCATTCACTGTGCCTTGAATATCTGTTCCTTGGTGTCTTTATCCTCACCTGTGGTGGTTGATGTGTGGAGCAACATGTGACCTACCCCAAAAGATCAGTTCTAGGGGCACGGGCAAGGAGTCTTCCTCCTTCCCCCAACCATGACATCCCCTGAGTGACCGAGTCCATTCTAAAAGCCAGGTTGAAGGTGTGGTACAGGTCTGGTATCTCCCCCCCAACCCACTTTTTTTTATTTTAGCCTCTGCAGAGCCTTCCCAACTGACCCAGCTGATCAGTATTTTTATTTTTCGTACTGACCCATTTTCCCTTTTATATCTACAGGTCTGACAGGACATTGACTGGGAGTAGGAGGACCCTGACCATATGTATCAGATAAGTATTGTTTTTTTGTTTACCCTACATTGTTTGTCATATAATAGTTCATAACGAGCTGCAGATCCTTTGTGAGCCCATTGCTGTTCTTGTTTTACAGGTACGAATGGCTGCTCTGGGAGGCACTGGGTTGGAGCTGTACCTTGTGCTTTAAAAAGGAGGCTATGTGCTTGGGAGTAAGGGATGGGCATCAAGGTTGGGAACTCCAGGGAACACCACAAAACCAATTTGCCAAGACTCATGAGGCTCAAACCCTGTTTTTCACTTTCTTGCTTTGTGTGCTTTGCATTCTAATGCCTGCATTAATGTAGTGTTTTTGTTTTGCAACAAGTACTCTGTGTGTGTGTGTGTGTGTGTGTGAGAGAGATAACCCACTGTAGGGTGTGCAGTCACACTCTGATATACGCACACCTTGGTGTGTGTTGTTGCACATGAGGCCGCAGGCCGAGTGCATCAACCACCCAAGCTGTGTGTATATCACTGCGCTTCCACACATCACACAGAGGGTTATCTATCTTATAAAATGGCAAAATTATTTTGGAGGGGAGTAAAAGTGCAGGTGTGTGGTTGCACTATGATATACGCACAGTCACCTAATGGTGTTTGTCCAATGCGATTGATAATCCCATTATAGAGATAGATAGATATACATAGAGAGAGATATATACACACACAGACACGCTCGCACACACACACGCATATACATACACACACTTCACTCGAACAGCCCCTTGATACTGAAAATAATTTTCCACACCGTGCATGTGCTCCCAGTCCAAAGAGGCTCTCTTCTCCTTTTGAAGATAAACCTGGAAATACTGGTGAGGACCTGCATATCAGGGAGGCTCCCATACCATTTTCTGCAAACCAGAACAATTGTTGGTCATTCCTTTACCTAAATGTCCACCCCCTTCCTTGTGACTTTGAGTCAAACATGGGGTAACAGACTTTAGTACCTCTACAGACATAGCCCCAAGATTTCTATCTTCTTTGGAATTCACAGACGACTTTCTCACTCAGGAACCCTTAAGCAAAGCTTCCTCTGCTGAGGTTGCAGATACTTGCAGATGAATACTGTTTTGTTTTTGTTGAATTTTATGATACACCATCTTTAATGCAGCCTAATACACTGAAACAGAACTACAACACTGCTGACAGGAGTGCTACCAAAATCACACTGCACACTGAAGTGCACTACAGGTGTTGATGCAGTGCTAATTAACATAATTCGCACACACTGAAAAAGCAATGCAACACTGCTTTAGGCAGTGTTGAAAACACTGCTAATCGCAGTACTTTTGCAGTGTGATTACAGTGCTAATTAACATAATTCGCACACACTGAAAAAGCAGTGCAACACTGCTTCAGGCAATGTTGAAACACTGCTAATGGCAGTACTTTTGCAGTGTGATTACAGTGCTAATTAACATAACTCGCACACACTGAAAAAGCAGTGCAAAACTGCTTAAGGCAGTGTTGCTGACAGAACACTGCTTCAGGCAGTGTTGATGACAAAACACTGCTAATTGCAGTACATCTGCAGTGTGATTACAGTGCTAATTAATATAATTCGCACACACTGAAAAAGCAGTGCAAAACTGCTTAAGGCAGTGTTGCTGACAGAACACTGCTTCAGGCAGTGTTGATGACAAAACACTGCTAATTGCAGTACTTTTGCAGTGTGATTACAGTGCTAATTAACATAATTTGCACACACTGTATCAGCACTGCATGTACACCAAAAGAGACCTGAAGATGCACTGATTAAACACTGATGGACTGCATTATGAAATTAAGTGTGCAGGAAGTGTACACTGCTACTATAACACTGAAATAACACCATATAGTGACTGTTTGAACACTTCACTTCCCTCTGGGATGTCGCACTGAGGGCAGGTTAGCGCCATTGCCGCCACACTCGCTGACAGTGATCCCGTTCTTTCTCCTGTGGGACCTGAAGCGCACTGTTTAACAGCATGGTGGAGACAAGCCATCCTACAACTGACAGACTGCATTGATAACTGTAATCAGAAATAATGTCTGATAATCAGTTTACATTGTTTTATAAAATAGGTGATGAAATCCAAGTGATCAGATCACCTGACTGTCCTGTTATCAGCATATTGTATGCCCGGACAGTTCAGAACCACATGTCTGCTTACACTTCACAGATCAATTTAGGACCTATTTTATAAGAGGAATAACACCCTTCAAGGTGTCTGGGCACGCTGATGTATGGACTTCTCAAAGGGCTGAAGGCACTCATACACCTGTGGCACTCCCAGGACCTCTGTGAAAAATAGCTTGTCTAAATGGAGTTTATTCTGGTAAAACAATATATACAAATACAGTACAATTACTGCAACCCAGGAATGGACTAACATCAGGCTTCTTCAAGCCACAGAGCTACGGAAGGTGAGACAGTGCAGTTTTTGGTGGGGGCGGGGGGTGACTGAATTTAGAGCAGCAATTAATATCTGCAGGCCCCACCTGGAGTACTATACCGAATTCTGTACCTGAGAAAGAACAGGGACCGGAGAGGGACTGTAGAGCACAGGGCCACCAAGATGATCCAGATGTGGTAGGGCAGAGCCCACTGAGGAACAGCTGGCTGTCCTTAACACATATATGCCGGAGGCCAGAAGTGAGAAGGATGACATGAGAGCGAGGTATACATTTCTGAGGGGAATTAACAGAGTGGGCAGTAAGGACCTGTTCACCCAGACCCGTAGTGCAGTAATGAGACAGCACAAATAGAGGCTCATTTTGTGGAATCTTCAGGAGGAACATGAGGACGTTCTGCTTCACCAAGAGGGTGGTAAAGGCATGCAACAGATTACTAGCTAAAGTGGTGGGGACACGGGCTATAAATGGATTCAAAATTGGGTGGGACAGGTACTAACAGCTAAAAAGGGTGGGGGTTAGGGGAGATATGGGGGCAGGCATATAGAGAAAAAATTGAAGGGGTCAAATTTTAGGCCCCATTTCGTTTCACTTCTGCTTCAATACACTTTCTTCTGCACACCTTTGCAACATCCAGTGCCGATCTGTGGATTTTTGTTTCCAAATTTGTTTACACACTGCCACATTTCACTTAGGTCAGAGCTTTCCTTTTGTGGCCTGGAGTTAGACCTGTCCCTCCACCCCCAACCCCCCACCATGTCTCATAAGGTCAGGATGCACTGTCTGTTGCTTGCTAGTTCATCTTATTCATCTGAGTCACAAGAAAATTGATGTCAAATCATGAGTTTTCCAATACAGCTGAGAATACAGATGAAAAACTTGTGGCGCCCATATTTAATGATGGTCAACATTAATTATTTCACAACAAAAAAGAAAGCTCCTCAGGTGGCACACAGGATGTGTCCTAGCTTTACAAGCAAAGGGTCAGAGGTTTGATTCTAGGTGAGGGCATGTATCTGCAATCATATCAAGGATATTCATGAATTATGTAGTCACTATACTCATGGTTTCACCATACTCTTCCCATTTCAGCAGTAAAAGGGAGGTCATAATTCCACTGTACAAGATGTTAGTGAGGCCCCACCTGGAGTACAGTGTTCAGCTCTGGAGGCCTTACCTATGTAAGGATATAGACAGGGTGGAGACAGTTCAGAGGAGGGCAACCAAGATGGTACAGGGTTTGCATCACAAGTCCTACAAACACAGGCTGAAGGACTTGAATATATACTCCCTGGAGGAGAGGAGGGGGGATATGATAGAGACATACAGGTACCTCACGGGGAGGAACAAGGTGCAGGAAAACACTATTTTTCAGAGGCAGAGATGTCCCAGGACTAGGGGTCATGGGATGAACTTGGAGGGAGGGAGGTTCAGAGGTAACGTGAGGAAGTATTTCTTCATGGAAAGGGTGGTGGACAAGTGGAACGCCCTGCCAGAGGAGGTGGTAGGGGCTGAAACGATTACGGGATTGAAGAATGCATGGGATAGGCATTGGGGGATTCTAGCAGTCGGGAAGGGACAATCCAGTTCAAGAGAAGCTTGAAGAGGCAAAATTACATGCGCAATTGGGCAGACTAGGTAGACCAAAGGCCCTTATCTGCTGTCAGTATCTATGTATCGAAAGCAGACTCAAAATGGGGAAAAGTCATCTTATAAGTTGGGGAAAAAAGGGCAGCTTGCATGGAATAAAAAGGTAGAGGGCAAACATTTTCGTCATAGCTTGAACTGGATTGGATTTGTTCGTTCATCCATCCATTCATTTTTGATCAGGACCATACCAGCTCATTTCCAGGTGCATGTGGGACTGGATCACATGCACCTGTTTTAGTGACTGGGGGATTTTTTTTTTTTTTTTTGCAGTTTGTACTTTTTATTCCACCCAGGCTTGGCCCCACCGTCAGGGATCAGACCCCCCACCCTGTCACCCTGGCTCCATATCTTTCCCACGACTTACCCTCCACAGCAGGGATGGCCCCCCCCTTGGGCCGTGGACACAATCCTCAGATGGGAGACGCACCACTGGGCTGGGTCTCCTTCATGCTGGCCAGCCATGATTTTCTTCCTCCTCTACGTTCCCCAGGAGGATGGACATGCAGTGCTGGCCAGACATGTCTATGCGGGCACTCGAACGCAGGATATTGGAGGCTGCCACTCCTCCCCACCCAGCATTGCTATCCCTGGGTGCCCGACCCCCAGCTGCAGCTAGGGATCAGTATTACACCAAGCAGAGCAGCCCTCCCTCTCTCCCTGGAGTAGAAGAGCAGCCCTACTGACCCTCTGACAACCCGAGTTCACTCTTGAACCCGGGTCATCGGCACCACATGTGATAACTCTACTGCTGTGCCGGCAGGCCGGCCGAGACAGGGGGAATGTTGGCTGAAGCATCCTGAAAACTCATGTCTGCCGCAGCATCTCTTACTTCCACACGGACAGTGAAGATTCATCCCTTCATCCCAATATCTTTACATGAGCCGCAGGCTGTTGGTAGAAAAGAAGCAGGTCCCCAATATGAGAGGACAGTTCCTCGTAATTAAAAAAAAAAAAAAAAAGGAGTGAACTGGAGACGCCCCTGAAAACGTGCTGAGAATGCAACCTGGAAAAAATGTGAAAAAAAAAAACGCCTTTGGAAAATTTAGTTCTGCTGAAGCCTTGGCTGTCTGCTTTACACAATGAATATAAAATGGGTAAGAAGAACCAAGACCTCTGATTGGTCAGATACATTCGAGTGACCATGTGTCATTCTAGTACAACAGCACAGGTCAGAAATATGTAATGTTCTGAACATCGTTACTTGAGTAATAACAACTGAGGAGCCAGTCATTTCTAAAGGATCAACGACTGGTTGGGGGGGATAGGCGGCCTAAGGCACAGCCTCGGGCCACCTCCCTCTAGCCGGTCGTTAATCCAAGGAAATTACCAGTTTCGAGGTTGTTATTGCAATGGTAAGTCTAATCACAATAACAACTTTTTTCTTCCCATTTATTTTTCCCGCAATTCAGCTTTTAAGCAGAGTAGCATGAGCCGCGCATGTCGCACAGCGTCAGTTGGCAGGTGGATCGGTCATTTCTAAGACATTAATAACTGATCCAGTAGCCAATCAGGAGCCACGATAGGCTCATGAATAATTAATTAGACTTATAACCAGTTTTTTAAATAAAAAACTCAAGGTACCATTTTATAATTGTGATAAGGCACACCAAGGTGTGCGTATAACTGTGGGATAACATCACTTCTTGAGTGTGTAAGGCACCTGACATTGCCTCATACCTCACTTCCCAAGGCGGGCCATTATCCCACAATAATGTACACCATTGCGCCTTACTGCTTAATTTACATACTGCTACCCATGATGCTTTGCACTAGCTTTAAGGCTTTACAGTGCACAGTATGCATGTGACTAGGAGAAGTGAAAACCATCTGGATATTTGTTTTCTTCCTGTATCTGTTCTGGAGATCCTACACACTGCTCTTCTTGACTCTCTTCCTCGCCTGTGTTTGTTGTCTCTCTCTCTCTGTCTCTCTGTCTCTCTCTCTCTCTCTCTCAGAATGTGCCATGAAATTATTCTGACATGTTGCCAGGGCACAATATCTCCTCAGCAACAGCAAAGCAGCATGCTAAAGGGGTCAGCAATATCACCGGATTAGTCCCATGAAAATGATGCATTTGTAAATAGATGCAGACTTTCAGAATTAATACCGCATAACCTCCAGCATGACATTCTCCTTCCCTGTCAATTACCGTGCCCCCACACACCTTAGAAAACACTCTGCCAGCCCCAGGGTCCGAGGTTAGCAATGCTGTGTTGTTCAAGGACAACGGCTTGCTCAGATCCATACTCTGCCACCCCCCGTCTTCCATGATGGTTTCACACATTGGCTTCTATAGTAAATGACTTGTGAAACCCACTTCCAGCAAATCTGGCTGCCAGTTCCTTCCAGACAGCAGCTAGAATGTGCTACAGCATTAAAAAAAATTCAGTTTGATCACTGAAATCTTATCACCTAATTTCTGTGCCAGAGTGAATTATGAAATAGAATAGCCTGCAGAGAAAAGATTCTGGCGCACATATACAAAGCTTTTGTGTGAACACCACCCCAGTGGCATGAAGGATTGAGATGTTGGGCACCACATCTCTGACTGTGCTTTTCAGCCCAAATTTGGGAGCGGTCTCGGGTCGCTGTGGGTTGGCTGGCAGACTTAGCAGCCTACTGACTGCTGTCCTCTCCCAGGGAGGGGGGGCGACATGCCGCTCCTCTCTAGTAATTTCACTGCAGGGAGGCAGCGTGACAAGATGACAACTGCGACTTTGAAGGGTTGGGTGGTGGCAGGCGTGTAGTGCATGTGCGCCTCCGTGTGCATGGACGAAGGTGTCCTTACATGTCACTCGGCCAGGGGAACCAAAGGGCAGCTTCTGGATGATCCCTTGGTTGCTGCAGCTCCCGCACCACCAACAGGGCCCTGGGCATTCAGCACTGCGCTTCAGGGGGGAAGACGTTCCTCCCTCCCCAACCCTGCCTTTGGGGGGGGGGGATCCATGATGCCAGTTCGACAAATTAGTTGTCAACCAACGTTACAGCGATGGCTTTATGTCGACTGCAATTGCAGTTGGCATAAAGCTGTTCCGTGAAGAGTATTTTCTTTGGGGCCAAACGCCCGCACCCCCCATAAGTGAATTAATCAACTCCAAGTCGGAGATGATTCAGGAAGGGGGTGCAAGACCACCAAAAAGTAGTGCCTGATCCCGCACTGACATTACAGCGACCTGTCGCTGTTGACGCTATAATGTCGGTTGTGGTAAAATTGTCGAACCAGTGTCACATATCCCTTGGGGGGATTATCCATGGAAGACCCCCCCAAGTAAGTCTATGAGATGTGAGGAACGGGGGTGGGGCTGCCAGATGAGCATAAATACCTTAAAAAAAACAGAAAGCTTCAGTACGAAATTAAATCACTTCTACTCATATCAATCAATCAAAATCTTTATTTAACCAGGTGATCACCGTTGAGCATAACTCATTTTCAAGGTGGACCTGGGGTCCACTATAAAGCTTCTGCATGTGTACCACAAAAGGCAAATACCTGACCAACAGAAATTACTATTTTCTTCCCATCTTGTGTTTCTGCACCTTGACCTGTGGCACCCCAACACCCAGCACCAACCTTCTCATGGAATCACTAGCTATCAACCACTTACACAGCACCACACGTGTTTGTGGATGGATTATATTAGTTGTGCATGGGCCTGTGGGTAGGTGGTGCCGGAGGAGACTGGGGCTGTTTTCCCATCTGGTTTTCTCCAGAGCACCGCCATGCAAGGACGTGCTCGCATGGTGTCTGTCAGCAGGCTCTTCCCTATAGTGTGTGCTCACTTGCGCTACCACGTGACCTCCATTTGGTGGGAGGACAGCTGTCCATCATCCAGCCCCAGTGACCCAGGCTCATTCTTGAACCCACATCGCTGGCATCATGAGCAGCAGTCCTATCTCTGCACTGATAGGCTGACTGAAATAACCATTTTTAGCTGTTTGTGGCAAACTTTTTCCCTCATGAATAAGTTACCAGAATTACAAGTTTACTAATTATTTTCAGTTTATTGTGCCGCCTGCCCTTGGCAGTTTCTGCCAGCAGTTATCTTTGCAGGATCCTACAAGAATACAATGTAATCCAGTGACGACTACTCCAATTTATCAAGTAGGAAACTGAGACATCTAATTACAGAGACCTTCATTCTGGCCGGCGGCCCTGTACATAGTGTGAATATCCTAACATCAGCATGACTTTGCCTAATGGGTTTAGGTTAGAGTTATAGTGGCACTCCATGAATTGGGATGCCCACATGACAGACTAGCTTCTAGAAGCAAGATGGGTGATGGAAAACAAAGATTGTGGCCCGGGGAACAGCAAGTGATAAACAAGGGCAGGTCGCTACCAGTGTGGTTTGCATTCTGTACAGATTTTTGTGCTTGTCCGTTGTTCACAGGCTGCAGGAGAGATGACCAAACCTGTTCTAAAAGAAAGAACTCAAGATGGAAAAGGAACCCTCTACAACCTGATCAGTTCTTAAATTTGGAACTGCAACCAACAACCCTTTAAAGAGCAGGAAGCAGGTTTGTTTTAAAACAGACAGGAACTTTACTTCCCAGTAAAGTATCAGACACATAACGGAAAAGTTTTAAGTCCAGGAATTTCAATAGGAAAGGAATCATATTTGTGCTCCATAGAGCTGGCACCCTGATCTCTCTCTCCCACTTCCCAGAGTGACAGCTTCACCCCCACGATCAGGCGCTTTGTGATGCCTACATCTGGAGAGCATGGACATGCACTCCGCAGAAGTAAATGAGGGGTCTTTTTTTGCTTAAAGCTACCACTCACTCCTAGAATTACTGTCCTGTCTTTGAGTGATTCATTTTACTGTTTGGCATGACTGCTATGGACACTTCATTACTTTGCACTAGTGACTGTCTTCAAATGAAACCCCTTAATCAAGACCATCCTTGGATATGTACTGTCTACCAGACGTGATTTTGATTTATTCTCTGTCATCACTATACTCTGTTATTCATACAATCTGTAATCTTGATGTTTCCTATTTTGCTGTATGCTAAATCTGTTAAATCTGTAATCTTACATGTCGCACCAGAAAACAGATAAGTACTTGACTAGTACGCTTATCTAGTCAATCTAACTAAATAACTAAAACTAACGAGTGTCTTAGTGGGTTGGGGGTGGGGAGTTACTCCAGGAAGTGGAGGCATTTGGCTGTAAATTCCACAGATCGCAAATAAGCCCCTTACACTCAAAAACTCCTCCACTTAAAATGTTTACTTCATGTGCCCAATATCTTATTGGGACGCAAGGCTCCTGTCTGTTTTTTGGGGCATTTTTTATGTTGAGTACGAATGGTGTTTTTAAAAAAAATAATAATTTTGATAGGTTTCAAATGCAGATGAGTAATTAGCATGTAATTTATAAATATTATGAAACTTAAAGCAATAAGGCAAGAAAAGGGAGTTCAGTTACTCAAAATTTATCACCCTGATTCAAATAGGGATTTTTTTTTGGCTGTTAATCTGTTTTAGCCCTGGCACAGCCTAACCCTCCACCACCCCCAGCCCTGCGGTACCCAGGTACTCACCTCACCCACTCTTCACCCAAGGATTACCCTTTCCCCCATGGTAGGGTGTCAACAGAGGCTCCCCACCGCCACAGGACCAGATCCAGATTGCTTCCCCTATGGCTTACCCCTCATGGGGGGAGGGGTCCGACAGCAGGGGCCACCTGCCAACATATGGATCTGGTGTGGGAGAGGGGTCTTGCAGTCCGGCACAGAGCCTGCGGAGGGTGGACTTCATCCATGCTGTGACCGGCCTGTTTTTTTCTAATTAGTTATGGAGTGATGGACATGCAATGTCACCCAGACACTCCACGCACGTTACCGTACATGGGACGTTGACGCCCACCAACCCTCCAAACTTCACTACACCCCCCTCTGGTTGCTGATCCTGAAGCCTCTGCTAGTGGCCAGACTGGTGCTGGGACCCGCAACCCTCCCACCCCAGAGGAAGAAAGTCATCCTCTGGAAATTCAATCCCCCTTTCCCCAGTCAGCCCTGGCAAACTGAGTCCGTTACCAAACCCAGGTGACTGGCAGCATGATGGCAGATGAGGCAAAATAGGTGCCTCAGCCCTCCACGCCACCAGGCTAGTACAAGTAATTTCTTTTACATTTTCTTTTAACACTATAATTTATACTGGATAGACCCACTGAGAAGAAACATTTAGGTCCCGTACATACTATGCTTTTAAAAACGTTTTAAGTGGTTTGAAATGTTTTAAAAAGCTGAAACACAGCTTACATCTGCACCTAACATGGTTTGAAACCGTATTTAAAAACTGTGCTTAAACCCTGCAAGGGACCTATTCTTAAAACCTGTTTTAAGCACAGTTTCAAACCAAAAATGTTTTACCTTGTGGTGCGGACAGGTGAATCCATGCAGCTGAAGGAAAACCATGCTACAAAGCAGCCGTGGAACCGTTTAAAAAACGTTACCGGACCGGACATGCAGATGCGACTGCACTGGGTTACAGTATGGTGACTACTAGTGCGGATGGGCGACTATGGCGAGTTTAAAACTGCTCTCTAAAACTGTTTCAAAAATGTAACTGCAGTGTGTACAGGACCTTTGAAGGGCTTTTCTCAGTTTTACCCCCGTTTGCTCCAGCCACCCACCCACTATGAGCAAGATCACCAAGGCTGTCCCATCCTCCAGCTGGGGGGACAGGTGAGCGGCAGTCTTCACTCCCTCCAAGGAGCCAATCGCCTAACCTCAGCGACATACTCAACACTTCCATTGCAAGCCCTACAGTGCGACCCGAGGTCCAGACACAAAACTGAGTTTCCTGGGGCATTCTGCTAATAATCTGGCCTTAATGGCTGCCACTCAGCCACTGATCCAGCCTTAGTCAGCAATACTCCCAGCCGAGATATCAGAGCAACATGAAACATCAGGGAACTGGTTGTCCCATTTGCTGAGCTTGCACTGCGACACTGTGCGAGATTTGATTTTGCACAATCTGAATTCGATTTTTAAACCTTTACACTTTGTTGCCTGAGTACTTCATCATTCTTCAATCAACGTTGTACTAGACAGCAGCACCTCAGGTTCTCAAACAACACTCTCTCTGAATTCTTTTTTTGACCTTAATCAGCCTAATGGAGATAACCTGCCCCCCCCCCCATAGTGTCATATTGCAATTTTAAAACAAAAAGATTGTATTACAGAAATGTGTTTCAGTTGCTAAATAAAACTATCCATTTACCAATTTTCTCAAAGATTTTCTGGAACAATCTTCAATATTCACAAAAAATAAACATTATGCGAAAATGACCAGTTTAAAATTGCTATTTTTACTCCAAAACTGTGGATTTTCACGTGACTGCACCAATGCACAAAAACGCCCAAATCATTTTAATATTTGCCACAAGAACTAGCGTACAAAAATGTTTTGTGCAATTTTCAATTGTGGAAAAACAGATTTGCCCTTTGTCAATCCTGATTTCTGATTCGGACCAACAGACACATAAGTACCCTGTCTTTGTGAAAAGTAAAATCAGGCTAGTAACACCCTCCCCCACACCCAAAATGTTTTCAGCTTCTTCATCTGGGAGTGCAGAACTGCTGTCCAGGCCAAATGCTTTTCCTTACCTTCAACTTTTTTGGCCAGTGCAATTGCTGCCTCGATTGTATTGCGCTCTACGGTCTCATCTACAAGTCCCAGCTTTAGCGCCTCTGCACCCGACACATATCGTCCTGTAAAGAAGAACACATCTGTTAGTTTACTGGTTGAGAGACATAATTCCCAGTTCGTTTTCATCCAGGGTTTCTACTAACATGACTAAGGAAGCACTTGGAGACCCCACCCCCACAACAAACATTTAAAAAACTTCCAAATACAGATCTGGTTTTGTTACTCGTATTATCACAAATTATTCTACTATCATGCTACTTAACATTCTGAGACTTAGAACTCAGTCTGGAGTAGCATGGGACCTTGGTTTGCTCAAGAATAGCACCAAAGAGGTACTATTCATGTTTGCTTGAACTGTGGTTCATTACCACTGGATAGAAAGCTTGAAGAGGCAAGCAAAGGGCTTTCAATTCCCAAATATTTTTTGTGAAATAGGGATTCCTGCTGGAAGGGCCTACGCTCCGTGCACCACTTCCTGATTCCAGAGGGACCTCTTGCCCCATCCATTTTATTTCCATACAGATCTTTTATCCTCCGGTCGCCCCTGACATATCCTCCTTCTGCTCGGTCCCTCCAGCCCAGTCACCTGGCTTCCTTGGAACTTACCTTCTCAATGACATCCTGGCTAGTTGGACTGTGGCGGAAGCCCAGTCACTGATGCAGAGCCTACAGGGGATCGGATGTCATCCTGCGGCCAGAAGTTTTTTTTTTCTCCTGGGGTAGGCTTCCTCCGGGCCTTCCCGTGCAACGGCATAGTGATGAGTTCCACCACTGTGGAGATATCCTCAAATGCTTGGGTCAGCCTATCTATGTGACATGCCCAGACCTGTGCTGCCACTCGGATACCTTTAGGTGGCAGTCAACAACAGGTCACATAACCCCCCCCTCCTTCCCGAGGGAAGACAGCTGTCCTCTGGACACTTGATTCTCCCAGCTCCAGCCAGCCGCGACCCTTGTCCATTCCCGAACCTGGGTCGTCGGTGTGGCAAGAGGTAAGGCGCTCAGTCCTCCACACTACTGGGCCAACTACAACCCCATCAATTTAAGACGTGTCTGGATTTTGGTGCATCAGGCATGGGGCTTTGAAAGTGACCCACACCCTTTGGTTCTTTTCTGCCAATCACCATGGTAGAGCATCTACTAGCTGGGACAACAATGGCACCCTCTGATTCCTGGCATCCCCCTTTTAAAACAACCATTAATTCAGGTACCACTGAGCTGGCCCCATGTGAAGCAGTGCTTAAAGTCACTAGGACTGATTCACAGTGTACCACACTCTTTTCTCTCCCATTTTTCCTCCACAGCCAGTTGAGAGTCGGGAATAAACACAGAGTAGACACAGAAAGCCAACTCTGGAAGAGGCAACTGGCTAGAGAGACACGCTCAGGGTAGAGAAATGAAACTCAAAAACTTCAATCCAAGATCTACTGCTTTACTCAGATGAAGATGCTCAACTGTCGGACAATGCCCCACGCTTTGCCTCGCTCTGAGGCTTTGCTGGGTTGAGCTGGAGGGGAAGGGGGTGTTGCGATTCAAAACAGTTTTTGTTTTATAGTACAAAGCTTAGAGACACTTACTTAAAAAGAGGAGTTAAAAGATTTTGTATGGGAGGCTTATTTTCTATAGGGAGATTTCTATTAGCTTACAAAGAAACAAATTACTAATAATAACACTGTCCTGTTGCTCCCCATAATTTTGTTCTTGTGGCACTTGGAGGTTAGGTAATTTAAGAGTTTACCCCACCTTTTTCTGTGCCTGCTTAATGCTAACAGGTCTACGAGTTGAGGAAACTCCAAACTATGTGCGTCTGCCCTACCATACGAGACCTTTAAAAAGTTATCTGCTCTAAGGTTTGGTCTGGAGGACAATGCACTCTGGCACACACAATATGCAGTTCTGCCTGACCAATCTTGATATACAGTTCTTTCTGATGAATCACTGTATACAGTTCTGCCTAACCAATCATGATACACAGTTCTCCCCGTGAATCATGATATACAGTTCTGTCTGACCAATCATGACACAAAGTTCTGTCTGACGAATGGCCTTCAGGATGAACACCAACATGAGTTTATCTGGGGGGGCAGCATGTCAAATTAACCTAGTCAACTCTTATGATTGGGTGACAAGATCACTGGACAGTGGAAGGCTGGTTGATGTTCTGTACCTGGACTCCAGCAAAGCTTTTGACTCGGTGCCGCATGGGAAACTGTTGAGTAAGCTGAGGAGCTTAGGGGTGGGGGAAAAGAAGGTAGGGTAGATTGGGAACTGGCTGAGTGAGTGGTTGCAAAGAGTGGTGGTGGTGGGGGGGTCTCGTCTCTCAGAAGGGTCATCAGTGGGGTCCCTCAGGGATCAATTTTGGACCCTCTCCTAATTAACATATTCATAGCGGACATTGGGGAGGGAGTTAGGAGTAGACTGAGCCTTTTCACTGACGACTCTAAATTGAGAACGGCAGTGGATGGTGAGGTAGGGAGAAGGGCACTACAGGAGGACTTGGTGACACTTGAAAGGTGGTCACACACTTGGCAGCTGAGGTTTGATGCCAGGAAGTGTAGTGTGTTAAGAATCCTGGGTATGACTACTACTGGGGGGGGGGGGGTGAGCTTACGGTCTCCAATGGGGTATAAGATCTGGGAGTGGTAGCAGATGCCAGGCTGAACAACTCGGAGCAGTTCAGGAGGGCAAAGGCAAATAGAATGCTTGGGAGTATAGCTAGGGGGATAACATCGAGAAGGAGGGACGTTCTGCTGCCCCTGTACAATTACTCGGTGAGGCCACACCTAGAGTACTGTGTGCATTTTGGCACCCTTATTTGAGGAGGGATGTTGTTCTTCTGGAAAAAGTCCAGAGGAGAATGTCAAAGAGGATTTACAGTCTGGGGCATAAGTCCTATGAAGAGAGACTGTGGGAGTTGAACATGTATTCCCTGGAGGATGGAACGGACAGGGGGAGATGACTGAGGTCTTTAAATACGTGAAGGGGATGAATAGGGTAAACAGTAAGGAACTGTTCAAAGTGAAGGTGGAAGGAACCATGAGAGGCCATAGCCTAAAACTGGTAGGGAGGAGGTATAGAGGAGAGGTGAGGTGACACTACTTCACAGAAAGGATGGTGGCACCTTGGAATGCGCTACCTGAGGAGCTGGTGGCGGTGGAATCAGTGGGTGAATTCAAGAGGGGCTGGGACAGATACATGGGAAAGGTGCAGGAGGGGAGGGTAAGAAACAACAAGGATGCTCAGGGGATGGAACCTGTGAAGGAGGGAAACAAAAAGGGGGGGGGGGCAGCTACAGAGACATAACTGTGAGCTGCATCTCGGGCAGATGAGATAGACCGTTAGGTCTAATCTGCTGCCATCTTAGTATGTTCGTTTGACTTAAACCTAAAGGTATAGGCAGGCAACATCACAGTGAATACGGGGACAATAAAAAAATTAAAAAGCGCTTAAGGTGCAGTTTTTGGACATATTTTATTTATTTTATTTTAGAGAGAAATCGGAATTACAACCCTTTGAGTCAGAGACTCCTTTGCAAAGGCCCCATCTCAGAATTTAATTACATAGAAGATACAAATAACAAGGCCTAGAGCAGCAACAAGCCGGCCCAGTAAGCAAGGGGGCTACCGGGTGGCGGAGGCAGGTCAGGTGACTGAGGGGCGGCGAGATTAAGAGGAAAGCAGCAATGGGAACATTGTACCTCATTTCAGCAGACGATGTGCTCACTCACAGTCTTACCTCGCTACTGCCCCAGAATGCTCTGTGTGGTAACAACTGCTGCTCTCTCCAATTTCGGCATTGTCAGCAGCCGACATCCAGCGGAGAGCTGTGCCCCGGGAAGAAAGGACTCCACCTGCATGCCTAGAGTAGCAACAAGCCGGCCTGGTAAGCGGGGGGGGGGTACCAGGTGGCGGAGGCAGGTCAGGTGACTGAGGGGCGGGGAATTTCAGCTACAAAGCTGTTGACGCACTAGTGGCTGCACGCGTGAGTAGCTCACGCAGGAGTGGCGTGAGTCACCTGTGTGAGTCTGCTGAGGGAGGCTGCGGAGAGGATGCGTAAATAAAACAATTGGAGAAGGTTTAGATTTTATAATGTTAATAAAGAGTGATATATAGACAACAGTAATGGTAATATATGGCTTTCTAATGATAGGAACCATTCTATTGTGGGATGGGTACTGTACTAATCTAAGCACTGAAAGACATGAAATGTTGGGTGAACAATGGTGTCTAAGGAAGGATACTGAAGTTACGAGTATGTTATGTAGAAACCAGTTCTGTAACTACGATCATTTAGACTTGTGAGATTTTTGTCGGTTTTTAACTTTAATCTCGTCAGCGTATTTTTCTGCAACTGTTTCAGAGGTGATTAGTACTGAAACAGGGGTTGTAAAAAGAAAGCTAATAGGGACTTCACCCCAAGTTTTAAATAAGTTATTTCTGTGTCTCCTGCTAGTTATGGCAGGGGACGTGGAACTTAACCCAGGCCCCTTGTGTTTTCCAGTAGGAAATTTAGTAGATAGAGGAGGTGGAATGCGTGGCTGTAAAGGACTAATGATTGCTCACCTGAATATTCAGAGTCTTCAAGCTCATTTTACTGAGCTGGAGGCTTGGATTTCAAGTGAGGGGCAAGATATAATTGGCTTGAGTGAAACATGGCTGAAGCCACAAGTGAGTGATGCAATTGCAAATAAGTGGGTATAGGATATTTAGACAAGATTGGTTAGGGAAGAAGAAGGGGGGGGGGCAGTTTTATTACACATTAAAGATACATTTTTAGTTCAGGAGGTTAAAAAGGGACCATTTATTGATCACACAGATTACATAACAACAAAGTTGACATTTGGGGGGCTTAGAGGGCAAGCATTTACATATTACCTGTTTCTATCGCCCACCAAAATGTACGGATAATGAGTTAAAAATGCTTCCAGCATCTGGTCTCACTCCATGATGTTAGGAGGGAACATGTAATGGGGGGAGACCAGAATCTGGATTAGGCAATCCAAGGGAAAGCAGATTATAAAAACAGACTGGCTGGCCACATATGGACTCAATCAGTTAGTGACTAGTCCAACGCACTTTAAGTACAAAACAGGGAAACACAACAATTGATTGGCTGATTTCAAATCGGCCTGATAAGATAATGAAGTGGGAGGTGCAATCAGATTCAATTTCGGATCACTGTCCTTTGATGTATACAAGAAAACACATAAGAAAGAAAAGATTACTTCGAACCCGATTAAGGTCGAAAAGTGTTGGTAAACTGGATGAGAATAAATTCAAGCTTGCTCTAGGGAAAGTAGATTTGAAGAAAATAGAAAAATATGACCACCCAAATACTGCAGCAGGTTGGTTAACAAGGACATTACTAACTTTAATAGAACAGAACACAACAAAAATAACTCAACGAGTCAAGGGAAAATACTCACTTTGGCTTAATAAAGATTTGTGACAACAAATGAAACTGAGATAAAATGAAGAAATTGTACTTGACAACAGGGGGAAATAACACATTTAATAGGTTATAAACAAAGACGAAATCAGATAAAGAAAAAGTTAACACAGGCCAAAGCAAAGTACTTTCAGGAAAAACAATTAAAAAATTAAAAAAAAAATGTCAATTTTGGTCCTCATTTAAAAGTATTTGTAAACCAAAGGAAAGTTTAGAGATTAACTGCTTGATTGAAGGTGATCGAGTTAAAACTGAAGAAAAAGAAATAGCTGAGTTTATTAACAGGTTTCTAATAAATCAGACAGGAGAAGAATTGGATGACAGTACAAATGGTCCAGATTTTTCTGATCAGCAGAAAATACAAGGTGAGGGAAAGATAGGTGATGATTTTAAGTTTGCTATTATACCCCAAAATGATGTGTTGTGTCTCTTATTGGCTTTGGATGAAAAGAAGGGTGGCGGGGCCAATTTGCTCCCTCCAAAAATAATGAAATCTGTGGCAACAGAGATTTCTGGTCCTATAATGTATTTGTTTAATCTCTCCATCTCTAGGGGTATTGTCCCCAAGACATGGAAAGAATCAATAATAGTGCCAATTTTTAAATCGGGGATAGGACAAATGTTAGAAACTACAGACCTATATCTTTGTTGCTCGCACTAGGAAAGCTGCTGGAGAAATGTGTTTATAAACAACTGGTATTTCATCTGGACTCCGAGGGGCTGTTGTCTGAACAATAGCATGGATTTAGGTGGGGTTACGGCTTATCGATGGCCTTGGTTGGGTTGGCAGGCACCACACTTGATGCTTGTGATCAGGGGAAGATGACCGCTGCGGTGTTTGTTGACCTGACCACGGCCTTCGATGTTGTCGACCACCGCATACTATTAAGGAAGGCTCTGCTCTTGTGGAGTAATGGGTACTGGTCTGCAATGGTTTAGGAGCTATTTAGGTGGCAGAGTGCAAATGGTTAGGATAGTAAACTCTCTGTCAGAATCTCTGCAGGTGAGGTCGGGTATTCCGCAAGGTTTGGTGTTGGGCCCTCTGTTGTTTTCCGTTTTCGTGAATGACCTGTCTAAAGCACTTGCGGAAACAGACTGCATACAGTATGCAGATGACATGGTCTTCCTCAGCTCGGGCCACTCAATTACTGAGATTCAAAGGTCACTACAGGGTGACTATAACAAACTTGTAAAGTGGATAGTTCAAAATAAATTGAGGTTGAACAAGAAGAAAACAAATGTGATTTTGTTTGGCACATCTCAGAGGTTGGCCCGAGCTGAGGGAGACCTGTATATTAGTGGAACCGATGGAGTAGATATTCTAAGAGTTCAAATGGTTAAATATTTAGGGATTAACCTAGACCCAACGTTAGGTTTTATGGGTCATTTGGCAAATATAGGTAAAAAGATTCACCAGAAGTTAGGCTTTCTATATAGGAATATTAATGCCTTGACAGACGAGGCCCATATGATTATAGCAAAACAAATGCTGTTACCAATATTGGAATATGGGGCAGTTCTTTATGAAAACAGGATAAGTTATTTGTTAATAGATATCAGTTTATTCAAAATAGTATTTGTAGATTTGGTCTGAGGGCCGTATCACGGACGCATCACTGCCATTTGTATGACCAGATTAACATTTTCCCTCCCTCTCAACGTATCGATTATCTGGCTACCACTTTTGTTTTTTTCGTTTATAAAAACTCTATACTACGTGGTTTATGTAATAACTTTATTCAGTATAACAGGTCATATCCAACTAGAAAAACAATCAGATACTCTTTTTTTGTTCACCTTTGGTAAAACTGCAGATCTGTAACCATTCCTTTTATTATTATGCACCTACATTATTAAACAGTCTCTCTAGTATAGTAAAAGTAGCAAAGAATGTTAAACAATTTAAAGTTCTGCTTTTTGAACATTATAACAAAAACATCAAACGTAATTGTTTTGTATGAAGTACTGATATATATATTTTAAGCTGTATATGTAACTAACTGTTATCTGTGTGCTGTATATTGTATGTATTTATTGCTAGGCGTAACTGAAAACGGGCTGGTTGGTCCCAGTTACCTCCTGGTTAAAAATAAAAACAAACAAACAAGGTGGAAGACAAAGATAGCCACAACTTAAAATACAAGGTCATAGAGACAGAGAAACAGCTACAATTGTCTGACACATGTTGGCAAAGCCTGGAGCTGAAGGAATGAATGCTACCAGTCTCAGTGAGGTGAGTGGTTAAGTAGTTGTAAGGGCCAGTGGCTCTGTGGAGCAACACCTTCTGTCCAGTGGTGGTTCTCCTCAATGGTAGTGTGAAGGTAAATCTGGACTGGAAACAAGTTAGTAATCATTAACTGCAGTCCGTTCGTGGCTCCTGGTACCGATACCGCTATTTGCATGGGCTGTTACATTGATGAAAGTGGAACTGTATCTCAATGTTTGGATTTAAGGGACACTGTCGACTCACATAGGCATCAAATGGTCCCTAGGTTGAACATGCAATATATTATGGTTGTTCAACCTCTACAGAACATGCTGATGTATCGGGCGGATTTGCATCTGCCTCCTTTTTTAATAAAAATTAAAAACCGACTTCCTGCCATATTGGCGTCACTACACGGACACCTGTTTGTTTACAGTCCTTGATCCACTCCCTCTGCATATCTCCTGAAAGTGGACCCCCCCCAACACAGACTAGCCACACATGGTACGATGGAGGGAGGGAGACAACGGAGTCATGAAGGGCTGGACTGTACATGGGTAGTTTTTAAAATTCAGGGGAAGTTCACAGTTAGAGCAGTTCACAAATTTTAAGCAAAACATGCCTTGATATGACAAAAGCAGAAATGCCAGGAAAAATGTTTTTTCCAAAAAATGCTAATTTCATGTACAAATAATAAAAATATTAGCATACCTGTCTAATCTACTCAACAGCGAGAAGTTGCAATTCATAAGTGAAACATTAAGTGATATGAAACAAATGGTTCAGACTTTGAGCACAATTGGGTATAAAGTGACCACAGTGCAAGCAATTATAGTGCACAGAGTTTACGCGGCAGCGCAGTACTCAACATATTTCATTACAGTAACAACAGTTTCTACAGTCACATATCAAAAGAATTTCATAGTCACTGTGGCGTTCCGATTGCCTTTGAGCGTGGCCTGCCATCTGGTGGGGGGACAGTTACAGGTGATGGTATCTGTGAGGGAAATGCTGTAGTAGGATTTAAACAGAAGGTGTGAACCCAGGGTCCACAGAGGAGCAGGCAGACTGCTCATAAGATTTGGGGCAGCTGAAGAGAAAGCCTTCTGGCCCATACATGTGGAGACTTGAAGGCACTCCAACAGTAGGCTGGAGGAGGTCCAGTGGCAGGGCTTTGGCCTGAGTAGGGGGAGAAGGGAGACACCTCCTTATCTCTGGTTTTGTCAGCTAGGTAGCCTAGGAGGTAGTCCCAGCAGGCATGAAGGAGGGAGGGAGCTATCCTAGGGCCTGGTGCAGGAAGCAGTGATTCGTGGAGTATGGCGCCATCAGGGCATACCTACAGAAGTTGTTGTAGGTTGTGTTAAGCTTGGACCGGCTGGAGAATGAGATCTGTTTGTAGATGGGAGAGCAGCAGTCCAGTAGGGGGAGTAGGGGGCCCTGGGCAAAGGCGAGTATGACTTCATTCTATGCCAAGTGGCAGCCATCATATTTATTGAGAAAAATCTAAATTAAAACATTCATAAAATACTCAGATTTAGTGGAACTGGAACATTTTACTGCCAAATAAAACTGGAAGATGCCTGAAATCTCATAGTTAAAAAAAGGTACAGTCAAATATTTTCCCCAACTTTGCTGCACTACTGCTTTAAAATAATAGCATGTTTGTCAGTTACAGTATAACAAAAAAGGAAGCAGTAAAAACAACCAGCAACAACAAATTCTATTGAAGGTAAGTGATCATAAAAGATTTCTTTTATTGTAAAAAGATATGATGCTATAAGGCCGGACAGTCTCTCTTTAAAGAGCTAGTGAAACCTAAACAGACAGACAGGAAAAAGATACACAAATTTTGAGAAGTAGTCAGTTGTAACTTTTTATTTCTGAAGTATTTTCTTTTTCCCTTTGCTCGTTAGAAAGTTTTCTATGTGATAATACTGTGCTGGATGTGGGAGGATCAACTCTTATCCTGGCTGCTGACGTATCTATCTCTAGTCTAGTCCTTCCACGACACCATCAGCGTTGTGATCCCGTTGAACAGTGACATCGCAGGTGACTGATCTGGCAGCTACTGAGTGGCTGTTCCTAAGCAGCAGTGATGTCACAGTCAGTGAAGTCACAATTGATGATGTAGCGGGGGGGGGGGGGAGCTAGATATGTCAGCTGCAAGGTAGAGTGCTGTTCCACACAGCACACCTACTAACATCAGGTAAACAATCCTCTAATTAACTAAAAGGGAAAGAAAAAGTATCTGAGATATAAAAGGTAATGGTTGACTGCTTTGAAAAACGAATATTAGTTTTAGGCAGTACACTAGCTCTTTAAACTATCAATTTATGCAAATATAGTAGCAGTGCCAGCCTTTGGAGCCGCTGATGGATTGCAACTGATGATGTCACTAGTTAAGCACCTATCCTTGTGCAATGGGGGGAGGAGTTACCTTTAGAGCTGGTTTTAAGTACCAGGGAGACAGAAACAAGATTTCAGAGACACATACAGAACAAAAACACAAGGCAAGCAAGTATGAATTGTAAAAGCTATGCGAAAACTATAAACTGCTAACTACAGCGGTGGAGGAAGTGGGAGGATGAGATGACGTCTCAGACATGTAGCTACCGTATTCATACAAACACCCTACGTGGCAAAGAATGAGGAGTGATGAACTTTAGGACAGGTTTATGTCTGAATATTTTTCCATATGGATTTTTATACCTGACCAACTCACTGCCTTGTGGGGATATACCTCGGATCAGGGATATACCCTGTATCAGGCCAAATATATCATTCCAACCATGGCTGACTTTTTTCTCCTCATACCTCCCTTGCCCTGTGGCAATGTGCCATTCAAGCCTCAGGAAATCTTACTGTATTCTGACATTTTCAGTATTGTCCTTCCATTGCATTACCCCGAAGCCAAAATGGTTAACCGAACCTATGCTAATGATGGAATGTTAGGCTTGAGCTTAGTTTTCAAACCACTGTCCCTGGCCAACATTCTGCAACCATCAGATTCTTTACTCCGCTTCACTAGTACAGATGCCTAAGACAGCCTTCCTTCATCTGTCTTGAAGAAGTTTATTTTTTATGGTTTTCGGAAGTAAATTTATTTCTGTTCATTTTGAAAAGCACTGTCCTTGGTTTACAGGTAGATTAGTCTAGATTTAGCTGATTTGTGATAAGTTTCTTGGTTTCTTCTCGGTTCTTTTAACCGGGAGGGAACCGGGTTTCTTTATCTTTATTTAATTTTACTTTTTGAAAAGCCCGTTTAGGCCCAGTTACTTTAATTGCTGAAAACCAGGGTAATTCCTGGGTTTTTCTGTGGTTGCTAAACTGACCATTTAAAAGAGTTTTCTGTGTGGGTTTAGTTTGTGTAACCCATTTCTGGTGGTTATGTCACTACCTAAAAAGAGAACCAGCCCAACGGGTTTTCAACATTGCACAGAGTGCGGGGAACCATTCGCCAAAGCGGATCCCCATTTAATTTGTGTCCTGTGTTTGGGTTTCAACCATTTAAAGGCAGATTGTGATATATGTAAGAATTTGCCTCAGTCGATGCTGGATAGGTGCGTAAATCAACTGAAGGAAAAGATGTCTGAAAAAGCTGCTGACAGCAATGGACAAGACCTCTACTTCTCAGAAAGAGAAGTCTTTTGAACCGAGTGAGCAGCCCTCTGAACAGGGTGATGGTTCCTCTAGCAGAAAAAAGGTCTGCAGAACCTACCGCTGAACCAGCAAATTCTGCGAAAAAGAAAAGAAAGGAGAAGCACTCAGCCAAGGAACCGCAACCGACAGTTCCAGCAGTTCCTACCGCTAAAGCTATTGCAGGTGCCATTAGTATTTTAAAGGTATTGCAAACATGCCCCAGTTCACAGTTGTCGGTTCTGGACTCTGGTTCACTTTTGGTTCCCGGTTCCTTGGAACAATCAACCAACATCTTCCCGGAAGAAGATGACTTTGATGAGGATGACTTTGGAGAACCCGTAGAATCTGAGGTTTCTCCAGACCCTCATGGGGAGGGGCTGATTCCCCAGAAAAGGCAACAGAGGATTTTTCTTCTCACTTTGCCTTTTTGAAACAAGTGGCACTGACTTTGGACCTCTCCACCCAGGAATCCACAGAGGAGGAAGAGGAACAAGATTATATGGAAATGATGGACGTCCCAGCAACAAAAACTCCTGTTGCTCATCCATAAATCTTTAATGTAGCAAGCCACAAAAATTCTAAAGACACCTACATCCATCGCCCTGTGGACAAGAGGATGGAGAGAAAATACTGGATAGCCAAATCAGGGGCTGAATTCCTGTCTGGGCATCCTAGCCATGAAGGGGTGGTGCAGGCTGCTGCCTGTGACAAGGCAAGGATTCCCCTGGCTTCACACCCACCTGAAAATGACTCCAGAAGGATGGACTCCATAGCAAAGAAGTCATACCTGGGAGCTTCTCTAGCTATTAGGCAGGCTTCTTACATGGCTTACATAGCTACGTATCAGAGGACTATGTGAAACACAGTGTTGGAAATAGCAAAGGCATGCCCTGCCCCTATGGCATCTGATCTTTCAGAAGCAGCAAAAAGGGGCATTGAGGCTTTGAAGTCACAGTTTCAGATGGCAGTAGATGTGAACGACATTGCTGCTAGACAGATGGCTACTTCAGTGTCCCTGAGGAAGTTTGCTTGGCTGAGGACAACAAATTTGTCTCAAGATACCCAAACAAAAGCTCTTGATTTCCCCTGCGAGCCTACTTCCCTGCTTGGGGAGCAAACTGAAGCCTACATGAAAAAAATGGATAACTACAAGGTCACCTACAAGAGTGCTGCAGCTAAGGAGAAGGCAGCAACTCCACAAAAGTTTCAGGGAAGAGGCAGGGGTAGAACCCATTACAGGCCTTTCTTAGCTTAGAGACACAAGCTTTGCCTCATCGGTCCCAGAGGGGGTATTTTAGATGCTGGGGCAGAAGGGACAGCAACAGGGTTGCATCCAGTACCCAGCCTGCTACCCAGACAAAACAGACTCCCTGAGAACCCTGTCAGGGTCGCCTCCCTACTTCCAGTAGGAAGCAGGCTGGCTGGCTCACTACACCCAAGCTTGGAATTCCATCACCATAGACAAGTGGGTCCTGGAGGTAGTGAGCCAGGGCCTTGCCCTCAGCTTCAAATTCTTTCCCAGGTTGAGAGCAAGACTTTTCAGACCTGCCAATCCATCAGAAATCTCTCTGCTTGGGGGGGGGGGGAGGCACCAGACAGCCAGCTTCCAGGCAGGACATATTTTCTCCCAGCTCCTCATTACATCTCCTAAACAATCTCGATTTGTAATAGTCAAAATATTTTGAGCACAAAATCTTCGACAGCATCGAATTCTGCACATCTCAAGTTTTCAGGAGATACCTTTTTTACAATGGGATGCACAAAAAAACAATCAGACTCCAGCGTCGGGAAGTGTAAAGCCTACCTCCTCTCAGACACTAGTGGGACCAGCAGTAGCAGTACCAGGGCCTACTTCTAAAGACCCAGCATCGGAGTCTCCCTGGAAGGCTATAGTTGAGTCAGTCCGGGCTATGGATGCAAAAATAGAAAAAAAAAACTCTGAATCGATTAGAAGCCCACTGTAATAGGGAGTGGGATAACAGATGGATGCAACAAGCAGAATTATGGTTCAATGTACCATTGGCAAGGCACAATGTTTATTCAAAAGGAAAATAATAAATCAGTTCATACTGTGAGCAAAATAAAGACTTTACAAACACAACAATTCACATCTGTGGTAAACTTAGCAAGCAGTTTCCACTTGGTGACAGGACTCCCTCAGTCCTTCACCTGCACTAGTCAGAAGGTACTGACCCTATCTATCATACAGACCAGATAAGCCTTATATACCTGCCCACACAGTCGTGTGTTCACAGCATCATCAAAGTTTTTATTTTATCTTTATAGAGCTCCTTTTAATTTATATAATGCTACGGAGCCTTTAACTAAAACATTCACACAACATCTGACAAACAAAAGCAGTCTTTAACTAAGGAGGCTTAAATTCAAATGCAAATCATTCAGTTCTGCTGTGATGGACAGGTACTGCATTATAAAAACTGACACTAGAGGCCGCTGCCACCCTATAGTGAAGGCATACAGCAACCTGGCTAGCAACAGCAAACACGCCTTGTTTGTAGAAGTCTGCAGAATTCTGCTCTGGAAGAAAAGTACGTTTCGTCATACTTTCATATGCTCTAAAATGTCCCTGTTTAATGCAACCTGCAAAAGAGTACCATGCATGGTACATTCAACCAGTTTCAGCCCTTTATTGAAAGCTCAGCCATAGGCTTGTAATACCTTAGTCTCATACACTTTGGTACTGTTTTCTGTCACCCAGTTCAAAATGTATTAAAATACTTTGCTGCACCTCTGTGTAAGAAGGGGGCTTGCTAATGCGATAATTCTCGTGTTCAAGGAGAAAGGACATTCATACTATACGTGCCCATTTTAGGCAGCTCCAAAACTGACCATTTCAGATAAGTTTTTCAGATAGCCACAGGCGTGTACACAGTGCCTGGTTCATTAATTTAAACAATGCTAAACTGCATATGGACCTGCTATTGGACCAAAGAGAAAAATAAATATACAGTGGAGCCAGATAAGTTTTAAGATTGGGGCAACTGTCTGAACTAGGAGCAGTAGAATAGTGTAGAAAAAGCAGAAAAGAACTGTTGCAACAGTAGTTTTATAAAGAAAAAGTAGGTCCACTTCAAGGGACAAGTTTAATCCCTGTCACACCCACGATGCAGCCCTCATTTCTCTGAAGGATACTGTGGCAGAAGCAGACAAGCGCTCACTGTCGGAGCAAGCACTGCTCAAGAAGGAAAATCAGCAATTGAGAGGATGTTTGGAGGCATAGAGAATGGTCAGAGAGTGGGGAACATTCGAATAGTAGGCTTGCCAGAGGGAGTTGAGGGAGCCCAGTTACTGGATTACCTAAAAGACTGGATGGCAGAAACGATACCTTTATCAGATGGGTTTGACTGGACGACCTTACGGCAGGCTTACCTGGTACATTCCAGGGCTTGACCTGCTGATCCCTCGCAACCTCGGACTGTGCCGATTCAGACAATGGGGCTGGAGGTCCGAGACATGCTCATCTCCGTTGCTAGGGCAGTGTACCTATTGGAGGTTCAGGGACATGACATGAAACTATTCCCTGATTTATCATTTCAAACAAAGGCCAGACGCAAACAGTTTGATGCGACCAGACAGAAGCTCAGATCCCTGGGAATTATTCATTCTTTTCTCCTCTCAGCTCGCCTACGCATCATCTATGGTGGGAAAAGTTGGCAGTTTACTGACCCGAAAGATGTTGGTCGATGGATCGAGAAGATTGAGGTGGAATTTCAAGGGAAAAAAGCTCTTGAAAATGCCTCAGGGGTTCTGACTCTGATGCAGGATGAGTACTTTTAGACTTTATATCACAGTGTTCTGCTTTTTAGATGTTTCTAGCAGGACAGTACATGGACATTTCTTATTGGTGGGATAAAAGTTTTGTTTGAATAAGGATCTTGTTTAAGGGCCTTTTACTGTTAAAATATCCTACTGCTGAAGTTTAATTTACCTAGTACTTGAATAGGGCTCCATGCATAAGGTTCCTGTGGACTGGTTAATGGTTTAAGGAATTTGCTTAATAGCTTTATAGATGCAATAATTATAATGTTTTGTGGAGATGTGGAGGAGATTGGGGGGACTTATATATAAATATATATATAGCTCGTTGTACCTTTTTAGAGAGAATAGGTTTGATAGCACTACTGGTTTAGCGTGTATGCTTAAGTTTGATATATCCCTACGGATCTCCACCTATGCCACTGAAGCGGCTGGCAATTTGGGACATTAACTCTGGGACTTTTAAGAACTTCATGTGCCTTTCTAAGCTTTGTATAACCCCTGCATCCTACTGTATCAGATTGTATGAGGGAATATGTGCAACCCCAATATTGTACGGCAATGGTCTCATTTGCCTGTTTAATTATCTGTACCTCTTACATGAGTATTACTATTGTATTATTTTCTTTAATGCAATAAACAGATAGTACAAAAAAAAAAAAGAAATCTCTGCTGGAAGAGGAAGTAGCCAAGCTCATGCAAGAGCAGGCAGTGTAACCTGTCCCCTTATCTCAAAGGGGGAAGGGTCTCTACTCAAGATACTTCCTCACTCAAAAGAAAACAGGTGAGATCTGAGACACTTGAACAAACATTTGACAAAGCCGAAGTTCAAGATGGTTACTCTGGCTATCATTCTCCCTTCTCTAAGGAGAGGAGACTGGCTGGCATCCCTAGACTTGAAGGATGCATACTGCCACATCCTTGTCAGGCTGGCACACAAGAAGTACCTCAGGTTCAGACTGCCATCAGGGCACTACCAGTACAAGGCCATGCCCTTTGGGCTGTCGTCATCCCCAAGAGAGTTCACCAAGTGCTTAGCAGTGGTGGTGGCACATCTACGAAAACAGGGGGTTACAGTCTTCCCATACCCAGGTGACTGGTTGGTGGTAGGTCAGTCCCCACAGCAGGTGGAAGGGGCACTGACCATCACTCAGGATACACCAAGTACGGTATGCTAGGTTTCCTGATGAACCAGAAAAAGTCAGTCCTCTCACCAGTTCAGCTCCTGGAGTTTATAGGGGCAGAATTGGACACCCTGAACGGAAGAGCTTTCCTTCCTCAGGGCAGGGTAGACAGCCTGGTGCAACTAGAAAGTTCATTCCAGCTGCATACCCCCAGACCAGCAAGGCATTTCCTTCAGTTACTGGGCCACATGGCGGTTCAACAGCAACAGTACTAGGGTCAAGATTCCATGTGCGGGACATCCAGTTCCATCTCAGGGCTCACAGAGAAGAGATTCCCTGTCAAAGATGGTACCAGTTACAGGAACCCTGCTTCAAGCTCTGCAATGGTGGCAGGAAAAGGACAACCTCAGAGAAGGTGTGCCTTTTCTCCAGGTGCCACCAGGAGCAGTTCTGACAACAGATGCCTCCCTTCTAGAATGGGGTGCCCACCTGGGAGAGCATACTGCCCACGGTGCCAGTCCCAGCAGGAATCCCTGCTTCACCTAAACCTGCTGAGCTCAGGACGGTTACCTCGAGCATTCAGTCCTTCACCTCCATGCTGCAGGGCAAGGCCATTCAGGTCAGGACGAGACAATACAACAACAATGTATTACACCAACAAGCAAGGGGGCACAAGGTCCTCACCTCTGTGCACAGAAGCCATGAAGGTATGGAATCTGGCTTACACCTTGGGGATATCCCTTTCAGCAGCCCACCTGCCAGGAAAGGACAATGTCCTGGCGGATGCTCGCAGCAGAATCAACCAGAACCACCATGAATGGTCAATAAACAGATCCTACAGGTGGTGTTCAGAAGATGGGGCACTCTAGATGTGGACCTCTTTACAGTCCCAGACAGTCATCAGCTTCTCCTTTTCTGTTGCAGGCCTCCATAGGTGAGCACAGTGCCACTAGAAGACTAGGTGCACTGCTGTTGAACTGGACAGGGAAGTTCCTGTATGCCTTCCCACCATTCCCCTTGCTATTCAGGGTACTGAACAAGCTTAGGGTCCAATCAGCAACTATGATCCTCACTGCTCCAGACAGGGCCAGGCAGCCTTGGTACTCAATGCTGCTGACCATGGCAATCTCCAAACCAATTTCCATACCCAGGAGGCACAACCTGCTGACATCCTCCCAGGGCAAGGTCCTGTACTCCAACTTGTAGTCCCTCAGACTCAAAGCTTGGCTCTTGAGGACTTAGAATACAGCAACCTACACCTCTCAGAAGGAGTGCTGGAGGTTTTGAGAGTTTCTAGGAAACCTTCCACCAGAAAAACTTACTCTTCTAAGTGGAAGAAATTTTCTATTTGGTGTAAGCAGAGACACATAGATCACCTCCAGGCTGAGATGTCAATAGTCCTGGACACATTTACACTCTCTGGGCCTTCGGCCCTCCACCCTGAAAGTGCACTTGGAGCTGTTTCTGCTTACCTCTCTGCTGGAAAAGGAACATCCCTGGCTGCTAAACAGGTATTCAGAAAGTTCTTCAAAGGACTACTACACTTGCACCCCCCCATAGGGAACCCACTCCTGCATGGGACCTTAACATATGTATTGGCCAGTTGATGCAGCCACCGTTCGAACCCCTGGCATCAGCTGAGCTTAAGTATGTGACATGGAAAATGGTGTTTTTAGTAGCCATTACTTCAACCAGATGAATCAGTGAGCTACAGGCCTTGTCCACAGAGCCAAACTACATAGCAGTCCACAGGGACAAGGTGGTTTTGAGGACCAATAGGAAGTTCCTCCCTAAGGTAGTATCAGACTTCCACCTTAACCAGTCCATGACCTTACCAGTCTTCTTTACTGATCATTCCACCTCTGGAGAGAGAAGGTCACATAGTCTTGATGTCAAGAGAGCTATAAGCTACTGTTTGGATCACACAAAAGGGCACAGGCAGGATAGGACACAGCTGTTCCTGACCTGTGGAGAGGTGGGCAAAGGTAAACCCACCTCAGAAAGAACCATTGCCCGCTGGATTGTTGCCTGTATTCAATTTTGCTACAGCAAAGTAGGCAAAGAACCTCCAGTAGGCCTCAGGGCCCACTCTACAAGGGGTACAGCTGCTTCTATAGCAGCTGCAATAGATATCCCTCTGCTAGAAATCTGCAAAGCAGCAACCTGGAAAGCAGTTCACACCTTTACCAAACACTACAGCCTGAATACCCAGGCCAGAAGTGATGCCAAGTTTGGCAAAGCAGTACTACAGAGCCAGTTTCCTAAATAGGTTCCTTACCCTCCTCCAAAGGTATTGCTTGGGTAGTCTGCATATGTCAGAATACAGTAAGATTTCCTGGGGCTTGAAGAAAAAAATACTTACCACAGTAATCTTGTTTCTTCCAAGGGAATCTTACTGTATTTTGAGCTCCCACCCTTTCCTCCCCTGCTAGAACCTATGGGCACTGCAACACAGCTGTCTGTTGTTCAACCCTATGGGCTTTTTCTGTTTTTTGGCTTAGTGACTTGAGTCTTTACCAGCCCACACTGTTAATTAGAGAAAGAAAAGGGGAATAGATATTAGAGGGTTACTATTGTTACTTCATTATTATTAATATAGCTTAGATAGCTTATCATTAGTTTTTGCTCTGTAAGAATCTGACGGTTGCAGAATGTTGACCAGGGACAGTGGTTTGAAAACCAAGCTCGAGCTTAATGTTCCATCATTAGCATAGGTTCAGTTAACCATTTCGGCTCCAGGGCAGTACAATGGAAGGACAATACTGCATATGTCAGAATAGAGTAAGATTCCCTTGGAAGAAACAAGATTACTGTGGTGAGTGATTTTTTATTTTGGCATCATGCATTCATAGCGTACTGCTGTGGGGGGGGGAGTAAGCTCTCTGGCACTCTCGCAGGTGTAACTGTGGTGCTGGAACCCACCAACAGCTCTCCACAGGCAGAGTGCACTACCAAGCAGTAGCTGCTCCAGTCCGTGGCCTCTCCCCCAGTGTGGCTCTCAGAGTCCATTTATGAACCTGGTCACCTGCACTGCAGTGCGATAAATACTACATTTTCAAATGTATATATATATATATAGCTATATATATATATATATATATATATATATATATATATATATATACATACATATACATATACGATGCAGTATATAGATAAATAGACGTACATAAATATTTATAACATATATATCTTTATGTATATACATATCATATATATATACATATATATACATATACATATATATACATGTATATATATATATATATATATATATATATATATGTATACACACACACACACACACACACACACACATATATATATATACACTGTATATGTATATATATATAAAATACATAAAATAGGGGTGCAGTAGCTCCCCTATAGCTAGGGTTGAGTAGGCTGTTTAATGTTAAACCCCAAGTTTTACACTTTAAGAACTTTAGCGTCATTTGATTAAGTAGCACAAAATGTGGTCGGGCTGTTGGAGTCTCAAGAAGTGAAAAGTTCTGTGATATCACGCTGTTTGGTTTTAGAGATATGGAGTCCCCCCCCCAAAAAAAATTTCATTTTCTTATACTTAATATTGTATATTTTTTGCTGTCTGCTACAGCCTAGATGGTATGGAATTTTTTCATGAAATTTTCAGGTTTCAAGGGGCCCATGCCAAGGGTGTGCCTATGGATGGTTTTGTGAAAAAATATTACATGGTTTCAAAGAGTTATAACGATTTGAGAGTTAACTTTAAGACGCAAACAACAACAGAAAAAAATCACGATAGCTTATTTTCATGATTTACCTTCTGAGCAGTTAACAAAAAGATTGCAATTGCTTATTTTCATTATTTACCTGTACTGCGGGAATAAATACCGAGCATGTCGGTCGCCATTTTTTCTCATTTTAAACTCACTAACATTGAAAATATATAAAAATTATCTGTTTTAAAAAAACCAAACACTTGCACCTAGCTAAACTGGACCTGTTTAGCTAGATCCCACCAGTTGTTTGTTTTTAAAACTTGTCAGAACTACATTTACTGGGCTCCACAAAATCCTGCATACCCAGCTTAGTGCGAGGAGCCAGTCCCTGCATTCTTTAGCTGGAAGTTGTGGTGCTGGCTGCAGTAAGAGCAGTGACCCACCAATCTCCTGCTCTGTCTGTCTATTGGTTTATCTGTCTATCTTTCTATCCATCTATCTCTCTCCCCCCCCCCATCTATCCATCATTTTTTTCAATTAAGCAAACTGGGGTGCCCACCCCAGACGCTTCTCCCCCCTCCCTCTCAGGTGGCACACCTCTCCCAATGTTTATTTTGTTTCTTAATATATAAGCAGACTGGGTGCCCAATCCTGGTACTGCTTCTGTTGACCCCTCCCCAGTTTGCTGAAGAGACTGTAAGCTGAAATAAAGAAAACTGTCCCTCAATGTTTTTTTTTAAACCTGCAAAAAGAAGGTTCCTTGACGATCTGACCCCCCACTTCGACCTCACACTCAGCACCGACCATGCCACACCCGCTCATTCACCTGAACAAGTCCCATGGTAAAGATCCACTCTTCAATGGATGCCATGTCTTGCTGCTGGAACCGCCGACTGCAATATGAGAAACTAAGTTAAGTGTGGTTCAATTTATTTCAAGGGGGGGGGGGTCTGAACTTTAATGCATAAAACTTTGTCATTTTTGCATATGTTGACCCCAAATTTCTGACATGGCCTTTTTGATCAGTGGTGGTGGAATTATGCAAACCAGGCCTGAAAGGCAATTTCGCAGTCACCTGGCGAAATCACCTTTCTGGTGGGATTTGAAAAATGTCACCACCCCTGTTCATTAGGCAGGGTTATAAGAAGGCTATGTTGAAAATTTGGGGTCAAAATATGTAAAAACTACAAAGTTACAGTATATGCATACATTTAAATTTTTGTATGCTCACTTGTAACTTTGATCATTTTAAATATTTTGACCCCAAATTTCCAACACTGTCATTTTTCCACACCACCTCATAAACATCACAGCCATCATTTTTTTAAATCCTGGCCAAAATGTGTTTCCAGATCTGTTGCACGGAATGACGTTTCGGTGACACGGAATGATGTTTCGTCTGGGATGTGAAAATTTTCACCTACCGAGTTTATAAGATGGGAGTAATAAAAAGGCTATTTTTAAAGTTTGGTATACAAATACAGTGACATGCCCAGGTTATGAGTGAACGTTGCAGTACTGGGACATAATGAAGGGAGTAGTGGTTACTGGGGGTGACAGGACCAAGGAGGCGAACAGAGAGAGGACAGGGAGGGTTGGTACCCTGGAGAAGCAGGCTTTTTCTGCCATCATTGTCCATGCTTCTATTTCAGTGTTCATGCATAACCTAATTTTCAATATTCTGACTCCAAACTTTCAACATAGCTATTTTTCCACTCCACTTCATAAACGTGACATGTGCCATTTTTTAATCCTGGACAAGACATGTTTTTGCACTTCTGGTGTGAAATCACATTTCGTCCAATATACTATAAATGGTACGTCATGTTTATAAGGCGAATCATGAAACAAGTATCTTGAAAATCTGGGGTCAAAATTAAAAAAAAAAAAAAATATATATATATATATATATACAGTATATATGTATATATATTTATATAGTTGTTAAAACTCTGTGTGTAGAGCCAGTCTTGACTGCAGCAAGTATGTTATGTGATCCAGTGCCAGTGAACTGACTTCGGTGGTGAGCTCAGTGACCCAGCTGAACAAGGTTAGGGTGGGGGGGATGGCGCTGTTATGCAACACCCCCCCAACCAGGGAATGAAAAGTGCAGGGTTGTCCGCATGAGCCCAGGTACCATATAGTGAAGACAACTGTCCTCTTGATGTACGGCCCTGCATCTCACCACCTGTGGGTTGCAGAGGGCCCTGTGCACTGGCTGACAGATGCACTCTTTGCCCTGTGCTTCTGTATCTGCGGCCACATGGAAGTGCAGGGACCACAGGGCCCTGCGATTCCGCAGCCCACGAGACAGCCCCATGAATTCTTCACCTTCGTTGCTGCATTTCTGTAGGTGGGTGACGTCTTCCCTTAGTGCAGGACATCTGTGTCAATGAGGATACAATTCCACTATTTCAAAAAGAAAGGAACTTTTTCATAAAACCTTAAGTCCTCCCCCCCACACACAAAGCAGCAAAAGGAAACAACATTAGGGTTTTGGGTTTCCAGAGTCTTGGTGAATCAGTGGTGGGGTCCTCCTTGGGGTTCTTAACCATAATGCCCATCCTGTTCCCTAAGCAAACAACATCACATATTTTTTTTGAAACCATATTTTATTGAACTTTTCCATCAACAATGTACAACAAGACAAAACATAAACAATTAAAAAGGTAGAAACACATTAATACATTCCGTAGTACAAAAAGGGTATAAGGGCTTGCTGTTCTGTCATCTTTTAAATTGATACATAACTGGCTCTATTCCAGCCCATAAGACTCCATGTGCCAACTTAAAACAGACACTCAAACATGAAATTATAAAAAAAAAAAAAATTAATAATTTGAATTGATGCATACTATAATAACCTGCAAATCATGAGAAAATGAGATAACTAAATTTAAATTAAGAAAAAATACAGTTCAACTAAAAAAAAGGAAATATATCCCATGTATACAGATTTATGGGTCTATGACAATTCGCTCCTCGATAATACGCTCCCGATGATTAGCTCCCTTGTCAATTCGCTCCTGGAATTCCCGCTCCCTGTCATTTAGCTTCCGGTACCAATGTATATTTTCATACCCATCACAGAACAGCTGTTCAATGCATCTACCAGTCAGCATTCAGGCGAATTTTTAAAAAAAGGCGGCCTCATCTTCACACAAACTGTCAGATCTAAAAATGGAAGGGCGGTTTGTGTTGTCTGAGCATAGTAAGAAAAAGCTGGTGGACCCTGAAAACTACATATACACACACCATAAGCGCGGCTTCAACGGAAAATCCATCTGGCAATGTGAGCTTGCAGTAAAAAAAGAAAAAACCTGCAATGCCGGAGTGCATACTAAAAGATATGATGAACCTCTAATAATCAGCACTTTTAGTCAGCACTCTCATGCACCAGAGCCCGCCGCGGTGGAGTGGGCAGAGGCATTAAATGCTGCCAAACAGCGTGCAGGATGCACACAAGACACAACAGCACAAGTCCTGCTTCATGCAAAGGAGCATGTTTCCTTGGTAGCACAGGGAACTATGGTGGACAGAAACATTAAGAGGACCATACAATGTGTACGTGTGCACAGTTCTCCACCTAACCCACGTACTTTAACAGAGCTGTCATTGCCAGAGGACTACAAAATGTTTAAAAGTAGCCAAGAACATGATGTTAATTTTCTGCTATATGACAGTGGTCCTGGCCACGAGCGAATCCTTGTGTTTGGAACCGATGCTAATCTGCAGTACCTTGAACACTGCAAACAGCGGTTTGCTGATGGCACCTTCAGCATTGCCCCACCACTGTTTTATCAAATGTTTGTGATCCTAGGAGAGAGGTTTGGCAGTCTACAACCAGTAATATTTGCACTGTTGCCAGGGAAAAGACGTGAGCACTATGAAAAAGTTCTAAATGCAATAAAAGTAATCAATCCTGCCGGCCCATCGGTGCAGCGGTTGGATTTCTGCTTGCGACGCCAGTGACCCAGGTTCGGGATCGGACTCTGGTCATTGGAGAGCTGGCGAGGAAAACGGCGAGCATCCCGACAGCTCGCCCGTCTCCGGGCGGGGCATGGCCAATGCCCACGCTTATCTTGCGTGACCTCGGCGGAAGCCCAGGGGAACCACAAGCCCCGCTTGGAGGGGCCGGGCGGCCAAGTAGCGCAGTGGACATGGGCGCTCAGCACCCTGATGTCAGGGGATTTCACTGCATCGGGGAGAAAATGGGAAAGCACACCTGCTGGCTCCAGGATGATGGACTTCCTGGGGCATGCCTCCGATTTGCCCCTACTCACCGACCACCTCCGGGGCCTGAGAAAATGAAGGATTACGGGGGTCAGAGCCCCACCTCGTCCCCGCTTGGGGGGGGAAACCGAAGCTCCATGGAGGACTGGGAGGTTGGTCTGGTGGGCAGATGGCAGGAGGATGACCCCTTGGATGTCCCAAAGGAGTCAGAGCTAGCAGGCAGTAGGGGAGTATAAAGCATAATTGCAAAAAAATTAAAAAAAAATTAATCAACCCTCATCTTGACCCTGATGTCATTATGACAGATTTTGAAAAGGCAACAATTCAGGCATTTGGCAACAAACTGGGACTGGATTTTCAGTGCCCTGAAATGAAAAGCAGACACTCGCTAATTGCTAATGTTAATGAAGGAGCGAAATGACAGGGCGTGAGTTAGACGGGGAGTGAAATTGATGGCAGCAAATGGTCGGGAGTGAGTTTTCGGGGGATGAATTGACGGGAGCAAATTGACATGCTCCCCAGATTTATAACTAAACTGTTCATACCATCAGAATTTTGTCAAAAGGAGGAGGCAGGTGGGAGAAGAGAGGCTGAAGGGACAAATCATATCATGCCAAACAGGAACTGAGAACCCCAGAAAGGAGACGGTCCCCCTACCTTCTGTCTTGGGGAAGACCCTGCGTAGACCCAGCCATGAAACAGCATCACATATGATCTCCTCTCTTCATGCAGGGCCTGCAAGTCCCTGCACAAATTAAAGCTACAACAGACTGTGTTGGCAACATGTGGTGAGACATACTTCTCTACCTTTGAAGAGTGTATCACTATGAGGCACTGGCTTGGAGCTGTACCTTGTGCTTTGGACTAGAGGCTACAAGCTGGGGGGAGGGCATTATGGTTGACAACCCCAAGGAAGACCCCACCACTAATTCGCCAAGACTCCGAAGACCCCAAATCCTAATGTTTTTCCTTTTGCTGCTGCTTGGGGGTGCTGCAGGAGTTAGATTTGGAAACTCCAGTGCCACATTTCCCTACTCTCGCGCCGTTATGTTACCCTAATTGGTGCATTAACAAAGTTTTCTGTGAACAACACACACATACAGCATACAGACACAAACGTATAAAAACATAATGGCCAACATTAAAGCTACATTGTGACAAGGGTCCACAATAAAAATGGCTCGTGCCACTTGAACAGTCTGTAGATGCATTATCAGAGCAGTGGTGGATGGAGAGAAGGGCTGGAAGCAGCTGCAGGGGGGACCTAACCAAGTTAGAGGAGTGGTTAGAGAGGTGGCAGCTGGGGTTCAGTGCAAAGAAGTGGAAAGTTATGCACTTTGGGGTGAAGAACCCAAGGAGAGAATACTAGCTGGGAGGGGTTAAGCTGGGGATCACTGAGGAGAAGGACCTAGGGGTAATGATAACAGGGACCATGAATAACACTGCCTAGTGCAGGACAGCGGCTGCTAAGGTGAACAAAATGCTGGGGTACATAGCGAGGGGGTATTCGTCTAGGCGAATAGAGGTGATCTTGCCGCTCTGCGGGTCACTGGTAAGGCCACACTTAAGAGTACTGTGTGCAGTTTTGGAGGCCATACCCAAAGCGTGATATCAGGCTACTGGAGGGGGTGCAGAGGAGCACAACAAAGATGATATGTATAATGGAAGGGACAGAATATGACAGCAGGCTGAGATACCTGAATATGTACACCCTGGAGGATAGAAGGGACAGGGGGGACATGATAGAGACATTCAAGTATCTGAGGGGAATCAATAAGGATGGGGCAGATGAGGTCTTTAAGTTAAGGAGGGGGAGGGTCACTGGGGGCATGGGCTAAGAAAAGAGGGTGGAAGATTTAGGAAGGAAATGAGGAGACACTATTTCACAGAGAGGGTGGTAGCAAAATGGAACGCCCTGCCAGAATGGGTGGAATCATGTAAATCTGTGAACAGCTTCAAAAGGGCATGGGACAGGGAACAGGGGAGAGTGAGGGTGAGGGAGGTGGGGGTGGCAGTGGGATGACAAAGGGGAGGGGCAGCTGCAAACTAGGGGTGCTAGCTGCACACTCGAGCAGACTCAGATAGACCGGGTGGTCTGTTTCTGCTGGCACATTCGTATGTTCGCATTATTGAATGTTAACCCATCAATACTCGCTAGTCCATCGTGTTTTTACACTTACCTGATGTGATAATGTCAAGAGCCGCACTTACTCCCACAAGCCTAGGGAGGCGCTGTGTTCCTCCAGCAGCAGGCAGAATACCAAGCGTGACCTCAGGAAGTCCTAGCCGGGCCTACAAATATCAGAAATGGAGTAGAAGTGAATAAAACAGTCTGGCTTTATACTGTGTCTCTCATATGCAAAATTTTTCAAGCACTCGCAAAGTAATGAGCTTGGTACTGATACAGCAAGGGCTCGACAGGGTAAAATGCAGCAGAATTAGCATAGAAACAGAATTTGTCAACAGAAAAAGACTGTTTGGCTCACCTAGTCTGCTCAGATGTTCCCTGCCTAATCTATCTCTGCAGCCCCTAGCTGGTCTCCGGCAACACCCCCCCCTGTTTTCTAATACACTCTGTGTCTGTCTCATGCATGCTAGAAGCCCCCACTGTTTTCACTCCACCACTTCTGTTGGTGAATTTAAAAAAACAAAAAAAAAACTGTCCTTATCCCCCAAAGCGTGCATCAACACCTAACATGGTGATGTGTTCAGAATAGGAACAGCAGTCACTGAGCAAAGACCCAACCTCCTCCTCCACCACCCTAAACGTCTGAGGTAAAGCCAGATACTGCCTTTATAAGTATATCAACATTAGGTCACTTAAACAGATAATGTACATACTAGTTAAGCGACTGAAGAAGGTAACATTACAGGTACATATAAAGCAGCATGTCAGCCCTCCCACTCAGTGTCTGAATGTGCAGAACCCTCCCTCGCTGCAAAGTCCCCTTATTTTGTCCAGATATTTCAGTGCTTGGGCTGGGTCTGTAAAAAGGTATGTTTTTCCTGGATATAACACCATAAGTCTGTCAGGAAGCTGCAATAAATATGTCACTCCCAGTTCTCTAAGACCTAGCCAGACTGAATCAAATGTTTTGTGCCCCTGCCAAGTGGCAAAGCTAATATCTGGAAAGAGATATGTAACCCCCCATCCCCCCTACCCCCACCAAATAGTGGTGGCATACCTGGACTCCTTGCTGGCACCAAAACTGCTTGCCATCTTTTTCAGTGCTCTGTATGAACCCCAGGACAACAGCCTGTGGAGGGACCGGAGGAACGGGAATCACGGAGCCGCTGCCTGGTTGGCGGTTCAGGAGTCACTGCACGGGATGTGCGCATGTTCGAGCAGCTGCCAACTCGAGTGTGTGAGTGGACCAGCTCAAACACTGCTCTTCTTGGCGCTAAGCATGCCCAACCTGAGGAATGTATTTCACTGCCATGTCTGTGGCCAGCACAGTCCCAGTCCCTCTGGTGTGCTCCAGGGACGCCAGCAGCCTTCGGGGGGGGCACAGAGGCACGATGAGAGTAAGGAAACAACAAACATGAGTTTGGTGCCACTATGCCTTTAAGAACAGTGAGGCTGTCAGGCATTTTCTGCAGAAACACCGCTCTGCATGGGGAGGAGCATAACACAGAGCTCCTGACAGGGGAAGGAAAGTTCAATCAACCCAACGCAAACACAAGATAATTAGGCACAGGGGTGCATAATGAATAAAGGGCAGTGAAAATAAAAGCAGGGCAGGAAACCAACGAAGAACTTTGAAGTGGAAAGCACTGTTTCTCCAGAAAGACTGCCACCATCTCACCAACACCTGACTTCACAACAACCAGGGATCTTGGCACCTGACACCAACAACCTGCCGGGAGAATGACTGTGCTGTGTGCATAGCGCCCTTTGTGCTAACCAATAAGGCAGTGAGTGAATCTTCTGCATACTAAATATGTAATACCCCAATTTTATGGGTCACCAGCAGTACCCAATGTCCCCAGCAGTACCCAGTGTCCCCAGTTGCCCCTCGTAGGTGTAGGTGGCAAGGGTGGGGGGGCCAAATAGTGCAGGAGCACCTGCAAAAGTAAGCTGTAGCCTGCAGTTTAAAATATTTTTGTTTCTGTCTCCCTGCAGCTTGCCCAGCCTTAGTGCGAGGTTGTGCCCTCCTCGCACTGGGCAGCTGCTTGCCTCCCTGGTTGCTAGGGATTCGCCATCCTGAACACCAGGGAGGGCTCCAACTGGCCAGTAATGGCCATTTTTAAAAAGGTGTCTGTAGCCAGCAGCATCGATGGTCGGGGGAGCACTCTCAAGTGCCCCGATAAAGAAAGAGACAGTTTTGCGGCCAGGATAGGGAAAGAGAGGACACAGGGAGATAAAAGTAATTGGTAAACTGTACCTGCAGTCCTCCTCTCATCCCTGTAATGCTCTGACAGGTCCAGAAGTGTGGCGGCGGTCCTCCAGTGTTACCAGGTTCCCCAGCAGCAGTCAGCAGCCGTCGGGATCCAGGGTGTGGGCCGAAGTTGCCCATTTTTTTATTTTTATTTTTAAAAGCTAAATTCCAGTCCCTTGTCGGTGGCGCCCACAAGCAGGGCCGCATCTCCAGAGCTTGCTTTGGGCCAGCAGAGGAGCGTCAGGAGCAGCAAAGCTCCGTGTAGTTGCCCTCTCACTGCCTGCCTCCAGCCAGCACATCCCTCCTGTCTCCAGCGCCAGTAGCCACCGCATCTCCTCCCTCCACCTCCTCTTCTCCCTGGGTTGGGGCAGTGAGTTGGCGGCAGCACCAGTGGGCAGGTGCTGACCACCAGTACATTAAATAAAGTTTATTTTGCGCCGGAGGGTGCCAAGAGGGACAGCTGGGAGTGAGGCAGGAAAGACCCCATCAGAAGAGACCGCCCCAGGGTGGGATTATTTTACTTTATTTAAAAGAGCTCCAGCTAAGGAGCAAAAGGGAGAGGGGTGGGATTTATTTAAATTAAGCTCCCAAGAGTTGGAGCTAGGGCAAGATGGCCCAGAATAAATTAAAGTATACGAGGAAAGCTGCAGCTAGGGGGTAAGGCAAAGCCCCAGTTTTTATTAAAACTAGCCAAGTGGGCTAATGAAAAGGCTAGGTAGCCCAAAAGCTTAAGGTTATTTAAAGTGATTAAAAAAAAAGGGTCAGTCGGGGCAAGGAGGGCCCCAGATAAAGTGGTAGCCACCTTAGCCAGATGGGCCAATGGGTTAGGGGCCAGGTAGCCCAATGTTGTTCCCTTAGTATTTTCCACGCTCTATTCAGTTTATCCAGCTCTGGGTGGGCCAGTTAAGGGATGCCAACCCCAGACAAGGAATAGTGCCGCAGAGTGGAGAAAGGTGGCCAGTAGCCAAGTGGCCACCAGCAGCCAAGCCACAGCAAATATTCAGAGGGTGCAAAATCCTGCTAATTTAAGAGTGCACTCCGGTGTCAGCTTCAACCAGCAGCAAGGGAAGAGGAGTGGGTACACGGTTAGCCACCCCAGCAGCGTAGTAGCCTTAGCCCCAGTCAAGGGCTAGATACCTGTGTAATTGCCTCATAGCCCCTAGAAAGGGAAGGACAGTTAGTGAGGGATCCTTAGCATGCCAGCTATCCACATTACTCTCATCCAATAGGGAAATCCTCCTGTTAAGCTCCTTTGAACCTAACTGCCTGTGGGAAGGGAATCATACCCCAGGGTCCCCAAGTAGCTAGCTATCCAGGGTTTTGACAGATTTTCCCCTTGCATTATTTCATTAGAGTTCCTGCTTTGAGAAAACAATTCTGTGGAACATTGTGAAAGAAACAAAATCTTTATTTGACAATGACTGCATTTAAAGGGACAGCGCATGTACGTAACAACATAATTGTTTTTCCTGCTCCAATTTGCCTTGGTTATTTCACAAGACTGTTGGATTACCCTGAATTTGCCTTGCAGGTACAACAGTTCCCTATCAGTTGGAATTTGCCTTGTTTGCTCCAATAGACTGGTGGATTAACCCCGCACTTGCCTTTCTTGTCAAGAATGGCTTTGCATGCCACTGAACTGTCTGCTTATCTAAGAATCTCTTCACCTAATGCCAATATTTTCACCTGATTATTGCTCAATTTATAGACTGTTGCTTGCAGTGACCAACTAGAGACTAGTACCACCATCCTTCTTCAGACAAGTTGTGTCCGGCTGCCACTATAGGAATAGTGTAGATAGCTCCCTGTCACTGGTTTCTCTTCCAGTTCTACAGGCCATTCCCTCCCTAACAGTTTTAGGTAGTGCAGGGAACCACCCCGGTTCACAGATAGGGATCCATTGTCAAGGGGAGGCAGGGCTTTGGTTGCAAGTACCCAGCCTTTCCAGAGGCTCTCCAGCAAAGGTGTCCCAGCTCTTCCAGTTCCCTGGGAAATCGCTTCAGCCCAGAGGTCTTCAGCCAGTTGTCTGCATCTTGTGTTTTCCCTGGGATCCAGCTTCAGCCCAGAGGTCTTCAGCCAGCCATCTGCATCTTGTGTCTTCCCTGGGATCCTGCTTCAGCCCAGAAGTCTTCAGTCAGCTGCATCTGTGTCTCATTTCCCTGGGGTCCTTCACCGGCCAGGAGGCCCTACATTTGCCTTGCGTTGTATGCTTCAGCTTCCCCACAGCTCATTTTCCTTGGAGCCCTATTTCAGCCAGGAGGCTTACCATTGCTTGAGCTCTTGTTCGTTTTAGTTTTCTCCCCTTCATTTCTTCCTATTCAACTAAAGCCGACCAACAAAGTGCACTGGTGTCCACCGCTCTCTATCCTCGAAGGACTCAATACTCTTTTTGGTCTCTGCTTGTCATGCTGTACTAATGTAATGAAATAACAATGACAGAGTGATAAGATAGCTGTAGAGTATAGGAACAGAGCATAAGAATTATTATAAAGTACAGAGTAATAGGATAGTCGTGGAGTATAAATAGATCATAAGGTTATAGAGTTAGAGTACTGAGTTACAGAATATCCCACTGCGACCTGCTTATCCTCTTTCGTGCTTTGCACCCAGTAAACCTGTTTCCATTCACTGAATTTATCTCCTGACTCTTCTCACCCAAGCACCGCTACACCATCAGCAAGAATAGACCTAGTGATTTGCAATTCTGCAGACGGATAGCCCTGTGTGCATTGTAAGCTGCCCCCCCCACCCCCAGAAAATGCTGAAAGCAGTTCCATAAGATGGGAGTTGGCAGTAAGCTCTCAGAGGGACAGAAGAGGAAGAGGAAGGCTAGAGTGCTGCTAGTCAGAGCCATCCAAGGAAGCCTGTCTGGGTGACCACAGCCCCATCTGGGAGTGACTTCAAAGGTTTCCACAACCTGTGTATCCAGAGACCGAACGGTGTGTGTGTGTCTACCGAAAGGGATGACATTGACTGTGACAAAGACTGTGACCTGCCTTGAAAGACAAGGAGGTAAAGAAGTGCAACAGCAGACAGCCTACTGGCATCAGAGACTGCGTAAGGAAGCCTGCATCGAGAGAAGAGCCAGTCAGTTAACCTCCCCAGTGCTCCTGGGTCACCCCTGAAAACACACGCTTGTGCCTAGTGGGCCTTGCCTGGTTACCGAAGAATATAAATAATAAAGAAACCTGCATCGATCCAGCAGACAGTCTGGACTGGGAGATGGCTGGTTAGTGCTAATGCTAGGTATTAGCTAACGATTCACTGGGGTTTTGAAGTTTAAATGTGGGTAGGAGGCGTGTGGCCCCTGCTCCTTAGTCTGGTCTGTGCTGCAGAGGGAGAGAGGGAAGAGCCCGAGAGGTCCAGAAGATTGCATACGCAGAGTCTGATTTCCATCCAGAGGAACCTGAAACCTGTAACATCTTCAAACTGCCCCCCCCCCCAAACTACAAAAACTGAACCATCAACCTGAGAGGAACTACACCTGCAGAAGAGAAGGAGCCTAGCTGACAGGGAAGTTGGCACACCAAAACCTGAGTGCTCTCAGTGCTTGCCCTGCAACTCAGGACATCTGTACAAAGTTGCCACCAAATCTACAGATTCGGCCAACAGACCAGGAGTTACAAATACAGTCAAACATGTTTAACTGGATCCCTACTCTGCCACAATAAAAAAATAAATAAATAAATAAATAAATAATCACTTAAGTAGGTTCTTCACTAAACAGGACTACCACTGTTTCCATTAGCAGAGGCAAAACAGGACATATGCAGTCATTCTATTTAGATTTTATGAGTCAGATTTACTACAGACAAAAAAGCTTTAAAACATTTTTAAAAATATGCACTATATTTAATGACATTAATTTGTGTGTCTCGGAGTTTCTTCCTGATACAGCAGCTGTGCTGCACTGGACTTGCTCTCTTCAATTCCATTGGAATTTCAAAAACTGTTTGGTAACCGCAGTTTGACACCTCTGTCCTCGAGCTCGTAATAGGGCCTGAAGTCCTGGGATGCGGCATTGTAATTGTAAGGAACGGGAGACTCTTCTGCAGCCTGTAGCGCTCCAGCCTTTTCATTTAAAGGTAAGCTCTTTATTACGGCATGTCGGTGAGCCTGCTGTGGATTCATGTGGAATCTATCTTTAGCGGTCTGTGGCAACGTCAATAACAAAAGGCAGGAAACTGAATTTGACGCCTCACACTGAGCTGCAATTAACGACCAGCTGTGCTTAAATGAAATGTCATTTGCAAGCTATTGTCCAGGAGTAGCAAGAGGAATGGGGCAGAATGGGGTTACCTGAAGAGGTGTGATAATCTGCTGTCAGCAGGTACTGAAAACCAAAAAAAGAATTTCACTGAAATGGGCTGCTGTATTCACTTACCAGAGCATTTAAACATTGAACAGATAGGAAAGGAATTGAGATTTCAGACTTCTATTCACCTACCCAGTTTATTCACTTATCTGGTATTCATGTAAGTGGGTTTGACTGTAACTCATCTGGAGAGTCTGCCATTTAAGCAACTGCATGGCCTGTGGGGTTTGGGGTTTAACTGTTTTTCTTGTTTTAAAGTGCACCATCGCCGGCCAACCAGCTGCAACGTCACCAGACCTGCACTGTTCCTACAGCTGGGTACCCAGTGAAGCACAGGGAGCTCCTAAACTCTACGGTTAAAAACTGGTACCAGTGGGCAGTGCCCCCAGTACAAGTGGGCTGGTAAAGCAAAAGTTTTTACAGTCTTATCTGCCACTGCTTTGGCTTGCCTGGTGGTGGGTGGGCAGTGTTACTGTTCTACAGTGTTTCCTGTCTGAGCCTAGTCAGGTGCTTAATTTCAGCCCTCCCACAAGAGTTCATGAAATTAGTTTAAAGTCAGTTTTGCTTTGCATTTCCCCATTCTTTGTGAATATCCCCCAGTAAATATGTTGGTGATATTTTAGATTTTGTCTCATGAGCATATTATTAGTGTAAGTCACTAATGACAGTTTTACTGAATTTAAGGTTACACTGTGATTTCTGCATGAGTAGGGAAACACTGTAAGGAGGTGGATAGGTACTGCATCCCAGGGGGGTTGTACTGCTTTGACACCGGGCCTACTTACATTTTTCTCTAGCTGGAGGCGCTGCACTAAACTTAAAAGATCTGGATTTGAACCCTCAATGAGGAAAAAGTAGAACCCAGGTCCCTTAACCCTGTTTGAGCCCAGAAGACAGGGGCAGTAACTGCAACATCCACAGCAATCTGGTTACAACTCTGGAGGCACTGCTGGGCTCTCCTGTTTACCAGTCGGACACCGCATGAAGTCAAGTGCAAACAAGAACATTTTGGTTCCCCCAACCCCCAAAATAGTACCAGACACTATGGCACATGAAAGATTGATTAGTTGGGGTACAGGTGAGCAGTTGGATCTCCTGAAAGCCATATTGCTCCTTGGAGTTCCACAAGGGACTGATATCGGTAGAACTGAAGTCCTGTCTGGAGTGAAGTGTCTTGGCAAAGTTGCTGTTCGAGGATGTTCCCTGGATAGCAACACCCAGAGTCTGGTGATACTGGTAGAGTGCTGCACTACCATAGAGGCCACTAAAGTGCCCAATGGACTGACTCAAAACAGAGACAGTGCCAAGTGGATAACAGTGATACATGCCAGCATGACCACCCCAGAACTAGAAGTCTAACCCATGACTGAAAGTTCTGAAGAAATGTTCCACAAGTGGCTTCAAGCTAATGGGAAGCCAACTAGTGAAGTCAGGATGCTGTTAGGTGGCCAAGGGGGTAGGTCACCTCAAGACGTATGAGCCAGACCTTCCAATTTATTTATTTATCTAAAAGTTTAACCAGGAAATACATACTGAGCTTACAACAGCTTGTTTCCAGATGTGTCCTGAGGGACAGAGGAGAAGGAGACAGCTAAACAATATCATTTATAAAAATACAAGAAGTCAAATACAATATAGAATTACAAGCGGAATCATAAATATTAGAGACAATTTAGTAATGAATGCAATTAGGCAATATAACACTCTCTTGTATATAAAGAAGGGAAAAGGTATGGGGAACAGCAAGAAAAGGGCAAAAAATAGAGAAGGGGAGAAAGAAGAGGAAAAACAGAACAAGTAATGAGCGAGTAAAAGAGGAAAGGGCCTTATACCGTTGCAGGAAGAATAACAAAAGTCATAAAGAAGAGACTTTAGAGAGGAAGAAGTAGAAGCAGAACGAATAGAAAGGGGAAGAGAGGACCAAAGTTTAGGAAAGTGGTAAGAAAAAGCAGATTGACCAACAGTAGATTTTCTAGAAGGAAGAGAGAGAATGGGAAGTAGTGTAGCAGAGCAGGTAGGAGGAATGAGGAGGGGGATAGGAGGGAACTGAGATATGAGGGAAAGGTGCTGAACCAGAATTTAGATAAAAAAGAAGCACGATGGGAACGGACTCTAGCATCAAGAGCAGGGGTATCATTTCACCAAAACCATAGGGATTGCAAGACCAAAAATGTAAACTATAGGCCGAGGGTCTGGGGTCTGCCTGGGCCCCCAGATCATTTTTTAAATTTGGTGCATAATGGTACATTTTGGGGGTCATTTAAAACAGAATTTGCTACCCCTGTTACTCCCTCCCCATGCCCAGTAAGTTGCACCCTAGCATTCCCCCCAGAGTCCCCACAGTCCAGTATGTTGCCCATACCACCCTCCTCATAGCCTAGCCACCTGCTCCAGTGCATGGCCCCCAGCTCTCTCCAAGCGTAGCAAGCTGCACCCTAGCTCCCCTCCCTAGAATCCTCAGCCCTCCCACACCACATCATCCATAGCCTCAGGGTCTGCTCCCCTTTTTATTGCCAATGTCATTTCAAGGTAACCTTTGCTTCAGCATTTTTCTGAGGCCATTGCTTATTATTCGTGAGTTCTGATGTAGGAACACACTGTTAGTAAATAAGGCTGGAAATGGCAAGTTCCTACATAAATACCGTAAATAATAATTAGCACCTATTAGTAAATATTCTGGCATTTATTTCATTTAAAAAATTTTTTAAACATATTACACTGAATGACAGAAAAATGTACTAGTTCAAGTGGAAATTAATGTTCCCAAATACTAGGTTAATGCTTTGTCAAATAAATATCTCCATTAGTAACACACACTTCTCAACCACTAGACCTGTAACCTGTGAACGTTTTATGTCATATGGACTCTGGAAGCTCCTCAAAGGGACTTTGGGTATACTGGTACACCAGACCCGGGGGATTTGAGACTGTGTTGAGGATTATTACTTGGCCTTGGACACCGTACCACATAGAAGGTTCATTAGGAATCTGGGCAATTTGGGGGTGGGTCCTAAGGTGGTAAACCGAGTACAAAATTGGTTGCTGGACAGGCAGCAGAGGATGGTGGTAAATGGAATTCACTTGTGGGAAGGGAGGGAGACCAGCGGGGCACCTCAGGGATTAGTACTGGGTACAGTCCTCTTTAGAGTTTTTATTCTTCATCAGTGACACTGCAGACGAGCCAGAAGAGAAGGTATACCTATTTGCAGATGACAGCAAGATCTCCAACAGGGTGGACATACTACAGTGGATATAGAGAATGTGCAGGGAACTAAGAGAACTTGATGAGTGGTCAAGAGGGTGTAGCAACTGGGTTTCAAAGTAAAGAATGCAAAATCATGCATCTAGGGCACAGAAACCCAGAGACAGTATAATATGAGGGATGAGGGGGAGAGGTATTGATGGTCACCAAACAGAAAGGACACTGTGGGGGTAATCATATCTGATTATCTCAAGTTAGCAAAGCAGTGCTACAAGGCAGTTGGTAGGGCCAGCGGGATGCTGGGCGCATAAGGAGAGGTGTCACCAGCAGAAGAAGAGAGGTGGTGATGCCACTGTATAGATCATGGGTGAGACCCCACCTGGAGTACTATGTACAGTTCTAGAGATCACATCTCAAGAAGGACACAGATATGGTGGAGCCTGTCCAGAGGAGGGCACCTGAAATGGTGCAGGGGCTGCATCAGATGCTCTAAGGGGAGAGCCTAAGGGAGCTCAATACGTACATCCTGGAAGAGAGGAGAGAGAGGGGGATATGAAAAAGACGTAAAAGTAGCTCACAGGGGTGAACAAGGTATAGGAGGGGAGTATTTTTCAGAGACATGCACCAGGACAAGAAGGCATGTAATGAAGCTGGAAGAGGGGAAGTTTAGGAGTGATGTGAGGAAGTACTTCTTCAATGAAGGAGTGGTGGATGTCTGGAATGGTCTTCCAGTGGAGGTGGAGGGAGCAAAAACAGTAGTGGGCTTCAAGCATGCATCGGAGAGGCTGAAGGCCCATAAAAAAATTCATCCTAAGACTGCCCAATGGCCCACTGGAAGTGCTATGCACTCCCACGCTGACAACCCAGATTCTGCAGCGAACTCAGGAACAGAGCTGGGCGGCCAGGGAGCCGGGGTAACGATGCCACACGGCAGTGCCCACAGGCAGGAGAGGGTGTCATTCTGGTTCCACCACCGTAGCGACCCCTGCAGTGGGTTGAAGGAGCCTGTTTCCCATTGCAGAGCTTCACTACATACGTGTGAGGGTCACACCCTGCACCACATGCCAGGAGAGGGAGAAAAACACAGAAAAACCATGTCTCCTTGCCACCAATTATGATGGCCCTAGCACTCTATGGCCCCAAACACCATGTAGGTCCCACTTGCTGGACGGTGGGGGAAGCAGCAGAAGGGACTGAGGGCAGCCAGGCAAGGGGCCCGAAGTAAGGTAGTGGCAGGGGAGTAAAACGCTGAACAGCAAAAACAAATGTTCTTCCTACGGAGGAGGAGGCTGAATGGGAACATGACTTCAGTCTTCTGCATATTCAAGGGTGTCGACAAGGTTAAAGATACAGAGATGTCTGACCCAATGTCCTCCATAAGGATGCAGGGACATGCCCTAAAGCTCAGAGATTGTAAAATCAAGGGAGCGCACTAGGTGGTCATTGTACCACAAGGCTCGGCTCCATGTACTTTTCCAATAAAGTCTTGAGCAAGGATCCTTAACAAAGCGCACGTTGTTTGGCGCGAAATGTTGGGTGCTTGTTGATCTGCACAATTTTTGCACTGCTGCATAGCCTAATAAAAAATGTTTTTTTCACTAACGCTAGTCAGCTCAAGACTTCTTATTGAAAAATGATATGAAGCCCAGTTTCTTGGCAGAATGATTAGACTGGTGTGCTTTGAGCACTCGTCTCTCCTACAGCAACCTTTTACTTCAAGTAACATTAGGAGAAACTTTTTTCTCACACAGGGAGGTGAACCAGTGGAATAACCTACCAGCAGAGATAGTTGATACTAGGACAGTACAGGGCTTCAGGATAAGGCAGGAGAAATGTCTGCTTACCAAGGTAATTTAATGACTACTCTGCATTATAGACTGGGTGGAGAATCCCTATGAACGACATGTTCACACAGACTACTTTTTTCATCTCTGCTTATGAAGCACGGGAGAACGACGTGTTTACACAGACTACTTTTTTCATCTCTGCTTATGAAGCAGAGGTTGGACATCATGAACTTTGGGACCCTTCCAACATGAAATTAATGTGTTACTGCATTATTTGCAACTTACTAACAAGATACCCTTGAAAACGATGCATCATACTTTTGAGGGCCTATCCTGTTCATAATTTTAGAAACAATTATTATGAAAGTTAGAGGAAAAATATTCAGCAGGGTACTGAACTGGACATGGGTTCTGTGTGTGTAGTACAGTACCCACGGGTAATATAACAGAAGCAACGTTTCTGTAGTGTGATGCTTCCCAAGATGTTACATCTGGCAGTATAGAACAGAGAGAGGTCAAATATTCTACATAAGGCCCTTTTGTGAGATAGCGGCTGTGGTGGGATTCAAACTGTGGATCTACGGTTTCAAAGTCCTGTGCTTCAAACAGTGGGCAGCATTGCCTGCATACTGTATATAAAGCACCATGTCTATACAGCAGCAGCAGTCTGCTACCATGCCGCGTCCTTCCATAGAAACACAGAATGTTCAATTCAATTTATTTTTTTACCAGGAAAGACACCGCTGAGATACTCATTTGCAAGGTGGTCTCAGAAGGACAACATAAGGTGCGATAAAGGAACACGAGTACAATTTGCAAGGTACAGAGTAGGAAATACAAATTCAAAAGCAGACATATCAACTTCACAGTAAACAGGCCGTGAACAGACCGAGGCATGAGTGCAACATTACTGCCCAAATAGTTTGGGAGGCAAAACAGGAGGTAAGAGAGAGAGCAATGGACTGAGGATGCAGGAGATTGGGAAGGGAGGGAGGTGGGAGGAAGGACTGATAGAGGAGGAGCCGAACTGGAGCAAATCCTGCAGGATGCAGGAGATGGGAAGGGGAGGGAGGGTTGGGGTGCTATGACATACAGAAGGAAGGTAGGAACTAGGACTAGGGAGGAAGGGGAACTAGGACTAGGGAATGTAAATGTGGCGGCAGATAAGGGCCACTGGGCCCACCCAGTCTGCCCCCCTTTTTTAAACCTCTAACTTTTTCTGCAAACTCTATTTGATCTATGGTCCCCCCCCCTTTACCCCATGATTCATTTTTGAACCCCACCACCGTTTTCACTCCCACTACCTCTGCTGGAAGGCTGTTCAAGGTATCCACCACCCTTTCTTTGAAGAAGTACTTCCTCACATCCCTCCTGAATTTACCCCCTCCAGATTCATAGCATGCCCCCATGTTCTGGAGCATCGTTTTCTCTGGGAAATAACCCCCTCCTGTATCTCATTAACCCCCGTGAGGTATTTAAAGGCCTCTATAATATCCCTCCTCTCCTCCAGGGGGTACATACTTAGCTCCTTTAGCCTCTCCTTGTAGGGCTTCTGATGAAGACCCTAACCCATTTTGGCAGCCCTCCTCTGGACCGCCTCCACTCTGTCTATGTCCCTTCTGAGATGTGGTCTCCAGAACTGGACACAGTACTCGAGATGGGGTCTTTCCAGTGATCTACATCGGGGCAGCACCACCTCACTCTTCCTGTTGGCCATATCCATTCGTTTGCACCTCAGCATTTCACTAGCCCTTCCAACTGCCTTGTCACACTGCCTGGCCACCTTAAAAATCATGAAAGTAAGGCTATGCATGCATTCATCATAGTTAACATTAGTTTAACCTTCCACTCTCTCCCATGTAAACTATCAGAACAACTACTGCTGCCACCAAAGCTAGAGCTCCGCGTCGTAAACATTTTTACATTTGCTAATTGCTCCCATGTTAAAAAAATTATTTTACATCTCATTTTGCACTCTTTTTTTTTTTTTTTATCCCTCGCCCTGGTGTCCTCCATGCCCTGTTACCAAGGATATACCCTTTTCAGACAATTTATGAAGTCATTCTGATGGCAAGGGGTTTTACGTTTCATTTTTCTCACTCTGGCCACCCTCCGCCTCATGACATGGGCCGTGCCGTGTCAGCCTCATTGATGCAGCATACCTCCTGCAGAAGGAGCAACTTCTCTGGCCCGCCCACAGGGGTTGCTGTGTTCCAGAACCTGCCACTAACCCACCCCCCTGTTGAGGCGCACTGCTGTCCGGCAGCTGCCAACAGCTTGATCTGCTTCCTGACGCAGCGACCCAGGTCCACTCCCAAACCAGGGTCACCCGTATGGCAACACAATGTGCTACCACTGAGCCACTGGGACGGCCTTTCACACTCCTTTTCAACCCCCAATGCTAATCCTTGCTGTTCAGCTGTGTTTCCAGATCCAACAGCCACATTACAAGAAGCATCCCTTTTATTATTTGAAATGTCAAAAAGTGCTAACACAGATGTAACACGGGGGGGGGGGGGAATCTTGCCAGACAGGAGATAAGGGACAAACTAAAACAGAATAAGGACAGCAAACATCAACATTTTCACTGTAACATGCACTCCTACTTTAAGAATTCTTAAAGCACTGCAGCTCATGCTACAAAATGTACTTTTTCTATTCTGCACCATTTTCATATTTTATATATCTTGTTTTTTCTCTCCCTTGTGCCACTGCCCCCTTCCTCCTTGGTCACCCACCCCCGTCACCCACTTTGAGGGATTTACCTGCGGGGAGAGAGATCCCTCATGGATACTTCCCCTGTGGTGTGGTCAGGAGTAGATGGAAGTCACCCCCCCCCCGAAGCACAATCCAGACGACCCTCCCTGGCTCTGTAGGCGGCACGGTGGCTGCAGTGACCACAGGCACATCCTGCAGCTACTGCACTCTTCCATTTCCTCCTCTGGCCAGACAGCATTCGATGATGCGTCCATTTGTGTGCGTGGAGGCGCACATTCACTGCACACCTGCCATCCCCTCTGAGTCACTCCCACTGCCCTGCCATCACACTTCCAAGTAGTGGCAGTACTAGAACCACGTGTCTTGTCTCTCCTCCCTGGGAGAGAGGAGCATTCAGTCGGATGCTCAATCCTCTCCCCATCTGAGTGACCCCCCCCCCCAGTGACTAAAGTCTGCTCCTGAACGTGGGCCACTGGCATTGTGGGAGGTAAGCAGTCCAGCGCCTCAGCCTTCTGTGCCACTGGGCCAGCTTCTGCACTAATTTTTTAACCAAAGGTGAATCCCTGTTGTTCACTTTTATTTCCAAATTTGTTTACATGGTGCCACATCTCATCTGATGTTCACCAGGTTAGAAATTAAGTCTCGTAGCCAGGAGTTTGCCCTGATGTCTGCCAGCGTCCCATAAGGTCAGGGAGCAGTATCTGTTGCATGCTAGTTCACCATGTTTAATTCTGTTGCTATGAATTAGCCCTGATGTCCCCCAGCATCCAATAACATCAGGGAGCACGGTCTGTTGCATGCTAGTTCACCATGTTTAGTTCTGTGGCCGTGAGCTAGCTCTGACATCCTCCAGCATCCCATAAAGTCAGGGAGCAGTGTCTGTCAAATGCTAGGTCACCATGTTTAGTTTTGAGGCCGCAAGTTAGCCCTCATGTACTCCAGCATCCCATAAATTTAGGAAGCAGTGCCTGTTGCATGCTAGTTTACTATGTTTAGTTTTGTGGCCATAAGTTAGCCCTGATGTCCCACCATGTCCCACACTGACAGGGAGCAGTGTGGGTTGCATGCTAGTTCACCATGTTTAGTTCTGTGGCTTTGGATTAGCCCTGATGTCTGTCAGCATCCCATAAGGTCAGGAAGCAGTGTCTGTTGCATGCTAGTTCACCATGTTTAGTTTTGTGGTTGTGAGTTAGCCCTGGTGTCCGCCAGATCCCATACGGTCAGGGAGCAGTATCCGTTGCATGCTAGTTCACCATGCTTAGTGTTATGGCCATGAGTAAGCCCTGTGTCCCACCATGTGCCATACTGACAGGGAGCAGTGTGGGTTGCATACTAGTTCACCATGTTTAGTTTGGTGGCTGTGGATTAGTCTTGATGTCTGCCAACATCCCATAAGTTCAGGGAGCAGTGCCTGTTGCATGGTAGTCCACCATGTTTAGTTTGGTGGCTATAAGTTATCCCTGATGTCCCAACATGTCCCATAAGGTCAGGGAGCAGTGTCTGTTGCATGCTAGTTCACCATGTTTAGTTTTGTGGCTGCAAGTTAGCCCTGATGTCCCCCAGCATTCCATAAGGTCAGGGAACAGTGTCTGTTGCATGCTAGTTCACCATGTTTAGTTTTGTTACCTGGACTTAGCCCTGATATCTCCCATCATCCCATAAGGTCAGGGAGCACTGTCTGTTGCATGCTAGTTCACCATGTTTAGTTTAGTTCTGTGGCCGTGAGTCAGCCCTGATGTCCCCCGTATCCCATAAGGTCAGGCAGCAGCGACTGTTGCATGCTGGGTGTTCAAATGCAGCAGAAAACCTGAGGGGGAAATGCCATATTTATCATTGCTCTCCTTTACTACTAATCTGGAAAAGTACCAAGGCAGGGTGAAAAGGGCATCTTTCAAGATGAGAGAAGGGTACTCTAAAATAAAATAAAAAGATATAGGTGCAATGCAAACTTTTTGTCATACTATAAAATGCAAATTTGCTTTTTACGTCTTCACATCGCTAGTTATAAATCTTTTCCCTTTGTAAACACACAGTCCTAGAGATATCAGCATCATCACTATATAAGGTGCCAAGTGCTATACTTGCAGAGCACTAAGCTTAGCCTCCAAGACCTGTGGCCAGGACTTAAACTGGTCGTCAGCTTCTAGAGGCAGTGTCTGTGGCCCATGGAGGCTACCATACACAGATTTCAGAAGCCAACCAGGCCAGCTGATGCCATTAGCTGACCTGCTGATTTAATGGTCAGAAAAGGACAAACCTGGCAGTGAGCGATCCTGTAGTGACAGCCCAGCGCTACCTCCAGGCCTCCTCCCAGAGCCACGCCTTCGATGGCAGCCACCACGGGCTTGGTGCTTTCCTCAATTAGGTCAATCAAGTCCAGCAAATTGGGTTGGCCACGGGAAGCACCCGAAGAGAATTCAGTGATATCAGCGCCTAGATACAGGAAGAGAGAAAGGTAGCAAATAAGTTAGTAACATAATGAAATGAAATTAATAACACAACCATAATCATAGTAACATAATAACCTGAGATTGGAAGGGACTCTAGGTTCATAACTCACCCCAACCCCGCTTCATCAGCACGGAACGATAACTATACTGTGCAAAAAGTATACTGGTTTATATCGCTACCCCAACCCCCTTCTACCCAGGAAACCCGGTAATTCCATCAGTAATCAGAAATTTGCCCAGGCCTGCCTTGAAGCTCTGTACTGTCTTCATGTCCACTGTCTCCACTGGGAGAAGTGCTTCCTAACATTACCCCCTGAATTTACCGCCTCTAAGCTTCACGGCACATCCTCGTGTTCTACTGGAGCATCATCAAACATCTCCTTGCTGATACCCCTGAATATGTGGAAAACTAGGATCGCGTCCCCTCTCAGCCTCCTTTCCTCCAAGACGAACACATTAAGGGCCACCAGCCTCTCATCATAGCTTGGGTCCTTCATGCCGCTGATCATATTGGGGGCCCTGTGCTGCACTCTCCGAAATGCCTCGATACCTTTTTGTACTGAGGAGCCCAGAAGTGCACATTGTACTCCAGATGGGGTCTGACCAGTGCTTTTTGAAGTGGCAGGATTATTTCCCCAGCCCTGCTGGTTGCCCCTTTATAAAATGTCAAGAAAGGAATCTAGAAATGTAATTGGCTGAGAGATGTTACCTGACCATGCATTAAATCTCCATATACACATAGTCAAGTGCCAAATCTAATCCTCACCCAAAAAAAAAAAAAAAACTACTTAGAGCCATTTTATAAGTGTAATAAGCCTCTCCAAGGTGTGCATAATAAGATTTGAATGCATTTCCCAGGGGTGCAAGGACACTTGGCCTTCGGGCTCATGCCTTACTACATCCATAGGGCATGCGTTAAAATAATGTAATGCACACCCTGTTTAGGCTTATTTCTGACTTGTTGCACCCCAGCATTCTGTTGGTCCTTCTGAGAGTGGCCAAGTACTGCTTGCCATGCTTCAGTCCTTTGTCTATTATGACTACGGGATCTCAACATGTACACCCTGAAGGAGAGGAGGGAGCATGGGGATATGACTGAGACCTCAAAGCACCTCATGGGGATGAACAAGGTGCAGGTGAGGAGCTTGTTTCAAATGACAAAGTTAAACAGAACAAGAGGGCATACAATGAAGCTGGGGGGGGAGTTTCGGAGGGATGTGAGGAAATACTACGTCACTGAAAGAGTGGTGGATGCCTGAAACAGCCTGCCACCAGAGGTAGTGGGAGCAAAAACAGTGGGGAATTCAAACACGCATGGAGTAGGCATACGAAAATAACTGTAAATAACCGAGGGGGGGGTCACCGGAGACCAGACAGTCCGGGAGACAGATTAAAGAACACTGGGCAGACTGGATGGGCCAAGTGGTCCTTTTCTGCTGACAAATTCTGTTTCTATGATCCTCAACTCCTTTTTCATTCTGTACTGCAGCAAGTGCTCCACACAATGTAAAAGGCTTACAATTCGGGGGGGGGGGGATTGCATGAATTACGCTATTTTTAGTCCCCTCCCCCATAAATTCTGGATCCCCCATGCTGGACAATCCCACTCACATGTACTCCCTTATAGCGCAGTGGCAACGTGCCACAGAGCGCCATCTAGGCACTTTGCCAGTGACTTTTTTTTTTCTTCTGGGTCCCTTGACACTTTGCAGCTGCCACAGTCCCTGGTGGTCTAGTGTGTGTGCCTCTCGTCCCTCCACTGCTCTCGCAAGAGTGGCTCACATGGAGGAACCAACCCAGCAGACGCGACGACTCAAGAATGACTTTGAAGAAGGATAGCTGGGTGGTGGCGAGAGGGTCACCGACAGTCCTCAAACCAGCAACCCCGACCCCCCAAAAAAACGACTTACAACAAAACAAACTTGCACAGTATCGACGACGGAAAATGGAGGGTAGGTGCAGCTGAAGCCTGTGGCCAGCAGAGAACACTCTTGTCAGTCAGTGGTCCTTGAAAAGTGCCAAAAATGAGGGGGAAAAACCCCTTGGTACAGCAGGCACAGACATAATGGGACATGGTAGTCATTGATGCAGCTGAATGAATGAAGACACAAAATACTGAGCTAAACAAAGGTCTGGTGAGGGAAATAGAAAGGGGCCTTCGGCACATGGGTGTAGGCAGGCATACTCCATGGTGTACAATTTTATTTAAGGGGGAGCAACAAATAAGCTATGAACAGTTTCCTTTGTCTATGAAAACAAAATACAGAACCAGCAGAACCTTCCTGTAATTTTATTCATATTAGTCAAAACTGGAAGGATTGGTCACTGATACAATCTTTGCATCCCAAAGACTATACAGCCTTACAGACAGTGGGCTGGTACGTTGGTGTCTTAAGGAGCAATGCATGGCATCTGTATTTACCCATGCATGGGGGGGGGAGGCAACCAGTGTCATGAGGTACAAAAGTTGTATTTATTGTCCCAAACAGGCCAACAAACGCGGTCCTGGTGTACAGGTTTATATTGTCTGGCTACACCCCTGCTTTGGCATAACTTTACCCTTGCCATGCAGAAGTTGGCAAACTTTTTAGTGAGTTGCTCACTGCCAGAAAACATTTTTGGGGAGTGAAACTAAAGGGTGGGAAGGTCTGTGACCTGGGTGTATCCCAAGACAAGCTGGATTTAGTACAAAAAGAATTAAAAACAGAAAACATTTGAAAATGTGGTGTAGCTGGTGTCTGATCTGTGGAGAAACAAGGGAAAGGGGTGGGTGGGAAGATCTGGGACCTGGGTGTATCCCAAGACAAGCTGGATTTAGTACAGAAAGAATACAAGAATAGGAAAACATAAAAAAAAACTTTTCCAAGAACTGTGTGGGGAAGTGAAAGGTGTTTGCATGTTCTTTACCCTTGTCTTGTGTGTCCTGATTGTGTGCCAAGAAAGAAAAGCTGGTCCCCGAGTGTGTATATGCCAAGAAGACTTGCTGTGTGCGTGGGAAGGTCTAGCTGGGTGAGTCACAAAAAAAGGTTTCTTTGTTATATAAAAAAAAAAAAGAAAAGAAAAAAAAGTCTGAGTGAAGCAACTTGGTGGGAAGGTCTTTTACCGTAATAAAGATATTTTGTGAAAAAAAACTTTGTCTGACAAACTTGGGGGGTCCTAGGTTCCCTGGGTGCAGACAGGGACATGGCGCCCGGCATCCTTATTGACCTGGCTAAAAAGAAAGCAACCAAACATACAAGAGGCCTCTGAGGAAGAACAAGTACCAGAAAAAAGGCCACAAGATGAGGCAGGAGTAGTAGATGCACAAGACCCAGTACCAGAACTTGAGCCATAAGACTTAATGGTTGATGAGCCAGACACTGCACCAACCTGCAGCAGCTCCTCTAAAAAACAAAATAAATTCCAGCAAAAGCAGCTAACACATAGAGCTGGTTGTTGTTTGATAAAGACAGTGGTCAGATGAGCTGTTCTGTTTCTAAGTCTTTTTTCTATTCGATTATTTATGCTCCCCAAGCCCTTTCTTGTCTCCACCTCACTGCACTCGCCAACCTCTGAGATTCCCCCACAGCTTGCCCCCCGTGGCGGGGCCGGAGAGATGGCGCCCATCCCCGGAGACCCAATCCAGAAGCTGGGGTCGGACCTCAGCGCAGCGGACCATTATGGAGCCCTGCCAGGCCTTTTTCATTCCTGTTTCTCCTGCCCCCCCCAATCAACGAATTTCATCGGAGCATGCCTCCCAACCCGTATTGCCTTCAAGTCACCAATAGAGGGCAATCAGCGAGTAGGACGACATGGAACCCCCCCTCCCCCGAGAAAGGAGAGCAGTCCTCCGGACACTCAATTTTCTCCCCGATCCCTGGTGGCACAGGCTCGTTCCTGAACCCAGGTCGCCGGTGTGGCGTCCAGTGCTTCAACCCTCATCGCCACCAGGCCAGCCTCTATTTGCAAGTCTTATGCATCCATTCCTTGAAACACTTGTTACAAGACATCGATCCTAATGAGACATTCTAGTAGCAGTGCTTATACTAAAGCATTAAAAAAAAGTGGACCGTGAATCAAATCGGTTAGCCATGGCAAGGGCACTAAATATAGCTGCTGCGCAGCGTGATGAGCAACGTAAACAGCGTTTGAGAACTGCATTATTTTGTTGCTGAAAATGAACTGCCTAACACAATGTTTGTTAAATGTGTTCAGTTTCTGAAGGAAATCGAATGTCCATTCATGAAAAACTTCAAAACAGATGGGGCCTTAAGGCACGTACATGAATACGGCTGGATTGTCTGAAATGCACGAGGCCATTGCATAGACCATGGTGGAAAAGCTGGATGCTGCTGTGAAGAATAGCCCAGTGGTAAGCCTGATACTGGATGAGTTCACAGACATCAGAAATAGCAAGAGACTCGTAGTTTACACACGATACTTAGACAAGACCCAGTATACTCACTTTTATTGCAAAGTAGAGCTTACTGATGGAAAGGCTGACACTATTTACAGGGCACTTTGTCAGCTTCTGAATGAGAAGGGCATTACTGGTAAACAAAAAGGTAAAAAAAAAAAAAAGGTGCTGTTGTCTGTACTGATGGAGCGTCAGTTATGACCGGTTGTCATCAAGGGGTAGCGCAAAAACTAAGAGCTGATTATAACCCTGAACCGATTGGAGTGCCCTGTACAGCCCGTCGGTTGGCCTTGTGTGCCACTGATGCAGCTCAGTCCGTGGAATGAGTGAAAAAATATCAACGAGACCCGAGGTCCTTTTTCATGTTCTTCAGTAGTTCTGCTATCAGATGCAACAAACAGCTGAAAGAACCAGTTCCGAAGTACTGTCCACCTCATGCAGTTCGGTGGCCGGCCATTTATGGTGCAGCGAGTGTTGTGTGCAGGACTCTTAAATCATTAAGAGATGTGTTCGAACGTATGTCTTCTTCCAGGTCACTCGATGGTGACAAAGCACAGGGACTCTTGCTGTCTGTACATCAGTTTAACTTTGTGGCTCTTTCTCACGTAATGCTGACCATCGTGTCACATACAGTTTCTCTTTCAAAATATTTCCAAAGGGAAAAGCTCTATTTCTCCGCTGTGCCACCCATGGTCATGAGTACTAAAGAGGCTGTAAGGTCTTTAATTGAAAACCCAGGTCCATCAGAAAGACAATTTTTCGATACTGATCTTGAAGGAAATAAATACAACGGTGATAAGCTCTTTGACATTCACACTCAAGAGGCCAGCTTCTGACAACTTAAAAGCACATACATCAGTGCTGTAATTGATTAACTGGACAGACGTTTCCCCCAAGACACCTTAGATATATTAAGCTGTTCCTCCATTTGAGAACCCAAGAGAGCTGCAGTATCGAAACTAGAAGTCCGACGATTTCAGTGTGTATGGTGAAGAGTCTCATGATGGAATACTGAAGCACTTCCACTTTTCTGACTTAGCTACAGAATCTGCAAAAAGGGAATTCCTTTTACTAAAACTGATCATGGTCTCAAATGATTTATTTATTTATTTATTTAAGGGAATCAGATACACCTTTGAGCCAGGGGCTCTTTTACAAAGGTTCCACGTCAGGTTACTTGAAACATTAGGACAGGCGTCATCAAGTGGTATTGTGCAAAAAGAGAAATAAACATAGCAGCCAGAGCGCTTTGTCAATTACCAAAAGATCACAATTGTGCAAATCACTTCTATAACAATTTAAACAATATAGATTCGTATAGGTAGCCATCTGACAGAGGGAGGCGAGGCCAGAGGCTGGTGTAAAGGGGAGTGGGGGATGGGTCAGGGGCAGGGTCAGCGAGGAGGTGTGTGGAGGGAGTAGAGGAGGAGGGAAGGGCGGGGATAAACCAATTACAACCAATCTCTGGTCATTCCAGCAGTCTGCAGAAGTGCTGAAGTGCTGAAGGAGCACCCTGGTGGGTTCCCTAGCTGTATCGGACTGCAATGGCCGCACCTGTTTTAGTGTAGAATGTGAACGTGGCTTCAGTACTCGGAACCCGAATAAAATCCAAATTCAGGAACTCTCTGAACAATAAAACAGTAACAAAACTCAGTGATAATCTGAGAACTGGGTGGTAGTAGAGGAACTGTAGATTCTGATTGAGCTGCACAAACATGGTGAAACACGAAGAGCAGAAGAAAAGAGAGAGGTCTCAGGGTATTCACTCGCCCGACCAAAGGGGCCAATTTAAGTGTGTGTTAGGGGAGGGGAGGGGAGTTTTAGCTCAGTATTCTGTGTTTTCATTCATTCAGCTGCTACTTCATTGTCTGTATGTCCTGCTGAGTTTAGTCTCTTTTATTTTTTACACTACTCACGTTATTGTCTGTCAAGTTGCACCAGACGTCCTCCAAGTCTGTCATCTGAGAGAAACTTAGAAAGAAAAGTAAGACCAGAAGACACAGCATTGCAAGTACAATGTTTATTAAAACACACACACACACACCAGAAAACAAAATACCAGTTTTTTTAGAGAAATCCATCCAAAATGCCTCCCCTTCCCCCACAAAAAAATGGGTTCCCCCCCCCCTTTTGATACAGCCAGGGGGACAATTCCTCCTTGGACCTGAAACCAAATTTTAAGACCTGATGTATATACCCTACCTCTGTTTCTGCTCTATAAGTGTAACACTTTGCATTTGGTTATACTGAATATGAAAGTCCAGGGTCCAAACCAATTGCCCAGCTTGTTTAGGCCTTCCTGAAATTTGACCTCATCCTCAAGGGAATACACTACCCTGGCCAGCTTAGTCATCCATGAACACAAGTAGCTCGTTGGAGACCCCAGCTTCCAGATCACTGACTACTGAACAGCACTGCCCCCATCGTCGATCCTCCCAAGGGATGCCTCTGATTACCACTCTATTTATCAGGAGCAGTGCCTGTCAACCACAACCCTCCACTTTCTGCACTCAAGTCCATTAACAAGCCATCCTGTGTATGGTGTGCGTCTGTGTGTGTGTTCCACACTGGCGGATGTTGCCCACAAGCTTGTTATGCACCACAGTGTCAAACGCCTTGCCGAAGTTCAGAGAAACTATGTCGCTGGTCTTGCCCTTGTCCACCACCCCAGCCACCCCCACACTCCGCCCACCCCCCATTGGTTTGGCACAAGCTGACCCACGTAAAGCCATACTGAGGTGGGTTGGGGTTGGGGGACTCTGATCTCAGTCAAGTGACCCATTATTCAGTCTTTGTGCATGGATTTTAGGATCTTGCCTGGCACTGACGTCAGGATGACTGGCCTGTAATTGGTCAGGTCTGGTCCTGCACCCTTCTTTTTTTTTTCTGTTTCAAGTTTATAGAACAACTGGGGTACAGGATACACCACAATAAAATGTGGTGTAGTCAAGCAGTCACACATTTTATTACACAAAGAGAATTACAATAACATTTTATAAATCTCATCAATTGTACAAGAGTGCCGCAGAGTTCAATTAATGCAGCTCAAAGTAAAATAGTCAGTGGAGGCAAAAGACTTGGCAGCTCCCCTCCCGTGGGGACCAAGACACTGGATCCGTGGCAAGTTGAGTCAAGGGAGGTCCCTCAAGACCTGATCTAGGAGTGCCTTTAGGGGGTTTCACCGGGATCATGCCTGTCCAGGTACAGTATCCACTGTGATCATCTACCTGTGAAGTGGAGTGCCCAGTTCTTCCATACTATATATCTCCAGCATGATGTCTAGCCAGTGTTTACGTGTAGGAGGCCGTGGTTAAAACTGCTGTCTTGTTATGGCTTTGTGCACGCACACCAGCAGCACCTGCCATTGACAGAGGGCATTTTTGCCTCGCACACCATTCAGAGGAAGGCCCAGGATGGCTTGCTGAATGCCTTGCCCCTCATCTTGAATGGAGCCAGCCAGTGTCCCTATTCACCACAGAGAGGCCCAATGAAAGCTCTGTCCACTCCAGCCATCAGGGAGCAGAGGCAGACTGGGACAACCTACCCCCCTTCCCCTGCAGGCTGTGAGCTTCCAGGTGGACACCGCATCAGTAAAACCACTGTGTGGCCACAAAAAAAAAAAAAGTCTGATGAAGATGTCATTCATGACGCTGAAACGTTAGGACATGTCAAGTGTGTCACTGCAGCAGTGGGGTCCTGTCTTTTTTTTCCAATTGTTTAACCACTAAGCCGAAAGCTTTTTTTACAGGTGCAACCTGGGAGCACAGGGAAGTTAAGTAACTTGCCCAGGGTCACACCATATATGCAAGTGGAGGCTGTGGGATTCAAACCCAGGTCTCCAGATTTGCAGCTCAGAGCATTAAACCACTGCGCTATGCTGCCTCCCGAAGCTCCTGGAAGCTGATGGTGGCTAACAGCAACTCATAATACATCTTAGCCTCTTTGTGTGGCTGTGGAACAAGTCTGTGCAGGCAATTTCATGACAGTCTGTGGATTATCTATTTGCAAGTGAGACTTCTTGGAATACTGCTTTTTGAATTTTGTGGACACACGATGGTTTTACTGGTGCGGTATGTAATAAAACTTTAAAAGAAATTGAATCGCCAGCCTGGTGGCACAGAGGGTTATAAGGTGCTGGGCACCGTACCTCGCGCTATGCCAATGACCCGGGTTCAGGAATGACCTCAGGTCATCGGGGTGCCGGTGTGGGAGGGGAGGGTGGAGCAGGATTGAGAATGCTGGCGGGCTGCTCTCCTCTCCTGAGGGTGGGTTGGCGCCCCCCCCATAGTTCCGCTCCCACCGGGTGGAAGTCTGGTGGGGCATGTAGGCGGAGAGGGGGAGGCAAAGTCTCGGGAGGTGGAGGGGGCTGAGCTGGTGCCACGGGGTGCGAAGCATGCCTCCATTCGCTTGCACGGCCGTGTGCTGGGGTCAAGGGAGAAAATCTGTAAAAAAGCATATGTGTCCCCGTTGCCAGTTGGTGGGAGGAGGCGACAGGGACCAAAAAGCTATATAAAAAAAAACAAAAAAAAACGTAATCGCCTCTTTGGCTGTCCCTTTGAACTTTTAATTGAACTGTGAGTTTGATTTGGGTATGCTGACCACTCATTTGGAGTTTGCGGTTTTACATACTCCTCTGTTGTTGCTACATTATGGACAACCCTTGGTTTATGCACCCCCTAGCTTAGAGCTGAGCTACTGGAACGGTTTTGTTTCCAGTTGTTTACCTGATGTTAGTACATGTGATGTGTGGTACAGCACTCTGCCTGGCAGCTGACATATCTAGCTCTGCTCCTCCAATTACATCAACGGCACCATGCATTTCTGCTTAAAGTTGAACCAGCATAATATTCTGTGGTGATCTGCATATGCAGCTCATGATGCTTTGCATTATGGGGGCATGTGTGATTTTGTATTTCTTTAAAACTTGGCTTCCCGGCCATTGCCCTTTGGGGTAACCATTGCCTCAGTGCTTGCGCACAGAGGTTCTTTGTCTTTTAACTTGTTTTTTGTTTTAATTGGGTTCACCACAACATAAACCAGATAGACCATCTTAGGGTAGCTGGTTCATTCCACTAGGGTGTTAAACAGATGAGGCACACTGATGAGTCCTGGTAGGACGAAACACATGTCTGTGTCTTCTGTTGGCACCTTTTGCAAACTGTGTGAGAGACGAGTCGGCACCATGCATTTCTGCTTAAAGTTGAACCAGCATACTATTCTGTGGTGATTTGCATATGCAGCCCATGATGCTTTGCATTATGGGGCATGTGTGATTTTGTATTTCTTCAACATCACTGTGACATCATAGGTGCATAGGAAGAGCCACTCAGCAGCTGCCCAGTCAGTCTTCTGTGATGTCACTGTCAGTGAGATCACAGTGCTGCTGCTGCTGATGTAGTTGGAGGGAACAGAGACAGATGTGTCAGATGCCAGCCAGAATGCCATTCTACACATTCAGCAGGAAACTGTCACATAGAAAACTGCACATGGAAAAAGAAAATACTTCAGAAATAAAAAGTTACAACTGATTACTTCTTAAAATGTGTAATATTTGCCTGTCAGCTATTTTCGGCTTACTATCTCTTTAAAGGGATTGTCTGGTTTTCTGCATGAAATCCACACTTCTGTTCGGCAGAACTCAGTTAAAGAAAGCTCCCCAAAAGGAGGACTTTCCCAGCCTTTAATTCTCTATTACTGAATTCATTTTCACTGTAACAGGATCTCTGCACTTAAAGTAACAGTATGTTTAGTCATCGTGTTTTCATTACTATAATGTTTTTTTCTGGAAAACAGATCCATATACCAGTATTTAATTTTCTTTCATTCCTGAATCATGACAAACAGTAGGTTTGAAGTTATTAGACGTTCTTGTTCCCTACAAGGCTCTCCATGAAAAAATTAAAGATCATGGGGTGGTGCCGTGCTGTTTACCGTCAAAAGTGCTCTCTAGCACTCTCCTAATATACTCCCAGTATAAATCCAGTATCTAAAGTCAAAAGGTACCTGCAACATAAGAGATTTCTAAATACTATGAGTGGCGACCGTCTTTAATGACTTTAGTCGATGATTACAGAAATACTTATAAAAGCTGGTTTGGGGATCTAAAATATACTGATTACGAATCTAAGGATCTCACAAATACTTTTTTTGCTAAAAACAATATGAGGAAAATACTGCTACTATATCAGTCCAGAATTCTAACAAGTTCTAATTCTATCGGAAGCCCAAGGGTTAAGACATTTCCTCTCTTTATTTCTACTGCAAGGTCATAATTCTCCGTTTACATGATCATCACATGCTGTCACAGCAATAATTCTGGTGTCACAAGCTCAGGGTTAGGACTTTAAGGCAGGAAAAGGAGCAGAATCAGGTAAAGAGGCAAAGAGTCTGTCCTGTATACAAATGCCTTTAGTGATTAAGGGTAGAATGGCCTGAAACTGTGACTTTTGTTGGAATGAGTTGTAGATTTAAGACCCTCTGACATCAACTAGAATTCTTCTGCAGGAACCTGGAAAATCACTGTACGTTAGGATCTTCATTGTCATTCAAAGAGCGGTTCAGCAAATTTGACATCCCCAGGGAGCCCATTTCCTTCTTTTTACATCGTGGACAAAATCATTTATTCCCTTTCCAGAGTATATTCTTACCTGCACAAAACTTGCCATTAGCGCCACACAGCACAATGGACTTCACAGCAGGGTCTGCGCTGGCTTTTCTTAAACCTTCTAGAATCCCCCGACGGACTGCAGTGCTGGAAAACAATAAATAAAAAGAACAAAATTCAGATACACCTAATGCCTAATGCTACTATCCCCTGTAACCAGGGTACCTCAACATTTTTGAGAGCAATGAAGGTTTGCTGCAATGACACACTGCCTTGACAGCTAATCCATTTTACCATCACAATTCATATTTTTGGTTTCAGGATAGTGCACATGATGGAAAGAGAAGAGGTGTCTCCTGCTATACAATGACACAAGATTTGCTGCGCTCAGCCAAAGACATGTACAGCACAGTACGCCATTAGTAAACCACTAATTACAATACAAACAGTTTAAAGGGTAACATTTATGGACCGTGCCCATAATAGTCAGAAAGTCTATGAAAATATATTTTAAAGTGAGGGTGTTCGGCCGGCCCAGTGGTGCTGAGGGTTGAGGCACCAGACGCCACTTCTCGTGCCATGCCGGCAACCCGGGGTTCGGGAGTGAACTCGGGCCGTCAGGGGTCAGCAGGGGCAGGAGAGGCTTGAGCGTCTGGAGGACTGTACTCCTCTCCTGGGGGTGGGTGGGTGCGCTTGCTGCAGTACCAGCAGCTCCTGGTGGTGGCTGGGGGCAGCGCAACTTGCGGCATGCTCTTCTGGGGTTGGGGGGGCCGGCGAATGCCTTATGCACAGGTGCGGGAGTGTGCCTTTTGCGTGCAAGGTGTCTGCAGGTCCGCACTCCCAGAGCAACTGTAGGGACTGAAAAAGGAAACGTCCCAGTCTGTGGGAGGATGACGGCGCCACAAGGGGCTGGCCCACACACACTCACCGCCGGACTCAACCCAAACAGCTCTCCCTGGTCTCGCTCCAATCCTGAGCCTTGGTCGTCCAGATTCTAGAAAGGGCACCAGAAGCAGTAGGTGTTCCACCCTGGGGGGCACAGAACCTGGGGGTATACTGAGAGCTTGTGGAGTGGAGGAAACCTAGCATCCGATTTCCTTGTCAGGGGGGCCTCAGGCAGGGTGGTACGGAGCCAAGTCGAGGGTGGACGCCTGAGGGAGTTCCCATAGCTGGCGACTGGAGGGAAAAAGAATTAAAAGGAAAAAAAAAGTGAGGGCATTAGGTATTTAAAACTAGCTTTGGGCTTCATGACCCATTACCTTGTCCCGGCGATAGCCCCTCTCTGCCAAAATTATAAAGTTTTAACCTGTCCTGAGAGGGAGGGAAAGGATTGCAACTGTGGCTGGAGTGCTGGCTAGTCGATCCCTTTCCACCTCCCGGCCCATCTGCTCCACCCCCGCGCTCCCACATTTAGTGATGTTTAACCAGAGACAGTATACGTGCCTCTATACAAGTCTATGGGGCTTGTTTTTAGAATGTTTTATAGCACTTGAAGCAACATCTGATAAAAACAAAATTAAAGCCACCTCTAACTAATATGGTCGTCTCCCGGACCCTGAGCATGCCCTGGGCTCTTTTCACTCAGAGAGCGGGGGTTTGGAGGAGTTGGGTCCATGGCACAAACCCTGCTGATTTCCAAATTCCTACTTTCTGGCCTCGTCCTGCCTTCCTTCTATTTGGCCCCTTGTCCCTCTTGGTTGACCCCCATATTTCTCCTTGTTTCCTGTATTCCAGACTTCTTCTCATAAGTAGATATCTGTGACTTAGCAAACACGTGGCTCACTGTAAGTTGGCCGACCACGGACCAGGACAGCACTGAATCCTGACTAGTCCGTGGCTGCCTGAATGCCAATATAGTTCCTGATTTTTACAACTGCTGAGGCGAAATAGTGCATGCCAGCAATTATAAAATAAAATATGGGAGTAGTGTGTAAAACTAGATTTTCCACACACCCTCAGTAATAAGGATGCATTTCATAAACCCTCGGGGTTTTATGCTAGCATCCACAACTCAATCGTGTAAAATCTCATTACACACACCACCCCATATATTATTCTCTGTTTAATACACACCCAAGGTGTGTGATGCTACACAAACCCCAAGAGGGAAGACTGAGAGGATTATCAAGCTTCACACACCGAGGGTGTGTATTAAACTCAAGTAATAACTCCATCCCATGTATTACAGTATATACTCTATAAGCATCAGTCTCCTCCCCCCCCAAAAAAAATGTCAGCTCCTGATAAACTAACAAGAGATGTTAGACACTGGCCATGAGGAAAACCTTTAAAGAAAGAGTGCTGTGCACATTTTGCGAGGTTAGGTTTTTTTTTGTGTGTGTGTGTGTGAAATAACTGAAAGAAACCACGCCGACGGATACTGCTGAATCGCAATTTCTCTGAATTACTGACAGAGACGGTGAACCAGGAAGGGCTGCGCTTGAGACACAGAAGGCAGTCTAGATCGCTGCTGTGTGTAGGGCTGATTCACTTTTATTTTCAACATGTTCTGGGCATATTTGCTGCACAGTGAGTTGAATGAGATCATTTCCATGTTTTACTTTTACAAATAAAAGTGTTGCAATCCCGGGAACAGACTGCTGCGCTTGAGACAGAGTGAGACAGCGAGTCCCGAACGCAGCTCCTTTGTTCAAACCCTCACGTTTGCCATAATAACCAGTTATTATGGCAAATAATAACTGGTTATCAACACTGAAAAAACTGACAAGTTATTGTGTCACAGTTAGGAACATGACAGACTGTGACATCACAACAGATTACGACTTCAAGTGAGGAATCAGCTTTATGCACAGATGATCTCTGAGGAATAAAGATCCTATTTCCATGCAAATATCCACAGCAATAATTAGGAGGAGACTTCTATAGAGGATATTTGAAACACTAGCTGAATCTGTGCCTAAATATTAAGTTTTGCAAAGTTTTTCCAGTTGTATCAGCAGCTCTTTAAATGTCAGCTTTGTAAGCTGCATTTCCGCTATGTAAGGATATTTGCATTTGGTTTTCAGTTCTTTGCTCACAGGGCCCCAAGGACAGCAGCTACAGTGTGCAAGCCATGTCTCTGTAGGCAAGAAAAAGGAGCCCAAGGAGAGCTTTGCTGTCATCCACATTTAGTTGTGAAATCGAGGCACAAGTATATCGGACCTCACACAGTGCTGCTGGGCTATCTTCACACACACACACACACACACCAGCTGGTTAATCACAGGAACAAAAATGTGCAAACACTTTACCTCGCTGCATTGACAGGTGGGTTGTTAAGTTTAATCAGAGCGACCGACTGAGATATGCAACTGTAGTCTGCCATTTTGTTCAGCACAGAAACTCCTGACTGCAGCCTTCCCCCAAACTCGGCACACTGAACTTTGCTCCCTAACACCGCAATGAACCCTTCCTCCCCCCAACAGAATCAACCCATTGAACTTTGTTCCCTGCTGCTGTTGCAAAACAGAGGTGCCCAAGGTCTGATGAGGCTTAAGCAAACAAAAGGAGCAGATTAGAGTGTCAGTGGCTCGGTACTTAGCACACTCGCCTCTGAGGCCGGATCATCGAATGGTCACGGGCTCTAGACACACCCCGGGCACTTGGGGTAATACTCATAAATGACAGTATAGCGCAGTGCAAGGGGGGTGCAGCACTGCTGAGGTGCCACGCTTCAGATCAGATGTTAAACCAAGGTTCCTTCAGTCCAATTCTGGTCACTGTCCAGGTGGAAGTAAAAGATCCCATGGCACTTACTGAAGAAGAGAAGGGGAGTTTCCCTGGTGTCATGGCCAACATTCCGTTTGTCAGTAAAACAGGTTCATGCAACCCCCCCTCCCCCGGACACACCTGGAAACGAGCTATCATAGCTTAGTGTGCCTTTCCTGATCAAAAATTACAAATAAAATAAAAATTGATAGGCTCAGAGCTCTGAAAATAAAAGTCTCCAATCTGATGGACACTAATAGCGATATTTTCAGTGAAAGGTTGCGTAACAACCAAGATTTTTAGAGGCACAGTTCATGTTGCAGAAGCACTAAAAGAAAAAAGGTCTCACCTTATAATGTCCTTTTAATTTTTTTCTTCTTTTTTAAAAGTGCAATACAGTGCATGCATCTAGTGCAGGTCCTAGGTAAGGAGTGAGAAATGCAACTTACAGCGAGTAAAACAACAAACATACTGGCACATTACAAATAATTAGTGCCGACCATCCTGACCAGCGACCTGAAACGCAGCGTGCATGTCCTAAGTGTGCACGGCAAAGCTGATGTTTCACCTCAAGCATTCCTCAGAGCTGAATTAAATTAAAAGGACGTTATAATCTCAAATCACCTCAAGAAGCGTGCCATCAAAATAAAGTTGGGCAAGGACTGCAAGGCCCCAGAGAACTCTCCGTATTGTGTCCAATTTAAACTCAGAAGTCACAGCTGAACAAGTCCCAAACAAAATTTAATAGTAACTGTATGCTTTACTCCTATGAAGATTTATATCCATATATGTATTTTTTTGGTTGTATACTTCTTCGTTCTAGTCCGTGCTTGTGTAACTTCAGTTTATCATTTAAAAGTTGTACCCTGCCTGCTATATGAATTCATGTATTCCTCTTGTTACTGCACCCTGTTGAGCTCTCCCAGGTCATACCTGAAACTAGGCATTTACTTGTCTAGTGCACCTCACTTGGTTAATAGAAACTAAAGAAATGAACAGGTAGTTAGTTCTTGCTCTCAGAACAAGGAGGCAGCTGACTGAGGCAGCTAGAACATTTCTAACTCGGGGATAGGTAGACAGATTAGAAGTGTAGGATCTGCAAAGTGAATTGGGACCTTCAGTCAGGTAATAAGAAACTCAGTAGTTAGCATTCTGGTATGAGTTTGGGGAAGGCGGCTGACAATCATCCTTGCAGTTAGCTGGGTGAGGGCAGCTGTTATTGTGGTGGGGGGGAGGAGTACCTTAGGCAGAAGCGAAGCACTTGTTTGCATTTAGACTTCCCTGTAGTTAGCTCTTGCTCTCACAGCAAGCCTATACTTTAGCTTTTTCCTTCAGCGGTCCCGTAGTCTTACTACCTCCCCTTTTCGATCTAACATACGACCAGAACACTTTGTTGTTAGATTTTGAATTTATTGCAAGCTCCAGTTCTTTCTCCCTTTTTGCTTGCTTGATTTTAACTTTGCAAATTTCAGCAGTAAGTTTTTATTTTTCTATCTTTGGTTCACCTGATAATTTAGCTTTCCTATAGAGTTTCCTCTTTCTTCTAATCATGTTGAGTAACGTCCTGTTTAACCGTCTCGGTATTTTTCTACCTTTCTTATATATTTTAGCTGTATGACCTTAGTTCTTTTCTAGTTGCTTTATTGCACCCAAAACATATCCCACATTGTACCTGTATCTTCTCCCTGCACATCATACCTCCAGTTCCAATGTTCAAGTCTTTTCTCCATTCGTGGAAATTTGCTTTCCTAAAATGCTTACAAGGAGTTATGCCTCTGACCTTTTGGATTTTTCTTTTGATTATGAATGCCACCATTTGATGGTCCCTGTCACCCACCGGCTCTCATGTGTTACAGTTAATTCTGTCCTCTCCCAGCTCATTCAATACTACATCCAGTATATTACCTTCTCTGGTTGCATTCTTTACATGTTGCTCCTAGTTTTGCTCTAATAGCCTTTTTGCTAACTGCCTGTCTTGGCTATTTCTCGCTTCCGCTGTTTTCCAATCGACACCAGGTGTATTCAGGTCCACCGTGAGGGTCATATCATTCCTACCTGCAGGCTGTTCAGTTTCTGTTAAAAGGGCTTCGTCCGTCCACTAATTCTGTCTGACTTGGGCGGGGTTCTATAGCTCAACTCGAGTATTATATAGTTACTCCTGTTTCTACCTATTCTAACCCAAATTGTTTCATTATCAGCAAGGCCCCTGGAATTCTTCGGTTCTGCGGTTGCGGAATTTGCCGCAGAATTTGCATCATGCCGCAGAATACATATAGTGCGGCAGAATTAATTGTTTTTGGTGAATTTTCATATAAATATACTGTTTTTCCATAGTGCCAGGCTTTCTTTCCCACCTTGTTTATCCTGAAGCTCCTCCTCTATGCTCAGCATATGATGTCATCAATGACATCACATCATATTTAGCCAATGACAGGACTGCATTCTGCCAGAGAAATGAATAAATCATGCCACAGAAATCAGAAAATGCTGCCGCTGAAGTCAAGGAGCCCTGCCGCAGAAATCAGGAAATTCTGCCGCAGAATACCAGGGGCCCTGATTATCAGGCACAGAACTGCACTGAACCTGAAGATACTTTTTCCCACCAGAAACATTTTTTTTAGAAACTCATTCAAATTCTGTTATTGTTCCACCTATACTTGCCTATTACTGACCTTGGTGGTTGTTTCTGATTCAAAGTCTGGTGTTGAGTGCCATTTTAGAACTCTGTGATATAGTTTATGTCCTTCTCCAACCCCCCGAGTTCTATCGCAGAACATGGATGCACTGTTTCACAAAAGGAAGAGCTGATCAACGGACATAAGCTACATCATACAGTTCTAAAATGGTACTTACTGTCTGTGTGTAAATCAGAAACACCCAATAAATAATTAAAAAGCCTGTAGAGATGGAACAGTAACAAAAAATGAACATCTTTTATTTATTTTTATTTATTTCCATCTAGGATTGTAATACCTTTGAGCGCAAGGTGCTCTTTTACAAAGGTTCCACGTCAGCAGGTGAGGGTAACAAACAGACAAAGAAATACTAAACCGAGGTAATCTAAAATGACAAATGAACAGTTAAAATCCAGGAGAATTAATAGTGGTATTCTAAATGATACAATAACAACTCAAATCAAGGAAAATAATAGGTAAACACAGTAATTATACCAGCATTTAAAAAGAGATGAGATAAACAGCAGTTATTTGGGGGGTAGGAGTAGCAGCCCTGGGCCTTGTCAAACTAAGCAACAGGCAAAAGGGGGAGGAAAAGGTAGAAGGGAGCTGAAATGGGGCACAGGAAAAGTTGGGAAGGGACGGGGGTGGAGGCAGAGAAAGAGGAAGAGAAGTTGAGGCAGGACAGAAAACAGAGAGGAGGAGGAGGAGGAGAGGGGAGGAAGGTGCGAGTCTAAGGGAGGCATTTGACAAAGGGTAAGATTTTGACAACGGAGGCAGTGACATATGCATGATAGGGGGAGTCACTGGAGGAAGCAGTCACAGCAACGGTTAGATACCATCTACAAGGAAAATAACTTACAGGTTCAGTGCAGGTTTTCCTTTAAATCAACTTCCTCAGCCCACAGGCTCGTTTTTATGTAGACAGCGATCCCTCCACCTTTCCTATCCTTTCGGAACAGCCTGCAACTGTCCACTAATACAGGAAAGGATTGTTCAGTATCTTGAATCCAGCCAGTCACAAGACCCAAGGCAGCATGGATATTTTTTTGGGGGGGGGGGGGCAGGTCATATCAGATAAACCTGATAAATCCGTTGACTGGGTGACCTGGAAAATGGATCAAGGTTGGGCGGTGGATGTGGCCTACTTAGACTTCAGCAATGCCTTCAACACTGTACCACAAAGAAGGCTCATTAGGAAAACTGGGCAGTTTGGGGATGGTCCTAAGGTGATGAGCTGTGTACGAAACCGGTTGACGGATCTGCAGCAGACGGTGGTGGTAAATGGAATTCACTCGGGGGAAAGGGAGAGTGACCGCAGGGTACCTCAGGGCACAGTACTGGTTCTAGCCCCCTTTACTGTCTTACAACTGACACTGCAGAAGAGTTGGAAAGAAGGTATGCCTTTGCAGATGACACAAAAATCTGCAGTAACATGGACACCACAGAGGGGTAGAGAGAATATCCAGAGACCTGAGAACACTTGAGGAACGGTCAAGGGTATGGAAGCTGGGTTTCAATGCAAGAAAGTGTAAACGCATGCACCTAGGGCACAGAAACCCAGAGGCAGAGTCTAATATAGGGGGAGAGGTACCAGTGGTCACCAGGAAAAAGACCTGAGAGTAACCATATCTGTTGACCTCAAGGTGGCCAGGCAGTGCAACAAGGCAGTAGGTAAGGCCAGTGGAATGCTGGGGTGCATAGGAAGGGGTATCAGCAGCAGAAGAAGGGAGGTGTTGCCACTGTACACATGGTTGGTGAAATTCCACCTGGAGTACTATGTCCAGTTCTGGAGACTAAATCTCAAGAAGGACACAGACAGGGTGGAGGCTATCCAGAAGACAGCAACTAAAATGGTGCAGGGGCTGCATTAGAAGCCCTACGGTGACAAACAAAGGGATCTCAATATGTACACCATGGAAGAGTAGAGGGAGACGGGGGATATGATAGAGACCTATAAATACCGCATAGGGTTGAGAAAGGTACAGGAGGAGGTGAATATTTTTCAGAGGAGAAGGTGCACGAGAACAACAGGACCTGGGTAACAATGCTGGAAGTGGGAAAATTGAGGAACGGTGTAAGGAAGTACTTCTTCACTGAAAGAGCGGTGAATGCCTAGAACAGTCTTCCAGCTAAGGCAGTGGGAGCGAAAACAGTGATTTGGGGTGGGGGGGGCGCTTCAAGCATGCATGGGACAGGCACAAGGGAATCTTCGCTGGGAATTGGGGGTGGGGGAGGTAACTGGAGCTCAGGCAGGGTCTGCAGTGAAAGTACAGTCAGGGAGAAAAATGGGGCAGATTGGGTGGACCAAGCGGTCCTTATCCCTGACAAATTATTTCTATGTACTTATGTACCCAACATTTAAATTGAAAGTATAGTGCTCCAGTCAGTCTGCCTCTTCATTACACGACCGTTCCTCGTCCTCTGCCTCTCGACGATGCTGAGCCATTTTCTTTAGCATGCATGCTTGCCACCTTTCTATCGGTGCAGGGGCACATTTATCTCACACCGAGAACTGTAGAAATACTGGAAAGCTCAGTCAGTAGATGCCTGCAACCCTTAACTTCGCTCTGACACCCTCAGCAGCCTTGTGTCTTATCTGAATCAAGATCACCAGTCCAGAAAAGAAATTATCCTGCTCTCTTCAACAGTTATTTACACCTGGTCCCTGCCACTTGCAAGATCTTGCCCCATACAGTTCTGAGACCCTCTTTTTTTTTTTTGTTCATTATAAAGAGGTGTTCTTCCTCACTCGTGTCCAATTTAGGGATCTACCCTGTTCAGATCTGTGTCTATGGCCTCTCCTGGCAGCCCAATGACTACACCCACTGCTCTGCCCTCAGTGGCAGGGGCTCTGGGGGAGGCCGTCTTTACTCCCCGAGACAGACCACTATGTGACCAGAATCAGTGCCAGCAGGCACTGGGATCACGGGGAGCCAGGAACCCAGGCTGTCATTCAGACGGCTGTAGGGTTTTCTCCCATTTTCTGCACCCTCTCACCCCCCTGATGTGAGCAAAGCCTCCTGTTGGCCTCACATACCTAGCATGTTCCCCTGCAGCAGGAGAACGCTCACTGGCCCAGCCGCAGGAGTCACTGTGGTGCTGCAGCTCACCACCAACCTGCGAGCTAAAGCCCATCGTCACGCCGACAGCTACCACAGCCTGGCCTGCCGCCCAACAGCACCACCCGGTTCGCTTCTCAACTCAATATCTAACAGCGGCACAAACAGCTGTCAAGAGGGCCCTTGGGACAGCCATGAAACCCTTCTTGACTGTGTAGTCTTCTGGGGCTAATGTGGTATGTCATAAACAGCAACTCTATTATAATAAAAAGCTTAAAAACATTAAATTTACACCAATAATGTTTTAGCTTTATTGTTTTCTAATTTTTTTTACTTCCCCTGCTGTTCTACTAATTATTGTAGATAATACAGCAATAATGTATGGCGGAACGTTGTTATTTGTTAAAATACAGCATTTTACAGTGTTGTTGTACCCTTGATGTGACATCACAGTGTTGTTATACCATCGTGGGTACGTCACATCGATGGTACAACACACAATGCATACGCAGGCGTGGAACAATTCTAGGCCTTCCAGAACCGTCGTGGCGGTGAGTACTGGACCCATAATAGAGCTGCAGTGACTAAAAAATATAAGTAAGGATCCTGACTCATGTTTTTTGTTCTGTATGTGGACCATACACTATAAGGATAATGTATCCACGATCAATGCTTGCCGCAGTTTATACCATTTGCCGCCACGGTGACCAAAACCTCGAGGTTTAAATGGTCGCCGTGGCAACCTCTCGATGGCAAACACGCTTGTTACTATTAGAGGACCATACATTATCCTCTATCTTATTCACTGAAACTTTCAAAATGTATCTGACTCTTCCCTGCTAACCACAGAATTGCTGTTTGTAACAGACTGTTGTCATGGTGGCCACTATGATGTCTTAAACAAAGGCAATGTGATGTTAACGGGGGAGAGGCAAATATTTTCAAATGTTTTCTTTTCAGATGGACTACCAAGATGTGCTGTAAATATTGGAAAGGAACATAAAGAAATTAAAAAATACATTTTCTACTAAAGTGCAACAGCTGAAACATCTTTATTTGTGAAAGCACATGCTGAAATGCAGAGTCGCTCTTTAAATTGCTGATCGGGCGTATCCTATGTCGAGGGCTTCAGGAAGCCACCACTCCAGAAAGGTAACCATTTTATCTCCTCGTGCCCTTGGGGATTCCAAGGACCCCAACATTTGACACATGGACTGCATTTTCCAACCGCTAAATCTGCAACTTCAAAATCCCCTGCTCCTTCACAAATGCTGCGGCCACTGCCAAAGCCTTCCCACTAATTTTCACAACTCCACAACACTTCATACCATCTTCTAGATGCTGCTCTATACAATCGTTAAGTGCCTAATGTAAGTGCCCATTTTCTTGTCCATTTTTTGGACGGACTGTGCGAGTGCGATCACTGCTCACAGCAGGGACTCCAACATGGCCCCATTGTGAAAAGTTCATTTTGGGAGGATTTTTAGAACAACCCATATTATAAAAATTAGTACGCTCAAACAGTCCCCTCAGATCTTACAGACAGGAGAGTTTGGGCACTCAAAGTTATTTAATTAATACTGGGCCACACAAGCAAGAACTCCTGGAAGCGTGTCTTTCTCGCTGGGCTGCAAGCTCTGCCCCCCGGTCACCTCCTGGTGTTTGAAGCACTTGGTGAAACATACCAGTGGGTTAGTAACTGCACCATAATCCCCACTCTCATGTGTTACTTACATGTCTGACTGCCATTTCAACTTTATAATGCACCAAATGGCTTTCCAGGAGGGCAAAGTTCAACTCGTAAATTAATTAATTAATCAAACTGACAATCAAACAATTGGATATCGCTTCAAAATCGATGGTGTTAGTTTCAGATGGAAAAAAAACACAGATGGCAGGCTCTCAGACAGATTCCTCACTAATAAAACCATAACGCAGGGCTGCATTTCGCACTTTTTTTATTCCACATATTCATGAACCAACTGGCAAAGAAAATGAAAAATGTAGGCTATCACTCACCAAAAGTGCAGTACATCACTTACCAAATGTGCAGCGTATCGCTCACTAAATGTGCAGCGTATCAAACATGTAGCACATCACTCACCAGACTGCAGCATACCCCTCACCAAATGTGCATATCACTTAATAGACTGCAGCATACCCCTCACCAGATGTGCAGCCTATTACTTTAATACACAGTTTATGACTCCCCAAACATGCAGCACATCTCTCACCAAACATGCAGCATATCCCTTGCCAAATGTGCAGCGTATCACTCATCAGTTGTGTAATATGATGTGCAGCCTATCACTCTGACATACGTCATATCACTCACCAGACTGAAGCATACCACTCACCGAAAGTGCAGGCTATCACTCACCAAACATATAGCATATCACTCACACAACATGCGGCATATCACTCACCAAGTGTGCAGGATATCACTCACCAAACATGCAGCATATCACTGACCAAACATGCAGGATATCACTCACAAAACATATAGCATATTTATCACTCACCAAACATGCAGCATATCACTCACCAGACTGCAGCGTATCACTCACAAAATGTGCAGCACATCACTCATCAAGCATACAACATATCACTCACGAACATATAGCATATCACTCACCAGACTGCAGCCTATCACTCACCAAATCTGCAGCATATCACTCACCAAACATGCAGCATATAACTTATCAAATGCATAGCATATCACTTACCAAATGCACAGCATATCATTCACCTGACTGCAGCATATCAGTCACCAGACATGCAGCACGATCCTCACCAGATGTGCAGCATATCACTCACCAAACTGCAGCATCACTCACCAGATGCGCAGCGTATCATTCACCAAAGGTATAGCATATCTCACACCAAACATGCAGCATATCACTCACCAGACTGCAGCATATCACTCATCAAATGTATAGCACATCACTCAAACATGTAGCAAATGACTCAAACATGCAGCATATCACTCACCAGATCACACCATATCAGTCACCAGCTGTAAACACAGAAAAAGGCTGCACTAGGTAAAGGTGGTGCTCCATTGTAGGCAGAAATTCGATTACATAGAACATGGGCACTCACTAACCAAAATAGACATCACACTGGTTCCAAGTAGATTTCATTAAAAGCAGTTTTTATTCTAAAACACACATACTGCATGCTTGATACGTTTCGGACAAGGTCCTTTCTCAAAAGCTTTTGAAAAAAAAAAGGACTTTGTCCGAAACACGTCAAGCATGCAGTAGGGGTATTCTGGAATAAAAACTGCTTTTAATGGAATCTACTTGGAGTCGGTGTGATGTCTATTTTGGTTGGTGAGTGCCCACATTACTCAACAGATGTGCAGCATATCACTCACCAAACATGCAACACACCACTCAAACATGCAGCATATCACTTGCCAGACTGCAGCATATCACTCACCAAATCTGCAGTATATCACTCATCAAATGTGCAGCATATCACTCATCAAATGTGTAGCATATCACTCACCAAATGTGCAGCATATCACCCACCGGACTGCAGCGTATCATATGCTGCAGTCATTCACCAAATCTACAGTATATCACTCACCAAATGCACAGCATATCAATCAACAAACATGCAACATATTACTGAAACGTGCTGCATACCACTCATCAAACATGCAGCATATCTCTCACCAGACTGCAGCAATCACTCATCGGACTGCACCACATCACTCACCAAATGTAAAGTATACCACTCACCAAATGTGCAGCATATCCCTCAACAAACATGCAGTGTATCACTCACCAAATGTACAGCATATCACCCACCAGACTGCAGCATATCACTCACCAGACATGCAGTATATACCCCTTACCAGATGTGCAGCATATCACTTTAATGTACAGAATTATCACTCCCCAAACATGCAGAATATCCCTCACTAGACATGCAGAATATCCCTCATCAATGTGCAGCATACCCCTCACCAACCAACAGCATACTACTCAACACACATATAACAAATCACTCAACAGTCTGCAGAATATAATTCACCCAATATATAACACAGCACTCACCACACTGCAGCATATCATTCACCCAATGGGCAGGAAACCGAAACTAGATTCAACAATAAGTATGCAACAAAAACAAAAGTAAGAAATGGAAGTTTTAATACTGCCAAGGCCAAAACTTGTAATATTTGGACGTTAAAGCTGGCTTCTAAATAGAAAAAAATGTTAAAGACAGTCAAGAATAATAGAACTGCTTGGGATTGACTTTTGCAAGCAATCATTTTTGGACCAGACCTGTCAAAAAAGTGGCAAATAGCACAAATTCACAATTACCAGAGAGCACTACTTCAACGGTAGTTACAGAGGGTGCAATTTCAGCGCAGCACTCAGAGTAATGCAGGCCAAGGTTCAATCACGCCTGTCTTATGCCTCTGAGATTTGGAGAACTGTTGATCACTCTAAATTGCAAGTTATTATATAAAATGAATGTTACAGAGCCTTGCTGGACATGCCAAGTCATGTACCAACTTGTATGCCCAGACAGAACTAGAACAGGACTTCCTGAAAGTTAAAGCAAAATTAAAAACTGACCACGTACAGGCTGAACATTTTACAGCTACTGCTATATGAAAACCCAAATTCCCAAAAGAGTGACATGGACCGGGTTCAGGAATGAGCCCAGGGGGAGGTAGGATGAGCATCCAATGAACTGCTCTCCTCCTCCAGGGTGGGTGGGGAGTGGCGCCTGGCGTCTGGCTGACTCCTAGAGAAGGCTAGGGAAAACACCAGCCAGGGACTGCCAGATAAGGGTCTGGAAGTAACAGAGGACACTGACACACTGAGTGTGGGCGCACACTTGGTTGCGTCTTGGGCATCATTGCACTACCACACTTCCACGGAGGAACATTAGAGAGAAAACCCCTGGGAACTGGAGCATCATGAAGCTCCCTGGTCTCCCTCCCAATTGACGCCCTGGTGTAAGCCTCAGCTGGGAACTCGGGTAATATATCGGTCTCTCCCCTTGGCAAGCCCCTCCACAGGGGGTAAGCTGAAGGCCTCTCAGTCTGGGCTGCGGGGGTGCCAGGTAGAGGGTCAAGGTTTGATCTAGGGGAAGATCCCTGCCTGAGCCCAAGTGAATAAAAAAAAGTTAAAAAAAGACATGCAATGCAACTTTTAGCCTCGACCACATGTTAATTCCCGTGCTTACTCAAAGTTAGGGAAATTTCGGGAAAACATAATTTCTGGTGGGAGAGGATTAAATGTTGGCCTGCCTATCAGCACAGTGACAGAGTTGCTGCTCGCAACACTGGTAAACCTGGGTTTAGGAATGAGCCTGGGACGACACTGGTGGGATGGCCAGAGCAGGACACACTTCTCTGAGGAGGGCTGGTGTTGAACTCTGCCTCACCCACTTCCCTGTGGGTTACAATGGGTGGAAGTGAAAGGCTGGTGACACTGTAAGTTGGCTGGCTTCCTGCACCACCGCACAGTGGTGTTTGGGTGTTCACATAGAGACGATGTTCTCAGGGGTGTGGTGAGGTAAGTGGAAAATATCCGGCTCTTTGGATGACACACTACTGGCTTCATACTCTCAGATTCTGTACAGCCAGCCACTGAAAGGAACAAATTCCAAGTTTTCCTGAACAACATGGGGTGTAGCCAGACAATAATACTGTGTACACAACAACCATGTTTGAAAGCACTCACTAAGCTGAAGGTGGACAAAGCTATGGGACCAAATGGGGTACCACCCAAGGGTGCTGAGAAGAAGAAGAAGAAGAATCAGTATTTATATAGTGCTTTTCATACACAGTATCCCAAAGTGCTTTACAAGCAATGCTAGATTAGGAGTGAAGTGACTGAATGTGTGGTGGCAGCCATATTGCACAACATCACCCACACACAGCCTGGATAATTGCATGAACCGGTTTATGGGAAGGGGAATGTTGGCCAGGACACCGGGAATGTTCCCTGCTCTTTGCGAATAGTGCTCTGGGTTCTTTTACTTCCACCTGGACACCCACAAGGAAAACACCAAGATGGACAGAAGGGACCTCGGTTTAACGTCTCATCCAAAGGATGGCACACCCCAGCAGTACAGCACCCCCCAATACTGCGCTCGGATGCCAGTAATTTTTAGGGGCAAGTCCAATCCCGGTGTGGGACGGGAACCCATGACCTTCTGGTCCAGAGTCAGATGTGCTACCAACTGAGCCACGTTGACACCCTGGTGTAAGCCTCAGCTGAGGGAGCTCAGGGGGTACTAGCTGCACCTCTGACAGACCTTTTTAACAGATCAATGGAGACCGGTGTGGTCCCGGGGGACTGGAGAAGGTGAGAGGTAGTCCCACTTCATAAAAGTGGTAGCAGGAAGAGAAGGGAAATTATAGGCCTGCCAGCCTGACATTGGTGGTGGGTAAATTAGTGGAAACACCACTAAAGGAAAGGACTGTGGATTATCCTGTATCCAGCGGATTACAGGATCCCAGGCAGAATGATTTCACAGGGGGACGGTCATGAAAAATAAATCGGATAGATTTGTTTTGACTGGGTGACCAAAGAGTTGGATCAGGAAGGAGCAGGGGATGTGGTCTACCTGGATTTCAGCAATGCGTTCGACACCATTCCGCATAGGAGACTGGTAAGTAAGTTGGGGACCTTGGGAGTGGGAAATAAGGTGGTAACCTGAGAAAGAAACTGGTTAGTGGATAGGGCACAGAGGGTGGTGATAAGCAGAGTTCACTCAGAGGGAGTGAGGGTGACCAGCGGGGTGCCTCAGGGGTCACTGCTGGGACCGGACCTCTTCAATGTCTTTATCAGTGACATTTCGGAGGAACTGGAAGGAAAAATCTGCCTCTTTGCAAATGACATCAAGATCTGCAAAAGAGTGGACACTCCCAGGGGAAGGGGGCTCCCAAATAAAAAAAAAGCGTCTGTTATAAATGTGGAAACTGCAAGTTTTGCAGTAATGTAAAGACTACGGACCACTTTCATAATCCAGTTACTGGGAGGGATGCCATGGTAAGGGATTTACTGAGTCCACTGTACATGTGACAGCTTTTAAATTGAGAAAAACAAAAAGGAACATTAAACTGAGAATTGGGGAACACTTAGGAGCGATACAGAAGGGGCATATGAGTAGTGGACTGGCAGTTCATATCTCAAAAGCGAGGGATAAATTCACTAAAAAATACTACCAACAGCTTAATCTGGTTCAATTTCAGTTGGTTACCATCTGCATCCTCCTCCCCCCGGTCGCCCCTGAAAAAGGGACTTCTTGTCTCAGTGGGCCATCTGGGTCAACAAAATTCAATAAATAAATAAACCAGTACAGGTTTTTACTTTTCAGGGGACTGAGAAGCCCTTCATGTTTGGGGGGGGGGGGTCATTATCACAACCTACTGTTACAAATAGAGCAATACTGGATCTTCTTGCTCCGTGCAATGGAAAATGGGGGACTAAACGAAAAAAACTGAGATTAGCCCCTTTTGGGTGCAATAACCCTGTAACTGGTGTGTATGGGTGTCTTACTTGTCCCATTGTGCTATTTACTCTGCTGTGGAGGGAGGGGGGGAGTATTTTTATTTTTTCCAGCACCTGCTGAGATTTGTGAGCACTGCCATTCTTTGGACACACGGGGACGGGAAGTGCCTGCTTTATCGATAATGATTTAATGGTTCTAAAACAATAATGTAGTTACACTGTTCTATTTCTCTCTTTTTTTTTTACAGGTCTTTGTTGCACCTTGCGACTTACCCAGCGCTTGTGGTGGGAGTTCACGTTTAATAAGATTCTCTTAGGACTTCTCTTTGCTTGGCGATACAGTGACTCTCTTAAAAGTTTCTGTCCTATTTTCTTGTTTTGATGTAACTTTGAAATGCAATTAAAATGTATCTCTGGTGCCCTTTCCTTTTGAATTCAGGAACACAGAGTGTTTTTAATGTGTGTTTAATTCATGTTCACTTTGAACCATAATTTGTTTGATCTGGGAATGAAACTCAGTGCGTGTATTTTGAATTCTATGCCCGGTTGATTTAAAGGAAGTGTTTATAAGGGATGCATAGATGGTTACTTGCTGTCCTTTGAAAAAGTGCATTCTTTGCATGAAACATGTCAGGAGCAGGTATCAGTCCCTCACATGGGTCTAAGGAGCATTTTAGAGCACTTTGGAGATGTTTTTGTAAGAACCTTCTGTATGCAGTGGTGGAGCTGGGGGGGGGCTGAGGGGTCGGTCACCCCTCCTGGCTGCCCCAGTGTGAGTAGTGGTGCCCCACCACCATCTTTCTTCACTGTTTGGTGCCCATCATGGAGCCCATGATTGACTGAATGGCCCCCCTGGCCCCGCCACTGTCTGTATGATCACTATATGCACTTTTTCTACACCTTTTCTTGGACTGCATTTGCACATTATAAAGAGATGAACTTTTAGAAGATGTGATGAATAAGAAAATTTTTGTAAATAAAGTGCATAACTCTACTGAGAGTTTGTTAGAGTGTCCTTACTGGGAGCAACACTGATATAAAAATGGACCTTGTTCGGCAGGTGCCGGTCTCCTCTAGCCTTTGCTGGTTTATAGTACACACTGACCCAGGCAATGCACTACCCTGGCTACGGTCCACTACCTTTGTTTTTGTTCCTCCTTTAGCTTTGCCCACTGTTCCCCCACCTCGCCCAAGTCACCCCCTCTACCAGGTCATCCTTGAGACATTCACCCATCTTTTTAAAATCTGCCCTTCTGATGTCCAGAACCCTCACCCGTATGCGGTTCAATTCCGCAGCCATCCCTATGTTGAACCACACTGAACAGTGGTCGCTGGTCCCCAGGTGACCTCCCACCTTGACGTTTGCAACACTGTCCCTGTTCCTGAGTATCACGAGTGGGCTCCCTGATGAGCTGCTTGAGAGACACAGGGAATCCAGGATATCCCTGCTTCTAGCTGACGCTGCAGCTGGGGGCCCCCGGACTACAGCTGGCAGATTAAAGTCCCCCAGCAGCACCTCCCCCTTTTCTACAATCTTGTCAGTGGCTTCCACCAGTACCTTATCTAAATCCCTTCCCCCCCCGTGCTAGAAGTCTGTAGATCAAGCCAGTGTGAATAGTGGCTCCCTTTCCCATCTCCAGAGTGACCCACAGTGCCCTCCCCAACTCGGATTCCCTGTATGTCTGTCATCTGTACGCCTTCCCTAACATAAAGCACCAAAACCCCTCCTTTTCTACCCACCCCAAGCTCAGCCTGGTATGGCCATGTCCCAGTCATGGTTTTCGGTGCGCCACGACTCAGTAATGGCCACAATATCCAGGTCTTCTCTGCCATGATGGCCTCTAGGTCTGGAATTTTATTTCCTAGACTTATAACATTTGCACCTATGTCCTTCCAGATTTTGTTAGCACTCTGCTTGCTAACTCCCCCGTTTTCTTCCCCCTTTTGCCCTCCCCCTCTCTTTTTAAAGCTCTCATTCCCATTCCCCTTCATTTCTACCACCTTGCTTCTTTTATTAATTTGCACCAATGGGGGATTCATCGCCCCTCATGTTCTCCCTATTCTCTACTTCAGTCTGTGTACGTGTGTGTGTGGGGGGGGGGGCAGTTTATGCCTCCTTGATTCCTTCTGCCAGTGTCACTACTAACTGCCAACACTCAGAATCCCGACAGTCAGGATCCCGAGTTCGGCTGCCTGACAAACACCCGCCCGACAGATGGAAGCTGGTGCCGACAGGGGTTAGGTAGCAGATGTGATGAACCGCTACCCTACCCTAAGTCGGGCACCACAAGGGAGGGGGAAAATTCTGAGGCTGGCCAAGCTGCTCCTGTGGCGTGGAGGGCTAAGCCACTAGCAGCTTGGCCAGTGTCATGCTTCAGACCTGGGTTCTGTTCCAGGACAAGAATTTTGGTGCGGCATTCTTTGGCCCCCTGTAAATTTTTTAACCTACTCCGAGGTCTGCTCCCCTTTGGAGTTGGTTATTTAGTTATGGGGGGTGTGGGGGTGGAGCCCCCCGCACTGCACTAAGACCCTGTCGGTCTTCCAACAGTCAGTCTCTTGGACTCGGGCTTATGGAGTTTGGGAAACTGACTGTCGGGATTTCATAGTAGATCCCTTTTGCCACCCACCTCAACTAGCTTAAATGCCCATCAAAGTAACATATAAACTACCCACTGAGGAATGTGATTCACCTCTTGGTAGGTCCCCAGTCTCCAAAGTAGCCAAATCTCTCCTCTCTACATCATTCCTTCAACCATGAGCTGAAGCTACTGGAACAAGGAAATCCCTCCTCCACCATCATAGACAGGCAGCACCTCAGAAAAAGCCTTGAAGTGTGTTACCGGTCTTAAGACCGCTCCCCAGCTCCCTAAACTTCCCCTGCACTATCCCAGCCCCATCTCTAACTAGAGCATTAGTCCCCGGGCAGACAATGACATACAGCTCTCCCTACCCGCCCTGCTGCCAAAATGATCTTCAGGATCCGCTTCCCACCCTCAGGGCTGTGATGCCATATAGGCACCTTAGCTCCCTTCTCCTCCTCCCTTCCTGGTGTAACCCCCCTACATATGGGGGTTCCCAAAAAGACTTCCTCGAGCTTGCCTAAATGTTCACTGTCAGGCTGGTGTCCTGCGTTTTAGCAGTTTAAATGTGATTGCCAGACAGTGGCTGTATAGCCTCTGTGCACTGTCTCTTTAAGAGCTGCCTGGATTGCAGTCATAAGTAATCTGAGAGGGAGCTCTGTTGAAAGATGTAACTATTTGCTGAAAATCATTTAGAGTGATAATGATAATGTAGTTTGTCTAACCTGCCTTCTTTGCAGCAAGGACTGTTTTGTTTATCCCCACCATTTGGCCCGGGACTGCGAATTGGACCAATCAGTATTGGTGGGACCTAAAATGGATCTGGACTACAGGAGCCACCTAGAGTCAGAATCTGTAGGAATTGTAGTTTTGGGCTTGTGGCGCCTTTTTGCACCGGAAGGGGGAGCCTTTGTTGTGACTGACAGACAGATCAGCCAACCGAACCTTTTGAATTTTGGGGAAAATCCCAGGCTTGCTGGTAGTTGAGTCAGATCTAAGTTGGGAGCTGAAGAAGCAACAGCTTGAGACAGTCAAGCAGCCGTCTGAGTAGTTTCACGCAGGAGAACTGTGGAAACGCCTGAATTGTGGCCTGCATGTCTGCCTGCTGCCCCTGAGAGGGCGAGAAGAGAATTATTTCGGACTAAATCCAAGTCTGTGCGAATGAAGTAAGCCACTGATTTTTTTACCAGGCTCATACCTGAAGAAGACCGAAGATTTTGCGGAATGCAATCGGCCTGTCAGGATTTCCACCTGCTTTTGAATCCCCGGTTTGTGCAGAGAGTGGTTTTACTGGTACAGTACAATTTCCTTACATGTAAATGTGCTGTGTATTGAAAGTGGGTCGTGATTTGGTTCCCCACTGTGTGAACTGTGTTCTGCTTGCTGGTACAGTAGAATCCTCTACATGTAAATGTGCTGCATATTGAAAGTGGATCATTATTTGGTTCCCCACTGTGTGAACTGTGTTCTGCTTGCTGGAAGCTTTATCCAGCCTAATCGGACTGAATCCGCGTTCATCTCCATTCGGCCTGGGCCATGCCACACTGGCCCTGCCAGACTACCCCACTGCACGTAGAAAGCCACCGATGAGAGACCTGCCTGGGGATCAGCCCCCTGCTCCACGCATGAACAGGAACGACTCCTTGGCGAATCGTGTTGGTCCTGCTTCTCCTGGCACTCCAGATTAACCACCTGCTGTCTCGATTTTCGTCCAGCTTGTGTTCAGTCCTGGGTATCGTGAGTAATCATCAGGGTAGCTCCTTGCAACAACAGCCTAATCTAAAAGTGTGTCATCTGATTGTCTTATTTTCTTTTCACAAGCTGAGCCCTCCGGCTCCGGATTACAAATAGTGTGTGCTGTGCAAGTTGTTTTCTTCCATCACAGGGTCCCAACCAGCTGCAATGTTCCTGGCTAGCCCACCATTCTCCATCTGGGTACCCAGAGTGTGTGACTGTTTATGGACCCTGAAGTACATGCATAACTGTTTGATTGATAGAGCCTTTAAGCAAATTAACCTGATTACACCTCTCCCTTGTTCAAGTCCCTTAAATAAATCAGATCTAACTCTTTTTGCATTTACCCTGACTGTGGTTCCAGTTTATGCAAGAGTACTGTACTGCTGTTATTTGCTGTGTATAACCTTGTTTTACAGGGGGTCCCCAGGGCAGAGCCAGAGGAAAGCCCTGGTGGTAGGTGCAAACAGTGTGGGTACTTGTGTGGTGTATCAGGGGTACTGTGAAAGTAATTGTTGTGTATTGTTCCAGCCACTAGTAAGGAAGGGGGGGGGGTTACAGTGTCCCGGAGGGCTGTGCCCAGGTTAGCTTGACCACTACCAACCCTGACCTCCAGGTGGAGGCACCCATTTCAGAACTCAGGCCCCTTAACCTGCTACTAGCCAAGCTGGCAGGGGTGGTAGCACTACCTAGGGGTTACATTATTTCCAAATCTATCCCCTTACCATCACAATCGAGTTCCCCCTCTGGGGTTCTTTACCGTCCTCCTTGGGGTCTCCACTACAGAGGACCCCCACGTTCTCACTGGCCACTACCACAGATGCCTCCTCCCAGCAGTTCCATCCCACTAGAGCAGCACAGGAGCTGTGCAGTGGTATCAGTTGAGGAATGTGCCACTGACCCACCACCTCCACCCTTCCAGAGCCCACCACAGTCCAGCTGTTCCTCCTCCCTGATATCTTCTGAGGTAACGGTGGCAGACTAGGTGGCCCCTGGGTAAGGGAAGAGGTCCCCTGAATCCTAGCCAACTCGGCCTGGAGTCTAGCGACCTCCTCCCTCTGCCCAGAGAGCTGCGTGCAGATGGGGCAGCACTGCAGTCTCCAGAAGGTCTCTCTGAAAACTGCCACCCCACAGCCATTGCACCACACTCAGCGTTCCCAGTTCCTACTCTCCCTGTGTTACCCGGAAATACTTCTGTACCCTTACCCCTGATAGGGTGTTAATAGTTTTCCTTTTTTTTGTTTGCTTCACTCCTTTGTACCCTCACCCTAGGCAGAGTTTTCCCTTCTACCCCACTCAGCAAGTAATCCCCCTCTTGCATGAAGTGTTCTCCTCTTTTACCCCTTACCTACCTTTGCTTTTATCCAACTGAGGTGGCAGTACTTTCATCTTCCCCTAACCCTTTGCGACCCGACCTTAGGTTGCTAATAATGTTTCTCTATATCCTCCTTAAAGGTGACAGGAAACAGTTTTAACACCTTTGGGTGCCTTCCGTTTGTTCTTTCATTGGCTATCCAGCATTCTGATACGTTTTTGACCTTTGTTGTTAAATTAATAATCTAATGTTGTTGCCTTGTAACTACCCTGAATCCCAATATAGTGCATGGTGGAACTTTGTTCTCACTTGAAATCCAGCCTTACTAAAATGCTGTTCATCCACACACACTTAAATGAAGTGAACGCTGTACTGAGCGTACCAGCAGAACAGCGTTCCATTCATTTAGAGCTGAAAGCTCGAGCCGGCATCAATAGAAAACCGCTGCACAGCAATGTTATTTCCAAAGAGCACTGAAAATGGCCGCTGCGGTTTTCTGTGTATGGATCAGACAAATAACTGTAAGGGAAAATGCAGGATGAACCAGATATGCCGTGTATAAACTTATTTACTCAAAACTTTCTCCTTCAGTCCACTCCTCTGCTCGCCAAATGAGTCGTCCGGGCATTTGAGTTTTTTTTGTAAGTCCTTCCCATAGCAAACCAGCAACCAATGGGAGCATGCGTTGCAAATGTAGGGACGCCTAGTCCCTAGCAACCACCATAACAACAAATCGTAGCTCTGGTAGACATGCACTGAAAAAAACAGATTTATAAGCCGAAAATCACTCCTAAAATACTTTAAAAATAAATCGAGGGACACCATACACTATAAAAAAATACTGGATAGGCAACCAAATGCATAACCGTGTGTTCTACCACCTCGGGGTCTGATTCCCAAGGACCTCTGAGCTTCACTCTCAAGGTCACAGGGAATCAGGCCCCTCTAACAGAACATATAGAATAATGGACAAGAGACTGTGCACAACAAGGCTGTATTTCCGCCGAGGGTTGGTGACATCATAGACCTCGAGAGCGAAGCTCGAGAGATCCGTATGATGTCATCAACCCCCCCTGAGATGGAAACACGGCCTTGTTGTGCACAGTTCACTATCTGTTATTTTATATAGTATATGGTTCCCCCAAAATGTGCCAGCAAGTATCTGTCGGTTTCTGTACCTTTCTGTAGCTTGTTCTGACACTGTCGTTTCCTCCCTGTGCGTGCTGGGATCCTGCTCCGCTACCGACCCTGAAGGTTCTCGCTGTCGTCTTTATTCCCCAGGACCACTGATTTATTAAAAAAAAATTAAAAGACTTGACAAATTGATAGTCTGGAAACACGGCGCCATCTATGGCAGTCCATGTCCAAACTATCTGAGAAGCTCGTGCCCAACCACTCACTTAGCGGTGCCGCCATGTTGTACAGTTTTTTTTTGTGAAGCTCAATGTTTCAGCCAATGGGGAAACAGTTGAAGGTTAAGAAGTTGTTGTACTATCGTTGTGACGTCAGAACGATAGTACAACAACTTTTTTGACCTTTGAACTGTCCTACAACAAAATTTGGAAAATCACTGTTTTCCATCCACAATAAACCCTAACCATATACTATACACTGGTTCTGCATGGTTACCCATCCAGTGTTCTCGATTTCCTCAGCAGTTACTGCTCTCTTTTTCATACTGCCTGAACACTCTGTGACATCAATAACACCACTCCTGGCCATTCAGATGAACAGCACGGAATGGGAGTTTGCGATGTCACAGAATGTCTCAGAAATATGAAAATCAAGAGCAGTAGCTGGTGAGGAGAATGGAACTCAGCGTAGATCTGAGGGTACCCCAAAGCTAGATTATTTATTTAACAAAAAATCATCAAAGCATATCAGAATACATAACTGGCATGGAAAGGAAGATGGAAGGGCAGTAAACTGTGTAAAATAATTTTCTATCTTCTTTAAATCCCTTCATACTCCTTGTGACAGGGAGCTCCTGCCACTCTTGAGGACTGACCTTTTCTTAAATCTGTTGCAACAGTTCTTCTATTTCTTAGTCTGATCTATCTTTTACTATTTCTAGTTCATAAGGTTGGCCACCTATGGGCACCCCTTCCCCTTTATTGACTATGCTATGGTGTCCTCTTTAATTTTCCTTTTCCCTCTCAGGTCCTCGTACAGGGAGGTTACTGTGGTGACCTCCAAGTGTATGTAAAACAGGTAGTGTTCATCGGTATTGGATTTAGTATGTAATAGCACTATGTTATAAAATACTTTAATGTACTGTATATACCTTGGGCTGGATATTCAAACTGCGCCATTCTGAGGCGCAAGCCCTTCCGCTGCGCAAAATAGTTGCGCAGGGGTGTGGCCAGGGCGATATTCAAAGGAGCTGTGCTGCTGAGCAACTCCTTTGAATATCACGCCACAGCCACTGTGCATGGCGCAGTGAAACTTGCGCCACCGCAAGTTGTCAGAGTGGAGCATTCAACTTGAGGTGGCTAAGTACCATTGCGCCATGCACAAAATCACAATATTCAAAAGGTGACATGCAATGGGGCCATAATCATGCAAGGCAGGGGGCTATTTGTATCTGATTATGGCCCCATTTGCATGCTATTAGTAGCATGTAGTGCTTGATCTCGGTGACTTGCGCCTGGCACCCTGCCAGGCAGCAGCCATCGGGGACCGGGCACTTTATATGCATCACGAACAGCAAAGTAATGTGGCTCCCCTGACTTCTTCAGAAGAGCCTTCAGGAACCAGTGACGAATAGCCGACCCGGGCAGAAAGTACCGATTTCGGTCATGTCTTAGTGCTCGGTCACCGCTGGCAGTAGTGCTCTCACCGGCTCGGTCTTCTCAGGGCCAGTGAGCCACGCCCGATCGCAAGGCAGTGGCCTGACACTTTCAACATCTCCCCTGGTGGTTAGCAGTGTCCCACTACATGAAGCCTCACCACCCGCCTCCCCCGCAGCCGGGTGGCGGCAGCATCCCACCGCTGCTGCCTCGCCGAGTCGATCTGCCGGACGCTTATTGCGCAGAGCAAGCCACGGCGTAACCCATACAGAGATGACAATCCAGATCTGTGAATGAATCATTCACAAATCTGACTGTCATGACGGTATGGCTGCACGCCCATTGGCTCTTGCTCTGCACCACTGGCGGCAGGCCCACCGGCAGTCAGTCGGCGGGCGCGGGGTGGCAGGCGGTGGGCTGCGCCTGCTGCTGGGGAGCAGGTGGTGGGGCCTGGGTGGATGGGGTGGGGGGACACTAGCCACCAGGAGATGCTTGGGAGGGGTGTCAATTTACATTCTGCCCGCGATCGGCATTACGGTCCACTGGACCACCAGGAGATGTCTCGGAGTGGGGGCACTTTACTTACTGCCCGCGATCGGGCACTAGGACATGTTCGGGGTCTATTTTACATTCTGCCCGCGATCGGGCATTACGGTCCACTGGACCACCAGGGAGATGTTCGTGGGGGGCACTTTACTTTACTCATTCACATCGGACTCAGGGACATGTTCGGGTTCATTTTACATTCTGCCCGGCCGATCGGGCATTACGGTCCACTCAGACCACCAGGGAGATGTTCGGGGTGGGGGCACTTTACTTACTGCCCGCAATCGGGCACTAGGGACATGTTCGGGGTTCATTTACATTCTGCCCGCGATCGGGCATTACGGTCCACTGGACTACCAGGATGTGAACGGGAGGGGAGCTACACTGATGCCCGCAATCGGGCTGGTGGGGTGGGAGGAGCACTATGCCCGCGATCGGGCTGGGGGGCACAGGGACTGAGTTAGGGCCAGCCACAGGTGGCAGCTGCTGTGTTGCGCCTGCAATACAGCAGTTCACCTGTGGGTGGCCCTCAACTTAAGCCTTTTTTTTTTGGCTCAAGGTCCTGCAGGCTCAGGTTGGTGGTTGCGCCTGCACAACTCTGCACAGCCCGACTGAATATCGGGCTGTGCAGTTTATGCATGGTTCCTCCCCCTCCTGTTGAGCATGCATTCATTTGCATTGCGCTGTTGCTCAGCCTGTTTTCAGTGGCGCAACTGCCTCCTGCTGAATATCGCAGAATGGCACAATGTAGGACTTGAGCATGCACAACCCTGTTGCGCATGGCGCAACCCTTTTGAATATCTGGCCCCTTATGTTTATGAAACCTGTAAATGTTTAAAATACCATGGCACTAGGTGTTTTTGATAATGGTAAAAAATACTAGGTGACTATTACAGAAATCAAGTTAGTTGTGCTGTTTAAAATGCATGTAAATTGCTGTAAACTAAACAAGTCTAATATCATGGTGATTTGCATATATCCCATGATGTTTTGCATTATGGAAGTAGGTATGATGTATTTTGGAGTAACCTTTCTTTCAGTGATTCTGCATTGAGGTTATTTGTCTATAGCCTGTTTTGTGTTTTTTTTCTTTTTGGACCCCCACTACCCAAGCAAACGGGGCCCACATAGGGGTGGAGGTTGCATCTTATGTGGCAAGTTAAATCAGAGATCAGTGTCAGTAGGTGTTGGCTAAGTGCAGAGAAAGGACATACATAATCTGTTGCTGCAAACTGATGTACTGAAGAAGGAATATGGCATTGTAAAAGCTTAATTCCTGTATTTTGAATAAACAACACACAGAGATTGTGTTGAACCTGAAGTTTGGTGTCTGGTCCATCTGTTATCCCATAACCCCTCCACACTCCTACCCTAGATAGACTGCTGCACCCATTCCCACTTCTGACCTACCACTTACCCTCCACCCTTCCCTGCAGTGACTGTTTACAACTGGATTGACTAGGAACCTGAACTCAGTTGCCTGGCAGAGCTTCCTGTCAGTTACCCATTCCACTCACTTACTGGGACACCAACATGATTGTGACACATTCAAAGGAAGTCCTTTTACAACGCTCTTGTAAGAAGGCTACAGAAGCCTAAATGCAGACAACTGATTCACCTCTGCCTAAGCCACACATCAAGTCCTAGCTATCCTCCTGACCCAGCTAACTGCAAGGGTGATTATCAGCTCCCTTCCCCCAACTCAGACTAGCACACCGATAACTACTGCCTTTTTTTTACCCTGACTGAAGGTCCCAATTTATCTTGCCTGCCCTTACTCTTCTAACAAAGCATCTGACTACTTATCCCCTAGTTAGAAATGTTCTAGCTGCTTCCTTGCTCTGATAGCAAGATTGCTGGATACCCTGGGCAGCAGGATATGGAATCGCTAGATACCCTGGGTAGTAGGACAGGGAATTACTGGATACCCTGAATAGTGGGGTAGGGAAGCACTGAATACCCTGGGTGGTGGGGCAAGGATATCAGTGGATACCATGTGTAGTGGGGAAGGGAATCTTTGGATACTCTGGGTAGTGGGGTATGGAATCACTGGATAGCCTAAGTAGGGAAAGGGAAAGGGAATACTGTTTAACCAGGAGTAGCACACTAAGCCGAAGCTTGTTTCCAGATGCGACCTGGGAGCACAAGGAAGCTAAGTGACTTGCTCAGGATCACACAGTATGCACCTAGGCAGATGTGGGATTCAAACCCAGGTCTCCAGATCTGCAGCTCAGAGTCTTAACCCACTGCGCGATACTACCTCCAAAGTGTGTGTGTGGGGGGGGTGGTAGGGAATCACTGGATACTCTGGGTAGTGGAGCAGGGAATTGCTGCATACCGTGAGTGGAGGGGAAGGAAATCACTGGACACCCTGGGTAATATGGTAGGGAATCATTGGATACTCTGGGTAGTGGGATAGAGAATAACTTGACACACTGGGTAGTGGAGGAGGGAACCACTGGACACACTGGGTAGTGGAGGAGGGAACCACTGGACACACTGGGTAGTGGAGGAGGGAACCACTGGATACCCTGGGTAGGGAATCATTGCATACTCTGGGTAGTGAGGTATGGAATCACTGGACACACTGGGTAGTGCTGTAGTGAATCACTGGATACCTTGGGTAGGGAATCATTGCATACTCTGGGTTGTGGGGTATGGAATCACTGGACACAGTGGGTAGTGCAGTAGGGAATCACTGGATACCCTGGGTAGGGAATCATTGCATACTCTGGGTAGTGGGATACAGAATCACTGGATACCCTGGCTAGTACAGTAGGGAATCACTGGACAGGCTGTGAAGGCGGGCAGAGAGTATCACTGGATACCCTGAATAGTGGTGTAAGTAGGGAACCCCTTTGTAGGTTTGCCATCTGTCCTGATTTGGGCAGCTGTGTCTTGCAAAAAAACATGAAAAATACTAAATGTCCTGATTTTACAGTAGGAAAAATATGTTCTAACTTTCCACTAAATGTTCTGGAAAACTACAATAGCATAACTAAAATACCTTAAAGTGATAAGAAACAATAGAAGCAACTAAGAAACTACAATACAACAATTCTGTTGCATCGGTCGAGGTTAGGTACTGTACTGAGAAAAATCATGTTTCAGTAAGAAATGTCCCACTTTGGGGGTTCTTAAAAGGAACCCTAACCCTCTGATTTGCTGTGAAACAAAGGGCGGGCTGGATGGACATCGAGTCCACTCAGACCTAAGTTAGTGTTATCCAGGCTTACACGGTGGGTGCGTTTCGCCCGCCCGAACATTCTGCACAGTGTCCGGGGTTGCATTTCTACAATCTATCCAGGAGCGGGAAAAATGTCATTCTCTCGCTGCAAGGAGGCAGGAGTGAGCCGTACGCCGTAAAGCCAAATTCGCCATCCCGCTATTCCTAAAGTCGTACAATTACCGTCAGGACCGGTGTGTAGTAAGCTTTAGAGCAATGTTCCCGAGCTCTCGGACATTAGGATCGTTTCTCCATCCACAGCCGATTACTACCAGTAGTATCTACCCAAGTGGAAACTAAAAATGCATAAACTGCTCGTTACCTGAGTGCATTGACTGGCGGGTTAGTGAGTGTAATGACAGCGACAGACTGGGAGCTGCAGCTGAACTCTGCCATGATGCAAACTTACAATTCCGCCCCCGTTCCCAGCTGAAGGCTCAGCTGCCCTCTGAACTTCGCTCCCTGCCGCTGCTGCTTGAAGGCGGAAATTCGCCCCCCCCCCCTTTGCCTGGGATCCGATATCATTCGTGGGCTCATAGCGCCATCTGCTGTAGAGACGTAGCGCTGCAGCCTAGGCACGTAACATAACTTTGGCCAGCAGTGGGAGCAGAAAGTTTCTTTCGTTTCATTATATAGACACATTCAGTTGTTTACTGTGAAGGTGTGTTGACCATGCCCCTTTCAGATACAAATTCCAAAGAAGAGAAAAGCACTCGAAGAGGATATCGGGGAGGCTAAAGCTGGTAAATTTAAAGCACAACCAGCAAAAGCCAGGTGTCAGAACAGCGTGGCGGGTGTGTATGTGGAGTGGGGCAATAGTTTGAAGGCCCCCTGACAAAGGTGGGCTGAATTTTGAATTTTAAAAGCGTAGGTAATGTTCATAAGGCTTAAAGGTCACACGCGTAAAAAAGGTGGGGGCTTTCACAACCTCCCAGTTCCATATTCACACCCCAAATACACAGTCCAAAAAAAAGCCAACCAGTGCAAGACAAGAAATTAGTGTTTTTCAGCTTCTCAGGTATGTTATAGACATGGCAGGGGGCCCTCGGGTCCTGGCCCAACGTTTTCCCCCAATAGGCTTCCCCAGGGAATGAGGGTGTCATATACTTATTAAGACTGTAGTATTCTCAGACAGCCAGTCTGCTTCACAGCATCAGTTTTCCCTCTCAGGGGTTTTCAACTTGTGATGTTTGCTTTCTCACCAATGTGAGGATCAGACTGCTCCTGGCAGCAAGGTATTGCCTAGGCCCGTGAAGCAGACTGGTTGTCTGACAGTAATACGGTCTAAGTATATGAGGCCCTCATCTCCTGAGGCTACTCAAGAGGGTGAAATGTTGTGCCAGTACCCCTGGGCCCCTGCGATGTCTGTAATAAACTTGAGAAATTGAAAAACATTCATTTCTTGTCTGGGACTGGTCGACTTTTTTTGGCCTGTGTATTTGGAACTTCTGCCTGCTGGCCCCATTCCGAACAGTTGTAACTTAAGGGTTTACATAGAAGGACCACCTATCTGGACATCCATAAATTCCTTTGAGTTTCACACCCCACTGCCCCAGCCCTATGGTTCTTCCAACACCCATGCTCCCAAAGCAACTGTTGCTGGAAACCTGGTGCTTTGATCTCACACAAGCTTAGGAAGTCCCCATACGACCTCTAGGGTCCCAGGTCCATTAAGCCAGTGAATGATTTGTATCCTAATGATAATGAAGATAGATACTTGTGTTTAAATATATATATGTATCTATATATATATATGTATATATATATATATATATATATATTAGAGGCAAAAAACTCCGTTTAATGCATCAGTTAGGGTTGTTCCACAGCGACAAAAGCGAGGAAATTCGATGTTAGGGTTGAAACCCCCTTTGCACCCCTCAGCCCACCCCCAACTGGAATAGGAGTGCGCATTAGATCATTGGCCTAAGTGTCACCCCATCACATGTGGAAAGAAGCTGAGGAATAGGAGAATGGGGGTGACAGGACTCGATGACCCCAATGCACACCCTGATTCCAGTTGGGGGTGGGCTGAGGGTGCAAAGGGTTTCAACCCCACATTGAATTTCCTCGCTTTTGTGCCTGGAAACAACCCTAACTGATGCATTAAATTGAGTTTTTTGCCTCTAATTTCCATTCTTTTTGAGAATGATAATGAGAAATAGTGAATGTAATGCAGCGGCAGGAGAGCGGGGGTGATGTCTTGTCGCATTGTAACATTGTGTCCCCAAACGCAAATCGTAATGCGCATGGTGACGCAAAGCAAAACAGAAAGAGGAACAGTACTGTAGACAGAAATGTTAAAAACAATGGAAAGGCAATCACAAATGAAAACGCAAAGGGTAACGCACATGGTGGCATAAACATGAACGGTAAGTGAAACGGGTATGGAACCGCAAGCAGAAACGGTAATGGTAAGAGTAATGTAAGCGCACAGGCTGGTTTGCCCAAAAGCTGTATAGAGAAAGACAGTGAGTAGAAAGAATGTATGCAAAATAATGACTCTCGGAACACAAAAATCAGTAGTTGTAATAGTAAATTGCTTATATCTCAGTAACCGTACCACATAGAAAAAAAATTTAAAAGTCATATGTATTATCACTTTCCTGGCTAGTTTTATAGGGCTATAATTTTTTGACAAAAACTCCGTATCTCGCACCATTTTCGAGATACGGGCCCTCAAAGACGCGACGAACGCTGTAATGTTATCCTATGGGGAAAAAACAGAAGTTCGGACTGCCATAACTTTTGAACAGTTTAATATTTTTTCACGAAATCTTCAAAAGGCACATCGGGGACCCTGGCGGCATGTTCCCTGAAGATTTGAGGCCAGTCCACAAACCGTATGCACCTGTAGGCGCCAATCGAGAATTCCAGAAAGCGAACGCATGCAGATCATGCTTAATAACTCCACAGCCATGTATCCGCCTGTACAAAACTTGGCAGATGCCAGGCGTATGGGTCTTGATCATGTATTCCAAATTTCAGGCACATCTGTCAAACAGTTGCAAAGTTATTAAGGTGCAAAATTTTGGGTTTAATATGTAAATGGCTCCTCAACCTAACTATGGTAGCACTACGTGCTAATAATATATATATATATATATATATATATATATATATATAATAACATTTTAATTTACTGGCTTCATTCAGCCTCCTTCTTCCCCATTATCCTCTTGGATTGCACATCTGTTTTTGAAATTGATATTTGACCGAGGGTCGAGCCGATGCCCCATCAAAAGCTTTTTTAACTATTTAAAAAAAAATAATATAAAAAAAACCCTAGCAATTCGCCTGACATTAAAAAGGTTAATATTTTATACAATGAGAATAATGGGTTCCTCAATACCTGCAATGATGTAACAGAAGATGATATTTCCATTGCTAGAAACAAGGAAGACATAATCAGACAGGACAGCGCATCTGGATGGGTTCAGCCATCTGAAAGTGCCTCTGGGTGGCACAAAAATACAGGAGCAACATCCAGTTGGAAGACTGACCTTGAAATGCACCAGGACCTTGTACCGCAGTCCGGCGCTAGCTAGTGTTTTTAATCTTTCTCAGACACCACCAGGGCCTCAAGACAGGAACAACCCCTGGTGGTGGCAATCACTATGAAAAGTGGTACCCATGCTTTTCTGCACATTTCAGAAAATAACCCAAACCCCTTTCCTTGTTCCTAGCCAAACATTTCACCCCTCCCCCTTAATTACAACTGCAAGGAGTCAATTATGGTAAACCACCCCCATTAAGTGCGCAACCCTCGCAGAAGGAGGAAGGTGGTGTTGCCACCATATAGATCATTGGTAAGACCCCACCTTGAGTACTGTGTCTGTTTCTGGAGACCGCATCTCAAGAAAGACATAGAAAGGGTGGAGGCTGTCCAGAGCAGGACAACTAAAATGTTCCAGGGGCCACATCAGAAGCCTTATGAGAAGGGCCTGAGGGACCTCAGTTTTAATGATCCATTTTCTTCTCTCCCTTTTTACATTAAGGAGGAAAACTATTGTAGTAAAGGATACCTAAACAACATTTTGACAACAAACTATTCAAAAATCTGACTCCATAGGTGACTAAAGGAAAGGCTGCTGTATTCATTAATGCTAAAACTACATTTACATAATTTACCAAAATGTGGTTCCAGAGCATTAGAAAATTTTAAAATCATCCTTCCAATTTCAAAAAAAATGTATTACCTGTTTCCTAAAATGGCCACCAAATGTATTATGTGATGACATCATTGGAGCCAAAGTTAGAGAGGTATATGGCTCTCTGTAGGGCTAACTAGTTCTTATTTCTCTTTGTATAGAATTCTTTCACCCAAATGGTCAAAACCATGTGCATTATTTTGTATAATGCACATGTTAGGCTATGGTTCTGTTCATTTTGTTTACTTTAATATGCTGAAAATGTGTTTTAATCCAATTGACTTTCTCTGTGGCAAACCACAGTGCAGTACAGATCTTGAATAACCTGGTGGTCTGGTAGTTATGGCAGATCCAGGATGTTACAATGGGGGTGCTGGGGTGGTGTGCATGCTTAATATGCACTTTTTAACATTTTTATTAAACCTTTGTATTTTCTCCTATTATTCTTTTCTAGTACGTTTTTGCCAGAACCTACAAATGTAATCCATAGTTTGAATGTAAACATTTGTACCATCAATAAATCAGACTTCTTCAACAAAGTGAAATGCAGCAGCAGCAGCAAGTACGCTACTATGTGGGGGGGGGGGGTTGAAGCCACACCATTTATGGGTCTAGAGCCACCACTTTTTTTGTAGCAAAGTTCTTGTGCAGTCCAATGTTAGGTTCACACTTTCTCAAAACTCAAATATATGCTTGTCTTGTCTTCTTTTTCCATGGGAAATAATAATAATAATAATAAGAACAAGCATTTATATAATGGTTTTCATACACTTTGTATCCTAAAGTGCTTTACAATAAATACCAGACTGGTAGTGAAGCGACTGAACATGTAGTGGCAGCTGTTTCATACAATAATATCCACACACAGCCTTGGACAATTGCATGAATTGGTTTTATGGGAAGGGGAACGTTGGCCAGAACAATGGGGTCAGGTAGTGATCAAGGTGCTGGCAGCCCCACATCTTATTTCTCACAGTAATCTGCTCATATTTCTCTCCTTCTGTCTGCCCCCTTCCCTGAATATAGCAGTACCTTGCAAGAGTGGCCTTCTCAGTCCCCCTCTGGTATTCATTCTTCACTATTCCTCCTCGCACCAAAAACTGGTGAGCTCACCACCCTTCTGCATCATGAATGCAAGTATATGAAGAGAGACTTAAGGAGCTTAATATGTATAGCCTCGAGGAAAGGAGGGAGAGGGGGGACATGATAGAAACGTTCTAGTACCTCAAGGGAATCAACAAAGTCCAAGAGGATAGCATCTTTCAGAAAAAGAGGTGTGCAAGAACAAGGGGGCACAATTTGAAGATGGGGGGGCAGCTCAGAGGTAATGTAAGGAAGTATTTTATTCACAGAGAGGGTTGTGGATGCATGGAACGGCCTTCCAGAGGTGGTTGTGGAGTCAAAAACAGTGGTGGAATTCAAGCATGCATGGGACAGTCATAAGGCAATTCTAGGGGGTGGGGGTAGGAAGAAGTAGGCTGCTGGTTAACTAGGATCTGCAGCTTATCCATTAGGTAGAGAAATGGGCAGACTGGGTGGGCCAAGCGGTCCTTATCTGCCATCAAATTCTATGTTTCTATAAGTAGTGCAGTTCCTGTTTTATTTTGACATATCAAATATAAACATATCTTTCCAATAAGTCAGGCTCATAGCAGCAGGGAACAAGGGGAATGATGGGCTTTCCTATCCTTAAAAGATCTAGGCTACCTTTGATTATGCACTATTAAATGATGGGTGTGCACATCATTATGCACGTCATTTAATAGTGCCTAATCATAGGTGGCTTAGATCTTATATGGGTAGGAAAGTCTATGTTTCTACTTGTGCCATGCTGCTATCAGCTTGGCTACCAGAAGATCATGTTTATTATTAATATGTAAATATAACACGGGAGACTGTACTAACCACATTCATGATATGAAAGGGTAGTGAACTCAACAGTTTTTGGTGTGGGGAGCAGGTGAGAAGAATGAATGCCAGAGAGGGACTGAAGAGGCCATTCCAACAGGGTACAGCTATATTCAGGTTAGCTGAAGACATGAAGGAGGACGCTGAACAGATCACTGTGAGATCTGAAATGTGGGGCTGCCCGCATCGTGATCACTTCCTGACTGTGGATGATAGTAGCCAGCAGTGACAAATACTGAGAGTGGCAGGGCTGCACCTAAACTGTTACTTGAATTCAGTGTAGGGAGATTACCCTCGGGTGGGGGAGGGTGTTGACGTTTGTTAGGACAGTATTGAGGGAGTTGTGTATAGCTCATTCAAGATTTGGAAGGGTGGTAACCAGCCAACTCGCATTGTGGAGTAGAGCACAGAAAAGTACTGGAGAAGAATTGCTGGGAACTGTCCTGCGGGGTTCTGCAGATCACAGGTAAAAGCGTAGACTGACACTTGAAGTCAGGTGGATTTGCTCAAGGTATTAGTATGCCTCTCCAGCTAATAATATTGTTATTCATTGTAAGTGCAGCCCTTATGAGGGCATGAACAGCAGTTTTTCTGGTGGGTCATGATGCTTATTGCTAGGCCCTGCAGGAAGACCTAATTGTTGGTTAATAAGCTGGGAAAAAAACACAACATGGAACTGTACATATTACCTTCACTGTGCAGAAGGGTGGTGATCCACTCAATGTTTACTGTGGGAGTAGAAGTCAAACACTGAGAATGTGGACTGGAGAGTGATGTGGGAGGCATTTTTTAACAGTGCCAGCTGATGATGCGTATCCGAATAGGTGTGCACAACTCTCTGAGGTACAAGATTAAAATCGGAGGTGTGATAATTCTCTTCATGAGACCACAAGCTCATATGCGGCCCCAGACAATACTAAGGACATGGTATGGATGGTGGGGTGTTCAACAGAAGGCAGGCTAGGTGCAGGGGGTTCATATGGAAAAAGAAAGCCTCATCTGTGGATTAACAAGAGAGCATGAGCTTTGGAACTGAACAAGACCGCTACGTTACATTACGTTGCTGTGTGACCCTGAGCTAGTCACTAAACTTCCTTGTGCTCCCAGGCCACACCTGTAAACAAGCTTTCAGCTTAGTGTGTCTCTCCTGGTTAACAAAAAATAAAAATCAGTGCATCATGTAACCATTAGATCATCAGGTATTTGAAGTGTTGTACTGTAATGCAATTTGCCAAAGAAAAAGTCAGCTGGATTGCAAAACATTTTCTGCAATTTAAAGTAAAGTAAAAAGAACAAAATCATAGCCTAACATGTATACTGCTCAAAATAATTCACGAGGTAATACATGGTGTTGATCATTCTGGTACAACAATTCAAAATAAAGAGGGAAAGAAGAACTAGTTAGCACTATAGAAATATATGTGGGTCTCTGTCTCTGGCTCCGATGATGTCATCATGACTCATCACTTAACACACTTGGCAGACATCTTAGGGAGAAACCAAGGCTGTTTTTTGAAAGTGAAAGGCTGATGTTTACATTTTTCAAAAGCTATGAAACTGCATTTATGTTATTTGCATAAATGCAGTTTTAACATAAGTGTAAACAGCAGCCTTTACTTAACCTCACAATGAAGCCAGATTTTGGAGTTTGCAGTTTTAAAAAACTGCTTGTTTAGGTACCCTTTAAATTCATATGTAGTGCTGACGTGTTTTTTCTGGGTGAGGGTGTATATGATATATGTATAGATGCATTATTGGTTTTTAGGTATTATTATTATTACTGTTATTTCAGCTAAATTTAGATTATATTGACACATGCATTTGCTTGGGTATGGTATATTTAGCGATATGTGTCAGTATGAGTTTTGTAAATATTGAAAACCAGGATAAAAATACCTAAAATATGTGGACATGAATTTTTGTTATTTATAGTTATTAAGATCAGTTTATAAATGAGTGTTAAGATGTGTATTTTTATAAATAGCATTTAAGGACACACTGTTGATAGCGCTCTGTGTCTAATAATGTTATACACATTTTGTCCAATTGGAATTAAGGGCACTCGTCATTAATATGGGGACCTGGTTTCCTGACTCCTATTTTTAGACATTATGAAATGATATATTTATAGGAATTTAAATAGAGAGTCTATTATTAAATGTATTATGGTGCAGGATGTTTGTGGTGTTATAAAATATATAATATGTTTTTACTGAATGAGAATGATGTGGCTGTCCCTTTAATTTATTTATTTAGCTTTTGTTGACCGGGTAAATGCACTAGACAAATCCTGCCTATTTTCAGGCATGACCCGGGGGGAGGGGGATACAGATGAATGCCAACTGACCTTGAACCAGATTAAGCTGTTGGTGGTATTTTTAGTGAATGAGGGAAATTTGGCCAGGACACCTGGGAAATTCCCCTACTCTTTTCGATAAGTGCCATGGGATCTTTAACATCCACCTGAACTACCACCAATCCAGGCAGATGGGACCTCGCATTAACGTCTCATCCGAAAGACTTACGTGGGCATATAAACTGAAAACACTGGATGGTGATGTCAGCCTTTGACAACGCGAGCCAATCGCAAAATGCATCAGGTGACCATTCCAGGAGGAGCAAGGAAGAATGAAAAGGAGAAGATTCGAGCCTAGGAACCTTGGTGATGGGAGTTTTAACAACTTTTTTTGAATAAACTATTATCTGTTGCCCTTGCCGGCTTCTATGTATGTATGTATGTATGTATGTATGTATGTATGTATTTAGCAGTGTCAGTGGCTCAGTAGGTAGCACACTCGCCTCTGAGGCCGGGAGATCAGAGGGCTGTGGGTTCAGTTCCCACATCTGGCACTTGGGTTAATATCCCAGTACTGACACTGTAGTGCAGCATTAGAGGGGTGCTGCACTTCTGAGGTGCCGCCTTTCAGATGAGACGTTAGACCGAGGTCCCATCTGCCTGGATTGGTGGTAGTTCAGGTGGATGTTAAAGATCCCATGGCACTTATCGAAAAGAGTAGGGGAATTTCCCCGGTGTCCTGGCCAAATTTCCCTCATTCACTAAAAAAATACCACCAGCAGCTTAATCTGGTTCAAGGTCAGTTGGCATTCATCTGTATCCCCCCCCCCCGGGTCGTGCCTGAAAATAGGCAGGATTTGTCTAGTGCACTTACCCGGTCAACAAAAGCTAAATAAATAAATTATGCTGCTTATGTCTAACACAGCATTCAGAATATTTATTATTCTGTGAGTTTTTATGTGCTTTTACTCAAATGTGGAATTAAACTTGAAGAAGATTTTGCACAAAAACTGTGCAGTTCCACTTTTTTTTGATCTAGAAGTGGCAAACAAATGTTACACTTATTTAAGTGAGCCTTTGATCTGGTGCCAGAATCTTTGCCTTCTTGCCCTCAATATGTACACACTGAAAGAGAGGAGGGAGAGGGGGACATGATAGAGACCTATAAATACCTCACAGGGCTGAGCAAGGTACAGGAGGGGAGTATTTTTCAAAGGAAGAGATGCACGAGAACAAGGGGACATGCAATGAAGCTGAAAGGGGGAAAATGTAGGAGCGATATGAGGAAGTACTTCTTCACTGAAAGAGTGGTGGATACCCGGCCCACTGGTGTAGAAGGTTGAGGCGCTGGCACCTTACCTCGACCACGTCGGCAGGACCGGGTTCGGAATGGACTCAGAGCACTGAGGGTTAGCAGGGCAGAGAGGATTGAGCCCGAGGACTGCTCTCCCCTGGGTGGGGAATCGAATGCATTGCTCAGCAGCGCCCCAGTGGAGACTGGAGGCACTGCCTGAGCATGCACCTAATGGGGACAGAAAACCAGGGAAAAATTATGCCTGAAGTGAGCGGCTTGATGGCCGCAACACCCATCTGGATCCATGTTCTGCAGGGTGGAGGGCCCCTGCAGCCCGCTGCAGGGGAAGCCGCAGGAGTCTGGGTGTCAGCGGAGAGGTGGTCGGCGGGCTGGATGTCCTCAAGGGAGCAGCCTCAGGCGCCAAAAGAGCTAAAAATAATATATATATATAAAAAAAGAAAGCGCGGTGGATGCCTGGAACAGCCTCCTAGTGGACATAGTAGGGGGTGAACACAGTGGTGGGCTTCAAACATGCATGGGATAGGCACAAGGGAATCCTAGCTGGGAGGTGAGGGGAGAGCTGGAGATCAAGAATGGTCTGCGGTGACAGTATAAGCAGGGACAAATGGACAGACTAGGTGGGCCTAGCGGTACTTATCTGTTATCAAATTCTGTGCTTCTGTTTAACCCTACTATGGACTTGCAACAGATGGGGCAATTTATTACAGTGCTCTTACACTTCCCCATTAGGTAAAAATGGGCAGACACAGTGAGATAATGGGCCATTTTCTGCTGCCATTTTCTATGTTCTATGTTAGTTCTACAAGCAGGCAGCATGGCCATACTGAATTGAATCTTACTGAGAGCATTTTACTGCAGGCCATGAATAAAATATATTTTCTCCATTCTCCAACTAAACTGCATATGATCGCCTGAATCATGGAAGCATGTAAGAAATTCCACCAGGGATTCCTCATAGCATATTCATAAAAAGCACATACTAAACGTTTTCTGTGACATTTTTCAGTAATACCCTCCTCCACAAATCTCTTAGTCATACCCTCCTCCGCTTATCTCATTCCATTATATTCACAAATTGTAAACTCCACCCCCCATATTCCCAAATTGTACTGGAAGCCTGGGGTTAGAGCACCAAAATTTAAACCCAGAGGCGGGGCTAGAGAGACCCAGAACTAACACATGCATACTGTGCGACCTGCACACTTAACCTCCCTGTACTCCTGAGTCTCACCCGGAGATGAGCTTTGGTTCAGTGTACCTTTCCTGGGAAACATTTTTTTTTTTTCTGTAAATATAGTTTCTATTGAACAAGGCTGCACAGTACAGGCAATGCACGCTGATAATTATAATCCAGGGAATAAGTGAGCAGAGAGACCATATGTGCCGAGGGTTTGGAAAAAAAGTACTGAAGGTCTGTGCCACTGCAGGAAGAGAAACTAAGCTGTGGACACAGAGGAAGGGGGGGACCAAAAAATTCTTTATAAAATAAAAAAAATATCTACATGTTGTAAGCCCATTCACATAATACTTTTCCAAGATGCTCTGCATAACTAATAATTTATGGGCTCTGAATCAGACGATAGAAATGTGGTGTGCATTGCAGAATAGTCTGGGGGACATGTCATTTTCAGGGGCTTTTCAGACATTGCTAATTGGTCGTCATTTTTTGTTGTATGTGTGCTGCAGTCCTACTGGACTCGAGGCTGGACTACACCACTACAGTTATAGTTCATGTAAAAAGAACCCAGAACTGAAAGCCCCAGTTGGAGCAAACTCCCTGCAGAGTACTTACAGACTCCCTGTTTCTTTTCTCCATCTTTTGTTTCCCTTCCTGGTCGCCAACCGGCCCCCTTCTCCACCGGTCCCCCCCAGCCTCATCACTCTTCTTCTCCAGGATTTTAACCCATCTCTGGACCCCCCCCCCCACACAGTCCTTACCCTTTTTTAGGTAAAATTGTGCACAGTACTCCAAGTGTGGCTGCACCAGGGATTTATACAGGGGCAATATTATCTCTTTCTATCTACATGAGAACCCCCTTGCATTACACCCCAGCATCATGTTGGCCTTCCCTACTGCCTTGCTACAGTGTGCAGCAGTCTTAGGACTTGACTTTCACAAATGATGACGCTGTGGTCTCTTTCCTCAGAGGACTTGCTCCATCCTTTTCAACCATCTAGTGTCCTGTTTTAGGGTTCTTCTTACTGATGTGCATAACTTTGCACTTTTTGGCATTAAACTTAAGCTGCCGTACCCTGGACCACATCCCCAGCCTCTCTGCATCCACTCTGCCACAGATCTTGGTGTCATCTGTGAAGAGACAGAGCTTCGCCTGGATGCCCTTGTTTATGTCTTGCATGAATATGTTGAACATTACCAGTCCTAGGACTGATCCTTCATCCACCTCACTCATTACCTCCATAACCACGGAAGACTCCTCCCTAATGACCACCCTCTGAATTGCAAAACCCCCCCAAGAGTTCTCGACCCATCTAGTAATTTTGTCCTACACCCCCAGGTCCCACAGCTTTTTTTTTGCACCTCCCATGCACCCCTGACTGACCTCTCCTTTCAAGCCACCTAGGTGCACCCTGCCGTCTCTCTCCCCTGCCGCCTACTACCACCCCATATTGCAGCCCCCCAGGAAACCCGATGTTTCCCTTTGTCAGATGGCCCTCCCCTTCCAGGGAGAAAGAGCCAGTAGGCACATCTTTATTGACCTGGGTGCTGCTGGGGTCAGTCTGGGCCGTCCAGGGCTTTGTGGCGGTGAGGGACCGGCAACCATCATCCGGTCGATCAGGGGACCATTTTTCCCATTTTCCTTGGGGAGTGTGATGTGCCACAGGACATCAAGGCATGAGATGATATACACCACGCTCTATTCCATGGTGAGGCCCAATGTGTTGCTGTGCCTCGGCCTCCACCAGGGGCCAGCAAACGCTGAGCAGTGAACCCCCTCCCTCCCAGGAGAAGGCAACCGGTCGTGGGACACCCAAGCCACCTCCCCCGGCTGGCCCTTCAACACCCAGGTCCATTCCCGAACCCGGGTCATCAGCATTGCAGGCAGAAATACAACTGCTATGCCAGTGGGCCGGCCTCCTGCAGCCTTTTAATATGCCTTTTATTGGATTCTGAATCAAAGGATTTGCTTAAGTCCAGACACAGTACATCCATTGCCTGACCCCTATCCATTGCTTTTGTGACCCAGTCAAAAAAGTCTATCGTGTCTGTTTGGCACATCCTATCTGCCATTAACCTTTGCAAATTACTAAACTAGAGCCTGTTGCGCTCCAAAAAGTCTACTATTCTCAGTTTAGAATGATTTCTTTTCCTTTTTGGACAATGGAAGTCAAACTGGATGATCTGTAAGAAATGCAAAATTCACACATACCCCAATAATGCAAAGCATCATGGGATGTCTATGCAAATCACAATAGAAACATAAAAAAATGACAGCAGGAAAAAAATGGTCCATGCTGTCTGCCCATAAAACCCTAGCCAACAGTTGGAGCCCGAGAAGATGATGGACAGTGAGGGATGCTAGAGCAGAGGGGAACCAAGCCACATCGTGGCCACGGAGGAGAAACAGATTATGAAAAAAAGTATGATAAGAGAACGGGTGGATCAAGCTGAACTGGGGAAATAGATGGACGTACAGTAGTGGAGAAACAAAAACCCAGATAACAAGTAATATCTTTTACTTAACATATTATAGATCAAAGGAGAGGGCTGCTGGGTTGCATATTTCTCCAATATCAACGTGAAATGACTTTGTACCATAACAATGACGTAAAGTTGACTGATAGATTAGTACCACCCTACATTTATTGCTACATTATTTCTGTTACGAGACAGGATATTTACAATGTTATTTCCTTAATCACATGCTGTTCTGAATAGTCCTTTATTGAAAAACTGAATAAACTTTGATTAAACAAAAACTATAATAAAATGTTCCTCAACTAACAAATACTGCTGCTTCAAAAGCAAAAAAGAACAGTTTTGCTTACATCTCTTCAGTGCACTGAAAAATAGTCCAAGCTTGACATTTTCAACGACATATTTTATTGAATTTTAGGGGAAAAAATAATGTACTGAGTGTGAAGACAGTAGTAAATCTGTTTATAGTGAAGTGCATGGAGCAGTTTGATAATACACTATATGGACCCACTGTTTGTGAATAAAGTTTTGGATGGAGTCAATGCATCTTCATCTGTGGTCTTAGTCTGCAGAGCTGCCTCCATTTCAGTACGGGAGCTGGGTGATGCTGATGTTCAGTCTCTATTCCCACTGGAGAAGCTGGTGATGATGGTGTGTGGTGGCTGTTTGTTGACAGTAGAGCTGTAGACAGTAGCATCAGTTCCGGCTGCCCGGGGCTGTTTACTGTGGATGATATTAAAGATTCATTGACAGGCAAAACTGCTCATAGAACTGTTGAAACAGTGACTGAATGAGACAATGACTCCAGCTTTTTGTTTTTCACATTAAATGATCAGTAATGTACAGAGTCCCAAATTTCTCAGGAGAAATATTTAAAAACAGAATATTGAAATTTGAGATGTAACTCACTTTAGATTTTATAGAGTTTCTCTAGCTAACATCCCCTTTTTTGTTGTTGTTGTTGTTGTTATAACTATGAACATTAACTTGAAAACTGGATGCCTGTTCCTTGGCTTTCTTCTGCCCATGTGACACAATCCTCAGTGGCGGGTGGTGACACATAATCCCAGTGCAACTGGCTTCCCACTGAACCACCCCCAAAAACTACTACCGAAGGGGAAGGAGTTTCACCAGTGACTATGGCACAATGCCACCTAGGTTTGCACCTGTGAACATAGTGGCTTGCTCCACCCACAGAAATCTGGTGATGGTACAGTGCTAACAGCATGTCGTTACCTCATGCCAAGAGCAGCAGTATGGACCCAGCTTATCCAACAAATATTTGCCCTCCCATACCATAAAGTCCACCCATAAGCCATTGATCCACCAAATTTCATTTATTTCTCCTGTAGATCAACTGTCCATGGTAGTCCACTGGCCTCTCCCGCCATCCTTAGCCTTGTTGTAGTCGCTGGTGTCCAGTGAGCCCCCTTCCCTCCCTCACCCTGTATCTTTTTTTTTTATTGTACCTCAGTCATCTCAATCCTATGCTGGCTCTTTAGATGGCTAGCATACTAGGGTGACCCCCCCAACTCCCAGCCCTTAACAATTCTAAGGGCAGGGGGTGTCACAGAAGTGCAAAGCAGCCTCTGTAAGGGTCGCTATGCTTTCTGCATGGACTTGCAGCCCATTCACATAGCGGCCCCTTCCCCATGCAGCCCATTCACATAGCGACCCCTTCCCCATGCAGCCCATTCACATAGCGGCCCCTTCCCCATGCAGCCCATTCACATAGCGACCCCTTCCCCATGCAGCCCATTCACATAGCGACCCCTTCCCCATGCAGACCATTCACATAGCGACCCCTTCCTCATGCAGCCCATTCACATAGCGACCCTTCCCCATGCAGCCCATTCACATAGCGGCCCCTTCCCCATGCAGCCCATTCACATAGCGACCCTCCCCATGCAGCCCATTCACATAGCGCCCCTCCCCATGCAGCCCATTCACATAGCGCCCCTCCCATGCAGCCCATTCACATAGCGCCCTTCCCATGCAGCCCATTCCATAGCCACCTCCCCATGCAGCCCATTCACATAGCTGCCCTCCCCATGCAGCCCATTCACATAGCGGCCCCTTCCCCATGCAGCCCATTCACATAGCGGCCTCTTCCCCATGCAGCCCATTCACATAGCGGCCCCTTCCCCATGCAGCCCATTCACATAGCGGCCCCTTCCCCATGCAGCCCATTCACATAGCGACCCCTTCCCCATGCAGTCCATTCACATAGCGACCCCTTCCCCATGCAGCCCATTCACATAGCGGCCCCTCCCCCTGCAGGCAAGGAGTAATGTGCAGCTATAGGGTAAGGGTGTGCGACCCCACGTATTCAGCGCAGAACAGTGCACAAGCAAAAACACTGACAGCATGCTACTTTATCTTTCAGACAAACAGCATCATTTTTACACTTTATTTAGTCAATTGTATGCCTTAGTGTGTGTAAATTTTACACAGGAGCTGTCATTTTCCATTTTGCTCCTAGAACTGAGTCAGACTTTTGATTTTACTCCCGGAACTGAGTTCCCCCTGATTTGCCCCCATTTCCATCACTGTCTGTAAGAAGAAGCAACAACTCTGCCTAGTTTTTGTGTTTGAGTCCTGCTAAGTGTTTCCCAGTGCTGCCATGTAAGCCAGAAATGCTCATTTTGCTTATCTGGGCTGGACAGGTGACAGCGGCAAGAAGGGTGGTAGGCTGGGGAGGACAGGCTGGTCTAAGGCAGGAAGGGTGGTCCAGCTGAAGGTAGAGTGGTCAACTGGGGAAATGAAGCTGGTCCAGGGGCAGTGAGAAGAGCAGGTGCAGAGAGGGTGGTTGGCTGAAGAGGAGAGGCTGGTCAAGAGGCTGAAATGGTGGACCAGCAGGAGGGGAGGCGGGGGGGGCTGTGGGGAGGCAGGTCAAGGGACTTGGTGGAAGGTGCTGCAGGTGCAAGAATGGTGGTTGGCTGGGGGATGGAGGCAGGTCCAGGGGCTGGGAGAGTGGTCCAAGTGCAGGGAGTGTTGATGGCTGGGGAGGAGAGGGTGGTCTGGGGGCTGGAATGGTGGCTCACGTGCAGGGAGTGTGGACAGCTGGGGAGGAGAAGTTGGTCAGAGGCTGGAATGGAGGCCCAGTGGCAGGAAACATATTCTGCTGGGGAAAGGATGCTGCTCTGGTGGCTGGAAGAGTGGTCTACCTGCAAGGAGGGTTGTCAACCGGGGACAGGACACTTGGGGCTGGAAATGTGGCCCAGCTGCAGGGAAGGTGGTCAGCTGGTGGTTGCAGGCTGGTCTGTAGGACTGAAAGGGTGATCCAGGTGCAGGAAGGGTGGTCAACTGGGGAGGGAAGTGGAGGTTGCTCTGGTAGCTGGGAAGGTGGTCCAGCTTCAAAGAGGGTAGCCAGCTAGGGGGAAGCTGGTCCAGGGGTGGGAATTAGTGGTCCAGCTGCAGAGCAGTTGGTTGGCTGGGGACGGGGGCTTGTTTCAGGGCTGTAAGGGTGGCCCAGCTCCATGGAAGGTGGTCGACTGAGATGAGGAGACTGGTCTATTGGTTGGAAAGTGGTCCTGCTGCCAGGAAAGTGGTCATTTGGGTAGGGGTGGCTGGATGGTTTGTCCAGGTGAAGGGAGGGTGGTTAGCTGCGGAAAAGACTGGTATGGAGACATGAAGGAAAGTCCATCGGTAGGGAGGATGATCAGCTTGGGATTGAAGGCTGGTCCAGGGGCCGGGAAGTGTGGTCCAGCTACTGGGAAGGTGGTTGACTGGGGTCAAAGGTTGATCCAAGCATAGGAAGGGCAGTTGGCTGGGGAGGAGAGGCCGGCTTGGGTGCAGGAATGGAAATCTAGCTTCTGGAAGGTTGGTCAGCTGGGTGAAGGCTTGTCCAGGGGCTGAAGGTGGTCCAGGTGCTGGAAGGGGGTGACATCTGGAGAGGTAAGACTGGTCTGGTAGCAGGAATGGTGGCTCAGCAGCAGGAAAGGTTGTCTGCTGGGGATGGCAAGATGGTCCAGGGGCTGGAAGGTGGTCCAGGTATAGTGAGGGTGGCAGGCAGTGAGGGAGAGGCTGCTCCAGGGGCAGGAAGGGTGGTCCAGCAGCAGGGAAGCAATTGACTTGGAAGGGTGGCTAGCCTGGGTGTGGAAGGGTGGTCCATCTGCAGGTATGGTGGTTGGCTGGGGAGGAGAAGCTGGTCCTGGGGTTGGAAATGTGGTACAACACCTGGAAGAGTAATCTGTTAGGGAGGGGAGGCTGGTCCATTGTGCTGGAAGGGTGGTCCAGAATTCGGTAGGGTGGTCAGCTGGGGAGGGGAGTTTGATCAGGGGTTGGAAGGGTGATCCAGCTGCAGGGAAGGTTGTCTGCCTGGGGTGGGAGACCTGTCCAGGGTCTGAAAGCTGATAAGGATGTTGTGAGGGTGGCATGCAGTGGGGGGGGAGAGAGACTGATCTGGCAGTGTGAAGGGTGGTCCAGGTGCAGGGAAGGTGGTCGACTGGGGATGAGAGGATGATCCGGGGGCTGGAAGGATGGTCATCTGGGGAAGAGAGGCTGGTCTGGGGGCTGGAAGGGTGGTCCAGTGGTAGGAACGCTTTTTGGCTGACGAGAGGATGATGGTTCAGGGTTGGAAAAGTGGTTCAGCTGTAGAGCTGCTGGTTGGCTTGGGGATGAAGGCAGGTCCAGTGGCGCTGGAATGGTGATCCAGGTGCAAGGAGGATGGTCAGCTGGGGAGAAAACTGGTCTAGGGGTTAGAAGAATGATCCAGATGCAGGAAGGATGTTTGGCTGGGCAGGCTGGCTTGGGGCTGGAAAGGAATTTGTTCAGCTGGAAGAGAGACTGGTCCAGGGGTTGGGGGTGGCCCTGGTGTAGGGAGGGTGGTTAGCTGGAGAAAGGTGTCTAGGCCAGTGGCTTGAATAATGGTCCAGCTGTAGGGAAGGAAGCTGTCTGGGGAGAAGAGGCTGGTCCAGGACTCAGTGGCTAATCCAGGAGTTGCAAAGGTGGTCCAGCCACAGGATGGATGGTTGGCTAGGGAGGGTAGGCTGGTCCAGGGACTAGAAGGGTGGTTGAGAGGCAAATAGAGTGGTTGACTGGGGACAAGAGGCTGGTCTGGTGCTATAGGGGTGGTCCAGCTGCAGAGAACGTTGTCAGTTGGGGAGTGGCAGTCTAATCCAGGGCTAGGGTGGTTTAGGTTCAGGGAGGGTAGTTACTTGTAGAGTAGACTGGTCCAGGGGCTGTAGGGTGGTCAGAATACAGTACAGGTGGTGGGCTAGGGGTCAAGGTTTTTTCAGCAGCTTGAAGGTTAGTAAAGCTGCAGAAAGGGTGGTCAGCTTGGGGGGGAGGCTGTCTTTGGGATTGGAATGGTGGTCCAGCTATAGTGAGGGTGGTCATCTGTGACCCAAACCATTTCAAGGCTGTCCCGGTGAGTTCCACATATTCCTTGTGTCAGTCCATCAACACCCTATGGTCCACGTTCTCAAACGCTAATAAGGGATGGAGAACAACAATTGAGCACTCCCCTCTATCCCTTGCAAGGAGTAGGTCATTTAAGGAAAACAGTGGAAAAGGCACAGCTTTCCCCAGCCGCTACAAAAACGTCCAATTAGGGCTTTCAGACAGTAATGAAATGGTTTAAAATTACCTCCAAATGCTTTTTTAATGATTTAAACAGCGACCCACGACATCCACTTTGTATTTGTGGCAGCCACCATCTCTGAGTAGCGCAGTTTCCTATTCACTTTATGCTAACTGGCGTCCGCCGACCAATGGCTGAGGTTGGCATGACATATTAGCATAAAGTGAGCTAGGGAAGCACGTGGCTGCTTGTGAGATGGTGTCTGCCAGCAACAGAAAGCAGAAGTGGCGGGTCGCTGTTTGAATCATTAAAAAAGCACTAAGATGTCATTTAAAAAAATTTCGTTACTATCTGAAACCACTAATCGGGCATTTTTGTGGCAACTGGGGAAAGATGTACCATTTCTATTGTTTTCCTTTAAACACCTTGATGAGCACTGCCTTCATTCTGTGATGAGGCCTGAAACCCAACTGGAATGTTTCATAGATATTAAATTGCTTGAGGTGGTGAGGGGCCTGCAGAGGGTTGGCCTCCTTCCTGCCGTCTGGTGAGTTTCCACCACTTTCACCCCTGGAACTTGCCAGTGTGCAGCCGCATGCATATGTGCACACGGGGTGTGTGAGCATCCGTCGCCCTGGTAACCCTGCAGCAGCCGCCACCTGCGCTACTACACAGCCTCTGCTAGGTGACAGTCAAACAGCGGAGGAGGGAACCCCCTCATCTCCTTCCATGAAGGACAGCTGTCCAGTGGGACTCTCATCTCTCCTTTCCCAGCCAGCCCCCTCCAGCCCTAGTCTGTTCCTGAAACCAGGTCAGCAGAGCAGAGAGTGGACGCCATACCACTAGACTACCTCACCAGGTAAGAATGAGTAAGGATACGACCAGAAAGTATGATCTTTGAAGATAAGCACATTCACACTGCACTGCAACTAGACTCCAACCCCATACAACCAGGAATGCTGAGGCAACTGCTGACTGGTTAGTGACACTTGTTCTTGGAAAGTCACATACTTTAGGTGTGCGATCAGACAACTGATTGGGACATGCTCATACTCTGCAGGAACGAAGACAGTTACTATATCACAGCATAATTAGGCTTGACTGCGTGGAATTACATTAAACATTTAGTGATGCTTGTCTGCCGTTGAGTAGGGCTAGCTCATTGCTGAAGATGGATTATATTGCGATGCAAACTGGAGTTTCAGGATGCCCACTGTCCTCTAGCGGCAAGTGTCAGTAATTCAGAGGGTGATCTTTCAAAAGGCAACCAATTAGCAAAATGGGAAGAGACAAAAAACAAGGCTCTACTACTCCATTGTTAAAATCCCATTTATTTTCCATGCATGTCAGGCCCAGCATTACGTGACACACGTCATTATCTATTGCACCTTCTTACAGCACTCCGAGTCTCAACACATGGGTAGTTAGCTCTCTTCTCATAGGCTGATGCACAAAGGAATCCCAAAATTTCGAAATCCAATCCCTCTCCTATTCCTGCTGCTCCCAGAATCCTCAGTTTTTCTTTGTGCATCTTCCCAGGCTGGTCATGTTTTCATCTGGCTCTGTGCCAAGCCCTAAGGTAAGCTAAATATTTGCTGCATTTTTACAGTGATTTGAACTCCCAGAGTGCCGCTTATGGCACACATAGACTGTAGACCCCCTTTTTAGCCAAGGGAATGCTTATTCTGTTAATTTGGCATAAAGTGTTTAAACAAGTCTCCGAGACGCAGGGCCTAGAAGTAGCAAATGATTTAATAGTTATTGACTGTCTACCAGAAGTTTTTTCTCTAGTGTTGCATTCAGTTTAACTGTTTAACCCCCCCCCAGTTCACCTTGTTCAACTGAGGAGGGGAAGGCAATCCCTTTGTCAGAGAAGTGACTGGAGCTCCCCCCACCAGTCGGTTCATCCTTTCAGCCAACAAAGGTTTAAGGCTGCCGCCTCTCTCACGGGGGCGCTCCGATTGTCTGAGGGGTTGCAGTTTACCTTGCTCAACTGCGACTGCCTCCATGGTATCTAAACAATGGAAAGGCTTGTGCTGTTGTGCCCAGGGGGTCGCGGTTCACCTTGTTCAACCGCGACCACCTATCGGGCCTCCCCATCTAATGCCTCTGCCTTTCTGCCCCTTTTTACAACCTTCCAGCCGTTTTTTCCGGCTAATATGCGAGGAGGGGCTCACCTGACCTTCTAGGCAGCCCTCGGGTCCTCCTTTGTGGTGTTTTCTTCAGGTTCTGCCTCCCCGGAGCCCCTGGCAGTCCGCGCTGATCCCCGATGTGCTTCCAGAGCGTCTCACCCCTCCACGACGCCATATTTATCGGGGCCATCGCGAGATTTCGCCCGAGATCTTGCACCTTCTCTGGGGAGCTCCCTTTGGAAGTAGTACCTTCCCAAAATGGCGGTGCCATCCTGCCGTTTTCAAAATGGTGCCCGTATCTGGCCACACTCCTCTTAAAGGCACAGTACACCCTATGGCAAAAACTGTGCAAAACTAATTTTTAAAGGCATCTGAATCACAGACTACCTAGTGCTCACTGTTTAAGGCCCAGATATACATGCCTACTCCTCGATATATTATTAAAAGCACTCTATTTAAAGAACCAGGGCGGAGGTTTCCCCAGCGTTCTTAAAGGGCCCGCCAGGGGGAACGAAGTCAATTTGCCTTTACTTTTGTGTTGATCTGCTGACATTGAATTCTAGTACGTCCCCTGAACAACTCCATTAAATTATGTTTCTACAGAACATGTCCACCAGACGATTGTGCAGAAAGTGCCCCAACATCTTACTCTCCTCGGACCAGGGAGAATTTTGCTTGCATGGTAGACTCTGAACCCAGAGAGTTCACCCACAACTCGACCCCCACAGATGAAGATCCCTAAACGATAATGTCTCCACTGCTTCCCAGGACGTCGTACTACAATTATTCCAAAAACTACTTGACAGAATCGATTCGCTGGGAACAAACAAGAGACCCAGGTCACCTAGCAACACCCCTCTTCCTAAGCATCCTAGGGACAACCCTCCATCTCATGACTCACCGGATGCATCGGAAGAGGAGCACTCTGACGAAGGGGAGGAAGAACATGAGGAGGGTATGGCCACACGTCTATGTCCCTTTGAAGCCATCCCCGAACTTATTAGAGTAGTATGTCAAACGCTCAGAATGGAGGAACTGGTGGAACAGCCGGACAACAGATTGGATCCCCTGGTGAGGGAGAGGAAGCAATCTTCTGCCTTCTTCCCAGTATGCCAAGCACTAGAGAGCATACTAGCCAAGGAATGGGATGCCCCAGATCCCATTAAGACTAGGGAGAAGGGGACCTTTGAGAGAGACGGTACCCACTTCCAGCAGACAGAGAGAAGCTCTGGGCAACTGCCCCCAGAGTGGATGCAGAGGTCGCGTCCCTTAGCAACAAGACCGCTCTGCCTCGGAATCAGCCTCGGCCCTAAAAGACCCCATGGATAGAAAAGTTGATGAAATTGGGAGAAAGGTTCATGATATGATGATCATGAACATGCGAGCATCCATGGTCACACTTATTCAGCAAGGGCTGTACTCCGATGGTTAGAGGCAGTCCAACTCGACATACCCGAAACAAGTGCCCATGAAGCCACCATGGACTATGCCATACAAGCAATAAAATACGTAGCCGACGCCACTATTGACAGTTTTAAGATGGCATCCAGGTCAGCAGCTTCCATCAATAGAGCCAGAAGACAGGTATGGCTGAAGCTGTGGAACACAGATCAAGAGTCAAAGTCGAGGGTCATGAAACTGCAATTCTCTGGAGACAAGGTGTTCGGACCCGGAATAGAGGAGTTCACAGTAAAGAAAGGGGATGACAGGGATCAAGGAGGGTGAGCCACTCCACCGTCTTTTCGAAACAATAAATTCAGACACTTTTCAACAAGACCCAAAAGAGGGCACGTCACCAAGGACAGGATAGACGCCTTTGGATTCAAGCCCAATTTTTTCAGCAACAGACAGAACTTTCAAAGCAACAGGGGCAGAGGCTCCCACTTCAATGGAAAGCAAGGGTTCAGGACAGTCAAATCCAACAGAGGATTCCGCCAATGAGAATCCGCCAGTCCAGGGCAAATCGGACGCAGTGGGAGGAAGGCTACAGCAATTTGCAACAACCTGGGCCAACTCAATCAGCAACGAATGGGTCAAGGAGATCATCTCCCAGGGCTATGCCATAGAATTCAACTCAGTCCCAACAAGGGACAGATATAGACTCTCACGCTCCAGGGACAAAGCAATCAAGAGAATGGCACGGGCTATCCTTCACCAACTGCTACACAGCAGAGCCATAAAGCCCGTCCCAATTCAAGAGAGATTCTCCGGCATCTACTCTGTATTCTTTCTAGTCCCAAAGAAGACCGGAGACCTCAGACCCATCCTGGACCTAAAATTTGTGAACAACTTTATCAAGTACCAGAGGTTCAAGATGGAAACCCTAAGATCCACCATCGCAGCGATACGCAGGGGAGATGTCTTAACCTCAATAGACCTGAAGGATGCCTATCTACACATACCTATCAGACCCTCCCACCAGAGGTTTCTCCGATTCAGCATTCTGGGATACCACTTCCAGTACCGATGCCTGACATTCAGGTTGGCGTCAGCCCCACGACTATTCACCAAGGTTATGGCACCCCTGGCAGCAAAATTATGCATGGAGGGCATTCATGTGATCCCATACCTGGATGACTGCTTGATACGGTCGAGAACAGTACAACAGTCAAGGACAGCAACACGCAGAGCTCAACAGTTACTCTCCGAACACGGGTGGATCATCAACAAAACAAAGAGCCACCTGACCCACCACAGAATTGGATCACTTGGGCAACATTCGACACAGTGGCTGGCACAGTAAGACCATCTCAGACATGCATCCGCCATACACAGCACACTGCCAGAGAGTTATGCAGAAGAAGCAAACAACCATTTGGCATCTCATGCAACTACTGGGGGTCATGGCAGCTTGCATAGACTTGCACGACTGGGCCAGATTACACATGAGACAGTTACAACGACTACTACTAGACAACTGGAGTTACAGTCAACAAAATTACAGCCAGAGAGTAACTATTCCACTGACAGTGCGGAAGTCTCTACGTTGGTGGGCGGATCCACACACCTTCTCTCAAGGGGCACAATTGGAGAGAGATACAACAAAAACCCTCGAAACAGGTGCAAGCCTGCTAGGTTGGGGTGCTGTTCTGGACAGACAGACCATCCAAGGGAAATGGTCAAACAGGGAGGCAAGACTCCCAATCAACATACTAGAGACCAGAGCCATCTGTCTGGCTCTCATACACTTCAAGGGCCAACTTCAAAGACACCACGTAAAGGTGCGCACCGACAGCAGAGTAGCGATGGCATACATCAACAAACAGGGAGGAACAAGAAGCAGAACCATGGCTCAAGAGGCAGACATACTACTGCAATGGGCAGAAAAGAACCTACTCAGTCTCACAGCAGTTCACCCAGCAGAAAACCTGAACACGAGGGCCGACTGGCTGAGCAGACAAACGCTGCAACAGGGGGAATGGCAACTCCATCCAGACATTTTCCACGAACTCCAGAAAAGATGGGGCCTCTTCGACATCGATCTCCTGGCCTCAGCAACCAATACCCAACTCCCGACCTACATGTCCAGATTCAAGGACAAGAGAGCAATAGGAGTGGGTGCCATATCGACCCCATGGACATTCAGGAAGGCCTACGTTTTTCCCCCAATAGCCATGCTACCTGCAGTGCTACAGAAGATCCGAAGCACGGGCAGCAAGGTAGTCCTCATAGCCCCAGACTGGCCGAGGAGAACCTGGTACACCCTAATCAGAGAAATGTTATCGGACAATCCCATGAGATTACCTCGCCAACACAATCTGCTCAGGCAAGGCCTGATCTGGCACGAGAACCCTATACCGCTGAAACTGACGGCTTGGCCACGCAAAGGGCTAGACTGTTAGGACTTGGGGTATCAGGTGCAGTGGTATACACCTTACTGCAAGCCAGAAGGAACTCCACCAACAGGACCTATAACAAACATTGGTGGGCTTTTGCTTCTTGGTGCAAGAGCCAGGACTTGAACGCTTCACGATGTAATATTATGAACGTATTAGAGTTTCTGCAGAAAGGGTTGGAAAAGGGGTTATCAGCCTCATCCCTGCGGGTACAGACGGCCACAATAGGGGCCATAAGGGGACAAACCAATGGACATTTGTCCGGAGCCCACCCCTTGGTTCAAGCTTTTCTAAAAGCCGCAACTCTTATCAACCACACCCCAAGACCCCTGACAGCCCCGTGGCACCTCAATTTGGTACTGGACACCCTCGCCATCCCACCTTTTGAGCCCATTGAGTCCATTCCCTTACCCATCCTTACGATGAAGACCATATTCCTAGTAGCTATCTCATCAGCCAAGAGAAGTAGCGAATTACAGGCCCTGTCTTGTAGAGAACCCTTTATCTGTTTCTTCCCCGACAGGGTCGAACTCCGACTCATTTCATCTTTCATCCCGAAGGTGGCCAACGCCTACCACACATCCCAAGAGATCTAAGTCCCTATCTTCAACCATCAACTAGGGAACCCCCACAGGGAAACCCTACTCAGCCTAGACCCAGCCCGAGCAATTCAGACCTACCTGACCAGGACGGAAAGTCTTCATCGGACGGACAGGCTGTTTGTTTTACTCCAAGGCAATAAACAAGGTTTGGCTGCTTCTAGATCCACTATTGCTAGATGGCTATGGGAAGCCATAGTGAGGGCCTACAGGAGTGGAGGCAACACCCCTCCAGCTAACATCAGGGCCCACTCCACTCGAGCAGTTGCCACATCTTGGGTGGAACGCAATTCTGCGTCGGTCAGAGAAATTTGCCAGGCAGCAACCTGGGAGTCCCCGCACACCTTTCTCAGGTACTACCGATTAGACACAGGTCTAACTGGTAACTCAGAGTTTGGCATGAGTGCTTCAGACAGCATTGATCCCAGTTCCTCCTCCCACCCAGGACAAAGCCTAATACTGCTGTACAATCATCCCATGTGTTGAGACTCGGAGTGCTGTAAGAAGGTGCGATAGATAATGGAAGTTTACTCACCTGGTAAAGGTGATTATAGAGCACCTTCTTACAGCACTGCGATCCCACCCATTATGGAGGAACATATGTGTATATATATATATATATATATATATATATATGTATATAGATAGTGAGATAGTGATACAGTTAAGGTAAACATATAGAGTGAGACATCTAGGAATGTATCTGATACGTCTGTAATTTTTTCTAAATGTATACAGTTATAGCACATACATTCCACACAGTCAGTTGCTGTGTATCAGGGTGTCAAAGATTTATAAAAATGATACGTAGTAAACACTAGGATTTGACATAACATCACCGTCTTGTGTATTATTCCACCTGGAAAACAGAGTACCCTCTGTTTTTTCTTGTTTACCTAACAATTTACTTTCAGGACAAATGAACTTTGGAAGATATCACACTGAGGATTCTGGGAGCAGCAGGAATAGAAGAGGGATCGGATTTCAAAATTTTGGGATTCCTTTGTGCATCAGCCTATGAGAAGAGAGCTAACTACCCATGTGTTGAGACTTGGAGTGCTGTAAGAAGGTGCTCCTATAATCACCTTTACCAGGTGAGTAAACTTCCACTTCATCAGGGAACTGGTGGTTTGATACTGAGACCAGTTGCTGTGCACAGTAGCTTCATGGAGAATTTAAAGGAAAACAGTACAAATCAGGGGGCTCCTGGCCCCGAAAGGCTTACCTTCCGGTTTTGCTTTATCCATCAAAAGCGACGTTTTTCTCACACCACAATGGAGTTTATTTTATTTTCTAAAAGTCCATGACCCAGAAGAATGTCGGATGCTGGGGGCTCCATTAGCTGCAATGGCTTGCGGCACCTGCATTTCAAGCTTCAGTACATTTGTATTGAAGCAAGTTGCACTGCCACCGCACCATTACAGTTAATGGAGTCTCCAGCGCTCACCATACTCTGCACTGTGGACTTAGAAAATAAAATAAACTCTGTTATGTGCAAGAAAACACAGTTTTTGATGGATAAAGCTAAACTGGAGGGTAAGCCTTTCAGGGGCAGGAGCCCCCCGATTTGTACTGTTTTCTTTTAAAACCCAGATATGCCTTCTTGGTTGTGAAATCAGCTTCACACGCTCTCCCTTTCTTTCAGATATTTTCCTGCCAAATTTACTATGCCAAAGCCTTGTGAATATTTTAGAAAAAGAGCAGCCCACTCCTCGAGGAGGAAAGGATATAGACTCAACTGATTTCTTGCTTATGTACTGTCCAGCCTCCTGTTATGGACTATAATTTAATCTATTTCTGAATGTTTATTAGTTTCTTTTCATATATACATATATATATATATATATATATATATATATATATATATATACACATACATCCTCTTTGTTTGCCTATGATGTAATTTAATATTTATATTAAGTTTCTGTATTGATATGTGTATTTATTTGAAAAATTCAAAACAAATTATTTAATGACAAAAAACATAGTTAACATTCTGGAGCAGTATAAACTGATTTATAAAACAGCAAAAAAATACAGAAATTTCATTGGTTGAGAGACATCACTTGACCATGCATTAGAGCTCTACAAATGCACAGTCAGGTGCCAAATCACATTTTCTTCCCCCCAAACACAAACTTAGAGTCATTTTATAAGTGTAATAAGCACCTACAATGTGTGTATCATAGCATTACTGTATAATGCACTTCCCTTTAGCCTCATGCCTTACTCCACCTCTGGGCTGGCATTGAACAGTGAATAATGGCTGGATGGGGGTTATAATGAGAATTTTACATCCCCCCAGGTGTGGGATGCTACATAAACCCCGAGAGCGAAGCGCAAGGGATTTATAAAGGTATTCCACACCAAGGGTGTGTGTAAAATTCAAGTTTTACACCCCCTTCCTAGCCTTTATTTTATATAATTGCTGGGGGGGCATTTTTCACCACAGCAATTATATAAAATAAAGGTATCCCTACGGAGCTGCGGACGGGTTTGGTTTCAGTGCAGTTGGTGGCTCCTGAGAAAAATTACTTGTGTGGGTTTTTTTTTCCTTTTTTTTTTAAAGCAGCCAGGTACAATACTTTAGCCACCTTGTTTTTTTTTTTTTTTTAATTAACTTACCGCCGCTGACTCCAAGTGTGGCAAACTGTGTAGCGCTGGGGAATGGCAGCCGGCACTGAGGAGTCGAAGAGCGGTGACCGCACATGCTCAGTGCAAGGGAAACCCAGCATGTGTTCACTGCTTTAACCCATGGGTTATAACAGTGAGATTAAAACCGGATTTCCCTATGGGAGAAAAAGCTCTTTAGTTGTCATAATTCTATATTACACACCCGGTCGTGGCTTATTACTTATATCACAGATCTTCCTTGAAACATAGAAATAAAGATGCAAACCGCAACATATATTTTGTAGCAACAAAGTTTATTGCTCCATTGATTATTTCCCCCTCAAGTTGGAGGCAGTTTAATTTCAATTTTATTAGGTAATGTTTTATGTCCATGAGCTATAAAGCCTGTTTTCACGGGCAACCATTTATAAAAAAAAAAAAAAAAAGTAATACATTACAGTTACTAGTTTCATTTAAATATTTGTAACAAGTTAGTTGCCTCTTACTTGTATATAAAAAGGAATATAATAACAGGTAACCCCCTTTATCACACTGATTATCAGTGTGATCAAATGCCATAATAACTGGGTATGATATCATGCCCAGTTATTATGGCGTTTGGAGGGGTCGCACTTTACTTTCCCTGTTAGGAAGCTTGATTTTTGTGTTCATGTCCCTGCACCAGCTATTATTAAAAAAAAAAAACATAATCAACTGTATGCTTACGAAGTTTTTTTTTTACACATCCTCAGTGTGTGATGACCACATAAACCTCAGGTGTGTAAAAAAACCTTCATAACACACAGTCACCTATGTATAATCCTCCATGTTACAGTTACTAGTTGCTCTCAAATGGCTGTAATAAGTTAGTTATTTCCTTTGTGTAAAAACTGAAGACTTTTTTTTATTCTTTCTGTGTGTAAATTTTGAAAAGTGCTCGATTGACAGCACTGGAAACTGAAGCTCTCTGTTTATCCACAAAAGAGGTACAGCATGGGAGATTACAGTGCAATCTTCCTCTTACACTACCCTGCCGATGTGCCTCAACCCTGCCAAGGAAGGACCACCACATAGGTGAGAGGTTAGTTCGGACTCCATGTCCATTCAGTCCATGGCCTCTCTTGTGACACAGTCAACAAGGGTGCCAATTAGTGACAGTTGAGCTGGTAGTTTTGTGATGTGGACATCTGCACACTGGGAAATGGACTGAGACCACCACAACTCATTTCACATAGGCCACTGAACAGCCCACAGGTGATAATGACTTACGGCTAGTACTGACATAGGCTGGATTTGAACCAGTGACATAGGGGGAAAGGCTTCTTAACCTGCAGCCAATCTGCTGAACTATCCAGTTCCCCCTATAAAAGTAATAAATACGGCCCATCAATGCAGTAGCCATACTACTGCTCATGATGCCGCAGACCCAGGTTCAGGAAACGGCCTGGTTTGTCGGGGCTGGAGGGAAGAGGATCTAGCATCTCAGGGGATGCTAACTTCCTCCTCCAGGGAGGGAGGGAGGGTTGCCATCCCTGCTGCAACACTGCCACTTAGGTGACCACAGCTGGCATTGCAGCTAGGGCTCCATGCTGGAAGGGAGAACATAGGCCAGGGACCCTGGTTGGGCACACAGTGCATGCGCAGTCCCACTGCTTCCCCATGACTGCATGCATCCCCAAGGGGAGTAATGGGGAAAAAAAAATCACTTGGCCCTGGCACAGTACCTCTGAGACCCAGGTACATCTGGGCAGATCTTCTTGGCCACTGCAGTCAAGGTGCAATCAGAGGTGCATCCCCCCAACCCCTTCCTCGTGCGGGAACATGCAGAGCTTCATAGGGGCGGACAGTAGGTAAAGCCGTAGGACAGACCTGGAGGAGGTGCCAGGGAAGCATCGAAAGAAGTAGGCTGTAGAGACGGTGGCATAAAGAATAGGTAAATAAATAGATAAATAAAAATAATATGTAACTGCACAGTAACAATGAAACATATTACTTTTCAAATTACTTTGTATTTTGATTACACGACTTCTGCAGATAGACTTGTGTTTTACTTATAAAAATTCCGTGGGAGAGATGTTGGAATATCAGATGAAGCTAAACCCTAGATTTGTCAAATTTCATCCTGGTGTTTGCAAGGTTTGTAACAATATAGCCTTGGATGGCAAACTGACTCTGCTTAAAAATAATTTAAACATTTTACAGTAGCTTGTCACTTTTAGGAAAAAAGTGATATTATTACAATTATCCTCACCCTCACTACCCTTCAGCCCCCCCCCACTAATCCTCTTCCAGGGTAATTCCCTTGATTTTCCACCCCCGATATCCACCACCTGCCACAGTCAAGCCTGGCATATTATAAATTCTCTCAATGTTCATCACCATCCGTTATCTGCCAGGCCAGGTGTGAATATCCCATTGGCCTTAAGGCATCTAAAGTCCCATGTTGAGGAACTCTATCAGAAAACTTCTTGCCACAGAGATTGACACAACAGGTTGCAACAAAGGTGCAAATTACCCAATTCACATAAAAGGAGCGCTCGCCGCAGAGACTTTTTGTGAGTGGTAGGGTAGATTTTTCCATGTACAGTGCGCATTCTGTATTTCTCAATGGATTTTGAGTCAAATATCTGAGGATTTAGGGTGGTTCTGCTTATTATGGACATGAATGTACTTCTGAGGAAGTTGATCACAGTGATACCTGACTTGACAATCTGTTATTGATTGATTGATTGATTGATTAAATCATAGTTCGGATAACACCTTTGAGCACAAGTGCTCTTTTCCAAAGGTTACCGCAAACCTTGTACAAGTATAATTGAAGACCAGCCATCTCTCCAAACATCCCCTTAAAGTGAGATCAGGTACTGAACTGGAGTTCAGGATACCAAACTACATTAACTAGAAATAAAAATGCCTCAAAGCAGCAGTATTTATTTTTTTTGTATTTTCTGTTTATGCTCCACCCACTCGGCACCCCGTCCGGCTACTCCTTCAAGTACCTAAGGTCCTAGTGCCCACCAACCTCTACCGTAAAAACTAACCCCTTTGCAGCCTACCCCAGGTAACTTAATATATCCATTGCGTTGGGTGGATCCCTCTCTTCAGGGAAGTGCCTTACTGGTTGAACAGCGTTCTTTGGTGCTGCAGAGTTGGTCCAGGCTGTTTCAGGGCTTCATGGCAGCAGGGCCCCGACTTCTCATTCGGCTGGGTGGAGAACTCCTTTTCCATTTTTGGCCCTGCCCACAGCAGTTCTTGGCATTTGTGAGCATGGCGACCCTGGGAGGGATGTGCAGGCAGCATGTGAAGCACCACATCCCCGTATAAGCTGTCTAACTACCATCGGCACAAGGTCTTACCCTCGAGGGAAGTGTCCAATGGACACTGAATCCTCCCTTCCAGCCTCCGGGCCTCCTGGTACCTGCCTGGGATGAATCTGTGTTGCCAGCGTGCTGAGCGAGCAGTATCTGTTAGTGGAAAAATGTATCATTATATAGCTATCTAACTGGGCTCCCAGATCTACAGGGATTCCTGTATTTTACAGGAAAATGGAGCCATTTACTGGGAAATTGTTCCCATAGACTTGCACTGGCTATGTGGGAAAACAGAGCAATTCTGCTTCCATGGGAAATAATATAATCTACAAGAAAACATAAAATATGCCCTGCAGTTAAAAGGAATATGCCAAATCCGTCTGGAAGCACTGTATCTATATTATAAAATGGCTTTAAATCACAGAACAAATAATAGAAAAGTCATTGGTTAGAAAGCATCACCTGACCATGCATTGAATCCCTAGCTATGCCCACTTCATTACCAACCAAAACTAATCTACCCAGCAACAGCCTAACTAAATGAAAAAAATAATTCATTAAAATAACTTTCAGTTTTTTAAAACACGATATACCTCAATATGACACAGGTTTCTTCAGAATTAATACACTTCCTGGGGGCATTCAAAGGCACTTGACGTAATGTTACCAAACTCACATATTTTACCTAGTAACAGTCTAACTATAGGAAAATAAAACCTTTTTCCAGTTTAGAAGCACAATAACCCACTCCAGGGCATGTGTTTCTCAAGAATTAATGCACTTTTGGGTGCGTTGAAAGGTTCTCAGATGCTGGCCTCATGCCTTCCATTTCATCAAGGGTGTCATTGATTCCCTAGAAACATATGCTCTGCTCTGAGCAGCAGTATTTGTTAGTGGAAAAACGTATCATATAGGTATTGATTAATGTTGTATTTCTGGCAAATGCATCAATATATGTGTAACCCCCAGGGGGCGCTACCCTAAGGGCTACTACCACATCTGCCCTACCTGCAGCAGGGTGAGGGGCCCAGATCCGTTGGCGGGTGCCTCTACCCAGAGGTCGGGGTTAGAACAGTCGAGATTGACTTGGTCACAGCCCTCTGGGTTGCTGCAACCCCCCCCTTTTTCCCACTAGTGGCCATCACAGTTCAATTTCAGTGTCCTTACCATATACACTTACCCCCTGGCTCAACCGATCTGCTCACTCCGGGGACCCCCTGGAAAGTGAGGTACAGCTACACCACATTCACTGTGCAATATTTCCCCATGAATACACAAGCTAGCCAGTGTACTTTTGCAAAACAAGCCATCTGATTTATTTAAGGGGAGATAACAAGGACCGGGGGAATCAGGTTGATTAGCTTACCACTTGTAATATATGAGAATCTACCTATGGCTCTGTGCACAGGCCTAACCTATAAAGTACTGTCTATGGGTACCCAAGCCCTAATGGCTAGTTCCTCGATGCAGCTGGTTGGAGCCCTGGTACAGATGAGCATTTAATTCCTGAGAAGTTTAAATGGAGCCTGAAAAGCTCAATTAGTGCAGTCAGCAACACAACAAGATAATTTCTTTGCCTTTGCTAGCGACCTTTAACAGGGAGCTACCCTGATGCAGTACTCACAACTCCAACAGAGAACCACTCTTTCACCACTCGCAGGGCTGAGCCTGAGCTTCAAAGGCCTCCTCACACATTTATGTGGAAAACAACAGAGGGGTACCATACCAGGCAGCTGTTCCGTGGACCCAAACGAACTCACAGCTATCGGGAGTCTCACTGCAGCTTCAACTTTGCTGACAGACTGAGCGCGATTTAGCAGATTCTCCAGTCCTCTTCAGGTTGAGCCTGGTAGGTAGCTGTGCTTGTACACAGCCTCCTCTGACTGCTGCCCTTGCAGATTTAGTCTGTGGAACGCTGGTGATGCAAACGGCCGCCTCAGGCCCTTCATGCGCTTCCCACGCAAACACTCAACGGCGCAGGAGCTCAGAGCTCCTTCCTCACTCACAGTCACAATGCATCTGCCCCTTGACAGCATGTGGCAATCCTCTAAGCTCGGGCACCACCCGATTCCATTGGCTGGCTACAAATGCCAGTCACTTAATCTTGCCTTCAGTGGTGCGAAAAAGCGCCATGGCCCAGAATGCCACTTCCAAGAATTACAAGCTGTGTCCCCATTGGTCAGTCGGCTTCAGTTAGAGTCCCAATTCCTGGTTGCTCACCTCCATGCCAATTTCGATGCCCCCTTTAGCTATTATTGGACCCCTTCAGCGCAGTCCTGGTCCAATATGGAGGGGCACAACACAAAGTCCCAGCTGCAATAAAAAGGAGTTAGACAAACTGCAATTTAACCAATACTATACATATTCTTAAGGGAACCACTATATCTTTCAGATGGACTCCCTAGCGCTCCTAGCGACCACAGAAATGGAGCTATCAGACGGCAGTCCAGGGCGGGACTCGAGCAAGGAAACCCCAGTCCCGCCATTTGTGCCACCAAAACCTGTGAGCAGGCAGCTCTGGAAGAGGCAGTAAGAGGCTTGAGAAGCACTCCCAATGCCCACATTTAGTGGCCTTACGTCGAACACCAGTCAGGCATGGAGCATTCAGACGCGCTCCTGAAGAGCCCTCAGGAACCCCCATTTGTAGGGGGGTTACATATGCATTTTTCTTTTCACTGTATTTCACTCCTGAACTGAGATATAGGGTTGAGAAGTGTTCAAAAGTCAGTACTCTCGGGTCATACCCACCATACCGCTCAACCTTCTGTCTTGAGAATCAGGGACAAAGCTGAACAAATAGTAATAGAAGCTCAGAAAGCCTCATACAATATGTTGCTTAATATGAAAAGCATTTTCTTTTTCCTTTCTTTTCTTTTTTTCCATAATCTGTTTATCCTCCCTGGCTGAGGCAGGCTTGGGCTCCCTTCTGTCTTCCCCACTGCCCTCATTATCCACCACCTCCCCAGGCTTTACCTGACTGCTCTGGGTACCCCCCCACAGATGACCCCCCCCCATAGTGGGGTCAGGAGAGGGAAGGCCATCCTTCCCACCAAAATCCAAATCCAGTTCAGCCAGCAGGTTGTCCTGGTGGGAGCTTGATGTGCACAGCATCATACACGCCTGCCGCATCGTATTTACCACCATTTTTCTCCCCTCCAGCCATGGCGGCACAGGATGCTCATGCATGTGGAGGCATGTATGCATCCCGCTACCATGGTTTTCTCTCCCCTGACCTCAGTGTGTCGCTCGTGCATTGGCGCTACTACCAGGCCTCCACATGCTGGTAACCAAGAGTCAATCCAGGAGAGCTTCCTGACAGCAGCTCAATCTACTCCCAGCCCCTCCCCCGCTGACTCTGGTTGTCTGAGCTCATTCCTGAACTCAGGTCACTGGCATGGTGAGAGGTAAGGTGCATAGCATCTCAGCCCTCTGCACCGCTGGGCCAGCCCATGAAAAGCATTTTCTGATGGAGAACTAGACTGTGACACTAATACCTGGCATTACGTTATGCTTCAAATCCCTACTCTTCAGTCACAAAAACGCCAATTGTAGGAGAGACAAGGGATATTTCTGAGGCAAAATCAGGGACATTCTTGAAAATAAGGGACAGCTGAGAGGTATGACGCTGACTATGAATAAATTGAACATCTCGGTGCGGTGCTGTGCTGTTTACCTTCAGAAAAATATGCTAGCACCCTTCTAATAGATCCATAGCATGAATCCAGTATGTACAGAAGCAGGAGCCATCTTTAATGACTTGAGTCATTAATTATAAAATTGTTTATAAAGCCTTCTTTAAAAAAACATCTGAGAGAAATAAAAATATACTGATGAAAAATCTAAATATGTCAGAAATATAGTACATCAATGCTAAAAGAAACTATTTGGTGACATTTTTGCTGACTAAGAAATACTTTTGAAAGTTTGATGTCAGCTGCTGTGCCTCTCTGCTCTGCTCCTACGGCCAGCTGGTCCTTGGTATTCCTGCAGTGCTGGCTCATAGCCAGTTTCAGTGTGACAAATATGTTCAACCCATTCTCGCCCAGCTCCTGGCTTTCAGAAGCCAACAGGGTCTCAGTTACCTTCATTTGGGAAGTATCTGACTTCCCAATACATGACAACAGGCTCCAAAATGAAGGCAGAGGTTGTATGCGACTCCCAAAAAGGAAAATAGAAAATTAGGAGATAATCAGCTATGCAAAAATAGTAGTCAAAAACAGCTGATTTTTTTTTTTTTGGTGGGGAGTGAAGGGTATTTTAGTAGTAATATTTGATACTAACTTCCAAAAAATGTGTCTCTTAGAATACAAACATCCAAAATTTGGGAATTTGGAAGTATTTAGACTGCCAAGAAATGAATGACTTCCAGCTTTGGACCCACAGATGTTTTTGACTTCCATGCCACCCCCACCCCACAAAACAATTACCACGTGCTCCGGCAGTCTATTTCAAGTGTTCACCACTCATTCTGTGAAGTAGCTCTTTCTGATGTTTCCCTTGAATTATCCTCCCTTCACTGACATTGAGGGCCCCTTGTCCTTTCATTCCTGTGCATCGGAAAGAGCTGCACTTGGTCTGATGGCGTTATCCCTTTTAGATACTTTTTTTAACACCCACTGTGCCTCTCAGGCCCCAACATTGCCACCTCTTTCTCCCACCAGCCTCTCCCCTTGATTTGCACCCTGCTGGATCACGTTCCAATTCAGAGCTCTGGAAGCCTGCTAGGGTCAGTTTGTCCCTGCTGCCCCCCCCCCGACTGTCGTCACAGGAAATGCACCTGAGATCTCCTTGAACTCCCTCTCTGTTGGTTGGCTTGTCCCTGCTGGGGGCCACACTGCAGTTTAGGGGAGGAGTATACGTGCAGCATTCAAAGAGGGTATGGCCATCAGGTGCATCATCAAGGATGGTCCAGTCTTGGGGAGGGGCAGAAAGGCCATTATCCATCATACCAGTGTGACATTTTTCCCATTTTTCATGTTCCGCCCACCCTCCACCTCAGTCACTCATGCACATGCACGACTGGTCAAGGGGGTGCCTGATGGCACATGGTCACCCATGTCAGCATCAGCACTTCCACCAGGCACCACTAGGGGCCACTAGAGAGCAGCACTGTGAGCCCCCCCCCACCGGGAGACAGTGTCCAAAGGATATTCTTTCATCCTCCCTGCCAGCCTCCACTCCAGACGCCCCAGGTTCAAGGCACAAGCCCAGGTCACCAGCATGCCAGAGTGATCCACTATCACTCAGCACCATGGAGCTGGCCCTTTCTAGGTACTACAGTATTGCAATCATGTCTCCCTGGAGTCTTCTCTTCCACGGAAAACATTCCCAGCTCTGCCTGTTGGTCCTCCTAGCCCGTGTTGTCCAAGCTGTCAACCAACTTGGTCACTCTCCTCTGTCCCCTCTCTGTCATGTCAGTAGCCTTCCTCAGAGGTGTGGACTAGAACTGCACTTTCTATTCAAGATGATGCAGGATCAAGGATCTGCACTGGGGCATTTTATAGCACCAGTATGTGTTAGTCGGCCAAAATATCGTCAAATAGTTTTTTTTATCAAATATGTATTCTGACTTCTGCAATGTATTTTTCGTTTTTCCACTAATGTGTAAAACAGTTTTTTATATTTAATGTTGTAATTAATGACACACGGCATTAAAGATGGCTGCCACTCACACTTAAAAAAAAATCTCTTCCGCTGAGGTTACCTGTTGATTGTTTATACTAGATTCATACTATGGATGTATTAGGATGGTGTTACATGCTTTTCAGGGTAAGCAGCACAACAACACTCTACTGAGATTTTTAATTTTTTTAAAGGTGGGCATGGCAGAGGAATGGGAGCTTTTAAAAACTTCAAAATCCTGTATCTTGGTTCAGGAATGAGAGAAAACAAAAAGAACAAACTCTGGTCAGAGCCAATATGGCTTCAAAATGATAGTATTGATGCAGGTGTAAAAAATGAGAGGCTGCTTCAGACCCCTGGGAAGCTAAAGATTTCATTGATGCATGAACAGAAGAAGATGTTCAGGGCCCTCTGGGCCATGTGCTATGGGAAGACTCCATTTGCTTACAGAAGTGCAGGGCCTGGCACATTCACTCTTTACACATAGGCCCAGACATTTAGACTGCACCAGGCTGTGGCGCAAGCCTGGGCGCAGCGCAACTTGACTGCGCAGGGGCGTTGACTGGGCGTATTCAACGGAGCTGTGCCATGGCACAGCATCGTTGAATATCACACCCTAGCCACCCGCAGTGCGCATGGCGCAGTGGCACTGCACTAGTGTAAGTGGCCAGAGTGGAGCAGGGGGATGCACTAGCACAGGTTCCATTGCGCTATGCACAGCAACTACGATATTCAAAAGTGCACATGCAAATGAGGCCATAATATATGCAAGATGCAAATTGGGCCATTTGTATGTCATTATGGCCCAATTTGCATGCAGGTGCAACCGTCGGGGACCGACACCCCCTGCACAGCAAGGAAATGTGCCCCACTGCCCAATCGCGGGCATATGTAGAACAAACTAACTATCCAATATCCTTTGGTCCAGTGGACCGCTCACAGCCGATCGTGAAGCACATGTTGTATAAATAAAGAACGTCGCCCTGGTGGTCCAGTGGATTGCCTGCAGTCCAAAGCGGGCATATGTTGTAAATTAAAGAGACGTCCCATATCCCTGGTGGTCCAGTGGTACCCCTCACCCGCCCACTGAGCCCCACCGCCCTGCTCACCCTGGTCAGCGGATGGCAGCACCCTTACTCCACCTGCCACTCTGTTGCCCTTGACTGACAGACACTGAGACGTTGGCGTTACCGTTGTCTGACAGTGTGACCAAGGGCGGTAGCCTCGCACGCATTATTCCAGACATGTGAATGGGATCCATCTGGCTATCTCGAATGTGTAGGTCGGGTATGGCGTGCACGCCCATTGGCTCACACTGTGGACCAACGGGCATACAGCCCCACCGTAAGGTGTCAGTTGGTGGGCGCGGGTGGCAGGCGGGTGGGGGGTGCTGCTGACTGGGGGAGCGGGCGGTGGGGCTCAGTGGGCAGGTGGGAAGGGGGTACCACTGGACCACCAGGGATATTGGCCCTCCCCTTTTTAATACAGATGCCCGTGATCGGGCTGTGAGGGGTCCACTGGACCACCAGGGATATAGGTCATTTCTTTATTTATACAACATACGCCCGCGATCGGGTGTGAAGCAGTCCACTGGACCACCAAGGATATGGGACATTTCTTTAATTTACAACATATGCCAGTGATTGGGTGTGAAGCGGTCCACTGGACCACCAGGGATATGGGACACTTCTTTTAATATACAACACATACCCGCGATCGGGTGTGAAGTGGTCCACTGGACCACCAGGGATATAGGACGTTAATTATTCAACATATGCCCGCGATTGGGCATGGGGGAGGCGAAGCCACGGAGGTGCAGCCGTAGCTCGGGTAGCCACCCACAGGTGGCAGCTGCTGTGTTGCGCCCTGCAATATGGCAGCTCACCTGTGGGTGGCCAGCCGTTGTTCCTTTTTCTGGCTCACCTGTGTGCAGCGCAAGTAGGGGTTATGCATGCATGGACTCAGCACATCCCAGGCTGAATATCGGGATGTGCGGAGTATACATGGGCATGCCCCCACCTCGCCGCATACATTACTGATATGCTCCGGCGCATCGGGATTTGTGCCAGGCACAATACCTGTTTGAATATCTCGCCAGGGTGCATCAGTGGGTTGTGCATGGCGCAACACTGTTGCACCATGAGCAACCCTTCTGAATATCCGGGTTATTCAGTCTTCACACATTCAGTACACATCCACTCTTCACACATTCAATACACATTCACTCTTCACACATTCAATACACATTCACTCTTCACACATTCAGTACACACTGATTCACTCTTCACACACTCAGACTTCATACATTCACTTTTCACACATGCATTCTTCACGCATTCACTTTTTAAAAACTTTGACCCCACATTTTCAAGATAGTCATTTTATGACAGCTCTTATACATATGACATGTAGCATTTATAACATATTGGCTGAAATGTCATTTTGCATCATAAGTGCAAAAAGAAGTGTTGTCCAGGATTTAAAAAATGACACCTGGCAGCCAGAACCTGAAAAATTACAGCTGTCATGTTCATGAAGTGGTGTGAAAAAAGGGCTATGTTGAAAAGTTTGGGTCAATATATTTTAAATTATTGAAGTTATGAGCCAGCATAGAATAATTTCAATGCATGCTCGTAGCTTTGACATTTTTACATATTCTAACATCAGATTTTCAACATAGCCTTCTTAGGACCCACGCCTCATGAACAATAGTGGGGAAAATTGCAAATCCCGCCTAAAAGGTGATTTTGCCAAGTGACCGTGAAATTGCCTTTTTGGCCTGATTTGTATAATTCCACCACCAATAGTCATGATGTGGGGTCTCCAAAAGGCCCATGTTGAAAATCTGGTGTGAAAATATGCAAGAATGACAAAGTTATGCCTCAAAGTTGAAAACCCCATTGAAATATGTTGAACTGCACTTACCTTAGTTTCTCATGTTGCAGTCGCCGGTTCCAGCAGCAAGATGTGTCTTTGATTGGAGAGTGGATCTTTGACTTGTGACCTGTTCAGATGAGTGAAGGTATGTGGAGGCATACTGGGGGTGTGGGGTGGTGAGTGCTGAGTGAGAGGTTGGGGTGGCAGGGGTCAGATCAGCGAAGGCCCGTTTTCTTTTTTTACGGCTTTAAAGAGACAGAAAAAGAAAAAAAAAACATCAAGGGCTGGTTTTATTTATTACAGGTCACAGGATGGTGATCAGATGTGGGGGTGCTACTAGACACCAGTGAAACATATAGGGGGACAGGGATCAGAGGGCAGGGGGTGACACTAGACACCAGGGAAACATGGACAGGGATCGGAGGGCAAAGGGTGCCACTAGACACCAGGGAAACACACAGGGGGATCTGGATTTGAGGGAAGGGGTGCACTAGACACCAAGGAAACATACAGGGGCATCAGGATTGAAGGGGGGGTGCCACTAGACACCAGGGGAAATTGCATACATATGGGATGGGTATCGGAGGGTGGGGAAGGGTGCCACTAGATACAAGGGATAATTACATAAATACAGGGCCCATGATCAGAGGTTGGGGGCTGCCACTAGACACCAGGAAAACACTATACAAATATGGGGATGGCAATCAGAGGGTGGTGGGTGCCGCTGGACACCAGGGAAACATTATACAAATACGGGGATGGTGATCAGAGGGTGTGGGAAGGGTACCACTAGACACCAGGGACACATTACACAAATACAGGGACACCAATTGGAGGGAGGAGGTGCCACTAGGCACCAGGGAAACAGTATACAAATATGGGGAGGGCAATCAGAGGGTGGGGGTGCCACTAGACACCAGGGAAACACTATACAAATACAGAAACAGTAATCAGAGGGTGGGGGTGCCACTAGACACCAGGGAAACACTATAGAAATACAGGAACAGTAATCAGAGGGTGGGGTGCCACTAGATACCAGGAGGAGACTATATAAATATGAGGCCAGCAATTGGAGGGTGGGGGTGCCACTAGACACAAGGGGAAACATTATATATATATATATATATATATATATATATATAGGAACAGCAATCAGGGGTTGGAGGTTGGGGTGGCAGGGGTCAGATCAGTGAGGGACCATTTTCTTTTTTACAGGTTTAAAGAGGAAAAAAAAACAGCGAGGGATGGTTTGCTTTATCACAGGTCACATTTGTAAAATGAACATGGGGACAGCTGATGGCATTTGAACCCAGAGGTGAACCCAGAGCAGGAAAATAGTGAGCCGGGGGGGGAGGGGTGACAGCACTGTGGTCAATGGAGAGGACCACGTGTGCTTCAGCTCCACTATGGAAGGATACAGTCCAGGTATCTGGTCACGTGCCTCAACAGTCCCCTCTCTCTATTACATAACAGAAATATGTCAGCAGAGGTCTGCTATGCGGCCTTAAAATTGCTTATCTTGATATTTTTGGACTGTGGTTTTGGTTGGCCGGCTCTGTCCCAGTAAGGTCCCTATACAAAATACTCTTATGTAGTTATCTTTATTCAACTTCACAACCCCAACGTTTCACTTTGCAAGGCTACTTCTGCGGGACTGTAAACAAATTACAAATAGATCTTAAGCATTTTTTTTTTCTTTTAGGTATTCATTTTACAAAATTTATGCACAGCTGTTACAATTTAACCCATTGAAACATACCAGTATTTTAATTTCTCACTTTCAAAATGAAAGCGAGAAATGAAGTATTGGTGTGTTACAATGTGTTCAATTGTAACAGTTGTGCATACAGTTTGTAAAATGAATACCTAAAAGTAAAAATGCTTAAGATCTGTTTTTTTGTTTTTTTTTAATCTGTTTTCCCTCCCTGCTGCAGTGCAACCTAGCCCTCCACCGACCCCCCTGCCCTGTCATCAGGCATCCAGGGATTTACCTCATCCCAAGCTTCCTCCATGGCTTATCTCCAGTGGCAGGGTTCGACGGTAGGCACCATACCTTCAACGAGACAGATCCAGTGTGGGAGAGGGCCCTACATCCTCAGTGCAGAGCATGTAAGGGGTTGGCATTATCCCTGCTGCACCTGGTCATTTTGCCTGCTCAGTACAGAGGGGAAGATGTGCACTGCCCAAAAGTTCATAGGTGGTTTACAAGCCAAGTGGTCGAAAGACCTCACTAGTTAGTGGAAATTCCTACATCTCTGTAATCCCATGTGTTTATCCAATTTATGTTTAAATGTTGACATAGCACTACATGACACCACTGTTTCTGGTAATGCATTCCACGCATTCATGCCTCGCTGGCTGAACCACTAACCTCTTGCATTTGTCCTATATATATCCCCTTTCAAGTGTAAATAGTGAGATATAGTATTCATTACGTTGCTAGAGTTCTGTAATCCTATGGACTCCCATAGGGATCTATTTTTGCTTGCGTTGAATACATAACAAAGATCACCTCTTAATCTTCTATAATCAAGAGAATATAGGTTCAGATCATTTAATCTATCAGCATATGATTTCTTTGCCATGTTATTTACTTTTTTGGTCGTTTTCCTCCGAACCCTTTCATATAACTTATCTCTGATTGTTTGGAGTGCACATAAGGGAGAGCAGTACTCTAGGTAGGGTCTGACCAATGAGGTGTACAGGGGAACAATAACTTTAGGATATCTACGTCATATGTTTTTCAGAATACAGCCCAGAATCCTGTAACATTTCTGAACTGTTAATTAATTCATTCATTTATTTAGAGTTTGATAACCGGGTAAGCTCACTGAGACCAGAGGTCCATTTTTCAGGAGCGACCCGGATTAGTTACAGACAATAATTACATATATTGGCAGGAGTACACAGTAGTGCATACATTGGTAGGAGTACACACTAGTACATACATTGGTAGGAGTACACACTAGTACATACATTGGTAGGAGTACACACTAGTACATACATTGGCAGGAGTACACAGTAGTACATACATTGGTAGGAGTACACACTAGTACATACATTGATAGGAGTACACACTAGCTGGAGCACACATTGGATAGGGTATAGAGTACATTACAGAGCATGTCAGTTACATACACATAATAACATAGCAAATTAAATCAGACACATGACATCTTAACCAACAATGCTTTAGGGAAGAGGTGGCAACAGCAATATGCAGGATATATTGCCACCCTGCACGCTGACTGCCGTGGGACAAGCAAGTTTCAGCCACCAAGACTAAGTTCCGGGCTAGCGGTTGCAGCCACAGAGACTGAGCTCTAGCAGGTATACTTTTAGGCCCGACTTAAAACCCCGAATAGTACAATTAGCCAAGTCAACAGGGAGAAGGTTCCATAAATGTGGGGCAGCGTACCTAAAGGAACGCTTGCCATAGTTAGTTCGGACATGAGGGATGTCTAGGGGACGGCCAGTGGAGGATCTCAGGCCCTGGCCCCAGACTTTGGGATTTAGCAGCCCACGTAGGTGAGGAGGAGGGACAACAGTGGTAAATTTGAAGGTCAGGCTCAAAGAGGAGTAGGCTAGTTTTTGTTGCATAGAAGGTCAGTGGAGATCAGCGAGGACCTTGCAGTGGTGCCTTCTTGGGGGGAGTCGGTGGTGAAATGAGCCACCCTGTGGTAGAGTGTAATAAGCTTTCTTTGTTCACCCTCCCTTAGGGAATGCAGCAGGGGGGAGCCCCATAGAGGAGGGAGGGGAGATGGGTGCAGTTAGATATGGCACAACAAGCCTCGAGAGAAAGAGAGTCACCCAGCCTATAGAGAAGTCCTAACTTCTGGTGGGTGGACTTAACAACAGAGTCAATATGAGGCTGGAAGGTCATTGCCTGATCAAGCAGGACTCCGAGGTACTTGATCTTGTCTGTGACCTCTGTTTTCTTCCCTTGGGCAGTATGAAGCTGAAAGATACCACAAGGGTCTGAGCCAAGGCATCTGGACCCAAACAGGACTGCCTTTGTTGTTTTCTTCATTCATTGCAAGTGAGTTTGAGGAGAACCAGGCTTCCAGTGCAGCTAGACTGGCCTGGAGGTTGGCACCAATTACGCTAGGAAGTGGATCACTGCAGTAGACAACAGTGTCATCTGCATAGAGGATAAGGTTGTTCCTCCCGCCAACCCCTCTATATCATTGACAAAAAGAGTAAATAACAGGGGACCAAGAATCAAGCCCTGGGGTACCCTGGAGATTACCGGTTTAGCACTAGACTGGGTTCCTCTCTATAAGACTTTTTGGGTTCGGTTGAGCAGATAGCTCTCGAACCATGTAGCAGAGAGCCCGACCAGTCCAAGTAGATGAAGTTTAGTGTGGAGAAGTTCATGGCTGACCAAGTCAAATGCCTTGGATAAATCAATGAATAGAGCCCCCGTTGGGGAACCTTGGTCCATTGCATCATGGATGTCTGATGTGAGCTGGATCAGGGCTGTATCAGTGCCATGGCCTTTCCTAAAGCCGTGTTGAATGTCAGCTAGGAGTAAGTACCTTTTGAGGTAGTCCCGTATTTGATTGTAGACCAATCTCTCCTGCACCTTCGCTAGTGGGCAGAGAATGGAGATTGGCCTGTAGTTCCTCACATTGTTCTGGGGCCCTTTTTTGTGAATGGGGACAATAGTTGCCACTTTCCATTTATCCAGGACCTTTCCTTCAAGGAGGGACCAGTTGATAAGCAGGGCAACTGGGTGGGAGATAGCAGGAGCTGCAGCCTGCAGGAGTCTAGGCTCAAGCAGGTCATGTCCCGGAGAGGAGTCTGGATTTATACGTTGCAGAAGGGGAAGTACCTTGGCGGGTTTGACCAGCTTCAAGTGAAACTGGGGACGGGAGTGTTCCCAGGCGGTGTCTCTGTTGCTGGGGGCACCAGAGGGCAGGTGGGGTTTGGTTCCTCCAGGACTGGAGAAAGTGGCACTAAACACCTCTGCAATTAAGGTGGGATTATTGGTTAGGGTATCACCCACCAGGAGCGCACCCTCTTGGGCACTGGGGGCACCCTTTATCAGCAGGTTAATTTGGTCCCAGAATCTCTTGGGATCCCGTAGGTGCCTAGACTGGAGATCTCATAGATATTTAGATTTAGCCAACTTGGAGGAGTTCTTGCACTGATTCCTCAGTTCTCTATACCTCTCCCAGTCAGTATTCCAGCCTGTGGATTTGTATTGACCCCAGGCCCGATCCCGAAGCAACATGCTCAGTTTGAGGCTAGGGTTAAGCCATTTGTGGCATTTACCCTGTACCCTCAGTTTCTTGCGGGAGCGTGTATATTGGCCACTGACATAAATGTGTTGGTAAACAAGTCAAGCGCCTCATCTAGGGTAGGGAGGGGGATAAGGGGATCCCAGTTTATGGCACATAGGTCAGAGCAGAGAGCCTCCGAAGAAAAACTGCTGTAGTTTCTGGCTTCGATTACTTTGGCAGGCAGTTTGAGAGGCTTGTTGGACCAGATGCAGAAAATTGGGGAATGGTCGCTCAGTGAGTCTGCCATGACCCCAGCAGCCTGTATGCGGTCCGGGATGGATACTAGGGCCCAGTCAAGCAATGAGTGGTTACCAGTCCTAGTATTGTGCCTTGTGGACTGGTGGATAACTTGGGTCAGATTGGTGTCGTGTATAGGGTTCTTGCTGGCAGAGGCCTCTAGTGCGAGCCAATTTTGGTTAAAGTCCCCCAGAAGAATCAACTCCCCCAAGGAGTGTTCTGCCAAGGCATGAGTTAGTGATTTGAGGGAAGATGTAGCCGTTTGGGGCGGGAGGTAGGCACACCCTATGTACAGGGGTTTGGTGTCTCCAAGGAGCACCTTTACAAAAATAATCTCATTCACAGATTTGCAGAGGGGAGAATGGTCAATCTGCATTACATTGAGACCACTCCGGGTGTAAATGAGACCCCCCCCACCTTTCTTCCCAACACGGTCCTCCCTGAAAGCATTAAAGCCAACTAGGTCCATTTTATGAGGAAGGATGCAGGGTTTGAGCCAGGTCTCAGTCACTGCAAGTATATCGGGTTTTTAGAGCATTGTCCAGGCTTTGAGGGCATGGATTTTGTGCCTTAGGCTACCTATATTCATATGCAGCACTTTGAGTCCCCTGGTACTGGTCCAGAGAGGGCAAGTGGGGTCGCTGAGTATGGTGTTTGAGGGGTAGGGACCAGGGTTCAATTCCACATCCCCCCCAAAGCAAGCTTTAGTCAGGCCAGGTAATTGATCATTCTGGTGGGAGCAGGGAGGAGCCTCTTTATGTCACTTAGAGAGGGGGTGGTAAAATAGGTTATAGCAGTTACCATGTCTGGTTAAGTCATGCATGGATAGTATCTGGAATGCATACCAAAAGACAGTTTGTTTGTGATAACAACCCCCAGATCTCTTTCATTATCTGTTACTGAAAGAGCAGTACTACCTAGATATTAAGTGAGCCGTGGATTCTTATGTCCCAGGTGCATAACTCTGCACTTATCAGCATTGAATTTTAGTTTATTACTTTCAGCCCATTTATAAATTAAGTCCAAGCCTTGTTGTAACATATTTCCATCTTTTTGATTATTAACAATGGCTCCTATTTTACTGTCGTCTGCATATTTAGCCAGTCATGTGTTATTAGATGTTTGCATCCTTGAGATAAAGACATTAAACAGAGATGGGCCCAGCACTGACCCCTGGGGCACCCCGCTTGTCACATCCCCCCACTCAGAACAGAAACCCATAATTCAAACTATCTGCTTTCTACCATTCAGCCAAGATTCCACCCATAATATTAAATTAGGGTGAAGGTTGCATATGATTAATTTGATATGGTTCCTTATGTGGAACCATATCAAATGCATGTGAGAAGTCAAGGTAGATCACGTCCACACCTAGACCTGTGTCAAGTGCTGCACTAACTGGTTTGAAAAACGCCAGTAAGTTGGAGAGACAAGATCTACCTTGACTAAAACCATGCTGGGTTATGTCTGAGTTTCCATGCCCTATTAAATGCTCATATATTTTATCCTGAATAAGCCCCTTCATGAGTTTGCCAATAATAAAAATAAGGCAAATAGGTCTATAATTTGAAACCTGTTACTTTCTGCCCTTTTTGTGTATTTGGGTTACTACTGCATCCTTCCTATCTTTAACTGTTTTTCTGTCATTTATGGATTTATTAAATAATGTAATAGGACCCACACGTTCATTAGAGCGTGGTTTAATAAGAGCAGGGTGAATCCCATCATAACCAGGAGAGGTATTTGTTTTGAGTTTTTTTTTATTTGTTTTAATGTTTCTTGTCCTATGATAAGTAATTCATTGTCAGCCAGAAAGGGGTCTTTTTCAGGTAGGATAGCTATCACCTTGTTTTGAAATATACTTAAAAAACAGTTATTGAATTCTTCAGCCATTTTGGTCTCATCTCCTATTAATAGTCCATCTTTTTCCAGGGGTCCAATAGTTGTTTGATTCTCTCTGATAGGACCAATATAGTTGTAGAATTTTGGGGGATTATTCTGGGCTGAAGTAGACAAGTTATATTCCATTTTTTTTTTTTTGGCTTTACTAATGACTTTCTTACATGTGTTTGCCCTCTCTTTGTAATATGTCCAGTTGTCAATGGATTGTACCTTCTTGTACCTTCTGTATGCCCTTTTCTTCTATTTAAAAGTTTTTTTATGCTTTTGTTAAACCAGAGGGGTACCCTACCATTAGTACTATATTTTTTCACTTCTGGCATGTACTTTTGGACACAGCAGTATATTTTATCTTTTATCATATTCCAGACAGAATCCAGATCCTTATTCTCAAGTTCGTTGTTTTCAATTCCAAGTGGAAAGGCAGGTCTTCATTCCTTGATAGTCTGTTTTATTATAACTTCTAATCCTGGTGATACCTGCAACTTTGTCCCATGTTGTGTCAGTCGTGAAACTGACTGAGTTGTGATCACTACAGCCTAATGGTTCCTGTATTTTGATATTTTTAATTTGGTTAGGAAAACTGCAAAAAACTTAGTCCAGAATGTTATGCAATCTGGTATTTTTAGTAACCAGCTAGGTTAAGTTTTTATGTACTATGATGTCAATTAACGGTGCTTCAGATGTACCCATGCCCTCAAGTGTTGGCCAATTAATATGGGGATGGTTAAAGTCACCCATGAGAATACAGTCGCCATTGGGTTCAAAACTGTCTATAATATCCATAAAGGCAGTGTTCTGTTCCATGTTATAGCCAGGGGGTATGTGTGCTAAGCCTACTGTAATGTTTTTTAAAATTAAATTTTTATTAAAAACTTTTAGTACAAACAGTTCATTAATTGGATTTTCACATGTTAGATGGAAAAACACTTAATCCTCTTCAACTTTCTAACATAAAGGTCTACCTTGGCAATATTTATGCAAAAGTCATATCAGTTTAACAATTCACATAAGGTTAGTGAGACATTTCTGCATATGTACATTGTTAGGTAAGATAATTTGTTTGTAGTTTTCTACCCCTATAACAGGGAGCACCTTTCACATCCCCCCTCAGTGGGAGCCGCACTGCCCCTGCACCCCAACAAACATCAAAAGATTACTAAGGCACAAAATCCGGATCCACCTGGGCCATGCATCAATATCATTCCTGCCATTTTTGCCAAAAAGCGATCCTGCTGATCCTTTTTGGATGCAGTCGGCTTTTCCATTTGATAAATGTTTGTTACAATTGCTCTGCGCTGTATGATAGAAGGGATGTGCGACGCCATCTATCTTCGTGCGATTGCTTTTTTTGCTGCGAGTAAGAGTATTGGTAGTAAGGTTTTCCTCCATTGTGGCATAATGGATACAAGAACCAGTTCCGCCATCGATTCCACCATTTCTCCCAAACCTTCCCAGATCTCACTATGCAAAGCACACCAAAACGGTGTTAACATTGGGCAAAGCCACAGTACATGGCCCAGGTCGGCCTCCCTGCAGTTACAGCCCTTCCAACATCTACCAAACTCCGCTGACATATATTTCAATAAAATGGCTGGTGATCTGAAGTGACATGTGCGACACTTCCCCACATATTTTCTCCACTGTGTGTTGCTTGTTCTTTTGATAGCCGTTGGGGCACACCTTAACCAGTCCTCTTCTGGCACCTCCAACCCCAGTTTGGTATTCCACTTACTTACTATTGTCAGTGTTGTATCTCCTAGTGCTTCCTTTAGGATCTGATATATATATTTGTCCTACTATTGTAATTCATTTATTAACCAGGTGTATCTCTGCCCACAATATTTCACATTCCGAAGGTACATTATTCAGTTTTATCTCAGACAATGTTACATTGTTTGAGACATACAGTGCTATCCCACCTCCAGATTTGTTACTTCTTTCCTTGTGTATAACATTATACCCGGAAATTTCTATTCCCCAGTCTCCTTCCTTATACCGCGTTTCGGTTGTGCCACACACATTGAGATACTATCTCTCTTTAAAATGTACTGAAGCTTATCTAGCTGATACTACATGCATTAATTAACAGACAGTTAAGTTCTTTAAATGTGGTTTTATTTCCTTTGTTTATGTGTTTGTGGTCAAAGTTAGTTCTAACTGATTGTTTGGGAATCTTTGACTTTTCTTTATTCGGTCTCCCCTTACTGTTCATTTTAAACTAGTTCTGATGGCCTCTGCAAAGTAACTTCCTAGTTTTCTGCTGCCTAACCTGTTCAGGTGAAGACTGTCCCTGCTAAAGAGATTTTGATTGTTAACAAAAGTTTCCCAAGTTCTAACACATGTAATATGTGTCAGCGTGGCTCAGTTGGTAGCACATCCGCCTCTGGACCAGAAGGTCGTGGGTTCTCATCCCACACCGGGATTGGACTTGCACCTAAAAATCGCTGGCATCTGAGTGCAGTATTGGGGGGGTGCTGTACTGCGGGGTGTGCCGTCCTTCAGATGAGATGTGAGACCGAGATCCCTTCAGCCCATCCTGGTGGGTGTCCAGGTGGAAGTAAAAGAACCCAGGGCACTCTTCACAAAGAGTAGGAAACATTCCCGGTGTTCTGGCCAACATTCCCCTTCCCATAAACTAGTTCATGCAATTATCCAGACTGTGGGTGATGATGTGCGACATGGCCACCACCACACATTCAGTCACTTCACTACCAGTCTAGCATTGCTTGTAAAGCGCTTTGGATGTATGAAAAGCACTATATAAACGCTGATTCTTCTTCTAATATCACTAGATAGGCACCACTGTCTAATCCAGTTATTAAGTCTTAGGATATTGTTATTCACATGCTGATTTGCCCCAGGGATGTGAAGTGAAGTATTTCTGAAAATATTACTTCACAGTTCAATTTAATTAGTATAGAACTGATATCTAGTAAACTGTTGTAAATTTCCTCCAAAGTTTTCCTTCAAACGTTGGATTTTTTAATTACTTTGGATGTCCATTACTCCTGCACTTGGATAGCAGCTACTACTAATCATTTCCTTGTTTAAAGCAGTGGTGTATTGGTCTGTATACTTAATGGATGAGTCCCCTAGAATGTAAATTGGCCTAAACGACTGATTCTCAGTCTGATTTGTTTCTCTGTTGTTACTCATTGGGGTTTCCTCATGATTTTGTGTTTCCATGTCATCAGTCATTACGTTTCCTATGCATTTATTGCCCTGATTATTTTCTTGAGGGTTTAATGATTCAGGTGTTAGTGTTGAAACAGTCTTTACTAGTTCATCTGTTTTTTTCACTTATTTTGTCCATCAGATTTTCTAAAGGTAGATATTTATTGTTAATTGGTAGAGTGCATTCCATTGCCCTTCTGCCTTTTTTGGATTTACTACAGGCTATAGATGTATTTGATGTTTCCATCTCCTGGTCATACTCTCTAGTTCTTTTACCACCTTATTCTTTTTCTCGTATTGTAACTCCCTCAGTTGGTATATCCATACTTTTTGTCAGTGTTACAGGTACAATTTTAATACATTTCAGTTCTAATTCAAGTCCAAGCATTTTGACTTTCAGGTTCTTCATTTCAGTACATTGATTACATATATATTGATTAAACTCCAGGACTTCTTGGAGAGTGAATATTTTACAATTGCCACATTGCACCCCTAATTCCCCTGTTACTAACGTTACTAGATTATGTTCCATTTTGACAAATATCCATGGCCACCACCCCTCCGGCCCCCAAGCTGCACTGACTGCCTGTGGCTCTGAGTCTCCTCTAGGGGTCAGACAAGTGCTGAGAACAGGCACAACACTCCCTCCCACAGAAGGACAGACATCCTCCAGATGCTCAATCCTCCTTTCCCCGGCCAGCCACCGGCAAACCGAGTCCATCACCAAACCTAGGTCACCGGCATGGTGGCAGGTGAGGCATGGATACCTTTGCCCTCCACGCCACCGAGCCAATTTAAAATCTGTTTTTAATTTGTTTGCAGTCCCCCAGAAGAAGCTTTTTAAGGCAAACCATTGGGGTTGTAAAGTCAAATAAATAATATTACATACGAGTATTTTGTGTAGTGGCCTTACTGGCACATAGCTGCCCAACCAAAACCACAGTTCAGAACCCACCTAGGGGCAGCTCCACTAAGTAACCAGAAGGATCTGGTGAGTTCCCTGCGGGAACACAGCACTGTCTTGATATTGTTTGCTGAAAAATATTACTGTTGAAAAAAAAAAACTGTACCGTAACTAACAAATACTGCTGTTTGAACTTGCCTAGATCTATTTACAAAGTGTCTCTCAATGCACACTATTTCTTTTTTTGGCTTGGTGCAGTAGTTGCTGCTTGACACTTCTGTTCCTACTTTAAAGGAGCAGTGCAATGAAAAATGTTGTTTCAGCTACTATTAATAAATATATTCAATGGCAGACATTCGCTATTCAAACCCTAGCCCTATCCCTGACCATATTTGACAATAATCACTGGTGTTCAAAAATAGCGGATCATATGCTTTCAGGCATACTCACTCCAGATGTGAGATGAAGCAACGCGGCCCACCTCAAAACACCCTAATTCCCATTTTTTGCACTGTTGTTCCCTTCCCATTTCTGCTGCCCATTTGTCTGCTACATAAGCGGTACTGTGTGGTTGCAGTCCTTGTATAGCCTGATACAGAAATTAACTCAAATACCTGGAAGTTTGGGACTGGGCATGGAGGAAAACAGCCTTGATCAGGGCAGGGGACACCTCCTGGTCTCTGACCTTTACAGGTCAAAATTCCAGGTAGTGTCTCACCTGGATATATCTGAAAAAGTTCCTGCAGTCAAGCCCAAATTGCACCTGAAGGTCCATGAAGGACACCATCATGGGGTCCGCACAAAACTGGGAGAGATAAACCAATCCTAGGTGGCTCCAAGGATGGAATGTGGGATCAATTCTCACCAGTTGGAAACTGGGGAGTTGGGCTATAGGAGAAAGCCAAACCAGGTGAGGGGTCAGATGCAGCTCCTCAATCGGCACATGCTGGGTAGACTGAGTCAGTTAAGTCTAAGGGTTCTGTGAGTTCTGGAGCCAAACAGGCCCAGGGTCCTTTTTCAGAAGGAGTGACAAAGTATACTCCATTTGCAACCATTACGGGCCCTCTGCAGTATGGTATCAGAATGTCACTAACCTTGCCTGGGTGGCTTGAAAATAAGTTTGAAGATTTAGTCAAGCTAAGTCTCCCTGGCCCTTAGGGAGCATCAACATGGTAAATCTGTCTTATGGACTGCTGCCATTCCAGATGTATCTGGAAATCACAGTTTACCACTTCCCCCAGGTGGGAGGAACAAGGAACTTCAAATTGAGACACTTAGACACTGGAACGTGAAGATCATGATGAAAATGAGAATATTCAAAAACATTATAACATCAGGGTAGAAAATAAATACGCTGAACTGTCAAATTTTAATGAATGACTGGCAAATACTCAAAATAATAGAAGGATAGTATCGGATGATCCTACTTTCAAGATTATCTCTTGGAACATTTCAGGACTAGCAAACAGGCTTGCTGATACAGATTGGAAACACTTCATTACTGATTTTTATATCATGTGTTTACAGGAAACATGGCTGACAAGTGAAATGGATATTCACATTAATAGCTATGTAAATTACCATCTGCCAGGGAAAAAAATTGGGAAAAATTGGAAGAGTATCAGGAGGTCTTCTCACTTGTTTTAAAATCTCAAAAAATCTAAATGTTATGCTATTAGATAAGTGCTCTATAGCAATGCTTTTTAGGTAAAAAACACAGAATATACAATTCTCTTAGTGAATGTTTATATTCCTCCTTCAAACTGGAAATATTATAGCATGGCACTATAGGAGGAGTTAGAATATTTACTACAAAGTATTCAGTATTTAAAGTCAGGTCTAAATATTTTACTATGTAGAAACCTAAACCCCAGAATAGGCGACTTTGACAGTTATGCAGACAATAAAGTACAAAACTGGATATTCCCTAATGTCCCAAAATATTGTCACACATCTATAGATAAAAGAACAAATGATATGGGGAAAAGATTTATGGAAATTCTGATTAGTCAAAATCTTGCCCCATTAAATGGCAGAATTGAGCCTGATAACCCAGGTAATTGTAAACACCATGGTGCGAGGGGACCAGCAGTTCTAGATTATTTGTGCTGGAATGAGGATATGACTTATTGGACATATTGTAATTGTCAAGAGATGTGAAAGTGATCATTTTCCACTAATTATTCATGGACCACTTCAAAAAATAGATGATACCCTTATTGTAAAGGGTGACTCTTCACTGAACTTTTAAATAAGGAACTATAAGAAAGTTAGATGGGAAGTAAATAAAGAACTAGTGGTAGTGAAACTATTGCAGCATTTAAAACCCTTAGATCCATTTATTTTACTACCAGAACTTCAGAAATGTTTGCAAAACTGCTTTAATGCAATACATAACCTTCTATAGAAACCTATTAAAATCAAACCAGAGTCCAAAGTAAAAAAAAAAGCTGGTTTGATGATGAATGCTTTGCAGCAAAGAGAGATCTCACAAGGTTAGTGAGAAAGGTAAAAACCTCAAGACAGAAACATAAATGCAAGTAGCTAAATAAAGCAAGAGAACAGTGTAAAAAATCTCCTTAAAGAAACGTAGAAATTTTAATCTAAAACAATGGCAAAAGATGCTGGACATCTTAGACGGGAAAGATCAACAATCATTTTGGTTAATGGTAGCAAAGGGTGTGAACAATAGCAAAAATTCATTAGACTCATACATTTCAGAAGAGCTTTGGATGGAACATTATAGTAATATTTTTTTTGATCAAAATCAAGCAGAGCTCATACTTCAGTGCGCGTTTCAAATAGGACAAATTTCCAGGAAATAACCCCAAAAGAAGTATATATTGCAATTACATCTTTAAAACAAAGGAAAGCACCAGGACCCGACCAAATACCACCAGAAGTATTCTTATGTGCTCCATTCTTTTGGAGGGACATACTAGTTCCCTATTTTAACAAATGTATCATTAACAAAAGCATACCAACAGACTGGAAAGTTGCAACAATAATATCCATTTATAAAAAGGGAGATAGAAAAGATCCAGTAATGTATCACCCAAGTTCCCTCCTTGCCATAATGGGAAACATTTTTGCTAAGATAATATTTTGCAGGCTAAATGATGAGATAATCAACCTTGGAGGTTTAGCAGAACTCCAAGCAGGTTTCAGAAGTGGTTACTCAACAACAAATAACATATTTATATTAGTACATTTGTATGAAAAATACATTAATCTCAGGAAACAAAAAGTTTACATAGCCTTTATAGACTTCAGTCAAGCATTTGACACTATTTCCAGAATCAAATTGTGGCAGTCCATGTATAGTTGGGAAACTGATCCCACATTAATGAGTATAGTAAAAGAATTGTACACTCAAACATGGGCACAAGTAAGATGGTGCAAGTTTGGGCAAACTTCTAAGCCTTTCCCCACAAACAAAGGCATCAGACAAGAGTGCATTCTAGCCCCACTGTTATTTAATATTTACTTAAACTTCTAATCTAATACAGCAAAGAATATATGGACTCCCCAAAGGTGGCTACATAATCCCATCCTGCTCTTGCCTACACAGACGATCTGGTGCTAATAACATTGTCAAAATCTAGTCTGCAGAAAAAAATAATTAAACGTATGGCATTGGCAGATGAATATGGATGAAAGATAAATTAACAAAAAAGCCAAGTTATGGTTTTTGGGGAGAAAAGAAGTAATGCAACTTGGAAAGTAAATGGCAAAAGCTTAAAATGGTACAACAATATGAATATTTAGGTGTCACACTATCCTCAAATGGCAACTGGTCATAACATATTCATAAACTTAAAATAAAATTAAAACAAACAGCAGGGTCATTGAAAAACTTTAATTATAAGTATGGGGGTAATATCATCTTTCCTCTGTTGACTGCAATACAAGCAAAATATTTTCCTCAAGCAATTTAGCAGAGTGAAGTACATAATTTAACAAAATGTGATATTATTGAAACACCTCTAAATAAACTTTATAAAAATGCTGTGGGACTAGGACCCTCTGCTCCAAAAGCTTTACTAAGAGCAGAATTAGGTATGGTCTCCTCAAGTGCCTTAATGGATGTTAGAAAACTTACATACTGGATAAAACTAACAAGAATGGATAAAATAGAGTACCTTCACTATGTCTCAAAGAAAAATCTGAATGGAAGAAAATAAACTGTCAGCAATCTGATTGGATAAAAAACATTGCAGCTTTATTGAACAAATATGATTTTGACATGTTAAATCATTACAAACATACAGTAAAGGGATACAAATGAGTACACAATATATCAAATATATTTCTAATAAAATCATAAATTCTCATAACGAAAATGGTTTGATAAAAGCATCCAAGTTAAAAATTTCCTCTTGGTTGATGTCACAAGATCTAAATCATGAATATATATATTATCTGGCTGTTATCAAAGAACAAGATAAAAGAAAGCTATATACAAAATACCGTTTTAGTTTATTCTATAGTGAAATAGTAGAAGCTTGATGTTCCAAAGCACTGAAACCAGAGGATAAATTTTAAAACTGCTCCTGCTGTGAACTGGAAGATCAGAAACATGTAATGTTCAATTATTCATGGTATAGTGAACAGAGAAAACAAAGGTTGCTGCCTATCTGGAATTCAGTCCGGACTAGGGACCACATACAACTGTTGAATATTATGTTTACAACCCAGGATGAGTATATAATCAATCAGGTTGCTTCTTATCTAAAGAATATTGCACTAATAATAAAGCATCTCAAAAACTGACAAATTCTCAAAAAATACTGAATTTTAAACTAAAAAGGAGTCACAGGAATGGATTTGTAATATTTAGGACTTTAAATGTATGTAATGTATTTATTTGAATCTGTATAAATTTCAGATTTGTGTCTTTTTAATCATGGATGTTTATATTCATGTGATATGTATGTATTATTATTATTTATTTTGTAATGGTCAATGACCGAACAACAATAAACTATTGATTGATTGCCCCCAGGTTTGTGTGGAGACCGGGACTAGGACATTTTGAAATATATAATGAAGAGCATGGAAGGATTACCTTATGGATTGTATCCATTCTCCGAATGAGGCTGAGAGGCAAAGTGTGCCAATGTTCAGATCAGCTATTAATTCTGAGGCCAGAGGGGCAATATTGGCTTCATAGAGTCTATTTACTGTAATTCAAGCAGGACTTTAATGCCCAGGTATTTAATTTTCTGCAAACCCCACAGGAAAGGGTACCGTGCCTGCAACCAGGATATTTGCTTCCTATTCTCGCTAAACTTCAAGAACATGTGGTACTTTTTCAAGTTTCTCCTATTCTTGACTCATCCTCCTACCTCACCCCTTTGCAGTCTGGATTTCACAAATTCTACTCCACCCCCACCGCCCTGCTCAGGCTGACTGACTCCATTCTATCCAGCATGGATCAGGGTCTGATCACCTCTGCAATTTTTGTCAACCTGGCCAAAGCCTTTGACACTGTAGCCCACCTCTCCTCCTTGCAAAGCTCTCTTCTGCAGGACTTTCCTCTCAAGCCACTGACTGGTTTCATTCATACTTTCTGGGCAGAACTCAATCAGTTAAAACTGGCAACTCCCTGCCCCTCCTCCACTATCAACTATCTCCCTATCAACACTGGCATCCCCCAAGGATCAGTGCTTGGACCCATTCTCATCTCCATTTTTCTAAATAGCCTCCCCTCTGCCTGTACATCTGCATCCATTCATATTCAGGCAAGGATGAGGTGGAGGGCTACACCCTTGAACATTTCCAGTTCTGTGAGTAGCAGTCGTGAAGGCCCAGGCAGGGAGATCATGCAGTCTACTAGAGAGCTGTCATTATCAGGTCCAGGGATCTCTTTTTCCCCCGATTATCTTCCCAGCCCACAGGAGCCATGCGTACTAGGGTTGCAAGGGTGGACCCACAGTCAGCATGGCTCCTCCCACCCTTAATCTGACTGTGCCATACCATCTCCTGCACACAAGGGGCAGTATGGCAGCAGCAGATGGAACCTTCCCTCCCCGGGGAAGGACAGCATCCTCTGTGATGCTTAATCCCTCCCCCCTGACTGGCCCCCGAGAACCCTGGCTTGTTCTCGAACCTGGGTCACCGGCATCACGTGTAGTAGTGCTACCACTACACTGATGAGCTGGCCTAACTTATTTTGTTAGACATCATAGAATTTATTAGACACATTGTCAGGTTGCTCTCATATAATGTAACAAGGGAAGAAGAGTCACACTATATCTAATCATTGTACTCAGATCCAGGAAGCTCCTTTGGTGATTATATCATTGAAAGTTAATAAAGATGACGTAAAAAGTGTTATTTTGAGTGCATAAGTGTTCCAAATGAATATAAATGATTTATCTTGATTTGGAACTTGATTTATGCAATGTATGTGAGAGAACGAAATGGCAGGACAAGTAATTTATCTGGACAGGTTCTATATTCTAAATGAGAATAAACAGTTTATTCTCTCAGGGTAGAGTTATCCACACACTCTATATGTCACTATTCTCCCTTCCCTAAAGCAACTGCTGGATCACAATCAGGTTCCAATGTTACCTAGACCAATCAGAAAGCTCTACATTCCTCCCGTTCAATAACTGATGTAAAATGCAGCATAATAACACTGACAATTAACAAAATATTTCCATGGATTTCATTTATAATCTTCATTAGTATCTATAAATAGTATATAATATATGGAGATGGCCAAATAATAGTATTCTATCCCATATAAAAAAATCCTGGTAATATAACAGTACCCAAAGTGATAATACCATCATTGACAACTGATAATACTATCGTTCAGAACTCGTAATACTATCGTTCGAGCTCTGAATGATAGGATTATCACCAAACCCGAAGAGTGCAACCTCCAAACACTTAAATGCCATAGGTCTGTTCCAGACATCACCATGGCAACCTCTTAGCATGCGTGGTGACATTTAGAAAACCGCACCTCCTGATTCAACGTGCTTTCTCTGAGGGCAAGCAAAACAGTTGGAAAAACATGGCGGCTGTCTCTCGCTTACCGAGAGAAAATCATCCCTTCGCTCCAGTACCACTGCTTTGCAACACAATTATCTGGCTAATCCTACTGAAAACATCAAATGAAGGTAGGACTGAAATCCAAACAAAACTTGCTCAAGAGAGACACTGAGCGAGTGAGCGAGCAGGCGTGACAGAACGGGACGGGATGGGGTGGAGACGGAGACAGTCAGTGTCTGAATTTTCACTGCGAGGGAGCCTGCCCTCACAGTACCACACAAATAAAACTCGCATCCATATATTATAAAAAATAAGAAATAGGTGAGTGTCCATTACTCGGGAGAAATACCATCTCGAGGTTCTGGGGACAAGGGAACCTCTCGAGCTTCGCTCTCGAGGTTCCTTTGTCCCCAGAACCTCTCGATGGTATTACTCCCTTGTAATAGACACTCACCTATCTATTATTTTATTTATATACTTAAATCATTGCAATGATACCTAACAAACTACATTACATAAATTGAATATGCAACAAGGGAAATTGTTACGTCTCGGTCTGCTACTCATCAGGTCATCCCAGGTCACCACAAGCTGTATGGATAAAAAATGTATCCAACACTGTCTTATCGTATTTGGAATCTCCATGCAGTGCAATACAGTGAGTAACTGATATGCTATAACAAGGCATGAAAACCTCCTCCACCCCATGTACATGGAATACGATATGCATTTTTGCTGCAAATACATTTTTCTATCATTTGTTATGAATGCACGTCTGACTGCAGTTGTGGCACCCCTTCATTCTGTCACTTGTGACATGAAAGTCCATTTATAACTCATGAAGATAAAATATTTCTCTGCAGCCAATCCATGTCGAAGCCCCCTATATAACAAATTCATGCCTACTCAAGAATTCTTATGCCTGAAGAATATTTCCTAGAGAGAGAAAACCTCTTGAGTGGAGCCCAGTGATGGTGCTGGACCTAACAGAAAAAGGAATTATAGTAAGTCTGATAGTATTTTTTCTCTCTGTGTTGTTCTACACTGTCTCTGAGAAATTCATAACCACTGGGATTTAATAGCAGCACCCATGAGTTTACTGGGAGGGGGAGAATATTCTTCAAATTTTCCTGTTTTTATGGTTGCAATAGATATGCGACATATTGCTAACAAGAGGTGGGGGAGCTGGGCTGACAGGAACAGGAACTGATGTGTATTACCTTCTACTACCACAGTGGAGTTTCATCACCTCATTGGTTTGCTTGAGATCCCTGCTCTTCTGTGTCTCTCTCTGCTTGTCACAGCCATGGGCTCGCTGCTGCTCCTCCCGCTTGCACTTCCTCTCAGCACTGCGGCCCGGATTCTGGTGCTGCTGCTGACAAGGGACCATAAATTTAACTTTTACTTTACAGAACAAAAAAGAGGGGCTGAACCGAGACCATACTGGTTGCTGCTCTTTTCAATTGCTGACTGTGTTGCTGTCACACAGGAACCGCTGACTGAATGACCACCACTGCTGGGGAAAGACTGCTGACCCTGACTGCCACACAGGTGGAAATGGGTGGAATCGCTGAACGGAGGCAGATGCTGACTGGAGGGATGGATCGCAGATGGGGCTAATAGACCTGCTGTAGCTTTTCCTCAGGCAAGTCCAAGGGTCGCCATTACTTTCTGTATCTGTCTCCCTCAATGGTCTCTCTCTTCAACTGCCTCAACAGTTGGTCAGGCAGCTCTAGAAGGCTCAACGTTCTAATGCTCGAGCCCAGAGCTCAAGCCACAATGGCTCTTTGATTTCAAAAAATGCCCACGTGCTGGGCAGGGCCAGCAGTTTCAGCGAATGAGGCCTTCTTCTCGCGCTGCCTGTTGGGGGGCGGGGAGTTCTGTGAGCAGGCACTGACACAGAATAAAAATGTTTTAAAAGCATAGCCCTGACTCTGGGTTGGCAGGGCCACTGGCTACTGCTTTGTAGAGGGGGTTCTATGGCTGAGGTTTCACTGCAGTTGGCAAGATGCCTAAAACAAACACATTCTTGTCCTCCACACTCTATACCCCTAGCACATACTGTTCTCCCTGAGCTGCCTACAGAACCCAAGGGTCCCCAAGCCACTACAGGACTCCTTTCTAAGTTCCCCAGGGTTCATGGCTTCATTTCTGTAGGGCCTCCAACTCTGGGGCACTACAGATTCAGGCCTGCCTAAAAATATATGTCTCTATGTATTCCTTTCTTAATATTCTACAACTATTAACAATTAATTCTAGAGATACTCATAAGATTCTGTTGAGTCCTAAACCTGTTTGAGTTATTAGCATAACGTCTACTAATGCAAGAATATGTAACATCTGTAAAACATCTACAACTTCTGTGTTTGCACTGTAACTAAGTGACCATGCCTCTTTACTTGCTTTGCAGGGTAGTTAAAATGGTGACTCGGTCTGGAGGGCTTCCATCACAAATTGTTTTGGGGGTACAGTATCCTAAATGTGGATCTCTGCGACCTGCGAATCTGAGGAACTTGAGGCTCAGCAGAAGAACAAACTGGTTCAAAGAGATCAGTCACTGAGAGATTCACTACTGGTTCAGGAATTCTAGTCGCTGAGGGATTTATGTTAGGTATGTGAACCCAAGGGTTAGCAAACCACTTCATAGGGGATCCTATTTTAGCAGACCCATCCTCAAGATGCTCCTGCCTCTCCCTCAGCACAAGGCCATTTACAGTCCCTTCTTCTGATTTTTCCCTGAAAGTACAAGGTTGGAGAAGATTTGATGTACAATCTTGGAAGTTCTTCCATGTTCAGTCTGCATTGGTAGGCTGGGAAAGCAGTATATGGAAATGTTATGATGCGATAGAGATCTGGTTCCCATTTTGAAGCAAGTTTGTGGCATTGTTGAGTTCTTTTCAATAAAACCCATTCTCCAATCTGCAATGGTGCTACTTGAGCTTTGGCAATCCGTTCTGCTTTTTGCATTTGTTGAGCATGGCTCATGTGTTCTTCTACAATCTGCCTTGTTTCCTGCATTCTGTGGTGGTGCTCTTATACTCAGTCTGTAGTAGGAAGTTTAGCTGAGGTTTTTTCTGTGTGGAGGTCTAGAACCAAGTCCATAGGGAGTCTACCATGGTGGGCTAACATGAGGAAATATGCGGTGTAGCCACTGGAGCAGTGAACGGTGTTGTTATACAAGTATGTGAGTTCTGGGAGAATTTTTTTTTTCTTTATTTAAAAATGTGTTAACTGGGCAACCCCAAGAGCATCAGTTGCCCATTTTCAAGGAGGACCCGAATGGTGGGCCAATGCACACGGCAGTGCTCAGGAATAGCTTTTAACATCCTGATTGGAGTCTGGTTTAGTCTTTCGCAAAGTTCATTTGTCTGGGGATAATACGCGGTCCTTCGAACTTGCTGGCTATGATACAGAGTGCAATGTTCTCAGAACAACAGGGACTCAAAGGAAGGTCCTTGATCGGTCACATCTTAGTAGGATATCTGTAACATTGCACAAACTGATGCAGGAAGACTTCTGCTGTGGTTCAGGAGTGAAGTCTTTAAGAGATGCTACTACTATGCACCTGGAGTAGTAGTCTGTTATTGACGATAGATATGTCGTGCCATTCAGGCTGGGTTCCAACTTGAGGTGATCTAGTGCACCTAGTTTGAGTGGTGCACTGCTGATTGTTGGTTGAAGTGGCACTCTTTGGTGGCATTTGGCATTGTGTTAGAGACTGCAGGATGGGCATTCCTCGCACCATTTCTGTACATCTTCCCATATGCCAATCCAATGGAAATATCTGCGCATACTGGCCTCTGTTTTCTTGTACCCAAAATGTCCAGACTGGTTGTGATAGGCCTCAAGGATCACTTGTGAACTGTGTTGAAGAATTACTTCACAATGGCTGTTTGGATCCTGTCTTTTATGGATCAGATTGCTGTACAAGATAGTCATGTGATTTCAGTGTTTTAACAACGTGACAAGCTCTGGGTTAGCCCTCTTTGGTGCCTCAGGGGCAAGGGCCTGTCCTTCTCCTATCAGGTCTTTCACTTGAAGAATTATGGGACAGTGATGCTGCATCTGTACCCATAGGTCTCCTTGTTCTGCTAGACTGGTTGGTAGCTCAGGCTCTGGCTCAGGAAGTTTTTCGGGACAGATCTGGCAACAGCACGCACAAATTTAGATGTAACTTACGAACATATGAATGTGCCAGGAGAAACAGACCACTCGGTCTAAGTCTACTCGAGTGTGCAGTCAACACCCCTGGTTTGCAGCTGTCCCAACCCCCCTCCCTTTTGTCATCCCACTGCCACCCCCACCCTCACTCTCCCCCGTTCACTGTCTCATGACCTTTTGAAGCTGCTCACAGATTTACATGATACCACCCATTCTGGTAAGGCGCTCCATTTTGCTACCACCCTCTCTGTGAAATAGTGTCTCCTCATTTCTTCCTATATCTCCCCTCCATTCTTAGCCCATGCCCCTGGTGACCCTCCTCCTTAACTTACACAGACCCCATCTGCCCCATCCTTATTGATTCCCCCAGATACTTGAATGTCTCTATTATGTCCCCCTCGTCCCTTCTGTCCTCCAGGGTGTACATATTGAGGTCTCCCAGCCTGCTGTCATAGTCTCTCCCTCCATTCCACATATCATCTTTGTTGCTCCTCTCCACCCCCTCCAGCAGCCTGATATCACACTTTATTTATTTATTTAGATTTTGTTTACCAGGTAAACCCACTGAGACCAAAGGTCCCTTTTTCAGGGGCGACCCGGGGTGAATACACCACCAACTTTACATTATGTACAGTGTACAGCTTCGAAGATACATATACAGTTCATATATAAGGTACAGCATACAGATACATAAGTAAATTAATTTAAAAACCAAAAATAATGTATATACAGTTCATACAGGAGGTTGCGTATGGATGTAAGGAGAAATACAGGTTGTAAGGAGAAATTCAGTTGATAGAGGTTAGTTAGTACCAGGGGCACCATGGGTTCGTAGATGGTCACATAGGTTCATGAGGGGTGGGGAGTATATCTAGCAGTTGCAGCAGCAGAGGCTCAGTTCTAGGAGGTAGACTTTGAGACCGGCCTTGAAGGAGGAGAGGGAAGGTTTGTCTCGTAAGGAAGAGGGGAGCGAGTTCCAGAAATGAGGGGCGGTGAACTGGAAGGAGCATTTTCCTTGATTGGTGCAGATGCGGGGTATGTTCAAGAGTCGATTTGAGGCGGATCGCAGTTTGTGGAGGGGGACTTTAGGGGTGAGAAGGTCACTGAGGTGAGGTGGATGGCGTGTGGAAAGAAGTTTGTAGGAAAGGCAGGCAGGGGAAAAAGATAGTTTAAGCTTGAGTGACAGCCAGTTAAGATCCTTAAGGGCTTCGCAGTGGTGCCGCCTAGGGGAGGAGTGGGTTGCAAAGTGAGCAATGCGGTGGTAGAGGGTGGAGAAGTTAGTTAGCTCAGTCTCTCTGAGGGACTGTAATATTGGAGAACCATACAGTAAATAGGAGAGGAGGTTGCAGTTAGCAATGGCTCTACGTGCCTCTCCAGAGAGGGAGTTCCCAAGGCGGTATAGCAAACCCAGCCTCTGGTGGATGGTTTTTGTTAGGGTATCTATATGGGGTTTGAAGGTTAGTTCCTGGTCAAGGGTAATCCCTAGATACTTAAATTGGTCAGTGACCTCGACATGCATTCCTCGAGCAGATGTTATACAGAGAAGACCACTCGTCCTTACCCAGCTGGGTCCCAAAGAGGACAGCTTTTGTCTTGTCCTCGTTTAGCATGAGTTGGTTGGCAGTTAACCACGTCTCAAGTTTTGCTAGGCAGATTTGTAGTTCCGTTACGATAACGGAGGATTGGGGGTCACTGTGATAGATTACTGTATCATCAGTGTATAGCAGTAGATTGCTGGGTGCACACACTTCAGCTATGTCATTCACAAATAGGGAGAACAGCAGGGGTCCTAGTATGGAGCCCTGGGGTACCCCAGAGATCACCGGTCTGGGGCTTGAGTAAATGCCTTGCCATCGTACTGTCTGTGTTCTGTTAGTCAGGTAGCTAGTGGCCCAGGAGAGAGAGAGCTGATCCAAGCCAAGCCTTTGGAGTTTAGAGAGGAGTAATTTATGACTGACCATGTCAAAGGCCTTGGAGAGGTCGATGAATAGTGCCCTCGTAGGGGTGCCCTGGTCCATGGCATCGAGTATGTCGGTAGTCAATCTGACTAGGGCAGTGTCCATGCCATGGTCTTTCTGAAAACCATGCTGGACCTTAGAGAGGAGTAGGTGCTGTTCCAGATAGCATTGCAGCTGATCGAAGACTATTCTTTCAAGGATTTTTCCCAGAGGGCAGAGGAGGGAGATGGGCCTATAATTCTCCACCCTATCCCGGGTTCCTTTTTTAAGGATTGGAACTATGGTGGCACTTTTCCATTTGGTGGGCACAGACCCTTCCTGCAGGGATCTGTTTATGAGTAGGGCAACAGGGTAGGCAATGGCAGGTGCCGCAGCCCTCAGCAGGCGAGGTTCCAGTAGATCATTACCTGCAGATGATTCAGGGTTGATTTTGCCAAGAAGTGGTAGCACCGTGCAGGGGTCCACAAGTGTCAGATGGAATAAGGGATGAGAGAGATTTGCATCGAGGTGGGTAGGGGGAGGATTTCCCGGCATGGATTGGGAGGAGGCAGGGGGATGAGAAAAGGAGGCACTGAAGGCTTCAGCCACCTTAGTAGGGTCATCTGTCAGAGTGTTTCCGCGAAGACCATGGCACTTTGTTCCTGCACGTGACCCTTCAGGAGGGAGTTTATGTGGCCCCAGAACTTTGGGGTCACTTAGGTTGGTCACTTGGAGGTCACGGAGGTATTTGGATTTGGCCAGTTTTGTGGCCTGTTTACACTTGTTGTGCAAGCCCCTGTAGTTCTCTCCAGTCAGATATTGTGCCAGAAGATTTGTAGAGTCCCATGCTTTGTCCCTGAGCCGCATGGTGTGTTTCAGCTCAGGGTATAGCCATTATGGCACTTGCCCTGAACCCTTAGTTTTTCAGGGGCATGACGGTTTACTATGCCCAGGGCGTCTCGGAAAAGTATTGGAGGGCCTCGTCAATAGTGGGAAGGAGGCGATGGCCACCATTCCTCCTTGAAGAGGTCAGCGCAGAGGTTGCTGGTTCAAATCTGCTGTAATTTCTTGCAACAATCAGCCTGGCCGCCGGCCTGGGAGGTTTATTAGACCAGATGCAGTAGATAGGGCAGTGGTCGCTCAGGGGTCCGCCATTATCCGGCTGACAGTATCGAGTGGGTTTGAGGTAGTGCCCAGTCAAAGTGAATGGTTGCCAGTTTTAGCATTGTGCTTGGTTGGTAAGTTGATCACCTGGGTGAGGATCGTCCAGCATGGTTTTGCTCGAGAGGAGTTGGGGGCGAGCCAGTTGAGATTAAAATCCTAGAAGGATTTTCTCCCTGGGGAGTTGAAGGATGGCACTGGTAAGGGATTCAAGGGAGGAAGTTGCTGATTGAGGTGGGAGAGAGGCACATCCGATGTAGATGGGCTTTGTACCTCCGAGGACAAGTTTGAGAAATAATACATCAGCCTGAGTATCATCTGTCTCTTGTAGGTCCAGCGGGGTGGCATTTAATGGGGATTTTAGATAGAATAGGACACGCTTTAGGTATGGCCTCCAGAACTGCACACAATACTCTAAGTGCGGCCTTACCAGCGATCTGCACAGGGGCAAGATAACATCACTTTGCCTAGACGAAAACCCCCTCGCTATGCACCCCAGCATTTTGTTCGCTTTTGCTGCCACTCTCCTGCACTGGGCAGTGTTGTTCATGGTCCCCATTATCACTACCCCAAGGTCTTTCTCCTCCTCTGTGATCCCCAGCTTAACCCTACCCAGTCAGTATCCTCTCCTTGAGTTCTTCATCCCAAAGTGCATAACCTTACACTTCTTTGCATTGAACCCCAGCTGCCACCTCTCTGACCACTCCTCTAGCTTGCTTAGGTCCCCCTGCAATTGCTTCCACCCCTCCTCTCCATCCACCACTGCTCCGATTTTGATGTAGTCAGCAAACAGACTTACCTTGCTCACCACCCCATATCCAATGTCTGATATGAAGAGCCCAAACTATACTGGCCCCAACACAGAGCCCGGTGGCACCCCACTTGTCACCGGCCTTGGAGTTGAGAGCTCCCCTCTCACCACCACCCGTTGCAGCCTCCCACTCAGCCAGCTTGTAATCCAGTTTATCATTTTTGCCCCTACTCCTACACTAGTTAGCTTCCCCCCAAGCTGCCCATGAGGCACCGAATCGAAGGCCTTGCTGAAGTCCAAGTAAAGAACATCCACCGCATGACCCTTATCCAGCTCACCTGTCACCCAGTCATAATATTGTATCAGGTTGGTTTGACAAGACTTCCCCAAAACAAACCCATGCTACCTAACATCCTGGAGGCCACTGTCCTCCAGGTATGACACCAGTCTATCTCCCTCAGCACCCTGGGGTGGATACCATCCGGCCCTGGTGCCTTGTCTACCTTCAGTGCCCTCAGTCCCTCTAGGACTCTATTTGCCTCAATTCTTCCATCTGTCACCTCCTCTCCTGCTGTCCCCACCCTCCCAGCCCATGCTGGTAGTGGCCCCCCCTTTTCTTCTGTGAACACGGAACAAGAGTATTTATTCAGTGCTTCTGCCTGCTCCTCCCCCTTTTCTGTCCACTCCCCACCCCTTTTTATCCTCACTATTGTCTCCTTACACTTTCTTTTCTCCCTGATGTATCTGAAGAAGTCTCCCCCCCCCCCAATAATTCCCTGTGCTAATCTTAGCTCCCTCTGGGTCTTGGCTTCTCTCACTTTTCTGGTCATCTCCCTGGACCATCTTACATATTCCTCCCTGTCCACTTCCTTCCCAGTCCTCCTAAACCTCTGGTGAGCCACTCGTTTTGTCCTCGCCAACTCCACAACATCGCTGTTCAACCAGCATGTTTTTTTTGCTCTGTTTCTTTTACTCTGTACCTTGGTGCAGGCTTCTGTTGCCTCTTTAACTCCCCCCCCCCATTTAATAATATCCCATTTCAGCTCCACATCCATCTCATGCCTTATACCCTCCAGTTTCCCTTTCAGTATCTCCTGCATCTTCCCAAAGTCCACTCCCCTGAACTTTACCACCTGAGTAACCGATTTCTCTAGCTCCCCACACATCGTGATATTAAACCACACTGTTTGGTGATCGCTGTTGGATAGTGGGTCTTCTACCTTTATTTCCCTCACTGCCTCCCCATTCGACAATACCAGATCTAAAGTGTTCTTTAGCCTAGTAGGTACAGTAACCAACTGTGCCAGGAAACCATCCTGGATTGCATCCAGAAGCAGTTGCTCCCTTGCACTGGAGGTGACCGGAGTGCTCCAGTCAACCCCCGGCAAGTTGAAATCCCTCACGATGACCACCTTTCCTCATCTACATACCTTTTTGATTTGTCCCGCTAGCTCCCTGTCAAGCTCCTCAGACTGGAATGGCGACCTGTATACCACCCCAAACCTTAGTTTCCTACCCCTTGAGTCCAGGAGCTGCAGCCAGATTGCCTCTGTTCTCCTTTCTTCTCCCTCGTCCCTTGTGCATTTGATCCCTTCCCTCACATAGACTGCCACCCAACCCCCCCTTATGGTCCTTCCTGTATAATTTGTATCCTGGAATTGCCAGATCTAAGTCCTGGTGCTCAGTTGCCCATGTTTCTGTGACAGCTGCAATATCCATATCCACCCTCCACACTGCTAAGAGTGCCTGTAGCTCAGCGGATTTGTTTCCTTGGATTCTTGCATTCAATGAGACCACCCTCCATAACTTGGAGAAAAGGTGGCATTTCCAGATTCTCCCTGGAAGTATCGCCAGTTTTGGCTTCAGTCTGAGTGGCTAACCTTGACAGGGTGCTAGCATTTGACTTTCTGGACCTGTAGTTAATGGTGAAATTGTAGTTCACCAACCTTGATGGCCATCTCTGTTCTAAGGTTTCAAGTCTGGCCGTATTCAGAGCCAATAGATTACTGTTAGTAAAAACTTTGAATTGGGTTGCAGCTATGTAATTGCAAAATTTCTCTGTGACAGCCCACACAAGTGCAAGAAACTCCTGTTTAAAAGGACTGTATTGCTTGTCATCTCTAAAACCATGACTTGCATATGCGATCATACATTTGACTCCATCTTGGTCCTGGGCCAACACTGCTCCTAGGCCCCAAATGCAGGCATCTATGTATACTCAAAAAGGTTTCTTGTAGTCTGGGTAGACTAAGACCGGTGTCTCAGGAGTGTCTTTAACTTGCTGAAGGCCTCTTGCTGTGCAGTGGTCCACTCCACAGGGCTATTCTTTGGGGGTGCACCCCTCTGCTGAACCTTGGAGTAGATCACGAAGAGGTGAAGCAAGCTTGCCGAAAGCCTTCACAAAACACTGGTACTACTCCACAAAATCTAGGAATATCGGGACATCTCTAATGGTCACCAGGACAGGCCACTCCTTTAAGGTTTTGATCTTTTCTGGATCAGGGATCTCTGTTTGCAGCTATAATATGTCCTAGGTAGCTTACTTATGGTTTCAGCAGAAGGCATTTTGATGGTTTGGTTTTGAGAGCGTACTTGGTCAGCTGTTCAAAAAAATTCATCCAGATGCTGCAGATGTTCTAGATGAGTTTTTGAGATGATGATATTGTCGAGGTAGAGCAGTAAGATATCAAAATGCCGGCTTCCGAGACAATGTTCCACTAGTCTTTGGAAAGTTTCAGGGGCACTGCAAAACCCGAAATGCGTTCTGATGAATTCGAAAAGACCCACTGGAGTGATGAATGCTGTCTTTTTCTGGTCTTCTGGTACGATCAGAACTTGCCAATATCAACTGATCAAATCAAGAGTCAAGGAGAGAGAAGACTTAAGAGCAATTAGAGAGTTTTCAATTCACAGAAGTGAACAGGTGTCTTTGTATGTGATGTTATTTAACTTTCTGTAGTTGACACAGAACCTTATCTTGCCATCTTTCTTCTTGATGAGCACTATTGATTAACTCCATGGGGTGTGGTTCTTCTTGATAACTTATTTTATTTCATATAGCATGTCTTTCACAGATTGGCACATAATTAGCCTGAATCACTCCCTGATAGGAGTGTGTTATCCAGTAGGGATGTGGTGCTCCACAGAGATTGTATTGCCAAAGTCCAGAAGGTACTCATTGAAGGCATTCCAGTACTTCTCAACTGCTTGCAGAACTTTCTTCTTTTGCTCCATCTGGGTTTCAGGTGTACCCAGCTCAGTCTCTTCTAACCAGCTCTGGCTGGTGGTCTATTCTGTTGCTGCAGCTGGCATCACTGTCACATTATGTTAGGTAACTGATGTGTCCGCCTCATGACTATGAGGTTCCACCATATCTTGAAAGATCACCTTCAGATGTTTGGTAATTGGCTTGTTCTGGTGCAATTGTATGGGATGATTGCTATAGTTCAGGACACAAATAGAATATGGCCTTTGGTCACCATTGCTACACTTTATGCCGCAATCACTGGGTCCTCCTTCCCATTCCGATGAGGTTCCAGAAGCGCATCACTGTCTTGGCCTCGAGGTCCTACTCTGACCTTGCACCATACTGCCATCTCTGCTCCTGGCCTCAGAGTAACTGAATTGACACCTGTTACTCGGACCTTGACAATCTCTCCATCTGGACTTTGGCAACGTTGGTGGCATTGCAGTAAGCTAATAGCCTCTTGCAGCACATGCTTTCCAGGGTGGGGTAGATGCCTGGCTTTGTCTCTCAAGACCTTCACTAGATCCTTGCAATAGTACTGTAAGAAATTCATACAGATATAACCCAATGCACAATCCCCACCCCATGGCAAATCTGAGAAGTAAAACATTTAAACTGCCTGAATTAGCTATTTTCTTAACTTCATGAAAAAGGGGTTCTCTTAGTTTTCAGATTGGAATTCCAATGTGAGCAAGCCAAACCACCAATCACCAAGATGGAACCCCACAGTTTGGTCCTAACTCTGAAATGCCTGTAGTAGCTACTCTTAAATAGAGTGCATTGCCTAAATTGGCTCCTTTAAAGTAAAGTTTTTCCACCAAGGCAATTTCACAGGTGATCAAAGGGAGCATGCTAAAAGGAGTACCACAAGCTCCCACACTCTTAACACATTCCAAAACTAACACTCTCTAACCTTTGCATTGCTCACAAAATTCAATTCACATTTCTGCAGAGCAGTGCTACTGGTGTAAGAAATTCATCTCAAGTATGATGGGTGGCAGATTATCACTGTTGGCATCACTGATGATGATGCCCTGTTGGGAATGTATTGTCTCTCCCAGTTTTATGTCAGCCTCAATGTAGCCCAGGTAGGGAACCTCTGCTCCACTGTGTTGACTTGAGATCAAGTGTCAATGATGGCCATTAGTTTGATGCCATCTACTTTTATCAGAATGGGCAGGCACTTGCCAACAAACCAGAACCATTCCAGCTTGCTTGGTAGACCTAGGCTTGTGCTCCATGGAAATCGGTCCTCATTCCAAAGACTCCATGTTTAAAGCCACTGCTGCAGGAGAGGCTTATTCACAACACTATTCCACGTGGTCACTGAAGCCACACTTTCAGCATATTGGTTTCCCCTGAGAGTCGAACTGGTCTGTGGGTTTTTTCATTTCATTTCATTTTATTAAATGGGTTAGACCATTGAGTAAAACTCATTTAAAAAGGCGACCCTAGGTTAGACAGAAATAAAGTTACAACAATTACAATAAATACAAACATACAGTATATAACACACCACATACATACAATTACATACAATAATTGTATTACTATATCCAGTTAGCCACAGCAAGCCTTAGTTTGAACAAAAAAATTAATCCAAAAACCAGGTTTTAACAACTTTTCGTGACGGGGTTTTGCTATTATACAAACGAAATTTCAAAGGCAACATATTCCAAAATTTAGGGACTAGCTGGCTGAAGAAAAAGTCAGAACGTTTAGTTTTTGATCTGGGTATTACCAACTCTTGATAGGCCGCATTCCTTAAAGAGGGATTAACATCACTAAATTCTAACCTTTCAGCCAGATAGTCCTGGAATCACTGCTGTGATACTTTTAAATGCCAGAAGACATTTATGTAATTGTCTTCTATCTGGCAAAGAAATCCATCCTTATTTGTGATACATAAGGCAATGGTGGGTATCCCTAGAACATTGTAAAATCAGTCTCGCCAGATGATTATAAAGTACATCTAATCTATATAACTTTTCAGAGTGAGAATAATCATATAATACATCTCCATAATCAAAAAGAGGAAAAATCTGTGATTCAACAATTTTATTTATCATATATCCACCCAAACAATTTTTGTTTCGATATGGTAGACCCACTCTTTTCCCCACTAATCTAACTCATCAACATGCGAATGGTCTGTGGGTCATCTTTTGGCTCCTCCCCTTGGATCTTGAGGTGGGCCATTGTACTCCTTCTGTCTATCATTCCAACAGTTGGGAGGTTCTCTTCTTGAGTCATACTTGAGGTTGCGCACTTCCTGACAGACTTCAGACATATTGCTGGTTAATGCTGCATTCTGCTCAGTTATTTCCATAATGGCATTGGCTGCTCTGTGGGGTAATTAGGTCTGAGCCACTTGATTTTTTTTTGTCCAGTGCTATTTATCCTCCTACCTCACTGGTCCCTTAGGTCTCTCTCAGGTGTGATCACTCGAACTGGTCTTTCTCCTGCTTTGCCGAGGTTCTCTCAATGCCAGGTCTCCAATGGACCACCCCCGCCTCCACATCTACCGACCATCTTGAGCCCCCCGGCTCTGAGTCCCCTGAGGTGGGACCACCTACTCCTCTGGCGCTCTATCTATAATCTGGATGGGGCTATCGGAGTGCAGAGGAGGGCCAGAAACTGGCTGGGAGTAACCCGGTGATGAGTGTGGGGACCATCCACTGGACCCACTGTCGCCCACCCGGGTGCCAGGGCCATTTTCCATGAGTTCTGTTTCCCCCAGGAGTGTGGACATGCAATGACATCCAACGCAGCATGGACACACTCACGCACCCGCCTGTAGGATGTCTGCCGTTGCTCCTCTACTACAGTATGTGCTCCACATCTGCTGCAGTCTTCCAGCTTCCGCTGGGAGCTGTTAGAGCACTGAGGAGTGCTGGCCACCCTCCCCAGGAGAGGAGAGCAGTCCTCTGGATGCTCAATCCTCTCCTCCCCTGTCGACCCCCGGTGGCCTGAGTCTGTTCCCGAACCTGGGTTGCCAGCGTGGCATGAGGTGCGGCATCCAGCACCTCAACCCTCAGCGCCACGGTGCCACTGAGTCACTTGATGATATGCCATATTCGACCCGTAAGGAAACTTGTGGATCCCAATGTTGTCTTTCCCTCTGTGTTCCCTTCACCTGGGATAGTCTTCCTGAATACAGACCCTGAGGCCAAAAATTCTTCCATTCTGGATATGCCATGGGACATTCTGGCCATGCTGCACTCAGGGTCACCATAAGTTTTTGGTCGGCTGCCATTTCTTCTTCTAGTCTCCGTGATCCAGCCTTCACTTTAAAGGCTAGGAAACTGCTGCCCAGATCTTGAAGGTGTAGCGTTCACAGTTCCCATCTCAGAGCTGCCCTGCTTACCCCTTTGATGAACTTGCCTATGATGACATGGTCTGGATCATGAACTTCTCTTGGGTCCACTCTCTCAATGGCTTGCAATGTCTCCTGAAGATTTAATACATACTCTCTGAGAGTCTCTCTCTTGAGCCATGTGTCCAGGATAAAAATTTCATTTTTAGTTCTGAGACTGTTCTGGTGTGGAAAGTGTTCTGTAACCAACATAAGATTTGGTCTTCTGTGGCCTTCTCTTTCTCTGGCCAAGAGATGACATCTCGGTTGGCTGTTCCACCAAGCTGTTCGACAGTATTTCTACTTGTTGGTGCTCTGAGATGTGGTACAGTCAGACCATTACTTGCATCTTTGCACAGAATTCTCCCAGACTTCTAGTTCTGCCATCAGTTACCTCTCCAGTGTATTGAGGGAGTCATGGTGCCCTGAAGTAGTAGGGCATTGTACGTGGAGATGAATGAGGGCATCCTTGATCTTCTTCACCTGCTCCTCTAGGCAATCCACTGCTGTTCTCCATTTCAAGTGACATCTTCCTCTGGGTCTTCTCTAGCTTTGGGCCTGCCTGATGCACCAAATTTCATTGCCATGCTCTGGTGAGTCGGGTCATAAAGTGGGAATGCTCTCTTCCTCACGGGCACGAGTGCTACTTCAAACAGATCTTATTGTGAGGAGGCACTGAAAGTTACTGGATGGGGTGGATGGTGTCATGCAATGAGGAGACACAGGAGTCATACTCAGAGGTCAAAATGAAGCAATGAATTTATTTAGCAGGAAAGTTGGCAAGGGTCACAGAGGCAGGTTTTCATCAACAACAACAACAGTACGAAAGGCAATACAATAACTATGCAAATAAATAGGTGAATAAATAACTGTATCAAGAAACCTGAGGTGCACCTCTAAGTAGTTACTTTACTGTACACTGATACAGCTTCAGTTATTCTACAGTACCGTTTTTACCTGGTTGACTAGTACGAGTCTGTACTGTACTTTTGTAATTTCTGCATGTAAATGCTCGTTATTTGAAGTGCATCAGTTCAAGACAGGTAATCAAGTCACTTTAACATCGAAATCAGAATACTGAGAAGAACTGGGCAGAGAATCGAGACCTGAATGGGGCACCTGGACCAAAATGGTACTGTTGCAACAGTGGGAATGATACTTCAGTGAGGAGCCTCAATTAGGCCACTGGGACTTGCGAAGGACTTTGCTACCAAAAGACAGATTCATTGGCATCGAAAAACCCTGCTGAGCCACTGGGGCAAGGAGAAATGGGCTTGCAACTTTGAAGAAGATTCATCAGCCAAGGCCCCCCAAGTCGCTGGGAAAAGGAGAAACTGGGTTGCAACTCTGAAGAAGAGGAGAAGCTGGTCTTCGGATACAGTTCCAGGTTGCTGATCTCTGAATGACGGCTCTGGATGCAGATCTTTGGGTGATGGTCCTAGGTGCCGATCTTTGTATGATGACATTGGATACTGGTTCTTTAAAAGAAAAATCTCACCCCACTACACGATGAGGGCCCTCACTAGTGAGTCAGTGCGACTGCTATGGTTCCTTTACTTCTTATCAGGGTAGTGACATAACTTGGCAAAGTAGCTAATGGGGCCGGTCCTGAATCTCGCCCTAATGCTAGCTGGGTCGACCGCCCCAAACTGTAATCCAGGTAGGAGGTGGGTGTCACAGGAAGTTGCAAAGAGATAGTCTCTATTGTGTGTGACACTTAGGCAGTCTGTAGATAGTTGTAGAGAGTACCAGATAACTATACAGCTGAGACTGGCTCATCATGCAGTGAAGTGGTTTGATGCTGGGTACTCAGAGATTCAAGGCAGTCTTTTAGGACAGTATCTGGGACAACAGTCAATTGCAGCATAGAGTGCCCAGAGTTTGTAGTCTATTCTATGGGCAAGGGGGTTGTTACTGGATTGTTACACAGTTCAGACAAGGCAGCAGAATAGGCTAGGCAGTCTCTTGAAAGGGTAACACCGCTTTAAGGCAGTCACTATGGGTCACCACAGATGTAAGACAGTCACTTTAAGGTGAATAGGGCACCATACAAGTTCAGGTAGTTTGTTTAGGGCAAATGGGGCACCACACAAGTTCAGGAAATTTGTTTAGGGCAAATGGGGCACCACACAAGTTCAGACGATTCATTTAGGGCAAATGGGGCAACACACAAGTTGAGGCAGTTTATTTGGGGCAAACGGGGCACCACACAAGTTCTGGCAATTTGTTTAGGGCACACACGGCATCACACAAATTCAGGCAATTCGTTTAGGGCAAACTGGGCACCACACAAGTTTAGGCAGTTAGATTAGGGCCAGTGGGACACCACACAAGTTCAGGCAATTAGTCTGAGGCAGTGACACTTTAGCTTTAGTTCAAGAGGACGTTTCAGTAAGTGGGCGCTGTACCTTTAAATGCAGTTCAATAAGTAGTCTTTTCGATAAGGTACATTGTCACTTTAAATCCAATTCACTAGGCAGGCTGTAAACATTCAGCAGTTACTCAAACACTGGCCCCTCTATATCAGCTCTTATGGAGCTACCTTGCCCCAACCCCACAGTATCTGTGCCTGTGAAGCTTTAATTACTGTGCTCTGCGGGCGCTTTATGCACTTAAACCCACTATACTGGCTCCTACAAAGCTTTAATTATTCCACCCGATGGATGGTTCTTTGACTGGGACCTAGCCTTGCTCGATTCACCTCCTATGGAGCTGTCTCTCAGCCTCCTCTGTGGGCGATCCTGAGGTGGGGAAAGCATCTGCCCCTGCACAGCCTCAGCCAATTTACTAGGCACCACTTAGCGCAATTTATTTAAAATAAGGAGATAAACTTTATTTGGCAAAGCCCCCTGCCCCTCGCTGTACTCTCTGGAAGCCTGCAATATAAAGTTAGGGCCTCTTGCCCACTTACTGTGCCTTCTGGCATCCTTTAGATGAAGTGACCTGCCCACCCCTTCATGCCTTCAGTCACTCCCAGTGCGCCATCGGGCACTGGAGATGCCCCTTTTTTTATAAAAAAAAACTGCTCTGGTGGTCAGCACCTGCCTTGTGGTGTTTCTGCCTACTCACATCCCGACCCAGGCTGAAGTCTGCTAAGGGAAGGATGGCTATGGAAGATGCTGGCACTGCTATGGATGTTGCGGTAATGGTGCTGAGGGTGGTTCGGCAGAGCTTACTCTGCCCCACCACCTGGTGCTCCTCGACTTTCCTGTGGCCTCATTCCTGCTCCTCCCACTCACCTTCCTCTCACCACCGTGAACTGAATACTGCTGCTGCTGACAACGGACAGTAAATTTAACTTAAAAAAACAAAACAGCAAACGGGATTGAACTGAGCCCACACTGGCTGCCGCTCCTGTTGACTACCAACTTCATCGACTCTGCTCTGTCACTCTGGAACTGGCAGCTGGATGACTGCCACCGCTGAGGGAAGACTGCTGACACTGACTGCTGCACAGGAGGAAACTGGAGGAACTGCTGAACTTGAGGCAGGAGGACCGGAAGGAAGGATCACAGACTGAGCTAACAGACCCACTTCAGCCTTTCCTCAGGTAAATCTAAAGGTCATCATTACTTTCTGCACTGTCTCCCTCGACGGCCTCTCTCTCTTCAACTGCCTCCACAGTTGATCAGGCAGCTCTAGAGGGCTCAGGGTTCTAATGTTCGAATCCTGAGCTCGAGCAACAGTGACTCTCTCATTTAAAAAATGGCCACGTGCTGGACAGGGACAGCAGTCCCAGTGCGTGGAGATCTTAACTGTGCACTGCCTGACTGGGAGGGTTCTGTGAGCAGGCAGCAACACAGAGAAAAAAGTTTTAAAAAAAGCATAGCCCTGACTTTGGACTAGTGGGGCCACTGGCTGCTGCTTTGCGGGGGAGGTTCTGTGGGTAAGTTGCCTAAAACAGCCACCTTCTTGTCCTCTTACTCCCCCACACTCTATACCCTGGGACCCTGGTAGATACTGTTCCCCTGAACTCCCTACTGAGCAGTAGGGGGGCCCCAAGCCCCTACAGGGCTCCTTTCTGAGTTCTCTGGGGGTCCCTGGTTTCATTTCTGTAGGGCCCCAACTCTGGGGCATTATACAGTTTCAGTATTATATAGGACATTTGAAAGATTTAGTAATTTTTGGAGTGTATAGTTGCTTCAGGTAATGGGGCACCATCCAGATATTATCCATGAAAATTAACAAGAGCATCGCAGTTAATACTTTCTAAAGGGCTCCATGATTGCTGGTTAGATATGTTGGGATGTAACACCTAAATAGTATCACAAATTTAAATACTCGCTAGAGTCGTTTGATGCTAGTATGACTATTGAATGATATGGCAAAACCATGACTTGCATAGTAACTGTTGTACTGCTCCAGAAAAATGTAATTTTATGTAACCCCTCCTGCGGGGCTTACCTTATTTGGCTCCTGTTCCCCCGGCCCCCTGGTTTGACCACCGCCACCTGCCCGAGTCCCATAGTGCCCTGAAACCTCCATCCGGCCCCTGCATGGTTTGAAGTGTGAAATAGGGCCAGAGGAGTAAAACTGCAGAACCACTGAGCTGCACAAATGTGCGAGCCGGTGGTCCGCGCATGCGCAGTAGCACATATTCATTTTCTTACCATGATTGTGGTACAGCGAATGCCTCCCCGGTGCTCGTGGTCCCCTAAGTCAGCTAAATGGGAGCCAGAGACATGGAGAAGGCCCAGGAGGAGGCAGAAAAGAGTTTTGTTTAAGTGTACCAAAAGAGCTCCAGAGTAGCCTCATGAATATTAATAAGCCGTATAAATATTAATGAGAAGCCTGCCTAGTGCCTGGGGACACTGTATTTCGTCACTAGTGACAGGCTGGGGACTGAAGTAAAATATCAAACACTGTAATTGTTTAACAGGGCATAAGGGCAGCTTTAGAACTGTGGGACATTAAATAAATAAAAATGTTTATTCTGACTGCACCAGAATTTCAAAGTGGAACACTATATGGACTGAACTGAACTGTTTGTGTCAGCAGCCTTTGACTCCTGTTTAGCCAATTGAATAAGGCCAGATTTTTGCCAAGGACTTGTGGGTCTGTGCAAAAGAGTTATGAGAGAAAAAGTAGGGACAATTCTTGGTGCCTATTTCAAGAGCCAATCAGGCGTTGAAGGAGCCTGATGAATATTAATTTTTCAGTGAACCAACTGTTTCAGTCAATCAGGGGCTGCCTAAAGCTCCCAAAATCCAAGAGACTTTTGATACTAGGCTCAGTTCAGTGGGAGCCCCTCCACAGGGAGGGGGGCTCTGGCCTTTTGCTAAAGAAATGGGGCTGCAAGGATTAAGACTGGCTAGCCTGGGGGTTACCAGCCACCTGTCCCCCAGAGCCAGCATTTGCCTTTCCACATTTTGGAGGAATTTGTTTAAGGAATCCTGATTTGTCACTGCAGCTATGAAAGACAGCCAAGACCTGCCACATGCAGCTGTGAGAGAGCTGCAGAAAAACTGCACCTCAGCAGTGAGAGTGCTGTAACGACTTATGACTTCAGCTATGAGAAGGCAGTGAAGAAGCTACATTTCAGCAGTAAGAGTGCTGCCTGGATTGTTTCTCAGTGAGAAAGCATTCTGTGAATTTCAAGTAAGATGCAGACCTGCTTGGGGGCTGAGTAGCCACTAGTTTCAGGAGGGGCTCAATTCTATCTGTTACCCTACATTGACTCAGCATCAGAGAGGGGTGGAAGAAAGGTCTGAAGGAATGACCACGGATGGTCCAGGTTTACAGATAATGGTATGGAGTCTCCCTGAGGAAAGGAGCTCACCAGTGATTCCCTATGAGAAGCCTTATGTCCTGCTTGTGGCTGTGGAACCATGCTTGCCAAGAGGAGGGGTTTGCCTGTTTTTCAGTGTATGGAAGCTAAAGCGTAAAGTGAATTTGCTACAATGTGAGAAGCATTTAATTTGGTTGGGAGACTTGCATGATTTCCAGAGTTTATCTTCAAAAGTGGGAAGAGAGACCCTCTTCTGGTTGTTAGCACCTGCACAGTGAGGAAAGTGATGTATAGTATCATGGGACAGTTCGAGCAAAAGGTGTGTGCCTTCAGTGTAAGGTTCAGGGTCTTCTGTGAAGCCCATCGTATGTGCCTGAGGCTCCCTGAGACTGCTTCTGGTGCAAATCCTGAGACTGTTTCGGATATGAAAGGACCACAGCTGCTATGCTGGCAGTGTGGTTGAAGGTGCCAATAGTATCTAGATGTGTCTAAATTTCTAGAAAGAGTAAGAGAGAGAAAGAGTCTTCTATCAAGTTCAATATTGGGAATCAGTCTGCTAGTATCACCAGCTAGGCACTGCCATTATGCCTCCTCATGAAGGATCATGCCTAGACGTGGGGGTCTGAGGCATGTCAGCCCAGGTCACTGTGCTGGTCTGTTCCAGATATGACTTCAGCCTTAACAAAATGCCTAACTGCTTGTGAGCCGAGAGAAGTTCCAGCCTGCTAGATCTGCAAGAGCCCACTGCAAAGAAGCGAAACATAATGCATGCCCATGTTGCCATCCTCAGCCAAGTCAAAACCGACTAATTGTGTTCTACCTCAGATTTACCTTCTAAAACAATTCTGCTGCATTTGAAAGAGAATGACCGCAAAACCATGAGTAAAGCAGACATTGCTCTGCATCTGGAGGGATTGTAAATAGTTGCTCAAAGGTTTGCTAAGTTCAGAAATACAGGCAATTTACATACTGCTCTACTTGAGATGGTAGACTCTTTCACTGGAATAGCAAAAGCCCCATCTAAAAAGGTACAATTGATTATCCAGGCCATAGAAGGTAGATCACAGGAACACAATATTAGTAATATATATCAGGCAATGCGCCCCATGTCCGCACAGGAGCATGACCAAGTGAGAGCTAGATGGGTAAGGGAACTTAAATTAGAACCAGACCCAGATAGATGGTTACAATCCACTTACTTTTATTCTAAGAATTCAGCAACATCTTATTGGAGGGAATTTGCCTGGAAGACCAGGGTTAGAGTTTTTAGAACTCCAGATATCCAGGTAAAACTAGAGGCACCAGACGGAAGTCTTTGCTGGAGAGGATGCGGATATTCTCCTGCAGGCCAAGAACACATATTATGGGCTTGTCCCCTCCTATCTGATTATTGGAGGGATATCATAGCGGAACTTAACAACATTTTTGGCAACCCTGATCTATTACCCCAGGATTTATCCTGACAGCAACGCCACCACAGGATATACAGATCAACTGGTCTCAATATAAACTTATCACACTTTTAATTTTAATAGCTAAAAAAGTTACCACCAGACTATGGCTTAATAAAATGGCCCGTGATAAAACCTCTTGGAGAAACCTCACCTATAAAGTATATAACTTGGAACGTCTCTCATATAAGATAAACAACAGGATAAACACCTTTAATACTAGATGGGGACTATGGGTTGCACATCAATTAGAGACATATCCGGAATTTGTACCACGAAACAGAAAGATGAATATCTTATGATTTTCAACTTAATCAAAGTTGAGATAGTAATTTATCTTGGAGTCTTTGCTGATAAGGGGAGGAGACCCAGACTGAGAGGGATGTTGATCTGGAAAACATGGGAGGGGGGAAGCTAGGGAACAATATTTATTTAAGACTATAGTCTATGAGATCTTATTCTGGTCTATTTATCAAACAGAGAAAGATAGTAAGACACTGCTACAGGGATATGTTAAACAGTCCTTTGTGTATAAATTAAATGCCTGTAAATTAATTACCTGTATATGCTGTAACAAGGAACCTCAACAACTAATATGTTGCATAAAATGTGATTATGTATGTGATATTCTATCTCAAAATAAAATAAAAAGCTATATTTAAAAAAAAAGAAATACAGGCAATTTGCTGCCAAATGTTTGGGTTTCCCGCCTGTTCCAAGTAACTAGTTCTGTTAAGTAGCTAAAGTAACCAAGGAACGGTGAAGGTCAAATTTAGCTTGATATAAGCGTGCCAATGCCCGCCAACCAGCTGCATCCACAACAGGCCTGCAACGATTAATACTGGGTACCCAGGGATAGGATTGCGGGGTCTTATCTGGACTGGTACCAGTTGGGGTTTGTGTAATTCTAAAACCTAAGCAGCTAGACAGTTAGAAATATAGAGGATAATGCCTGGAATTCGGGTGATAACTGCGCTGTAATCACCTCGAATGGTTGCCACGACAAAATAGTAAACCTCGAGAGCACAGTTAGAGAGGTTTACTTTTGCCCTGGCAGCCACGAGAGGTGATTACCAGTGCAGTTGTCACCCGAATTCCCAGGCATTATGTTTTATAGTGTATGGGAAAAAAATATGACTTAGCGCCACCAATCTGTTACTATTTCAACTGTTACCCCTTACCTTGCCAAACGTTTATTTATGGGAAGAATGACAAGCTGTTGCAATTCATCTTCTCTCTCTGGATCTGTACTTTGTTTTTTTTTCAGTCACTGCTGCTCTGCTCCAGATCCAGCTCTCACCGCTGCAGCCTGTTCAGGAAAACCGGCGGTTCTGGTAACGCGCATGCACAGGCGAACACTGTTGTTATACCATCAATGTGACATACCATCGATGGGTTAACAACATCGTGATGTCACATCGGTGGTATAACAAACCTATAAAACGTTAGATTTTAGCCGATAACAATGTTTGACCATACATTATATTAACCTAATGCATCAGAAGGTTGGCAGGTGGCATGCATAGAAAAAGGTGTTTGAATTAAAAAATGGGAATGATTATTCTCTGATGTCAATTACCAAATGCTAATTTATTTCAATGTTTAACCTCTACATCCAACTACCTATTCCTAACCCTATACCTTGTAAATAAATTGTTGGTTAACCATTTTTACAAAATTTGAGTTGTGAGCATATTATCTGTACCCCACGTGAGCATATTATTAGCTTGAGTCAATAATTCAAAGTATTAAAGATCTGGTTTCTGGGTTATAGTAGTCCATGTGTGGGGTGACAATTGGGGAGGTGGGTTGGTACAGCATCCCAGGGGTTTGTACTGCAGAAAATCAGACCCACTTATAATTTTTACTCTAGATGGAGGTACCACACATTTATTATAGAAACTTAGAATTTGATGGCAGATAAGGACTGCTTGGCCCACCTAGTCTACCCATTTCCCTACCTAATGGATAAACTGCAGATCTGAGTTAAAAAACAGCTTACTTCCCCCTACCCCCCATTTGAATTGTCTTATGTCTGTCCTATGCATTCTTGAATTCCCCCACTGTTTTTGACTTTACGACCTCCTCAGGAAGGCCATTCCATGGATCTATAACCCTCTTTGTGAAGAAATACTTCCTCACATTACCTCTGAGCCGTCCCCCATCTATCTTCAAATTGTGCCCCCTTGTTCTTGCACATCTCTTTTTCTGAAAGATGCTACTCTCTTGGACTTTGTTGATTCCCTTGAGGTATTTGAAAGTTTCTATCATGTCCTCCCCCCTCCTTTCCCCGAGGCTACACATCTTAAGCTCCTTTAGTCTTTCTTCATATGTCATCTGGTGCAGACCCTGCACCATTTTGGTTGCCCTCCTCTGAACAGCCTCCACCTTGTCTATGTCTTTGCGGAGATGGGGTCTCCAGAACTGTACACAGTACTCCAGATGTGGTCTTACCAACTGTCTGTACAGAGAGCCAACAACTTCCTGTTTTCTACTGGTGATGACTCTCTCTATGCATCCCAGTATCCTCCCAGCCCTCCTTACTGCCTTCCCACATTGCTGGTCCACCTTTAGGTCATCTGATATGACTACCCCCAGGTCCCTTTCCATTTTTGTTGCTGTCAGTATCTCACCCCCTATTGTGTACTCTTCCCCTGGGTTTTTATTTCCCAGATGCATTACTTTGCATTTGTTTGCATTGAATCTCAGCTGCCATATATTTGACCATTCCTCCAACCTTGCCAAGTCCCTTTTCATCCTTTCCACCCCACCTTGCATATCAACCCTGTTGCAGATCTTTGTGTCATCTGCAAAGAGACATACTTTCCCTTCCAGTCCCTTTGCAATGTCCCTTATAAAGACATTAAAAAGGACCGGCCCCAGTACTGAACCCTGCAGTACCCCACTAGTAACTCCCCTTTCTTCACTGTGGACTCCATTTACTATTACCCGCTGTGTCCTGTTATCTAGCCAGTGTTTTACCCAGGCTACCACCCAGGGACCCACTCCCAAGCTGGCTAATTTGGTTATTAATCTTTTGTGCTTACTGTGTCAAATGCCTTGCTAAAGTCTAGATAGGCCATGTCCACAGCCCCTCCCTGGTCTACTACTTTGGTCACCCAGTCAAAGAAATTATTTAGATTTGTCTGACATGACCTTCCTGCTGCGAATCCATGCTGCCTTGGGTCATGTGCTCCATTGGACTCTAGGTACTCAACAGTTCTTTCCTTCAGAAGTGTTTCCATCCTTTTCCCTACCACTGAGGTCAAACTGACAGGTCTGCAGTTTCCTGCCTCTGTCTTGCTCCCACTTTTGTGAAGGGGAATCACATCCGCCCTCCTCCAATCCTCAGGTACCACACCATCCACCAATGATTTATTAAAAAGGGTAGTCAGTGGTGTTACTAGTTCTTCCCTTAGTTCTTTTAGAATTCTGGGGTGAATCCCATCAGGCCCCATTGCTTTATCCACCTTCAGTTTTAATAGTTCTTTTAGAACCCTTTCTTCTGTGAAAGGACTAATATTAACCCTCCTATCCAGAGTGCTTCTATTGACTGGACTAGGCATCTCCCCCTGCTTTTCCATTGTGAATACTGAGCAGAAGTATTTGTTCAGTATCCCTGCTTTTTCACTGTCGCGCTCTGCCCAACTGCCCAACCACTTTCCTCTTTATTCAGCCTCAGTATCCCTGCCTTAATCTTTCTTTGCTCACTAATGTACCTATAAAAGGTTTTATCCCCCTTCTTAACCGAGTTGGCTATCTTTTCCTCAGTTTGGGCCTTTGCTATTCTGACTGCCTTCCCTGCTTCCTTCTGCTTTAACTGGTACAGTTCTCTGTCCTGCTCCTTCTGTGTTTCCTTATACTTCCTGAATGCTATCTTTTTCTCCCTTATGTTCCCTGCCACTTCTTTTGAGAACCATAGTGTTTTTTTCTTTCGTTTTGATGTGTTTATTTGCTTCACACAAAGGCTTGTTGCCTCTGTGATAGTGGTTCTGATGTTTCCCCAGTGTGGCTCCCCTCCACCTTCTTGCCTGTTTGCTAGTGCTTTTCTGAGGCACTGGCCCATTTTGACAAAATCAGCCCTCCTAAAGTCCAGTACCTTCACTTTTGTGTGGCTTGCCTCTACAGCTCAGTTTATCGTGAACCACACTGTTTGGTGGTTGCTTGTTCCCAGATGGTTACCCACTTCAAGATCAGAAATACTCTCTCCGTCCCCATTTGAGAGCACCAGGTCTATGACTGCTCCCTTCTGAGTGGATTAAAAACTAGCTGTTTGAGGCATGCCCCCTGTAGGGCATCTAGAATGGCCCTGCTATTGGATGTGGCTGCCTCAAAGGTGTTCCAGTTAACATCTGGTATATTCAGGTCCCCATCAGCAATATCTCCCCTTTCTCTGCCATCCCAAGGATGCCTTCTGTCATTTCCTTGTCCATTTCCTCCCCCTGAGATGGGGGTCTGTATACAACCCCTGTGCGGATTGTGGAGCCATTTCCAGTCTCCAGGGTGACCCACAGTGCCTCCTCTCCTCCCTGTTTGCCCTCTAGTTCTGCTGCTTTGATCCCTTCCCTTACATAGAGAGCTACCCCTCCTCCTCTTCTTCCCTTCCTGTCCCTCCTGTAGATCGTGTACCCTGGTATGTTGACATCCCAGTCATGGTTCTCTGTGTACCATGTTTCTGTGACTGCTACGATATCAGGGCATCCCTCTTCCATCAAGGCCACCATTTCGGGGAGCTTTTTACCTAGACTACGGGCATTGGTACTCAGTACCCTCCATTTTTTTATGGTTTTATTTCTTTTTGCCCCATCTTTGTCCTTACTGCCTTTGTCTTTTTCTCCATTTACCCCTGCCCTTCTCCCCATCGACGCCTCTATCTTGGTATTTACCTCACTAACTACCCTGATCATTGTTCTATCTTGGGAAAGAACCCCAGCTTACAGTAAAAATAGGACCCAGACCCCTCAAACTTGGTTAGGCCTACAAGGCAGTGGTAATAGCCCAGGGGTACAGCGTGACTCGGGTTACATTTAATTAGAAAAACAAAAGTATTGGAAAGGATGGCCTGCAGCAGCCATGGCTTGGCTTGTGTTTTAGAGTCAAGCCAGACCCCTGGCTCAGTTCTGGCTTGGCTCCAGGTGAAAAAATCCTGGCTTTCCCACCCCTACACACAAGTCCTGACTGATATGGATTTTACCCATACCCCAAGTTCAGCTTTGTTAAGGTGCCATCTCTGTCAGGTGAAAGCGATCCCATTTAACCTATTAAATAGGGGATTTTCCCTGGTAACTTCAGAGGTGTGATGTCCATGGTTGAGAGATATGTTTGTGATTAATTCTGCGTGAACTGCGATTATAATATAACCTGCTATATACTTACTGGTTGGTGTTGTTTATTAACTGCTGGCAGTGGCTGGCAAATTCAGTTATTCACATGGTTGAATAACTAACCATGAATAATGGAGTTTGCCCAAGCACCTCTCTCTAACATTTTGCCAGCACACACAGAGAAGTGCTCTCAGGCACCCCAGAACACAGAAAAGTTTGATCGCCATGGTGGTATGAGGGAGAGAGGGGACACAGGTCAGCAACAGTAGTTTAACAGCTTACCTGAGGCCCACCTCTCGTTCCTCGGTGCTGATGTTGGTTTCTGTTTGGTGCGGTGGTCCAAAAGTTGTGCAGTGGTTCCTGCTTCCTTGCCATGGTGAGGGCTCTCTTCAGCCCCTTTGATTATTTTACTGCTCATTTTTTTTAATTAAAAATTTCTGGCCGGCTCCGTGGTGCAGAACGAAGGGGTTCACTCAGCATGCTGGCGACCCCAGTTTGTGCCACAAGCCCAGGTACAAGGAGCGGAGACCAGCAGAGAGGGGCATCACAAGCGTCCATTGGACGCTTCCCTCACCGGGGGGGTGGGTTTTGACTGGGCCCTGCCAGCAGATTGGCAGCGTACTTGGGAGACATGATACCTCAACATGCCCCCCGTACAGCCCCTGCCCCAGGCCACCCTGTGCTAGTGCAAGGCCGAGAACTTTGTGGGCAGGGCACAGAAAAACATGGAAAAAGCATGCCCCAAATGATCAGATGACAAGCACCTGACTCCTGCCATCCGAAGCCCCAGAGTCAGCCCAGAACCAGCCTTGCATCTCCTGAATTGTGTGCCGCTGGCCAGCAGACCCTTCCCCCTCAGAAGAGAGGGACCCTCCCAACAGAGGGATATGCCAGGGTATCCAAGTAGGCCGCAATTGGGGCAGGTAGTGGTGGCAGGGGTCGGAGGGCAGTAGAATAGGCGCTGGTGCACCGAGGGTGGCGGTTTGGACGTTGAGGGAGGTGCATAAATAAAATACACACACAAAAAACTTTCCAGTGCTCTGGCGGCATGCTGAAGGCGTCCAGTCCCGGAAGGGGTGTGCGGCGGCATGCGAGCATTCTGAGGCCCCCCCTTTTGTTGTCCAGTCCCTTGCTTGCAAGTCCCTCTCTCTGCAAGCAATTCCCACCTCCCAAAGCAGTCTCCTTTACCCTGCATGGAGGCAGTGAGTCAGCAGCAGCACAAGAGGAGTGCTGTCCGCCTGACACTTTTTAAAGAAATAAATGCAGTTTTCTATTAACAACCAGTAAATATAAAAAAACATGGGGAGTGTGTTTAAATTCGGATTTTATGCACACGCTCGGTGTGCGATGCTCTAATAAACCCCTTGGGCGATATGGGGCATCGCAAACCTCAGGTATGCAAACTGTGCATAAAACAGAGGATAATGTATGGTCTTTGGTTATTAACCATGCTGCAAATACTTCAAGAGGTTGCCATGACATCACTGTAAATCTCGAGAATGCAGCTCGAGAGGTTTTCAGATGTCATGGCAACCTTGAGAAGTGTTTTCAGCGCGGTTGTTAACCAAAGTCCATACATTATATTTTATAGTGTATGGGCTACCAAGATTGTGTAATCACAGATTGAATTACTTTACAGGGCATTGATTGTTGTGAGCATTCCTTTTTGTTATACCACTGATATGACATACTCAAGAAGAGTTAACAACAGAGTGATGTCATAACAAGGTTGTAATCTGCTTGATTTCCGTTAATAATAAGGGATCCCATCATAACTCTCAACCTCCTGTCTCATAAATCCGGGACAAGGCTTAAAAAATCAGGGACAGCTGGCCTGCCAGCGCAGTGGTTGGATTTCACTTGCAATGCCAGCGACCCGGGTTTGGGAGCGAGCCTGGGAGCTGGAGGGCTGGACTGGGAGAGAGGCTTAGCGTCCTAGGACTACTCGTCTTCTCTGGGGGAGTCAGAGCCCGGCTCTGTGACCGGGTGGAGACCAGTACAACAAGCCAGACGCTTAACAAGGGGGGCAATATGCCAGACGTCGGCGCTCAAGCACCTTGACGTCAGGGGACACGGCACGTCAAGAGAACACCTTGCAACGCTCCTGGTAGGTGGATCACCAGGCCCCGATCCTCAATGCCCCTACCGGCCCGGTGACAGCATCCCGATTAAAGATAGACACATCGGGGTGTAAGGGTCCCAACCCCATACCCGCCTGGGGGGTATAACCACAGCTCCATTGGGGATGGACTGCACTGGTCACCAGGTAGGTGAGCGAGGACTGAAAAGGCCGTAGGTATCTCCTGAAGAGTGGGAGCGTTGCGAGGAGGGGAGTATACAAAGAAAATAAAAAAAATTAAAATCAGGGACAAAGGACCAAAATCAGGGACACATCTTCAAAATAGATGGTATCCACTCAGGAAGCTGGCAGAATAAGGGACTTACTGTAAAATGCATTTCCTAAGGAAGAACAAGTCTGTAACTTTAATGATTGACATTATTTCGTGCTTACAACTCCCGTTTTGTCATGTAAACTCAAGTTTTAGGAGGGACAGAGTAACATTTTGAGGCAAAACTGCGGACAGTTGAGCGGTATGCTCCCCAATCATTATATTCTCATTATACACACTTCCTCGTGCATTATTGTATATAGAATACCCGCCCCACTTTGCAAAAGCTCGGCCAGAGCTCTACAGCCCCGCCCCATACACATATCACGGTACTACCTGTCTGTCTCCCTCCTTGGCCTCGCCCCCGTATCACATGTCCCTATCCCACTTGCCCGTCTGCCTTCTTGGCCCAGCCCCCCATATCACGTGTTCCTCCCGGCCCCGCCCACCCGTCTCCCCACCTTAGTCCGTCTCTCTCAGCCGCCCTTCGTGATGCCTCCGTCCAGGCTCTCTCGTTCCGTATTCCCCTGTCGCCCCGACAGAGTAGGGCTGGTACCGCGGAAAGTCAGCCGGGCAATGAGCCGTCATTGAGGAGCGGAGACGATGCGCTCTGTGGCCAGCTTGGTGCTGCTTTTCTGCGGCGCCACAGTCTATCTGTACTTACTGTCCGCCAACCTCCCGCCGCCGGGGCCCAGGACCGCCGTCATCCGTGCCGCTGCTCGTGCCAGGGAGCCCCAGTCAGCGGAACGGGAGCCGTTGGTGCCGCCGGGTGAGGAGGAGGAGAGCCGGTAGGTGGGGGAGACATGCTGGGGGTGCTGGTAATGGAGTGGAAGAGGGGAGAGTGACAGTATTGGGGACCGGGGTAGATTAGTGGCAACAGTGAGCACTCCTGGGTCCAGGAGTGCCAGCTGTCACGTAGGAAGACAGTTGGGCACCGAACTGTAACCAGGAAGTGAAGGCTGGGACACGAGAGCCCGAATGAATCCCCATAGCCTGCTGAGCAGGGGTCACCCCAGGGCTGTCTCAGCACCATACCTCTCAACTGTACCACCTTACGAGGAACGTTCCTCATTTACTTCACAAAAGCTCCCTGTTCCACATTGGGAGGACTTGTCTCACATTCAGTGTTAATATTTTAAAGCAAAAATCTGTAGTAGGTGATGCAAAAATATATTCAATTAATAACAGACTTTCTAAACATAAAGTCATTTTAACAGTGTTTTGAGCTTCTTACGTAAAGATTTGATTAAATGTTCCACATTTTGCTCATTTGTTCCACATTTTGACAGGCAATGTTCCACATTTGGGGGACTAAAGGTTGAGAGGTATGCTCAGTACTGCCTTTTTTTTTTTTAATTTTTTTATTTTATTAGTCATTTTGCAAAGAAATACAAGTTTATTCCCACAGAAGGTAGCAATACATATATCAAGACATTTGACTCTTATAAAAGAGATTTTTGGACAGCCCAACCCAGGTTACAGCCTGGGGGACAGACCAACCTCTTAGGTTACAGCCTGGGGGAAGTACAGCTGAAATCTCATCATATCCTTCCCATTACTAACAACAGCTTTACAAGGCATGCACTCCAACAGCTTTACAAGGCCATCTCCACGACTGAGAGAAGACGCAATCCCGTTTATCCATATAGGCGTCCTCTCTATGTCCTCATTAAAATTACGCTTACCAAACCAGTACATTCCCCAAGACTTCTTTAAACATGAAAAAAAGTTTTACGAACTAGTTAGTAGGTAAGCAGTTGTATAACTGTTAAATCATGTTCTATTGATAACCCAACCCACAGCACTACCTGTGTCTATTGTACAGCATTTGTGTGGCAAAAAGGGTTTGACCAGGTTCGTGGTGCACTTCGATCACTGCTTCTTTTACCAGCGACATTGATACTGGCATGGAATGGACATACATACTCGGAGCCATTTTATAAGTGTAATAATCCTCTCCAGGGTGTGCACTGATGCGCTTCTCAGGGGCATAAGAACACTTGGCCTTCAACCTGGTGCCTTACTACACCCCTGGGGCCTGCATTAATATCCTACAATGCATGCCCTGTTGTGGTTTATTACTTACTTGAACTGTGGACTTTCTCAAGCTAGCTACCGAGACTGCATAGGCTAGCGTGATCAAATAGCACTGAACTTTCTGTATTAACTTTCAGTTTTTGCGGTTCTCCTTTTGGTCTGTTTACATGGTTTGTACCATGTAATGTTGTCTACCTAGTTCAGTAACGTGAAGTCCACAAGGGTTTAACTATGCACATAAATGTTGCATTTCATACCACAGAACTTTTTTTTTTCTTTTCCCCACGTTGTTCCACTGATAAAAGGACTGTTGGGCTCCCATTCCGACCAGGGATAAGCCTGTTTAACAGTCAGAGGGACTTTATAGGGTACTTTTTTCCTTTTTTGTTTCTTTCAATCTCCTCATGGGCAGACGGTGCCTCTCTACTTGCAAAATGCCTATCCTCTCAAAGCGCACTTCACATAGAGCCATCCCCTTGACCACTTAGTTCACAGACTGAGGTCACAGATTAAAGAAACCGGTATGTGTGGGATCACAAAGTTAATGCAGGAAGATTGTCATAGGCAGTAATGTGTGTTTCAGGGCTTCTGTGTCAGTTTGACAGTTCCCCCTCTAACCGGATCTCTCAGCTGGCCTTGAGCTTCAGGGGTGTCCCTGATTTTGACCCTTAGTTCCCTCCCGAAACTGGTGTTTCTGTCATTGAAAAGGATTTTATAGCATAATCTGATGCGAGGTATTATCAGTCTGGGCCTTCTGAATTTGCTTGTTAACAGTAAATTAGTTACTCTGACAGTTTCTTGAGTTAATAATACCATGTTTTAGATGGTGTCCATGATTTTTGTTCCTGATTTCTGGGACTTGGCGTTGTAAAGTATGTGTATAATTCTTGGGCAGTGTTGTGTAGATGGGCATAATTTACTCTTGAACTGGGTTTACGCTGTTGTAATATGTAACCAATTCAAAAATGATTGTAACAATTGTTCCCATAGACTGATCCATTTTCCTGTTAATTACATGCATCCCTGTAAAACTTAGAATCCCTGTTATACAAGCGTTTTAACGTTACTGATATGGCTTGTCAAACAGTAAGCACAACAAAACTCTGACATTACTGCTAAGCTGTGTAATGTCCATTAGTTTGTCAAGTCTGCCAGAGTGACAGCAGATGGGTGCCACTGAAAAACAAATGGTGGGGGTCTGGACTGACGAGCCATTGATTTTAAAAGTTTAAGGGCAAACCATGGTAGATTATTTTAACTGGTTGCAAATAAAAGAAAATGTCTAAAAATAGTTAATGCAGCATGTGATGTGTTTTCCACAGTGTGCGTACCCTGCTAAAGAACCCAACAGAATACTCTGGGCTAATTTTAGCACTGGTCATTCTGTGGGGAAACTGGATAGCCTACAGTGCATGGTCAAGTTTGACGTGTCTTTTGACTGTCAGCTGCTGATAGCTTGGAATACACTGTGTCTAAAGTGGTATGATTTTTTTGTTTGTGTATATAAAATCTATTACTAGGAATCTGGGGTGGGGTGAAGTGTTCTACATCCGATTGGCTCAGATGTGCAAATCTACTTGTTACATTTAGTTTCAGGAGCCGAAACTGGCGGTATCCCAACTTCCAAAAGATACTAGATTTTTTTTTTCTCTCTCCAGTATAAAGTTCTCTTTCTTTGAGTAGCCTTACATGCACATCCTGGAGGTGGCATCTTCCTCTCTCAGCTAGCTTTTGGTATTGAAACACTAGTCCTCGGGTGTTTTTTGAGACGAATGCGAGAAAAGTCAGCAGTATGCTTCCAAACTTGTCTTTCTGGCCTAAAGACCTAAAGCCAATGATTTTTCCATTTTCAAAAATGGCCAGTTCCATCTGGCAGAATCTTAAAATCCTGTCTCTCCCCAAAAAATTAAGGGAACAGCAGCATGTTTTTAACAAAAATTAGTCTCAAAATGGAAGGTTTTTCCCAAAACGTTGGTGCAGAGTGTTTTGTTTTACATGATAAATGGGAGCAAACAGTGTTTTTTTTTTTTTTTTTTTTGTTTGTTTTTTTATGACAAATTAAGTCCTAAATGATGGTTTAAAAATGACTCTATGCTCCTCTCTCCCCCTGGCTCCACTTCGCCACAGGCGAACCATCCATGGCACCTCCGTCCTAGCTAAATTCTGGTATGGATCCCTTCCCCCCCCACCTCACCCCAACCACCTCCTTAAGCTACTCTCTCTGCCGCAGGGACCCCCTCACTTTCCACCTCCCCTACCCTCGCTCTTTTACCGGCCAAGCTGCTTTCTGATACTGCCTCCCCCTTCTCTGGAATAACCTCTCCCCCAACCTTCACCTGGCTGCTTCTTGTTCGGCCTTTACTCAGCTCCTTAGGCTCCAACTCACTCCGCACTGCCCTAAATGCTCAAATGGTCCCAGCACGCAGCCGATGCACCACACAGCCCCCACTTACCTACTCCAGCCGCCAAGTCCTAGCTGACCTCATCTCCCTTCTCCAACGCCACATGAAATTTTAGCTGTTTCACCGCCGAACAATGTATTGTAACTGCTTTGTAAAATGTTGTGCCAACTGTCTGTTTTTTCCTCAATCTATAGTTCCTCTCTGTACAAGCTGTACCCGGATCGCACCTGGAAACGAGCCTTGGCTCAGTGTACCTTTCCCGGTCATCAAAATTTAAATAAATAAATTCAGTTTTAATTTTTTTTTTTTTTAAATGTGTTAACCAGGTAACTCCCAAGAGCATCATATACCCATTTTCATGGAGAACCTGGACAAGTAAAGAAAAAAATTACATACATAAAATCCTCACATTATATCCGTACAAAAGAACAAACAATATACACACAGTAAAACTCAGAACAGTGACACTGAGACAGTGTAGTATGCCTTTAAATTCTCTTTAAAATTATCATAAGATTCTAAACAATGTAGTATGAATGGAAGTGAGTTAAGTTCTTTTAATTCTTTCTTTACAGACAAATGAACGTTGCACTGAAGATGACCTACACAAAGCTAATTTTAAAACAAAATGTTGATACATAGGGGGTTTGAATATTTAGAACAACTTATCTTAAACAAATTGAAGTAAAATGGAAAATTTTTGGCCCTACTAAAATGAGTCATGTTTTCATTACTTCTGGGACAGAACAACAGGGAATATTCAGCAAATATTTCCTTTCCCCAAGGTCCCCATCAACTGTGGTAACATAACACCCTGACCTTTCTTGGCTTCTACATTACAGGTTAAATTGGGAATGAATCCGCAGAAACATAGTTCCCCCTCCTCTCTCAAAAGGATGCGATTCCCTGTGCTTTTGACACCCCTCCCTGTTGAATGGTAAAGGAAAGTTCTACCTCCTAGAGATGAGTTTCCCCTCTTAAACATGTCCCATGTAACTGCTCTTGTGTATCGTCATTGTGCAGCTTACTACATTCAAGTCAGTGTTGGTGGGGTCAGTGGATTGACTCAGTTAGTAGCCCCGATGATATGTAGCTTGAGAATTTTTGTCCCCCTGTGTTTAACCATTATTTTTTTTTCTCCTACACCTCTGTGGTCCTTCTTTACTGGGTATCCTTCAGCACTGAAGTTCTGCATGCTCTCACTTTGGGACTTTGCCTGCTGGACCAGATTTGCACCTGCTTCAGACCCTTGGGCCTCTGGTGCTTAGGTCACTCATCTCTCCCCTCTGGCAAGGTACCCCTTTTGGCTTGGCCAGGGCCTTTGCAGGGTGAGGGCACTGATCCCACCGAACGCTGGTGTTGAGGAAGAGGAGTAAGCCCACAGAACTAGAAGAAAGACTAGAATTGCAGCACCTATCGGGGCTGCCGAGTGCAAGTACATAAAGCGTGCCACCATATTGTGGATGTCAAAACCTGGAAGCGTGCCCATTGACATCCACATGTGATTGGTGGTTCACTTTGTAAGTTGCATTTTTTTAAATACTTTCAGATAAAACTATGCTCCCTTTGTGGGTTTTCCTGTAGACAGGACTACTTTTTTTTAATTAATTGGTAGTGGTTCTGTGGATGGGTGTACAGTGTTTTAAATCAGCCCTGACGTGGGTTGTGCAGGGGGAACTGGTTGCAGGAGAGGGAATCTATTCTGCACGTGTTTAGCAGTAGGGTTACTGGCTGCAGGGATGCTTACTAGAGTAACTGGCTGTACTGTTTTTTCTTTTTGTGCTGAATATAGAGGTATTTACTGGGCACGGCCTGCTGGTGGGGACTGCTGAGGCACACTGACAACTGGTGTGGGCAGAATGCCTGAAGTAAACCTGTGTTTTCCATAATGAAACCAGGCAAGCACTCGAGTACCACCAGCTGCCAAATAAATACCGTAGAACACCAATATAAATCTAAACAGTTAGTGGGGTATTGCTGATATCCTTCTAGTCTTTTGGTAGTAGATAATTTGCACATTTTTCATGAATTAAACTCTTATTGTTTGGATTCATATTGGCGATCTGTGGTATTTATTTGATGGCGGGTGGTGCTTGAGTGCTTTCCTGGTTAGTTATTTCTCTACAGCACACCCCCACTGCCGTGGGGCTGCTTGGTTCTCTTTCTTCTTTTCCACAATGACCCTTTTCATTACACCCTGGGGCCTCTATACACATTTCTCTCCACTGGGCTAACTAAATGAGTCCTAAGGGGGTCTCCAAGCACCCTATCATGCGCTTGCCGGCATCCCTGGGGTCTCTGGTAAGCCTCCCCCCCCCCCTTCAGTAATGCCCCGCCTGGCATCCCTACGGTCCCTGGCAAGACTTTTTCTATAGGGCTCCGGCCCCAGGACACTGCTACTTGGGGGCATACATACCTGTACAAAGTCTGTTTTTGATTTAGCACCTGAGAACAGTATGAATCTTTGTTGTAAAGTCTAAATTTATAACTCTTTTTCTGTGTGACAGCACCTTTTCCATGTTTGACAAATGAGGGACAGAGCAATTTTGAGGGGTAAAAGGGGGATTTCCCTTGTAATTGGAGGCAGTTGAGAGGAATGATTAGAGATTTAATTTATATAATAATGTACAGCTGTAGAAATGACGGGGGTGGGGGGGCTCATAAGCATGTATTAAAAACGTTTGGTTAGTCAAATTAAAAAAAGGTACCATCCTAAAAAATTATATGCTGGAACTCAGCCCTGCTTGACATGATATCACAGACCTGCAACATAGAATGTGAGATACTGAGGATTCACTTGCTGGCCCGCTGGTGCAGTGGTAATGTTACTGCTTGCAGTGCCAGTGATCCCAGTTTGAGAATGAGCCAGGGTCTTCGTCATGGGCCGGCCGGAGGGTGAAGGATTGAGCATCGTAGAGGACATTCTCCCTAGGTCATCGAGGGCCGGCTGTTAGGCGAAGGATCGAGTGTCCCACTGAACACTCTCCCTGGATCATCGAGGGCTGGCCAGAAGGAAATGGCTCGAACATTCCAGAGGATGCTTTCCCTGGGTCATCGAGGGCTGGCCAGAAGGAAAAGGCTGGAGCATTCCAGTGGATGCTCTCCCTGGGTCGTCGAGGGTCTGCTGGAAGGAGAATGATTGATTGTCCCTGAGGACACCCTCCCTGGGTCTTCATGTGTCGGCTAGAGGGACAAGGATCAAGCATCCCAGAGAACACTCTCCCATGGTCATCGAGGGCCAGCCAGAAGGAGAAGGATCACGCCTCACAGAGAACACTGTTCCCTGGATCGTCGAGGGCTGGCTGGAAGGAGAAGGATCGCACCTCCCAGAGGACACTCTTCCCTGGGTCATCGAGGGCTGGCCGGAAGGAGAAGGCTTGCATGTCCCAGAAGACACTCTTCCTGGGTCATTGAGAGCCAACTGGATGGAGAAGGATTGAGCATCCCAGAGAACTCTTTCCCTGGGTTGTCGGGAGGCCAGCCAGAGGGAGAACGGTCCAACGTTCCAGAGGAAAATGGCTGGCCACTTTGCAAAGACAAAATATGTTCTCCCTCCTTGTGTGGGTCCCAGGGCTCTAGCACCACCAAAATCTCATTCCTGATAATGGACTGATACGCAGGAAACTAAAGGTGCAATACTGGAACATACACTCCTGCCACCAGGGGTCAGGCCAGTCTACTTCCTACCTTGAGTCTGGCAGGCACTTTGCTGCAGCGCTCTGTCACTCAGTGACAGAGACGAATCTTTTACTCATCTTGATTATTTTTTTGGGGCATGGGGTATTTATATTCTGTTAAGGGTTTTCCCCAGTATTTGCCAGGTAAGTGCAGCCGGGATTCCACCCTCCCGACAATTAAGATCCCTGGTTGGGGCTTCTTCTGTAGGGGAGGTTGTGGCAAAGGAAACTAGTGCAGGGGCTATGCTGTGGAACATGCTGGTGAGTGGTGCAGGGATGCTACCTTGGGGAACTGACTGCTGTTGTATCTGTGCTGCAGGGGGAAGGATTTACTGTTGGCCATGCCGCATGTGAGTTTTGAAGTGGGCAGAGTGCCCAAAACAAGCGCATTTTCACTCCCATACACTGTTCCATTGGGCCTCTGTTCTAACCAAGTGGGTCCTGATGGGGTCCCAAACATCCTAACATGCCCTGCATCTACGAATAGTGGGGTGTGAGGAGGCTTAGCGGCAGGGAGGTTGGCAGCTCGTCAGTGGACAGGAAGGGTGGTTGGGGGAGCAGCTGAAGGGATCTGATCGTCTGGGGGGATGCAGATTCATGGGTTGTGAAGTGATCCAGGGAGGAGGGTCAGCATGGTTGTCACTATTGTTATCACAGTTTGACCCTCTCTTCTCCATGGTCTTCTGTAGGATTTCCTTTTTACCGGGTAATGTGGAGGTGGTTGCAAGGGCCTTCATGGGAAGGGGGGTCCTCCCTTAACGTGGTGTGGGTAAGCAAACCCCTAGGGTGCAAATACATGCATGGGAGGGGGGTCACAGACCCCTCCATGGAGAGTGTTGCAAGCCGCTGCATGGGTAGGGATGAAAGGCTCTTTGTAGTGAGGAGACTCCACCAGACTTCCTACCCTCCACTGCTCCCACCTCCATAGCTGGAACTCATCCTCCTGATGACTGACACACCCATCCTCCACAGCCACCTTTTCATCTGCAGGGATTTATTTAAAGGAAAGCTGTACAAATCACTGTTCCAATTCCCAGAACTGCAGAAACACCCGTTTAGCACTACCTGTATGTGGTCACGAGCCTCCAGCTAACCTTTCAGCATTAATTTGCCCGGTTTTTGTGCTCCTGAGCTCTGCGCTGAAGCTGCCATTTGGACACTGCCACCGCACCGGAAGACAGAGTGTGCGCTCTGTTCAGCAGTTTCCTTCCTGCAGCGGTGCTGGGAACGCTTGCTTAGACTTAACTGGGCACATTTTTACAGAGGAAAATGAACTTGACTAGCATGTACTACTGATTTAAGTGAACGTTTATAAGTACGCCTCGTTGAAAATGGAGCATGGTAACTGGTTAAATTTTGTAGTTGAAAGTTGAAGTTCTGAGTTCAGACATGCGCAGTAGTGCCAGGCGCTAATGACAGGTGAGAACTGCTGCAGAAACACCAAGAACTCTGATGTTAGTCATGGCCTCAGCTGGGGAAAGAAATCTTATTGAGGCAGTGAGAGCTAAAGGACCCAAACAGTACCAAGAAGAGAGAATTCTGTTCTTCCCAGAGACCTCCTATGCCACATGGACCCACAATAAGGCATTTGAAGGCATGAAATGGAAGCTGTGAGAAATGGAGATCCCTTACTCAGGGTTCATTTCAGATACTTATCTATATGGGTCAAATGAAAAAAATAATGGGTCATATTGTTCAGCTGAGCCCACATTCATAAAACAGCAGTTTAAGACCTCTGTAACAGTGAGCAGGTCATCCCCAAGGTAGAAGAAAAGGGGGGTCAAAATTTAAAAATTGTCCCAATACTCCACCCAAAAACGAACTCTGCGTACTCCCTGGCTTTCCCCACTCGGCTCTGCTTCAGTGTGGGGAGGAAGCACCATCAGTTCACGGACCCTTGTGAAGCAGGATTATGTGTCGAGAAAGTTCTCAGACTTTTAGAAGTAGGAGAAGATCCTTCAGAGAACGAGAACTGGCTGTTGCTAAGCTACTGTTTTTATGGCATGAACTGGACCCCCTGCATTTTTTGATATTCCAAGAGACACATGAATGGAACTTTACTGGTCGTCTTGTTGCGGTAATGTACTGGGGCACCAGTATTCGGGGGGGGGCACTTCTGTCTGAGAGCTACAGTTTGTGAATACAAAGGAAGTGTAATGAAAGGCATTTTTGCTTACAAACTGTAAGAATTCACATTACAGATAGGTTTCAAGATGTACTGCATATGTCTGGCAGCATCCTCTCGCCATTTAAATAAGATGGCGGTTGGTCTCCTGCTTCCTCTTTCACGCATTTTGTAGCAGGGAGGAGAAGGGCGAGGGGAGGTCTTTAACAGTGTGTAATTAATTGATGCCTGGGTTCAGCGTAAGTTGCTTGATTCAGGGACGCTTTGTGTTATGAGAGTTTGATGCTGGTATATCCATCATCTAACACTGGAATGCAGGGCTACAATTGCGGCAGCAGGGCAGCTGTGGTGGAGTAGCGGGGGTGCCCGTGCGTCATCAGCGGCTGCCGTTGTGCTGGGAAGCTCGTGTGCATGCATCTGCACACAGTGCTGGGAAAGTGGGACTGGTTCCTGTTGCTCAAGCTCTGCCCAGAGATGTGATCCCATTAGCTCAGTTCAGGCAAACCATTTGCAGAACTTGATGGTTTAGCATCATTGACTTGTGACTCGTTCATTCCCATAGACGCCATATGGCGTCTGAACCGTACATTGCTGGAATGGACCTAAAATATCCCCCGGGAGCAAATGAGTTAATAAGGGGGCTTATAAGAGCTTTGGAACGTGATTACTCACCCATTGCACTGTTGCAGTCGATTACAGGATCACATTTGGCCAGCTAAGTTACCTGTTTAAAATTATCTACTATGAGCATTGCCGCTAAATAGCTCACATGTTGGTTATTTTTAGATATGCGACTGACTGTTACTTAAAGAGCAGCTCTGCACTTCAGCATGCGCTTTCGTAAATAAGATGTTTCAGCTGTTATGATTTACTACCAAATACATTTTTCATTTTCAATGTTCCCTTCCAAGATTTACAGCACATATTAGAAGTCCATTTAAAAAGTCTGTGTAGACAGCATTTGAAAACATTTGCCTCTCCCCTGTTAACCAAACAGTGCCTTTGTTTATGACATCATAGTGCTCACCATGGCAACAGACTCGGATGTCGCAAACAGCAATTTGTATGGTTGGCAGGGGAGTCGGATAACATTTTGAAAGACTCTGAAATAACTGTTGCATTATCTACAATATTTAGTTGACTAACAGCAAGGGAAAAGTATAGAATAATAATACAAAACTGGAAAGCAATAAAGTTTGAACATAACTGGTGTAAATCTTGTATTTTAAGCTTTTTATTACAATGGAGAGTTGTTCCTTAAAGGGACACTGTCAGCTCTTTCTGCATCATATTATTTCTAGTTGAAAACTCTCATTTTATGATTGCTTATCTTTTCTAAAATTCATTAATGTCACAGGTTGTTTTATCTGTTTCCTTTCTCAGTAGAACTGAAATGCAATGCGAATGGTGTAATTATACCCAACTTTGGTTCTGTTTCAAACCCTTGATCTACTCCCATTACATACTTCCTGAGCATGACAAACACCCCCATACAGTGTAGTCATTCACAATGTGACAATCTCCTTTCCTCCCACTGCATCACAAGAGGCAAGACTGTGGTTGAGGGCATTCTCAAGTCCAGAAAGTATGCAGTGGGAGTTGATCAAGGAATGTAAACAAACATGTTTTTATGTGGTGATACCAGTGTGGTGGGTGGTCTGTTTTGTTGTTTGTTTTTTTGCTTTTTGTTGACCAGGAAAAGCGGACTAGACAGTTCTGTCTATTTTCAGCCTTGTCCTGGGGGAATGGGATGCAGATGGATGCCAAATTGACCTTGAACCAGATTAAGCTGTTGGTGGTATTTTTAGTGAATGTGGGAAATTTAGGCAGGACGCCAGGGGAAAATCCCCTACTGTTATTGAGAAGTGCCATGGGATCTTTAACGTCCACCTGAACTACCACCAGAACAGGCAGATGGGACCTCAGTTAACGTCTCTTCAGAAAGACAGCATCTCAGGAGTGCAGCGCCCCCCCCACCCAATGCTGCACTGCAATGTCAGTACTGTGATTTAACCCAAGTCCCTGATGTGGGGATAGAACCCACAGCCTTCTGATCTTCTGGCCCCAGAGGTGTGTGTGCAACCTGCTGAGCCACTGCCACTGCTGTCCACAAAAAAAGAACATAAAATTCACTTTTTAAAAGAAAAAAAATCTAACAACCATGTACATCAGCTGTCTCTACAGAATGGGCCCAGACATAAAATGTGATTTTTAAATTTGGGGGCCCTAAGAGGATTGACATTGTCCCTTTAACCCCCAGATGCTGTTACTCGAGCTGGTAGTTGGAACTCCTTTGTAATTTTTTTGCTCTGTCTGCCAAGATACCTGTTCAGTATTCTGCATGTCATGCTAGATGATAAAATCCTATCGATTAAAGTTTAAAAAGTAGCTGTTATCTCAGTGTTATTGTACAGTTTAGCACTTTATGTAGAACAAAAATCCTGACGTTTTCTTATTCCCTCTTTTACTTTTTAGAACCTTGAGGTTTCCGTCAGACTTAGAAGAACTCCGGGAGCTTGCTGAGTTACTGAAGTACTACAAGAAGGAGCACAAAACCCATGTGTTGCTGCTTTTTTGCAGTGCATACCTTTATAAGCAATGCTTCGCAATTCCAGGTTCTAGCTTGCTGGTAAAAAATCCCTACCTCTTCGCTGTTTCTCATGGGGGGGGGGTGGGGATCGGAACTACATGACAGGTGGTGCATCTTTAAAGTTTGTATGTTCTCCTTTTGTATTCCCTCCCCACGGCATGGCTGACAATATATCCTGTTATTCCACCCTGTATTCCCCCTCCCCATGGCATGGATGACGGTGTGTCCCCTGTTATTCCACCCCATACTCCCCACCCACCACAGCATTGCTGACAATGTGTCCTGTTATTCCTGCCTGTATCCCCCTCTCCCCTCAGCATGCCTGACAATGTGTCCTATTATTCTAGCCCATGTCCCCCTTCTGCATGGCTGCCAATAAGGTCCTTTTTATTCCAGGCTGTATCCCCTCCTCAGCATGGCTGATAGTGTGTCCTGTTATTCCAGCCTATAGTCCCCCTCCCCATCTGGAATGGCTGACAATGTTTCTTATTATTCCAGCCCATATCCTCTCCCTGCTTCCAAGCATGGCTGCCAGTATGACCTTTTGTTTCAGCCTGTATCCACTTCCCAACATGGCTGACAGTGTGTCCTATTATTCCAGCCTGTATTCCCCCTCCCCCTGGCATGGCTGACAATGTGTTCTGCTTTTCAGCCTGTATGCCCTTCCCCACTGGCGTGGCTGCCAGTGTATTGTCATATTCCACCCCCAGCATGGCTGACGGTGTGTCCTGTTATTCCAGCCTGTATTCCACCCCCCCCCCGGCATGGCTGACAATGTGTCCTGTCATTTCAACGTATACCCTTCCCCTGCCTGCATGGCTGCTAATGTGTCCTGTTATTCCAGTCTGTAACCGCTCCCCAGATAGCTGACAGTGTGTCCTATCATAGCATCCCACCTTCTTGGTAAAACAAAGTAAATAATAAAGGTTATTCAGTTGCAGTGAGATGTAGATGTATGGTTACTGTAAGGCATGAGGCAAAGCTGACTACCTTCAGCTGCAAGAGGTATCCGTATATCTGACACAACAAAACACTCTAGAGTATGTTATTCCACTTATCAAAGAGTCTTAATAGTCATTTTTTCAAAAAGCTTCACCAGCAAAGACCTAGTGAGCCAAGAAACAGCTAATTTCCAGATGCTTCCTGCGAGAAGGGTACAGAAGAGAAAGCTCTAAATCAAATACAATAAAATTCAGAGTACAGAAATATTGTCCATACAATGCATAGCAAGCATAGAGTGCAGAACAAAACTGGGGAAACTGTAAATTAACAACAAGGGCAGGGTAGGGCAGACAAGAAAACTAGCAGAATGGTCCCGTTAGCACAGGTAAAGAAACATTTAGTAGAAAAGTACCAATTACAGACCATGAAGTTAGCCAGTGCAAAATAAAGTACTCTAGAGGAGTGTACAGCAGCCAATGTGCAAAGGAAAAAGGAGAAAATAAAAATCGGAGGAAAATAGGAGGAAGGGAAATGGAGTGGAAGAAGAGGGAGGAAGGTTCGGGGAAGGAGGAAGGGGGGATTAGGTACAGGAGCAGGCATGAGAGGTGTAAGCATGGAGAAGGGATTTCCAGGCTGAATGGGAGAGGAGCAAACAGAGTGGTGAATACTGGACCAAAGTCAAGGGAGACTGTGAGAGATGGCAGACTGTCCTACAGTGGTTGGTATTGGCATGGGTTAAAGAGAAGAACTGGGAATCAGCTGAGGAAGTAGGAGAGGCTGGGAAAGAACAGGAGGGAGCTAAGGTGTAATCATCCAGTCCCCTGGGGTTACTAGAATCCCCACAGTGTTAGTGCTAGGTAGGGAGAGGCAGCTGGTGAATAACTAGTTAAATGGGGTTTTCACCTACTCACTGTTTTGTTTACTTGGCCGCAGCTGAGATGAGGTCATTTAGAACTCTCGCAGCAGCATAAGCCATGCAGCTGTGAGTGAGGGAGTCTTTAGAATCTTGGGAAGGTGGTCTATGTAGAGAGTCAGTTGGAACTGCAGTTTGAAGTGTGAGGAGTGCTCAGCTGTCGGTTCTGAGAGGAGAGCCTGCTTTCTCACCCTAGTCCTGGTATTTTTCAGTCTGCCAAGAGAAGTGGTGGAAACCGTTGTCTACAGCAGGATCTCCTGATTCTCATTCTCGGAGGGGTGAACAGGACTGCTAGTAGATGGATCCTAGGAGAAATCCCCTTTTTGATCCAGAATGTTTGAAGCTGCTTATCATGTTCTAACAGTAAGATCTGACTTTTTAGCTGCCGAGAGCAAGTACCTGTTCTGTTCCGAAGTTTGAGACTGTTCTCCATTTAAAGTTGGCTGACAAGTGTGATGTCCAGTACTATGACTATTCACATTGTTCGGGACTTTAGTTCTACTGCTACCAGTATAGTGTGTGTAAAATGCTGGATGCGAAAGTTCATTCAATTAAGCATTTTCCAAGAGTGTTTAAGATGTTTTAAGGTGTAACTCTGAAGAATGGCTGGGTATGGATTTGGGAGCAAAGGATGGGCAGACTCCCATCTGGAGTAACCAGGTTAGGACTACAGATTCAGTAAGGGCGCCTGGTTACTTTGGACGTTATGGCCAATGTCTGAAGAGGATTTTACCCCCTGAAGTGGGTTGTGCTAGTAATCTGCCATTGTGGCCAGTGCCACTGGAAAAAACAAAATTGTCCTGTGAAAAATGGGAACACAAGGTGAAAGAATGCTGTCAGTAAATGTGTGTCCAGTTGTGGCCATTGCCACTGGAAGAAATGCAAATGTCCTATGAAATGTGGGATACCAGTACAAGATGATCAATGTCCTATGAAATATATAGGAATATGTAGAGTTCTGCCAGATACAGTTGTTTTGTTCTGCAAATTCCTTGTGCCACGATGTGTAAACCTTGGGGGTCCTCCCTTGCTTTAGAGAACATCTTTTGGAATAAAGTCACACTCTAGAACTCCAACCTTGGTTTAGACAGTTACGTTATTGCTTTCTGTGTGTGGATTTACTGGATACCCTTCCAGAAGAATAGATCTAGCATAGCCCTTGCAAAAAGTTTTGTTCCCAGGACCTGTTTTTTGTAAATACCTGAGGTCATAATTTGCTTTTGTACACCCCCACCGCTTTTGCTATCTATAAGTAATGAGCCTGGTATGCATTACTAAATCTAGGGATGGTACCAATTCTAAATGTGTGTTGCTGACATAGTCTGTACCCAGTGAAGGGTGCCAGGGGTAGCTAACTGTGTAAAGTAGCAGGGGGTTGTTACAAAGGTAACAGGAGAGGGAACCAAATCAGAACTTGAAGATGAAGGGGGCACCATGGAAGAGGTTCTGGCCTTCGAGAGAGAGGGGAGAGAAGAGGACGGCATTGTAAGAGGAGGAGAGAGAGAGGAGGAAGGAGGCACTGTGAGGGGAAAGGAGAGGGGGCACTATGTGAGAGAAAAGAGAAAGAGAGGAAGGAGGCACCGTAGTGGGGGAGAGAGAGTGTGTGTCTGTCTGTCTGTCTGTCTGTCGGTCTAGGGCAAAGTGACTGAAGGAGTGGACGAGGGGGTCCAGCCTGGTAAGGGTGGATTTGGTGGCAGTGCTATCCCCTACATCCCCAAAAGCAGAGAGGATAATTTTTAAGATAGTCTCACATCGAACTTGGGAGAGGGCTGTAGACTTCGTTCCTGTAGGGCACGCCAGGCTTGGGGAGAAGTTAGTTTTGAATGATGTCAGTGTGGCAGGAGAAGTCATAAAGATGATTTTTAGGCTGATGCAACTTGTGAAGGGACAACCTCTGATCAGAGGCTTCAGCTACTCAAGATGTAGACGGGGAAGAAGGAATAGCTAAATCCAAGCACAGCAGGCAGTTACTGGGTCTTGCAGAGGACTGTTACTTAAATCGGTCTGTTCAAGGAACCACTGTGGACAAAGCAACGCTGGGTTTAAACTGTAGCAACATGGAAGGCTTTGTCAGAGAAATGGAAATTGGAGAAATGCTAGGCAACAGTGGCCATGACCTCATCAGATTGACTACCAGAAGGAACCGGGAAAACTCCTGGGGATTGACCTATACCAGGCTCCTGCACAAGGCTGATTTTGAACAAGATGAAAGAGTTTTCAGCATGGGTACCATGGGAAACCAAGCTCATGGGCATCAGTGTTCAGTAAAAATGGGACACCTTTTAAGGAAATGCGTTGGGTTATTACTTTGCAGAAAATGCATCCCAAGAAAACTTTCACACCTCTGAGGGAATCTATAAGAGGTTTTTCATAATTTTAGCTGCAGCCTCCATTTGAAGGGAAGGGATTGTATTTTAGACTCCGAGGAGGCCTCCGGCTGATCCCTTGCACTTCCCGTTTCTAGCCCCCATGCTTGGAGGCATCGTTTGAAAGCAGTCAGGCCACTATAGTTAGGGTTGAGTAGGCTGTTTAATGTTAAACCCCAGTTTAATAACTTTGCAGCCATTCACGGGATTGGCACGAAATTTTGTATGCAGCATCATATATGCAGGACACTCCCCCCTCATTTTTATGCTCCTGTTGCTCAGAGCGTTCTGGAGGGCCCCATCCCGTTCCCGACATCCACCAGCCAGCGCCGACCAGTACCCCCAGGGCGTCCCCCCCGGTGGGGCCGGCAGGACTCCCCAACCCCTGCCGAAGACTGGATCCAGTGTGGCCAGCGACGTGGCTATTCAGGGCGGGACCTGCAAGGTGCCCTCAGTCATCCGCCAGAGCAACCTTTTTCTCCTCCAGTTTTACTCCCCTCAGAGATGGAGCATGCAGTGATGCCAGCAGTGGCAGCGCGCATGCTCCCGTACGCACTCTGCCAGGTGTCTGCCCCATCTCTGCCCACAGCGACAGCATCGGTGTGCTGCCCCCAGTCTCACTAGGGGCCAGTCATTTGCCGACCACTGGCACCCCCCTCCCCGGAGAAGGAGAGCAGTCCCTGGGACACTCGATCCTTCTCCTCCCCTGTTGACCCCCGACAGCCAGCGCTCATTCCCAAACACGAGTCGCCGGCTTGGCGCGAGGTGTGACGTCCAGCGCCTCAACCCTCAGCGCCACTGGGCCCTCAAATGCAAGGACTCTTGATATGCCAGGTTTCATTCCGCTCAAATGTGCGGATTTCGAGATTCAGACCGTGCAGAATGTGTAAAACTCAAGTTTTTTTTGTCAGCCCATAGCATCCATATGGTTTGGAATTTTGGTCTGAAATTTTTGGTGTAGAAAGGGCTTGGCCCATAGTAGTGCCTTTTTCTGGTTTGGTGAAAAAATAATCCATTCCAGAGTTATAAGGATATAAAATTTGGGTTCTGAGCATGCTCAGTAGGCACTTCAGGATTGATGTTTGGAACAAAAAAAGAATTTGGCCATATGACAAAGGATCCTTTTTTGTATGGGGCCAATCCTTTCTCGTGAGGGAAAAAAAAATCCTGTTCTGTATGGCCGCCATCTTGTTTCTGTGTTTTTTGGGTTTTTTTTTTTGTTTGTTTCAAAAAAATATTTTTCAAAACACACAAAAATGACATTCTTCAGAGACACACATGTATCTTGCTCATCAGGACCCCATTAGTTGGATTCTGCACTTAACTGTTGTAAAAATGACCCCCAAATGTGTTCTGTTTTGTTTCGTTTCTTTTAATTTTTACTTCCTTTTTGGTGACTCGCTTCCACTTTTTCCATATGTTCATATGAAAAAGGATCCCGTTGTACGAGAAAAAAATTTGGACTTAGTTTTTTTTTCCCTCGATTCTTTTTTCCTTTGAAGGGATCCTTTTTTGTATGCTTTTTTCATTCATACAAAAAAAGGATCCCTTTGTACGAAAAAAGATTTTGGACTTATTTTTTTTTATTATTTTTTCATTTGAAGGGATCCTTTTTGCATGTTTTTTTGTTTGTTTGTTTGTTTCATAGTTAAAAGGATTTTGGACATAATTTGTTTTTGTTTGTTTACACATTTGAACTTCAACAAGCCATAAATCCCTCAGTGTTTGGACTCAAGGGACAATCTGTATATCAAACCAAAAGTCTTATGAGTACTGCATGAATAAGGTATAATCCCCTTAAAAAATGTAAGGGCCATATTAAAAAGAACAAAAATTACATCATGCAAATTCCCATGGGATCCCATTCAGACTTTCAGAAACCATAACTCCCTCAATATTTGGACTTGTGGGCCAGTCTACATATGAATACAAAGGTCTTAATGAGTACTACAAGAATAACACATATCCCGCCATGGTGATATAGAGACAATATAAAAAAGGCATTAAAAATGAAATTTCCCATAGGATAACATTGAAGTTTAACAAGCCATGCAACAAAGGAAAGAAATTGCTTTTTCGGCACAGTTCCAGTCACAGGGCCCAGAGGGCCTTGCGCTTCCACGGTAACATACATGTACCCATGTATGGAAGGGTAGGAGTGCAGGGCCCAGCCCTAACACTCACCCCATTGCATGTACTCATGAAGCATACACACTTGTTTCCATCACTTCTTAGTTTTTCTGTTACTGCAGTGGGGTGAGCATTAGGGTTGACAACCCCAAGGAAGACTCCACCCCTCATTCAGGGGTGGGGCAGGGGTTTTATGGTTGGAAACCCTAACGTCATATTTCCCTACATTTGTCACTTTATCCTGAACCCTAACTGATGCATTAATGTAGCGTTTTGCAAAGAATAAATATATCACACACACACACACACACACACACACACACACACGTATACTATTTAAGACAAATGAAGACCCAGATTTGATTCTTGAATAGTCGGAATATCAGTGCAGATCAGAGATTGTGCGCTTTCCCTATCACCCTAAACTGAATTGTGTAATCATGTCTCCCACGAGTCTTCTCTTTTCCATGAAGAACAATCTGTGATCTGCCAGGTGATCCTCATAGCCCATGTGTAGAGCACGTTTGTAGTCGGAGTAATGTAGTATTGTGATGGAAGGAAGTGAAGGTCCATCTCATGCGCCCCTCCTGCTGCGCAGCGTTGAGGATACGTAAGTAACATAGTTTTTGATGGAAGGAACTTTGGGTTCATCTTGTCTGTGCTCACTGTGTCTGAGGGAAATAGCTTGAAATTTCTCTGTCTGCTTAAGGTAAACCCACCTGAGGTCCGCCAAGACTTCTGAAGTAAGGAATGTGGGTTCTGAGTGGGTTTTTTCAAAAAACAAAACACCGCTTCATGTGTAGATTTGCTGTTCATTTGCTCTTGCATGCCCCAATATTTCACCTCCCCTTTCAGGCTTTTTCAAGGGGATGTAATTCTGTTTTTCTGTTAGATTATTCAACATAAACAATAAATCAATACTTTCCTATACTGCTCATATAAATTTATATACTCGTTAAGTACGCCAAAGCTTGTACCTTAAAACTGCTGTTCCTTTTCACAAGGTAAAGTTGGCTATAGTCTTTTAATGTTGCTTTATAGTTTAAAGAATGAACATGAATAAATTCATATACCATAGACTTCTAATACTGTGCTGCTTTTAACCAGTAAAACAGGATACACAAACTAGTACTGACCCTACTGAACAGCTAGCACAACAGATTAAGGGGACGTTGGAAGAGTACCCGGACATGGGATGGCTGCAGGACTGGGAGGTGGACATTCTGGATAAATCTTTCCCCCACGCAGGAGTGACTATACATTGTAACAGAGTATTGTGATGATGGAAGGGACTTGGAGGTCTGTCTTGTCAACCCCTCCTGCTGCTGCGCAGCAGTGACTATACAGAGCAACGTAGTAGTGTGATGATGGAAGGGACTCGGGGGTCCATCTTGTCCACCCTTCCTGCTGCACGGCAGTGACTATACATAGTAACGTAGTAGTGTGATGATGGAAGGGATTTCAATAAAGCCTTTGACACTGTTCCACATAGAAGATTGGTGAGCAAGCTGAAAACCTGGGAGTGGGTCCTAAAGTAGTAAGATGGGTAGAGAGCTGGCTGGACAATAGGAGTCAGAGGGTGGTGGTAATAACATCCACTTTGGAGAGGGCAAAGTGACCAGTGGAGTGCCACAGGGGTCAGTACTTAGCCCAGTCCTCTTCAGTGTCTTTAAGACATTGCAGAAGGACTGGAAGGGAAGGTATGCCTGTTTGCGGGTGACATAAAATCTGCAACAGAGTAGACACACCTGGGGGAGGAGGGTGGGGGGGATGAGAGAAGATCTAAAAGCTATAACAATCACATAGGGTGTGGTGTGCATATTTTATGGAACACATAACAAACAGAGGTGAGAAATTAAGAAGGACTTGAACAGGGCCCGAATACCGTTCGAGGCGAACCAGCTGCACCATGAGACAACTGGCCGCCCCCGACATTACTATTTTCAAATGCACGAACCCATTGGCAGCATATTTTGCTTGTTGCCATTGCTGCTTCACATTGAAATGATGTTCGATGGGCGGCCCAGGTTCAGATATCTCAATAAGTGCAACAATTAACGCAAATAGAATGGTATTCAAGCGTGAGTTCAGTCCCAGCTGAGGGCATGATTCTCTCACCTCGTTTATATGTGATCTAAAAGCTGGAAGAATGGTCACGGGTTTGGCAGCTGGGCTTCAATGCAAAAAAGTGCAAAATCGTGCACTTGGGGCACAGAAACCCGGGGCAATGTATCAACTGGGAAGAGAAGTACTAGCAGTCACAAAACAGGAAAGGGACCTGAGGGTAATCATTTCTGACGACCTGAAGGTAGCTAAACAGTGTGACAAGTCAGTGGGAAAGAATAGTGAGAGGATGCATAGGCAGGGGTATCGCCAGCAGAAAGAGGGAGGTAATAATACCTGTATATATTAATCACTAGTTAGACCCTACCCCAAGTACTGTGTCCAGTTTTGGGGGCCCCACCTCCGAAAGGACATAGGGTAAAGGCAGTACAAAGGAAGGCAACCAAAATGGTGCAGGGCCTGCATCAGAATCCCTACAAAGAAAGGCTTAAGGAATGAAATATGTGTACTCCCTAGAAGAAAGGAGGAACGGGGGGGATATGATAGAAACATTCAAACACCTCACAGGTATAAACAAGGTACAGGAAGAGAGCATTTTACAGAACAAAAGATGCTCAAGGACAAGGGGTCACACTATGAAGCTGGAGGGAGGCTGAGAGGAAATGTGAGGAAGTACTTCTTCGTGAAAAGGGTGGTGGATGCCTGGAACAGCCTCCCAGTGGAGGTGGTGGGGGCTAAAACTGTTAACAGGATTCAGGAAAGCATGGGCTAGACACAAGGGGATCTTAGAAGTAAGGCGGGGGGGGGGTGAAAACCAGAGACTGAATAGGGTCTGCGGTGGCACTGTAGGCAGGGAGGATAGGGCAGACTAGGTAGGCCAGGAAGTCCTTATCTGCCGACAACTTCTATGTTTCTGTGCTTCTTGGGGTCTATGTTGTCTGCCCATCCTGTTGTGCAGCAGTGACTGTATACAGTAACATAACATTGTGATAATGGAAGGAACTTGGGGTCCATGTTGTCTGCCCCTCCTGCTGTGCAGCAGTGATTATACGTAGTAACATAGTATTCTGATGATGGAAGAAACAAGGGTCCATCTTGTCTGCCCCATCTGCTGCTTGACCGTACCCACTTTGAAGGTGGGCACGCTCCCAAGCTTATTGACTGATACACTCCCCCTATGCTTACTGTGGAACCCTCAGTGCCATTCTTCCTTTGGAGTCCATCTAGTCCTGTTTTGAAAGAAAAACCCCTTTAAAGTTACAGCCTGTTCAGGTACTTATGCTAATCTTGTCTTGTTTTCTTCTAGAACATGTTAGCTGGTGCCCTGTTTGGACCGTGGCTAGGGCTTTTCCTGTGCTGCTGCTTAACATCGCTGGGCGCTACCTGTTGTTTCCTGCTCTCAAATGCTTTTGGGAAACAGGTTGTAGTTTACTATTTTCCTGAAAAAGTTGCGATGTTACAAAGAAAGGTACTGTATAACGAATTTACTACTTTGTTTCCTGCACTGTTATATTACATTATTTCAGAATGCTTCAAACAAGACATTTTTGCTTTATTTTTCATGTGTGATATGAGTCCTTTTTTTATCATTCTTTTTATGATCCTGTTTTAGCCTCTTTTTCCTTTTGTGCCCTCAGCCCCACACGCAGAGTAGGACAGATCAGTGATTGGCTGGTGGTCAGTTGGCTACTAACTTTTAAATTTGGTAGCCTTTTTTTTTTTTGCCATAAAGCTCTTAATCCTCCTCATCTTAGGTGGGCGGCTGTGCAGTCCCACCTTGTCCCCCCCATGACCAGCTCCACCTGTCCTGGTCCTTGGAGGCTTAAATCCCTTAGAGGAAATCCAGTAGAGGGATAGCTGTTCACCCCCCGAGCACAGTCCAGAAGTGCCTTGGGGAACGAGCGGCAGTGCTGGCCAAGGAAGAGCAGATATGACTTCATTAAGTCAGCCTGACTTCCATTTGCCACCCCACTCCCGGCTGCGTCGCCGCAAAACCCCACCCCAAAGCCTATTGGATCCTGTACTGTCCCTGGGCCTTCACCCATGGCAGTCAAAGGCTGAGATGGCTTGGCCACCCTTTCAGGAGAGGCCAGCAGTCTCTGGGATGCCCAGCCCTCTTCCCCAGGCTGACCCCCAGCAACCTGAGGTTGTTCCCAAACCCAGGTCCCTGGTGTGGTGGCAGATGAGACACAAGTGGCTTCGTCCTCTACACCACTGAGTCCGTCTTGTGGCTATCATTTTTAAAGGTTCTATTCTGCGTTGCATAGAAACATAGACAATGACGGAAGAAAAAGACCAATGATCCAACATGGACCCCAAGCAGCCCGGTCCATGGTTTTCTGTCTAACCCCAGGACCTGTTGTCCATACAGAGCACTAACCTTCCCTGTCCACACCCCCCCCACATACCCCTCTCTGTTGGTGTTGCCCCAAAGTAATCAAAACCATCACTCACCTGATAACATTGCTCACCTTAACAGTTATAGCACAGAAAACAAAAGGTAAGCAAGGCAAATGATGATGCCTTAAAACACTGCTAGTTACAGCATGATGATAAATAAGAGCGTCCCCACCCACAATTGTTAATTCTACCCAGCAGGTGGCATGCGTTCACCAGCTACATGTTGTATCAGAGAAGGCCTACATCCTTCATTATATCGGGGGTAGAGAGAAGAGTTCTGCCAGTGTGTCTCCCACCCACAGAGGGAAAACAAATAACTTTTTGGGCAGGTGGCCAGTTACTTTCAAAATCTGGAACTTCGCATCCAGGTTTCCTCCAGACGGGAGAGTGGACAAGCAGCTGCCTTCACAGCTGACAATGCCGTTTCCTGATCTGCTGGTGGAGTGCGGGTGGGGGTGGGAAAGTCGGCTTTCACAGCTGACAACAGTGCCACTCCCTGGTCAGCTGGCTGGGGTAGTGTTGGATTGTTGGCCTTCACAGCTGACAGCAAGACCGCTCCCTGGTCAACTGGCAGGGGGGGTACTGGAATGTCAGCCTTCACAGCTGACAGCAGTGCTATTCCCTGGTCGACTGCAGGGGGGCGGGGTTGAGGGAGTAGGAATGTTGGCCTTCACAGCTGACAACAATGCCGTTCCCCGGGGGGGGGGGCAGGAATGTTGGCCTTCTCAGCTGACAACAGTGCCTTTCCCTGGTCGACTGGCATGGGAGTGTAGGAATGTCTGGCTTCACAGGTGAACACAGTGCCATTACCTGGTCAACTGGTATGGGGGTGTGCGAATGGCAGCTGACAACAAAAACTGTTCCCTGGTCCACTGGCAGGAGTTTGCGGGAAGGACAGACATCCCACTCTTACCCACCCTTGCTCCTAACCTTTTGCAATGTGCAAGGTCCCCAGCCAGCCTAAGTATGGGACAGAGTGAGTTATAGGGGCCTGATATTATCCCTTTATTCCCCCGGTCGCATCTGGAAATGAGCCTCGACTCAGTATGCCTCGCCCAGTCACCAAACTTTAAATAAATAAATTATTCATATCACTTATACCTGCATTCTGGTTGCTTCTGTAGATTTTATATCACTTTTATTTGCAGCAAAATGACAGCCCAGATTTGGCAGGTACAGCACAAGAATTTCTAGTGTTTTGGCATCTGGTAATGAATGTCCTAGAACCTCTGGACAGGCATTTTTCAGTCCAAACAAGTGTTGTGAGCAACCAGCTTGCATGAGAAGATGCTCCAATTATAAGGCCCCATAAATGTTTTTCGCTGAACTACCACCTTAGGATGCAAATCAGTTCTGTTTTCTGTGAAATAATGTGTTCATAATCTCTTAACTCTTTCTTCCTTCCCTAATTTCCCCCTTCTGTTCTCCAGGTCTCTCACTTTCAGATATATTTATTGGTTTGAACTAATTCCTTTTACCAGTTTGAAGACTGTCATTATAGCTTCTCTTAAAGCGTTTTCTTTTGCCCCCCCCCAACCCCCGGTAAAGTTACAATCTTCTGTTTGTGAGATCATGGTTGTTGCCACAGCAAAAGATTTTGATGTCACAAACAAAGCCTTATGACCTCAACGAGTGGAGAAGCAGGAGAATATGATGATATCTGGAGAAGAAAGATCATGTTTTCATGCAAATGCCCTCAGTAACAAAGACAGGACATAAATACAGGAAATTAATGGAATATAATTTGAATTTTCTGAGTATTATATAGAGGATAATGCATAGATGACTGTTACAAAGCTGTTTTTTTCTTACACACCTGAGGGGTGTGATGACCCATAGATTTTTTTGGACATCATACACCGAGGGTATGTTTAAAAAAACAAAACAAAAAAAAATCTTCATAAGCACATAGTCACCTTATGTGTGTTTTTTGTTTGTGTTTGATATATACTGGTGCAAGGAGTTCATGTTTATATGAACCGTGACTGATTGAAAGTCTTAGATTGAGCTGACTTTGGCACAGCGTGACTGAGAATGAAAGCTAGTGCTGAGGGTGAGTCGTAGTTCATTCTCTGTGAGAGTGGCAGGAGAATGGTCTTTCCTGCTCGTGGTGTTAAAATCAGCACTGATGCAACAGAACCACGATCACTAGAAAATGCCAGAATAACTGAGTATGGCATCATACCTGGTTATTACAGCATTTCATCTGAGCTATTATCAGTGTATTAATGGGGGGTTACCAGTAATTATATAATATTCTAAAATGTGTTTAAGAAACCTAGAAACAGAGATGTTGCTGTCTGATAAAAACCAAGGGTTCATCTATTCTGCCTCTAAAGAATGTCCTGCTTGTTCCCTGACATGCCATCATAAAGTGATATTTAGCCCTAATGCCTGTGCCAAACCCACTCCGGCTCCCTTTACCCCCACTCTACCTTAGTAGTACCTCCTTGGAAGTTTCAGACCTCTGTACCTTTCCCACCCATTTTTGAACCTGTTTATAATGCTGGACCCCACCACTTGTGCTGTTTTTCTGCCATACTGCAGAAACACTATATTTTATTTTTTTATTTTTTATTCCAGTGGGGGGAGACATAAAACAAACAAAAAAGGCATGACCAGAATGAGTACAACACTATTGCGGTGCCACTCCCTAACTGCATTCCAAAGCTGACGCCTTCTGTGATTCCTTCACTGTTTTCTTGTTCTCCTTGCAGGTGGAAGAGAACCGAAGTAGCTTGTTCTTCTTTCTCTTGTTCTTGAGATTTTTCCCCATGACACCAAACTGGTTCCTAAACCTTACATCGCCCATCTTGAATATTCCTGTAACACAGTTTTTCTTCTCGGTTCTAATAGGTAAGATGCTATTTATTGGCACCAACTGAGGTCTGTGGTGGTACAGAATATGTGAGCATACTTTTAGAAGGAAGAATCTTGCATGCAGAGAAAAATAGCTAAATATGGGATCTGATTGAGTTGACCCCTCCCCCATATTGGGGGCTGATGCTAGTAGCATCTTGTACAAAGATTAAAGTGTATTACAATACCACATGCCTGTGGTTGACTCCATTCTTGCCAAACATGGTACAATACAGTACCATCTTTCTTTAGAGCACCTGCTGTAAGGCTACCCTAATACAAGGCTGCAGTATCCAGGTGCTCAGTCACATTGAGCCCCATTGTACTCTGCCTCAGTCTGCCACACACCTCTTTAAACACACAGTATACTTGGCTGCCAAGAGAAGCTTCTTAAACAGGGTAGACTGTATTTGGCAAATGAAGAATCTCAGAAAGTGGATCTGCCAGTTGAAGAGGGAGAAGAGTGGGGAGAAGGGGGGGTTGGCGGAAAGGAGAAGGGGGGAGGTTGACACAATTACAGTATTCAGATATCTGCACAGTAATTTGGGGTTTGAAGGTACACTAGGATAATCGGGTCTGTCACCCCTGCTTCACTAGCTGGGGTGAAGAAATGTATGTCCTCGTTCCCTCAACCTTGTACATCTGGCAGAGCTGCATGTGGTCTGACTGTGTTATCCTCTTTCAGGAGAGGAGTACTTGGTGGTGACTCTCAGTGTCGTGTCTGGGGCCCCCACTCTTCAGTATCTCCATCAACAGTCTGGAAGCTGGGGTCTCCAACAGGCTGACTAAGGTCACGAATGACACTAAGCTAGCCAGGGTGACGTACTCCCATGAGAATGGGGACAGATTTCAGGAGGACCTGAACAAACTGGGGGATTGGCCTCACTCCAGGAGCCTCTGATTCAGTATAGCCAAATGCATGGCACTGCTGTTGAGGAGGAGAAACTTACATGCTGTGCAGGTCTCATCTTAGTGCAGTCGAAGGGGAAGAGGACCTGGAGGTCATAATCAACAAGGGGCTTAAGCAGGACTAGCAGTGCACAGCTGCTGTCAAGATGGCCAACTAAATGCTGGAGTTTATCAAAAGGGGGTGTCCAGCAATAAGGGGAAGTAATCCTGCCACTTTACAAAGCTGCTGATGGGCCCCACATGGAGGATGTTATGCAGTTTTTGTCTCTTTCATACGGAAATGACATTGAGGCAGTCGAAGGGGTGCAACACAGGGCCACCATAATAATCAGCAGTATGGGGGGGGGAAGCTATGTGGAGAGGCTGGAAGTCCTTAATATGTTCACTGTGCAGAATAGAAGGCTAAGAGAGGTGAAGATCTGTGTTTTTCACATACTCAAGTGTATCGACAATATTTCAGATTCCAGTGAGTATAGGAATCATCACACTCCATCTGATTACAATATGGCTACCAATTCTCTAGAAGGTATAGTTATTATAGATTCTGATTGACAAATTCATACACTTATAAATTCATAGACATGTGACGGCAGAAAATGGTCTTCCTGGCCCATCGAGTCTGCCCATTCCCTCCCTCTACCTGTCACCCCCCCCCCCTTTAAAGATTTCCTCGTCCTCCCCTTGACAACCCTCTGTGTTTGTCCCAGGACAAATCAGTGATTAGTATTATTATTAATATAAATTGTTAGTAATTAATAATAACATTATTAATATTAGTTGGAATATCTCAGGATATAGTGCTAAAACTGAAGAATGACATGGGTCTGAATAGTTAATAAAATATGACATTTTATTACAATAAACATGGCTAAAAGGTTGTGCTCCTGTTCTAAGAAGATATACTTGCAGGTCCTCATGAAGCTCAAAAATTCAAGAATTTCAGCAGAGCTAGAGGTAGCTTGGCCATCCTTGTTTCAAGTAAAAAGTTTTATGTTAAATATTGTTTTTTCCTTCTTTCTTTGTGTTGCTTTAGCATCTATAGATAGTCTTTCTCATTATTGTAAATATTTACTGTCTGCCAGCTTCTAAGTGCACTTTATGTAGTGAATTTAGGATTTGTGACTCCGTGCTAAAGTTTATGCCAATTAACTCTAGAGGTATCCCCAATTTGTTTTGGAAGATTTTAATTCAAGGATTGGAGACTGATGTGAAATCTACAGTCATGAATGAATGATTGACGACTGTGACATCATTCCAATCAAATCCCCAAGAGAGAAAACATTAACAAACAAGGGGTCTGCCTGTTCGATTTTATGGTGGAAAACTCTCTCCATGTTGTTAATGGGAGAATTAAGAGGAACATCACTTTTTATACCAAGACGGGGGACAGTGTTTTGGATTTACGTATTATTGATATACGTTATTTCGTTATATTACTAATTTTCAGGTCTTGGACATCTGGGAGAGTGATCACCTCCCAATATCCCTCCATCTAGATCTGGAAACAAATATGTGGTTACTCCCAAATAAACCTGCACTGTACATTAATGCTGATTTAGTTATTTAAAAAAAAGGAAAAAGATTAAATGGATCCCTCATTCTGATATCTCCCATATTCTAAATAATATCCTACCAATACCTTCTTTTTTACAACTTCATACAGCTGATGAGCATAGTGATATATAAGGTCCCCATTTGAAGTCTATTATGGGATAATATAAGCTATTAGGTCTTGTTTGACCTATTAGTCTTTGAATTCCACAGGTATTGGGAAACCTAAGCACAACCCTTGGTGTAATAATTAACGTAAACAACTAAAACAATTGTTTATGGAGTTGGTAGGATCGCGAAGAAAATCCCAGACTTGGCACCAAAGAATTGCCTTAACTAATTTAAAAAAAGAATATGTGATCATGATTGGAAACAAAAAGGCCCTGTATAAGCACTCACTTTGGGAAGAACTTCATGCAGCCATACATAAGAAAGATAATAAAGGCTTCTGGAAATTAGTTTCCATAAGTATGAATAATACTCAAGACAAATAATATTGCAGTAAATAAAGTATGGGAGAATTTCTTTAGGAGAAGTACTCTAGAGCTTTAAATTAATCCAATATGAACTGGCCCCTCCTAACTCAGAAGGAAACATGTTCTCCACTGATATTTACCAACAAAGAAGTTTATGATGCAATATTAACATTGAAAAGAAATAAGACCCCAGGTCCAGACGGAATCCCTGCAGAAATGTTCCTGGCTAATCCCAGTTGGTTGGCAAAAATATTGACTGTAGTGTTTAATTTATATCAACAGACAACTAGCACTTCCAAATTAATGGAATACAGGATTAATAATTCCACTTCATAAAAAAGGGGATGTATACAATCCTAGCAACTATAGACCTATCTCTTTGCCTTGTACTGGTTTAAAAATGTATTCCTGAGTAGTTTTGAATTACATAGAATCTTGGAGTTAACTTGAAATCTAAATTCCAAACAGGCTTCAGATGTGGGCATAGCAGAATGGGTAATCTGTTTATTCTCAATCATTTGCTCATGTCTTGCAGTTAATGGTTTTAGGTCCCTGCCTTTGGATTTCCTATACCATTATACAACAGATCTCTCTTCTCAGCCAATCAGAAAAGAGAATACCTGTAAGTTATTCTCTCACAAACTCCAAACCAAACCCCCCAGAGTCATTTATTCACTGAAACCCTGTACACAGTTTAATGAACTGTAAGCATGCCCGCAGTCATTTAATGAGACATATGAAGCCCACACTGGGCACATTATCAGGATTCATAACAACTGAAGGTCTGTCCAGTATTAATTTGTATTGTAAAATGAATATATCCTCTTAACTGTATTCTTGACTGCTTTTTTCCCCCCGATATGAATTACACACACATTCTGCATCAACCATCGCAAACCTCATTGCCCTCGTTCCTCACACCCCACAGCGGCTTGAACCGATCGGCTTCATCAAGTAAACAACTAGCATATATTTGCTAAATTACAAGTAAACGGTACCTTTTCATATATATCACACATCAAGAGAATACCACAAATTTACTCGTAGTTTAAACCGAACGCTGTAAAGTTAAATAGTTTCTATCCAAAAACTGAAGCAAGATTCCAGGCATGCGCATTAACACGTCCACTAATACACATACCTGGAATCCCGCGTCAAATTTTTAAATACAAACTACATAACTTTACACCGCCCGTTTCAGGCTATTGGTAAATTTTTACTATTCTGTGCTGCCAGGAGTATCAAAAGCTATCTTTTACTTGTTTTTTCTCAAAAAATGTGTAACTCGTTTACGAACGAGTTTCCCCTCGCCTCCGCGCTGCTACAATCTACTCACCGCACCACTCAGCTTTCAGACCGTCGACCAAAAATATGTTTCTGCTGCTATTTTACTAAAATGTACATAACTCCAGAAATCGTACAATGGTGATAACATTCAGTTTCTTGGAGTGTACTTGTAATAGCCGGCTTCTGTGGATGATTAAATGCCTTGGCTTCGCCTCGGCATTTAGTCATCCACAGAAGCCAGTTATTACTTCATATACTCCAGGCAATTGAATGTTATCCCTTAATTAGATAGATGTATTACCCTTAATTGTTCACTGTTCAGTTTTTTTGTACTGTTCTTAATTTTATTTGTTATCCTGTTCCAAGTTCTATTAAAATAAAATACGTTTTAAAAATAAATATACAGTGACTAAGTAAAGTACTGTGTATGTAGCTTGTTTAGATCTCAGTTCGGCCTTCGTTAACATCAACAGGGATAAATTATGGCATATTTTAACTAAGAGGGGTATGGATCACAATTTACTTTGCATACTGAGGCTGTTGCATACTAACAATCCTAGTATGGTAAGATCTAATAATATTTTCACTAAGTACATTCCTGTTAATAAAGGAGTCAAACAGGGCTGCTGACTCACCCTGATTTTATTCAGTCTTTACACAGATACTTTAGTAGAATTTTTACCGTCTGCGGATACCTTTCCCTTAAAAACACATGACACAGAAATCCAGATATTACTATATGCCGATGACATTCTGCTTTATGCACTTACACCTCTCGGCCTTAAAAGAGCAGTTAGAACCACCCAACAATGCCTTTGTTAGTTTGGACCTTGCAGTCAGTACTGTAAAGTGTAGAATTCTGGTGTTTGGGCCCAAAAAGAAATTTGATGCTTGGAATTTTGCAGACACTGATCTTGAAATCGTGTCATGCTGCAAATATCTAGGGATACATTTTGATTTGGATCATTCCAGGAAGACTCATCTTAAAACTATAAAACAAAACAAGCAGTAATTACCTCCAAGGTTATTGCAAAAAAATGTTGTAGGTGCCGTATTGGTCCTTTTAAAAAAACAGATCCAGGAACAAATGATTTGATACCTTTTATTGGACCAACATGGATGTTACAGAAAAGAACAAAGTGCTTTAGCTTTCGAACCAACCAGGTCCTTCTTCAGAAGCTTTGTGGCAGTTTTTTCAAATATCCCATACTATTAACACCAGATTATATAGAAAAGCAGAAATAATTCTCATTGGTTTAACATATACATTTAAAACATAATAGAAGATTATGTCAGAAGCTAATTAACACCAGTATGCCTTAAACTGAAGAGCCTCAGAAGGGCAAAGGTTATCAAGAATTCTCTACAGCCAGAGAGTTCTTGTCACATAAATTTTAAAATGTCTCAGTATGCCAAGAAAGCATTCTAGTGATAAAAACCTTGGAGTGGCATTCTCTCTAAAACATGTAAGATGAGCTACAACTCTCATTCCAATTGTCCTGGTATATTAAAGGACAAATAATGAGAGACAAAATCCTGAAATTAGGTATAACTGCAAGTTGAAATCAAGCCTCAAATTAACCTACACATATAAACATGATGCATGAAAGTATCACTTGTAAGTGTAAGTGCAAAAAAAAAAAAAAAATTTCTTGTCAAGGACCCCCAAGAAAACGAGACCATGAGCCTGATAAATGCGGATTTCAACACAGTCTGTGTATAACAAAAATGCACAGAATCAGTCTAAGCAATCTAAATGAAAACCCAAAGGAATTACACCTTTAATGAACCCCCAAGTAAATGAGATATGCATCTTAATATGAGCAGTTAAAATGTGACAGTGTGAAATCCACCCACTGACAGCTAATAGAAGGAAATAAATGCACACTATATGTGAAAACTAAGTGTTCTAGCCACATAACAACTGCCCCATGCCACGCTCCACCCACACATATGTGTGTACATACACCATACCACACCCCCCATACACACACACACCTGCACACCCCACACAACCACAACACACAACAAATATAGCAAACACATTCCGCACACACCACACCACACCACGCACAACAAACAAAACACACATACACACACCAAACACACACACACACACATACATACATACATACATACATACATACATACATCGGTATACACACACACACACACACACACACACACACTGAAACGCACTCACCACAGTGTTAAGGTGAAAAGTCAACAATGTAGATAACCATAAACTTACAAAATCAAAGGCCCGCTGAAGAACTAAACTGTTTATGTCCATCTTTTAAAGTAAAGGTCTATGTAAGTTTAAGTGGAATAATGTGTCATGTACCCAACATCAATGTTCAATCCATCCGCCACCATATTGAGAAGTAAAATAAGTCTAATTTCAGAAGCCCGTCCTCTGTTGTGTAGTGTTGAAATGTCCTTTTAAGACCATCACAGACATATCTGAGATTGAGTGGTCATCCTGGGAGAAGTGCTGGGCTACTGGTTTCTCAATCATCTTGTGATTAATAGAATGTCTGTGTGAATTCATTCTAGTGCGGAGTTGTTGGCTTGTCTCCCCCACATAACCTGTGCGAGGACATTTCTTGCATTGGATAAAATAGACCACATTACTTGATGTACATGTATAATTCCCCTGTATCCTGAATAGTCTGTTTTGTGATGTAACCACACAGTCTGAAGTGGAAATGAGGTTACATGTCTTACATGTGCGTTGATGACAGGGTCGTGTACCATATGATGTCATGGTATTCTGTCTCGTTCAAGTTGACTACTAATAATCAGGTTGGTTAAATTAGGTGGTTGTTTAAAAGACAGTAGTGGTAGTTCTTGAAAAATACAGTTAAGGGTTTCATCCTCACTAATTATTGGATGGAGATCCTTAGTAATCTTACATAGGAGTTCAAGGTCAGGATGGTATGTGACTACTAAGGGTATTCTGTTGGTAGTCATCCGTTCTTTATATTGCAGTAGCTGTTCTCTTGGGACCTGTGTTGCACGTTCCACTGCTCTGTCAATTTCCCTGGATGAGTGTCCCTGCTCAATAAAGGTGTTTTTCAACATCGCCAGATGTGTGTCTCTGTCTTCCTCATTTGAACAGAGGTGATACCAAGTGCTTGACTATATATAACAGATTTCTTTGTGTGGCTCGGGTGATTACTTTTCTTGTGGAAGTATCTCTGTCTGTCTGTTGGTTTCCTGTAAAGACAGGTATGTAGGGTACCATCCTTAATAGTGACAGTGGTATCCAGAAAATGTACACTTGTGGCAGAATATTCTAGGGAAAGCTTTATAGTTTTATTGAGGCTCTTGAGTTTAAGGCATACTGGTGTTAATTAGCTTCTCTGACATAATCTTCTATTATGTTTTAAATGTATATGTTAAACCAATGAGAATTATTTCTGCTTTTTCTATATAATCTGGTGTTAATAGTATGGGATATTTGAAAAAACTGCCACAAAGCTTCTGAAGAAGGACCTGGTTGGTTCGAAAGCTAAAGCACTTTGTTCTTTTCTGTAACATCCATGTTGGTCCAATAAAAGGTATCAAATCATTTGTTTCTGGATCTGTTTTTCTCCAAGGTTATTGTAAGATTCAGAAATAACTTTGCAGGAACTTCATTCCTGGCTCTTAAGCAGTCATTTAATGCTAAAGTCATCAGCAGTATTATTGGGTGAACTATAGGCCTTTACTAACACAGGTAACTATTTTTTTTTTTTTGCTCCCTGCACACCGGGAAATGGAACTAAGCCCTGAATCGCCTGCCTGTTGCTAACCAACCCCAAGATGCCCCACAGCTTGCCCCCCCCCCATGGTGGGGGTGGGAAGGGAGCTTCCCCCTTCTCAGAGCGCAATCCAAATCTGGGGAGGAGGTGGCGGACCAGCGGGACGGGGTGAGGCTTCATGAAGCCCCCGGCTGCCATTTTACGTTTTTCTTGACCCCCTCGACAAACATTTGCACGCGTGTGTGGGGGCATGCGCATGCTGCGATCGCCGGCCGCTTGCCCTCCCAGCCTGCACCACCCCCAGCCCCCACCAGAGGGCAGCCGACAGGCAGGATGTCTATCCCTCCTTCCCTCCGTGAGAGAGGGGAGCAGTCCTCTGGATGCTCGATGGTCTCTCGCCTCTGTCAACCCCCGACAGCCCGGGCTCATTCCTGAGCCCAGGTTGTCTGTGTGGCGTCCAGTGCCACCGGGCTGGCTTCTTATGTTTTGTAAGCAAGTCTTCCAATTACAAAAATATTTTCCCTCTGCTTTATTACGAACAGAATTAACACTACAGTCTGTTACATCATTAGCCTATATTAAGTCAGTTACATGGTGTGGGAAACTTATTTCTCTTAATGAAGACAGAATACTGCACATATATATTGGCTAGAGAGCTGTAACAATAGAAGGATCACCCCGTGGTTCTGTTAACCTAATGATATGCTTAAGAGGATAGGAATGTTGGAAATATGGGATCCTATTCTTATGGCAGACAGCTATAGTTTCGTGAACACAGCCACACAGAGGGTCATAGATTATTTTCAGATGAAGGTTGCAAAACTTGCAGATTTACCTATATCCAAAATATATCATAAATTAAAAATCCCAGGCTTAGATGAAAAATATCTGGAGTTTTGTGATAAGGAGGCTCATATAAATGCTTTGTTCAAAATAAGATGTGGTGTACTATATAATAAAAGGTGGACAGCTGTAGGCATGTCCAATACATATTATTTAATTTGTAATTGTGATCTAGGTGGTGTGTGTGTGTGTGTGTGTGTGTGTGTGTGTGTGTGTGTGTGTGTGTGTGTGTACACTACCGGTCAGAAGTTTTAGAACACCCCCATTGTTCCAGTTTTTATTGAAATTTACTCAGGTTAATGTCTCAATGTACTCTGAAATTAAAGCATAGAACAAATAAACAATTGGAGATAAAAAAGAAATCATAGAATCATTTTGTTTATCAAAATTTAATCTAAATTTTGACTCATCAAAGTAGCCACCTTTTGCAGATATACTGTAACTGCCGAACACACTCGTGGCATTCTTCCTACAATGGACATCAAATATTGTTCGGGAAGTTCTTCCCAACACTGTTGCTGAAGTTCCCACAAATGTGTTGCACTTGTAGGTTGCTTTGCTTTCACCCTTCTGTCCAGTTCATCCCAAACCAGCTCGATGGGGTTTAAGTCTGGAGACTGTGCTGGCCATTCCATGATTTGAAGCCTACCGTCTTGTTCTTTTCCTCGAAGGTAGTTCTGACATAGCCTGGAGGTATGTTTTGGGTCATTATCTTGTTGTAGGATGAACCCCTGACCAACTAGGTGACCAGAGGGTATTGCATGACACTGCAAAATGCTGTGGTAGCCCTTTTGTTCAGGGTGCCATTCACTCTGTGCTGTTGTCCTGTGAGGCCTATATCACGCAAGCTGTTGACTCTCAGAAACTTGTCTTCTGATTCTGTTGTGGCTTTGGGTCTGCCAGACCTCTTCCTGTCAGAGTTTCCTCCAGTTTCAAGTGCCTTTTGATGGTGTAGGAAACTGTACTCACTGACACCTTGGCTTTTGCAATTTCTCTACAGCAGTTTTTGCTAACCTAAACTTTTTTTTTAACCTCTAGCACTTTACCGCTTACCTTTGTACCATTTCAGGTTATTCACTGGACTTGAATTGCTTAAATTTCAATAAAAACTGGAAAAATGGGGGTGTTCTAAAACTTTTGACCGGTAGTGTATGTATGTATATTAGAGGCAAAAAACTCCATTTGATGCGTCAGTTAGGGTTGTTCCACAGCGAGGCTTCGGTGTTAGGGTTAAAGCCTCTTCCACCCCACACCTGCCACCCAAAATCCGCCAGCGGTGTGCATTGGGGTCGCTGGGTCTTAACTCGACCCCATCACATGGGTAAACAAGCTGAGGTATAGGAAATGGGGTGAGAGGACGACAACCTCAACGCACACCCTGTTGGTGTTTGGGGTGGCGGGCTGGGGGGGGTGGAAGGGGGGCTTTCAACCCTAACACTGAATTTCCTTGCTTTTGTCGCTGTGGAACAACCCTAACTGATGCATTAAATGGAGTTTTTTGCCTCTATTCCCTTCTTTTTGAGAATGTGCAGTAGAAATAGTGAATGGAATGTGGTGGTGGGACCACCATGTGATTTTTTTTTATTTGTGACATAGTAATGGTAAGTGCAACGGAGATGCAGCCGCTAACGGTTGCGCACATGGTGACTGAAACGTAAATGGAAAAGCAAACGTTACTAGAAACGCAAGTGCAAAGTGACGCCAAAGCAAACAGTGACGCAAAAAGAGATGAAAGCGCTTAAGAAAACGCAAACCGTGACACGCACGGTCACGGTACCGCAATCAGAAACGCAAATCATAATGTTAGCAGAAATAATGGCAACAGAAACGCAAACGCAAGCACGTACGCAAACGAGAACGCAAAGGTAACGCACACGGTGACGTACATGGGAACGGTAACGCAAACGGGTACAGAAACGCTAACTGTAACAGTAAGGGAAGCACACACCCTGTTTTCGCCCAACAGCTGCATGGAGAAGCACAGTGTGTACAAAGAATGTATGCATACTAATGTGCCTCGGAGCAGAAAATGAGCTGTTGGAATACTAAATTGCTTATATCTCAGGAACCGTGCGACGCAGAAAAAATGTTTTAATTTCACATGATTCATGAGTTTTCTGGCCAGGTTTTCACTGAATGCATAGCCCATAGGGCTATGCCTTATCACAATGCAAATTCCATATCTCGCACAGTTTCCGAGATACGAGCCCTGAATGCACGGCGAACGCCACCATTTTAGTCTATGGGGAAAAAAGTCAGCTTCGGAGTACTGTAACTTGGCATCCGTGCAATATTTTGTCACCAAACTACAAAAAGGCACATCTGAGAGATGTTGGCTGCCTTCCCTCCAAATTTAAGCTCAGAAGACCAAACCGTTCTTTTGCAGCAGGGTGGCAAAGAACTCCTGTCATTTTGGCCATAGTCCGGAAAAGTAGTGTCGCAGTTTGCGAAAGTGTCACAGGTGCAACACTACTTTTTCCAGAAATTTGAAAAACATATTTCTGGGGTGTTTAACCCCAAAATAAAGACATGGCTAGCATCCTGAGTGTCCGACTAGGTGAACACAAAAAGAATTGTGTTCCTAGAGGGTCCCAGTTTTAAACACCAAGCATTTTTCTGATCAGTAACTGAAAACAAAATGGTGGATTTGCGACACTAAAAAGTGCATTTGCGAAAGTGTTGAACTTTTTGTTAACTTTTCCCATTGACTTATAATGGGAACTTGTTTTTTGAATAACTTTTGAACCAATCAATATTTTTTTCATGAAATCTTCAAAAGGCACATCGGGGACCCCGGGCACATGTTCCCTGAAGTTTTTGGACCAGTCGCACAAACCCTGTGACCTGTAGGCACGAGCAAAGAATGCGCAAAAAAGCGTAATTGCGCACATGGATGCCGCTTAATAACTCCGCAACCGTATATCCGACCAGTACGAAAGTTGGCAGATCCCAAGATCTACCATGCCCGACAGTGCATACCAAATTTCAGGCAAATTCATTGAACGGTGGCAAAGTTATTAAGGTGCAAAGTTTCACCCTTTAACCTTAAAAGTGCTGCTCTACCATAATATGTGTATGTGTGTGTGTACTGTGTGTGTACTGTGTGTGTGTGTACTGTGTGTGTGTACTGTGTGTGTATATGTGTGCATATATATATGTGTGTGTGTGTGTGTGTGTGTGTATATATATATATATAATATGTGTGTGTGTGTGTGTATATATATATATATATACACACACACATATATATATATATGTGTGTGTGTATATATATATATACAGTATGTATATGTGTATGTGTGTGTGTATGTGTGTGTGTGTGTGTGTGTGTGTGTGTGTGTGTGTATATATATATGTGTGTTATATATATATATATATATATATATATATAGTATATATATATATATATATATATATATATATATATATGAGCTAATGTGCAATCCTTACCTTTGATTGTAAGTTAACTGATAGATTTTTTTTTTTTTTGTACTATTTTTATCCTCCTGTGGCAGGTCGAATTCTGCATCCGCCGAGCCTACCAAGATCGGGGTCCTTCAGGGGCTTATAGCGCCATGCGCTCCTCGGCGGATCCCCAGAGTTGGTCCGGGGGCATCATCCATGTCAGCCCCCACGATTTCCTCCGTTTTCTCCCCATACTACCCAGAACCCCCGGAAGCAGTGGCGCATATGCGTGGAGGTGCACATGCGCACCGCAGCTCCGGACCGGGTCCCTTCCGCCCTCCCCATCGACCTAACGTTGGAGTTCCTCATAAGTGGCACATCCCTCCGGCCTCCACCAGGGGGCAGCCAAGCTCTGAGAGAGCTGGGTTTCTCCTCCCGAGGCAGAGCGCTGCCAGCCGCAGTGTCTCTCATCCTCTCCCCCCGCGCGGCCTTGGACAACCCTGGCTCGCTCTGAACTGGTCGCCATGTAGCGAGGTGTGTGCCCAGCACGCCAACCCTCTGCGCCACCAGGACGGCTAGTTAACTGATTGATAGATTAAGATCAAAATGGCTTATCCCTGTATGGAAGAACATCAACACTGCAGAAGACTTGGAGATCAAATGGCGTTTAATGAAAGGAAAGGTGAAATTGTTTAACCAAGAAAGGCACACTAAGCCAAAGCTTGTTTCCAGGTGCAACCTGGAAGCACAAGGAAGTTAAGTGACTTGCTCAGGGTCACACAGTATGCACTTGGGGGCTGTGGGATTCAAACTCGGGTCTCTAGGTTTGCAGCTCAGAGCCCTAAACCTCTGCGCTATACTGCCCTATGAGATGTATTTATTTTTGTGATATAGAAAGCCATATTTATTCAGCTGCTGGTTTCACTTTTAACCTTTTCAGAATTATATAATTTTGTTGGCTATTGATTAACTGTCAAATTTTAACTTTTTATTCTGTATGTGCTAACCAATATTTTATACATACTGTGTAATAAATACACTTTTTTCCCCCAAAGTTTATCAACAAGATTGAACAGTTGAAGATGTTTGATCCACTGTCCTGCAGTAGGATATGCAAGCCTGCTTACAAGGGGCTGGCAATATAGCCTAGAGATTAGACTAATGAGCTGTGAATGAGCTTGGTACATCCAGCAGACCTGGGTTTGATCCCTTTAACCTCTGCTTGCATACTGTGTGACTGAACACGTTAGTTAACCTCCCCAGTGCTCCCTGAAAACAGATACTTGTACTTGGTGGGCTTTACCTAGTTACGAAACGTTTAAAAAAAAAAAAAAAAAATGCCAGATGTGTTGAATTCACGGGTAATGTTAGGAGACACTTTTCCTAGAGGGTGGTAAATCTATGGCACGGCCTACGAGCAGGACAGTGGACATGGAGATAATACAGGCCTTTAAGGTAAGCCTGGACACATTGCTGCTTATCAAGGGAATCACTGGGTAAGAAATAGTGGGTGGGGAATTACCTGGTACCCAGGGTAAGAAATAGAGTAGGTAGGGAATCCCTATAAATTGTTACGTGTTTGCACAACATACTCATTTCATCCCTTCTTGTGAAGCAAGGGTGGCAGACGTGATGGATCTTTTTAAATTACTACGTTACAGGGTAGAGATTTGAATACTGTAATCATGTCATCCCTAGGTCTCCTCTTTTCTATTGAGAACAGTCCCAGTTCTGCCATATTGTCCTCATTGTCCATGTTTTCCAAGCCTTCAGCCAACTTGGTCGTTGATATAGCACTTGCTGTGAAATCACCCCAGGATCATCCATGAGTGAAACCCATTGCCCGAGACCAGCCTTTTTTTTGAGCACCGAGCAATAATAAATCACATTCAGCACTTTTTCATGGCAAGTGCACTAGAGTGATACGACCAACTCTTGCCATGCCTCCCTTCCCCTGCAACCTCCAAGCTATTGATAACTATCATGCACTGAGCCAGTGCATTGTATCTACAAATGATGTGGCCAACACCATCCAAACCTCTGAGCTGTTACTAACCACTTCCCATTGAGCTGGGGGAGGGGTACGATTGGTGTGACCAACTCCTTCAAGTCCCCCCTACCCCAGTATCCAAGCTCTTGTTAACCACTTCCCAGTAACTTGCAGTAGTAGGGGTTGTGTGCAAGTGAGGTAACCAGCTCCTTCCATTACCCCTCCAACCTCTTAAGTCATTGATAACCACAGGCACATCCCAGTGAGCAAATGGGGTGCATCATCAAGTGACGGGACCAACTTCATCCCGTTAGCATTATGTATGATGAGTGAAATGGCCAGCTGCCTCTAAACTTCTCAACCACCCCAAGCTGTTGACACCTGCTAACTCAATAAGCCAGTTGGGTTGGGGTGCAAGTAAAGTTATGGACTGTAGACATTCTGTACTCTGGAGCTCTAGTCCATCACCTGGACAAGAAGTGCTAACCTTGTACATGCATGAGGTGGGCAGTTCTGAATGTGTTTCCAAGCCTTGAACTCCAGGATTGCAGTACTGTTATGAACTGCTTCATAAGTATAGAAATTGGGGACATGGTTATTGGCAGTAAGATTGCACCTCCAGATTGAGGTCCAACTAACAGTCTGTTTTGTACCATTACTGTAAAGTTGTAGAGGCAAGATTGTGTCACCAGTGCCTCAGACCCTTAAAGAAACATGCTCACCTCCCTCCTTCAGGCTGGTTTAGGTCTCTTCATTAAAAATAGCAGCTTGTTGTGTCCTGAGTGCACTAAACAATAACTGTATTTAAAACATCTACACACAGTTAATACCACGAGAGAGGCAGTATAGAGTAGCTTAGAAGTCAGCACCAAGTTGTGACCCTAGAGATTCAGCAGACTGGTTTGAATCCCACAACTAGCACTTGCATACTGTGTGACCCTGAGCAAGTCACGTGTGCTCCCTGGTCACACCTGGAAATGAGATTCGGCTCAGTGGGCCTTTTCTTGGCAAAAAATTGAAATATTTTAAGTAAATGGAAATATCATCTTCCGAAGATTTCACAGGCGAAAAGGAAGGAAAGATATGGGGTTACTTAACATAGAAACATAGAACCACAGACTTTGACGGCAGATAAGGACCGCTAGGCCCAACTAGTCTGCCCATTTTCCTACCTACAGGATAGGCTGCAGATCCTAGTTAACCAACAGCCTATTTCTTCCTACCCCCCACAAGAATTGCCTTATGTCTGTCCCATGCATTCTTGAATTCTCCCACAGTTTTAGACCCCACAACCTCCTCAGGAAGGCTGTTCCATGCATCCACTACCCCTCTGTGAAATAATACTTCCTCACATTGCCCCTGAACCGCCTCTCCTTCTATCTTTAAATTGTGTCCCTTGTTCTTGCACATCTCTTTTTCTGAAAGATGCTACCCTCTTGGACTTTGTTGATTCCACTGAGGTACTTAAAAGTTTCTATCATGTCCCCCTCCCTCCTTTCCTCAAGGGTATACATATTAAGCTCCTTTAGTCTCTCCTCATAGGCTTCTCTTGTAGACCTGCACCATTTTAGTTGCCCTCCTCTGGACTGCCTCTATCCTGTCTATGTCCTTACGGAGATGGGGTCTCCAGAACTGGACACAGTACTCCAGATGGGGTCTCACCAACTGTCTGTACAGAGGGATAACAACTTCCTGTTTTCTGCTGATGATGCCTCCTATACATCCCAGTATACCCCCAGCCCTCCCTACTGCCTTCTCACATTGCTTGCTAACCTTAAGGTCATCTGATATGATTACCCCAGGTCCCTTTCCTTTTTGTTGTTGTTACTACCTCCCCACCATTGTGTATTCTTCCCCTGGTTCTTGTTTCCCAGGTGCATTATTTTGCACTTCTTTGCATTGAATCCAAGCTGCCATACTTCTGACCATTCCTCCAACCTTGCCAAGTCCCTTTTCATCCTTTCCGCTCTTTGTGTATCAACCCTGTTGCAGATCTTTGTGTCATCTGCAAAAAGGCATACTTTTCCTTCCAGTCCCTCTGCAATGTCACTGATGAAGACATTAAAAGGACTGGACCCAATACTGAACCCTGCGGTACCCCACTAGTAACCCCCTTTTCTTCAGAGTGGACTCCATTTACAATTACCTTCTGTGTCCTGTTGTCCAGCTAATGTTTTACCCAGGCTACCACCCTGGGACCCACTCCCAGGCTGATTAATTTGACTATTAATCTTTGTGTGGGACTGTGTCAAATGCCTTGCTAAAGTCTAGGTAGGCCATGTCCACAGCCCCTCCCTGGTCTACTACTTTGGTCACCCAGTCAAAGAAATCTATTAGATTCGCTGACATGACCTTCCCTGCGAACCCATGCTGCCTTGGGTCCTGTGCTCCACTGGCCTCTAGGTACTAACTATTCTTTCCTTCAGAAGTGACTCCATCACTTTCCCTACCACAGAGGTCAGACTGACAGGTCTGTAGTTTCCTGCCTCTGTCTTGGTCCCACTTTTGTGAAGGGGAATCACATCCGCCTTCCTCCAGTCCTCGGTACCACACCATCCTCCCATGATTTATTAAAAGAGTAGCCAGTGGTTTCACTAGTTCCTCCCTTAATTCTTTTTAGAATTCTGGGGTGAATTCCATCAGGACCCATTGCTTTGTCCACCTTCAGTTTTAGGAGTTCTTGCAGAACCCTTTCTTCTGTGAAAGGACTGGGATCGACTTCCATCAAGAGTGCTTCTGTTAATTGGATTATGCACTTCCTCCTCTTTGTGAATACTGAGCAGAAATATTCATTCAGTATTCCTGCTTTTTCACTGTCCCCTCTGCCCACCCACCGTTCATTCTATTCAGCCTCACTATCCTCCCTTTGTCTTTCTCACTCACTGATGTACCTATAAAAGGTTTTATCCCTTCTTAACTGAGTTGGCTATCTTTTCCTCAGTTTGGGCCTTTGCTATTCTGACTTCCTCCCTGCTTCCTTCTGCCTTAACTGGTACAGCCTCTGTCCTGCTCCTTCTGTGTTTCCTTATACTCGAATGCTATCTTTTTCTTCCTGACTTTCACAGCCACCTCTTTTGAGAACCATAGTGGCTTTTTCTTTCATTTTGATTTGTTTATTTGCTTCACACAAAGGCTTGTTGCCTCTGTGATGGCAGTTTTGATAATTCCCCATTGTTGCTCCACACCTCCTTCTAGCCTGTTTGCTAGTGCTTTTCTGAGGCACTCTCCCATCTTGCCAAAGTCAGCCCTCCTAAAGTCCAGTACCCTCACTTTTGCATGGCTTGACTCTGTAGCTGAGTTTAACGTGAACCACACTGTTTGATGGTCACTTGTCCCCAGATGGCAACCCACTTCTAGATCTGAGATCCTCTCACTGCCCCCGTTTGAGAGTACGAGGTCTAAGATTGCTCCCTCACGAGTGGGTTCTGAAACTAGCTGTCTAATGCCTGCCACCTGTAGGGCATCAAGAATGACCCTGCTCTTGGATGTGGCTGCAGCAAATGTGCTCCAGTTAACATCTGACATTTTCAGGTCTCCCATCAACAGTATCTCCCCTTTCTCTGCCATTCTAAGAATGCCTTCTATCATATCCTTGTCCATTCCTTCCCCCTGACATGGGGGTCTGTACACAACCCCTGTGCGGATTGTGGTGCCTTTTCCAGTCTCTAAGGTGACCCACAGTGCCTCCTCTCCTCCCTGTCTACTCTTTTGTTCAGTTGCTTTTATCCCTTCCTTTACATAGAGAGCTACTCCTCCCCCTCTTCTCCCCTGTCTGTCTCTCCTGTAGGTTATGTACCCTTAATGAGGGTAGAAATGTCCGAAACACAATTAAGAGTATAAGATGACAGTATTATGTGGTGCAAACAAAACAGTTTCTAATGAAGTAAGGTGTAATATTACCAAAAAACAGAAAAAAAAGAAATATCCAGATTGATATTTTTTTGTGCACCTCTCCAAACATCACACATCCTCTGAAGCCTAAATCCAATAATGAGACGACATGGGTATGCAAATCATTGTACAAGGCATCACAGGTATGCAAATACTCGTGCAGGGTGTTGCGGGTATGCAAATCCTTGTGCAAGACAGGGTGATGAGACTTTGCCAGAACAGACATTGCATTTTAAATGGACTCGTACGTCTGCTTCCTGTGCCGGCTGAGAATGACAGACTACAGCTACGTGTTTCATCGTGTTTGGACTCCTCAGTGTAGTACAGTCAGTGTATACCCATGATACCTTGCTCTGGGATTGATACTTTAGAGTGTGGAATTGGGATGATGGAATCAGATTATTCTGAAATCCTAAATCCGAGGATGGATTGGATATCGGTTATGCTGATCACCCCTGGTACAAAACATTGAGATGGTATTTTAGCAAAGTTAGAACTTCATAGGTACCATTTTTATTTGTTTTATTTTTTTGTAATATATGGATCAGAACTGTTTCAGACGTTAGAAAGATGAGAGACTGTACTTCGCTAGGAGGACGTCTAGCTGAGGGAGGCTAATTTCTTTAATGGGGTGGAGCTGCCAATCTGCTGTAGATAGCTGCTGTAAGAGTTGGATCAAAGGCTGTCTTTCTCATGGTATTTTAGTTTTCTTGTGCCTGCATCAGCTTGAGCCTTCCTCTGGGGGTTTTCTTCGACAGACTGAGCTATTTCCATTGTGACTGTAGTGCTTGTCTGCTTTTATTATAGTGATGTTTACAATGAAAGCTGACTCATCGATACATAGCTGTTGCTGGACAGAAAAACTCATGGTCCATCGACAGGCAGTTAATATCCAGTTGTGCTAGGCATGTGCTTTCTAGAGTTCAATCTCATCATGCCATCATTGTGACAGCAGATCAATGGTATCCGATCATGACATCAGATAGATGGTATTATCAGATCATAATACACTTTGAGCCTCTCTTCCAGTGGTTCTGAAGAGTTGTTCTGAATGTTTAGAAAAACTTTCCATAGGTGTGCTGATTAGCTTTTAAGGAATTGCTAATCAGCAGCAACTGAACCGAAAACAGACCAGCTATATCCATCCGGAAGAAATACTGATATTTTGTCTGGATGAAATATTGAGTGACCAGCTGTATTTCGAGGTAACGGCAAATCTCAAGTTAAAAAGGCTTATGTTGTATTAAATACTTCAAGTGAATGTTGTTTCTCACACTCGGAAGGTTGGTGCCATCATAGGAACTCTAGTCGGCTGTCATGATGTCACTGACCCTCCTTGTGTGAGAATCATTATTCTGCACACCAGGGGGTGCATTATTCTCTATATGACATCACAACAATGGTATTATCAGATTGTGACATCAGATCGATAATATTATCAGATCAGGATGTCCGATCAATGGTATTTTCTGATCATGACATCTGTGCTATAGTATTATCAGATCTTGACATCCAGTCGATGGCATTATCAGATCAGGATGCCACAACGATGGTATTATCCAGTCGTGACATCGCAACGATGGTATTTTCAGGCAGTGATGTCAGAATGATGGTTTTATCAGGTCATGATGCCACAGTGATGGTATTATCCGGTCATGACGTCACAACAGTGATATTATCGTATTACGACATCACAATGGTATTATCGGATCATGATGTTTCAATAATGTTATCATGACATCACAGCAGTGGTACTATCAGATCATAATGTCACAACAATGATATTGTCGGAGCATGATGTCACAACAATGGTATCAGATCAGTGGTATTATCATATCATGACATTATAGCAATAGTATTATCATATTGTGACATTACAATGACGGTATTATCATATCATGATGTCACAACAGTGGTATTATAAAATTATGATATCACAAAGATGATCCATCTGCCCATGGTTTAACCCCACCCCCTCCCTTATGTTCCTACATTCTTCTATTGTTCAAAATTTTCCATTGTGCACTATATAGTATTATCCTCCATACATTGTACATAGCGACAGATGATGGGTGTTCAGAATGTTGCTGGCTGCAGGTTCTTCTTTGCTCTCGAAGGTCACTGGTTCAGCTGTTTCTCTTGATTCTGCAGCATTTTGCATGGCTCCATTTCTGTTCTCATTATTATTGTATCTTTCTTTCCTGCATATCGTCCTTTTCAGTGGTGAGGTGTGGGGAGCAGTTTCACCAGCCTTGCTCCTAGGAGGTAGAAAAGCCCTCGATTTGTGCAGGGCTGGGCATTCACTTAGCTGGAAAACAGTTTGTAACATTTTACTAGAGGCAGATTCCCATGATCGATCCAGTCATTGGTAGTAGCCTGATATCAGTGTTTTTTTGCCCCAGTTTCATCATGACATGACCTTGTGTTTTTTTTTGTTCTTTGCTCATCACTTCCAGGTCTTATACCATACAACTTCATCTGTGTTCAGACGGGCTCCATTCTTTCTGAAATCACCTCGCTGGACGATATCTTCTCATGGGGTACGCTGCTGAAGCTGCTTGCCATTGCCGTGATGGCATTAATCCCAGGAGCACTCATAAAACGATATGGCCATAGCCACCTGAAACTGGACGTAATGGACCACGACGTCCACCTCTTAAATGGCAAAAAAAATCGATGACTGATTTTAACAAAGGAAAAAAAAAATGCTATTTTCAAAGGTCTTAAAGTTTTATAAAACGTTTTTTTTTTTTTTAAACTACATGAAATGACAGTTCTTTCAATCAAATGTGTTTACAGTTTATTTTGCATTTTCATATGCAGCAGTCTTAAAACGTGTTAGCTGTTATATGTATAAAACAAGTGGAGAGTATTATCCCCAGTTTTTAATGGTTCTATAAAAAAAAAAATGGACGCACAAGTATTTATTTTATTTTTAAGCGGATGAAATCAAAACTGGGCTGGATCATTTTCTGATAATCAATTTAAACAGTGACTTTTGAAAAAGATATGAAAGATTATTGAGGAAAAGTTCTACAATGAGGGAATTTGTGTGCAATAGCATTTCTTCACAGTTGCAGTCCTCAGCGGGAAGTGGTTTTGAATCTTTGTGTCGTATTTCTTTCTGATCTTATTTATTTCAAGTTGATATCTTTATCACATGAAAGGAGACCTGGATGTTTTCTGTATTTTCCGATGTGCTGTATAGTGAACCAGGTATTTAAGTAGTTTGGCGTATGTGCTTGACTGTCACTGGCCTACATATTTGAAAGAGGATGCTCTCATATTTTAAGTGCAGCCCTGTTTTGGCGGGTGTGTCTATTTAAAATTTGTCATGTCAATGATTTCTCTCCCCCCACACACACAGTTTGGTCCACTCCCCTAGCAAATAATTGAAACAGTCTGCGTGCAAATACAGTTTTGCAAGACTTGCAGCCTTTTTTTTTTTTTTTTTGTGTCGGCAAACCAACCAGGGGTCTGGGCTTTCAACGGGGTTAAAAAAAAAAAATGCAAAATGCCGAATTGTAGCAGAAAAATGACAGTATTTTACTACTTCAGTTTTCTACCCAAAAATGCAGAGTATTTTTTGGCTTTGACCACTTTATAGCCATGATCAAATGTGGCAAATGAGGGTAGATGTAAAAAAAAAAAAATCCTACTGTTTAAAAGTCACACGGATTCTGTTAAAATTCTTAAAATACTGGCGCTGTTTTCATTTCACCTCGGAGTTTGAGGCTATTAATGCTGGGCATTTGGTGTATAGTGCAATGTGCTGCAAAACAGGTTAGACAGCTGTAAACTGTGTCAGTCTGTGTGAACATTGCCCCCACCTCCACCCCCACACACACACACGTATGCAGGCCAGTGGGAGTCTAACCCAGTACGTGTAATCAACAGTGACAAGACAAATGTAACTTGTGATTGTTGTCTGTTTGGGTCAAAGTGAAGCAGTAATATATGTGTTAAGTATTTCATATTGTATACTGCTATATTACTCGTAGTAGACCATGACAAATAATTATATTGATCCTAATGACTTTGCATTGTTTATTTATTTATACAACATGTGTTTTGGGATAAATGTACTGAAAAAAACTAGTATCCCAGTCCGGCAGTGAAGATATCAGTGATATCTCCATGTTCCTATACGTCATAATGCCATCTCCCTGTTCCTATAATTCATGGTGATATCTCTATGTTCCTATATGTCATACAAAGGAAAATGAATGTATTTAACTTTCCATTGTGAGATGCTGTCTACAGTACGTGAACCCCCCCCCAACACACACATATGCCTTTGTTATCTGGTTGATCCTGTCGTATTTTTTATGTATATAATCATTTAAAACACTTTATCTGTTGATCCTGCCATTTTGAGCTTTGGTAAGTTTAGTAATACTTTATTTTCAGAGTAGATGAAGGATACCATATTTCCCAGACCATTCATTATTGTTTTCATGTAGGTGTTAGAAAGCTGTCTTTGTATCAGTGACTTCTTCTGCACAAGAAGCTGCCGACTGTGCTGAAAATAGAGCAGTCAGTTTCAGAACAGTCAAGGTAAAGCGTGAATGCGCATTGCTATAGCAACAGACGCCACGCTTCCTTCGGCTGTTCTGAAGCTGCTGACTCTCTCTCTCTCTCTATTTTCAGTACAGTTGGAGGCTTCTTGTGCAGAAATTCACTGAACATTACCAAAGGGACAGATTTTTTCTAACTTACCTCATGCAGATGGCTTAAGTGAACTGGTCTGGGAGCACATTATGGGAGTCTGTTATTACCGCCCGGTCACGCTACATTTCTGGGGGAAAGTAAAAGTATTATTAGGCGTACCAAAGTGCAGAGTGGCAGGACCAACCAGATAAGTGTTTTAAATGATTATATACCAAAAAAAAAAAAATATGGCAGTATCAACATATATATTTTTTTTAAATAAAACATGTCATCACTTCTGTTGGAGGGGGATAATTCAGGAAAACAGTAAAATTACCAATATGGCTACTACTACTAACTAGTGGCCTATCAAACCTCAGAGGGCCAGGATCAACTAGATACATTTTAAATACTTATTTAAATCACTATTTATGTACAAATAATGGCATACTGAACCAGGTAACTTTCTTTAATACTAGAAAAATCCACCAAATAATTTTGATCTCAAAACATAGTGTATGTCGTCTCTCATGTTGAAGGGGGGTATTGGAGACTGTGTTTGAGGAGGTTCTATCACATGTGGCCCAAAACACATGTTGTATAAACAGAACATGACATGGCCTGACTGAAGATATCATATCTACGAGTGAGATATAATGATGTCATTGGCCTCTCGTGACGATAAATATATCTTCAGTCAGTTCATATATATATATTTTGTTTTGACTTTGATATGCATGAATATTTATTGGATTATCACGTCACAGAAGGCCAGCATGACATTTGCAACCTTGAAGGTCCCCTGAACAAAATATATGTTGTTTTATTTTCATTTAGAAGAAACAAGTTTAGGCCTTTGGAGGCCAGTCTTTTATTAATTTACCTTCTGTGCAACAAAAATTCCTTGAAAAGTCCCAGGATCAGTATATTAATTTTTTTCTGGCCTTGCAGCTGCTATTTGATGAACACAAATAATGGAGGGGTTTTGTGTCCAAGATAGGTAAACAAATTGTATTTAGAATGCAGATTTTACTTTCCATGTATTTCAGTATTTGCTGGTTATTACTGTTAGCAGTTGTCTGCTACATTGCCTGTGCACCTTGGGCCCAATTATCAGAGGTCTGGCATTGGTCCATGGGCAACCTGTGGTGCACAAGTCACCAGTGCTGGGGGGGGGGGAGGTGCCACACTGGTGATCTACAGAAAAACTCCTGTTTTTCAGCAGTGTCACCACAGGAGTACCGGTTTCCCTTTTCTGACCACATGCCAAGTCATACCAGGCGTAGCGCATGTGCCAAAAATGGCTGCTGGTTGCCATAATGAGGGAAATGGGTTGCTAAAAGGTACCCCTTCTGAAAATCTCGCATATGCAGCAGGAATTCCAGGTGTGCAGTGGGGACCCCCTGCTGCCCAACTTTTCCTGTGGAATGCGCCCAATATTTGGGCCTTTGAAAGCCAGGCCCCAGGAGCAGTTGCAGGCCGTGGATATGTTTACTCATTCAACTGTATATGCATGGATTTTGTTAATCTGAGTGTCAGTACTGTTCAGGCTACAACTGCCTATATACAGCTGCTGGCTTTGTTTTATTGGAACACTGCCCACCTCTTTTAGCCCGCCCACATGCCCTTTGTTGACCAGAACAGAGATCTGAACTGCCATGAAACATAAAATGTCTTTTTTTTTCTTTAGTAAAGTTATTTTCAAGTAATTTCAGGGTTTTAAATAATTGATTAGCAGTTTTTTTTCCTTGGGACAATGCTAACTGTACAGAAAGCATTTATATAAGTTTTCTAGAAGTGTTTTGTTTGTTAAACACAGTGAGGCAAGTGCTATGCATTTTCACAATGTTTTAGAACTTTTATGAGCAAAATGCTAATCAATTTTTAGAGTTAAATAAAACCCTGAATTTCGTTTATTTTAGTTTAAATTTTTCTTTCCCAGATTGACGGCACCTGCTGTTTAACCCTGCTCGGCCCCTCGTTTAGTACCTAGTCCTGCCAAATCTCGGCCCTATCCCATACATGGTACTTGGTCCTCCTTATGATGCCACCCCCTTATGTCCCTGCAACCTCAACCCTCCTCCCCACAGTGAGCATTGCCTTCCCAGGATCCATCATGGGAGCAGAACGTTCCAGGACTGGCAGTGAGCCATTGGAATGTGGAAGGGGGCAGACCTTATCCCTGCTTCCCCTTCCCACTTCCCCTTTAATCCATCTCCCCTCCCTATTTTGAGGCCGCCCTCACTTCTCTTAATCATCAGGGGTGAGGCCCTATGTTATGTGGTCATCCGCAAGGCCTCCGCTGCACCAGCATCCCCCCCCCCAAAGGAGTCACTAAAGCAGTGTGGCAAGTGTCTCTCCCCCTCTGGACTGTGGTGCACTCTACACTCTTATCAGCCCTATGTGGGAGTCAGACTCAGGACTTGAACCAGGATTTCCAAATGATAGAACAGTGTTCTTCCCCAGCACCACCAGCCTAAAGCGGATCTCAGTTTAAAAGAAATACATTATGTCCAAGAACTGTTTATATCCCAGTAAAGAATTTTAGGGTGGCAGTACACACAAGATAATGTGCTTTTTTTCCTATTTATAAACACGAGATGGCAGAAAGGTATTAGAAACATAGACTTTGATGGCAGATAAGGACTGCTTGGTCCACCTAGTCTGCCAATTACCCTACCTATTGGATAAGCTGCAGATCCTAGTTAACCAACAGCGTACTTCTTCCTACCCCCCATCAGAATTGCCTTATGTCTGTCCCATGCCATTCTTGAATTCCCTCGCTGTTTTTGACCCCACAACCTCCTCAGGAAGGCCGTTCCCTGTGTCCACCACCCTCTCTGTGAAAAAATACTTCCTCACATTGCCCCTGAGTCGTCCTCCCTCTATCTTCAAATTGTATTCAGTGTGTAATGGAAATTTAAATCCATATTTTGGTTCAGAACAACATTCGGGTACCTATCAGGGTAGACTGTTACCCCGGAGAGGAGACAGTGTAGCAAGATGGCAAGAACACAAGAATGGGAGTTAACTCATCCCTTTTGATCTTATTTTTAATCATTGGCTCACTGTGAGACCTTGGGACAGTCATGTTACATCTCGCCTCGACCCCTGTTGCCTAGAATATATTGGGTAGAGACAGGACCCCCACTACCAGTGAAAAACAAGTTTTTGCATTTGTTGGGCTATCCTGGGTAAATAATTGCTGATGTGTGTTCCAGAGTAAAACTGCGTGAGGGGAGGAAATTGCTATTTATAAAAAACGTCCATTTCCCCCCTCCCCCAAAGTGAAGAGTCTTACCAAAGTGACTGTGACACTTTTCTTCTGGTGATTGGATTAAGTGCCTTATGGATTTCGTTTACAAATGAAGCACTGATCTTGATATTTTAAAAAAATAAATATTTTTTGAAAGCTTGTTTCTGTTCATTCTGTTACCGAAATATCCACTGGAAAGCATAAACTTGTAAATAACTGTATGGCTTAAGGAGGTGGTAATAGGAAAACTTGCTTGGGACATGACTGGCCTTATCACTATGCCAAGATTCCTGTGCAAAGTTAAACTTAACTTTCTGAAACTTGTGGGATCTGCAATGATTGGATTTGAGGAAGAAATGAAAAGTACATACTCAGATAATTCTTCATCTTCTAGGAATATCTTCACCATTGATTCCCACTAGTAGGTCTGAGCCGGAGGCATTACGGCCCCATGGGAGCCAGAACGTTTCAGAGGGCTGGCGCCAAGGTAAGCAGTGTTCATGGATGGCTTTGCGAGACTGAGCTCGCAGGCGCAAGTTTACCTTGGCAGTAGTCCTCAACCGCCTCAGTACCTTCTTTCACTAAGGTGATGCAGCATAGCCTAGCAAGTACTTATGCAGCTAACCTAAGGACATAAGATAGTCCTGGTGGTCTGTGTAAGAAGGGTCACCAGACTAGTAACACAGTGTCTTCCCAGTCCAAACCAGGCATAAAGGGGTGAAGACGAACACACCATGCTGAAGTGAGTCTGGGAGATGGCAGGCGGGCATGTGAATTAATGGTGAAGATGTCCCTAGAAGATCAAGAATACAGTGAGTACATCATTTTTATATCTTACAGGAATAAGTCATTACCACTCATTTCCACTTGTGGGTCAGAGTACAAAGCTCAAAGTCCCCTGGACTAGGGCAGTATGAACCGAGGGCTCACTCGGTTTAGTAATCCATTTAGTATTGCCTGGCAGGGACATCCAGGGCATAATGCTTACTAAAAGTGTGTACTGTGCTCTTCAGTTGCAGCTCTGCAAATATCTTCGATAGCCACAGAGTGAGTCTGCCAGGGATATGGCAGCTGCTCTGGTGAAGTGGGCACATACCTAGCCCTCTAACTTGATCTGAGCTGTGGCATAGTAGTGGTGTCCAGGTGGCAGCACAGTCTAAGCACGTGTACAGAGGGGAAGGACCATACACACAGGATGCTGGGGGTGTCTCTGTGGAGGCGGAGCTCACATGTTGTGCCCATTGCACGTGCGTGGTTTTGGGAGAAAAATAGATGCAAATACCTCAGGCTGCAGGATGACATTTGATCCCTCACAGGCCCTGTACCAGCAACCAGGCACCCCTCACAGTCCAGCAAGCCAGAGGGAAGGTAAGTCCCGGAGAAGCCGGATGACAGGTTTGAGGGACCAGACAGAAGGGGGTACCCAGGGGAGACAAGGTGAGAAAATGTATATGGAAAAAAGGGGGAGAAAAAGGCTTGCAAATGAGCATATCCAACACAAGGATTATATCCCAGGCAGCCACTGGCTTTCTGATGGGAGACCTTGTGTGTAGTATGGCCGTATGGAACCTCTTAAACAGCGGCAGTTGTGCCAGGTAGGGGGAACCTATGGGTTCATGGTATGCAGCTATAGCACACAGATGGACCTTTACTGTGGAATACTGTAGGCCAGTATCAGAAATGTCTAGCAAGTACTCCAGAACCTTGTCAGGTGGGCACCCAAAGGGGCCATGCAGGTTTTGCAGCACCAGATGGAAAGTCTTTTTTATTTGACTGTTTTCCTAGTAGAAGGCTAAGTTAAGTGTGGCCAAAAATATTTCAGAGACCCTCTGAGATTCCTTGTACCTGTTCACTTCTGTCTGTTCAGGAGCCAGACTTGAAGATGAAGGGAGCGCAGTTTGGGATGAACCAGGCGACCCTGAGTCAGCAAGTCTGTTCTGAGTGGAAGAATGCTTGGTTTGCTGACAGTCTGCTCAAAAAAAGAACCATATCTGTCAAGGCCAGCAGGGGGCCACCAGTATCTCCTCAACTCCATGCACCTCCAATTTGAGCAGTACCCTCTGCATTATGGGAATACATACAAAAACAGATTTACCATTATAGTCTGAATGCCATGTCCTGAGATCGATGGACATAAAGTCTCCACCACTCAATAACACTGATGGGATCTACGCCGGAGGCACTAGGACCCAGTGGGAGCAAACTTTTTGCAGGAGGGTAGGCGCCAGAGATGGAACCGCGAGCTTCGGCTCGTGCGGCAATGATTATCTAGGCATCGACCCTCCAACCGCCTCAGTTCCTTTTTTTCCCGCCTTCGAGTGCTCTACAGTGACAATGTTGCTTGCCCGCCGGGAGTCAAACTTCAAACTAGCAGCATAGTTTTCAGTTTTTTTTATTTTGTAGTATTTCTTGAATAAAGTTCCACTAACTATAATTTATTACAAGAAAGAAGTCTCGGCCTACATTGACAGAATTGACCATGAGCGGGTCAGGTGACGGTAGGGAGACTTCATATGAAAGTTGTTTAGTCAGCCGGGCTGCGTCTGGTCCGCCGCCCTCTCCGGAGGGAGGGGGTCTGACAACGGACAGTCCAATGCCCGAGGGGCGGGGCGGTACCCCCAGAAGCATAAAAGAAAACAGTCGAACTCTCTGCATTGGTTGGCCTCGAGCTCTTCTTCGACCCGTAGGTCAAGAAAGAGAAGGCATCACTCAAGGTCACCTTTTGTTATGTCTGTGTGTCGATGGTCGGTCATTGGGGTCAGTTGCCGGTCTTCTCCGGAGTCGCCGGTTTCTCTCTCCAACTTCTTTGACATTGGAGCCCTTCTCTGCCTTCTGGTAGGGCTTCAGATGAGCAGTTTCATCAGTGGGCCGCTCTGATGGAGCAATGGGCTCGGAGGTTGGTCCAGCTGCCTGGCCCGGTCACTCAGGGGCTCTCAGACCCTTCGGGGGATCAGGTAGGGTGTTTGGGCCTCCCTTGTCACGTAGCGCCTTTTTCGGTGCCATGGACTCCATGCTCAGGTGTTTTCCCCCTCACATGGCTGCGGCGCAGGGGGCCACACCGATGCCTCTATCTCCTGGTATTTTTCCTTTTGTTTCCTCAAGTCTTGGTTTTCGGGGCCCTGTGTTGGGCTTGTCGGCGCTGTCCTCACGCAGTGCAGCTTTTCAGTGCCACCCTTGGTGCTGTTGGGCTTGTCGGCACCGTGCGCTGTGCTGAGCCAGGCGGCGCCATGCTCTTATTCAGCGCAGAGTCTTGGTGGGACGTCTTCCAGTCTTCAGGGCTCCTAGACTCCGAACCCTTTTCCCTCCTATTTTCCTTCTGATTTTCACTCCTTTCAAACAACATGAAATCTTGCTGTATTCTGATAATTGCAGTTAGGTTCTGCCTTTCAACTGCCCCGGAGAACATAGGGTTAACTTTTCTATGCCTTGCATAGAATGTTCATCACAAGCTCGGTTGAAGCCTCTGCCTGTTGTTATTCGAACTGCAACCGATAGATTCTTTACTCTGCCTCACTGAATAGTCGCTCTGGAGATTTCTCCTGCTGCTCGGTTCAAAAGTCGGTTGAAGTGTCTGTTTTCAGTCGGTTTTCTTCCAAATTGTTGTTTCCGCACAGTCAGTTCAAATCTCTGTCTGTGGTACTGTGAGTACTAGATAGGTTTTTGATCTGTTTTCTGTGTAGAACTTATAAACTGTGGATCGGTTCGGCTGAACCGATCATTTTGAGGTAAAATTTGTACTTTACTTTAGTGTGTGGTTACTGGTCCGTATCGGTTCTAAAAAAAAATGGGGTTTAGTACGTTTTTTTCCACGACCTGTGACACGGTCAGGAACCGATAGGGGAGTTCTGGCTGGCGGATTGCCAAAAAAGGGTAAGTTTGGTTAGGTTGGCCATGTCTGAGAAACCCAAGAAAAAAAACAGGCCCACTGGGTTTCAATACTGCAGTGTGTGTGGGGAGGTCTTTGCTAAGGCTGATCCCCACACCACCTGTGTTTATTGTCTGGGGTTTGACCACCTCGATTCAGACTAACAAATTTGCAAAAATGTTCCCAAATCTACCCTGGAAAAGAGATTAGGTAGACTGAGGGAAAGGGAGGCCGAGAAGTCTGCTGACCCGGATGGCCGGCCCGGTTCGGTTCCGACCGAACCAGAAGGAGTACCCTCTCACCAGAGCAATACTTCTTCGGGCAAAAGGAGAGCCGATTCCGAGGAATCAGTTCCGACAAAAAGAAAAAGAAAAGACAAATCGACCAGTTCTGATCCAGAATCTCATACTCTGACCGCCGATGAGGTAGCCAAAGCGATTAGGATTATGGAATCGCTTCGATCGGTTCCGACTGAACCGACACCATCTGGCAGGGGCTTGGTTCGGTCGGTTCCCCCGGTTCCGGATTATACCTTGGAAGAATTTTATGAACTGGAGTTTGAGGAGGAGGAGGGAGAGTATGAGGATGATTATGGTGATGGTGAAACTCTGGATGTGCCTATTGACCCGGACATCTCCCCAGACAGACCTTCAGGTGTTTCTCCTCCTAGGCTTTCTGAGTCCCCTTCACACTACATGTTCTACAGAAAGGTGGCTGATACCCTCCAGCTTCCTGTGGAGGAGGCAGTAGAGGATTAGGAAGAGCCTGATTATGTTGAGATGATGGACATCCCAGAGTCCAGGAGACTGTCTATTCCCCTCCCACAAATCTTTTGGGAAGCAGACACAAAAAATTCTTAAGTCTCCCAATTCTATACCTCCTGTGGACAGAAGAATGGACAAGAGGTATACTCTTTCAGGCTCAGATACGGAGTTCCTTTTTCAGCAATGCAGCCATGTTGGGGTTGTACAGGCTGCTGCCTGTGATAAGGCAAACATTCCCTTGGCATCACACCCCCCAGACAAGGACTCCAGGAAGATTGATGCCATGGCAAAGAAGCAGTACATGGCAGAATCTTTGGGACTCAGGCAGGCTAATTATATGGCCTATTCAACCAGGTACTAGAAGTCCAGGTGGGACACTGTACTGGCACTGGCTAAACAGGCTCCTACCCAGTTTGCCAAGGAGCAGGTGGCTGCAGATGGGATTAAGGCATTGAAAGTTCAGTTTCATGCTGCTGTAGACTCCAGTGATGTATCATCAAGAGTCATGGCTACATCTGTGGCTCTTCGGAGAATGGTTTGGCTCACGTGTACTAGCCTCTCACAGGATACCCGGGCTAAGGCCTTGGATTTTCCTGTAGTGGGTAATTCTCTGGGGAGCAGACAGAGAATTACGTGAAGAAAATGGATGAATACAGGACCACTTACAGGAAGGCTCAGGCCAAAGAAAGGCAAGCAACTCCTCAAAGGCAGCAGTCCAGGGGCAGGGGCAGGCCTTTTTACCAAGCACAGGCCTCTTCTTCTTTTGCGCAGAGGGGGTTCTTTAGATGGAGAGGCAGAAGGGGGATGAGCAGGCCTGCATCCACCCCTCAGCCTAAAGCCCCTGCCAAGCAGACACCCTGATGGGTCTGCCGGGGTCGATTTCTCCTATACCAGTAGGGGGCAGGCTGGCTTACTTTGTCCAGGACTGGATGTCTCTTACATCAGACAAGTGGGTCCTGGAAGTAGTAAGCCAGGGACTGGTTCTCAGCTTCAAAAAATTTCCCAAGATGAGAGCCAGATCTTTTCCACCTGCAAATCTCTGAGACACTTGCCCTAGAGGCAGAGGTTTCTTCTCTCCTAGCTCTCAGGACTATAGAAAGAGAGTTCCTACCCTACACTGGAGCAAAGGATTGCACTCCAGGTACTTTCTAACCCCCAAAAAGACAGGAGAGTGGCGACCCATCCTGGACCTAAGATATCTGAACAAACATCTTTTAAAGCCAAAGTTCAAAATGGTAACTTAGGGAATTATCCTTCCCTCTCTAAGGCCAGGGGACTGGCTAGCCTCCCTGGACCTCAAAGATGCCTGCTTTCACATTCCCATTGGGTGCTCCCACAGAAAGTACCTCAGGTTCAAGTTGCCCTCAGGCCACTATCAGTTCAGAGCAATGCCCTTTGGCCTAACATCAGCCCCAAGGGTCTTCACAAAGTGCTTGGCAGTAGTTGTTGCCTTCCTAAGAAGACAAAAGATTTCCATTTTCCCATACTTGGACGACTGGCTCACAGTAGGTCAGTCTCCAGACCAAGTCAAGTCCCACCTGCAAGTGACCCAGCAAGTGCTCTCTTCTTTAGGATTCCTTCTCAACCTGCCAAAGTCAGTTCTCAAACCAGTGCAGTTCCTCACCTTCATAGGTGCAGAACTGGATACGATAAAAGCAAGATCCTTCCTTCCCCTGGAAAGGGCAAGGACCCTCATGGAACTGGCCTCTTCATTCAGTCTTCATGTGTCTCGACCAGCAAGGCATTTCCTTCAGCTACTGGGACACATGGCAACTTCCACAGCAGTGGTCCAGGGGCAAGATTCCAAATGAGGGACATTCAGTTCCACTTGAGAGCTTTTTGGTCCCAAAGAAAGGATTCCCTTACCAAACTATTTCCAGTGACTCAAAGCCTGATCCAAGCCTTGCAATGGTGGCAGGATCAGGACTATTTGAGGCAAGGGGTTCCATTTGTCACTCAGTCTCATTCAGTGGTCCTCACCACAGATGCTTCCCTGCTGGGCTGGGGAGCCCATTTGGGGGATCTTATCACCCAGAGACTGTGGTTGCCTCAGGAATATCTGCTTCACATCAATCTCTTGGAACTCAGAGCAGTGTTTCTGGCACTCAAGCTTTTTCCAAATCTGTACGGAACAAGGTTCAGGTCAGAACAGACAACACCACCACCATGTAGTACATCAACAAGCAAGGAGGCACTCGGTCTACAGCCTTGTGCACAGAAGCAATGAAGTTGTGGTTCCTGGCCTATTCCCTGCAAACCTCTCTCATAGCAGTTCACCTCCCAGGGAAGGACAATGTCCTAGCAGATGCACTGAGCAGAATATCCCAGGGCCATCACGAATGGGCCCTAGATCCCCTGGTGTTGGAAGTGATTTTCTCAAGATGGGGCACTCCAGAGATGGATCTTTTTGCAGCCCCAGACAATCACCAATTTCCTCTCTTTTGTTGCAGACCCCCAGTCTTGGACTCAGTCCCCCTGGATGCTCTGATTCTGAAGTGGGAAGGGAAATTTCTGCATGCTTTTTCCACCTTCCCTCTTCTGTTCGGAGTGTTAGTCAAGGTCTCAACCATGCAAAGTGATTCTGATTGCTCCAGACTGGGCCAGGCAGCCATAGTATCCCTTGTTGCTGTCCCTAGCAGTCCATCTTCCCCTGTCTCTTCCCAGGAATTACAACCTGTTAACATCCTCTCGGGAGGATTTGGTACCGGAATCTTCAGTCTCTCAATCTTAAGGCTTGGCTGTTGAAGAGTTAGTCTGCAGATCTGCATCTTTCCCAAGTGGTTCTGGATATCCTTAAGGCTTCTCGAAAGCCTTCCACCAGAAAAACTTACAACTCCAAATGGAAAGATTCAGCATTTGGTGTTCTAAGAAGAATATTTCTCCAGACTCTGCTGAATTGCCTACGGTTCTGGATTATATGGTCCTTCTTAATGGCCTAGGTCTCAGACCAGCTACCCTTAAGGTACACTTGACAGCTGTTTCTGCTTTCCTGTCTGTTGGCAAGTCTTCCTCTCTGTCATCCCAACCTGTGTTCTGTAAGTTTTTCAAGGGATTGCTTCATACTAATTCCCCATTTAGGGATCCTGCTCCTGCTTGGGATCTTAATGTTTGCATTGCTAAGCTTATGCAACCCCCTTTTGAGCCTTTGTCCTCAGAAGAGCTTAAGTACTTGACTTGGAAAACTGTGTTTTTGGTAGCCATTACTTCTGCCAGACGTATCAGTGAATTGCAAGCTCTGTCAGTGGAATCTGATTTCATCTCTTTTCACAGAGATAAAGTGGTCCTCAGAACCAGAACTAACAGAAAGTTCTTGCCTAAAGTGGTTTCAGATTTCCACCTCAACCAGTCTATATCCCTCCCTGTTTTCTTCACTGATCATTCTTCCTCGGGAGAGAGGAGGCTACACAGTTTGGATGTATAGCGTACCAGGGGTCACAGGTTTGAATCCCTCCAGTTGTTCCTCACTTATGGAGAAGCTGGTAAGGGCAAACCTGCCACTAAGAGATCCAGATGGATTGTTTCTTGTATACAATTCTGCTATGAAAAACTGGGTAGAACTCTGCCTTCAGGCCTGAGGGCTCATTCCACAAGAGGTACAGCTGCTTCCCTGGCTGCTACCAGGGATATTCCCCTCTCAGAAATTTGTCAAGCAGCCACCTGGAAAACAGTCCATACTTTCACCAAGCATTACTCTCTGGATATCCAGGCTAGGAGTGATGCTCAGTTTGGCACAGCGATACTTCAGAGCCTGTTTCCAAAGTAGGTTCTGTCCCTCCTCCATGGAGGTACTGCTTTGGTAGTCTGCAATTGTCAGAATACAGCAAGACTTCATGTTGGTTGAAGAAAAAATTACTCACCTTAGTAATTATGTTTCTTCTAGTGGAGTCTTGCTGTATTCTGACCTCCCCCCCACCTCCCCTCTCAGAACCTAGTTTTTGGGATGTGGGTGGGCAGGAGCAGTGTTGGCATCCTAGGGGTGTCCTTTTTACACCCTCTTTTTTCTTTGGGTGGAATGTTGTTTTATGGATGTGTTTTTGTGTTTCCTGACTTGAGTCTTCCTTTGAGAACCAAAAACATTATATATTTGCCAGTTGGCTAGTAAAAATTTTACAGTTTCCACACACAACACCTAGTGAGTTTTTGATCATAAAGATCTGACTGTTGCAGTTCGAATAACAACAGGCAGAGGCTTCAACCGAGCTCGTGATGAACATTCTATGCAAGGCATAGAAAAGTTAACCCTATGTTCTCTGGGGCAGTTGAAAGGCAGGACCTAACTGCAATTGTCAGAATACAGCAAGACTCCACTAGAAGAAACAGAATTACTAAGGTGAGTAATTTTTTTCTTCCTGCCCATACAGTCCCTCCTGGGTTGTCAGGAGATGTTATTGAGCCTGACCCAGACCTTAGGCTGGGTGATGATGTGGAAGGAACAGGATCTAATCCTGCTGCAGAGCCTGTGGTCGAGGACCTGTCATTTAAGTCTCTGCTGAAAAATTTGAATTCCACTCTTTCTCTCCAGACTATGGATATTGATCCTGGGAAGCTTTTAAGACTCCAATACCTTCATGTTCCGGACATCCTTATGGATTTAACTCCCCCGGTACAGTCCTCCTTTGAGATGCTTTCTCAAGTGGTATGGAATAATCCTGCTCTCATTCCTTCTGTGGCTAAGTCCATAGATAGGAAGTATGCTGCTGCCCAGGATCGACCTATTTTGGTGCCTCAAGCTTTTGCAGACCCTATTGTAGTCTTGGCAGAGAATGATAAGGTCGTCCTTCCTCAGACTACTACAGCTTGACCTATAAACAAAGAATCTCGTAAGATAGATACTTTAGGTAAGAGAGTCTTTGCTGCATTCACCCTGGGTATGTGTATCGCCAGCTACCAGGGCTATTTCTCTCAATATGAGTATATTCTTTGGCATTCACTCATAACCAGTTGTATCGAGTCCAACAACCAACAGGTTAAAGCAGCTATGGATGCTTTCGATACTGCTTCTCGAGCGGCGGCGGGCATTAGCACCCGCCGTCATTCCTGACTGTGCACTTCAGGCTTCACGAATGATGCCCAGCAACAGGTCATGGCGTTGCCCTTCGGTGTGTATCTCTTTGGTTCTCAAGTAGAACAAGCTCTAGAGGCCACGCAAAAGACCAGATTGGCCATTAAATTGGCTCGACCTGCTCCTGCCCCTTCTCGGGGGGGGGGGTGGTTGTTAATAAGCACCAGTTTCACAACCGTCAGTCCTTTCAAGGAGAACTCAGGGGAGGTTTTAATAAAAACCAAGCCCCTCAGCCTCAAAAGAAAATGTAACAGAAAGCACAAGGGCCCAAAGCGCCCAGTGCCACCTTCTGAGTTTCTGGCCCAAGTCCCACCTCAGCTGCCCAAGGGGGACTCCTCTTTAGTGGTGGGAGGTCATCTGACTCAATTCTACAACCAGTGGAAGTCCACAACATCGGACAAATGGGTCTTTCAGATAATCCGTGAGGGGTATTCCCTCAATCTTTCGGAGACCCTTCCGGATTATCTCCCCACCCCCCAAACGGCAGCCCAAGCTGTCAGCACTTCAGTCAGAACTTCTCGCCTCCGAGATACAAGGCCTTCTGAACAACAGGGCAGTAGAAATAGTTCCGCTGGATCAACGGAACACAGGGTTCTACTCCCATTACTTTCTAGTTCCAAAGAAAACCGGGGGCATGTGATCCATTTTGGACCTCAGAAAATTGAACACATTTCTTCCCAAGGAGAAGTTCAAAATGATATCGCTAGGAACCCTGTTACCTTTGCTTCATCAGCACAACTGGTTAGCCTCCCTGGACATGCAGGATGCTTACCAACATATTCTTATTCACCCAAGGCATCACAAATACCTAAGGTTCATGACTTTGGGCCAGCATTATCGGTTCAGAGTCCTGCCCTTTGGGCTATCTTCAGCGCCGCAAGTTTTTACAAAGTGTTGTGCGATTCTCGCAGCGCACCTCAGAAAGATCGGAATACAAGTGTTCCCATATCTGGATGACTGGCTTCTAGTAAGTCCTTCCAGGCAAGGAACTCTCGATGCCATATCCATGGCCTCAGACTTTCTCACGTCCATGGGAGTTCTGCTAAATATCAAGAAATTGCAGTTGCAGCCCTCCCAGAAGCTCCTTTTTATAGGAACTCTTCTGGACACCTCTTGTGCAAAAGTCTTTCTTCCAGAAGACAGAAGGAGCGATATCCTAATAGGTCGCCTTGAGCTGTTCTCCCTGATCTATCTCAATGCAACGGATGCTGGGTCTCATGGCATCCTCAGTGTTCACTGTACTCCTAGCTTGTCTCCACATGAGGACCTCTCAGTGGATGCTCTGTACTCAGTAGTCCCCAACTACTCACCCTCAGTCCTTTCTCATCAAGGTGACAGAACCTCTGAAGAAGTTGCTCACCTGGTGGTCGCAAGAGGACAACCTTCTGGAAGGGTATCCATTTGCTCCCCTGGATCACCAGATCTCCATTACCTCGAACGCGTCCCTGATGGGGTGGGGAGCCCACTGTCAGGATCTCCATACCCAAGGTACATGGACTCAAGATGAGTCCCAGCTTCATATAAATGTCCTAGAAATGAGAGCCGTCCTTTATGTAGTCCGGATTTTGAAGGACATTCTGTGTCACAAGAACATTCTCCTGCAAATGGACAACAAAGCAGTGATATATTGCATCAAAAAGCAGGGTGGTGCTCACTCTTACCCTTTATGCAGGGAAGCGATGAGGGTGTGGGAATGGTGCTTGGAGCACAGGGCTCTAATTCAGGAGGTCTATCTGCTGGGAGTGCAGAACGAACTGGCAGACCGTCTCAGCAGAACAGAGACAGATCCTCACGAATGGTCTCTCGACTCAACTGTAGTTCAGTCACTATTTTCAGAGTGGGGGAACTCCAGACCTGGACCTTTTTGCATCCCCTCGCAACACAAAACTGCCTCTCTTCTGCTCCAGAAATCCAGGGCCTGGCATTTTCTGTCAGGATGCGTTCAGGCTGCAGTGGACCAAATGCTTTCTATATACACCTTTCCTCCTCTTCCTCTAATTCAGAGGGTACTTCTCAAGTTAGAGTCCCAGGGGGACAAAATAATCCTCATTGCTCCCTTCTTGCCTCAACAAATATGGTTTCCATTACTCTACAGTATGTCAAAAACCCCTCCTAAAGTGCTTCCCCTTCAGACGAACCTTCTGAATCAGGGGCCTGTGGTCCATCCCAATCTGAGATCACTTCACCTTCACACTGGGCTCCTGAAGAGATAGAAGTGAACAGGTTCAATGTCTCTCGCAGAGTTTCAGATATTCTTCTGGCTGCGAGCAAGCCAGCCACTAGAAAAACTTATACAACCAAATGGAAGCGTTTATCTCTCTGGTGTGCAAAATCCTCTTTGAATCCTTTTTCACCTGCCCACCCAATGAAGTTCTAGAGTACCTTTTAGACCTCTCAAATTCAGGTCTGCAATACTCTACAGTCAAAGTTCACCTTTGTGCCATTTCAGCTTATCATGAGCCAGTACTTTCCTTGTCACTGGCTCAGTTACCTGGGGTTAAGAAGTTTCTTAAGGGAATTCTGCATACCAGACCTCCTATCAGATGTCTAGTCACAGCATGGGACATTAATCTTGTACTAGACATGCTCACTTGAAAGCCTTTCGAGCCTTTAGCTACCTGTGAGCTGAAATTTCTCGCTTGGAAAACGGCCTTCCTGATGGCCATTACCTCGGCCCACAGGGTTTCTGAGATACATGCCTTGGTCACAGACCCTCCATATACTGTGTTTCATAAGGACAAAGTAGTTCTTAGGACCCATCCTAAGTTTCTCCCTAAGGTTGTTTCAGAATTCCATCTAAATCAACCTTTGGTCCTACCTACTTACTTACTTTGCGAACTTCCAAAATGAAGGAGAGCATACCCTTCATTCTTTGGATGTCAAAAGAGCTCTGCATTTCTATTTAGATAGAACAAAAGAAATTCGCAAAGCTCAACAACTGTATGTTGCCTTCAGCGAGACACGGCTGGGTCAACCTGTTGCTATCAGATGCATCTCAGCATGGCTGGTGGCATGCCTTCGCCACTGTTATTCCATGGTGCAGGTTAAGCTGAAGGGCAGAGTGTACACTCACTCTACTAGTGCAGTCGCGGCATCCCTGGCAGAAATCCACAATGTGCCCATTGCAGATATTTGCAATGCGGCTACCTGGAGCTCAGTGCATACTTTTGTCAAGCATTATGCCCTGGATGTCCATGCCAGGCGACATCTTTCATTGGCAGAACCACCCTTAATGGACTTCTGTCCTAAATTTGTGAGCTCTTGGTCTCTCCTGCCGCCCTCTCGGGGGATTATTAGCTCGGTATTCTCCCATCAGTGTGAATGAGTGGTGGACACTTTATGTCCAGGAAGATATGGAAATTACGTACCTACTGTAATTCTTGATCTTCTTGGACGAAGTCTCCACCACCCATTCACACGCCCACCCACCATTCCCTGAGCTCACCTCTGTTGTTGGTCTTCACTCCCTCAATCTTTAGGCTGTGAAGACTTCTTTCTTTCTTTGACCCTTTTTATTCGGGTCTTCCGGACTATCTTATGTCTGGTTTTTGTTAGGCTATCCTTCTAGGTTAGTTACGCTGCACCTCCTTGGAAAAAAAGTATTGAGGCAGTTGGAGGGTCGACGCCGAGATAGTCATTGCCGCACCAGCCAAGGCTCGCGGCACCACTCCTCGTGGCTCCATCTCTGGTGCCGTCCCTCCTGCAAAAAGTTTGCTTCCACTGAGTCCTAGTGCCTCCAGCGTACATCCCATCAGTGTGAATGAGTGGTGAAGATTTCGTCCAAGAAGATCAAGAATTATGGTAGGTACATAATTTCCATTTTCTGGAGCAGAATCGAGGCAGTTTAGAGTTGTGAGGGGTGCAAAAAGCACCACATCTGGGGTACCACTCATGAGGAGTGGCCTCTGTTCTTGTGTGCTCATCTGCCAGAGTATTCTGGACTCTGGGCAGATAAATTGATTGCAGCATGATCCCGTGCTCCAGTCACCATTCCCACACTTTCATCATCTCTCTGCAGAGAGGTAAGAGTGTGCTTCTCTCTGTTTGTTGATGTAGTACATAACAGACTTGTTGTTTGTCTGGAGGAGGACTGTTTTGTGTCTGATTAGGTCCACTAGAGCTCTCAGATTATACAAAACAGCTTGCATCTTTTAGACATTGATGTGGAGATGAGTCTTAACGGGTCCCAAATACCATGTGTTTAGAGGTCCTGACAGTGGGCGCCCCACCCCAGTAATGAGGCATCTGTGGTGAGTGTCACTTGAGGCTCCAGTTGGGAGCAGAGGAAGCCCTGGAGGAGATTGCCCTGCACAGACCACCATGTGAGTAACCAAAACGGGCTTGATCACCTGAATGGGGTAAGGCTGAGGGTGTGATGCTTGTGACCACTGAGCATCTACTGAGTCTTTCTCATATGCACCTATGCTATGGGCACTGTGAGCACTCAGGAAGCTGTTAGACCCAACGTGTGTTGCATAGAGTGGGTTTGAACAGTCTTGCAATCCAGGATGTAGCATGCCATCTGCAGAATTGCCCGCAGCCTGCTATCTGAAAGAAAGTGCCGGGCCTTGGTCATATCCAGAAGAGTGCCTATGAAGAGACATTGCTGTGAGGGTTGGAGCTGAGACTTATTGAGATTCAGCAGAACTCCCATCGAGGTGAAGAACTGAGAGGCAGTAGTCACTGCCTGTTCCATCTCCTGCCTGGATGGGCTGGCACCCAGCTAGTTATCCTGGTATGGAAAAACTTTGAAGCTTAACTGATGCAGATGAATGGCGAGTACTACAAAGCACTCTAAAGACTCGGGGTGCCAAATAATGCCCAAAGGGCAGGACTCTGAACTGGTAATTCCACCCCAGAATGACAAAACAAAGAATCTGTTGTGGCTTGGTGTACCAATATGTGCTGGAATGCATCCTGCATATCCAGGGATTCTAACCAGTTCTGAGGCTTCAGGAAGGGAAGCAGAGAGCCCAGAGAAATCATTTTGAAATTTTCTCAGTCTATGAATTTGTTCAGATTTCTGAGGTCTAGAATGGGATGCGTTCCCCCTGATTTCTTTGGTACCAGGAAGTAGTAGGAGTTAGAAGCCTGTGTTTCATTCTGACTCTGGCCCAATTTCCTCTGTCCTGTTACACAGTAAGCCCTCAATCTCTGACGTGAGCTGATAAGAGGAGCTGGCTTCTGGTTGGATTGTCTGGAGGGATTTCTGTGAAATCTAGGGAGCATCCCTCTCGGATGATTATGAGGACTCACTTGTCTGTTGTAGACTCTCACTGATGGAAAAACTGAGTCTGGCGCACCCCCCTTCAGCTGGGGAGGAGAGGTCTGCCTTGGGCAACTGAGGCAAGACCAGGGCCGGAGCCTTAGATGGTGGCATTAGGTGCTTTTGGGGCCTTTGCACCTTTTTCTGAGGCTGGGGAGGCTGAGATTTGTCTTGGGTTTCCCTGCCCTTGCCATGAAAGGACTGCTTATTCTGAAAGGAACCACATCCTTTACCCTTCTGAGGTGTAAATGGAGCTGGCCTAGAAGTCTTAAGGGTAATTCTAATTTCATTGGACACCTCATGAGATTTTTCCACTTGCTGTCCGAACAGGTAAGTTCCATTAAATGGAACATTCATAACCTGTTGTTGGACATTTTGGGTGAAGTCAGAAGTCTGCAGTCAGAAATGCTGCCTAATCCAAATGCCAACTGCAGTGTAGCGAGATGCAGTATCAAAGGCAACCAGAGAGGCTTTAAGCTGGTGACTGCTGGACTCTGTACCTTGCTTGACAGTCAACAGAATATGGTTTTTAGCCTCTTGAGTCTAGCAGAGACTGTGACAGAAACTAGTTTGCCACAAAGGGTATACTCCTACTTAGAAGAATGCCTTTAGCAGCTGGCAGTTCTCATATCCAGGGCAGATAAAGCATAGGCATGCTTGCCCACAATGTCAGTCTTGCGTGACTCCTAATTAACAGAATGTGCAGTGACCTGCTGGTGAATAACAGCCTTGTCATTTTTGGCAAGGATAACAATGGCAGCAGCTATAGGTTGAGAAACATACACTGGCTTATCTTTGGGGGTAGTGTATTTCTTGTAAGCCTGCTTTTGTATGGATGCCATCAAGGCGCGCCTACTCCAGACCACATCAGACAGAGTCTCGAATGTGGTGGAATAGGAAGACCTAAGTTGACCAGTGTATTGAAAATGTTAAACCTGGTCAATGACTGAAAGCTTAAAATTGAGTGCAGAGTGCATACTTCTGAGCAAAGCCTGAAAAGTTAGATCCTCCTGAGCCACAGACACAGGGCCTGGGTCAGAAATGTCTAGGCAAAAGAGAGAGAGTCATCGTCACCACCCTTAGAAATGATGAGGTCATATTCAGATTCACCCCCCCCATATCCTTCTTGAAAGGGGAGTCATAGAGGTGTTTGGTCACAGGCCTCCCAATTCAGAATGTTGCAACATTGGAGACACCAGCCCTGTTGGAAGAAGGGCCAAGGGTGGTGCTAAAACCGGAAAGGAATCTGACACCGGGGGAATCCCTGGTGGGGGGGTGGCACTGCAACCTGCGATGGAACTGGCGCCAGGCCCCAAAGGGCCCAAGTCCAGCACCAGAACCAGGACTGGCATCGATCCAGCTAGCATCAGGGTGACTGGCAATGGCATCACAGCCAGCCCCATCCCTACAGGGGCCGGGGGGGTGGCCAGTGGGACAGACTTTGGCAGCTCAGTCACCAGCAAGGACCTATGGGCTGTTGCCAGAGCTAAACACTTTACCCAGTCTGAGGGCCACGCCTGCAGCTCAGGTTGCACCAGCTCCAAGGGTCTAGGGACTGGTTCCATCCACAGAGGCACATGGGCCTGACACACCCACTGTTCCATAACAGCTGCCCACTGGAATACCCACTAACCAATAGAGTGGGGCTCCTGGCTCGAGACTTTGACCTCCTGGAACCAGGGGCCCTTGGTGACACTGAAGGTGAGTGTGAGGGCCTCTGGTCCCTAGAGACTGGTGATCTCCCAGCAGACCTCTCAGACGATGACCTTGACCGGTGGAGTTTCTTCCCCTTCTGCGGGAAAAGGAAGAAGTCAAGGCCGAGCAGCACCAGGACCCCAACCGTGATTGGTCTCCCTTTTTTTTTTTTTGTTTGTGTGCATCTGGGAGGACTGTCCTTTCTCCTGGGAACTGGACCACTCATAGAACCCTTCCTTGATGGGAAAAGTGGGCCGGATATGGCTCTATTGCCAGAGCAGCAAGGCTCTCCAGGTTCCCTAACGTCCTCCATGGCCTTTGACTGTTGACGTTCGGTAGGGCTGAAAAAAAAATGACAGAAATATTTGTGACAAATCGACTAAACTGATGCAAAAATAAACTGCTTTAAGTATAATTGAGAGAATCTGAATGCTGTTGTCGTACAGATGTGAAGTGTTGACTAAAGGTGGATGAGTAACATCACTGACACACACTTGACAGTGGGGGGGGAGGAGAAACTGAGGTGGTTATGGGTTGGTGCCAACGTAAGCTTATGCTCACAAGCTCAATCTTGTGAAGCCACACATGCACACAGCTTACCTCGGCACCAGCCTTCTGAAAAGCTCTGGCTCCCATTTGGGTCCTAGTGCCTCCATCTGAGACCCACTAGTGGGAATCGGTAGTGAAGACTGAGTCCTAGAAAATCTGTCTCTCCACCTCTAGAAGATAAGTACTGTAATAAGAAAATTGTTTAACTGTCATCATCCAATTTGCAAAGATGAACCTTGGTACTGTAGTGAGCTTTGGTGATGTAAATGAGAACTTTGGACATACAGATAAAGAATGGCCCCTTGTATGCATTGCTGACATGTTCATCTAATACACTGATAAAAGCATGGTGCAAGATAAGATTGACAGCATACATTAATACACAGGACTACAATCAACGAGCAAGCAATAATACCAGGGTGGGCAGTATTGGGCAATACCGGACTGCCCAGGGGCGTTAGGAGGCCTGACACTGGAGGCGGAGGGCTTTATAGCCCCTGGAAGGTCCAGTATTGCTCATACTGCTCACCCTGGAGCTTATTATTGTGCTTAGAAAATGGGTTATAGGTAACATTTTTGAAAAAATATATATAAAATAAAATTATAAAACATAAAAACAAATTAACTTTTCTGGTAAAGTAGTCTGCCGGCTAGGGTCACTGGTTAGAGTGGGCAGGTGATCGGGGTTCGGAGAGAAATATGTGTGTGAGCTCCGTTCGGCGCATGCTGTGGTTTTGAGAAACGCGCTGCCACCCACAGCTCTGAGAAGCTTTATTTTAAAATGTGTTACTACATTTTGTTAAATTCTGGTTAATTCTTTGCAGCTGTTGGGTGTGCAGATCTTGCAGGGAGTTGAGTGGGACGTTTCTCACAAGTCACTGGTACCGGAGTAGCAGTAACAAAAATGTAAGCAGTTGCTTTAAATTATCTGAGATGTTTTCTTTACTCAGGACAGATGATGCTACTGTGTGTGTTTTTTCAGGATGATCAGGGAACTGAGCAGGACGTTTCTCACATTGGTCCCAGAGATGGAATTGGGCTGCCAGCTAGAGTCACTTGTTAGAGTGGGCAGGTGATTGGGGTTCAGAGAGGAGGATGTGTGTGAGCACCGGCGCGTGCTGTGGTTTTGAAAAATGCACAGCTGACTGCAGCTAAGAGAAGCTTTTTTTTAAAATGTGTGGCTACATTTTGGTTAACTCCTGGTTAATTCTTTAATGTAGTGACCAGTGAACCCAGCTGAGGTTGGTGTGTGGATTTGTCTGGCACTGAACGAGCATTCAGAGGGCAGGCAGAGTCTTTCGCTAAGTGAGAGAAAAAAATGGTGATTTTAAATTGAAAGGTGCTTTAGCCAATGATAGAGCAGGGTAGGCACCATGATACTTCACTTGGTTGGCATGGCTGGCACTTTTTACTTACAGAGCTCTCACTGTAAATTAATGTACTCCTGCCAACCAATCAGATTTCTTAAGCCCATTTTCTAACATTTTGGTATTGTACTTGGTTTCCAAAAATTAGGTTCAAACTTCCAAACTGCTTGAATAGGAAGCATTTTTCTTCCATGAAGGACAAGAAAAAAGAATATACTGCCTTCTAATTTTACAGTTAAAGCAGCTGTTCAATGATGGAGTGTTTTTTTCCCCCCAGAAAGCTAGTTTCAGCTACAGTTAATGAAAAAATTAGTATACCTGACAAGCCATCTCTTCCAGGTTCCTCCTCTGTTGTGCACCATGAGGTTTTTTTTTTTTATTTTCTTAATCCTAACCCTTGATTTTCTTTGAGGATATCTCCCTCCACTGAGCCTTATCATGGAACTATAAGCTGTCTGAGTCAGGACTGCCTGAAAACATTTGCTGGCTGCAGCCGCCCAGGACACCGTGCATCATCACTGCCTGTGCAACTTGGGCAGCCCCACCATTACTCAGTTCTTTCTCCAGCTGTCAACCACTCCTTGGTCCACCACTGCTTAAGAATGCCATTGAACTTTGCAAGGTTCTTTGTTTTTTTCTTTTAATGAATGTTTGTGCTGCTAACAAAAGAAGAGGAACTGTTGTAGTACAATTAGGATTTATAAGGATGACGCTCAAGATGTGTGCATCTGCTGCCTAGACATCTCTTATGATGTGAAGGTCTGCATCATTTGCCAAGGTTTTAATCAGGCTAAATAGAGACGTCGGAAAAAGGTCTTGGAGGGGGCTTGCGCACTGGCGCCTATGGTGATGGCCGCTTAAGTACATAGTTCTTGCCCGCCAGTAATTTCAAACTTCAAAATGGCAGCATTATTTATTATACAGACATTCCGATTCATGGTAATCTAAAAGTTTAACTGTTATCCAGCACTTGTGGTGTTTTTCATAGATCTGTATGGTATTTTACAACTTTAATCCAGTCATCAATAACCACGGTGAGGCGCCTTGGCTCTGACTACCGGAAGAACGGTAAATCAGACATGGAGGTGGTTAAAGAAATGTTCACTAAAATTACAATTGACATGAACGAAATGAGAAACTCAATGGGAGCACTACACACAAATATCGCTGTCGACACTGATAACATTAAGGATATGGGGAGTAACGTCACTTTGCTACAAGACGCACTAGCTTTACTTGAAAATAAACTATCACACCAATCAGACCAAATTATCTATTTATTAAAGAAAATTGATGACCTTGAGAATCGGGGTAGGAAGAATAACATTCGCATTGTGGGGGTGCCTGAAGGTCTGGAAGGAAATACCATGATACCCTTTCTGCAAAAAATGATTCCAGCAGTTCTGAATTACGAATGACCATGAGCTCTTGAAATTGAAAGAGCTCACAGATCGTTAGCTCCGAAAGCTCAGCCTGGCAGGAGACCAAGAGCAATTATTGTTAACTTCCTAAGATATTCAGTTAAAGAGGAAATACTTAGAGTAGTGAGGGACAAGAACCAATTATTTTGGCAAGGGCAAATAATTTATATGTTCCAAGGCTTTTCTACAGTTATAGTAGATAAGAGGAAAGCATTTTTTGAGGCAAAAAAAGAGCTACAGAGTCTGAGTTGGCAATATCGCTTCAAATATCCAGCAAGTCTGATCTTTACTACACCAGACAATAATGTACATCACTGTGACACACCAGAGCAAGTATGGTCTGTCATTATAGAATTTCAGAGTAGGCCACAGAATAAAACTGCCCAGCATTTTTTTAAACCCTCTGCCTGCCCTCAAAAGGCTCATGACACTGACATCACATCAGTCCCGAGCTCCACGAATGAGCCACGCGACAGGCAACAAGTCAGTGATCAGGCTAATGAACAAGATCCCGAGGAACTGGTTAAAGTTTGCACCCTTCATCCATACTCTGAAATTGCAAAAAAAAACTTGCACAGTCACCAAAGAGTGTTGTTTTTTCAGGACTAGCAAGGAAAAGTAAACCGCCCAATAAAACATACCTCTCCCACAGACAGTCATTCGGGGCACTTTTCGGCAGCAAAGAAACCATCCCAAAGCCGAGGATCCTTCCAGAGCAAGCATGTTAGTCCTTCCCCAAGTACTCAACATGGATATTTTAGAGAGAGATTGACTGGGGTTACTAACAAGAATATGTTTTGTTCTTCTGATGCAATAGACATGTTGGCCATGGGTTGAACTTCCCATCTTACTCCCCTGCCTCTGATTGGTCAAAGGTCACGCTATTTACTTCCAGGGCAATATAGCCCAGAGGGTTAAATTATATTTTATTACTGTAATAACAGTTATTATTGTACAACAAGGCACAAGGTTTACATTTATATTTAACAGCTATATGATTTGATAGCCTGTATTTGTAATACTGTTATGCACCTCGATAATAGGTCAAAGGTCACAGGGTGAAAGCCTAGTTCGAGAAGCTGTGCTGGTCAACATGGAAGGAAGATAGCACGTTGGGGGGGTAGTAAGTGCTAAAACTTATCTTTATGCTTCTTTCGCTTAAAACGCTTCAGCCCCTAAACAGCTCATGCTTTTTGAAGATACTCATGAAGAACGTATAGCGTGAAGCTGTTTTGGTTAAAGTGTGAAACCAGAGTGTCTGCAGGACATACTTATCGCATTTTGATTTATCGTTTTTCTACATACTATGGATGTAGTTTTATTTACAAATAGAGTATTCACAGGCAATGATAACTGCACTGATTTTGATATATTTATATTCTTACATTATTTATGAAGCTTGTCTGCATGTCAGACTCACTAATACCTGCTAATTGGTGCTGTTTACAGCCACAGAAATGGGCTAATGAGATTGCGCTTTTTGTTGCCATTAAGTGCCCCTTATCTCATGTAGTGTTCCTTTCTTTCTTTGTTAACAGAAGCTTTATTTGACAACTTGGGCTAATACCATTAACCTTTTATTTACAGAAGTACATTCATCTGCAGTGGGTTAATGTGGAAGGCCTGGTATTAAATTATTTTTTTTATTAGGGCTGGTTGCTCTGCAGCACTGCTAATTCTGTTAACTAAATTTTGCCATGAGTTAGTTTTTCAGAATTATTGTCAATTGGCTTTATATTTAGAGGAACAATGTCTGCAGATGAAAATTATACAGTGAGCTGAAAAACACCATTATATCTTAATTAATAGGAATAGGTGGAATAGTAAGGGGGGATTAATTACGAGCCTGTCGCAATTCATTCCTGGCCCTGCTAATATTCTAGCTGTGACACTCCCAGTACCAGGTTCATATTTCACTATTTATTTATTCTTATGAAGTTATTGTTGGGTATATATGTCAGTGATATCATTGTCTGTCAAGGCTATTTGTTTTAGTGTTTGGAACTAATTAAAGTTATTAAATGAATAGGTTGCACTGCTTCGCTTTCATTTGGGTGTGGCAAAATAAGGGTTATATAGTATTTAAGTGCTTATTAAAAAGCAAATTCCAAATAGAGAGTTTATGTGTTGCAATTTATGCAGTTTTGCCTGTTTCATATACTGTGGAGATTGTGGTAAAAAGTTTTTATTTTTTTATTTTTATTTTTTACTTTTTCACTTTCTGTGGATAGCACTAGGTTATATTACAGGAGAGAAATATTAGAGTTACTAGCCTATGGTCAGAGTACTGATTGTTTTAGAAGATTACAGTGCTGGGATTCTCATATATCAGCTTGTTTTTACATTAACTTTGGGATAAGAGCTGTTATATATTTAAACAATGTCTTCAAACAAAGATTCTTTAGAGGTTGTTTCATGGAACATTCAGGGTTGTAACAGTCCAATTAAAAGAACCAAAATTTTGGCATATCTTAAATCTATGAAGGCCGACATTGCGTTTTTACAAGAAACGCATTTAACACCTGAAGAGACGGCTAAACTTAAAAGATCCTGGGTAGGGGCAGTTTATGGAAGCTCGTTCAGCTCTAAAAGCAAAGAAGTCTGTATTCTAGTTCAGAAAACTTTGAATGTTGTGACTAATTCCACTTTTCAGGACACTGAAGGGAGATACAGTATGTTATAGTTAATATAAAGATTGAAGACAAAGAAATGTCATTGGTGAATGTGTATGCCCCCAATAGCAACCATTCAGTTTTTTTTGTGGAATTAGCTGTCAATAAATAAATATGCTATTGGGGATATGAACACAGTGATAGATGTGTGTATGGATAGTACATATAGCAGTCCAACAGATCATAATATTTCATCTAAAGCTTTAAATTCATTTTGCAAAGAGTTTGGGTTGGTGGATGTGTGAAGAGTAATGTATCCAAAAGGCAGAGACTATACTTTCCAGTCAGATAGACATGGGTCTTCTAGCAGACTTGACTACATTTTCTTAGCCAAAGTATTACTGCCAGGTCTTATTAATAGTCATATTGGTAACATAGTTTTATCTGACCACACTCCCATATCCATGGACATCACTCTGGGCCACATTATGCCCTCAGAAAGGAATTGGAAATTCAACAGTAGCCTATTAAACTGTAAGGGGTTTCCTAACTGGTTAAAGGAAGACATTGAATTGTTTTTTGAGATTAATGACAATGGGGCAGTGTCACGCTCAGCTCTTTGGGATGTATATAAAGCTGATCTGTTGTCAGTGTCAGTGGCTCAGTAGGTAGCACACTCACTTCTGAGGCTGGGAGATCAGAGGGCTGTGGGTTCAGTTCCCACATCTGACACTTGGGTTAATATCCCAGTACTGACACTGTAGTGCAGCATGAGGGGGGGTGCTGCACTTCTGAGGTGCCGTCTTTTGGATGAGACATTAAACCAAGGTCCCATCTGTCTGGATTGGTGGTAGTTCAGGTGGATGTTAAATATCCCATGGCACTTCTTGAAAAGAGTAGGGTTTTTTTATTAAACTGAAAAGTAAACCATAAACACAATGTGATATAGCTCACAAAAATAATTACAAAACATGGGGAAACTTAAAGTATTATAGGATACATTAAAGAAACAGTGTTTAAAGGGTCACAAAAGTACAAAATCCTAAACCTCCATTAACAGGAGTAGGGAAAATTAACATAACTTGGAAAGTAAAAACACATTCAAACTCGTGATGCAGCTCACAAGCTAAATCTAAATTTAAAGAAAAGGAAACACCGACAGTATAACCTATATTTGTAAGTAATTACAGTATATATTATGAAATTAAAGGCACTTTAAGGTGTACAAAAAGTTACAACCAAGCAACAGAGTCCCATCTGGATTTAAATAAAGGTGATGAAACATTATGCAGATCATGAAGTCGAAAATTCTTCATAGCAGTATCCACCAAATGGAACAATTCTTCTGTAGAAAAGAGACATTGCTGAATAGTGAGCCGGCAGTGGACAAACCAAATATAAAATTTAAAACATACAAGAAATAACCACATAGTAACCCTATCGTGTTTAGTCCACAAAAAAGGGTAAAATACCTACACACAATATTTCTGTGGTTAACTGAAAATAAGGAGATGTTGGCCACTTAGATTGGACAGTACTCCAAAATTCTATAATAAATAGGCATTCAAAAAATAAATGTTCCACGGTCTTAATTATATGGGAGCAAGTTTCTCTTGGACAATTTCGTTCCGAAATCTGTTTGTGTTTCAAATTTCCTCTAACATTAAATTTTCCATAAAGGGACAACCACAACACATCCCACATATTACGGGGTATCCGAGGGGAAGTCAGCATATTACCAATTGCCAAACATTGATGTGGATCATAAATATCAAATGGGGCTATATCTTGAAAATATCATTGTATTATAAATGCATACAATTCCTTTCTGGAAAATTGGATAAAGGAGCCTTTGGAAATTGCCCATAATTTTATTTTCCCAAAACATACTCTCATAGTGGGAGAAAGAGCAGCTATAGACCATTGTCTAGGGATTGGTGCATTCTCTGGCCAAATAGATAACATCTCCCCCACTGAATCCTGAAGCCATGGTGTCCAAAATTTGGGAATTCTATTAATTATAGGCCAAAGATTTATATACAGAAACATAGTAAAAAAAAAATAACGGGTTGAATCATATTTAAACCTCCCTGGTTACAGTCTCGTGGAAGTAAACTATGTTTTATAGGGTTTAATCTGCTACCCCAAATGCATGAAAAAAAACCAACTATAAATCTGTGTTTCCAGACTCAAGGGGAGACTAAAAACTGAGCTTAAATATAAAAACAGGGGTAACAAAAAGGTTTTAACCATAAAAATCCTCTTTAATTTGGATAACCGCCACTTATTCCATATGTCTACCTTAGCTTGGGCTTCCTGTAATTTAATTTTCCAATTGATATAATCCAAATCACCCACTCTAAAATGCACGCCAAGAATCGAACAGGTTTCCCGTACAACTGTAATACCTATTACATGCGCAGCTGAGATATCTAAAACTTGAAGGGGTATACAGTTACACTTATTATAATTTATAACAGCACCTGTACATAAAGAAAATTCATGCAAAACTATTTCTAAGCAATGTGCAGAAGGGATGTCACTAATAATAAAACAAATGTCATCCGCATGTGCTGTACATTTAATTTCGGGGTCACTACTAGAAAATGAAACACCATGTATATCAGAAGAAGCGTGTACAGTTCTAATTAACAGATCCAATGTAAATAAGTACAAAAGTGCACTTAAGGGACAACCTTGACGCACACCCCTTAAAACCGGAAACTTTTTACCCAACCAACCATTACAGTAAGCTTGGGCTGTAGCCTGAGCAAAACACGTCTGTAACCACTGTACAAAGATGCATGGAATACCATAGGATTCCAGGCAGTCCCATAAATATGTATGCCTCACATTATCAAAAGCCTTAGCCTGATCCATACTAAATATTAAACCTGTGAGTTCCCCAGTTGCTCCTTTTTGCATAATTTCGCAGAGAAGGATCAAATTGCCAGTAATGCACCTATCAGGAAGTGAACAAGTTTGGGAAGGATGTAATAAAAATTCAGCATGTACTAATAGTCAGTTGTTAAAAATTTTTGTCAAAATTTTAAAATCCGTATTCAACAAGGTAAGAGGTCTCCAATTCGACAAGTCTTCTCGATCCCCTTTTTTACATAAAAAAAAATACCAAACCTTCATACATACTAGAAGGCAAAATTCCCATAAGTAAAGCATCATTCAACATCATAGTAAATTCTGCTAATAAAATAGAAAAAATCATTTTGCATAACTCATACGGAAGCCCATCCAAGCCTGGGGCTGAGCGAGACTTCGTTTGAGAGAAGGCAGTGGTGACTTCCAATGGGGTGATGTCTGAAACCAACATCCGTTTATCATGAACAGATAATTGGGGCAACACACACTGAGCCAACCAAGGGACATGTGAAACCACAGGCGTTTCAGGTGGACTAAACAAATATTGTATATGGGACTCCACAGCTGAGAGAATATCTTTTGTTTTTGTGCATCTCTGCCCATATTGATTTTTAACTACTGACATGTATTTTTGCTGCCTCTGATAAGCAAAAAAATGAGAAGCATCCATAAAGGCTTTATCCCCTTGAGTCCCAAATCGTCTTTCAGCCTCCAAGGATTTAGCCCAATCAAATTGTATTTTGTTCAATCGTTCTCAAAATGTATGTAAAGTGGAGAGAATAGAAACATCCCCTTGTACTGCTCAAAAGTGTGCATCTAGAAATTGTGCCCTAAGAAGGGCATATTCATCGGTTTTATATTTACCATTAATTTTACCAATACATGAAAAAAAGTTGGATATCCTGTTTAGTATCTATCCACCAATCTCGAGAACAATTGTAGAGGCAAAAACCCGATTTCCTAGCTTTTAATAAAGCCAGAAAACCATCCTCAACCATAGGAATAAGCAGTAGGTCTAAATTTAATCTCCAGTAACATGGACCACGATGCATCTTTGTATGACTGGAAACCGTAACCTCTATAATGGCATGATCAGAAGGTGTCACAGGAATAGTTTTAGTATGAATAACATTCAAGGAATCAGAGAGAAACCAAAAATCAATACGGGTAGCTTTAATACCCTGGAAAAATGTTTTAGCAGGTGGAACTTGAGCTGCCATAACATTTTGTAAACCAGATTGTGCCGATAGGTCATTAAGACAATGAGCATCACAAAAAAATTTGTTTGTGCGAAGGCCACGATCTTTCTGATATCTACTGCAATTAAAGTCTCCACCCAGAAAAATATGTCCTGATGTAAATAAATATGGCAAAATTAATTTGAAGAGGCCAACTCTGTCACATTTCGTCTGTGGGGCATACACATTTATGAAACGCCCCTGTAATCCATTCACTTCTAAATCTAACATCAAAACACGCCCAGGATAGAGATCTACCAGGCAAATTAATTTAGCTGTCGGAGTATTCACAGCAATACCAATGCCACTGCATAATACATCAGCCAGGGACCAATATGTAATTCCCCACCTCCAACCAACTGTTGCCGTATTCACATCTTCCCTGGAATATAAACGGGTATCCTGGAGGAATACCACATCATAAGCTTTGTTTTCAAACAAAGAATAAATCAACAACCTCTTCCTCTCTGACTGAATACTGTTAACATTCAGAGAGGCCACAGAAAGATTATAAGACACAGACATATACAGAAAAAGAAAAAAGAAAATAAATACCAATGCAAAAATATCCAAATGAACATAACAATTTTCTTAAACAAGCCAACCTAAAAAACATCATCATTTTTTTTTTGTAGATTTCCTCATCCCTAACTTAGTCCTTTTTTTTCTCCAGTATCCGGTTGTTCCAGGGGCTGGTCAACATCAGAGGCACCCTCTGGTTGAGATGAGAGAACCGAGGTAGAATCAGACTCGGTTCCACCGTCATCCAGAAGTACCTGGTAGTTGTTTTGTAAAACCAAGGGTTCAATATCTGACACAGGTTTCTCCACACCCCGAGAACGAAGACTACGGCACCTAATGGAAACCACCGTAAAGTCCCCTTCAGTAGGCATAGGTGGGGGCATAGGATCTACTGATATAGGGGTTACAACTGTGGATGCTACAGGAGGCAAAGGAGCCGGCACAGGAGCCGGGTCTACAACAGATATATCAGCTTCTGTAAAAATCTGTACCTGGGGCTGCTTCTGTACCCGAAACATTTGTGGTTTTGCCCCTTCGGGATGGGGGGAGGGCTGTTGTCTCAATGCAGCCTTAACCGCAGTATTAATATAAAAATCATGTATACAAAAATCCCCATTAGATTTATTTTGGGCTGCAAAAGGGCAGTCAATGAAAGCATGAGCATCCTCACAAAGAGAACATTTCACTGGGTGATGACAATCAGTAAAAACATGTCCCCTTTCACCACACTGCACACACGTCACAATATCACAGGTCCTACTAAGGTGCCTAGGGGAACCACATTTGTAACAATGCCGTGGCTGACCTGGGTAGAATATAAAACCTTTATCCCTAGCCAGGTAAAAACAACTCGGCAAATGCTGTAAGCCATCCTCTGTCTGTAGTAAATTAATTTTATACCTCCACCCTCCATTCCAAAACCCCTCAAAATCCAATATAGGCTCAGGGTTACCCTGGAGCATACATTTGTGTTCTAACCAACATGTAATGTCTTCGACGTTTACTCCTTCATTCCTAAATAATACAGTTATAACTTTAAAGGATTGTTTTGTCAGTGGAATCACCTGAAAATGAGACCAAGCAGGGTTAGTTTTAAGTAAAGCAAATTTCATCCAAAATCTATTTAATAAATCAGGGGTGCGAAAGCTAATATCATACGTGTTGTCCCCAGTAGAGTGAATAAGAGCATAAACTTCACCCGGAAAAAAACCCAATAACTGATTAATCAAAACTTTGCCAACATAAAATCAGTCAGGCATATCTTCGGTAGTTCCCAAAAACCTTAAGTGAACTGCATTCCGTCGTTTAGCCAGTGTCACTGGTTTCTTAAATAGACTAGCAAATGTAGCAGGAGGCACTGGCAAACCATTAGGTTCTTTGTTATGTTCAACATTCAGCCCAGCCATCCCCATACTGTCTCCTGTGGCCTGAGTCGTCGTAAGGTGTGAATCAGTAAGGGGGAGAAAAAAATTAAGCCATCAACGAGAACAGAGTCCTGAGATGCAATGTTTGTATTCTGTAAGGGATCAGGGTTAACCACTTTCGAGGTGGCTCCAGAGGCAGGAAGCGCTGTTTCCCGTACCAAAACATCAGCGGGCAGGGGATCTTGTTGAATGGAAAACTTCTCCAAAGGAGTATCTGCAGAAGCTGATGGCTCTCCCACCCCAGGAACCCCTGGAATCGGGATCTCAGGGTCAGCGACCCAAACGCCAGTTTCGGACCTTATCCAGCCTGTCTGCTGTAAAGCCAGCTGAGGGGACCGTGTATCTCCCGAAGAAGACGTCTGGGGTGAGGGCAACACCTCGCTTTGTGTATTAGAATAACTTCTTAACATTTTATTAGTGTTACCTGGAGGGCCCGAGGGGGAATCCAATTCGAGCCGCTTGCGTTTCTTTTCCTCCTCCACGGAAAGTTGAGCTTGCCGGTAGTCTGCTAGAGTGAGCTCCAAAACTTGACACTTGAGTTCTAGTTACGTAGCAACAACCAAAGAGGAAGACACTGACTGGTCCTGAGGCACCATAGAAAGAACATCCTCTGATAGACTCATAACTGGATTCACAGGCTCCACCCGATAAACTGGGCCCTCACCTATTTCTTCACTACCGATGACTCCTGCATCGTGAAACGGGGATGCCTGCTGCAAGGGTATAGGTATGTTAAGCTGGCCATCTCGTGAATGCATTCCAGCCGTACCTTCCCCCTTGCAAACCGATTCTTGCAAATGCACAGCAACCATCCGACCTCCACTGCTGTCAGCCGCCATCTTGGTCACGCAGGAAAAGGGTTCCCCCTGCTCACAGGAAGCAAGAGTAGGGGAATTTCCCCGGTGTCCTGACCAAATTTCCCTCATTCACTAAAAATACCACCAACAGCTTAATCTGGTTCAAGGTCAGTTGACATTCATCTGTATCCCCCTCCTCCGGGTCGTGCCTGAAAATAGTCAGGATTTGTCTAGTGCACTTACCCGGTCAACAAAAACTAAATAAATAAAAATAAATTTATAAGAGGCCGTATAATCTCTTTCACATCGCATAAAAAAAGAACAAGAGAGGATGAACTAAAGGATCTGGAAAATTATTTAAAGTTAAAAGTAGAAGCATTCAATGCAGCTGGGGGCAACAATTTTAAAATGCACAGGGAGATTATAAAGATTAAATATAAAATAAACAGTATTTATAACCACAAAGCTGAATACGCTCTCTTTCATCTCAAACAGGCATATTGGGAAGCTGGTGATGCACAAGGGAAGTTGTTGGCTCATAAATTAAGAAAGATACCAGAAACTACAGAAGTTGCAACCATTAGGAACAAACACGGTTTACTGTTACATAAATTCAATCTTATACTGGATGAATTTCGATCATTGTACTCCAGCTTGTATGTAAGTCAACCTAATAAAGGAGATTTAGATTCATTTCTGCAAAATATTAAGACACCAACCATCTCAGAACAAGATAAAGCTAATTTAAATAAACCCGCTACACAAGGGGAAATCAGTAAAGCCATCCTCTCCCTTCCTTCAGCTAAAGCTCCTGGTCTCGATGGTTTAACTGGGGAATTTTGCAAAGCCACTAATTCTCTGTTGGGCCCCATTCTTCATAGAGTATTTTGTGATGTTATTGATACAGGGGCATTACTCCCTACTATGATGGAGGCCTCTATTGTGGTGCTTCCAAAAAAAGACAAGGATCCTACCAAGAGTGAGAATTGCCACCCTATTTCTCTTATTAATGTGGATTGTAAAATTTTGGACAAGGTTATGGCAAACAGACAGAACTCAGTTATACAAAAATTGCTACACCATGATCAAGTCGGATTCGTGCCTGGTTGACGTAGTTCGGACTTGTTTAGGAAAATTATCCGTATTATTCATACAGCTAAAAACAACCCTTTACAACCAACATTATTATCCCTGAATGCTAGTAAAGCATTTGATAGAATAGAGTGGTCCTATTTGTTTAACATTTTAAATAGATATAACCTGGGGGAATACTTTAGTCGATATGTACAAACTATTTATTCAGAAGTTTATGCAAAAGTTAAGATCAATGGGTTTTCCTCGTCCAGATTTCTGATTTATAGGGGTACTAGACAAGGTTGTCCTCTATCCCCTCTGTTATTTTTACTGGCTTTAGAGCCTTTACTTATTAAGTTTCGGTCTTCTAGTTTAATAACTGGTATAAAAATTGGAAACTACCAAAAGGTTTTGGCTTATGCGGACAATGTGCTACTTTCTATTACTAACCCTACATCCTCAATTCCACAGATACTTGAAATCATTAATGATTTCTTGTATATATCAGGTTTCAAAGTAAATCTAGACAAATCTGAGTCTCTTCCCTTGTCAGAACAAATAGATAACTCTATCTTTAAATATTATGTCATTTCAATTGCTGAACAAGTGATCAAATTTCTAGGCATTATTTTAACACCCAATAATTCCCAGATCATTTTTATTAACCTAGAAATAATCCTTGAAAGAATAGATGTGGATTTTGTAAGATGGGGAAAAATGTTCCTATCATTCTGGGGTAAAATACAAGCCTTTAATATGATTTTGGCACCCAAGATATATTATATTTTACAACACTTACCGGTTAATATTCCTACATTCATCTTTGATAAAATTTATGCTCAAATTAGAAAATTCTTGTGGGATAATAAACCTCCAAGAATCTCCATAGCTAAATTACAACAACAGAAATGTAAAGGAGGGTCCGGACTGCCCAATTTTAAACTTAGACATGATGCTTTTTTAGCAGCAAAATGTATCAAAGCTTTGTGGTTATTGAACGATCAGGATGTCCCAGGGTGGGTCCAGGTTGAAAAAGCTCTTCTTAAAGGCAACCATCCTAGGATTTCCATATTTACAGATTCGACTAAAATTTTCTATTCAAATCCTATTTTATGTCAAACTAATACATCATGGAAATCTGTTGCGAACGCACTTGAGTGGAACCCCAAATCTTCTCCACATTGCTCATTATGGGGTAACCCTGCTTTAAAAATAGATAGAAAGTGCCTCTAGTGGGAAGTTGGAAATCTAAAGGTATTATATACCTAGATGATATAGTGAACCCCATAACATCTTCCTTATTATCCTTTTCTCAGCTACCTATCAAATTTCAAATACCCAGAACTGAGTTTTATAAATACCTACAGTTACAAGATCTTCTCGGGTCACAGATAAATAAAGATATTATATTTCCCCCAACACATGCTTTAGACCTTATCTGCACAACCAATCATGGTCACAAAAAACTGTATAAAATGCTATTGGAGGCACAAATGGATCCAATGGCATCCCTTATTGAAAAATGGCAATAAGAATTACATATTCAGATATCTAAAGGAAGATTGGGATGAGATCTGGGCATGACACTTAAAGCTTGTAGGGAAGCAAAAGGCCATCTAATTCAATATAAGATTATTCATAGGTGGTATTATACCCTTTGTAAAATGGTTAGCCTGGGGTTGTCAACAGATGACACATGCTGGAGATGTTCATCTAATAGAGGCACTCTGTCACATATTTTGTGGTCTTGCAATGAGATATCACTCTTTTGGAAAGGCATTAAACAAATTTGTGAACAGGTAACTGGATGTAGAATAGGTTTTACTGTTGAATTTGCAATCCTGGGGATGTGTTCAGACCTAGTTCTCTTATCCCACTTTCAAAAATATTGGTTGATTACGGCCTTTGTTACTGCAAAAAATTTTTACTGAGACACTGGAATACTAAAATATGTCCATCTGTAGGAGAGTGGTTACAGCATCTTTATACCAGGGCTAGCTATGAGAGGGTATCATATGTGAATATGCATCGTCTGGATAAATTTATAGAAATATGGGATCCCTTTCTAAAACATATAGCAGTTTAAATGAAAGCTAGATTATTAGGTTTTAGTCCCTAGATATGTAATGTTATATTTGTCTATGTGAAATTCATAGTCACATTAGATAAACTTATTTAAAAAATATGGTTAAAGATATGTATTCACTGTATCTACATGTTATATTGATTAGTTAGTTGATACATATGATTTAGATTGTCTTATCTATGCTATGCATAGGTGTGATATGTAACATATTATTAAAATAAGTGGTTTTGTTTAATAGAATCCTTATGCTTGACGGATTCTAAATAGTATGTATTTATATGTTTAATATGGTGTTTTATTGTTACAATGTTTAATATATAACTAATAAAATTTGAATTATAAAAAAAAAGGAAAAAGGTCTTGGAGATGTTTGAAACTAAAGGCTATGGAGGGTGAACAGTGTGTGCCACAAACCTCATCACCATTGTCAGCTGCTCCTCCCCATGGCTCGCTGTCAACCTGCTGCTTCCCCTGATCGATGGCACTGCCTGTGGAATTGTCAATAAAAGACAAGAAGGAGGAAGCTGCTAAGTCGGCTGAAAAACACTGCCATACTCATATAGACAAGCAGTGGCATTGTGAAAAAAATGCTTCTCCTGCTGGGGGTCCCACTCTTCTCTTAAAAGAGGTAAGTCTGCTGAAAAAGACAGGTCCCAGGCTAAGTCCTCAGGTTCTGCTGCTCCCCATGCATCTTTCAGGCCCAAGGTTGGGGTCTGGCAGTGGCTGTACTCCCCCATCGGGGGATTTGGATACGATTCCACCATCGGGCACTATCCCTTTGATGAATCCATCATTGACCCTGTCAGTGCCTGTCAAGCATGCAGATACTGTTTCAGTCTATGCCTAAACTATTTCAAAGGCTTCTGCCCGTGGCCCAACACCTTTCTCCTATTTTGTCCTGTGCCAGCAAAATTATCAGGAGGCTCCCTTACCTGAACAGGAGTTCCTCCATGGTAGTCATAAATTTTTTTTCTTCACCCTCCTAAGGAAGGGAAGGGATCGTATTTTGCCCCCGAGGGGGCTAGTCACTCGATCCCTTCCACTTCCTGATCTCTGACCTCGTTCCTGCGCTTTCTTGTTTTATGATGTCACTATAGGACTAGCGTGGGGATGTGCTCCATGCAAGCCTATGGAGTGTTGTTTTAAAAGTTATTTTTTTGATTTTTAACCCGATTCCTAGTATGTATCGGAGCCAGTATTCAAGTAACAAGGCTCGTGTTTTTTTCTGAAAAGACACCGCCCTGCTTATAGATGGCTCTGGCCCTATCAGTTTTTGCATGATTAAGTGGGTGATCCCTGTGTATAGAAGGGGTTTCACCTTTATTAGCATACAACAGTGGTGTGTCTTGTGCATATTTTATTGGCCAGAGCCTTCAGCATATGAGTCACTACCCTGGCCAGTTTCGTTCTGCCTTTTTCCCCAAAGGGTGAGCCTTTTTTGCAATCCATGGCCATGGTTCCACCTTCCAGGTGATTATTTACTGGAGATTTTTTGGGCCAGACCTCACTCCCTGACATGACCATGAGGGCCATGTGGCTTGTCATTGGGTCTCGTTAAGCTTCACAGCTAACCTGTTAATCATCCCTTGAGGGAGGCCTATGCTCTGACTTCACCCTGCAGGCTATTTAAAGAGCACAGAATACCATAACCCAGTGGGATCATGGTAACGGATGGCACAGACATTTCCAAGGGGAGTTCTGTTCATTGGGAAATGGGCTCCAGAAAATGGAGGAGCCTACTCGAGTAACCAGGTTAGAGTATCAGAGGAGCACTGGCCATACTCCGTGCAGGAGGCCCAGCACCACAAGCCTGGTGCCTCATTGGTAGATTAAAGAAGTTTTTATCACATGGGCCAGAATAATGTCAGACACCTTATTAGGGGTCTCTTCTCTGCCCCAGTTTTCAAGGCGGTGGAAAAGCCGGATATCATCAGAGCACCTGTCTCTCTTCGGGCCAGAGTAGAGGTCTCGCTGTTCAATGAGCTCGGGGGTCCTGTTAGTTTTATTTTATGGGCCCCAGAAGTCGGAAATTGTCAGATTTCTTAATTCAGAGCCTGTACTTTTTTTGTGCTCCACAATTTTTTGGGATAGAGCCCTGGAGATCATTCACTGGGCTGCTCAGGAAAAGGGGTTCTTTCTTAAACCCCAGTACATCTGACCAATGCCTGCAGTCACTCTCCCTAAATCAGTTCTACTCTGAGTATTTCAGGTTTTGATACTGGATCGACCCTCCAGCATAGGGTGTGTCTTCGCTCGAGCATCAGCTTTTCTGAGTTCCTTGAGGGTGTTGGTAGTCCGGGTGGCTTGCATCCTGATTGAACAACTTGCTTATTCATGCAGGAGGCCAGTACTCAGCACTCTGGATGCCAGAGTCACATGGCTAAGGGTGAACTGGAAACAGAGCTCCTCTGAGCCGTCTCAGACCTTGGATGCCTGGTGGTAATTTTTTCAGCACAAGGTTAAGAAAGGTTTTGCAGGCTTTTTTCCTGGGCGGTGACTTTGTCAGTGGCCTACTGGCTCACTGATGTTGGGCCTCAGGATAGGCATAGACAGTTTTAATCCCATGGGCCCAATTCTAGATGCAGCTTATTTAAGGGGTTTATTGTAGGCCTGGGATCCCTTGATGGATTATCAGCCAGTCTTTTTATACCCCTTAGTTTCCTCACTCCCTGAAATAATGAATGGATGTGCAAGATCTGAACAAGTTCCACTAGAACTTCCTCGGTTAAATCTCACAACAAAATTTCAGCCTAGCTGGATGGAGACAGGTTAGAGCCATTTTCCTGCTCAGGGAACCTGACCAGCCTACAAGAGCGTCTCCACATCAGTGTTCAGGAGGTTGAGACAGTCTGCCTAGCTCCCCTTAGTGTGCATTCATGATGCTACACATGGCAGGCACTCATACAAAACCATTAAGGCACGTGAGATGTTTCGAGAAGTCACCAGGCTGTCGACCGTTCCCTGGCTGGGGTGATGAACCTTCGGGCGGACTGCTTAAGTTGCATTCTGTTTATACTGTGCAGTGGAAGTTGAACCGGAGGTGTTTTGAAACCCCTGTACAACCAGTTTGGTTAACCTTAGATCAATCTATTCACCTCCAGCTGCAAGGGTCGGATCCAAGAAGGTTCTTCAGTCTCGTAGGTGACCACAGACGAGGGCAGTGGTGGCTGTGCCTCAAGAATGGGCCTTCAGCAGAGCATATTTTCCATCTATTATTTTTTCTCAAAGGATACAGAGATAATCAATTGAAATGAGGACGCTGTAGAGGGAGTTGCTCCTTGCTACCTGCTGAGCAGCCGAGTAGACTGTAGTTCTCGGATTTAAAGAATCTTGTTCAGCAAACACTCTTACGCCTTCTGGTGTGCAGAGACCTCTTCAGTGTCACTCTCTCTCTCTCTCTCTCTCTCTCTCTCTCTCTCTCTCCACCCAAAAAATCCGGGAATGATAAAGCTCTTGCCTTGGCTCCTGAGAAGAGGAGGCCATCAAAAAAAAAATATATATATATATATATATATATATATATATATATACATACATACATACATATAGTTTTCTCCAAGAAAGACCACTTGACTCTTTGATGGCTGCCAGACATCGTCTGTGTCTGTAGCCTATGCTCCAATAGGGGTCACCTCTCATTTTTCCCTGGGCCAGTTGCAAAGGGTTCTTCTGCAACGGCCCCTATTCTGCAATTTTGTATTTGGTTTTCTATAGGACGGTGGAGAGGTTGGCTTGAGTTCACTGAGAGGCCAGATTCTACTATCTCAGCCCGGGGGGGGGGGAGTTGGCTTAGGAATTCATAGACACGGGTTTGTAAAACATGCCCACTGTCGGATCTGGTTTGCTGTGGGATCTCAGGGTTCTGAATGCTTCTTACAAGGATTTGTTCCGAACCACTCTCATCCACTTCGCTGGATGTGTTGTTTTTTAGGCTTCCTGCTAAGGAACCATATCTTATTAGACACAAGGACAGGTGGTATTCAGCATGGTATTCATCCCTCAGGTATGTATTACCTTCTAGGAGTTCAAGACATAGATTTGGGTTTGGGTTGGAGATAAGGGAACGTCAGGGTAGGCAGGGAGGGAGGGTAGGGTGGAGGGTTGAAGGAGGGAGACAGAGCAGCTTCTGTACCTTACCAGCGAGCTGTTTTGGGCAGACATGATGGACCGTTAGGCCTAATCTGCTGGCAACTATGTATGTATGTATGTATTTATGTCTGACTGTCCGCAATCTCCTCTATTCAAGGGAAGGAATTGTACAAGTTTGAGTTCATCTTGCACCATTAGGATACATCTTAAACGTAAGTCTAAATTTCATAAGTCAGGCAGCCTATTTGTGCTTTTGGGGCAACCAAACAAGGACAAAAGGCCTTTAAACCCACCCTTGCTAGGTGGGTGGGGGTCTGGGTTGCTAAGGCCTATGTGGAGAAAAAGAAGAGGCATCTGGCTCTTATCAAAACTCACTACACCAGGGCGATGGAAACTTCCTGGGTGGAGAGGGGCGAAGCCACATTTTTCAGAGTTATGCAAGGAAACCACGTGGTCCTCAGTCCACACATTCACAAAACATTATAAATTGGATGTTCAGAGTTCTGCTGATGCAGCTTTTAGTCGCAGAGTGTTGCAGGCAGCAGTTCCCAAGTAATTCTGAAGCATCTGGCGTCTGGGAAATATTCTCCCCCCTCCTGTTTTTTTTCTAGGTACTGTTTCTTAGAACCCAGTTGTTATGATTGCCCATTGATAATGTGGAGCGCTACAGAAAGAAGAAATTAACTTCATACTTACCATAATTCCCTTTTCTGTTAGCTCCGACATTGTCAATGGGACCTGCCCAGGAGCTTGGCTCCTGAGGGAGAATCTTATCCTGCATGTTAGGAGGTAGGTCTGTTTTTTAGTAAAAATCCCCTACGTACACCTTTCTATATTCCTGCTACACTATACTCTAATATGTATATTTATATGCTGATTTATCAATTTTCTGCGACCGTAGATTAAAAGGTTACATTGGTTAATGAAGGTGTATTTTCCTGTTGCAGTTTAATTCTCTGCATCAAAGACAGGTCATGTCTCATTGTGTATTAGCTTCAATTCACAGGTCCTGTAAGGCATACTCAGACCTCCATTCCAGATGGGTGATTCCTGTGAGACATGCTGTGGCTGCACACCTTCTCTACAAAAAGAACCGAATACTTCAGGCCTCCATTTTGGGTCCATAAAATGCATCCCTTCCCCGAATGTCGGATGGGGAGGTAAGACATTTTTATTATTTCAAGTAGGTGATTGTTTTTATTGTGTATATATGTGTAGCTCTCATGGCACTGCAAGGTAAGAGTAACTGGGGAATTGCTATTGGTGCGTGGAATCCTCAGGCGCCCAACATTCTAAAGCTTGGGCTGTGCCATTCCCCTGGTAGGGGTGCACTATACCCAGTTGTTATGATTACCCATTGACAACACTGGAGCTAACAGAAAAGGAAATTATGTAAGTATGAAGTAAATTTTTTCTTTCCTATCCCTTTGGGCTAGAACTCTAGTCTCTCTCTTCCCCACTTGTTTCTCTCCTGGCAAACAGAACCGAGGAAGGTGGGGGAACCGGCATTGGTTACTGGCCAGTCCACAAGTGCTACATCATGATGTCTGCCTCGTGGGTGGCGCTGGCACCAGTGTTGGACCCTCAAGCTGTAGACTGCAAAAGGCTTTGCTCCCACAAGATCTTAGTGCCTCTGACACAGACCCACAGGTGTCAATAAATAGTGAAAATATTCTGGAAGATCAAGAATTATGGTAAGTGTGTTATTTTCATATTTTGAAACCAGGCAAAGACCTCACAATGTGTGAATCCTATATGCCAATTTTACTACTTCCCATAGATCTCAAGCTTTTTACATCCTTTAATCTGCACGGTAACATACAGTGCCTTCTTAATATCCTCAGCACACAGCGCTCTTGAAAGTTTTTTCAGCTGGCAGTATCAATGGATGCAGAAAAAACATTTGCCTGGCTGAACTGGTCCTACCTCCTCCACATCTGGTGATGGGATTTGCCTCAAAATTAGTTTCCTGAACAATTGTCTTAAGCACCTCTTTAGAAGCCCTGGTAGGGGTAAATGGGGTATTATGGTCCACATTTCCACTTGCCAGAGGGACAAGAGAGGGGTGTCCATTCCCCCCCTGATTTTCGCTGTATGTATAGCACTACTGATAGTAGCTGTGAGGTCCGACATAAACATTAAAGGTGTGGGGTAGGTGACTCAGAGCAAAAAAATATCACTATATGCAGAGATGACTCCCTATTTTTCACCAGGGAGCCTGTTCATTCATTTCCAGCACTAGTATCAGAACTGCAGACCTTTGGTCTCAGCTCAGGCTACAAAATTAACTGCACTAAATCGGGGGCAATGGTGATATCCAGCCCCTACACCCCCGAGTTCAAAGCACATTTTCCATACAGATGGGCACCCCATAACACATATAGATACCTGGGACTTATAGTAACACCAATGTTGGTAAAAGTATGTGAATTAAATTATCCGAAACTGTTAGAAGGAACTTCTAATGATTTGCAGAGATGGACATTACTACCATCGTCCTTGGAAGGGAGGCTAGAGGAGCTGAAAATGAATGTTTTACCACAATTAATGTTTCTGTTCCAGATCTTACTGCTAGAAATACCAAGGGAGTTCTGATATAAGCTTAAGAAATCCGCTTTGACATTTCTGTGGCAAAGACACAGAATCAGAATAGGGATTCACACACTCCTCCTCCCGAAGGAGAGGGGAGGATGGGGGCTACCGAATTTTGAACTTTATCACTTAGCAGCACAAACTTCCCAGGTGGTCACAGTGCTGAAGCAGAGACTCAACTCAGGGTGGGACACTTGGAGAACAGAGCCACGTTACCTGCCCATCTTTTTACTCTACCTGCAGCCAAGCTTACCCCACCCGTTTTACAAGGGGGTCCCTAACCCATGGACTACACAGTTCCTAGTGGTGGTGAATTGAATCAGACAGCTCACAAATACCCAATATGAAATTGGCCCATTGACGACTATAATAAGAGACCCAGAGTTTTTCCCCATGTACAGAGACCCTGGTTTCACTTGCTGGAACAAGTTAACCCTCACCGGATACACCCAACTAGTAAGTGTGGGCACTTGCATGTCATTTGAGCAGCTAAAAGACACTCAAAGAGCAACTGGGACCAAAACAGACAGACAGACAGGAAAATGATACAAATTTTAAGAAGTAGGCAGTTGTGCCAGGCAGAGTGCTGTTCCACACGTCACACCTACTAACATCAGGTAAACAATCTTCTACTTACCCAAAGAGAAAGTATCTCAGATATAAAAGGTAATAGAAACATAGATAAAACAGAGAAATTTGCCAGAAAAAAGGACCCATTGGCCCATCTAGTCTGCCCAATTACCCTTCCCCCCCATCATTTTGACAATGGTTGAATGCTTTTAAAAACTACTATTAGTTTTAGGCAGTACACGAGGGCCCGGATAGTCAGACTGTGCCTGGCAGGGGCGCAAGCCTGGGTGCAGCACAACTGGGATGCGCTGGGGTCAGGACCAGGTGATATTGAGCAGTGATGCGCTATGGTGCAGCACCATTGAATATGGCACAGACTGCGCATGATGCAGTGGCACTGCACCAGCGCAAGCCACAGACAGGGAGCAAGGGGATGCACCAGTGCAACTGCAGTTGTGCAAGGTGCATCACCTGTGATATTCAGCGGAGGGCATGCAAATGAGGCCATAATATATGCAAGGGCAAATGGGACCATTTGCATGCCTTGCGCAGGGCAGCCCGGCGACTTGCGCCTGGCGCCCTGCACAGCATGACGTGTGCAGTGGGGATCCCGGGGCAACCCTCACCCATAGCTGCAAATGCAGAAATGTATGTGGAACAATCCCTCATAGTCTAGTGGCCCCTCTCCCTCCTGTGTCCCTGATCACCGGAATAAGTCCTTCATGTAAGTCCCTGGTAGTCCAGTGGTACCCCCCTACCCATTGCTGCGATCACGGTACAGTGCCATATCACATTTCCCTGGTGATCAGTGGCACCCCCACCCACACAGCACCGCTTGCCCACCCTGCTCCCCGTCATCGGTGGTGGCTGTGAACCACGCCGCATACTGCCGGCCACCTGCCAAATGACAGGTACAGTATGGGCTTGCAGGGGCATACTGTACTAGACGGTCTAAATATGTGAATGAAGTCATTCACATATTTGAGGCTGTCTAGTAGGATGCCGTGCAAGCCCATACTGTACCTGTCATTCGGGTGGGCGGGCGGCCGGGTGGTATGCAGGGTCGCAGCCACCCGCTGATGATGGGGGGAGCAGGTGGGCAAGGGGTGCTGTGTGGGTGGAGGTGCCACTAGATCATCAGGAATGTGATGGCGCTGTACCATGATCGCGCAATGGGAGGGACCACTAGACTTCTACTGTTACATTCATCAGGGACTTGGGAGGAGGGAGGGGGGCCACTAGACTACCAGGGAAAGTCTACGTTACATTCATCGGGGACTTGGGAGGGAGGGGAGCCACTAGACTACCAGGGATATGTGTGTGCTTATGGACGGTGTTCTGAGTGGGCGGGTGGCCACCCACGGCTGGTGGCTGCTGTGTTGCACCCTGCAATACAGTAGCCCACCTGTGGGTAGCTGGGAGGTGTTCCTACTCCTCACAGGCTCAACTCTGAGCCCCCCCATGTGGCGCACTGCAGGGTTGCACCAGCATATGCGCCGCACATCCCGGGCTGAATATCAGGATGTGCTGCATATGCTTGGGCACGCCCCTGCATCTGCGCCGCATACAATTACATTGTGCCCCGGCGCATCGGGTTTTACACTGCACCTGGCAGCCCATTCAATATCCCACTGGTGCGCAATGTAGGGTGGCACCAGCGCAACTCTGCTGCGCCATGCGCAACCCCTTTGCTTATCCAGCTCTAGCTCTTTAAGGAATCCCAAATAGAGACCTATTCAGGTATCTGCAAGTACATTACTTGCAGACAGCCCAGAATTTAGCACACGTCTCCAGGCCATTAACTAAACTGGAGAACTTCATTTTTTGGGCCTCCAGATTATATATATACAGGGTAGATATAGCTTGATAGTATACCAGTTATTGTTAGATGCAACCTACCCAGAACTGACAGGGGTGGGAGGTGAAATTGGGGGAACAGATACTGGATTGGGAGTGGGCTAACTTATTAAAGGATGGGTGGAGAGTAACAGCATCCCCCACCTGATGTGAATATCGACTGAAGACACTTATTAGATTTTTCCATACCCCAGTTCACTTTGAAGGGGGCGACACATATTGCAGTTGGAGGGGATGCTCCAAGATTCAGGACTACCTGACCATGATCCAATGAGAGCTGTGCCGGATCAGATCTGGGGCCCAGAAGTGCAAATTAATTTTAAAACTTGTGTATTAGGACTGCCCCCCCCCCAAAAAAAGGTGCACATTCCAGAGGTCACAAAGAAGTCTTCTAGAACATGTGCTTGCCGGCCATTAAAGGCATTGCCGCACACTGACTCACCCCTACTTAACCCATGGTGTCAGAGTGGAAAGATAAAAAATTTACAGTGGGAATGGAAAGAATAAGATTTTGCTGCTCACCCTGAAGGAATTTATTGAAAAATGGGAGGCTGACAGGTTGAGGGAGAAAGATTTGAGCTGAAGAGGGAAACCCTCACTATCAAATAACAGTCCCTGTGTGGCCGTCTGACCCCTCTAAATCAACTTACATATGAACCAGTATTAAGGTCCTTAGGAAAATAAATTGAGACAGCTACCAGTGTATATAGAATAACACAGAAATGTTGAGTTTTAATGTTGTTTGTTTTATTAAATTGGGCTATTGGTTACACCCCAGTACAGTTCTTAAAGTACTCAAATTATGATTTTAAGAAACTTTGTACTCCTGATATATACATTGACTTAACATGCAAACAATAAGATGAATTCTTAAAAACAGGAGGAGAAGGTGAAATATCTGTATAGAAAAGAAACACAATGTACAATACAAAAATTTGTAACCACTGTGAAGAATGTATATCTGATGTGAAATTCCATGCTTCTGTTTATTAATAAACATGAAGTTACGAAGAAAAAAGTGGGAGGCAGGTAAAACTCAATGACTCTGATGACTCGTTTCCCCCAGCGCCGCTCAAATCTCTCTCACTCAACAGCCATGAGCTGTCAGCCTGTCACTGATTCGCTCTCCTACACAAAGCTTTGTTTTTTCAACTGCTACGAGAAAAGTTGCAGGAAAACCCCCAGCAATACTGAAAGCATTTCTTTTCATTAGACTCCAACTCGCTCAGACAGGGGGCTCTTTCCCCAATTCAGACGGGCACCTTACCTCGCTCAGATAGGAGCCTGCATTCATGAATAGAGCGTCACTGATCTGAAGCTGGCAGTGCACTTCCATCTAGGGGCTTGAAAGTGATGAAAAATAACTGGCATTCTCATGCTGAACCCATATGAGAGATTAAACCACTTTCCAGAGTTAAGTGAGCTAAGGGGATTACAACACGGCTGAAGTTTGGTATCATCTGGTGAGGTAATGCTTTATTATTATTATTATTTAAAAAAAGAAACAACAGATTAAAAAAGTGTAGGGGGGCTGGAACTATTCAGGAACCCTGTAGCACCACTAGGCAGAGGAACTATTTTATTTTTATTTTAAGCAATAAAACTACTTTTAACTATGTTTTAGTTTACTTGTATTGTTTTTTTAACATGTCATTACAAACCCATTTTATATAAGCAATAAGACATGGTGGTACGAGGTTTACCACACTCCTGGGGGGTGAAGGCACTCAGCTGTTACAATGCACCTAGGCCTGTGATAAACATAGAACTACCAACGTCCCATCATATCTTACTGCTTAAAGGTCCCCTCCTGATGATGCCTCTTTTCAGGCTTTCCCTTGGCAGAGCTGGTCCAAGCTGAGCTTTACTGCTGAGGTGGAAGATCCTTCAGTGAAGACCCTCATGAATTCTTAAAGGTTTCTGCACTACTGTACCTACGGTTATTGTTCCTCCTATCCATTCAGCTTTGGAGGATGTCACTATGGCTGCTTGTCACAGGCCCAGTGCTCTGCCTGCCGTGCCACGTAAGGCTGATAAACAATGCCTTGCCCCCAGATAAGCCTTATTATTCCACACAACCCGAAATGGATTTTGTAGTTATTATGGCTGCACATGACCGTTGTGATGCTCCAAAACACATGCTTTATCTTCCTCCTGATAAAGAATCAAGGAAGTTGGATGTCATGGGTAAGTGGACATATGCTTCTGCGTCTCTTGGCCTCAGATCAGGATTGCCAATTACCAGGCTCATATGATTAACGGCCTATGGAAACACATGGCTAGCATGGCCAGCAGGATGCCTGATGGACCAGCCAAAACTGTAGTCCAGCAGATGGCAGCCTGTGGTCTGAAGGCTTAAGGTCAGTTTATGATACCTCTGATACTGCTGCTCAAGCAGCTGCTTCTGGCATTTGCCTCCACTGCCACTCATGGCTATGCATGGCTGACTTTGCTATGGATGTTCAGCAATCAGTTCTTAATGCTCCCTGTAGAAGAAAGCAACTTTTAGGTTCCGATGTGGAGTCTGCTTTGAGGGAGCTGCAGACATTTAAATTGACTTTGAGGTCCCGTCATCCACTAAATCCAAACCTAAGGGTCAGGGCAGAGGTTCCTTTTGTAGACCTTATGCCTGCCCTGGTAGAGGCTATTCCACAGGGCATATTCATGACTCACAGTGACCTGAGGTCCCTTTGCCTCCCTCTGCCAATGCCAGGGTCACCAAAGGTGTGGGTGGTGACAGCATGCCAGCCGCTCCTGAGCCTTCTGATCCCACTCCACCTCTCCCAGCTCCTGCAAACCTAGGGATTATTGTAGGAGGCCATATCTCCCTCTTCCTGCCAAAGTGGAGGAAGAGTCTGACAGATGTCTGGATGCTGGAGTTGATTCATGTAGGATACACCCTAGAAATCTTCTCTGTCCCTCCCATTCATCCTCTCTTGCCAAACCATTACCCTGCAAGACATCTTGCCTTCCTGGTGGAGGAGTTTCAATCCCTCCTCTGCAAGAGGGCCATAGAGCCTGTCCCATTTGCAAAAATGAATCAGGGACACTATTCCCGATACTTCCTTGTACTGAAGTGGAGAGGGGATTTATGTCCTGTCCTGGACCTTTGTGGCCTCAATCTGTTTATAGAATACAGAAGGTCCTGTATACCCTCTCTACAGTCCCTGCTTCCCATTCTGCAAGGGGACTGGCTGTGTGCCTTGGATATGAAGGACACTTACCTCCATATTAAGATCCGCAAGTCTCACAGAAAGTACCTGCAGTTGATGCTCCAGGGCTCTCACTGTCAGTTTTGTATGTTGCCCTTTGGCTTATCCTCTGCACTATGCATCTTTATCAAATGCTTTGCAGCTGTTGCAGTCACCTATAGAAGGGAGGGCCTTTATGTTTTCCTTTAGCTCAACAATTGGCTTCTGAAGGCCCCATCACAGGAGGCGATCATTTACACACTATTCTGTACTTGGCAGCTCTTCATGCAGTTGGGCATTCTGGTGAACAAGCCAAAGTCAGTGCTCACTCTGTGCCAGCATCTCCAATACATAGGGGCAGTTCTGGACATGGGGGTGGGTCAGGCATTTCCCCACTTGGAGCATGCTACGGCGCTGGCTGCCCAGGCTCAGCTGGTCTCTTCCAGTGACCATGTCTCAGCCTGCTGTCTACTATGAATTATAGACCTCATGACTGCTGCTATTCTCACTGTCCTGATGACCCATCTGCATATGGAGATTCCACAATGGTTCCTCCATGCCCAGTGGGCTCAGCATTTGGACAAACTGGAGTGTCTCCTACAGGCGACTCCTCCACTTTGCTATTCCCTACTGTGGTGGTTGGACCTAGAGGTTGGCAAGCCAGAGCAGGCTTGAGCCTGGGTCGAGCCTAGTGCCTGGCTTGACTCAATCTCCATAAGCACCTGAGAGCCAAGGTCAAGCCATGCCATTTGTGGTCAAAATAAGCATTTTTGTCAGCCTGGGCAGTTATTGTAGTGTCTGAAACATTTAATTCCTATGCACAGAGCAGCCTGCAGTAGTTAGGGCTCATCTCGCATTTTGGCTCATAGAGTCAAACCAGACCCCTGGCTTGGCTCTAGGCGAAAAGTTCCTGGCTAGCCCACCTCTAGTTGGACCACTCCAACCTGAAGACAGGGTCCCCCTTTCTCATTCCATCTCCTGTTCTAGTGATGAGGATGGACATCTCTGGTTTAGGGTGGGTTGTCCATCTGGGCCCCTTCCAGATTCCAGGTCAGTGGTCCACTTTAGACATGGTTCTACACAGCAACAGTCTGGAGATGAGGGCTGTTGTGCTTGTCATACAGGTCTTTGCTGACCTCAGGGTCATCAGTTGTTGATCTATAAGTCAAAATATTGGTGATTATGTCAACCGCCAAGGCAGAGTCACTCGCATCCTCTCTGCAGAGAGACAATTAGAGGCTGGCATTTGGTCATGAAACATGATGTGTTCCTGTCAGACATATTTCTCATCAGTACCCTCAGTGCTCTTGTGGATCATCTCAGCAGGTACCAGGCACTCTGCTACAAATGGGAGTTGTTGGACTCAGTTGTGGGTCACCTCTTCTTAAAGTGGGGTCGCCCAGCCATTGACCTCGTTGTGTCTCCATACAATGCAAAACTGCTACTTTTCTGCTCACTTGCTCCAGGCCCTAGAGTTTCTTGGTAAGACATGTCCTTATCTTGGAAAGAGAGGTTAATGTATGCTTGTCCTCCATTCCTTCTGATACAGAGGGTTCTGGTCAAGTTGTGGGCTAAAGCAACCACCCTGATTCTGGTGGGTCCACACTGGCCCAGACAACTTTGTTTCCCTCTGCTTCAGCACTTGGCAGTGGAATCCCCTGTCCCACTTCCTCTGTAAGCATGAGTGCTGTCACAGGAACAGGGCTGTCTGGCACGTCTAGATCTCTGATCCCTGCAACTCCATACCTGGCTTCAGAGGATGTAGAACTTTCCTGCTTTGGGGTGTTCCCAGCAGTTACTTCTGTTCTGCTAGATATGCCTACTCACAAAAAATGGAAACATTTTATGATTCGGTGTACTACCCATCAGCTGGACCTCTTTATATGTCCATACAATCAAGTTATGTACTACCTTCTGTCCCTTATGGACATGAGCCTCTGGTATTCTTCGATAAGGTTCACTTTGCTGCAGTGTTGGCTTTCTGTGCACTCACTGATGGCAAAATGGTGGCCCAGTTTGAGGTTTCTTGCAGGTTTCTCAGAGGTATTCTGCTTTTGCACCCCACCCCCAGTTCGTGATTCAGTTCTGGTGTGGGACTTTAATAGGTCATGGAGACCCTTGCTGCACCTCCCATTAAGCCTGCTGCTACTTGTGAGCTGCACTTCCTCTCTTGGAAGACATTGTTCCTCATGGCTTTGACATCTGCTAGATGTATTTCTGAATTGCAAGCTCTAGTTACGGAGCCCTCTTGTCTTTTTTCCTCAAGGATCGGATTACCTTGTATATCAGTCCTCATTTTTTGCCGAAGGTGGTTTCTGAGTGAACACTAAATCCGATTACTGACCTTCCAGTTTACTTCTCAACTTCCACTGATAGAGGGGAACGCTGTCTGCACACGCTTGACGTCCATCAGGCATTGAATTGGTACCTTGATCGTACTAAGTATTGTAGGAAATTCTCTCAGCTGTTTGTGGCTTGTGCCCCCAGGATGGTGGTCTCCCTGGTTTCTAAGCAGGACCTTTACAAATGGCTGGCTTGCTGCATTAATTTCTGTTACCAGAAGCACCGTAAGCAGCTTCCTGGTCCTACCGTGCTCATTCCACCCATGGAGTGGCTACTTCTATGGCTTATCTTCACAGTGTGCCCACTGCTGCCATCTGCACTGCTGCCACTTGGAGTACTGTTCACACATTCACTAAGTATTACAGTCTGGACGTTGTCTCTCATAGATGTGGCCTTACTGTCCTGCAAGGCCTCCTTACTGAGCATATTTAGATCCTCCCTCCCTCAGTGCTTTGGTACTACTTGGGAATAATTCCATGATGTGGCTCAATGGGGGGAGATATCCTTGAAACATAGAAACATAGACTTTGACGGCAGATAAGGACCACTTGGCCCACCTAGTCTGCTCATTCCCTATGTATTGGATAAGCTGTGGATTCTAGTTAACCAACAGCCTACGTCCTCCTACCATTCATTGTAATTGCCTTATGTCTGTCCCATGCATTCTTGAATTCCCCAACTGTTATTGACCCCACGACCTCCTCAGGAAGGTGGTTCCATGCGTCCACCACCCTCTCCATGAAAAGATATTTTCTGACATTGCCCCTGAGCCGTCCCCCCTCTATCTTCAAATTGTACCCCCTTGTTCTTGCACATCTCTTTCTCTCAAAGATGCTCCTGTCTTGGTCTTTGTTGATTCCCTTGAGGTACTTAAATGTTTCTATAATGTCCCCCCCTCTGCCTCCTTTCCTCGAGGGTATACAGATTAAGCTCTTTCAGTCTCTCCTCATATGGCTTCTCTTGCAGACCCTGCACCATTTTGGTTGCACTCCTCTGGACTGCCTCCATCCTGTCTATGTCCTTGCAGAGATGGGGTCTCCAGAACTGGACGTACCATAACAGCAGATCGAGAGAATCTCCTCCAGTGAGCCACAGCTCACTCTCCTTCCCTCCCTCCTTTACCCTTTGCAGATGGTTGATGGTTCTCCTCTTATGCCCGATTTCAGTGTTGTTATACTCACGTTTCCATATCCTCTCCTGTGTGCCTGGTTTGGTCCTGGTTGCTTTGGTCCTTGCTGAGAGGAGGCTGGCACACTTTTAAAAAAAAAAAAAACCTTCATAGTCTAAAGTGGTGAGAGCACACGGCTGTGGACAATAAAAGACCTGCGAACTCTTTCTTGAACTTTCAAAAAGAAACTGTGTTGTTTGATTATTGGATAAACGTTAAAGCCATTTAATCATATTTTTTAGTAGTTTTAGGTGGGTGGTCCTCTTCCTGCAGTGGTGAGAGTACTGTGGGGGGCAGAACTAGAATCATAATAGATAATTTTATAGTACTAGAATTTGAATAGATGATTTTACAGCACTAGAATTTGTTAGATCTTATTTTATTGTGAGTGTTTTATTGTAGTGCAGAGATGTGCTGGAGTGACTGTCAGGCGGTGAGTATTATTCCCCCTCTATGCTTGGGGACCTCCAGCCCTTTCTCCTGTCCCCGTTGCCAGCTGAAGTTTACAGGAAGTGTAGGGCTTTGGGGATTGTGAGAAGGAGGCGGAGTCCCATGCCAGAGAATGGAAAGGAGTGGGGCGGATTAGAGGGATTGTAGAGGTCAAGGAGGCGCCCCATGTAAATGGGCACCGGGAGAGTGGGCCTTCCTGTCTTGTGCCCATACCTATGGCTCCTGGGATTGGACCAGCAGGTAGGCTGGTCACTATCAGAGGTTTGTCCCACTCATGCGGTGTTATGCAATGCCAGGTTATTAAAACAAGACAGCTATTATAGCTGATCTTGTCGAAGTCATCTGACCTGGAGATGCATCACCGAGACCTGCTGGATGAAAATGCTGGGCCTGTATTAGCCGCAGCAATTCCAGCTGGGTACTCGTGATACACCGCCCAAGGCAGGATCGTGGGCGGGGTGTTGCCATGTGTTTTAGGTCAGAACTGGGTCTGGTGGAGGTGCTGCTGGAGTCACCAGATCCTTTGAGTACATTGTGGGCGAGGGTGTGGGGTGCAGGATACTTCTCGTGACACCCCACCAGGTGACGAGAATGTTTTTCTGCAGGAAATCGCAGAGCTCTATTGTCGACCTACATTGGGGTCCCCAGATGGTTGGTACTGGGGACTTCAATGCTTGGGCTCGACGATGAATCTCTCGGTTTGGTCAAGATTTCTCCAGTTGATGATATCACTGGGCTTCACACAGGTGGTTTCCTCCTCAACCCATGTGGGTGGACACTCATTGGACCTGGTGTTCCTTCTGGGGATGGGGATATCTGACTTGGTGGTGGAACCGGTTGGATGGTCAGACCATCACTCCATTAGATTCAGTTTTGAGGCCACCCCTGTTAGGTCTGCCCCCACGGAGATGGTTCGATACCGCCCTTTGAGGGGTGTATCCCCAGAGGACCTGATGGCAGTGTTGGACCTATCGAGCCTACCGATAGATTGCATGGATCCAGGTGTTCTGCTACGTGCCTATAATGAGGCAGTAGCAGGGGCCCTGGATTCTATTGCACCATTTCGTGTTCGTCCTCTTACTCCTTACCCCAGGTCTCCTTGGTTTGATGAGACCATGAGGGAATTGAGGAGAGTTGGGCGAAGGCTGGAGAGGTGTTGGCGAAGGTCCGGTCGTGATGATGACAAGCTTAGTTTGATGGACCATTATTTGGTCTATCAATCCGCAATCTCTCATAAGAAGGCAGAATTCCTGTCCAGAGAGATAGTGGCTGCACAGAACAGACCGGCTCAGCTCTTTCGGACTGTGGACAGACTGTGCAATCCAGTCTGTCTTCAGCCCAGAAGAGCCTTATCTCAAGAATGGTGTGAGGAGCTCGCTCTCTTCTTTGCAGATAAGGTTGCCAAAATCAGATCGACATTCACTCTTCCCTCCTAATGGGAGCAGCGGTGGTCATCAGGAGATGTCAAGCAACCAGTTGGAATGGTCTGACTTCAGCCTTCCCATAATCGAGGATGTTGTGATGATCATTTGAGCACAGCGACCGACCTGCTGTAATTTGACTCCTGGTCCCACGCGCCTCTTAGTGGGTTGCGTGGATAAGATTGGCCTAGTCCTAACTCTGATCGTATGGAAGTCTTTGGAGAGGGGGATTTTTCCAGATCCCCTCAAAGAGGCTATAATTAAGCCCCTTTTAAAGAAACCCTCCTTAGACCTATACTGTCTAGCAAATTACAGGCCAGTCTCTAACTTACCCTTTGTGGGTAAAGTTATTGAGAAAGTGGTCGCAGTGCAGTTGGAGGATCATCTGGCCAACAACAATATCTACGATTCGCTCCAGTCTGGATTTAGGAAAAGGCATAGTACCGAGACAGCGCTCGTACGGGTACTAAATGACCTCCTAATGGCTAGAGATCGTAGGACCCGATCCATCTTGGTACTACTTGATCTCTCAGCAGCATTTGACACCGTTGACCATGGTGTGTTATTGGAGCACCTGCGGTTAGTCTGTGGACTGTCTGGTACGGTCCTCAGATGGTTTCAATCTTACCTTGAGGGTAGGACTCAGAGAGTGGTGTCGGGAATTTTTTCCTCAACATCATTCTCCCTGCCCTGTGGGGTACCGCAGGGCTCCGTTTTAGCACCCATGTTGTTTTCGGTGTATATGCTACCATTAGGGGCGATTATTAGATGGTACGGTCTGGGTTTTCACTGCTATGCTGATGATACCCAGCTGTATATGTCTTTTGTGCCCGGTCAGGACGCTGCCTTGTCGGTATTTAATAACTGCCTTGAAGAAATCCAAGAATGGATGAATGAGAGTTGGCTGAGGTTAAATCCGGAGAAAACTGAGGTGTTGGTTGTGGATTTAGGTCGCTGTGAGGCGGGTCTGCCAGAAGGATCACCCTCAGGCCTATGGCTTGGAGGTGTCCAGCTGACGACCTCAGACCAGGTGCGAAACCTTGGCATAATACTTGATGACCGTTTGACACTCAAATCCCAGGTGTCAGTGGTTGTGAAGACTTCCTTTTTTCATCTGAGGAATATTGCCAGGGTGAAGCACTTGGTTCCTCCAGAGGACCTTCCAACATTAATCCACGCCTTTGTTACCTCCCGGCTTGACTACTGTAACTCCCTATACCTAGGGCTATCGGGGGTTGAACTTCGCCGTCTGCAGCTGGTGCAGAATGCGGCAGCCAGGCTGTTGACTGGAGTCTCTAGATCCAGTCACATAACGCCTGTGCTCCACGGACTGCACTGGCTGCCAGTGTTTTGGTGAATCACCTTCAAGGTCGGTTTGCTGACCTATAAAGCCCTACATGATCTGGGACCTACCTACCTGAAAGAGCTCCTGTGCCCCTATAGTCCCTCTCGCCCCCTCCGATCCACTGACGAGGGATTGCTAGAGATTCCTAGGTGCTTGAAAACATCTGGTGCTAGATCTTTTAGTTTTATGGCACCTACCCTGTGGAATTCTCTACCTCGTCAGGTGCGAGACTGCCCGACCATCCTTAGTTTTAAAAGGGAGTTGAAGACCCACCTTTTTAATATAGCTTTTAAGGATTTCTGTTGATTTGATTTACTATATTTATTGTCATATTTATCTGTACAGGCGCTTTGATTTAAGAAAAGCGCCTTTTAAAAATAAAGTTGAAATTGAAATTGGTCCAATGAGCCTCTGAGCTTGTCTCCAGTGGGTAACTAAGGCATGATGTATGTCTATATGTATGTATGTATTTATTTCAAGAGCTTCACCAGGAAAAACATACTGGGCTAAACAGCTCATTTCCAGATGTGTCCTGAGGAAGGAGATGAGGAGAAGGCAATACGTTACATCAGTAATGTTACAATTATAATAATTATTAAATAATAATAAAAATATATGGTAGACAATTAAGAGGAAGCATAGTGTACAAACAGCAAAACATTGCATAGCAAAAGCAACAGTTCAGCAAAGTGCACCTGGCAGCAAAATAAGGGAGTGAAGGGGGATTGGGAGTACAACAGGGACAAGTCCAAGGGGGTAGAGGACCAATGAATCGGGGCAAAGGGGGAGGTGGGGGGAGATTAGTGAAACTAGTCTAGGACCAGCGTGAACTGCAGGAGGGAGTAATGAATTCATGGAGGAGGGGTTTTAGTGATAGGGAAGAGGGAGCATTGCAAATAACAACATAGAAGGTGCTCCAAAGATTGGGAACATGGAAGAAGAAGGCAGTTTGACCAGCAGAGGATTTTACAGGTGGGAGGGTGAGAGAGTGGGTGTCAGTGCTATGGAGGGAATAGGAGGTGCAAGGAGTGGAGGAGAGCTAGGGGGAGGGAGCCAAGCCAGAATTTGAAGATGAAGGTTGAAACAATGAGTGAGGTGCTTGATGTCAAGAGAGGGCAAGGAGAGAGAGGAATACTGGAAGCAGTCATTGGTTCTGGAAAGGAAGTCCATAACAAAGCAACAGCAGACGTGAAATAGCAGATTCAGCCTGGCAAGAGTGTACTAGGAGCAGCATTATATACAATGTTGCTGTAATCAAAGATAGTTCGAGTCATCTTTGTGACAGTCTCTCTATGGGCAGGAAGTGGGATACTTGCTTTGGTCCTGTAAAGTGTCCCAAGCATAGGAAGCAGCTTCTGGTGGATTACATCCATGTGAGTAAAAAAGTCCAGATAACAATCCAACAATCCCCCGAGATATTTAAAGGAGGAGGCATCCTCAGTCACAACACCATCAAGGATCTGGAATGAAGGGGGGGAGGAGAGAGTTCGGCAAGTCTCTGCTGAGTGCCAAAGGTCATGGAGACCTTTTTTTGGCATTGAGGGACAGCTGCTTTGCCTGAAACCAATGCTGGATGTTGTTGAACTCCAGTGGGAGACAGGTCGTGAGGTCTGAGGCAGAGTAACCAGAGGCATAGAGAATCATGCCGTTTGCATACATGTGAATGGAAACAGAGGAGCAGGTGAGAGGAAGGTTGTTTTGGAAAATGGAGAATAGAATAAGGAAAAGAAGGACAGATCCTTGGAGGGGGGTTGCTGGAGTAGATAGGGAGAGGAAGGGAGATGGCGTCACCAATATGGACAGCTTGGGTTCGACCTTCAAGATCTGAGTGAAACCACTCAACAGAGGAGGAGAACAGTTCAGCTGCTTTTAACTTGTCCAGGAGGATGGGTCGGGCAACAGTGTTGAAGGCTTTGGGCAGGCTGACAAAAATGGTGGCGGTGACCATCCCCTGGTCCATGATAGAAAGGATAGCGTCCATGAGCCTAAGGAGGGAGGTGATGGTAGAGTGGGATTACCTGAATCCAGACTGGTAGACAGTGAAGAAGAAGGAGTTGTCAAGGACAGAGGAGAGTTTCGAAAGGATCAGTTGTTCCTGAAGTTTAGGGAGGGAGGGAAGGAGGGAGATGGGGCAGTAGTTGCCAAGAAGGGTCTCTCCCTTTGAGAAGAGGGATGACAGTGGCCTGCTTCCACGGATCAGGGACTGAGGCAAGTGACAAGGAGCAGGTGAGGATGATGGGAAGGGCAATAATGAGGCCACCTGCATTATACAGGTGACAACGATGCAGGTTGACATGGTGGGCCCCAACTAGCAAACGTTTCTGGTGGTCCTGATACCAACGGCTTATAGCCCCATGTTGTAACTCAATGGAGATTATGGTAAGTAACTATCTTTTAGATCTACAATGCTATTTCTAAGCTAAATGTGGTGCCCATCCTTTTTTTTGAGAAAAAAACTAGATTAAAACATTTATAAAATACTCAAATTTTGGTGGAACTAGAAAATGTTAACACTAGATAAAACTGGAAAATGCTGGAATATTTTATAAAGAAAAAAGCAAGGGTCAATTTTTTTGCCAAGTTTTGTTGCACTGCTGCTTTAAGGAAGTCATCAAAAATTTTTTTTAAATGAGTAAATGTACTAGAAATATTTAATTTTAAAAAGCTAGTGCACTGCTTGAAATTAATATTTTCTTTATCAACATTTAGTTTTTGTATCTAAAGCACTTTTTCTTTTTACTACTTAGATGATTTTCTAGTGTTGAACAGTACTCTGCCTGAAGGCTGATGTGTCTAGTTCTAGTCCCCTTTATACCCCATGTGCATTGTGACCCCACTGGCTGTGACATCAGAACTGGCCAAGAAGAGCTAATGTCTGTCTACCAGATTGGTCACCAGAGATGTCACAATGAGTGCAGTCACAGTGCCGATGAGGTATGAAGGAGAATGGAACTAGTTATGTTGACCTCCAGGTAGAGCACTGCTCCCCACATCACACCTTGTACTGTCAGGTAGAAAATATTCTAATTAGCAAAAGGAAACAAAACATATTTTAGGAATAAAAGGCAACAACTGGCTATTTTTTTAAATAAATAACATTTTGCATCAGTTGAATTTGGTGCTACAAGCTCTTATTAATTTCCAAGAATTGGTCTGAGTATTGCCTTCTATATATAGGATAGTGTATGGTTACCCCTAGACTACAAGGCTATTCTTCCACCGAGTGGATACAATGCCGACTGATGACCTCGAGAGCGAAACTCGAGAGGTCTCCAAGTCAGCATTGTATCTACGAGGTGAAAGAATAGCCTTGTAGTGTTTGGGTAGCCACACACTGTTCTTTATAGTGTATGGTGCCCGAAAAAAAGACAAAAAGAGACTCACTTTTCCATATTTTCACTCGGTTCTGCCGAGGCCCTCGATTCACAACTGCCACTGCCCAGCACACTCGCGTGCCCCTCTCACACAGCAAGGGACGAATCAGGACGTCTGCTGTAGCCCCTTGTATTATGACGTCCTTACTAACGCAGATCGAAAAGTCGTTCTGCGTTAGTGAGGACGTCACTACTGCAGCAGAACAACTTTTTGCGGTGTATGGATTTCCATACACAACCGCATTCCACCATACACTATAATTGGGACATGGTCAGTTATTTAGACTTCAGAAAAAGTGCTTGACTTCTAAATCTGGCCCAATGGCTTTTTTTTTTTTTTACTTTCAACCACAAAATTGAATGGAACCCCCTTTTTGTTTCTTGCTCACCTCCTCAAATTACGTGCTTCATATCAGTTCAGTTCAGTTTTTTAATAGTTTGTCAAGAAAACACATGGAGAACAAGTTCTTATCTGCAGTGATGAAATGGCCAAGTGGCTGCCGGAGTTGTACAAGATGATGAACATACACAGAGGCAAAAGCCACAGACTTTAGGATCATTTACTGGAAGTTACAGATGCATATGATAGCATGTTGATTATTATGGAATGAATCCTTCACAAAATTTAAGGTTGGTGGGAGTAAAAACAGTAAAATGTCCATTTTAAGACCCCCTTTTTTGCATGGCAGCTATAAAAGTGGTAAAGATTTGAAAACTAAACATTTCAGCTGTTTACTTGGTTTGATTAGACAAAGAAGGCCAAAGGCTCATATGAATGTCTCCCACTCCTAGTGTGTATATTAGGTTGATCCAGACATCAGAATAAATTCATCTAGCCCTAGTTTAAAGCTACCAAATGAAGGGATGGGTCTGTAGTTTGCAACATTATTTCTAGTTCCTTTTTCATAAATTGGCACTACTGTTGCATCCTTCCAGTCATTTGGAACCACCCCATGACTGAATGACTTGTTAAATAAAGTCATAAGCGGTAAGCCAGAAGGTCTGCCAGTTCTCGAAGGATCCTTGGGTGTACATTGTCTGGCCCAGGTGATGTATTATTTTAATATTATTTAATACTGACAATACATCATCCTCTGTAAAGTATTACTACTAGTGTACTAGTTGTGCTACTGTAGATTTAATAAAACATTTTATGACCGTTTTATAAACCACCATTAGGCCGTGTACCAATCTCTCCCTACTCCCCCCTTCCAACACTGATCAATATTTAAAAATGGAAACTCCCTACTCCCTTCAACTGGGTCCCTGCTCCCTACTATAGACATCAGACTGTATTTAAACATAGAAAGTCCCATCCCACTAGGTCTCCAGTCTCTCCTTGCTCCACCTACTCAGCTTTTTAAAATAGAAACTTGCTTACCTACCCTTTTACCGCTCTGGGTTCTCAATCCCGCCTGTCCTCCCCCACCTGATACTGGCCACCAAAAAACATCCCTTGTGACAAGTGACACTCCCATCCCCAAAGTGGCCTGCTCAGTCCTCTGCCAGCTGCCATGTGAACTGTTTATTGCAGGACTATATTATATACTGCTGAATGGATCAGTATTGATAACTAAGCCTTTCTTTACTTTTTTTTTTAATTTACTATACTTTATGCTCGCTTAATGTCCAAACTACCCAATCAGCACCTTTCACCCTCAGCCATGTCGCCCACTGTCCCTGGGACTGGCCTTCTGTCCATACAGCGCATCACAGTTTGCCCCCTGTGGCAGAGCCCTCGGGTTCCTCAAGTCCAGGAGAAGCTTAGCTCAGGTGCGGGTCTGGAGCCCAGTGGGCAATGTGAGGCCTGTGGGGAAGAGGATGAGGTGTCATTCTGCAGGCCAGGGGATTTTCCTGTTTTTCTGTTTCCCTCCCCTGGCGTCTCATGGGCTGGGACTGGAATGGACATCTTCACACAACCGTGCCGAAGTCCCAGTCACAAAGCTCCCACCCACTCATTGTTACTCTACTAGCACTGTCACCTGTGATCACCCAGGCAGCAGTACTGCAGTGAAACTCACTGATCTCCCTCCCCAGAGTGTCCTCTGGGATGCTCAATCCTCCTCCCCCAGTTGGCCCCTGATGACTCAAACTCACTTGCAAACCTGGGTCGCCAGCACTACAAGCTGTAGCATTACCACTGTGCCAATGGCCAGCTAAGCTTTTCATTGCTGATGGCACTAAGCTGGAATAACTACATACATGTTTCCAGGCAGAAGGACTCATCCAGTCTGCGCAGTTCCTACCTGGGCTGCCACCAGTCTAGCATTGGCTAGGCCTCTAGTGGATCAATCATCTCATAGTTCTGCTTGACTTAACCCCCTTCCCCTGTATGTTCCAACCCCTCTCCCATCACCCTCCCCAGTCCCATGTGACTATCCCGCCCCACCTTTATCCTTGTCACAGTGTTAACATTGACAGTGCCACTGGCAGTCAGTTCTGCTTTTCCATCACCCTCTCCATGAAGAAGTATTTCCTTACGTCCCTCCAAACTTTTCCCCCTGCCACTTTATAGTTGTGGACCCTTGTAATGGATCCCTCAGTAAGCTTAAAGGGGACTAGTAAGCACAAAGGACCCCGACACTCAAGACTGGGGCTAGTCCCAATGTGCACCTTTTATGCAAAAACATTTTGGTTTACTTGCTGTCTACTGTAGTATAGTAGATTGTATCAGACTAATTTTGCTTAGTTCTAGGCTGACATCTTCTGTTACTACAAATCCCAGAATCCCCTGCAGCTAACATCAGAGCAGTAGGCAGCAGTGGGAGATTCAATAGTCTGCAGTGCATGTTGGAGCTTTTATAATCACTAATGAGATGTTTTCCAGGACTGTTTTTCTCCAGGGGCTAAGTACAGTCCTCTGTGAGTGTACGTAGCCCATGAAGGACAGCAGGACCAGCAAAGAAGAATCAGAATCAGTATTTATATAGCGCTTTTCATACACAGTGTATCCCAAAGCGCTTTACAAGCAATGCTAGACTGGTAGTGAAGTGACTGAATGTGTAGTCGTGGCCATATTGCACATCAACACCCACACACAGCCTGGACAACTGCATGAACCTGTTTTATGGGAAGGGGAATGTCGGCCAGGACACCGGGAATGTCCCCTACTCTTTGCAAAGAGTGCCCTGGGTTCTTTCACTTCCACCTGGAGACCCACCAGGACAACACCAGGATGGGTAGAAGGGACCTCGGTTTCACGTCTCATCCGAAGGACGGCACACCCCAGCAGTACAACACCCCCCAATACTGCACTCAGATGCCAGCATTTTTAGGTGCAAGTTCAATCCCGGTGTGGGACGAGAACCCACGACCTTCTGGTCCAGAGGTGGATGTGCTACCAACTGAGCCATGCTGACACCTACAAAAGATCAGAGCTTATATAATTGGTTTTCATTTTCTGACAGACTTCTTCGACTGGGTGACCAAGGAATTAGATAAGGGTGGAGCAGTGGACATGGTCTACATAGATTTCAGTAAGGCTTTAGACACTGTTCCAAACAGAAGACTAGTAAGCAAGCTGGGTAGCTTAGGAGTGGGTCCAAGGATGGTAAACTGGATAAGCAATTGGTTAGGGGGATAAGTGACAGAGAGTTGTGGTAAATGGAGTTCACTCCAAGGAGGGGAGGGTGACCAGTGGGGTGCCTCAGGGGTCAGTGCTGGGATGGGTCTTCTTTAATGTCTTTATAAGTGACATTGCAGAGGGTCTGAAGGGGAAGTTCTGCCTCTTTGGTATGACACCCTAAATCAGCAGTAGAGTGGATACTCTGTGGGAGCGGGGTGGGGTGTGGAAAGGATGAGCAGAGACCTGAGAAAACATGAGGAGTGATCAAGGGTATGGTAGTAGGGTTTCAATGCGAAAAAGTGCAAAATAATGACACTTAGGGCACAGAAACCCAAGGGAAGAGTACAAAATGTGTGGATTGTTATTTGACCACCAAACAGGGAAGAGAGACCTAGAGATAACTGCATCTGATGACCTAAAGGTTGGCATGCAGTGCAGCAAGGCAGTTGGAAGGACTAGTGAGATGCAGGGGTGCATAGGAAGGGGCATCACCACAGAAAGAGGGAAGTGGTATTGCCTCTGTATAGATCGCTGGTAAGACCTCACCAACAATACTGTCTCCAGGACATTGGGCCTAATTTTAAAGGGTTGTGATTGCTGCAGGGGACTTGCGGCAGGGTGTTTTGACGCTAGTGGAGGTTTGCATCAAACGGGGGAATTTGTGATTTTTGAAAGCTGGTCGCCACAAGTCCCGGACATAGCAAAGTTAGACCAGCTCTCCCCTGGTCTAACTTTGCATCCATGGGGGTACCCATTTCAAAGGGGCTTGCGCCAAACCTTTTGCGCAAGCTGACGTAAAGTGGAAAAACTGTTGCAACTGCACCAGTCCTTCTAAATTGGACCAAACTGCATCCGGGGGCTTTGGTGCAGCTGCATCAAACATTGCCATAAATGCAGGGCTTGATGCAAACCCTGTGCCCACCTTGTAAAATCCAGCCCATAGTGAGGAGGCGATCCAGAGGAGGGCAACTAAAATGGTGCAAGGACTGCATCAAAAGCCCTACTAGGAGAGACTAAAGGAACTCAGTATGTACAGCCTGGAAAACAGAAGGGAGAGGGGGATATGGCAGAAACTTTTAAATACCTCACGGGGGCAAATAAGATACAATAAGATACAGAAGGGGAAGTATTTTTTAGAAAAAAATGTTGCTCAACAAGGGGACATGGCATGAAGCCGAAGAAGTATTTCTTCACAGAAAGAGTGGTAAATCCCTGGAGCAACCTACCAGTAAAGGTGGCATGAGCAAAACCAGTAGTGGGGTTCCAGAATGCATGGGATAAGCATAAGGGAATCTTAGTGGAAAGGAAGGGGGGAGGAAGAAAGAGCTGGAGATCAAATAGGGTCTGCGGTGATACTGTAGGTAGAGAAAAACTGGGCAGACTGGGCGGGCCAAGCGGTCCTTATCTTCTAACAGGTTCTATGTTTCTAAGATACAATCTACTATACCACAGTAAAGGGCAAGTAAACCAAAATGTTTTTGTACACAGTGTGCACATTGGGACCAGCCCCACATTTGAATGTGGGGACCCTTGGTGGTGACTGTTTCTCATTTAAATATACTGTAGAATTGAAAAATAGCACATTCATTTCATTTAGCGGTCCAAGGCTATGGGACTTCTTAGCTGCAGTTAAATGTCACTGTCCTGCCCTTCCATATAATGAGTTTGACATAGAAAACTAACTTAGCTGTTCAATTCATTTAGCGGGTCTCTTTCTACAGCGAACATAGCAAGACTTTTTTTTACAGTGAAATAAATCAGTTCTACAGTAGCTGCTGACTCTCCACTGTGTTTCTACCCTTCAGGTACTTGAAGATTTCAGTCATGTCTCTTCTCATCTCTCCTCTCTCTCTCTCTCTCTCTCTCTCTCCCCCCAGTAAATTCATGCTGAAGTCAGGCAGTCTTTCCTCACAAGTCCTCCTCTGCCGGCTATCAATTACTTTCGTTGCTTTTCCTTGGATCAACTCAGCAGTCCTTGTCCTTTTTTCAAGGAAAGGTTCCAGAAGTATGCACACTACTCCAGGTGCAGCGTCACCGCAGATCTGCTTGAGAAGGCCCAGGACATCCCAGCCCAGCATCCTACCGACCTTCCCATAGAAGAAAGTAGAGAATGGCAGATGGCAAGAGTGGACACAATGCAACTGGTATCGTTGATCGTAACTCACTGTGACATAGTTTTTGATACTTGGATGTCTGTGCGAGTAACTGCTTTTGCTCTGGCACCCTCTCAGAAAGAAAATGTCTCATCTCAAGGGGCTATCCCGGTGCAGGGAAACTGTAGTAAGCAAAACACAGTAGAGTCTGGGGATATACTACAAGGGGACCTGAACTCAATGGGTTCCTGGTCTGGGAAATAAGGGCTTGGAATTAAGGGCACCATTTATGTAGAGTGCTCACATTGTTTGAAAGCCCAGGAAAAGGTCTTCTGAATGAGGCATTGGACTCAATTGTAGCTGGTAGCACTCTAGAGGTATGTATGCAATAAGGGAAACCAGGTTGCGTTATTATGGCAGAATAACTGCATGGCCCGAGGGTGTTGTCAGGCACGAGGCACTTGTGCTGAGTGCCTTTAAACACCTGAGAGCAGAGTGCAATTACTCCCCCACAATTACACATCTTTGAAGTCTCATCACAGTTGAAACAGAGTGAGAAAAATGCCTTTCTAATTTTTATGCAAAAAATATCATACACTGCGTTAGTGCAAGTAAAACAGTAAATGTATTGCAAGCAAATCTATTGCAAGATTGATGAAGTAGTCTCTTTCAACAGTAAAGGAACCTCAGAACTGTAAATAGTGACTGGCAGTCCGAGCAGCACTTTAGGCACTGCATAGTGTAGTGGTTTGATGTGGTACACAGGCTCTTGGTCTGAAAGAAGTACAGGAGTGTATTTATGGGTCATAATTACAGTCCATACTGGGTCTCTCAGCCAATCAGAATGCTTACATTTTTCTCTCTGTTATAATGATGATTAAGCCTACTCTGTACTGATACAATACTATGTTGCCACCATTTTTAGAACCTTGTGATGTCATGCAGGGTGAAGCTAAGTCTAACTACAACGTAGCGAGGCACAGCTTCACCTTCTGTTACAGCTCAAGGTTCTAAAAACGGTGGCAATCTAGTGACAGTATCGAGCAGACTTAGTCACTGACTTCTGGCCAGCAACTCCTGTTGGCCTGGTAAAGCAAATGTGCACTTGGCAACTTGGATGATGCCATGCAGCCCCCAACCCCTCAGCTTCCCTCCCTCCCCAGTTATCCCTTCTGATGTTGAAACCTGGCCCACCCTCTTGTAGTATCAGAGAGGCATCCCTCTAGAAGGGATATGCCAGAGTAGATGGAGGGACAGACAGCCCGGGGAGCCTGGAGGGGGATGGGCTGGCAGCACCAGATAAGTATGATAGGCACTTGTGAGGCTGGCGTAAGGCACCAGAGGGGAAGGAAGGTGCAAAAAAAAAAAAAAAGGCAGATGGTTTGGATGTTGTGTTTTCTTTTCAAACACCATGAAGTCTTGCTATATTAGGACCATTGCAGTCATTCCCCACACTTGAACTGCCCCGGAGAGGAAACAGTTAACTCCAGAGTGATCTGGAGTTCCACAGCGCGAGGGCGCTGTTCAAAGCTCTATCTGGCTAGTTTCAAATGAAACTGTCAGATTCTTTACTCCGCTCACTGAACAGTCGCCCGGAGATCAGCCCCTTCAGCTCGGTTCATTTCTCAGTTCAGTTAGTATTTTCGTTCATTGGAACCGCAAAAGTATTTATTTTACCGCATTTCGGGTTAAAAGCTCTATCTGGTAAACCGTAGTACAGAAATTAAGTCTGTGTGAAATTCATTATCGGTTCGGTTTTGAACCGATCGGTTTGCTTAATTTAACGCTTTAAAGTGTATGGTTGGGCTTTTAGAGTGCGGTTCCCGGTTCTATCGGTTCTAAAAAACCTTGCTTTTAATATAGGTTTTTTCAAATACCCGTGACACGGTTAGGAACCGATAAGGGTGTCTTGCCTGGCACTGCCATCAAAAGGGCAAGTTTTTGGTTAGGCTGGCATTATGTCTGAGAAGCCCAAAAGAAAAACCGGGCCCACTGGGTTTCAACACTGTGATGTCTGTGGGGAAGCCTTTGCCAAGGCTGACCCACACACCACTTGTGTTTATTGTCTGGGGCTGACCACCTCCTGTCAGACTGCCAGGTGTGTAAAAAATTCCTGCAGCCACCCTGGAAAAGAGATTGGGCGGCTCAGGGAGCGAGAGCAAGAAGTCCGCTGACCCGGAGGCCAGCCGGTCCAGTACCCACTGGACCAGAGGAGTGCCCTCTGACCAGGGCGAGACTTCCTCGGCAAAGGAAGGCTGGTTCAGAGGAACCAGTCCCAGCAAAAAGACAAAGAAATCAGCAGGTCTGGAGTACAAAATTGTCTCTCCAACTGCTGCAGAGATAGCTAAAGCCATTCAGATTGTCCAGTCTTTGTCTCAGGGATCTGCTCAACCCCTGCATCTGGGAAAAGGGTGGCCTGTTCTGTCCCAGTGGTTCAGGATTATGATGCTGGGATTTTTATGAACCACATGAGGGAGGAGGAATTTGATCAGTATGTTTGTGACTGGGAAGGTCTGGACGTGCCCATTGAACGGACATTTCTCCAGATAGACCTGTAGAATCTCCCCTATGCTGTCTGAGTCCCTCTCTTTTATGTTTTACAAAAGGTGGCAGAAACCCTCCAGCTTCCTTTAGAAGAGGCTGTGGATGAGCAAGAGGAGCCTGATTATGTTGAAATGATGGATATTCCAGAGTCTAGGAGGTTGTCTATTCCTTTGCATAAGTCATTTAGGAAGCAAACAACAAAGATTTTAAAAATCCTCATTCTGTCCCTCCTGTAGATAAAAATGGACAGAAGGTATACCTTTATCAGGCCCTGATATAGACTTCCTCTCTGAGCAGTGTAGTCATGTAGGTGTGGTACAAGCTGTAGCCTGTGACAAGCTAATATCCCCTGGCTCACATCCTCCTGATAAGGATTCAGGAAGACTGATGCCATGGCGAAAAAACAATATATGGCAGCTTCTTTGGGACTCAGGCAGGCTAATTATATGGCTTATGTGGCTAGATATCAGAAATCTAGATGGGACACTATATTGCAGTTAGCCAAGCAGGCCCAGGGCCAGCTGGTTAGTGAGTTGGAACAAGTGGCTGCTGATGGCATTGAAGCCTCTAAAGTTCAATTTCATACTGCTGTTGATGTTAATGATGTTTCCTCTAGGGTCATGGCCACTTCTGTAGCTTTCCGTAGGTTGGCATGGCTCAGATGCACTAATCTGTCCCAAGATACTCAGTCAAAGGCTATGGATTTTCCTGTAATGGGAAATTCTCTGTTTGGTGATCAAACGGAAAATTATATGAAAAAGATGGATGAATATAGAACTACCTACAAAAGTGCCCAAGCTAAGGAGGAGGCATGCCACTCCACAAAGGCATGCCCCCAGGGGTAGGGGTAGGCCTTTCCACAGGCCCTTTTACCAATCTCAAGCCTCCTCTACGTTTTCACAGAGGGGTTTTTTCAGAGGCAGAGGTAGACGGGGCACAGGTAGACAGTCGCCCTCCCCTCAGCCTAAAGCTGCTGCCAAGCAGGCACCCTGATGGGGTGCCCAGGGCCGATTCTCCTGTACCAGTGGAGGGCAGGTTGGCTTATTTCAGTCAGAACTGGCTGTCCCTAACTTCAGACAGGTGGGTTCTGGAAGTAGTAAGCCAGGGCCTGGTTCTCAGCTTCAAACAGTTCCCAAAGATGAGAGCCAGGCAATTTCCACCTGCAAACTCTTCAGAAGCCCTTGCTTTGGAAGCAGAGGTTTCTTCCCTGCTGGATTGCAAAGCAGTGGAAAGGGTCCCCCCTTGCCATCAGGGCAAGGGGACTGTACTCAAGATATTTTCTTACCCCAAAAAAGACAGGAGAATGGCGGCCCATCCTAGACTTAAGGTACCTGAACAAACATCTACTGAAACCAAAGTTCAAAATGTTAACTCTAGCAATGATTTTGCCTTCCCTGAGGCCAGAGGACTGGTTAGCTTCCCTGGACCTCAGGGACGCCTATTTTCATGTCATGATCAGGCCTTCTCACCGAAAGTACCTCAGGTTCGAACTGCTCTCTGGCCACTACCAGTTCAGAGCAATGCCCTTCGGCTAACCTCGGCTCAAGGGTATTCACAAAATGTCTAGCTGTGGTAGTGGCTCATTTAAGAAGGCAAGGGTTGCTGTGTTTCCCTACCTGGACGACTGGCTCATAGTGGGTCAGTCTCCAGATCAGGTAAAATCCCACTTGCAAGTCACCCAGCAGCTTCTCACTTCCTCGGATTCCTGCTGAACTTTCCAAAGTCAGTTCTGGAACCTGTTCAGGTTCTAACTTTCATAGGTGCAGAATTGAACACGAAGTTAGCCAGGGCATTTCTTCCCTCAGAAAGAGTGGACAGGCTCATTGCCCTGGCATCCTCCTTTACCCTGCGGGTCTCTCTCGACCAGCAGGCACTCTGCAACTCCTGGGGCACATGGCTGCTTCCACAGCTGTCGTGCAGGGAGCAAGATTTCAGATGAGGGACATCCAGTTCCACTTGAAGTCCTATTGGTCTCAAAGGAGGACCCCTTACCAAATTAGTCCCGTGACCAAAACCCTGATCCTGGCCCTTCAGTGGTGGCAGGATCAAAGCACTCTACTCAAGGGTTCCTTTATACCCATTTCACACTCCTCACCCTCACCACGGACGCCTCCTGTTAGGTGGGGCTCACTGGCGACCTTTCCACTCAAGGAGTGTGGTCCCCCCAGGAATCTCTGCTCCACATCAATCTTTTGGAACTCAGAGCTGTTCTTTTAGCTCTTCAGGCTTTTTCAACTGTTGTCCAGAACAAAGTAGTTCAAATCAGGACAGACAACACCACAACAATGTGGTACATCAACAAGCAAGGGGGCACTCGGTCATCAGCCTTGTGCACCGAAGCAATGAAGTTGTGGTCTCTGGCTTACTCCCTAAACACCTCCCTGATCTGCAATTCACCTTCCAGGAAAGGACAATGTCCTGGCGGATGCTCTCAGCAGGATTTCCCAGGGCCATCACGAATGGTCCCTGAATCCCTCAGGTATTGGGGTCGGTTTTGCCAGATGGGGCACCCCTCAGATAGATCTCTTCGCAGCCCCAGACAACCATCAACTTCCTCTATTTTGTTGCAGGCCTCCAGTGCTGGGCTCAGTCCCCTGGACGCTTTTCTGCTGGATTGAGAGGAAATTCCTATATGCTTTCCCCTTCTCTCTCCTCTTCAGGGTATTGGTAAAAATCAGAACTCAGCCCTGCAAAGTGGTTCTGATTGCTCCAGACTGGGCCAGACAGCCCTGGTATCCTCTCCTTCTGTCCTGACAATCCACCCTCCTGACCTTGCCCAGGACCCACGACTTGCTGACCTGTGCACAGGGAGAGTGTGGTACCGGACCTCAAATCCCTCCACCTCAAGGCTTGGTTCTTGAGGAGTTAGAATTGCTGATTTGCACCTTTCTCAAGGGGTCCTGGATATTTTAAAGGCTTCTAGGAAGCTCTTCCACTAGGACCACTTACAATTCTAAGTGGAAGAGGTTTTCCTTCTGGTGTTCGGAGAAACAAATTGTGCCAGAATCTGCTGACTTGGCCACTTTACTGGATTATTTGGCCCATCTAAATTCCCTAGGCCTTAGACCAGCTACCTTGAAGGTTCATCTGGCAGCTGTTTCTGCCTTTGTTTCCGCAGGGAAGCCTGTTTCTTTTTCCTCCCATCCTGTGTTTTCCAAGTTTTTTAAGGGGTTACTTCACACTAACCCTCCCTTTCGGGAACCAGCCCCTGCCTGGGACCTGAATGTTTGCATTGCTCAGTTAATGCAACCTCCTTTTGAGCCCCTTTCTTCTGCAGATCTCAAGTATTTAACATGGAAAACTGTTTTTCTAGTGGCTGTCACTTCTGCCAGACGTATAAGTGAATTGCAAGCCCTGTCAGTGGAAAAGGATTTTATTTCTTTTCACAGGGATAAGGTAGTCCTCAGGACTAACAGAAAGTTTTTACCCAAAGTGGTTTCAGATTTTCATCTGAACCAATCCATTTCTCTCCCAGTATTTTTCACTGAGCATTCTTCCTCGGGTGAAAGGAGACTACACAGCTTGGACGTCAAAGAGCCCTAAGCTACTATGTGGAGCATTACCAAGGGTCACAGGTTCAATCCTCCAACTCTTCCTTACTTATGGAGAGGTTGGCAAGGGAGACCTGCCACTAAGAGGACAATTGCAAGGTGGATTGTCTCTTTGTATCCAATTTTGTTACCAAAACTAGGGTAGGGAATCCCTCAGGACTGAGGGCTGACTCCACCAGGGTACAGCTGCATCTCTAGCGGCTGCTAGAGATATTCCATTTGAAATTGGTCAAGCTGCTACCTGGAAAACAGTTCACACCTTTGCAAGCATTATTCCCTGGACGTCCAGTCAGGAGAGATGCTCGTTTGCACAGCTGTACTTCAGAGCCTATTTCCTAAGTAGGTTCTGACCCTCCTCCATGGGGGTACTGCTGTGATAATCTACATATAGTCCTAATATAGCAAGACTTCATGGTGTTTGAAGAAAAAATTACTCACCTTAGTAATTGCTTTTCTTCTCATGGAGTCTTGCTATATTAGGACAACCCTCCCTCCTACCCCTCTCAGAACTCCTACTTGGGTATGGGGTTGGCAAATTAGTGCAAGCACTGTGTCATGCCTTTTTAGCCTCTCTAGTTCCCCCCTTGTTTTCTTTGGGTTAGGGAACTAGGTATTTCTGTTTTTGTTAAGTGGCAGATGGTCCCCTCTCTGGACTTGAGTCTTTTGGGGAGAGGGGGCCTATTAGTGCTTGTAAGGGGTATCCTAACAATAAATATTTTTATTATTCTGTGATTGTTCTTATTCTACTAATGGTAGGTAGCCAATGGCTAGTGTAGAGCTTTTTCACACAGACTTGCTATGTTAGTTTAGCTCCGTAAAGAACCTGACAGTTTCATTTGAAACTAGCCAGATAGAGCTTTGAACAGCGCCCTCGCGCTGTGGAACTCCAGATCACTCTGGAGTTAACTGTTTCCTCTCCGGGGCAGTTCAAGTGTGGGGAATGACTGCAATGGTCCTAATATAGCAAGACTCCATGAGAAGAAAAGCAATTACTAAGGTGAGTAATTTTTTCATACTGACTACAGCAGGTACCTGCGTGTTCAAGTATGGTTATCTAGTGGGTTATGCTCTCCGTTCACAAGCTCGGGATCTCACGTGTACTAGTGTGGTGACCACCAGCCTCAGATAACTACTGCTTGACCCGCCTCAGTTACTGTTCTGGACTTACCATTCTAGTTGAGGCTGGCCAGCTGGGAGAAGAGCCAGCCAGAACTTTCCTGACTGGGAAAGGGTAGTGGACCCAGAGATCAGGGCTCCATAATTGGTCAAGTAGTGCACTATGGTATCAGCCACTTGAGCACTGCCATTGTCGCCAGCTATTTTGTTTATCCCTTCCTGCCCCCACCCCCCACAATACTGGGGCATGGCACAAGAAATCTTTCTGGGCAATTAAAAACGAGCTCTGATCAGGACCAGCAACCACATGGACTAGACAGTTGCCAGTGTGCGGATTTCTCCCCTCTTTCTGAAGCTGCACATTCCTGCCCTGATGCCTCCTTCTGATATGTCTGCCAGGAGCAAGACATACAGTGCCACTCACCATTCACAAGGCAGGAGGGGTTCAGGGCGAACACTCAGCACTACCACTGCTGCTTGATGTGTGATGGCCCAGGCTTGGGATGGAAAACCAGGCTATCAATGAGCTGTGCTGAAATATCTAACATTAGGCTATCATGCAGTCTGTGAGTTTTATGTTTCAAAATGGCTGATTTCAGTTTTGGGGGTCATGAGCATCCTTAGGGGTCTGAGGAGAAAATCAGAGCTTCTGTTTAACCACAAAACAAACAAACAAAGGGTACTGTGTCAGCATGTGAGTTGAAGACAAAACAAAAAAGTGATTTCAAATGCATACTGAAAATAAGAGTCATAATTGACGTTTTGACCATAGGTCTTTGTCTGGAATTTTCTATAAAGAGAACATATCCAGGTTTTCTATTTTCTCTTTATAGATAATTCCTGAAGTTGAAATGTGGATTCTAACTCTATTTTCCATATTCAGTATGCATTTCATATTACCTTTTTTTGTTTTGGTACATGTTTAACCCCTGATAATGTCCAAACTATGAATTTTAGAGTCCGTTTTAACATAAGACAGCTCTGTAAAAACAAACAACCCCCCCAAAAAACACACACATTAGTCCAGGAGGCATTAAAGTACACTGGCTTTTTTATTCCATGCAGTTTGCTTCGATATTCATCCTTATTCCCTTCACTGTACACTGTTTCAATACAATCAAGTCTGTGTCAGGAAGCCGCCATTTCATGGAATGAGAGAGAGGAGACTCTAGGAATGAACACACATGGAATGGTCACATCATTAAAACACATACAAATGGCATGACTTGAAAAGGGACTGTCAGTCAACATATACTGAACATGATGCACTAGTAGCAGAGAAGACCTTTTCAAATAATAATGGCGTTTGAAATCTTGGCTTACAGACACTTATCAAAGTGACATGAATGACTGGTTTACCAATGATGTATGGAACCATGTTTTGCACTACAACTCAGCGGCTTCTCCAGATAGTGACTTGCCTTATATTAAAAATAAGTGCAAAGCTCAGTTGCATTATCTGCTTCTTCTGCAGCTCCTTGCTGAAGCAGCGCAATAATTTACCCACCTGTGTTAGTGGTGCAGAAACTGCAGCTGTGGATTTTCTCTGAATTTACCATGCTGGGTCCAAGACACCGGCAGACAGAGAAACAATCAAATAAAAAGTCTGCATCGACTGCCTGGTCTATAGAACAGAAAGGCCAGATAAATATGGGACTTGCATACATGCTCCAGTACTGGTCGTGGAAAAGTTAAGAATGAAAAATTATTTTTTCATTAATTAGAATTTGCAGAGGCTACAGCAGATACATACATGGACTGACAGCCCCCCTCAAATCTGAACGCTTCCATCATTTGGGATTTATGCTGAATAAAATCATTAAAACTTTCATCTGGATAGGGAATGAGTGAACTCTTAATTCTGCAAGTTGTTATTAAGCCAAAACTTCTGATCTACAGAAACAAATTATCATAACTTAAAAGATTACAATGTAGTCCAGCTACAGGAACCGAAACGGAATAACTTAATCTGATCAAATACTGCTTTTCATACAAATAAAACATTTCCTTCATTATGTCATTGTGCTAAAATTACAGTAACTAATATGTCCAATTACTATATGACAGGAGATTGTAAACCAAACACAAAAGGAATCAGAACTACCTGTGTTTTAGCTCGCCCCCATTCAAGCTTGTGCAGAGTGATACCAAGTTTGTTTTTGTTAACAACAGGAAACTCGTCTGTACATTACTTTCCGCCAAAAGAACTGCTGTGCTCTACCAGGGCATGCATCTACAGTATGCATGCTGAAAATTAAATTAACATGTTTTTTAAAAAAGAAAACAACAATATTCTGACACTTGTTTCCTCAAATATCAACCTCGTTTCCCTTACTGGGCTGGTAACACCACAAAAAAAAAAAAAAAAATTTATACAGATAAATAATAAGCACCATCCCTGTTGATTCCTGTCCTAGGCTCAGTATAAAAACTACATAAAGCAACTTCATAGCCACCATTTACGAAATTGTTAACAGAGCGAGACTTGTGTATGTGCTTTGTATGTTTTACGGTAGGTCTGCTTTCTCCCTTGACCTTTCATCTCACTATATGCTGTGCCATTTATCATTGCAAGTTGCCTCCTCAGTAAAGCAGTCTTTAGTCTGACAATTATGGATCCTGTGTTTCTTTAGGGTCTCTATGCAGGATGCTTTCGGGCCACAGCAGCGCTTTGGTGTCAGTAATTACTGGCTTCAGCACCGATTTACGGTCACAAAGAAATCAGTTTTCAAGGTCTGAAATTCTGGGATTGCACCAGTAAATTGCTAGTCTAATTTCTGGGTTTTACTCAGATTCTACTGTCTAGTGTTTCTTATGTGCATAAATACATAAAACGAAATGAAAAATACACAGAGAAAAAAGCAAAACTGTGGATATGTATCTGGACCAGCAAAGCATGTGATATGGTCCCACACACAAGACTTGTTCAAAAAATGGCAAATTTCAGCACAACTGATCAAGAAATGCAATGAGTTAAAAACTGCTTGCAGAACAGAAAGCAGGGTGTTTAAACCAATGAAAATGCCTGAACAAGATCACATGTGATGGACAGTGGGGTTGCAGGTGGCTCTGTTTCAGAGATTAACACTGCTCAGTCTATTTACAAATGACTTAGAGGTAAGGACCATCAGCAGGGTTGCCACGTTCCATCAGCAGGGCCACCCCATTCGTCAATGATGCCAAAATGGACAGAGTAGCAGCATCTCAGGAGTGAGATAAATGAAATGTAGGGGCCCGGACAAGCTGGTGGAGAGAGCAGATGGACCTCTATACAGAGAAATGCAAGGTAATACACTTAGGAGACAAGAATGGGAAGGTAAAGTAATACCCATACAGTTTAATGAAAAGAACTCTGATGTAATTGGCAACACTTTAAATGGGAGTAGAAATGTGCAAAGTTGGCAAACTCCTTTCGCGAATTTAGTCGCAAAGTTCTCACTTCGGCAAAGAGCCAACTTTGAAGTTCTCAATAGGCATCCTACATGCAACACCCTGGAAGAGAGGAGAGGAGAGTGAGATGAGGCAGGATAGGGACCCACAAGTACCTCACAGGTGTGAAGAGGGTGCAAAAGGGGAGTTTCTTTCAAATGAGAAAGAGCGCCAGGACCAAAGGGCACATGATGAAGCTGGGGGGAGGGGTTAAGAGGGATGAGAGGAAGTACTACTTCACTGAAAGGGTGATGGCACCTGGAAAAGACTGCCAGCAGAAGTGATGGGAGGTGAAAACAGTAAAGGGGTTCAAGCATGTGTGGGACAGACAGACGGGGATATTACTGAATATGCAGGGAGGGTCACTGGAGGCCAGTTAGAATCTGCAGAGACTGACTAGGCAAGGGCCAGCTGGGCAGACTGGGTGGGCCAAGTGGTCCTTTTCTGCTGACAAATTCTCTGTTTCTAGGTGAAGCGTGTCTTTTTCGAGCAAGGTTATGTACCATGAACGGTGACGTTGCAACTTCAGCACGACTTTGAAAAAATGTCACTTTGCCGGGAAACCTCACTGCAAAGTGGGAACCTGTTGAAATCTTGAAGTGTTTTGTGAAGGCAAACTTCACTGGCAAAGTAAAAGTTCCCAATTTCTCTAAATGGGCGTTGCTGTGTGTGTGCAGCAGCTAGTAAAGTGGAGTGAATCTCAGCATGCAGCAAGAAAAACGTGACGGTGCTCATATATCTTTTCTACACTGTTACAGGCCCATCTGTTCTCCTTGCCATGCCAGCCATGTTTTCTGAAGGGCTTTGACTACATTTTCCTAAATCAACAGCCTAGCCTAGCCAGTGCCCCAAAATCCACATTCTGTTCTCCTTTCCTCAGCAGCTTCTGCTCTTTCTGTTATTTCCAAGACATTCTGTGACATCCGTTACACCACTGTATGGTATCCGCCTGAACAGCCTGGACTGGTCTAACTGATGTGACGGAATGTTCAGGCAGGATGGAAGTATTGCAGTGGCTACAGAAGTAAGACGGTGGTTGCAAATACAATAAAAATGGGATTAGTAAACTAAAAAGGATCAGAACAAATCAGGATATAAGATACAGCAGAGCCATACAGGACGCAATGCAGTACCCTGCAGTATTACTGCAGACTGCGGTAATGTGCTGCAGGGAATCACGCAGTTCAATGCCAGTTAAGCCCTTCTGTCATGCAGTATTTTGTGACGGCACTTACTGCAAGGGACTGCGTTGTATCCTGGCTGGCTCCGATGTATACAGTTAAAGGAAAATGGGAGCATCTAAAAACAAGAAAAAACTACAATCTGTTTTCTGCCCTCTTCGGAAAGCAGACTGCACCTCCAGGAGAACTTTGAAAAACATAATATTTTGACACAGTTCAGCTTATATTTCCTATGGAGTTGGCAGTGTAGGCTAGAGGTTAGAGTAACAAGCTGTGAATGAGCTTGGTACATCCAGCAGACCTGGGTTTGATTCCCACAACCTCCAGCTGCGTACTATGTGACCCTAAGCAAGTCACTTAACCTCCCCAATGCTCCCGGGTCACCCCTGAAAACAGGCCTTGGGCCTAGTGTGCCTTGCTCGCTTACCAAAGAATAAAAAAACAATTAGTTCTGTAGTTCTTCTCCCCATTATTAATTATTGAGGTCATTAGCATGGAAATATGATCCTTGCTACTTGAGCCCTGAACTGCAGATATTACTTATTTCACATCTGTTGTCATGATAATCTTCTTGTGACATCACAGTTGTTTCCATGTCAGATTGTGATGTCATAATACAGGATTACAACTTCAAGTGGTGACTGTGTGGCCCAGTGGTAAGAGCACTGGCTCGGGAAACGGGAGATCACAGATTTGAACCCCAATAGAGTAATTTACTCACTCTACAAACTTGGGAAAGTCACTTAGCCTTCCAGTGCTCCAGTCCACTCAGCTTCAGAAATGGGAACAAACCAGGATTCCAATGCAAATGAGATGCTAACTCTCAGCTGGGCCATCCTGGGCAAATAAAAAAAGTGGGGACTACTTTGTAGGAGCACAGGAACTCTTAAGTGATAAAGATCCCGTTTTTTTGTGCAGATTTCCCCAGTAATAAATAAGAGGAAAGAGAATGCTATAATAAGATATACCATAGTATAGTTAATATAAGGCAAATTGTGTCTAAATATTGTTTTCCAGGAGGTGGCAGCAGCTCTTTAAGGTCATAAGCAGCTCAAGAGATATCATAATGCCATCATACAGATCTTTGGCCAGGCCCCATCTCAAGTCTAGTGCTCCGTTCTGGTCCCCATATTTGACAGAACATATGGGCAGGCTTAAAAAGGAGTGGTGGGGAGTGCATACGATGGTAGGCTTACAGAACATGAGCAAGGACAATAGGCTGGGGGAACTGGGGCCTTGTTTTCTCATTGAGTAAAATGAAGAGTGATAGGAGACAGGACAATGGTCTTCAAATTCCTAAATGGGATAACACTGTAAGATCAGATACATCTGTTCAGGCCATCAAAGAATGAGGCAACAATGAGACACACAGAAAAATCAAGGAAACTGTCAAGAGGAAGTTCTTCGCAGAATGAGTGGCGAATACTGTGTCTGGAACAGAGGATCGGCAGAGTCAGGGGGTATTATTAACCCATACGGTTGCCATCTTCAGACTTGAAGTTGACAGGAACAATATTCTGAAGAAAAAGACAGGGTATTTTCACAGCGCTGGTGCAGAGGTAGGGCTAAGGGGGAGAGAACTCAATGGCTGACCTAATATCATGTGGTCTCATTCTGAAAACAGTAAGGAAATAATTTACAGCTGTGTGGATATACTGCTGTGGTATAAACTAAGTTCTGCAAAATTCTGTTAGTTTTACCAGTGTGCAATCAAATTCATGTTTTTATTGCCGCCGCCACTCCCCCCCATGAATACTATAAACCAGAGGTCGTGATTACTTCGATTAGCTGTTTGTCCAGATTTGGCAGATGCATGACCTGCATACCCACATCTGGGTTTTACATCCTGCCTTTTCTATTGTTCACATGCAAATTAATTAAGGCAGCTCATTTTACTAACGCGGGGGTAATTTATATGGGAGGGATACTTTTAAAGCAGAAGTTCACATTACCCAGGGTAAAAAAAGGCACAGTTATTTTTGATTCAGTAGGGGAGTGACTAGTCCCCCTGAGTCATGCTACAGGAAGCTAAAAATATCTTCTGTAAAACAGTTTATTTTTACCTTAGCTACTTTTTTCAGATGTTTACAAAAAGTGGCTCTGCTCCCCCCCCCCCCCAATGCCTACTGTATCTCAACTGCAATAGACATCTGAAACGGATGTCTACCATGACTAGTCAAGTGTAAAAAGAGAAGAGGTTGTGCCAGAGTCATCTTTGGTGAGTAATTTAAACTGCTGCCTTAAACTGGGAAACCTTTAGTTCTGCTTTGTGGGGTTGCAGACTTATCCTCCTTTTAGACCACTGTTTTTTTTGTTTTGCTGGGCAAGGATATATACTACCTTTCTAAGATGCTCAAGCCACTGCACAGTCCTTATTCTTTGCATCTCTAATACTACGTCCTTAGCATCCAAATTCTAATATTCTTAAATTTAACCTATAACCAAGGGTGATATTCAAGATAATGTTTATAGGTTTACATTTGGTCCTTATTTCGATCCCAATTTTTACATTTAATGGGCTTATTTCTAATATGTTCATTGACACTAAGTGCACTCTTTCTCCGAATGTAAATAGCCCGACATGAAAGGCAGGCAGCAAGAGATCTACGTGTTTTGCAAAATACATATGATACTGATCTTATGCCACTGTTCAGGATGTCTATGGATCTTTCAGCTTGCAGAAACCAAAATCATTGTTCCTCGTACTAGCCTGGCCAGTAACCATCAAGAATTAAGCCGTTATTGCCACAGAAGGAACAATTCACATCTAGTCTGCCGTGGTCCATTTTAAGAGACACTATATAGTGGAGTCCTTGGTAAACAGACATAAAATACAAATCTGAACACTGATTGAGTTCATAAAGTTGCAGAAAAAAACAAAACACAAAGATATGAGCAGAGGACAAAAAAACATTCTGTCTCTTTTTGTAACGTACTCTTTGTGCCACATTACATTCCGTGGCTGACACTGTGCACCCAACTGTGGGATTTAACAATGTGGTAAACAAAAAAATGGCAATGCCGTGAAGTGCCTGCATGTTTAACTACAGTACCCTGGAATCATCTCTCACAAGAGGTTTACCATGATAGTGTCTTTCTATGGGGTGGGAGAAGCTTGACAAATACAAATATTCACGCTGGGGGGGAAATGAGGTGTAGAAGAAAAGTGTGCACACACTTTTAAATAAAATAACACAGAATGCATTTGCCCTCTATACAACTGTCCTATAAGGTAAAGTGTAATTCTGTTTGTTCATGGGTTCCGTTGCAGCAGGGTTCTTTAGTGTTCCTCTTCATCACCTCTAAACGTCCGACAACTGCCCCGTTGCCTTACTAATGCCAATCAGTCACCTTGGTCCCTGTCACAGCAGCAATAATCTTGGGTCCATGCTTGCCACGTTAAGACTGATTAATATACGGTCCAACTTCATTTTTTTTTTTCTTCTTCTTCAACAAGTTGCCACATACTTCATGCTTTACAGTACAAAGTTGTGAACAAAAATAAATATTGTTACAGTAGCTTTATTATTCAACAAAATATATCCCTGCCACACCTGAAGGAAATGATCTTTTATCCCCCCAATCACTTCCTTAAAGAGTTTCCAGAGAGTTTATTAGTGTAAATTTGTGTTATTGCAGTTCATTTCCTGAAGCTATGTTCAAAAAGTCTTAGTTTCAGTTTTAAATAAAGGGATCAACACACTGGGCGAGGCTTACGCTGAGGCCGTTACTACCACGTAGATGTGTTGCAAGGTTTAGTGTTCCTGACAGTAGCGTCTGACCCTTCTGCGTCAGATGAGTCGCCGTCAGATTCTCCGAAGTGCACTGGATTCTAAAAGGAGAGCGAGAGATGGATGTTACACATGTAAAATACATTGCACGATGTACAAGACCACCACGTTTTTTTCCTTCAAAGTAAAGAACAATGTGTCTTGTCATGATAAATCCACGGTAACTAACAGTATCAGATGCAGAATAATGTATGGGGCGTGGTCTGCAAAGCATTTTGTAACACAGCTGAGGTACATGATGCAACTTCAACTGTGAGGGCTAAGCTCATGTGTCTTAAAAGAAATTTCTGCTGTACCTGCTTGGGCTTTTTTAACTCGTGCCAGCAACAATCTCTTGAATCATAAAATTATATTTTTTCTTTTAATCCACTTCAGGAGAGACGGGATCGTAAATTGAGCCAAACAGCCAGCCAGCCACCCACTTAGACACCAGGGAGTACTTTGCATGGGATGGGGAGCAGGAAAGGGTGGTACTTACATACCAAGTAGAGGGAGAGGGTGCCACTTAGACACCAGGGAGTACTTTGCACAGGACAGGGAGAGGGAAAGTGTGCCACTTAGACATCAGGGAGTACCTTGCATGGGATGGGGAGAGGGTTGCAGTGCCAGTTAGTCCACATGGAGTGCTTTGCATGAGATGGGGAGAAGGACGGGTTGCCACTTAGATGCCAGGGACTACTCTGCCTAGGATGGGGAGAGGGAAAGGGTGCCACTTAGACACCAGGGAGTGCTTTGCACAGACACTAATGAGTACTTTGCACAAGATGGGGAGAGGCACAGGGTACCACTTACACACTAGAAGTACTTTGCAGGGATGGGGAGAGGGGAAGGGTGCTGGGGAGAGGGAAAAGGTGCCACTCAGACACCAGGGAGTACTTTGCATAGGATGTGGAGAGGGATGGGGTGCCACTTGGGCACCAAGGGGTACTCTGCATGGGATGGAGAGAGGGACATGGTGCCACTTAGACACCAGGGAGTACTTTGCACGGGATAGGGAAAGGGTGCCACTTACACACTAGGCATTATTTTGCACAGGATAGGGAGAGGGACAGAATGCCATTTACACACCAGGGAGTACTCTGCACAGATAGGGAGAGGGATGAAAGGCCATTTAGACAACAGGTTGTACTTTGCACAGGATGGGGAGAGGGACCAGGTGCCTTTTAGATATACTAAGGAGTACTTTTGCATGGGATGAGGAGAGGAGAGGAAGAGGATGTCACTTAGTCACTGCAGTGTAGGTTTGTCTTATGGTACATTTAGGGTTTGGTTCATTATTTATTTGAAACTAACGAACCTTTGAAATAAAATATGAACTCAAAGTTCAGTTTGCTTCAAATAAACAGATCCCCCAGTTGAGGGTGCATTTTTTTAAATAAGCTGGCCACCATCTCTAATTTGGATGCAGCCCTTTATAATAATGCACTAGGCAGTAGGGGTGAAATCAATGCCAAAATTTGTGACATTTCAATAATGAGAGTCCGACAGAACATATAGGAAAAATATAAATTGTTAATAAAACATACAGCATTATTAGCACATGTGCTCCCTTGCAGTTTATCTGAATATCTCAGCAAAGATATTTGGAGTAATTTAGCCTATTTTTACCCAAATCCACCAATTAAGCAATAATTCCCCAAAAAGCAAGCATTTCTCTGACATTAATGCCCAGACAGGAAGTGCTGATTATCCCCCGACTGGGTGTTAATGTCCTGCAAATGCCCACATGTGAGGGCATTGTTGTGATTGTACATCTAATTGGGATATTTCTGAGAAACATAAAGTATTTAAAGAAAAAAGAGGCACTTTATACAAGCACGATGGTCTGAACTGTACCAGTCATTTCCAAGGGATTAACATCTGCAGGTACAGCACCAATCAGAGTGCAAGCTGGCCTAATGAATGCCAGCTACACACTGTGTGATCCCAATCCAGTCACTGAATCTCCCTGTAATGTCTCTGTGTGCAGTTTTAATCCCCTAGTGCATTGGAGTGACAGCAACCTTCACCCGGTTTCTCTCCTGGATTGTAAAGTGTGCTGACATACAGACTATATGAATGATGCTTTGTAACAAGAAAAAAAAATCTTCCTATTTCAGTAGATTGATCCAAATGCAAGGAGATACTCATATACCCAAAATAAATGTTCACAAGAAAAACTGGTTGCCTTAGTACACTGTGTGTGTGTATGTGTGTGTGTGGGGGGCTATTTTTCACTTTGGAGCAGTTGTTTAGTCAGAATAAGAAATGCATCCCACTCCAAAACACCTAATCCCCACACATTTCAATAAATAAACACATCCGTTAATAAACACAATTTTGGACAGCCATTTAGGATAGCGTTAACCTCATGTGTTGCTCAGTAAGTGACTGCCCAAGAAATTATAGAATCTGGTCCTGCCCACTGGTGCAGCAATAGCGCTAGTGTTGCTTCACCGGCGACCAGGGTTCAAGAATGAGCCTGGGTCATCAGAGGTCCATCCGCGGTGTATAGCACAGCATCCCGGTGAATGTTCTCCTCAGGGAAGGGAGGGCTCCAGGTCTCTCATGCAGTACCACCACCTGGGTGACTACAGTTGGCGAGGTGCCAGCTGGAGCTAGTAATTGAGGGAGTGGGACATCAGAGCTCCGACGCAAATAGCACCCTCTGTGTGTGCACGTGTGGGATGAGCCTCTATGATGTGCGTGGGCTGAGGCAATGAAGCGGCCCCGACTTACGCAGTATGTTGTCCACCTCTGCCCCAGTCAGCACCACCACCAGGTGCTCGTTCATGCACTGACTCTTCTGTGGCAGCCATTCCCAAGGGGGGGGTCATCCATGAGGGAACAGGAAGCAAAAGGTAAGTCTTGGAGTTGGCGGGTGATGGGGCTGGGAAGAGCGGTGGACTGATGTTGGGTAATGGGGAGCACAGGGGATAAAGCATGTTTAAAAAAAATCCCCCTATCTCAAAGTGTGTGTTGGGGGGGGCGGAATCCAGAAATGTGATGCTGTCTCTGTATTATAATTTGGTCAAAAGTGATGGGAGGCTGCATGCAAGGAGCTGTACTCATACAGACCTCATAGTTATGCTCTTCTGCACAGAGTTTGCCCAGCGAAATCTGCGTTTTGACCCTGCGGACGGAGCATTCTTTATCAGAGAGCCCATCAGACTGCGTGGAAATCTCAATAGGAATCTCTGGGGTGTGAGACAGAGGGTCCTCCAGTTTATCTCCCATGTGGTCCTCATTACTATTGCTCTGACGGTCGGGAGTTCCACTGTTCGAATGGTCACTGGTGTTCCCTTCCTCTCCATCTGAGACCGAGAAGTTCTCCGAGCTGAAGGTTGAGTAGGACTGACAGCTGCTCATGCAGCGATGAGGCCTATAGTAAAAAGCCACAGGTCAGGTCAAAACTTGCAGTGTGGAGTAGCACTACCTGTAGACTGCCTTGTAACAGTGTTTATCATTTGTAATTGTGGCACCGTTAACGACAATGGATGCTGAAAGTGATAACGAGGAGGGTACCATAACACGTATCATCTGGCCATACAGAGAGATTGTGGGGTTCTGGTCAGAAGTTTGGTTGGCTTGTCGGTCAATTATTGATTGTAATGTTAAATGTGATGCTAGATGCATTATGCTTGGTGAAGAAACAGAGCTTGGTTGACTCACAACAAATGAAATATGATGGTTACATACATCATGTATCATAGCTAAGAATGTTATTCTTAAAGATCTACTGATGCCGCAAAGAAAACTTTAAAAAGCATAATAATTAGGTACAATTCTCCCTGTATTCAATTTATATTTTATATATTTCTCCTCCTCATTCTTTATTACTAAGGAAATTTGCATGAATATATGATCTTTACCCCTTAGAGTTTCTTTAGAGTCCATCTGCCTCTATAGCTGACTCCCTACTTCAAGTCATAATTCTCTGTTGTGACATCACAATTGGTTGCCATGGGAATAACTGTGATATCACAAGCAGTGCTCTGTGATTTCAGGTAGGGAGAAAGCAGTAGGAATAGACAAACTCTTCAGGACCAAATATCCTATTTTCATACAAGTGATCTCACTACTAAATAATTGGGAGGAGGAATACAGAACTAATAGGAAATACAAACTGGACTGTCTAAATATTAGGTTTTGTTAAAGTTCTCCTGAACGTGTCACCAGCTCTTTAAGACACTGTAAAGAGGTGACAACTCTGTCCCTCTCTCTGAACGAGTAACAGAACTAAGAGTCAGTTATGAAAGATTTACACAGAAACCGCAAAACTGAACTGATACATTTTATGAATTGAGGAAACTTTTTTTGCAATCTCAGTCATGTAAAACATCCTTTAATAGAGAATTGTGAGAGCAATAAATTTAATATATTTAGTCACAACTGAAATACATAGTCAAGTATATTGGTAATTTACAGGAAAACACCTTTCTCTATAACCCCTCTCCCCCCAAATGACCCCTCTCCAATTAGGCTTTTAAGCTAACAAAATACATTTTTTATCATCTGTGTGCTGTAAGATTTAATTGGCTCTAGCACCTGAATGTAACAGCCAGAGCTGTGCGGTGCCATTTCACATTCTCGGTGCGGCTCCCACCATTCCTGCTAAATAGTTCCTTGTAGTTTACATTGTTTATTCCTTCCAGCCAAGAACAGTTATGTACTTACCATAACAGTAGATCTTTGAGGCAATCTCTTCTTCCCATAGACCCCCACGTCAGCATGAGAACCACATGGATACTTTTTGCTAGCCAGGGGCCACCCTTGACGTAGTCACGCATCAACATCTACAAAAATGTGGGTGGTCCCATCTCTGTTCTGTTCCCCTCCGAAGAATGTGCTCAAACTCAAACACTGCCTTTGTCAAAAACTTAGCATTAGTATGTAAATACACCCTTTCTTTTGTTTTGTTTACACATCTTTTTCCCTCTGGTCACAGTATGTGGGGCCTCTCTCAGGCATCCTGCCTGCTCCTGCCCTGCTTGAAGTCCTTCTACCTGTGCTTCCTCTCTCCTCCTCCTCTATCCATGATCGGCACCCCCAGCTTAACCCCTCCAGGGGTGGGGCCGCCCCTCCTCTGTGGGCACTCTTAACAGTCAGACTCCAATGTGGAAGAGGACCCGGGTGGAGGAACCTGGAAGGCCAGGTAGGATGGACCTGGCTGTGGGCATGGGGCAGATGCTGTCTCCTACCCCATAGACTGGGCTTTTTCCTTGTTCTGGTGTTCGCTCCTCCCCCCTCCCATGTGTGTGCACGCCCCGATGCGCGGCACACAGCAACCCCACCTGCGTCAGGCCACGCCAACTACGTGCCTGCCCAGCGTGCACAGCACCATCGGCTCTCCACCAGGAGCTTGGCATGACGGGTGATCCCAACCCCCCAGGAGGAGAGCAGCCCAGAAGGTGCTCAGTCCTCTTCTGCCCCTGCCTCAGCACCACCTGTCTTTATGGAAAATCAAATAAGGAGGCTCACACGTTAGAGCCTACAGCTCTGAGATCCTTTGAGCCAAAGTGACTGCAACTAAAAATAACACCTTCCATGAAAGAAAGCATAATCCTCAACTCACAGCTGGCTCACAAGGAGCCAAAGTATGTTTCTCAAGTACATAATTGAGGTCCCATGGGAGGACCAGATTGTAAACTTTCAGTGAGGAATACTGCAGACCTGAGTCTGACAGTGAAAGCAAGTATTCCAGCAGTGCACTGACTGGACAGATGAATGAGTCCATATTTTTGGAAGTGGCCCACAAAGTGAAATGCTTCCACTTTAAAGAGTACACATGTCTGGTGGAAGGCTTTCTGGCCGCAACCAGTATATCAGCTACTTTTGTGGGTACCCCAAACCATGCAATTGCTGTCTTCAGGAGCCATGCGTGTAGCTGCAGGGGGACTTCAGGTCCGGATGAACCAGAACCCCATTGTCCTGTAACAACAGACCTCTGCACAGAGATGAGAGTTCTGGAGGCTCCACTCCTAGTTGCTGCAGTAGCAGAAACCATATTTGTCGAGGCTACAGAGATGCAATGAGGATGAGGGTTGCACCCTCTATCTGTAGTTTCAGTAATACTCTGTATTATTGGAATGGGAGGGAATACGTACAGAAACCTCCCTGTCCAAGAGAGGGACAATGTGTCTTGCCCAAACTCTAGGCCCTGAAGTGAGCGAGCAGAAATTCAGCAGTTCTGCACTGTGTGGGGATGCAAAAAGGTCCAACTTTGAACGATCCCACCTTGTGAAGAGGTCATCTACCATGGAGATCAGCAGTTCTCATTTGTGTATCTTGGACTGTGACCTGCTCTGCTTGTCTGCTAAGATGTTTTGGACCCCTGGGAGATGCATGGCTGATAACTCCAGGATATGTTCCAGTGCCCAGTACCACACTCTCACCGCTTCCCGACACGGGATAAGAATGAGTCCCCCCTTGTTTGTTTATGTAATGCATAACACTGACAGTGTTCATCTGTACTAGCAGTTAACCCACAGTCAGATGCTCCTGGAAAGCCTGGAGACTGTATAAGACAGCTCTCATCGCCATACATTTATGTGTAACCTGGCTTCCACCCAGGTCTATGAACCTTTGGTTTGATAAAGGCCCATATATGCGCCCCACCTGGATCCTGATGCATCCAAGACAAGAATCTGAGTCGGAGTTGGGATTAATTATGGAACGCCCCTTAAAAGGTTGCTGCGGTCCATCCACCACGTCAGTATTTTGCGTAAATGGGATGTGACGAGTGCCTTTTGGTCCATGTCATCCATCAGCTGGTCCCACTGCACTCTGTGTCCACTGTGGTATCCACATATGTAAGGGAGCCAGTGGCACAGTCACAAAGGCCATGGCTATGAGCCCCAATAGACAGAAAAGTCCTAGCTGGGACGTAATGACTGCTGTACACCAGTTGCACTTAAGCCATGAGACATTCTGCCCTGTCCAGGGGTAGAAAAGCCCTGCCCTGTTCTGTGTCCAGGACTGCACCTATATAACTGCAGCCTCTAGCGAGGGGTCATTACTGACTTTGGTACATTCAATGTAACCCCCAGGTCTTTGAACAATTGCCTTGTGTAGGACAGAGAGTGTTTGAGTTGGCTCCTGGACGTGGCTTTCAATAGCCAATTGTCCAGGCATGGGAAGACATTCAGATCTTCCCTGCGAAGGGCTGCTGCCACCACAGCCAAGCATTTGGTAAAGACCCAAGGCGCAGAAGATAAGCCAAAGGGCAATACTCTGAATTGGAAGTGCTACTCTTCCTTCCAGGACAAATATCAAGTATCTTCTCCAATGCTGTCTAATCTTGATATGAAGGTATGCATCCTTCATGTCCAGGGAGCAAATCTAGTCTCCTGTTTGCAACAGGGGAATCAGATTCTGCAGGGAAACCATATGGAATGTCTTGTATTCTATGTAGAAGTTTAGGTCTCGCACATCTAGCAAAGGTCTGTGATCTCCTGTTCATTTGGGGACCAGGAAGTATCTGGAGTAGAACCCTTTGCCTTTCTGATGTGAAGGTACAAGTTCTATGGCACGTTTGGTTAGCAAAGCTTGTACCTCCTCTTTCAAAAGGGACAGATGTCCCAAGGGATAAACTGAAAGAGACAGAGGGTGCTCTGGAGTGGTTTCTAATAACTCCAAAGCATATCCTTTTGCAGTTATCTCCAGGACCCACTCATCTGTAATGATCTCTCTCCACTGTGTTAAATGAAGGGAGAAGCAACCCCCCCTACCACCACCTCCTGTGGGTGAAGCGGTTTGGGGGGAGTCTGACACAAGTCATATTGAGTCAGTGAGGACAGAGCCACCAGCTTTGGAGGTTCTGGGATGAGCTCCTAGGGGAATAAGAGCTGCTAAGGCTCCTCCACCCTTTCCTTGACCTTGCTGACAGTAGGCCTGATGGCCACCTCTGGCTGCAGGCTGGCGAAAGGACCTCTACCAGGCATGGGGTACAAGGATTTAACTGACCTTAAAGTAATTTTCGAGGCTTGAAAGCCTCTCGATGTCCCTTCTACATGGTACCCAGTTTTGTGCTTCTGAAAGGAGCAGTCAGAACTGTTTGCTGCACATCTGTTGCAAATCCAGACACACAGAGCCAAGAATACTTTCTCATGCAAAAACCAGGGGCAGCTGCCCTGGCAGATACATCTGAGACATCATGTGCTGAGCATAGCAGATGTCTGCCCACGTCAATTCCAGCAGTCAAATTTTTAAGTATTTCGTTCTTGGCAGTGCCCTCTAGGAGTGCCGGAGTTGCAGCTCTGGCTGCCTCACAGAGGCTGTTCTGATGCCTGATCATGTGAGACTGATAGTTTGCAATACGCAGGCTCAGTGAAGCAGAGACGTATGCACGCTTCCCCATCAGGTTAAGCCTCCTGGGTTCCTTATCTGGTGGCAGGGCACTCATATGCTTTGGTGCCCTGGGTCTATCATGGGTAGCCACTGTGACCACAGAATCTATTTTTGGCTAGTCAGCATAATAAGGCTTGGTAGCAGGAGCAGGGTACTGCTTATCAGTCTTTCTGGGTACAGCTGGTATGGTATTTGGCCCATATCATGCAGCAAAGGTGGCATCCTCCAAGCCAGGACAAGCTGGAGGAACAATGATGGATGGAGTGCAGGGAATCTCCAGAAAATCCATCAAATTCTTTGTGGTGGAATCCTTTTCTTCTGCAGCAAAACCCATAGCATTTTGCATTTGCTGCATCACTGTTTGGAAGGGAGGGTCTTCAGAAAGAGATCTGGTTGTGTACAATTACAGAATCCTCACTGCAGAGGACACAGTGGAGCTAGGACACAGTGAATAACGTTCCTCTCCATATCCCTCCACCTTCTCCTCATAATCCCCCTCCATTATGAGGTCTGGATTATATTCCTCCTTCTTGTAGGCATCCTTGTCGACTACAGGAACAGAAGACCTTGCTGGTGACGTTGGAGGCCTCTGCTCAGGAGGTGCTTGCTGTGTACCAGCTGATAACGTGGACAGGGTCTGGGACACATGAATCCCCATCAGTGGCAGTACAGGCTGCATAAGCAAGTCAGGAAGTATGCGACGTATCACATCTGAAAATGACACCAGTACTGCCTGTATGTTGGCGTGGCCCTGGCCAGGGGTTGTGACTGCTGGAGTCGACAACGGACCTGGACCTGTTGACAATGGTGATGTACTGTCTATAATAGGTACGGTAGCACCTAACCAAGCCCCAACCTTGGTGTATGGTCGACGGACGGGGTTGGGGGGCTGGCATTACCACTGCTGGGGCAGAAGATGACAATGCAGGCTGGCTACCTGCAGGCCTCAACGGTGGCCAAGATCTCACTGGGGAAGCAAATCTATTCTTTCCTTATGTCCCGTGACTACCTTTTTTGCAGTCTTTTGACTTCAACGGCCGTGACTGGTCAATAGGGATGGCGATGCTGCCTTCTGACCTTGGACTTTTTCCATGGGCCACTAGTTTTTTTTCTAATAAAAACTTCTCCAGCATCTTTCTTCTGCATTGCCTGGTTGCTTGATTGAAGCTCTGGTAAATCTCAGAAGTCCTGACTTTGGGACAGAGGCCTAAACAGCAGACACACGCTTTGTGTGTATCATCCTTGCAGATTTTTTCCTCCGCACTCGCAATACCGGAACAATGTCATTGGTTTCAGCAGCATACAGAGGTGGCAATATCACTAAATTATTAGTGGCTACTTTATAAAGAAACAGTAAACAACAATGGCTAGTCATATTCATTTCCACAGGAGGTCCGACGAGTACAGTCAATGGCAGGAAAAGAACTGAGGAGAGATGAAGCCACCCATGTTTATGTAGACGCTGACATGTGACGTCGTTCTGAGTGACCCCCGGCTACCAAAACTTTCTGTGTGGTCCTAGCACTGACATGGGTATAGTTCCAAAAGTGTGGCCTAAGGGAAGAGATATCCTTGAAGAAGATCTTGAAGGTCTCTATTGTGCGCCCCCCCCCACCCCCCGGCATCCAGCAAGTACAAGTTCAGTACCTAAATCAATCCTCATAGGCTCTGTTGGGCTGAATCATTTTGGTTACTCTATACTGCACTGTCTCCAGTCTGTCTCTTGTCTTTCCTCGGGTGAGGGCATCAGAACTGGGCATAGTCGTTGGCCTGTTGGCACAGCGGTTGGCTTTCTGCTTGCGATGCCAGTGACCTGGGTTCGGGAACGGACCCGAGTCGTTGAGGGCCGGGGGGAGATGAATCAAGCATCCCAGGGACTGCTCTCCTTCTCCTGGGGGAGGGTAGGGGGAATGTCCGGTGCTTGACGGACCTTTGGTGGAGGCCGGGGGTACCGCAGCAACTGGCATCAGAAAGTGCCGGAGGGGCAGGACGGATGCAGGACGTCATTGCACGCTCCTGCCCCCCCATGTACAGCAACCAAAAAATACTCCTGCCTGTGGCCCTAGATGGGCTGCCCTGGCCTTCATCAGCTTCCAGGACTGACCTTCGGACCTAGTTCCATTGTGCGGCGTGTTAAGGGACAGTCTAATATGGAGGTAGAGGCCAGGGTCCGTGACCAGGCTGAGGTGCTGAGTCGCAGGCAGTGTGGGGGGGGAGAACTGGGCATAGTACTTAAGATGGGGTCTCACTGGTTCTGTGGCACTGAGTGGTGAGGCACCCACTTGGCACTTTGGTGACCTGGGTTCACGCCTCATGCCTGGGATGGCAGCAGCAAAGACTGGCGGGGAGGGTTAAAAGCAGATGCTCTTCTCCCTGGGACAAAGGGTTCAGCCTGCACTGCTCTTTGAGCAGCTCCTGGTGGTCGGCTGCTGGAGGCGCACTTGGTGGCATGGGTGACCATGCACCGCTGTGTGTTCTTCTCAGGATGCTGGGAACGTGCAGCCATTATGATTATGTGGGAGGGGCAGGGATGGAGGGAGAAAACAGGAAAATGGCACCAGATGACAGACCTCCCATGGAGTCCTTTATGCCACCGTCCTTGCCCCCACCCAAGGCCATCACCCATGATGTTAAAGGCACTTCTCCCCTAGTGGCAGCAGGGGGTTCCCCCGGCAGGGTAAGCCAGACCACTGGGGGTGTTGGCAAAGCTTGGTGACTCTGGAGGCAGTTGATGTCAGCAGGATTGAGGATGGTCAGTCGAAGGGCCGAAAATTGGGAAGCCGGAAGGAGTGGGGCTCCAGGGGGCAGGGTGGAGCAAAAAAGAAAATAATTAAAAGATGGGGTCTCATCAGTGATCTATAGAGAGGCAGTATTTCCTCTTTCCTTTTGCTATCAAAACCCCTCCAGACACACCCCATCATCCCGTTTGCTTTACTGTAAGCCCTGTTACATTGACTACATTATATAAGGGAGTCAACTTATGGTGGCTTCCAGGTCCCTTCCCTAAGTAGTAGTGCCCAGCTTAGCCCCTCTCAGCCAGTACTTCTGTCTGGGGGTCTTGTCCCTTATGTGCATAACTTTGCAATTTATGGTATTATATTTTAACTGCCAAACCTTGGACCAACTCTCCAATGTTTGCAGGTCCATCTACAACTCCCTTACCCCCTTCTCACTGCCCACCCATCCAAATAACTTAGTGTCATCTGAGAGGAGACCCATCTCACCCCGAATTCCTTCTTCTATATCACTGATGAACATATGGAATTCCATACCCTTCAATGCCAAACAACAACAGCGGAAGGCAAATGCTGTGGGGTTGGATTGTAGATTGGTAGCCCACACCCTGGAGTTGTCTTACTGCTATTGTGAGATGCGCTAAGGCAACTCAGCTCTTAACAAAATCATTATAGGATGATCCTCTGCTGGCAGCCATGCAGTAAAAAAACAGAGCGACATGTGAGATCTGTGTGAATACCACATGGTATTAACATAGGTTTTGGCCAATCAGAAGACTTGATTTCCAGATTTTGATAAGTATCAGTACTGAACTGACTTAGTCGGATGGCTGCCAGATACAAGTAAGCCTGGTACCTCATCTACAAGAGATTTTCATGAGTTTTCAAACTACAATGCAAGGAGGCATGATATGAAACTGTAATGGGGGAGGCTCAGAGGAGATGTGAGGAAGTACTTCTTCACAGAGAGGGTGGTGGATGCCTGGAACAGACTACCAGTAGAGGTGGCAGATACCAAAACAGCAGCAGGATTCAAGCATGCATGGGACAGACACAGGGGGACTTTAGTAACAGGGCTGGGAGGGGTAAAGACTGCAGATCAATCAGGGTCTGCAGTGACACACAAGGCAGGACATTTTTAGGGCAGACTAGATGGGTCAAGGGGTCCTTTTTTGCTGTCAACTTCTATGTTTCTGTGTAAGCCTGGTACCTTATCTATGGTTGCTCTGGGTACACCTCACCTCTTCTAGTAGCTGCAATTGTTTCACTTTGAGCTCCACCTCCCTTGGTACCCCAGACTTTCCTGCTCCTCTCCTATAAATTTCTGCTGTTTAGTCAAACTTTCGTACCCTTCTGCTACCCCCCACTACTCTCAACCCCATCACCAGCACTTATAGCATCCCTGTCCCCAACCCTACTAGCACTTCTCAATCCCTCCTCCCTCTTTGACGATGGCCTTCTAACCTGCCCACTCCGCTGGGACTACCCTCCCTATGGCTCTTCCCCTCATATGCCATCACATCTAGTCTTCCGATGCACTGCTCAGTCCTTAGTCTGAACCGGTCTCTCTACATCGATCACTGGTTTAAGCTGTACTCCTACCTTACCCGCGTAGTCTCGAATAATGAACAATGATGTTCAACCTTGTTTGTTCCCTACCTTCATTGTAACTACTGTATTATTTTTGTAATTACGTTCACTCTGTTTGTTTACCTACAATTTGATGTGGACCCTTTGTAAATGAGCTGTTCTTGTTCAAAGGTGTTTAATCCAAGAGTTAATAAATAAAAAAATAAATAAAAATAATAGACCATGTACATGATTGTTTCCCTTTAACTAAGATTACAGGAGGCAGCTGAAGGAAGGACAGCAGATGTGTCTTGTTAACGTCCCGCTGTTGGTTTGGAAAACCAAAATGGCAAACTTGGATGTGAACTGCCAATGTATCACTGAACATACCATTAAAACTGTTTGTAATACGCTATATACCATTAATTATAATATGATATTTGTGGCACTACACCTATCTTGCATAAGCTACGTACAGTACACTGTCTATAAGGTGGAGAATTGATTGTAAGGTTCTGGTTTTATTATATAAGACCCTCAATGAGTTGGGCCCCTCTTATTTTGGCTCTCTTAAAACCCCCAAGCAAGCTGCTTTAAAGTTCACTGATGTTGCTGGCTGTTTTATCTGCTTCCTTTCTCAGAACTGAAATGCATTTGTGAATGATGTATTTATACCCAACCTTGTTTTGCTTCAAATCCTTGATCTACTCTAATTGCACACTTCCTGAACATTAGAAATATATCCAAACAGTGCAGCCACTCATTACACAGTATTCTCCTCTCTTCCCACTGTGTCTTGAGAGTCTAAACTTTTCTGGGGGTGTTCTCAAGTCCGGGCAGAAGTAGTTAAGAGTTGATCAAGGACTGTAAACAAACACATTTTTGTGTGGCAACATTACTATGTTGGGCAGTCTGTTTTTCACTTTTAAAAAGAATAAAGGATGCAGAATCAAACTACCAACTGGATCAGCAAGCTTTACAAAATGTGAACAATTGTGATTTTTAAACTAGAGACACTTTGAGGCCTAAGGTTATTGATAGTGTCCCTTTAAGAAGCCAAACCCAGTTTATGTACTGATTTTTCTTGAAGTAATATGGAATTATTATAAATATGTTATTTTGATGATATGCTGATCTTTTTATGGATATTTTATGATTTTTATTTAGAGCTTTGAATTGTTTTTAAAACTGTTCAGCACCTTGATATACTGAAAGGTGCTATACAAATAAAATTATTATTATTATTATTATTTCTGTGGGAATTTAAATGATCATTTCCTTTTGCTTCAACCGTTGCTCAGACTTTTGTCAGACTGTTGGAGGGGTGCAACGAAGAGCCACAAAGATGATCCAGGGATTGGAGAGTAAGCCCTACGAGGACAGGCTAGGAGAGTTAAATATGCATTCACTGGAGGAGAAGAGGGATAGGGGGGATATGATTGAGACTTTTAAGTATCTGAAGGGGATAAAAAAGACCAACACAGAAGGGTTTTTTCAGATGAGAAGGGGGATGGACACGAGAGGGCACAGACTGAGATTGGAGGGGGGAAGATTCAAGAGGGAGATGAGGAGACATTTTTTTCATGGAAAGATTGGTGGACAAATGGAACACCTTACCAGATGAGTAGTGTCCTGTAAGATGGTGGGCAGTTTCAAGAGGGGTTGGGACAGGGTAAGGGATACTGGGAAGGGGGGGCAGGAGGGGCAGCTGCGAGATGGGCTAGCTGCACACTCGAGCAAACTCGATAGACCAAGGAGCCTGTTTCTGCTGACAAGTTCGTATGTACTTTACAGTTTGTGTAACAGCTGGACCTAAATTGATTTTTAAGAAGAATATGTCATGTTTGACACGTAATATGGAACCAGAACAAAATTCTTTGGTGAAATATCATGAAGGCGTTTCTTTTTATTTAGCATCCAAGCAGTGTCAGAATGACTTAAATTTTCTTTTTTTTTTCTTTGTGGGGGTGTTTACTATATATTTTAGCTGGTCTACGTTATTTCCTGTTCAAAATATTCTTCTCCCCTTCTGGGGAGTTAATTTTCCTAATGGTTTCAGCCTGCAATATTTATATGAGGGGGCAGAACTCAGGGTGGCAGTTATTATATAAAGGGTATGACAGGGTGTTAAGGGCTGACTGGACGGACCAATGGTCTTTTTCTGCCGTCATTCTCTGTGTTTCTGTATTATTAGTTTTATTAGTATTATTATTAACAAGGAAGACATTTAACCTAAGCTAATTTTAAATGGTCCTCATCAATGACATCACATCATATTTTAGCCAATGGCAAGGCTGCATTCTGACACAGAAATGAATAAACCATGCTGCAGAAATCAGAAAATGCTGCAGCAGAAGTCTAGGAGTCCTACTGCAAAATTCAGGACAAGGTGTCACAGAGCACTAGGGGTCCTGGTTACATGTTTGCACGGAGTTTGATTTGCTTTTTGCACAATATTATAGTACCACAGTAATGTGTCAGCAGAAAAGGACCATCCTGGTCCAACTAGTCTGCACAATTCCCACCTGACCCTACTTGTCTCCACTTCCCAGGGATACTTTCCTCTGCCCACTAGCCAACCCCTTGTGTCTGTCCCATGCCCTCTTGAATCCCTTCAGTGTTTCTGCACATACCACCTCAGTAGGTAATCTGTTCCAGGGTTCCACGACCCTCTCAGTGAAATAACATCTCCTTACATTGCTCTTAAGTCTTCCCCCTTCCAATCTTAAATTATGACCCCTTGTTTTAACTTCTACTTTCCTTTTGAATAATCTACCTTCATTCACTTTATTTATTCCCTTCATATACTTAAAAGTCTCTATCGTGTCACCTCTATCTAGTCTAACCTCCAGCGGATATAGATTTAATTCTCTCATATGGCTTTTCTTGCATACCTTGCACCATCTTTGTTGCTCTTCTCTGAACCCTCTCCAACCCATCTATATCCTTCCTTAAATGAGGCCTCCAGAACTGTACCCTGTACTCCAGGTGCGGTCTGATCATGGTCTTATATAAAGGCATCAACACCTCCCTCTTCCTACTTGTTATACCCCTTCCTATGCATGCCATCATTCTGTTAGCTTTACCTACCTGTACTGCCTTACTACATTGGTCTCCTATCTTAAGGTTGTTTGAGATTATAATCCCCAGGTCCATTCCTGTTCTGTTTGCTTTATCAGTTCTCCCCCCAGTGAGTACTCAGCCAGTGGATATTTACGCCCCACCTGCATCACTGCACACTTCTTAGCACTGAACTTCAGCTGCCAAATGTCTGACCACTTCTCTAGGGTGCTCAGATCTCTCCTCATGGCCTCAACCCCTCCTGCTATGTCAACCCTATTATATAACTTTGCATCATCTGTAAAAAGACACACTTTCCTTTCAAGTCCCACTGATATATATGTTAAACAGGATTGGTCCCAGTACTGACTCCTGAGGAACACCGCTCGTCAGACTCATTATCCTAGAATGTACACCATTTACCACCACCCTCTGACATTTATTCTTCAGCCAGTTTCCCACCCATCTAGTTATTTTCTGTCCAACCCCCAGGCTCTCTGTCTTATTTACTAGCCTACGGTGAGGAACAGAGTCAAAGGCCTTACTGAAGTCCAGGTAGACCACATCAACTGCCCCCCCCCGATCCCTTTGTTACCCTATCAAAAAATTAAAGATTTGTCTGGCAAGCTCTTCCACTAGTGAGGCCATGCTGCTTTTCATCTAACAGTTTATTGTCCACCACCCTTTCTGTGAAGAAAAACGTCCTGATGGGTGTCCCGAATTTGCCCCATTGTAGTCTCAGGTCATGCCGTCACGTTCTGCTGCCTTCTTTGAAGTGGAAAAGTTAATTTACCTTAACCTTGTTTATAGTCTTGATGTATCTGAATGTCTCTATCATGTCTCCCCTCTCTCCCTTGTTCCAGGGAGTACATGTCCAACTCGCTCAGTCTCTCCTCGTATGGCTTCTGGTGCAATCCCTGCATCATCTTTGTAGCCCTCCACTGTACTATTTCCAACCTGTCTATGTCCTTTCTGAGATTTGGTCTCCAAAACTGTACCCCGTACTCCAGGTGGGGCCTGACCAGTGCCTTGTACAGTGGAAAAATCACCTCCCTTCTACTTGTGATTCCCCTTCCCATGCAACCCAACATGCCCCCTGCCTTTAGAGCCGCCAATTTTTGCACACTGTCTTCCTGCCTCCAGGTTGTCCATTATTATGATCCCCAGATTATATTCTTCACTAGTTTTTGCTAGCCCCCTCCCCAAGATAACAGTCAGTTACTGGGTTGCTCCTTCCTAGGTGCATGCGTTTGCATTTCTTTGCGTTGTATATCAGCTGCCATGCTGTGGACCACAGCTCTAGTATTTCTAGGTCTGATTTCATTTTTCCACACCTTCTGTAGAGTCCACTCCGTTGCATATTTTGCTGTTGTCCATGAACAGACACACCTTATCTTCATGTGTCTTCAAGCTCCTCTGCAATGTCGACTGTGAATATGTTGAATAGTAGAGGCCCCAAGACGGAGCCCTGGGGCACCCTGCTGGTTACCCCTTGTTCAGTGGATACTGCACCATTTACCTGCACCCTCTGTGTCCTATCGTGTAGCCAGTTTTTTACCCACCTTACTACGTTCTGTCCTACCCCCATGCACTCTAATTTCTTTGCCAGCCTTCTGTGGGGTACAGAGTCGAAGGCTTTACTAAAGTCAAGGCAGACCACATCAATGGCCCCTCCTTTGTCCACAGCCCTGGTTACCCAGTTGAAGAACTCGATTAGGTTTGTTTGACAAGATCTTCTTGATGTGAACCCATGTTGTCTATAATCCTGTTGCCCACTGGACTCCAGGAATGCCATTATTCTCTGATTAAGCAATGATTCCATCACTTTTCCTACCACAGGAGTAAGACTCACTGGTCAGTAGTTTCCTGCTTCCTACCGGCGTCCAGATTTATGCAGTGGTATCACTGCCGGTCGCCCTTCTCCAGTCCTCAGGAACTTCTCCACTCTCCAGCGATTCGGTGAAGAGTTCCGCTAGGGGTTTTGCCAGTTGTTTTCTCAGCTCCATCAAGATGGAAGGAAATGGCCCAGTAGTGCAAAAAAAACCAAAAAAACATTCCCCAGTGACCAGAACCCATGAGTCGTCTGGTCTCCCAGGTGTGCTCCCCACCCTACCAGAGACGCGTTTGTCATCAGCATGATGGTTGACTCTGGGCTGGACCGGATGGTCCAAGTGGCCTAGGCACTGGGACCACTGATGGCCCATCTACCACTGAAAGTGGAACATCTACCAGTGGGCTGAGTGGATCACACCGGTGCAGGATGCCATGTACCCCAGCAGCCATAGGAAATCCCAGGCAGAGCGCAAGAGCCCTACCTGAAATGATTGGGCAAAATAGATAAGACCCTGTGCCCGATCTGCCGGGAGGCAGGCCGTGACCTGCAGGGAGTTTAATTCTGCCCCAATGAACTTTTATCACCTGCTTCGGTACCAGTTTGGACTCGTCTGGGTTGATCAACAGGCCCAAGTCTCAGCAGGTCCGGAGAGCCAGGTTTGTGGATCTCTCCCCGACCACTCTGGATGGACCAGCTACTAGCCAGTCATCCAGGAAGAAGTACACTCTGATCCCTAGGCGCCATAGGTGGGATGCCACCACTGCAATGCATTTGGTGAAGACCCTTGGAGCAGAGGAGAAGCCGAAGGGCATTACCTGGAACTGGTACACAAACAGTTCCACTCAGAAACAGAGGTACGGACGGTGGGACCTGCAGGTGAGAATGTGGAAGAATGCATCCTGGAGGTCTAAGGAGCAAAACCACATGATCTGCCCCAGGGCTGGTACAATCTGGCTCAGAGTGACCATCCAGAACTTACTTTTTTGCACATACTGCTTGAGCTCTTGAAGATCCAGTATGGGATGCCAGACCCATCTGTTTTGGGACCAGGTAGTACCTGGACACATAATCCTGACTGGCCAGGACACAAGCTATTACCCCTTTTACAAAGAGCTTAGCAATATATTCCCTGAGGCTGAACAGTGTGTCCTGAGACATCCCACACTTTCGAGGTGTGTGAAGGCAGTAGGGCCAGAGAGCCTCGAAGTCTAGAGACAGCCCTCGTCCCATTATGTCCAACACCCACTTGTCCATTGTGACAGTGGACCAACGTGGCAAGAAGTGATAAAGCCAGCTGCCGACAGAGAGCAGTCAGGGACAAGACAGGTGTGGGGACAACACTCTTCAGCCTGTCACTGGGCAGCTTTTGTGGGGCACTGGTGACTGCCGCCAGAGGGGCACCACTACTCCTGCCCCCCCCTTTTAGGATCTTTGGCTCCAGATTTCTGCTTGGGGAACCAGTCCTGAAACTGCCCCTGCTGGAGCTGCTGCCTGGGAGGCTGCGACTGAAAGGACCGTTACTGAAAAGCCAGCTTCTTAAGTTTTTTCTTCTGGTTTTTCTGGGATGAAGTCAAAGAGTCAAAGGCAGCACTGGACTTTTCAATCCAAGTGAGATGCCATTCCACCCTAGGACCAAACAGGTTAGCACCCAGGAAAGGGACACTGGCCAAATTCAGTTGGGTGTCCGCTGTAAAGGTGGACAGACATTGCCAAGCCCTGCGATGCATGGAGACAGCTGCTGCCACTCCATGGTCGCAAGAGTCACCCATGTCCAAGGCTGTCTGGAGCTGGTGTTTAGCCAGTGATTGACCGTAGTCTCTGATGAGCTCCACTGCCATTCGCTGCTCTGAACTGCGGTGGGGAAGGACTGCATCATAGAGTCCCATCAAGGAATGACCATAATTAGCCATTATGATGGTATATAGTTAGCCTGATAGAGACCCAGAGTAGCCACAGCGTACACCTATTTTTGTGGCATGGTCAGTCTTATAGGACTCCTTGTCCGGAGGCTTATCTGTGTTCTCCTGGATTTACAGAACACTGAATCAGTGACCAGAACTTTGGCCAAAGGGTGGTCCAAAAACCCTGAAAGGAGCATGTAGGGAACGTGTACTTGTAGACTGTGCAGGCTGAGGATGCAGAGTAGGATGCAGGATGCTGCCAAAGCTCCAGGGCCAGTCCCAGGATGGTCTCAGTCACTGAGAAGGCAACACCCAGGGATGCATCCCAGTCCAAAATGTCTGTGACAGGGTACTTAGCCCTCTTCTGGACTGGCTCAAGTTGGATCAATGTGGACTCCGAGATAAGTCAGAGCAGCCCACTGCAGGACACCGGTCCATGGTCAGTGAAAGGCTCCTAAACCAAGCCATGGTCAAAGAGCTGAATCCCCGAAAAGGCCATGGACTTCTGATTCAAGTCATCTGATGACTCACTGAAGATGGCCATCACCTGTCGTTTGCCACAAACCTCCTGGGAATATTCACCCAGGGTAATCCGAACTGACAGTCGGCCTGGCATGCTGTTAACCGAATGACCAGCCTCCTTGGTTGGAGCACCGACTGGCAGCTGTCGGAGTGGTGGCTCCATCCTAATCGGTGAAGAAACAGGTGAGGGGAGCACCTGTGGAACCAGGACCAGCAGGGAAAACACTGGCAGCTGCCAGGGGACTGGAGGTCCTTGGTGGAGAGCCCTGCCCCACGATGGCCCACTGCTTCCAGAGGAACTCCTCATAGCAATGTCACATTTTCTGCTGGTGCCTCTCTTCAACAAGGAGGAGGAGGAGGATGAAGAGCACTGACATTGTTGCCTCCCAGTTGAGCGGGATCAAAAGCGTGAACACCTTGACTGTAACCTTGACCATCAACCTCCCGGACAACGACAAGAGGGGTCTTCCTGCGGATGGCTGTAGATTATACACTTACCAACATTCAGCAATAAAGGCATCGAAGACCTGACCCTGGGTGGAGGCTGGTCCCTGGAAGGCTCGACTGGGATCACTTATTGATCCACGTCCCCCTGAATGAGGATCGGGGGCACTGAGGTCTGCGAGACAACTTCTCAGCCTCGCCTGACAGTCGGTCAGCCAGGTCAAGAAAAATCTTGATGGCTTGGTCAAATGGAGCTGAGGTCAACTGGCCCAATGGAAGAGCCAAAAAGCCTTTGACCTACCTGACCAGACCCTCAGCTAAGCAGTGCTCGAAAGCCATCAACTGATCAAGTGAGTCGAAGGACTGTGAGGACCACAATCTCTCCCCATCTCACGACTGAATGTAGCAGTGATTAGATTTAGCTTTAGAACCACAGAGGGCAGGGCTTTACCCTATGTACTGCGATGCTGACCCCGGGTAGGAACTGCGCTGAGACCGAGGATGTGCCTGCTGCGGCAGCCGCTGCTTCCGCCTCAAGGGCCTCAAGTTGAGCAGCAGACCCAGCTGCAGCCAAGGCCTTTTTGCGAGCCTTAGGGTGATCCTTCGAATCCTGTTCCGAAGGCTGACCCAGTGAGAGCCACGGCTTCCTGTCATTGAGGGACTCAGGAAGGATGGATAAGCATAGGCCGCACCCGGCCACGTCATGTTGCCCACCCAGGCAGTTCACGCACATGTTATGCAGATCAGTGATTGACATCTTCTGGCAGCACCGAACACAGAATTTAAATCCTGGTTTCTTGTGTTCCATTGTTGGTCCAGCGATAGAGTCGAAAGAACCATGAAGCTACAATCAAATAACTTCAAAAACAATTCGAAAGGAAAGGTTCACCAATGGTGCAGAAAAATCCTAAGCGAAGCGAGAAGGAGGTGACCCAGTTCTTCCAGCAGAAAGAAAGACATGATGGCATGGGGTGGAGTTGGAGGGATATACTGCCCGGGTGGTGGGAGGAGCTTAGCTTAAGGACGTTCCAGCCAATCACCGCATTCCAGTGGAACTGCCAGAGTATGGATACGTGAACAATATCCATGCCCCTAGAAATAAGTGTTTTTTTAAAATTAATACAAATGAATCTTTACCTATATGAAAAAGAACATCTATCCACCTTATTAGGCAGTCTTATATAGATCATGGTATGTGCAGCTACCTCTTACCTCTGTCTCCGAGGAAATTCAACTTCACTATCCACTTCTCCCTCCTCTTCTTCAGATGACTCATCACCACACTAAATGCAAAAAAAAAAAAAGTGATAAGCCATTAGCAGTTATTCTCGCTTGATGGCATAGTTACATGGTATTACACAGAATCTGTAAGCAGAAAACGGCCTCTTGGTCAACCCCGTCAGCCCAAGTGTTACCTGCCTATTCTACCTCCACAGACCCTATCTGGTCTCCGGCGACTCCTCCCCACTTCTGATCTAACATACCCCTATGTTTATCCCCTACATTCTTGAAGCCTGCCACCATTCTAGCCTCCACCACTTTGGATGGCAGTTGGTTCCATGTGTCTACCACCACTTCAGAGAAGAAGTGTTTCCTTATATCCCTCCTGAACTTCCCCCTTCCAGCTTCACCCAATGCCTCCTAATCCTGAAGCACATCCTCACTTGGAAAAGGCTCCCCTCCTACATCTTGATCACCCCTGTGAGGTATCAGTAGGTCTCGATCATGTTCCCTCTCGCTCTCCTCTCCTACAGGGTGTACATACGAACATACAAAATTGCCAGCAGATACAGGCCATTCGGTCTATCTAGTCTGCTAGAGTGTGCAGCACTTCAGTCCATTAGACTGCAGCTGCCCCCCATGCCCTCCCTCCTCTCCTACTCCTCCCGAGTTGTACCTTCCCTTGAATCTGTCCCCCCCCCTTGAAGCCCCAACACTCTGCAGCGTTATGACTTCCTCTGGCTAGCTGTTCCACCCTGCCATCACCCTTTCTGTGAAATAGTGCCTCCTCAGTTCCTGTTGAACCTTCCAACTTCATAGAGTGTCCCCTGGTTTCCCTTCTGCCCTTCAGACCAAACTGAACATACACCTGGTGTCTACTTTGTTCAAACCCCTCTCTCCCTTCTTTCCTCCAGGGTATACATATTGAGTTCTCTCAGTCTCTCCTCCAACCCCAGGATCATTTTTGTTGCGCTGCGCTGTACCTCCTCTAGTAGTTTGATGTCCTTTTTCAAGTAGGGGTGCCAGAATTGCAAGCAGTACTCTAGGTATGGTCTCACCAGGGACCTGTACGGGGCAAGATGACCGCCCCACTCCTAGAAGTAATTCCCCCTTGCTATGCACCCCAGCATCCTGTTTGCCTTCACTGCTACCTTCCTGCACTGAGCAGAGTGGTACCTCTCCGCAGTTACTAGCACTTCCACATCCTTCTCCTCCTTGGATTTTGTTAATGGGACACCCTCCAGCCAGTAATTGTGTCCTGGGTTCTTGCCTCCTAAATGCATTACTTTGCACTTCTTGGCATTGAAACCAAGCTGCCAAGTGTGAGACCATTCCTCCAGTTTTGCCAAATTCTCCTGAAGTACCTTTGTTCCCTCCCTCCCCCATCTACCTCGGCATAAATCTTTGTATCATCTGCGAAGAGACTGATCTTGCTCTTAATCCCTGCTGCAGTGTCGGCTATGAAAATGTTAAACAGAACCGGTCCCAGCACTGAGCCCTGTGGTACACCGCTTGTTACTGCCCTGGGTTCAGATACCTCCCCCCACAGCTACTTCCTTCTGCTGTCTACCCTGCAGTCAGTTCCCGACCCATCTGGTCAGTTCAACTTGCAGGTCAGCATACCGTGTGGCACCGAGTCAAAGGCTTTGCTGAAATCCAGGTAGAGGACATCCACCGCATGTCCCATGTCCAGTACCCTCGTAACCCAGTCACAAAAATCAATCAAGTCCGTCTGGCAGGATCTGCCCAAGACAAACCTGTGCTGCCTGCTGTCCTGGAGATTGTTATCCTCAAGAAATTGCACCAGTCTTTCCTTGAGGATTGTCTCCATCAGTTTTCCTACAATTGCAGTAAGGCTTACCAGTCTGTAATTCTCCAGTTCGTCCTTGGGCCCACTCTTATGGAGAGGTACCATATGTGCTTCCCTCTAGTCCCTGGGCATGCACCCCGAGTTCGGAGAGGTATTGAACAGGTCCACCAATAAATCTGCCCGGACCTCTGCCAACTCTGTCTCAGCATCCTGGGGTGGACTCCGTCTGGTCCAGGTGCCTTGTCCACCTTCAGGGACTTAAGGCCTTCCCTCACCCTTTCCACCGTGATTTTCCCATCCGTGGTTGCTTCTCCCCCACCCTCTTCCACCTCGCTCTTTTTCTCAGGTACGGGCCCATCCCACTCCTTGGTGAAGACTGAACAGAAGTATTCATTACGTACTTCTGCCTGCTCAGCCCCCTTTTCTACCCACCCACTTCCCCTCCTGATCCTAACAATTTGATCCTTGCTCTTCCTATTCTCTCTGATGTATCTGAAGAAATCCTTTTCTCCTTCTTTGATCCCTTGCGCTAACCTCCGTTCCCTAGCCGTCTTTGCTGCCCTCACCACGCTGCTCACTTCTCTGGATTTCTTCACATATTCTTCTCTGTCTTCTGCCCTGTTGGATCTCTTTTTTATTTATTTAGTGATTCGGAAAAGACCTTTGAGCGCAAGCTCTTTTACAAAGGTTCCATGTCATAGATTGTAAATAAAGTACAATAGGAGAAAGCAAAGGTACATCACAATGAACGATACAGCTTGGATTCAGAACTTACAGAATAACTCAAAACATAAGTACAAGTTAAAATAACAAGAAAAACACTTTATGAGGGTGGGGAGGGGAATAAGCAGCCACAAAGTGCCTTGTCAGTAGTTCAGAGAGACGGGGATAGCTGGCAGTGGGGTGAAGAAAGGAGGTACGAGAGAGAAGTATGTACTGCGGTGGAGGTGTAGGGTGGGAGAAGAAGGGCGATAAGGTATAGGAAGAAATGGTGGGGTGAGGGGAGGCTGAGCAGAGAGGACAAGCTAGAGTAAAATGACAGGGTGTGAGGGGGCATGGTCAGGCAGCCTGCATTAGTAGTGACTGTTAGTGATCTTGCAGATCCAAAATGCATTCCTCTTTTCCCTCATCTCTCCACAACCTCTCTACTCATCCAACTTGGTTTCTTAGTCCTGGCTTTCTTGCTCTGGCTCTTGACATAAGTTTTAGTGGCTTCAGCCAGTCCTGCCTTGATGACTGCCGATTTTTGTTCCGTGCCCATTTCTGGGCGGATGCTTGCCATATGACTTTCCATTATGTTTCCCATCCTGCCAAAGTCCACCCTTTTGAAGTCCAGGACCCTAGTTTTTGTAGTGGCTACTTCTCTACCCAGATTGATTGAGAACCACACTGTGCGGTGGTCACTGCTTGCTAGAGGTTCCTCCACCCTTACATCCCTGACCTGTTCACCATCTTCCAGTACCAGGTCTAGTATATTCCCCTCCCTCGTTGGTTCCATTACCCTCTGGGTAAGGAAGCCATCCTGGAATGCTTCCAGGAGGATCTGCTCCCTGGCACAAGTGGTTGCTGGGATGCTTCAATCCACCCCCGGTAGATTAAAATCCCTCACCACCACTGTCCTCCCTTTGCCACTATGCCTCCTTATCTGCTCCCCCAGTTCCCTGTCAGTGTCCTCCTTCTGGGCCGGAGGTACATGTCAAAATACCTCAGTCTCTCCTTGTAGGACTTCCCTTGCAACCCCAGCACCATTCTGATCACCTTCTCTGGATTGCCTTTAGCTTGTGTACAGCCTTTCTGAGGTGCAGTCTCCAGAACTAGACACAGTACTCCAGGTGGGGGTGTACCAGAGAGGGATATAGCAGCGGCACCACCTCCCTCCTCTTGCTAGTGATTCACCTCCCTTTACACCCCAGAATTCCACTAGCCTTGCTTATGGCTTTATCACACTGTGCTGCCACCCTGAGGTCATCTGATATAATAACCCCAAGGTCCCACTCCCCCCAATCATGTGTTCAGTACCGGAGGTTTTTATGCCCTAGGCGCATGATTTTGCACTCTTTAGCACTGAACCCAACTGCCATGTCTTCGACCACTCTTCAAGTTTCCCTAGATCTTAGTGCTTTTTCTCCACCCCCTCCTGAGTGTCCACCTATTGCATGTATTTTTTGTAACAAATTTTATCCCACTGGCTGTTTGGTTGGGACCTACTTCCACCTACTGCCAAGCCCTGATACCTGCTCGCCGAGATGGCTCCACATACCTGACCAGGCCTCTGAGGCCCACAGGTGTCTCACTGCTGTACTGCCCCCAGGCTTGCCCCCCCAGGGCCAAGTATGCCTGCAGCCACTTCAGCATTACTCCCCCAGAAGTATACTGTGTCACTGGGTGCCGGCATGCCCACACACCACAGAGACCACAATGCTCGCTCCGACATCCCCATCTGACATGATACCCTGTACTACCACTTGTGGTCACCCAGGTGGCGGTAGCACAGAGTCCCCCTCCCCGGAGAAGGACAGCATCTGTTAGGATGCTTGATCCTGCTACACCCAGCTGGCCCTCCGAGGCTCTGGTTCGTTCCCAAACCTGGGCCATCGGTGTCACAGGCAGTAGTGCTACTGCTGTGCTGGCGGGCCGGCTCCTATTGCATATTTTTGTGTCATCTGCAAAAAGGCATACCTTTCTCTCCAGTTCCTCTTCAATGTCACCAATGAAGATACTGAAGAGGACTGATCCCAGTGTCAAACCATGTGGTACCCCGCTGATCACTTTCCCGTACTTAGAGTTTGTACCAGAACAACCACCCTCTGTCTCCTATCCGTTAACCAGTTTTGAACCCAGTCTACTAATATGGACCCCAATGTATCCGACTGTGATTGCCATTGTCAATTGCGATGGCAGAAGGGGCATGAGGTTTATCTTGTATATCTCTCCTGATGTGCGGCAGTGACTATACACAGTAACATGGTATTGTGATGACGGAAGGGTCTTATCAGTCTGAATGCTATCTCTGGTCATGCTGTGTAACCCTTGGTGTCATTGTCCTTCAGAAATCTGTATAGCCCTGAACTGAAAGCCTAAATAGAGCTAGTTTCTGCTGCCTCACTGGGCAGGCTATTCCACATGTTAACTACCGTCTGTGTGAAGTAATGCTTTTTAATACTTCCCATTATCCTGTCCATTCACAACCTCAGCTTGTGTGCATGTCCTGTTCTATGTGCACTCCACAGCTCAAATATACTGTATTTGTATACTCCACCTTATCTTTCCCCGTTAGTATCTGGAGCACTGTGATCAGGTCCACTCTCTGATTCTGTATCAATGTATAACCCACCCTGCCTACCTCCTTTAGTATTCAGAACACCGTGATCGTGTGCACTCTCTGCCTCCTGTATCTGTGTATACCTCACCCTATCTATCCCCTTTAGTATTCAGAACACCTTGATCATGTCCCCTCTCAGCATTCTCTTCTGTAGGAACACAGAATTTGACGGCAGATTAAAGACCACTTGGCCCACCCAGTTTGCCCGTTTTTCCCTACCTCAGTATCACTGCAGACCCTACTTGATTTCCAGATCTTTCTCCCTCCCATCTTCCTTTCCACTAAGATTCCCTTATAACTATCCCATGCATTCTTGAACCCCACCATTTTTTGCCCCCACCACCTTTGCTGGAAGGTTGTTCCAGGAATCCACCACTCTTTCTGTGAAGAAGTACTTCCTCACCTCTCTTTTGAATCTACCCCCTTCCAGCTTCACAGCATGTCCCCTTGCTCTTGGGCACCTTTTTTTCCTGAAAAATACTTCCCCCCTGAACCTTATTTAACCCCATGAGGTATTTAAAGGACTCTATCATATCCTCTCTCTCCCTCCTCTCTTCCATGGTGTATATATTGAAGTCCTTCAGTCTCTCCTCATGAGGCTTTTGATTCAGACCCTGCATCATTTTAGTTGTCCTCCTCTGGGCCACCTCCACTCTACGTCCTTCCTTAGAATCCAGAACTGAACACAGTACTCTAGGGGAGGTCTTACAAGTAAGCTACACAGAGGCAACACCACCAATGTTCCCACTCGTGCATAAATGTGCATGAATCACATAAAAATTATGAATTTCACTGCTCATCTCTATGTGGAGGGGGTACACTGCATGCAAAGGGCTGCTTCTCTGCATGCAGGCATGTATGCTGTTGGCCCTCACTGTGACCACATGCTAGATTTTTTCCCGTTATCTCTAGCTAGCATGAATGGTTCAGTTAAGCAACCTTCCACTCTCAGATGAGTAAGCAGTCATGTTTCAGCCGACGGTTGGAGGCTGGAGCCAGCAGGTGGCAGGATTTACATGCTGAGCAGAGCAGCATGGAGGGCAGCAGTGTTACTAGGGTTAATAATATCCAGTGATCATGGAATTGTGAACAGAAAAATGGAAAGACACTTTTCCTCGTCAAACACATGGAACTGACATCTTAGGTTTCCCTAGATACCGAAAACAACTGTTTTTAGCAGTCTACAGAAGCGCCGGTCTGAAAAATGTGCCTGTCGCTTAGCACTGCTGTTTCCTTCTCCCTCCCTCCACTACACAGTATTCACAGAGCGGTTTAGTTACATTAGATATTCTCTGCCGTATACTTCAGTGCCAGACTTGCGGGTAAGCAAGAATCGAGGCACAGGAAAAAGCCAAGATGCTGCTGATAAAAGTAAAGGAGTCCTTTACAGAAGCACTATTTTTTTTTTTTAATTAAAAAAGAAAGTTTTTTACTTGCTTGCTTTGACCTGCTAAATACGGGTAATGCACTTATGTCGGGTTCCTATGGGTACTGCGTACAGTAGTTTCTTAGCCTCGCTTAGCAATGCAGATGTGCAACAAACTCTGACAAACAGCGTCAGCAGTGAGATTTAAAATGGCTTGCATGTGGCAGTAATCTAATCCTTTACAGTTTTACAGCTTTGCCTTAGCTAGAGCACATGTGTGGTCTGAAGGCGGGAGGAGGGGGGCTATATGGAACAGCCATGGGCTTTGTTTTCATAAGAAACCAAAAAAGAGAATTTGCAGTTTTCTAAAGTGGAATTGGACATTTTTGAAAATGGAAAATCACTGGCCATACAGTACGCTAGTCACAGTCTTGGCAGCAGAGCAGGCCGGAGATCCAGGCAAGCTGAGTCAACAGAAGACCCGACGCCAAGGATGAAGCCTATAAACAGGCAGGTATGAGTCCTACTAGGGAGAGACTTACAGATTGACCAAGTGAAACTGGGTACTGTGCCCCAGCCCAGAGAGTGCATCATGATTGCCGTCCCAATCATCAGCTGAGCTCACTGTGACAGAGTGCGAGTGTATACTGTGCTGCTGGGTCCCCGGCTCAATGAGTGTGCCAGCCCACCCCCAAACCAACCGTCAGCTGAATCAAATTGACCATAACACCTTCGTCCTCTGTTTGGAGGGTTATATGTAACCAACAACATAAAATCACAGGTTCTCCACAGTGCGAATTCAGTTGGAAGACAGCTATCCATTTTTTCCATACTCCTCAAATTACAGCTAAATATTTGACCACTAGGGACTGCGTCTGCTGGAGGGGTTGCAACTGCGAAGTGTCAATGCATACACATGTATTCTGGTCATGCCCAATCCTTGAACCCTTTTGGAAACTAGTGGAGGGAGAAATCAATGCTATGATCTAGTCGTATGGTACACTGAAACCCAAAGCTGCTCTGTTATTTGCTCACCCTGATAATATTAAAAACACAGTACATATTTATTTGTTGGGTATCTTTATGGCAGTGGTGAATAAAGTAATTACCGGACTCTGGTTGAAACCAGACCCTCCAATGCTAAACCATTGGAAAGATGCAATTTGGGGTATATATATAAAATGGAGCGACTCACTTTGCAGTTGCAACAGCAATAGACCCAACATAAAAAAAAATGGACCACTTGGTTAACCCACGTTATGGTAAAGTGACCGGATATCATTCCCTAAACGGTTGACAGGATATGGGCCACACAGCACATAATCAGTCGGTTTTGGGACTGACGGGTGGGGGATGGAAGTCAGACATGATGGATTTTTCTGAAATAAATTGTGTTTTACCACCCTACTGGGTCAAAATGTTGTACACTTAATAGCGTACAACAAAATCCTGAAACTGCAACAGCGCAGTATAGGACAGCAAGAGGGTGCAATACCATGAATGGTTCTGTGTGTGGTACTGCACCCTCTCACTGTCGGAGGCAGAGGATATTACCTCTGTTGGGACAGGCTTCCATTGAGCAGCTACCATGGCTCGAAGGGATGAGCCACTGGCAGGGACGGAAGCAGGCAGCATGTTTGAGACTAGGTTCGATTCCCGGTCCCAGAAGCATGAAACTTTATATTTATTGACCCCCCCCCCCACCAAGTTAGATATTTTAGTTGGGGGGTTTCGGGGGGCACAGCCCCCCACATAAACAGACTTATGCTGCATGCAATATATCACGCTGTTTTGGCAGAGTGAAATATGCATGCGGCATAATGTCTTGCAACATTATGACCCAGTGCCTTTTACCATTAATATATAATATTCACATTCATGAATTCATCCTTCCTAGAATACTGGCTTCCAAAAGTGGAATCCTGGAAATATTTTGACTTCAAAAAAATTTGAATGACTTCCACAGTTTGACTCAAGGAAGTTTCAGACTGCCACTAAAAATAAATTAACTGAACCCCTGGCACCAGTTGTGGTCAAACTGCTATAGATAGTACTTTTAAAGCCTTAAACCCTGACAGAAAGTTTCAAACTACTCCCTTGTTTCTCAAACACTGCCTTACAAACATTCCTTCTCCTTAATTACTGACACATTACACATGTTCCAAACTACTCCCTCATCTCTCCTACACATCCTAACAAACATTTTTACCGTCATTTACTCACACCCTGCACAGGTTCCAAACTACTCTCCCATCTATTCTCGCCTACATTTCCTTACAAACATTTCTACTCATAATTTACTCTCACCCTGCACAGGTTCCAAACTACTCTCCCATCTATTCTCGCCTACATTTCCTTACAAACATTTCTACTCATAATTTACTCTCACTCTGCACAGGTTCCAAACTGCTCCCCATCTATTCTCGCCTACATTTCCTTACAAACATTTCTACTCATAATTTACTCTCACCCTGCACAGGTTCCAAACTACTCTCCCATCTATTCGCCACATTTTCACAAACATTTTTACTATAATTTACTTCTCACCCTGCACAGGTTCCAAACTACTCTCCCATCTATTCTCTCCTTCACTTCCTTACAAACATTTCTACTCATAATTTACTCTCACCCTGCACAGGTTCCAAACTGCTCCCCCATCTATTCTCTCCTTCACTTCCTTACAAACATTTCTACTCATCACTTACTCACACCCTCTGAAGGTTTCCAACTACTCCCTAATCTCTCCTACACATTCTCAAAAACATTCCTTACCATCTGTTACACTGTCTGCAGATTCCAAACTACTCCCTCATCTCTCCTACACTTCCTTAGAAACCTTTCTTCCCTTCACTTGCTCACACCCTCTGCAAGTTCCCAACTACTCCATCATCACCCCTAAACTTCCTTACAAATATTCCTACCCATAAGTTACTGACTGAATATGTAACTAACTACAAACAGTGTTAGGACCCATGGCACCAAGTCGGATCCCCTCCAAGTCATTAAAGATGTCCTACTCACCTAAGTACTTGTCTCCTTACTGTTCTCTCTAAGCATGAACGACCTGGGTCAGCATGCTGGAGGGGTAGACTACTAGCTGTACGCAGATGATACTGTGCGCGATGCCTCTGGAACCAACATCCCTGCTGTGCATACCCATCTACAAAAGGGATATCATTTTCTGCAATCCTTTCTCCTTGACTTAAAATTGCTATTAAATGTGAGAAAGACCAAAGGTATGGTATGTGGGTTTGTCCCATAACTGAAAAGTTACACCCGCCCCGGTCACTGCTAACACAGATGGATCCCTGGAAGTGGGTTTCTAGGTCAACTCATTCCTCAGAAGGAAAGTACAGTTACGTAAGAACTTACCGTAACAGTAGATTTTCGAGAACAGCTCTTGCAGCAGGTTACACCATTAGGACTGAAGCTGGCAGGCATCAGGAAGCAAACGGAAATCTTCTAGCTAGCAGTCTTCAGCGGGGACCGCCTCCGACATTGGTCCCGCCCCTGATGTCAGACGTAGTACATAAAGAGGCGGTCCTGCCAGATTCCCCAGTTCTCCCGCCGGAGACTCCCGGCCGCAGGATGATATCAAAAGGGGAGACTGAGGATCCACCATCAGAAGAAAAGAGCTTAAGCTCCTGCCAAGGCCTGGTAGGCCATACCTCCTCCAAGAGGGAATGGTGGGCGGGAAGGTACCTGCTGCAAGAGCTGTTCTCGAAGATCTACTGTTACGGTAAGTTCTTACGTAACTGTACTATCTTACTTCGAGATACAGCTCTTGCAGCAGGTTACACCATTAGGACTGATTCCCAAGCAATAGCGCCTGAAAGCATTCTGAGAGGAGGAAATTAGGAGAGATCTTGAACAAGTCCTGAATCTAGGACAGGAGACCCTGTAGAACAGCCAGGCCGAAACCGGCTCTCCGCCATGATGTAATATCCAGGCTATAGTGCCTAATAAATGTGTGCACTGATCTCCAAGTAGCTGCAGCACAAATGGCCGAGGTGGAGACGTTGCACAGTGCTGCAAAGGAGGTAGCCACCCCCCTTGTCGAGTGGCCCCGGACTGTACCCGGGAGGGGCTTATGTTTGTTGTTGTAGCAAAATGAAATACACTGGACAAGCCAGCGAGAAAGGGTCTGCTTTGAGACTGGTTGGCCCAGCATCCTCTCAGCGAAGGAAACAAATAGTTGCTCCGACTTGCAAAGCTGTTTAGTTCTGTTCAGGTAGTACCTTAAGGAGCGGTGAACATCCAGGGTGTGAAGCAGCGCCTCTCCTCTATTAGAGTACTTGGGGAAATACACAGGCAGATCGATGTCCTGGTTGAGAGTGAGGGCAGAGACCACCTTAGGCAGGAATTTAGGATTCGTCCTCAGAGATACTCTGTCCTGGTGGAAAATTAAATAAGGCTCCTTGCACATGAGGCGTGAAGCTGGAAACTCTCCTTGCTGGCGTGACAGCAGCTAAAAATAAGCGTTTTCCACGACGAAGCGCGGCTACTTAATCTGCGGCAGGTTCAAAGGGGAAGTGTAAGTTGTTCCAGGACAAAGTAGGTCCCAGGGAGGAGCAGGATCTTTGATGGGTGGCCTAAGGTGTAACACCCCTCTCAGGAAGTCTCGAAAGGCATCAAGCTGAGCCACTGTGCGCTGTCCCACCGGGAAGTGGTATGCAGAAATCGCGCAGAGGTGCACTTTAATGGAGGAGCAGGTGAGACCCGAAAGAAATAGGGAAAGCAGGTATTCCAGCACCACCTTCACCGGGCATTCTAAAGGAGAAAGGCCGCATGCCTGCGACCATAAGCAAAAACGGCGCCACTTCATGGCATACGTCGCATGCGTTGCCGGCTTTCTGGCCACAGAAAGGACTTCCGCCACCTCTTGCGAGACCCCATATCGCATAATGGCTATGTCTCTAGGAGCCATGCATGCAGGTTCAGTGAGCATAAGTCCGGGTGGACTAGTGAACCTTCCTCCTGAGACAACAGATGGGAGCTGAAAGGCAACGGAACTGGAGGTTCCCGGGACAATTGCGTCAGCATGGGGAACCAGATCTGTCTGGGCCAGAAAGGCGCTACCAGGATCATTGTTGCGTGCTCCCTGCATAGTTTGAGAAGAACTCTCTGGATCAACGGGAAGGGAGGGAAAGCGTAAGGAATCTGTTCGCCCAGGAGAGGGATAACGCGTCTCGCCAGAAAACACCAGGCCCTGGATCTAGCGAGCAAAAATTGGGCAGCTTTGCATTGGATGGGGAAGCAAACAAGTCCAACTCTGGAGTTCCCATCGAAGAAACAGATCCTCCGCTACCTCTTGAAGGAGTTCCCATTCATGGACTCTGGCCTGGGAACGACTCAGGCTGTCTGCGATTGTGTTGTCCACTCCAGGAACGTGAACTGCAATCAGGCTCGTGCCGTGTCGGATTACTCAATCCTACACTCTCATAGCTTCCCTGCAAAGGGGGTAAGAGTGTGCGCCTCCTTGTTTATTGAGGTAATACATCACCGCCGTGTTGTCTGTCTGAAGCAGAAGAGTACTCGGCAGGATTTCTGACTAAAAGGCCTGCAGGGCGTAAAGGACCGCCCTCATCTCCAACACGTTGATGTGGAGGTGGGCTTCCTGAGGGGTCCAAATTCCCTGGGACCTCACCCCGTTCAGGTACGCTCCCCACCCCAGCCCTGAAGCGTCTGTGGAGGGAATTACCTCTGGGGACAGCGCTGTAAACGGGACACCCGCAGAAAGTGTCCCTGGGTCTAGCCACCATTGCCAGTCTCGAATCACGGCATTTGTGATTCTGACCGGATGTTGCATGTGGTCTTGCCTTTGGTCCCACTGCACCTTGAGCATCCACTGAGTTATCTGCATGTGGAGCCTTGCCAAAGGGATGGTTGGAATGGGCGCAGCCATGTGTCCGAGCAAGCGAAGGATCAATCTGGCGGGGACAGTCTTCTTTGTCGAGAGATCCCTGATGAGGGATCTGATGTGCTCCACTCTTTCGTCGGGAAGAAAGGCTTTCCCTTGGACGGTGTCCAGAACTGCTCCTATGAACTGCAGCTTCTGGGACGGTATGAGAAGAGACTTCTCGTAGTTGATTAGAATGCCCAGAGACTGGAACAGATCTTGGGTGCTCTGAATAGCCAGCAACAGCGCCTCTTTGGAGGCGGCCATGAGAAGCCAGTCGTCCAGGTATGGGAACACGTAGTGGCCCTGTCTCTTTAGAGATGCTGCCACGACCGCCATACACTTGGTAAAGACCCTGGGGGCCAAAGACAGTCCGAACGGAAGAGCCCGGAACTGAAAGTGGTGGCCGAGAAACTCAAAGCGCAGGAACCTCCTGTGCGCTTGAGCTACTGGGATGTGCGGGTAGGCGTCCTGCATGTCCAGGGATGCTAAGAAGGCGTCCTTCTTCAGCATGGGAATGAGTCCTTGGAGGGTCACCATGCGAAAACGTTTGTAGGCGACTGACATGTTGAGGTCGCTGAGGTCCAGGATTGGACGGAGGTCCCCTGTTTTCTTCGGAACCAGAAAGAAGTGGGAATAGTATCCAGATCCTACCTGGTTCTCTGGGACATACTCCACCGCTCCCTTTTGCAGGAGTGCGAGTACCTCTTGCCTGATGAGAGATCTGTGCTGACCCGAGTAACGGGAGAGCAGAGGAGGCCTTGTGGGTGGCTTGTCCACGAATTCTACAAAGTGGCCTCTTTCGTCCAACTGAAGGACCCACCTGTCGGTGGTTATGGACTGCCACCCTGACAGGTGGTCCGCAATGCGACCCCCGACCTTGGTGTCCCATTGATCCTGAGGGGCGGGGGCCAGGAGGGAGTCATGCTGTGGCGGCTGAGGGTCCTGCGGGCTGGGCCAACTTAGCTGGACGTTGGCTTCGGCCCGCGGATGACCTCCCCTGGGCTCTGCGGGAGAAGGAGCCCCTCTGTTGCGGGCTGGCGCGGGACTGCAGTCTCTGCACCCGGCCTTGAAAACGGCTTTGGTTCCTATGAAAGGAACTAAGCTTGGGTCTGTACATGGCCTGGACAGACCGCACCGCCTTCCCGGCCTCTTGAAGTTTGGTGAGGACCTTCTCTGAGGACTCACCAAAGAGAACTACTCCATGAAACGAGGCAGCCAGGATGTTCTTCTGGACGTCCGGGGTGAATCCGGAGACACAGAGCCATGAGTGTCTCCGGAGGCATACGCCTGAAGCTGCCGCTCTGGCCGAGGAGTCCGCGGAATCATACGCAGCTCGCAGCACCTGGGTTCCCACATCCGAACCCGTATGAAGGAGCTGTAGCAACTCCTCCTTCTGCTCACCTTCTGGCATCTTTTCCACCAGATCCATACCTTGCTCCCACAAGGCGTTTTGAAACTGTACCATGTGGGTCAAGTAGTTGAGGGATCTGATGGCGCAGGTAGCAGATGCATACATGCGCCTGCCCATAGCGTCCAGCTGCTTGGACTCTGGGTCCGGTGGCATGGTGCTCAAATGTTGCGGCCTCTGGAACCAGTCATGAGAGGCTGTAATGACCAGAGAATCGTCCAGAAGGTGTGATGCCAAGTACTGGTCCTCCCTAGGGGCCTTGTACAGGCGGTCAGCTTTCTTTGGCATCGCCGGAAGCCAGTGTGGACGTTTCCACGCTGCCTTGGTGACATCCATGAATGTGTCCACCAAGGGTGGCACCACCACAGGCTTTGGATCTTTTTGCCGAAGATATCTGGCAAGGCGTAATCTCTCAGGGTCTAGTTCCTCTGCGTCCCAGCCCATGTTCTCCTAGATATGCCTCATAATCTCTGAGAACGATGGGTCATCTGGAGGAGATCTTGGAAGCTCATGTGGGTCCGGAGAAGGGACGTTGATCAGAGAGGGGGATCTGGATCCATCCGAGAAGTCCGATCCCGTGTCCTCCGTCGAAGGCGAATGCCGGCATCTTCTGGGTCTCTTGGGGCTGGGTGACCCTGAAGAAGATCTGGACGGAGGTCTCCTTTTCTCTGGTCTACCCCTAGGAGGATCCGCAGGCTCCTGGGGGGAAGGTACTCGGCCTGCAGCCCTGGGTGAAGTAGGAGGCGCGGGGGCCGGCGGAGTCGCAGGTGGAGGAGGAGGAAGAGGAGGAGGTGTGGGAACCACATCCCTTTTTATGGTGTCCCACCAGTAAGTAAACAACTCCTTGACCTCGGATATGCTGAGGCCCGACGACGGACCGGGCGCTGATGGCTGGTCGTCGGGTTCTGGCGTCGGCTCCCCACGGGTCTCAGGTTCCGGCGAGGGTTCCCTGGGGGGGGGCCGACAGGACCGGGTTCGCCCGTCTGGTCCTCGGGCTGGGTCGGCTCCTCCTCCATGATCGCCTCCTGACTGACGTCAGTGGGAGGCGAAGGGGTCCTCTTCTCAGTAGGTACGGATGTCGGTCCCCCGGACAGTGTCCGTGGAGGCGAAGGCCTAACCGGCGACGGGCGTCTGGTGGTCTCGGGACTGATGGTGCTTGGCCGACATCGGGTGGGCCGGTGTCGGATCCGACGATCTCTTAAGTGAAGTCAGCTCTTTGGTCTTCCGCTGGGGGGGAGGAGGAGGAGGAGGCAAAGAGACTGACCTGGCGTCGGGTTCCAAATGGGAACCGGGCTTGTGATGGTGGTCCCCTGACCTCGATAGGGCCTTCGTAGCCGAGGACAAAGAAGGTCTGGAGGTCTTGGCCTGAGGAAGAGAGGAGGAACCCGAAAGAGTCTTCACCGCTGCAGGGGGAGGCTGAGAGTGGGCCCGGGAAGGGGAGCGATAGGACCGGGAGCCGGAGCTATGGGAGTCAGAGGCCCTAGACGGGGACCTGGATCTCACTCTCTCCCTATGCTTCTCAAGGTGTCTCCAGGCCTTGTCGGAAGATTCCCCCTTGGAGGCTGCGTCCATGGCTTTAATCTTTTCCTCGAGCAGGAACGCCTGAAGGGCCTTCTGGCGACGGATCCGGGTCCGGCTATTGAACCCCTGGCAGAAGGAGCAGGCCCGGGTGTCGTGGTCTGGGCCTAGGCACCGGACACAGGCTGAATGCGGGTCTTTGAACGGGATTTGCTTCCCACAGGCGCACTTCGATGGACGGCCTTCAACGGAGGTTGAAGAGGACATCAGACAGTAACTGATCAGAAGAAACAAACTTTTTCCCAAAGAAAGAACTTAACCAGGCGTCACACACTAGAAACGAACCAAAGGGTCGAGATATGCAAGTCAACGCCGGGAAAGAACTGGGGAATCTGCCGGGACCGCCTCCTTATGTACTACGTCTGACGTCGGGGGCGGGACAGACATCGGAGGCGGTCCCCGGTGAAGACTGCTAGCTAGAAGATTTCTGTGGGGTCCTGATGCCTGCCTGCTTCAGTCCTAATGGTGTAACCTGCTGCAAGAGCTGTATGTCGAAGTAAGATCAATCACGTCAATACACTCATCAAAAGCTTAAGGCCAAAGACTGGCTTCCTGTTCAGAGGCAAATCCTTGGTACCCCAAGTCTGCAGAGACAGAATAATTTAATAAGAATAATTAAATCTATGATACTCCCTTCTTTCAACTATGTGGACGTCTTCCTCTGCAGTGCCTCCAAGTCCTGACTGGTCTAATTAGATATGCTTTACAACCAACAGGCTTGATAGGCTGATACTTAACTGCCCTTACGACAATCACCACTGTAAGTGAAACAAGACATTTAAGGAAAAGTACCCTCAACCTATTTTCTGTATACCTGTGTAGTTTGTAGGCATGAACAAGGATTCCCTCTCTTGCATCCCCTTATTTCATTGTAATTTAAATATAAATGAGGTTGCTTCACTCTGTTTTTGCCCTGGTATGAAAACCTGTTTGCCTCCATTGCAAAGGTCATGACCCAATTCATGCAAGGCATCCTGGGAACAAATGTGTACCTACACAAGCGAGCAGAAGTTATACTTGTCTTGTGAAGTCCCTGTATTCTCTAAAAGCATTTTTTTCTAACTCAAGATACATGTTAAACTACAGAAAACAGCAGGGCATTTACTATGCCTTAAAAAGTTTCATGGCCAGCATAAGACACGAACATAGGGACTGCAGAGGAGAGTAACAGCTCAGACTAATACACTATAAGTACTGCAGGCTTTAGCACTAAAACATCATAAAATTCCAGGATGCCTTACATGAGTCAGGTTATGACCTTTGCAATGGAGTCAAGCAGGTTTTCACATCAGTAGCTAGCAGTAAATGACATGTCACAAAATACTGCAAGGTACTGTGTTGCCTCCTGGCTGGTGCCGCTGCAGGCTGTACACTGTATCCAGCACTGTTTATGCCTGTAACATGTTCGCTTGTCATTGGAAGTTTTGCTGTAACAAGACACCACTGTAAACAAGATCTGATCAATGGTTTTTATCCTGAATTAAAATCTGAATCGAATCGACGTGCTCTGCGGGGGATAAATATCCCTAAATGTTCAATACCTGTCTAGATGTTGAAGTTAATTTTATACAGTCTGCTACTAACAGCTCACATAATGATGGCTAATATGTCAACAATGCCTTCTTTGGATACATCAGAACCGCTAAAGGAAATGCTGAATATGGAAGAGGCTACAGAAACTGCATAAAGAACAGCTTACCTTTCTAAGGGGTCTTGACTTGCGAGGAAGTCCTGGAGGGGTCAGGTGCTGAGTGGAACCAAGGGAAGATCCTGGCCTGAAGCTGCCATGTTCATTCCCTTCTGGAATTTCTGTCTTCTCCGGAAGCCTGGAACTCTCACATGGACTAGGAGGGCAATGTCCTGAATACTTTGGCTGGTTCTGGGCAGAATAAATGACCTCCGTTCCAGAAGGAAGTCTTTCAACATTAGTTCCCATTAACTCTCGGCACTCCAAGCAAGTGCTGCAAGGATGACTTTTGCAGAGCTCACAACTTCCGTCATCTCCATTTTCTAAATTCCTCCTGCAGTCTGCCTCTATTGTGGTGGATATCAGATCTGGGCTCGAACCAGACATCCTCCGCTGCACGTGGTCACTGTGGGGGCTCCTGAGAGCTGCAGCGGGACCAAAATATCTTAGGTTATTAGCACAGTTTGCTATGTCTTCCCCATGCACGTTTGTGCTTTGATGATGATGATGGTGGTGATGGTAATGATGCAAGTACAGGGGGGAGTCCTCTTGTGCTTGGCTGCTTTTTAGAATCCCTGCAAAATCATTATGGCTGCCTTTACTGTTGCCACGACGGTGGCGCGGTTTGCTACGATATCGTGTTTTTCCTGTCGGTGTTGAAATTCTGGGGCTGCCAGAGACTGGCGAGTGGTTTGGGACCACCTCAACAGTTGGTATACCATCGGATCTCAGGAGATCTGGTCTGTTAGGCAAGTCAGAATAAAGATTAGGTAACTTCAGTCGTAATCTTGCTTGTATGACATATTCTTTTTTTTATTATTTATTTATTTATGTCCTCAGCTGTGGGGTTGTGCCTTTGGTTCCCCCTTCCAGCCTGCCTTCACGGCTGCCGCCCTGGTCGCGGCCAGAGCTCAGACCTCTCCACCACAGCCCCTCTCGGCCCAGGAGGGAGCTTACTTGGGCACATCTGTGGCAGCCTTCATGCTGCCAAGGGTTTTTCCCATTTTCTCCCTGCGGGAGAGGGTGTGCAATAGCCGCCAGCTGAGGGGCACGCACGCGGCGTCCGCCGCAGCGCTCCTCGAGTGTCTGCCCCATCTCCACCCTTCCTCTGCAGCATCGGCGCACTGCCCCCCCGTCTCCACTGGGGCCAGTCGACGCGACCAATGATGACCCCCCCTCCTGGAAGAGCGGTCCTTCAGGCCTCAATTCTTGTCCAACCCTGCCAACCCCCGGCAGCCCATGCTTGTTCCCGAACACGGTCGCTGGTGTAGTGCAAGGTAAGGTGTCCAGCGCCTCAGCCCTCAGTGCCACTGGCCCTGCTATTGTATTACATATTCTGACTTACAGTAACTTCTGGATCCCACACAGAGATATCCCAAAGCTCAAACAGTATTTAGATAATATGACACAGCAGGGTATGCTTTATTCTGGGGGAAAAAGCAGGCATCGGGGAAGTGGAAAACTGCCGTTACCCCCAAATTATACACACCCTGGAATGCATTATTGTTATTATAAGCATTATAAATCATGGCATCATTTGTAGCCAATCAGGATATAGAGAATAATGTATGGGCAACCATACACAAAAAGGCTATGTTTCCATCAAGGTGCTGAGATGACAGCATATGAACCTTGAAAGTAAAGCTTGAGAGGTCCATGCGTTACTCTCTGCCCTGAAATGGAAGCACACGCTCAGTTGTGTATGGTTTCCTGTATTTTATTTTATATATATTTTACTTTACACAGGAATCACAGAAGCACCCCCAGTAAAAAAAAAATCCCATTTCTTTGTTCTGTTCTGTGATCAAAATTACATTTGTTGGCTTTTACAAATTAAACGGTAAAGCTTTGGGCACTGGGTGATTAGTAAGCAGTTGAGAGTGGGGTGAATGAGAAATTTAAATTTGTATGACCTTTGAAGAACAACTGTTTGAAAGGTCTGAAAGGGCACAACAGCAGTTTGGAAAGCGCACAACAGTTTAGAATGTGCACAACATATAGAATAAGTAACCATTCTGTGTTAAAAGCAAGCAGATTCTTCAGAAATTGAGTTAGATCGAGTTAGCGGTACGAGAGCAAAGCTTGAGTGCCTTCTGGTGTCACCAATCTAACGAGCTATTGAGTATCTGCTCATTCTTAACACAGAGGGGTTATTTTATATAACACAAAATTAAGCGTGTTTTACCACCCCCAATAATTAATCAGTCTTTTAACTGTGAATTTAACTGTCAGTTTTGAATCAGCACACAATGCTTTCCTTGTTTGACTGTTGGGCCAGGGTCAGTTCAGCTTGCTCCACAGTAGAAAGGCGAATCCGATTGGTACGGCCACGAAGACTAGTTCTTCACGTTCTGAAGTGTTATGAGCAGAGGATGCCACTTGACTTAACACTCCGAAACGTAAGGAACTACTTTTCAAAAACTCCAGTAAAATATGCTTGTAGTGTATTACAAGGATTCAGAGCATGCTGATATGTATATTGAACAAAGGCTAACCGTATATATAGATATATATATATATATGTATAGTTTATTTCTAAACATTCCAGACACTCAGAACCATAAAAGAGATTCTCATACAAGCAGTTCTAAAATTCTGAAGTCATAAGTTCGTTGGCATAGTCCATTTCCATACACAAGGGGTTCCCCAACATTCTACAAAGAAACACATTTTGATTTCAGGCTGAATTGTAAATTTTTTTAAAAACAGAAGTCTGGAACATGATTTATCGATAACTGCACAGTTCCAGCATCCCTTATGGTCATAGAAACATAGAAACAACTGGCTCTGTGGCACTGAGCGATGGGTGTTCGCATGGCACACTGGTGACCCCAGTTCACACCCCAAGCCCGGATGTCTGGAATGGAGTCGGGCAGGGAGGGAGTTTACAGTGTCTATTGGATGCTTCCCTCTTGGGGTTGGGGGGGGGTCCTGGACCACTGTTGATGGCTCCTGGCAGTGGCTAGCAGCTGGAGCTCTTGGCAGCGTGTGGCCTCGATGCGCCGCTGAACGCCCCTGCCCCAGGATGCTGTCGCAGCTAGACCGCCACATGGGGAGGTAGGCTGGGAAAGAAACCAGAAAATTAGCCGCTCAGCTGACTGGATGATGGTGGCCAGTTTCCTGCTCACCATGGAGCCTAGAAGTGTCCGTGCCGACCCCTGCCAAGCCCGGAATATGGTTGGAATGCCTGCAGGCAACTCTCCTCTCCCAGTTCTCCTCCATGGGGGAGGGGCCCTCCTGATGAAGGGATACGTTGGGTTACCCAGGTGGTGGCATTAATGGGGTGGTGGGTGGTGAAGGGACATGGTGGAGGGAAGGGGGACTTGGCGGCCCAAAGGAGTGGCTGGGCGAGGGCTTGAGGAGGAGCCAAAAAACTCCCCAAAAACAACAACATCGAAACATAGAATATGATGGCAGATATGGACTGCTTGGCCCACCCAGTCTGCCCATTTTCCCTACCTACTGTGATGCCACAGACCCTACTTGGTCTCCGGCTTTACCCCCCCACCAACCACTAAGGTTCCCTTATGCCTATCCCATGCATTCTTGAATCCCGGTACAGTTTTTGCTCTGACTACCTCCACTGGGAGGCTGTTCCAGGCATCCACCACTCTTTCTGTGAAAACGTACTTCCTCACGTTTTCCCTGAATCTACCCCTCTTCAGCTTCATTGCACGCCCACTTGTTCTTCAGCCTCTTTTTTTTTTTCTGAAAAATGCTTCCCTCTTGTACCCTATTTATACCGCTGAGGTATTTGAAAGTCTCTATCATATCCCCTCTGTCTCTCCTTTCCTCCAGTGTGTACATATTGAGGTCCTTTATTCTCTCCTCATGGGGCTTTTAATGCAGGCCCTGCACCATTTTAGTTGCCCTCCTCTGGACCACCTCTACTCTGTCTATGTCCTTCCGGAGATGTGGTCTTCAGAACAGAACACAGTACTCCAGGTGAGGTCTCGCCAATGATCTTTACAGCAGTATCACCACCTACCTCTTTTTGTTGGTGATACCCTCCCTATGCACCCTAGCATCCCACTAGCTCTCCCCACTGACTTGTCACACTATTTGGCCACCTTTAGATCATCAGATATGATTGCTCCCAGGTCTCTTTCCTACTTGGTGGCCATCAGTACCACTCCCCCCATCTTGCACTCCACCCCTGGGTTTCTGTGCCTCAACTGTATGATTTTGCACTTCTTCGCATTAAAACTTAGTGGCTACACTTTCGACCACTGCTCAAGCTTTCTTAGATCTCTGTTCATTTTTTCCACACACCCCCAGAGTATCTACCCTACTGCAGATCTTTGTGGCATCTGTAAAAAGGCCTGCCTTCCCTTCTAGCCCCTCTGCAATGTCACTAATGAAGATACCAAAGAGGACTGGTCTCAGTACTGGTCATTGTGGCACCTCGCTGGTCACCCCCCTTCCTCGGAGTGAACTCCCTTTACCACCACCCTCCCCAACCAATTCCATACACAGTTTACCACCTTTGGACCCATTCCCAGGCTGCCCAGCTTGTATACAAGTCTCCTATGTGGAACAGTGTCGAAGACCTTCCTGAAATCTAGGTAGGCCACACCTACTGCTCCACTCTGTTCTAGGAATTTTATCAGATTTGTTTAACGTGACCTCCCGGCTGTGAATCCATGCTGCCTCGGATCCTGTAAGCCACTGGATTCAAGATACTCTACAATCCTTTCCTTCAGTAGTGATTCCATTAATTTCCCCACTACCGAAGTCAGGCTGACTGGCCTGTAATCGCCAGCCTCTTCCCTGCTACCACTTTTGTGAACTGAGACTCCATCTGACCTCTTCCAGTCCTCTGGAACCATTCCTGTCTCCAGTGAGTGGTTGAAAAGGACTGTCAGAGATGCAGCCAGCACCTCTTCGAGTGTCTTCAATATCCTTGGACTTAGCCCATCATAAGTAAACCTTCTCAAGCCCTTTGTGTGCCAGAACTGCTCAGCGTTGATTTGCATTTCCCTCACCTAAAGAACTCAAGAAGACCCTCTTATATGGGAGAAAATGGAATTCCTCAGAACAGGAGACCCCAAGGAGGGAGAAAGGGGCCCCAAGCCAAGGAGAAAGCAACTATATTGTTAAGGGGATAGATTTAGGAGCGGGCGGAGGGCAGGAAGTGAGAGAGAGGTGCTTTGACTTGTAGGGATGGACAGTGAATCCAGATGATCGCTAGGGCAGCAGGAGATGGAAGGGAGCTATATGTTATTGTCCACCTGGGGACAAATGACCTGGTGAGGGACAGGTTAGTGGCAGTGCAAGGACAGTTCAGGGAGCTGGGGAGGGTCCTCAAGTAGATGGCATGCACAGAGGCTTTTGTCAAAGTGTTACCTGTATACAGTTGGGGTGAGGAAAGGACATTCCGCACCAGAGCTTTTAAAAATTGGTTGAAGGCATGGTGCATGAAGGAGGGCTTCAACTACACTGGGGCTCTGGGGCCTACCTGGGAAGATATGAGCCTCTACAGGGGGGACGGCCTGCATCCTTCTGGGAATGGACCACAGTCCTTAATTATGGGAGGTTAAAATGCTACTTGGATGAGCCTTTAAACTAGCCAGGGGGAGACTGTAGAACTAACATAGAAACAGACTTTGACAGCAGGTAAGGACCGCTTGGCCTACCTAGTCTGCCCATTTCCCTACCTATTTGATAAGCTGCAGATCCTAGTTAACCAACAGCCTATTGTATAGTATTCACAAAAGAGGAGGGGGAAGTGCCTAATTCAATTAACAGAAGCACTCTTGATAGGGGGGTCAATCCTAGTCCTTTCACAGAAGAAAGGGTTCTGCAAGAACTCCTAAAACTGAAGGTGGACAAAGCAATGGGTCCTGATGGAATTCACCCCAGAATTCTAAAAGAATTAAGGGAGGAAGTAGTGAAACCACTGGCTACTCTTTCTAATAAATCATGGGAGGATGGTGTGGTATCCGAGGACTGGAGGAAGGCGGATGTGATTCCCCTTCACAAAAGTGGGACCAAGACAGAGGCAGGAAACTACAGACCTGTCAGTCTGACCTCTGTGGTAGGGAAAGTGATGGAGTCACTTCTGAAGGAAAAAATAGTTGAGTACCTAGAGGCCAGTGGGGCACAGGACCCAAGGCAGCATGGGTTCACAGTGGAAGGTCATGTCAGACGAATCTAATAGATTTCTTTGACTGGGTGACCAAAGTAGTAGACCAGGGAGGGGCTGTGGACATGGCCTACCTAGACTTTAGCAAGGTATTTGACACAGTCCCACACAAAAGATTAATAGTCAAATTAACCAGCCTGGGAGTGGGACCCAGGGTGGTAGCTTGGGTAAAACATTGGCTGCACAGCAGGACACAGAAGGTAATTGTAAATGGAGCCACTCTGAAGAAAGAGGGGTTACTAGTGGGGTACCGCAGGGTTCAGTATTGGGTCCAGTCCTTTTTAATGTCTTCATCAATGACATTGCAGAGGGACTGGAAGGAAAAGTAGCCTTTGCAGATGACACAAAGATCTGCAACAGGGCTGATACACAAGGAGTGTGGAAAGGATGAGAAGGGACTTGGAAGGTTGGAGGAATGGTCAGAAGTATGGCAGCTAGGATTCAATGCAAAGAAGTGCAAAATAATGCACCTGGGAAACAAGAACCCAGGGAAGAATACACAATGGGTGGGGGGTAGTAACAACAAAGAAAGAAAGGGACCTGGGGTAATCATATCAGATGACCTTAAGGTTAGCAAACAATGTGAGAAGGCAGTGGAGGGCTGGGGTATGCTGGGATGCACAGGAGAGGCATCAGCAGCAGAAAACAGGAAGTTGTTATCCCTCTGTACAGACAGTTGGTGAGACCCATCTGGAGTACTAAGTCCAGTTCTGGAGACCCCATCTCCCATAAGGACATGAACAGGATAGAGGCAGTCCAGAAGAGGCAGCTAAAATGGTGCAGGGTCTGCAAGAGAAGCTGCATGAGGAGAGACTAAAGGAGCATAATATGTATACCCTTGAGGAAAGAAGGGAGAGGGGGGACATGATAGAAACTTTTAAGTACCTCAGTGGAATCAACAAAGTCCAAGAGGGTAGCATCTTTCAGAAAAAGAGACATGCAAGAACAAGGGGACACAATTTAAAGATAGAAGGGGGCAGTTCAGGGGCAATGTGAGGAAGTATTATTTCACAGAGAGGGTAGTGGATGCATGGAACAGCCTTCCTGAGGAGGTTGTGGGGTCTAAAACTGTGGGAGAATTCAAGAATGCATGGGGCAGACATAAGGCAATTCTTGTGGGGGAGTAGGAAGAAATAGGCTGTTGGTTAACTAGGATCTGCGGCCTATCCTGTAGGTAGGGAAATGGGCAGACTAGATGGACCAAGCGGTCCTTATCTGCCGTCAAAGTCTATGTTTCTATGTTTCTGTTTCTTCCTACTCCGCACCAGAACTGTCTTATGTCTGTCCCATACATTCTTGAATTCCCCCACTGTTTTTGACCCCACAACCTCCTCAGGAAGGCTGTTCCATGTGTCCACCACCTTCTCTGTGAAAAAATACTTCCTCACATTGCCCCTGAGCAGTCCCCTCTCTATCTTCAAATTGTGTCCCCTTGTTCTTGTACATCTCTTTTTCTGAAAGATGCTACCCTCTTGGACTTTGTTGCTTCCCTTGAGGTATTTGAAAGTTTCTATCATGTCCCCCTCTCCTCCTTTCATCAAGGGTATAACATACTAAGCTTCTTTAGTCTCTCTCCTCATATGGCTTCTGTTGCAGACCCTGCACCATTTTAATTGCCCTCCTCTGAACTGCCTCCATCCTGTCTATGTCCTTGTGGAGATGGGGTCTCCAGGACTGCACACAGTACTCCAGATGGGGTCTCACCAACTGTCTGTACAGAGGGATAACAACTTCCTGTTTTCTACTGGTGATGACTCTTCCTATACATCCCAGTATACCCCCAGCCCTCCCTACTGCCTTCTCACATTGCTTGCTTACCTTTAGGTCATCTGATATGACTACCCCCAGGTCCCTTTCCATTTGTGTTCTTGTAACTAAGGGAGGCAACCATTGTTTCCCCAGATTATGAAGCAGCAGGGAGGAAGGACTTGAGGGGAGTAAACTCCACTGGGGCACAGGCACAAGAAGACAGGGGTGGGGGCAAGGCAAAGGACAAGTGTAGTATAAATCAGGTAAGGAAGGAGTAAAGAAGACAGGCAATGGAGAATGTAACAAGGAAAGAGGTCAGTCAGGGGGAACATGAGGGAGATGCACAGATGAGAATAAGATATTGAGAGCCATGTGTACCAATATAAGGAGTCTGGGAACCGAAATTCCATACCTGAAGGCCATCATGACAAAGGCTAGCCTGGATTTGGTAGACAGAACAGAGTTGTGGTACACCGACAGCCATGACTGGGAAATGGCCATACTGGGCTATTCTCTGTTCAGAAGAGACAGGGAAGGGATTGGGGGGGGGGTGTACTATAGGCAAAGGATGGACTCAAGGCCACAGAAGTGTTGGGGCAACCAGAAGACAAGGAAGGTCTGGAGGTGATGTGGGTCATCCTGGAGACAGGCGCTGGGGCCCCTATCAGTACAGTGGTTGTTTACAGACCTCCAGCACAGGGAGAGGAGCTGGATAAGGCACATGAGGAAGCCATCATCAGGATGGCATGTAAGGGGGAGGAGCTGCTACTTGGTGACTTCAGTCCACCAGATGTGGATTGGAGCCTTCCAACTGTAGCTTCCACAAGGAGCTGGGCCATTCTTGACTCTCTAATAAGGGGCTTTTCTCAGGCCATTAGTCAAGGAACCTGCTAAGGATGGGGTAGTGCTGGACCTGGTGCTTACAAAAAGGACGTCACGGCAGACGTCACAGTGGGCAGTCTCCCAGGTACTGGTGATCATTGTACAGTGTGGTTTAACATTAAGATGGGAACAGAGGCAAACCACATGAGGACGACGCACCTGGACCTTGGGAGAGCGAATTTTAAAGAAATGAGAGATTGCCTCTGAAACTGCCTCGTAGGGAGGATTGCCAGGGAGGGCAAGGTACAGTGGGGAAAAATATGGGATGGCACAAGCAGCAGTATTTGTTAATGATCATATAGTTTTCTTCAGCAATAATGCTTGTTTGGCAAAAATATAAAGATACCGATTTTCTTTTTGTTTTGTTTTTTTCATTTCTAAACCAAGATGCAGAATTCTGAATTTTTTTTTAAAGTTCATGCTCCCGTGCCATGCCGCCACGAAAAAGTTAAATATCGTGGTACAGTGCTGTTCTATTTACCATTAGCAACATGTGGTAACACCAATCTAGCACATTCACTTTAGGAATCTAGCAAGTAGATTCAACAGGTATCCTCAGCAAAAAAGATTTTTAAAAATTGTGAGTGGCAGCCATCTTTAATGACGGGAGCCATTAATTACAAGATTAACTGTAATAACTCTTTTGACAGTATCTGAGAAAACTAAACATAAGCTGAGCATGAATCTAAGGATGTCAGAAATACATTTTTACCAAAAAGCTGTATGATGAAATTTTTTGTCAACTATCAAATACCACTGCTTAAGGCAACCAATCTTTGTGTAAAAGCAGAAGGAAAAAGAGATGATAGTTCTCTTAAGGAAGTGGACAATGTGGTGAAGGAAAAAAAGGTGGCATTCAGGAGACATAAGGAAATGCAGAGGGAGGAAGACAGGGAGGTGTACCAAATAAAACCGAGGGAAGCAGGAAAGGCAGTAAGGGGAGCAAAGGCACAGACAGAGGAAAGGATAGCCACAGGGGATAAGACTGTCTTCAGATACATACGTGAGAAGAGAAAGGCAAGGGAAGGGACAGTGAAGATATGGAGGGAAGCAGTGGACTTCATAGAGGAGGACCAGGAAAATCAGACATCCTGAACAGGTACTTCTGCTCAGTCTTCACAGTAGGGGTGGACCACCATGGAGCAGCAGGGACAAAGGGGAAGGAGGTGGACACAGGTCCATTTTCAGAGGAAAAGAGTCCTGAAGGGACATGCAGCTTTGAATGTGGACAAAGCAATGGGACCGGACAGAATACAACCAAGGGTACTGAATGAACTCAGGGAGGTGCTGGCTGCCCCAATGATGGCCTTATTCAAGAGGTCTCTGGAAACTGGCATGGTTCCAGAGGACAGAAGGAGAGCAGACGGGGTCCCTCTACATAAGAGCAGCAGCAGGGAGGAGGTCAGCAACTACTGGCCAATCAGTCTCACCGGACTGGTGTAGGAATCCCCAGATGGTTCATTTTGGGGGATTTCAATGCCTGGGTCAACAATGGACTCTTGTCGTTTGGTCCTGACCTCCTGCAGAGTATGGAAACTCTGGACCTGTTGCAGGTTGTCACCTTGGCAATCTGCTCTGATGGTCACACATTGGACCTGGTGTTCACTCTGGATCTTGGGGTTGATGACCTCAAGCTTGATCTGGTCATTTGGTCGGATCATAGCACTGTGAGTTTCATGTCTGGAGTCCCTCTTGAGGGTCCATCCTCTGTGGAGATGGTCCAGTACTGCCATTTGCAGGGATGGTCCCCAACAGGACTACAGGTGGTGCTGAACCTATCGTGTGTGGAAATTGCGTGCATGGTCGGGGTGGAGGAAGCAGTGGCGGCCTATAACAAGGCTGTTACTGCAGCCTATGACTCTGTTGCACCCGTTCATGTCCAACCCTTATAGAAGTTAACACAGAAACATAGAAATTGACGGTAGATAAAGACCGCAAGGCCCATCCAGTTTGCCCATTTTTTCTACCTGATGAATGTGCCATAGGTCTTTACTCTGTCAATGGCCTATCTAGTCATATTCATCTGTATTGCTCCCTTATGCCTATCTCATGCCTGTTGGAAGCCCTGCGCTGTATTCATATCCACCACTTTCTGAGGTAGGCCATTCCATGCATCCACCACCCTTTCTCTGAAAAAGAACTTCCTCACATTACCCCTTAATCGGCCTCCCTCTAATCTCATGCTGTGTCCTCTTGTCCTGCTATTTTTCTTATATTGAAACAAGTTAGACTCTTTCATCTTGTTAATGCCCTTAATGTGTTTGAATGTTTCGATCATATCACCTCTCTCCCTCCTTTGCTCTAGGGTATACATATTGAGCTCCATTAATCTGTCCTCATATGTTTTCTGATGCAGTCCCTGCACCATTTTGGTTGCCCTTTTCTGGACTGCCTCTATTTTGTTAATGTCCTTCTGCAGGTGTGGCCTCAGTACTGCATGCAGTACTCAGATGGAGACCTAACCAGTGTCTTGTAAAGAGGGAGTATTACCTCCCTCTTACGACTTGTGATACCCCTACTAATACACCCCAACATCCCTCTAGCCTTATCTACTGCTTCAGTGGTCTGTTTGGATGATTTCAGGTCATCTGTGATGATGATGCTCAAGTCTCTTTCTTTCCTTGTAATTGCCAGCAACTCCCCTCCCAACCTATAAGTGGTTTCAGGGTTTCTCTTCCCTATGTGCATGATCTTGCACTTCTTTGCGTTAAACCTCATTTGCCACTCTTCTGACCATTTCTCCAGTTTATCCAGATCTCTTCTCATTCTACCCACCCCATCTGGATCATCTACTCTGTTGCAGATCTTGGTGACATCTGCAAACAGACAAACTTTACCGTCCAGTCCATCTGCAATGTCACTGATAAAGATATTGAAGAGGACTGGCCCCAGGACTGATCCCTCAGGATCCAACTTGTGACTTGCATATCTTCTGACTGTATACCGTTTACCACCACTCTCTGTTTTCTGCCTGCCAACCAGTTTGCCACCCAGTTGACCAACTTCTGACCCACCCCAAGCCTACCCAGCTTATTAATCAATCTTCTATGTGGAACAGTATCGAAAGTTTTGCTGAAGTCAAGGTAGGCGACATCAACTGCACCCCCTTGGTCCACCACTCTGGCTACCCAGTCAAAGAAATCTATTAGATTAGTTTGACAGGACCTTCCTGTTGTAAATCCATGCTGTCTTGGATCCTATACTCCTATGGATTCCAGGTGTTGCACTATCCTTTCCTTAAGGAGTGCCTCCATAATCTTGCCCACTACTGAGGTTAGACTGACTGGTCTGTAGTTCCCTGCCTCCTCTCTGCTACCACTCTTGTGGAGTGGGGTCACATGAGCCCTTCTCCAGTCTTCTGGGACCAATCCTGTGTTCAGAGACTCACTAAACAGTTCTGATAATGGTTGTGCTAGTTCCATCCTTAGCTCTGTTAGTACCCTGGGACGTATGCCATCAGGTCCTATTGCCTTGTCCACCCTGAGCTTAGCGAGCTCTTGTAGGACCCTTTCTTTTGTGAAGGGACTTGTGCACACCTCTCCCCCCCCCCGCCGTGTCCATGGTGCTAAGCTGTGGGCCCTATCCTACCTTCTCCTTAGTAATACTGAGCAGAAGTATCTATTTAGGGTAGATGCCTTTCCTTGGTCCTCCTCCACACACTCCTCCTCCGTATCCCCTTTGATCTTAGCAATACTCACTCTGGACTTTCTCCTTTCACTAATGTATCTATAGAAGGTCTTGTCCCCTTCTTTTACAGTTCATTCTAGTGTTTCCTCAGTTTGGGCCTTTGCCTGCCTTACTGCCTTCCCTTAGGGAAGTTTGGTAAGCGTCCCTATCTTTGTCCCGCTACATTCTTTTATATTTCCTGAAGGCCAACCTTTTGGCTCTGACCTTTTCTGCTACTGTTTTTGAGAACCAAAGTGGTTTCCTCCTTCTTTTATTCTTGCTTTTTTCCCTAACACAATGGGATGTTGCTTCAAGTATTGCATCCTTAATGCTTGCCCACTTTGCCTGTACCCCCTCATCTGTATTTCTTCTTGCCATGGCTAGCTTAACTCTGTTGGCCATCATATCAAAGTCAGCTCCTCTGAAGTCCCATATTTATGCCTTGGAATGGGATAATTTAGTTCTAGTGACCAAACTGAACCATACCATGTGATGGTCACTACACACTCGTCGGAGGCTGCCTTGGTTTAATGGGGAACTCAGGGAGTTAAAGATAATGTGTTGGAGGCTGGAGCAGTGCTGGAGGAGGTATGGACTGACGGAGGACAAACTGGCCTTGAGGTCACATTATGGTGACTATCAGGGGGGCAATCTCCTGAAAAAAAGGCAGATTTTCTGTCAAGGGAGATAGCTGCAGCAAGGAACAGACCAGCTCAGCTCTTCTGTATGGTGGACTGGCTATTACATCCAGCCTGTCTCCGTACGGGAGGAGCAGGTTCAAGCACGAGGTGCGAAGAGTTTGCTCTGTTTTTTGCCGACAAAGTGTCCTCTATCAGGGATGAGAACTCTTCCAGTGTCGCTTAAAGAGCTTGTGGAGTTGGACCTGAAATGCACTGGGGCACCCCTCTTGTATGGACTGAGTTTGATCCAGTTGGAGTGGATGAAGTGGTTGAGATAGTCTCCAGGCTGCCTTGGCAACTCCAGAGGAAGCGAAGTGTAGGGGGCTAGGGGAGGGGAGTAAACAGAAATATAAAAAAAAAATGAAATAAAACAAAAAACAAACAAACAAACAAAAGAGATAGTCTCGACCAACCTACTGTGATCTAGACCCAGGTCCAACCCGACGTTTGGTTGGTTGCATGGTCCTAATTGGATCTGTGGCTGCTGAGATCATCCAGTGTTCCTTGGGGAGTGAGGTCTTTCCTATGGCCTTGAAAGAGGCCTTGGTCAGACCCCTTTTGAAGAAACCCTCATTGGACCCAGAGTGTCTCACCAACAACAGACTGGTCTCAAACCTCCCATTTTTAGGGAAGGTTTTAGAAAAAGTAGTGGCCATCCAGCTCGATACTCTTCTTGCCTCATCCACCACTAATGAGTGTTTCCAGTCTGGATTTAGATCCAGGCTTAGCATGGAGACCGCCTTGGTGAAGGTGATGAATGATCCCCTGATAGTGAGAGATAGGGGAGAACATACCATTCTTGTTCTCCTGGCTGTCTCAGTGGCGTTTGACACTGTGGACCATGAGGTGTTACTGAACTGACTGCAGAACTGGTGTGGACTAACCGATAATGTCATCAACTGATTTAGGTCCTACCTCATGAGTACAGTACAGAGGGTTACGATGGGGTTATCCTCATTCAGCTGATGCCTCTATGCTGTGGAGTTCTGCAAGGGTCGGTCTTGTCGCCGCTGTTGTTCACGGTGTATATGTTGCCATTAGGAGAAGTTATCAGGTGGTATGGGCTGGGTTTTCATTGCTATGCCAGTGACACCCAGCTATAGCTGTCCTGCACACCTGGAAATCAGATGGCGGCCTCTGTGCTTAACACCTGCCTGGAGGAGATCCAGAACTTGATGACTCAAAACTGTCTGCAACTCAGCCCAGACAAGATGGAGGTACTGGTGGTGGACCCAGGTCGTTGACAGGATGGAGGGGATCTGGGAATGTCCCTAGTTTACTACTGGAAAGCATCCCCTTGACCCCCCTCTGTGTGGGTCAGGGATGTGGGTGTGGTCCTCGACGATGATCTAACACTTGAGGTTCGGGTGTCGCTGTTGTCCAAAGCCGTCCTTACCATCTGAGGAACATTGCTCGGATCCGGACCCTGATACCAACCGAAGACCTTGCCACTCTAGTGCATGCCTTCGTCATGTCCAAGCTGGACTACTGCAATACTCTGTACCTGGGGCTATCTGGAGGCAACCTCCACTATCTGCAGCTGGTGCAGAATGTGGTGGCTAAACTGCTGACTGGCACTTCAAGATAATGTTCATATTATGCCTGTCCTCCACGAGCTGCACTGGCTGCCAGTAAGATGGGGATTACCTTCAAGGTTATTACTGACCTATAAAGCCCTGCACAGCTGGGGATCAGACTACCTAAAAGACCTCCTGGTTCCTTACTGTCCGGCTTGTGCTCTCTGTTCCTCCGAGGGCTGCCTCCTGGTGGTTCCCACAGCTAGGTTTCAGCATTCTGGGGGTCATGCCTTCTCCCTTGCTGCACCGACCCTGTGGAATTCGCTGCCAAGATATTTAAGGGAGGCACCCTCAGTGGAAACCTTCAAAAAAGGGCTGAAAACATTCCTATTTAATCAAGCTTATGACCTACATAATGTATAATTGTGGAAGGTCACATAGTGTACTGACTTGTTTTAAGTTATAGATAGATAGAGTTGCTGTTTTTATATTTTATATTCGGCATTGTGTTATTTGAATTTTGTGTTGTCTGATGTTTTTAAATGTTTGTTAAAGAGACTCACCAAGCTAAATAGATTTAGATATGCGCCACACAGTTCGGTGCCTTACCTCTAGAAAATGCTTCCGATGTATAGTTGCCCCAAAAATATGCAGTAGTATTGTAGTAAAATCACTCATAAAATCCACCACACTGGGGCACAGGCACTTCCCGGTTCTAAGATCTACCCCCGCGGGAACATGCTACATTATAGTCTATGGGGGCACCTTTACGATAATTGTTTTATATTATAATGGCTGTTTGGCAATGAAACAATGAAGGGAGACAGTATAGTGCAATGGTTTAAGGCTCTGAGCTGCAAATCTGGTGACATCCAGCAGACCAAATCTGGGTTTGAATCCCACAGCTTCCACTTGAGTACTGTGTGACTCTGAGCAAGTCACTTAACTTCCCTGTGCTCCCAGGTCGCACCTGTAAACAAGCTTTCAGCTCAGTGTGCTACTCCTGGTTAAACAACTAAATAAAAAAAAACAACAAAAAAAAAACATGGGTACTGGTTGACTAACAAGGGCCTCGTTAGTCAACTAGTACTCACGTTTTATTATCAAATAGTCATTATAATGTAAAAAAGATCATAAAGGTGCCCCCATAGACTATAATGTAGGACGTCCCCGTGCTCTCCCTGTGATCACATTATAAAGCTGACTGAGCGCTGGGCAGTGTGGGGGTGGATCTTAGAACCAGGAAGTGTCTGTGCCCCAGTGTGGTGGATTTTACGAGTTATTTTACTACAATACTACTGCATATTTTGGGGGCAACTATAGATCAAAAACATTTCCGAGAGGTAAGGCACCAAACTACGTGGTGCAGGGGGCTAACTTACTAAGTCTCTTTAAGCACTCTGAGCCTCCGGGAAGGGGTGTTATATAAATAAAATATCTATCTATCTCTTTCTATCTATATATCTGTTTGTCTGTCTGTCTGTCTGCCTATCTATATATCTGCCTGTCTGTCTATCTATCTATCTAGAGGTGGGGGAAATGAAGGAAGACCGTATTAAAGGAAAGGTTGGTAGAGTATCTTAATACAACTGGACTGTAAGATCACAGTCAGCACGGGTTCATGGGGGAGGTCATGCTAGATGAATCTGACTGATTTCTTCAACTGCGTGACCTAGGAAATAGATCATGGGAGGGCAGTGGACACGGCCTATCTGGACTTTAGCAAGGCTATCAACACTGTGCCATGCAGGAGACTGCTAAAGAAACTGAGTAGCTTAGGGGTGGGACCCAAAGTGGTGAATTCGGTCAGAAACTGATTAATGGATAGGAGACATAGGGTGGTGGTTAACAGCATTCACTATAATGATGGGAGAGTGACCAGCGGGGTGCCACTGGGCTCCGTACTGGGACCGGTCCTCTTCAATGTCTTCATAAGCGACACTGCAGCAGAACTGAAAGGGAAAGTATGCCTTTTTTGCAGATAACACCAAAATCTGTAATAAGGTGGACACTCGAGGGGGTGGAGAAAATGAGTAGGGATTTTGGGAAACTCAAGGCATGGTCAAGAGCATGGCAGTTGGGGTTCAATGCCAAAAAGTGCCAAATCGTGCACCTAAGGTACAGGAACCCAGGAGCTGAGTATAGGATTGGGGGAGGTACTGAGAGTCACTAAGCAGGAAAGGGACCTTAGGATTATCATATCTGATGACCTCAATGTGGCAGGACAGTGTGACAAAGCAGGCGGTAGGGCCTGTGGGATGCTGGGATACATAGGAGGAGGCATCTCCAGCAGGAGAAGGAAGGTGGTTTTGCCATTATACTGTTCGCTGGTGAGACCCCACCTGGAGTGCTGTGTCCAGTTCTGAAGACCACACCTCAGATAGGACACAGACAGGAAGGAGGCAGTCCAGAGGAAGGCAACTAAAATGGTGCAGGAGTTGCATCAAAAGCCCTACAAGGAGAGGCTGAGGGATCTCAACACGTACACTCTGGAAGAGAGGAGAGTGAGGTGACATGATAGAGACCTACAAGCGCCTCACAGGGATAAACAGCATGCAGGAGAGGAGTCTCTTTCAAATGAGGAAGAACACCAGGACCAGAGGGCATGCGATGAAGCTGGAGGGGGACATTTAGTAGGGATGTGAGGAAGTATTACACCACTGAAGAGTTGTAGATGCCTGGAAAGTACTACCAGTGGAAATGGTGGATGAGAAAACAGCAGGGTGCTTCAAGTACCCATGGGACAGATATAAGGAAATATTAGGAAATAGGCAGAGAGGACGGAGGGTTGTTGGAGGCCAGTAGGGTCTGTGCAGACAGACTAGGCAGGGACCATCTGGGCAGACTGGGTAAGCCAAGCAATCATTTTCTGCTGATAAATTCTGTATCTGTTACCGTAAGAGATGCTAGAAATGTACCTGTGAGCATGTACTCAGTGGCACGTTTCTGTTTTCCCAAGTAGCACAGAAAATACACAGTGTTTTTGCAGTTGTGCCAAATATTGCAGAATCCATCCCCAAATTAGCGTTAAGGGTGCCAAAACAGTGTGAAAGTGGCAGGAAAGGTAGAGAGTTAAGCAAGCAAGAAGCACAGAAATGCAACCCAGTGAGGAGACTGGAGAGCTCTCGTTGTTTACCACTACTCTCAGACTGTTTCACAGCTGCCATTTTGTTGCTAGGTAAACATCTGACAGCAACAAAATAGATGGTAGGAAGCAAAAGGTAAAATTAAGTTGTAAATACTGTGAATCAACTTTGCAGATTTTTTTACAGTTGTACAGATTTTTTTTTTATCAAATGGCATGTATGTGTTTAAAATTGCCTCCCCCCCACCCGATTTTTCATTGTAGACCTGAGCAAAGAAGTTCAAGGAGACGAGCAGTTCTGTTCTTTGCTTCTGATCTGGTTTATACATCAAATTAAATATTCATGAGGCCAGCGTGCTTTGTAACTGGCTGATGTACCTGGCATTAATATCTTAGAAAAGTCCAGTACTATAGCGGACATTTGTGTAAAACATGCCATTATTTTAAAATGCCCATTTTTCCACTCACCCAAGTGATTAGAGTTATAACTGCAGGTGAGCATTTATAGGGGATTAACACCTGGTCTGTGCTCATACGGTCAGTGGTGTCCAGAGTTTTATTTATTTATCTGAATCCTTTGTCTCCTGGTTCATCTGCGACCTCCCCCCCACCCCGTTGCTCAACTTCTCTGGAGCTTATGTGGCTCCACTGGTGTCCTCTGCCACAGGACTTCAGCCAGAGGTGCCCAGTCATTGGTTTAGCACCTGCAAAGGACCAGGCCATTGCAGTGGTCGGAGGTCCCCCCCTCCATTTTTCTCCCTGCGGCCCATGCAAGGGGTGATGTGCGAGCTCCACCTCGCAGAGGCCCCCCCCTATATCCAGACATGGGGTCCCCTTCTCCTTGCAGTGCTGGGTAGCTACCATCCAGATTCCTCTAGTTGGCAGTTGACAGACAAGACATGTGACTCCCCCTCCATGAGACCTGTCCTATGGAATCTCACTTCAACTTTTCCCAGCAAACGCCTGAGGGACCCTGATCCATTCCTGAACCAGGATCACCAGTGCAGCAGGCGTTGAGGCAACTAGCGTTTCAGCTCACCATGCCACTGGGGCAACAAAATCAGGGGTTTACTGCGGACAAATATAGTACAGCGTAACGGTTAAGAGCACTGAGCTGCAAACCAGAACTGGGTCTGAATCCCACAGCCCCCACTTGCATACTGTGTGACCATGAGCAAGTCATTTAACTTCCCCGTGTTCCAAAGACACACCTGGAAACAAGCCTCGCTTAATGTGTCAAGTAAAAAAAATGATAAAAGCCAGAGAACCTAAATGTGTCTTTAGAGCACAGTTTTAGTTTATTCTCTGATTATAGGTTTACTGTTCAAGCCTTACTTGTATCTTTTCTCCAAGTATATATTTCGTTATTGACTGACTGATTTCAAGAGTTTCACCAGGAAAAATATACTGAGCTAAACAGCTCGTTTCCAGATGTGTCCCAGGGGAAGGGGATAAGGAGATTGCAGTAACAAGTTACATCAATAAAGTTATAATTATAATAACAGTAATAGTAGATAACTAAGAGGCAGCAGAGTGTTAGTAACAGGATGCGGAGTATTCAAGTACTGCAAATCATAGCATATCCATAGCAAAAGGTCAGCAAGGTGCAACGGCAGCAAAATAGCAACCCTTAGCACACTACAAGGTCTGTAGGTGATACAGACATGGATGATGAGTAGGAAGATGGCCACTAGCAAGTCACCATTCTGAACAGGTGCTTTCACATCTACTGAACATACCAGGGAAATGCCAAGTATAAAGGGGAAATCCTGCAATTCGTGCAAACCATTAAACAAAATCATGTACCGGGTTCAGGTAATTTAGGCTGAGATAACAACAGCAGTCGTTAAAACAGTTAGGCTGGGGGGCCGCCCAATGGGTAGCGCAACATGCCTCCAAGAGCGTGACCTGGGTTAATAGTGGACTTCAGGGAGCTGGCGGTTGGCCGAGGAGGCTAGGGAGGGTGCTGTCGTATGGCAGTGCTGCAAGCGAGGGAGGGACAGACACCAGGTTCCAGTGTAATACTGACCCATGTGGAACGCCAGGAAGCATGTTTGTCTGCAAAGGGCATGCTGTGTGCATCTGAGGTCTGCAGGGACACTGCTGACATCAGGACAGGCAATGGGTAGGGACAGGGAGAAAAACAAGACAAATACAGCTGTGCACTAGTCATCATTAATGATGGCGCTGTTACCTTCAGATCCCACTCCACGTGGCTTCCCACTTAACATGGTGGGAGTAGAAGATGGGACTGGGGGAACTGGACATAGCCTGAAGCAAGTGTATGGAGGCAACCGGGGGCAAAAAGCTCTATAGCAAAAAAAACAAGGTGTGTCTACATTTAGTGCAGGGGCAGCATCTCCTTTTAAACATTTATCTATTTAGCCATCGAACAGATGATTTCCAAGTACTACCGACTCTTACTGGTATTACATGACAGTGACAGTGCTGCCTGCCAGGATGAAGCATAGTATCACAGTTTCAGCCAGAGATATCTTGCAAGATACTGCAGGAACTCACTGTGATCTGTTGGAAATTATTCCAATCTGTCCCACAGGAAATGTATGGCAAGTATGAGTGACATCTTTATTCAGGGTTAATCATCAGATTAACCCGTGATGCTTAGAATGGTGGTATAATCTTAAACTCCTAATGCCGGATGTAGAGAAGTCTACGGGTTAGAGCATACAGCTGTTAACCAGTTCGATTTCTTTTTTAAATAGCATCTTTATTAGTAGCTCAAGGGGCTTTGCAATAAAATCTACAAAACAGAACAAAAAATACATTTTTAAATGCATTTTATTTATTGTAGGAAACCACTGAGTAACTCATTTGCAATAAAGTCCAAATAAATACTTGAGAAAAAGAACGTAATAGTTATAGAAAAGTGAAATGCAATGTTGTAAGCTCCACAGATACCACCCTCAAATCAGCCAACGAATGGTCCCACTATAAGTGTCACCCCTATTAAAAGCCTGAGTGGAGTGAGAGATGTTTCCAGCAACCCTCTGAAAGTTCAGCATAAGTGAGTACAGCAGGTACAACACCTAGAGGCCTCGTGCGCAAGCAAGGACACTGGTTGGTTTTTAGACAAGATGGGGGATATATTACAAGTGTTATAGCTTGGATCTACTGGGATTCTGAATAAAAAAGGTGAAAAATATTAGCAAGGAAGGAAAAGACAGCTGTTCTTGCTCCTCAGCAGGAGCGGAGCTGCCAGGTAAGTAGGGGCTCAGTAGGTCACTGAGATAATCGGGGCCTAGTCAATAAAAAGGGGAACTCAGAGATGTAGGGTCACTTACAGAATGAAAGGGGACAGTAGGTGTGCAGGTTCACTCATAGTTTGAAAGGGGACAGTAGGTGTGCAGGGTCACTCACAGAATGAAAGGGGACTGTAGGCGTGCAGGTTCACTCATAGAATGAAAAGTGGAGGCAAGTGTGCAGGGTCACTCAGAGTGAAAAGGGACTGTAGGTGTTCAGGGTCACTCATTGAATGAAAGGGGAAGGTAAGTGTGCAGGGTCACTTATAGAGTGAAAGGGGACTGTGGGTGTTCAGGGTCACTCATTGAATGAAAGGGGAAGGTAAGTGTGCAGGGTCACTTATAGAGTGAAAGGGGACTGTGGGTGTGCAGAGTCACTCATAGAATAAAAAGGAAAGGTAAGTGAGCAGGGTCACTTATAGAGTGAAAGGGGACTGTGGGTGTGCAGAGAGACTCACAGAATGAAAAGGGACTGTAAATGTGCAGGGTCATTCAGAGAATGAAAGGTGTAGCTGTGCAGGGTCACTTAAGTGCTTCCTAACGTTACCCCATAAGTTCCCATTTTTATGCTTCCGGGAGTGAAATCACCCATGGCACTTACTATAAAAGCAGATTTTTCCCTGGTGTTTTAACTAGCATTCCGGCGGGCAATGAAATGGGCCCATGAACCCTTCTAGGATGCAGATTGGCATGAGTTGTCACAGCTCAGTCTGCCTTTCCTGGCCTAACGTTTCAGATAAATAAAAATGTGTGAAAACAGGGCCCCACTGAAAACGAGATGCTGCTGTGCATATCAGCTGAGCTATTCTGGGTAAAAACAAAGAAACCCCCAAACATAATACACTTCATTTTACCACTGACACTGGAAAGTAATGACGGGGACCTATGCTATTCCATAGGTGCGGAACGAGGGGGCGAAGGGCGGTAGCCACTCCACTTTTTATTTCTGTATGGCAAAACTAGTATAGAAAAAGTGCCCTTGTACCCTCATAAGTGCCCTTTTGATTCTCAGCCCCCTCAGCTTTTACCATCTTCCGGCACCCTTGTGCTATTCTCTTCCTGCTCTGGACAGCCACAGGAAACAGTCTCACCGTTTGGTCTGAACTCCCAGCTTATGGGACATTCCCTTCTTCTTGATTAGTTTTTCCACAGCGTTGGGTCTCACGATTGGCCGAACTGGATGGCGCTTGTATGTACCTGGATACTTCTTTTCCACAGCTTGTTCACGCCTGAAAGACAAAGCGGTACCCAAACACTTTTACATGCTTCCGCTACAAAGACGAGAAAGACTCGCTATATTTTCTTTGTTTTCTTTAGGTCAGTGTTTGGCAGTCTGTGGATCTGAGGGGTCAGCCAGCATTGCCTACTCTTGTTCTCTAGGTTTGTTATAACTGTGTCACCCTTATTCTCTGGGTGACCTGGAATGTCTGAATACAAGGCTGTTCTTTTAAGCACCGTATCTGAACCAGTTTGGAAGACCCACACCATTTTACAATTTTACTGTGTAAACTGTCCAGGCTGCAAAAGGTTTAAGGTCATCTGCACCACTCCGATTGAGGAATTGAAATGATTCAGCAGTTTTAAGTGCCAGTGTACACCAAAAGCTATTTTCTTCCATGAGATGAGCCAAAGCAAGTCCCAGAATGCACTGCTGCATTCCTTGAGTACCAGGATGGTTAGAACACTTAGCAGCAGAGTATTTAAGGAAACTCCGACACTTGTGAACAAGATCACAGTCTTTCAGGTTTCCCACTAATACTAAAACGTTTTACAAATGTAAACATGTCCCATCAATCTGTTGATAGGGGGCTTCAATCACTTCCCTTATTAGAATCTCTTTTAACTGATTCTATCAGGTAAACCATTCACCTAAGAGTATCTTTTTTTTTTTTGCTATCACTTTATGCACCTCCCAACTGACCCTTACCCCCCCGCACCCCCCCCCCATCACCTGGCTTCAATCAGACTTAACGGCTCTGTTTCCCCACGGCTTACCCCCACCCCTCAACACCCCGTGGTGGGATGGTGGAAAGCCTGCTTAACCAGTCCTTCAAGGATCCAGTAGAGCTGTGCCAGGGTTGTCAGTGCGAGGCCTACATCAGCTTGGAGAATCATTCTGCCAGCCACTGATAGGGAGGACGGAGACGGGAGTTGTTTGAGGCCGGATTGTACCAGCTTGTCGTCCTGCCTGCATGCTGGGTTCTCAGGCATTTTGCTGCTTCCAGCATTTGGACATCAGTACACACATATCTCATACGGATGCATGTGTATAATAACGTGAGCGTCCCCAGGCTCAGCTGACATCCACCCGCCCACTCTGCCTCCACTGCTCTGCTACTCATGGCTGCCCAGGTGGCAATACTGCAGTGAAGGCAGCGACCCTTTCTCCCTCCTTAGATTAGGAGAGGATGCTCAATCCCCCTACCGCGGTGGCCCTCCAATGACTCAGGCTTGATACTCATTCTTCCTACCCCAGTGGCCCTCCAATGACCCAGGCTTGTTCCCAAACCCAGGTCCTCGGTGTCGTGAGAGCGCTGGCCCATGAAGCTGTTTCTGGTGAGGATGAATTTCAATAAATAAGTATAATAAAATACATAAACAAGTCTCACAAGCCAACGCACTTCATGAGTTCCTTCTCTCGGACCTCTAGCTGCAACATGATAGCACTGAGCTCCATGTAAAGGTTGTTGGCTCTCTCCAGCTTCCGCTCGTAATGTTCACGGATGTCAAGAGCATGCCTAAAGCAAAATGAGAAAGGATTCATATTAAATAATTTACATTTTGCTAATAAGAGAAAATTGATTCAAAAAGTGCTTTAGAGTGGCAGTTTATGTCAGAATAACGTTTTATTGTTCATTTTGCATTCCTTAGCATCCCTCCCACGATGTTGACCCCCGCTGTTCATGTTTGTTTCTGAATCTGTTTGCAAGGTGCCACATTTCATTTTAATGCTCGCCATGTTAGAGGCTTAGTTTTGTGGCCCAGAGTAGGCCCGGATGTCCCCATGGTCTTTCAACGCTAAGGTGCGCTGTCTGCTACATGCTAGGTCATTCTTCGTCACAAGAGAAAAGATGCTGAACTATTGGGGAGTGAAAGTACAGCGGAGAATGGTGCTGGAAACCGCGTGGCAGCCATATTTAATGATACTCTCCATTAATGATTAAAATTTCAAAATAAGGTGCTTAATCAGACTCAAAACTGGAGGAAAAGGGATATTTTACATGACAGGAGATAACAGCTTCTAAAATGGGGTAAAAAATACAGACACAACATTCTTGCTGTAACGTGGATTTCACTGCTTACCCTTTTGACCAAAACCAACCAAATAAACAAAAGAAATAGACAGACTAGACGTTCATTCTGCCATTGGGTAGCCCCATTTTTATATTTCGTTGCAGAGACACTGTCAACCCTTTTTGCATCATTTCAAGCTGAAAACCCACATTTTATGATTGTCTACCGTCTCTAAAATTCACTGATGCTACATATAAGCATTAATCACCGGCAGAGGAGGCGTCTACGAGGATTAATGCCGCTGGGGCGTTGTTGCACGAGGGCAAGCCCAGGGTTCAACTCAGTGGGCATTAATCACCGTAGACGCCGAGGTGCGTGATTAATGCTCTTGTAACAGGGACAAGCGCGATGTCTACTAGGACAATCACAGTGCAAAAGGCGGCGGAGACGGAGGCAATCTCCATACAGTTTACTCTTATTGTACTGAAGGCTCTATGACGGCGCCCGCGATAGGCGCAACGCCATCACGTGGTGCAGGAGCAACACGGCATTGTGAGCCAATAATGCCGTGTTGCTGTGCTCGGAAGCGCGTTCACGACTCCAACACGGCATGGTTTCTCGCACGTGTTGATCTTTCTGCGCTCCAGAGCCCAACACGGCATTATGGAAATAATGCCGTGTTGGACTCGTGAGCGCGCTTCCCAGGACAGCAACACGGCATTATCGGCTCACAATGCCGTGTTGGTCCTGCACCACGTGACGGCGTTGAGTCTATCGCGGGACTCTCTCCTAGACTTCCCAATAATGCCCTGTTACAAGTTGTTTTATCTGCCTCCTTTCTTAGAAGAACTGGAATGCATGCAAATGGAGTAATTTTACCCAGTTGTTTTGTTTAAAATCCTTGATCTACATTGCATACTTCCTGAACATGACAAACAATCCCAAGCAATGCATGAACTCTGGATGTGATAGTCTCCTCTCCTCCCACTGTACCTCAAGGGATTATACTGTGTTGGGTGTGTTCCCAAGTCCAGGAATGATGCAGTTGGTGTTGATCACGAAATGTAAACAGACATATCTGAGTGTGGTAACACCAGTATGGTGAGCAGTCTGTTTTTTTTTTTTTTACTTTTTAAAAGAAAAAAGGAATCAGAATCAGACAAACAGCTACATTAGCAAGCTCTACAGAATGTGAACTGTCATGATGTGTTTTTTTTTAAACTTGGGAAAATTTGAGGCCTAAAGGGGTTGAAAGTGCACCTTTAAAACCTCTGCTAACAGGTCTAGCATAATTATTATTTACTTAAATACACTAGTTTTTTGTTCTCTGGGGTTGTCCACCTGGTCCTTGGGTCGAGCTGCGGCTGGCAACCTCCAAACCAGTCAGCTGTTACCAAACTGTCCCTCTCAGCTAAGGTCACTGCAGAGTAGGGCCTAGAAGTTCTGTTAACTATCATCTGCGAGAGCCCTGTGGCTTTTCTCCACCCCATTTTGTGTCCCCCAGTTTCTCCCACCTGTTAGCCTCACACAGTGCAGCATTCCTCAGTGTACGCATACTCCTCTCGTTAGGAAGCAGGCTCCCCAGCCTACCATGAAGGGGTCGCTGCAATAGCGGAACATAACATCATCACTCCTCAGCTGGAAAGCATGCCATCAGAAGCACCATCTCCCAGACAGCTGCCTGCTATAAGTGCTCTGAGCCCGCTCCTGAAACAGGCATGACAGCACAATAACACGTCGACCGGCCCATACCTAACAAAAATATTGCCCAAAAGCCCATCATAAGAGAAACCTCATCTATCCCCAGATTAGTACACATTCTGTACCGGTCTGTGGGGGTTTGGTCTTACAGAGTGTAAACAGTCCAGGCAGAAAATAATTCTAGCTTCTCTGCTCCTCACCCTGATGGAAGAACTGAACTAAATAAGTGGTCTTTTCTGTGGCAATGTAAACACAACCATCCCACACATCATTTCCTCTGATAGCCTGAGGGGAGCAAAGCCCCACAAAGCACCCCAGCATTCCTTTCAGGTAAAGACCCAGAATGTACCTGGCATGCAACTGTATAAGCCTGGTTACCATGGTGCTTACAAAAGTTCCCTCCCATTTCTTTTCTTAAATGGCACATAATGTTGCCACTATAAATCGGTACCAGAAGCACCAGTATTAGGAATACTAATGAGACATGATCATCTCTCACCCTTATTTGGGAAAAATAGCACCAGCACTGGAACCCATGAACTGTGTTTTATTATTGACTTGATAATCTTGTCCTTACACAACTCCCGCTAGAAGTGAAAGTGAAGGCTGACAGCAGGAGCATATTATTAGCTACGGTTTTCCTTCTACATGTTTGCATTTCTGATTTTTGCTGCTAAACAACAGTAAGCAGACCTGAGTTCTTCTCGCCTGCGTCGGATCAGTTCTTCATCTAACCGGTGTATACAGGTTCCTTCACTTTTGATCTTTTCAAAGTGCTTCTTTACTTCCTCTCTCCATGCAGCCTGTGAGATTGAAAACCAAACAGAGAAAAATCTGTATGTCTCTGGATCCCATGTCCTCTGATATGATTTAGCCTAAAGAGGCCTCAGGTTTTTTTTTTTGTTTTTATTTCTTTAGTTCCTTACTGTGCCTTATCATTGGTGCACCGGCTCCCAGCTTCTGTCTTGGAACTCTGCTTACCTGGTTCTTCTCCTGTGACCAACCATGGTGCCCTGCCCACGGTTAAACCTCCGAGGTGGGTTGCCACTTTCCAGCCAGAGACCCATGCTCGACGGCATACTCCTGGACCTCAATGGATCGCCACACCAATAGCCCTGGAAGGGCAGACCCAGTGCACCCAGTGGACATTGGTGGAATAGCCACACATCATCACACCACCAAAAAAGGTATTTTTCCTCATTTTTAAGCCCCCTTTTCCTTGCAGTAAGCACGTACATGCACGGCATCCAGGTGAGTGCGGGGTGTCCATCTTGTGGTTACCCATGATGTTAAGGGCACTACCGCCATGCCACCAGCAGGTGATGCTGAAGAGCGGTGTGCAACTGACTGCCTCCATGCTCTAAGCCATCCCTGCTGGTCTCTGCTCCTGACGTCCCATGTCCAGGTCCATGTTCAGGACTGTATCCTGGCTACAAGTGTGCCAGTGTGGTCCAACAGCACTCAGCATCATAGAGCTGGCTAACTTATTGTTATTCACAGGATGTCAGTGCAACAGTAGCGCTACTGCTTGTGGCACCAACAACCCAAGTTTGGAAGTGAGGTCAGGGCATTGGAGGGTTGGGGGGGGAGAAGAGGATTAAGTGACTGTTGGACTGCTCTCCTCCTCCTCCTTCAGGGAGGGAGGGTTGTGGCACTGGCACAAGCCTGGCCCCTAGCAGAGGCTGGGGGGGGGGCAGGTGACTTGGGATTGCTGACTGGTGTGCAGGAGTGGTGGTTGTTGATGCAAGGCGCGTGGAAATGTGCAATGTGCACCCTGAAGGCAATGCATGTCCACTCCTCTAGGGAGGTGGGAGGAAAAATCAGAAAGGCCATCTGGCAGGATGATTCTGGCCTCCTGCACAAGTCCTGAACCCAGCGACTTGGGCACTGCTGCCGCCAACCATATCTGCGACACGGCAGAGGTTGGGGAACCCTGCTGACCCCGCCAGGGGGGAGCAAGCCCCGGGGGAACATATGGTAACAAAGGTGAGTCCCGAGGGAAGCCAGAGTAACAGGGCTGCAGGGGCCAGCAGGAAGGAGGCCAGACTGGGGCAGGAGGGATAAAAAGAATAACAAAAAATGCCACTCTCACTGCTAACCTGTCGATACCAAAGTTAAGTACTGTTATATCACCCTTTATAATTCCCTGATGCTAGCTTAGATCTTGAAGTAGTTTGCCATTTCTACACTCCACAGAAGTCAAGGGTTCACATCCATTAATTACCCCTAGGGGTGTAAAAGAGGTACAAAGTGATGCGAGGAGCATTATATGTTCCTAGCAGGTGATCATTAACTCATGTTAAACTGACCCTTGGAGTATCTTAATTTTCTTTTATTTCAAAAGTTTCACCAGGAAAGACATACTGCGCTGATAACAGCTCGTTACCAAGTGTGTGAGTGGGCGGGGTACCGTAAAAGTTAAACAACAATGTGCACTCATAAGATAAATATATGTAGCAAGATACCGTCAGTAGATGACTCAGACATAAACAGAGATGGATACACAAGCATTGACAAATGTACAGATGGATTACGCTTTATCTCTTACTGAAACGGGGCCCTTAAAATAATTTGAAACTGTTTTTGGTTTATGTTTGTATCATTATGAAGGCAAAGATGAGGGTGTGGATGGAGCACTGCCAAGGAGAACCACCGAACAGAAACAAGCTGCTTGAAGTTACCCTTGGGGTCAGTCTTAAGCATACGTCCCTTGGCTATTTCTTGCCTGCATTCATATTTTGAAAGATATGTGGTCTGAGCAAAACTTCAAGCAGCTTCTTTCTGTTGGCAGCTGTTCTTGGAAGTGCTCTGATCTGCGCCTTTTCCATAAGCTCTTCATCGACAGCACACGGACTCTCCTGCAGTGCATTCTTACTTTTTCCATTTGCACAGATGAGGGTCCCCTTGTAGTTAACGTAATCTTTTTTTCAATTGTTGCCTTATTGTTATAGGCCTTTTTTATAATACATAAAAATTACAGGTTTTGATAACCCTCAACTCTGGAATCACTGTAAGCACGTAGGTAGTTTGTGACTAGGTAGTAGGTATGGCAGAAAACATACAACATACCAGGTGAGTTTCTTTTTTTTTTTTTTATACTTTTATTTTATTAAGTTTTAAATAAAACACGCCACGTAGCATAAGCGCTACACAGACGTACAACAATTACATAAACCAAGAAACCTTGGAACCGGACACATTATTTAGCATCAGGATTTGAATGTCAGTGAATTTGATGCATCATATGGGGAAATCCAGAGAGCAGCTTTTTATACACATAATAATTACTGATGAGACCATTTGTCGACTGGACTGATGCCACTTTCTAACACTGTAAATAACCAGCCAGGTATTACAGAATGGAACACGGTTATTACGGTGTGGGTGTCAGCCAGTCAAAGTGAAAGTGAAAACCACTGCCGCCTCGCGTTCACAGAAACAAAAATGCCACTGAAAAGAAACATGGCTGTTTTTTTCAATGAGCAGCACTAAATCAACCAGTAATTATATAAAATAAAGAATGGAGTGTTACATTATTAGTTGTTGTTTCACATCCTCATTGTATAATACCATCACAAACCACTTGTGCTTTGCACTCGTGGTTTGTGTGGTAATACAAATGTTGAGTGTGGAAAAAAAAAACTCATAATGTACAACACCCCATCCATTATTCTCTGTTTTAAACACATATGCTAAGCCTCACCATGACATGTGGTACATAACCATACAGTATGTTATATCAGGTCTAGTGAGTGAAAGGAACCACAGAAGCACTGTGTCTGCTTTATCAACATTACTTCAGGGAAATGTAGCTTCTAAGACTGAGCCTGCAGTGACACATCAAAAGTGAAACACACAGAAATGGCACTGCATTGAATTAAGTTCATTTTAAACAGATTATAAGTCTTAAAGCAAATCCATGGAAAAAAAAAATTAGATGGTGCTACTCTCACCAGGTCAGTGCACCTCAGACCAAAAAGATGATCCCCACACCGCGTCCTTCCTTGCCTGAGTTAAATCAAAAGTATTGGACATCCATGTTTATTGAACCAAAAATACCTGGAAGGCTGCCTCTTGAAAAAGAGAAAATACAGCCTTTGTGCCTATGAGCAGATTTGATGTTGGGGACATTACAGGAGATGATGTTTAACTGTTCCATTAATAGGAAAATGTGCAGTCAGCTACAGAAACTCAGGTAACCCTCTCTGGTGCAACATATTTTTTTTTCTGTCTCTGTCTCCTTTTAACATTGGATCAGTCAGAATCAGAGGCCCATTACAGATTGAGAAGAGGGTGGTGAGAATGCATCAGAGTTCATGTCACACATATCAGTTACCCCAGTTCCTTTTTTCTTGTGGGACCTCAAACTTATTTGAGAGCTGAACTGGTGTGGGCTCAGGAAGCTGTTTTGCAAGTCTGGAGCTGCTTCGAGGAGCTAACATCAAGCCTCCTGGGAGTGGGGGCATCTGTGCAGATTCTTCCTCTGGGCTGGTATGTTCTGGGTGCATGTCTGGCAGAGGAGTATTTTCAGGAACAGCGTCTGTACTCTGGGAGATCAGTCTAGTACCCTCTTGGCCTTCATCCTTTTCCTTGCTAGGTGTTTCCAGTCTGGTCTTTTGGTTTCTTTGTTTAGACTGTGTCGGTTTGTCTACTTCTTCCTTCAGATGATCTGGTCTAGTTTCCTGGTTCCTTGGTAGAGACTGAAGGCTCCAGATCTGATCCAGTCGAGAATCTCTGTCTTTGGTTCTCTGCTGAAGGGGGTGGGCGTGTCCAATATGTCAAGGCCCATGCTTGCTGAGCACTCCTCAAGATTGTCTTGGTTGATGCCATCTGATTTATTTTGGGCACGGTGGAGAGAATGTCCCATCTCTTCACAGAGACTGCAGCAAAACCAATTCTGGCACATCAGACTGACACGTCCTAATTTTCTGCAGAGCCCTTACTGCAGCTGGTCACGTGCACTGGACAGATGATTTCTGGAGCCATATCTATAGCAGGCTTTAGGTTGGCTCACATAAAAACATATCCCCCATCTATCCCCAAGAAAAAACTGGCAGGTGCATCACTCCTTCTTCGGCAGACCTTAGTTTGATGTGAAAATGCTGTCCACCAGTCCCAATGAGATCTCGATCTGGTATTGGTTCAGGTGCACTCAGGATCTCACATCTTTGCTTTAGTCAATAAAAAAATATCACCAATGTTAACCCCTTTGTTCCTGAACATGACGGTCACCGTCTTGATGGTTGGCTTCATCAATAGAATTACAATGAAGGGGGAACATGACAGTGTGAATATTACCTAGTTATACCTTAGCCAAAAATGCTGCAGGCTCTGGGGAGTCTTGAAACTCATGTCAAAGTTGTAAAGTTGAATATGTATCAAGGCATAATTGTCCAAAGCTGTGAATTGTAGGGACATGAGTATTAATTAACTTGCCCCACAAGCTCGATCCGGGCACTCTGATGTCTCCCTTCTGTAGTGTACTCATACCACATCTTGCCATGGGGCTGGTTCCGCTCTGTGCTGGAAAGACCTGCATAACTTGGTCTTCAAAGTGGTCTATATAGTCCCCGAGGCTTGTTCATCCCCTGAATCTGAGGAGACTGCAAATAATGTATATTTGAAGAGTGGGGGAGTTTCCCAGGTGTCATGACAAACACTCTGCCGTCAATAAAACAGGTCAGTGTAACCCCCCACAGGACGCACCTAGAAACAAGCTATCACAACTTAGTGTACCTTTCCTAGTTAAAAACTTCAAATAAGGAAACATACATTAAGTTGAACCCTCAAGAAAGTTTGGAGTTAGAAGTCTCAGTGAACTGAACTGGTGAGATCTTGTGTTTGGGTGCAGGTGACAAGGTAGGCAGCGGCAATTTAAACCAGTTTGGAGTCTGAACAGTTGTGACTTGGGAATACCATTAAAGACAGCATCACACTACTCAAGTGTGAAGTCAAAGTGACATGGATAATGGTTTCATGGTTGGGGGATAACGGCAATGTTATGAAGGTGGGAAAAAGCCATTTCTGCAAATATGAGAGATGTGGAATGAGAAAGGGAGTTCTGGGTCAAGGATGACACCCATATGTCACCACAGTGGTTGCCTCATCGATATTAATGCAAGTCTGTGTCCACTGCCTCTCCAGGTCATTGCCCAGGCTCCAGTTACTGTACTTTAAAATGCAACAGTCCATCTTCTTTTTCACAGTGCTGAACACCACACCACCAGGCACCCTGGTTCAGGAATGGACCAGGGTTCCTTGATGGCCAGCTGGGAGAGGGAAGGATTGAGCATTCTATGACAGCTCTCCTCCCCTTGGGGTAGGGTGTTTCTGTGTCCTGCCACTTGAGTGCCGCATAGCCAAGGCTAGATGGCAGTGACAGTGGGAGCAGTAGAAGTGGGGAGGACATCAGCAGATGCAGCACATTACTACATGCATGCCACCCCGGTGAAAACAACTCGCAAAAAGTAGTCTGGCTCACTTGGCATCTCCTGCAGCCACCACACAAACCAATGGCGAAGGCCACCATGGTGGTTAACATGCATGTCCTAGAGACGGGTCGGTGACGGGGCCGAGGCAGATGCCAGCAAGACCAGGGGCCTAAAAAATGGAGGGAAAAAATGCATATGGACAAAGAATACAGTGACAATGATTGGGGTGTGTGTGTGTGTGTGTGGGGGGGGGTGTCAGAAGACTGCTCAAATCAGTGTAAAGAATATGGGTCACAATAGGAATCTGTCAAAACTGATCAAAAGCATACATTTTCACTGCTTGGTAGCTAAGGTAAATCAGAAATAGCATTTTTTTTACAGTTCACTGTTCCTTTGTTCAGCTACTGTTACTGAGCCACAGCACTGCTCTGGTTCCACTGGCGGAGGGAGGGGGTCCATTATGGGCATGCTACCACTTTTTTCCTTTGGTTTGGTTCAGGTTAGTGCTGGCCTTGAAACAATGCAACCAGATCTCTTTTGCCCATCTAGTCCTCCACTGGCTGCCCTTTTCCTTCCTTTTAATTTAAGACTGCCCACCTGGTGTTCAAAATTCTGCAGTCTTGTGTGGGAGGGTGGGTTGGAGGGTAGACCCAGAAGGCAAGAAAAGTTATTTTAAAATGGCCCATAGGACAGTGCACTTTATTACATAAGGACTTGGAGAACTGGACAAAGAAATAAATAGTTTAAACAGTGAAAATCTGAAATTCAGAATTGCTTGTACCAGCAGACCCTCAGGATGATCTTGGGTTACTATGAAAACTTCACTTCACTGGGAAGTTTAGGAGCAGAAATGGCAGAGGCCCGGGAGCAGCTCCTTAGAACATGACACAGTAATTCAAGTTCCCCTCATTGGTTATGTATCTGTCAAGATTTCTTTTGAAGGATTCATAGATACATAGACAGTGTCGGCAGATAAGGGCCTATGGCCCACCCAGTCTGCCCATTTAAGTCTGTAAGTTCAGTTTATGTTTTCCAAGAAGTCTGTTGCCCCTTACCCCTGACCTCCAGAATTCCTTTATGTCTATCCCATGCATTCTTAAATCCCGTGATTGTTTCAGCCCCACCACTTCCTCTGGCAGGTGTTCCACTTGTCCACCACCCGTTCTGTGAAGAAATTCTTCCTCACGCTTTCCTCTGAATCGTCTCCTCCCAGCTTCATCCCATGCCCTCTAGTCCTGGAACATCTTTTTCGCTTAAAAATAGTGCATTCCTACACCCTGTTCCTCCCTGTAAGATACTTGTATGTCTCTATCATATCCCCTCTCTCCCTCCTCTTCTCCAGGGAGTATATTCCTTGTTTTCACTTGTAATTATTTCCTCGGGCAGTCTATTCCATAAGTTTGCTGATCTTACCGTATAGAAAAATTTACGTTTGTTAGATTTATACTGATTTAACTTACCCTGTAGAGGGTGACCTCTTATATCAAAATGATCAGATTTATATTCAATGTTTAGTTCAGTCATCAATGTGGGTTCATTCATTATGTCATAATAAAACATCATATCACCCCTTTTCCTTCTTGGTTCCAGACTATGTAAACCTAGATATTCCAACCTTGATTTGTAGGTATGTTCTTTCACAGTTTTGAGAATCTATGCTGTACTTTCTCCAATCTATTATTTCATTTCATTTTAATTTTTTGTACTTGTAAGCAGGATGAGCAAAAGCTGCCCGTTTTCACCAGCGACAAGTCACAAAACATATTTAAACATCCATACCATTACATACAAGCATAACAAAAACGTTAAAAATTACACTAAAAACATAACACATTAAAAAAAACTATTTAACATATACATGTGCAAGTGTCATTATCCGACAAGCAGTATTTCAGTCTGGTTTTAAAAGACCACACTGTCATACATTCTGTAATATCAGCAGGTAATGAATTAAAAAATAAAGGAGCCCTATAAAGAGTCGATCTCTGTCCAAAAACAGTTTGAAACAATGGAATTTCGTAAGTGAATTTAGTCTGAGACCTGGTACCATTAGAACTGAGAAATCTAGGGAACAAAAAATGAGACTACTGGAGATATAAGGCCAATCTTTACTTTAAATAACAAGGTACCCAATTTATGAAGAATCCTATTTTTAAGAGATAAACTATAAGTATGTCTAAGCAAAAGACAATGATATGTTCGAAGAGGCACATTGAGCATAAAACGTAGTATGGAATTATATGTTACCCTAAGTTTATTAAATAGGTGACCAGAGAAAGAGAAATAAATAATAATTCCATAATCCAGAACACTCATAAGGAAACTATGGGCAAGTAGAAACCTTGATTCTCTGGTCAAAAAACTGTTTAACTCTAAAGAGAAATCCCAATCGCTGATGTAGAATTTTCCTTAGTTTATTCAGATGGGATTCAAAAGTCAATTTTGTGTGAAACATTATCCCCAAATACTTAAAATTATCCACTAACTCAATCACCTTTCCATCCTGTGTAACAATATGTTGAAGGCTAGTATGCTCAATGGTCTTATTCGAAAACAGCATAACTTTTGTTTTGCTAGGATTGAGCATCATAAAATTCAAGAACAACCATTTCTGAAAAGAATCGAAATCGGACTGAACCTCAGCCAGTGCAACATTAGGAGCTGAACCAATACTATAAATAACTACATCATCAGCATAGAGTATTAACAATGAATGAGAACACACCAAAGAAGCAGAATTCATGTAAAGTGAAAAAATCAAGGGACCAAGACTAGCTCCTTGAGGTACCCCACATTTTGCAATGCTAGAAGAAGAAATACTATCCCCTATTTGGGTACAATGTGATCTATTAGTAAGGTAATCATGATACCACGAAATAACATTATCAGAAAAATGAAAACTAGTTAGAATACCATTTAATAAATCATGTTCAACCAAATCGAAGGCCTTGGTGAGGTCCATGAAAAGCGCCGCAACAGTTTGTCCTTTATCAAGGGCACCCTGAATGGCACCCATGAACCCCATCAAGGCTGTCTCAGTGTTGTGAAGTGGCTTAAACCCATGCTGACAATCAGTAAGTAGATTATGTTTTTGTAAATGTTCTAAGGTTTGATCCAAAATAATTTGTTCTAGGACTTTAGATAAAGAAGGTAATAAGGAAACTGGACGATAATTAGACAATATAGTGGGATCACCAGATTTCAAAATTGGGGTAACTATGGCCATTTTCCACAAACTAGGGAAAACTCCTGAGGTCATGGAAAGATTAAACAAGACAGAAAGAGGATAAGAAAAGGAATTAATTCCCAGTTTAATAATTCGGTAATCCAATCCATTGCAAGAAATGTAAGGCAGAGGGTCCATTTTCAATACATAGTCCCTGACTAAATCAGGGGATACTTGTTCAAAATGGAATTTAGGAGGGACTAACACATTTTCTGGCATTATAGCACCAGTAGAATCATTAGAAGGAGAATTTCCGTGTGGAGGGATTCTATAGCTATCTAAATATCCAAAAAACTTATTAAAAGCTTCAGAGACAAGTGAGGTATCACTAATTAAATGAGCCTCAATTTGAACAGAAATACCAGAAGATTTTTTATCCATCCCCATCAGGTTATTCAATATGTCCCAAGTTTTTTTAGGATTCCAATGGCTTTGTTTTGCTCTGAAAGAAAAAATGTTATTTTAGCCCTCCGAATTTCAGATTTACATAAATTCCTTAAGGATTTATATTTCGATAAAAGAGAAGGATCAAAACTATGCTTATACAATTTCCAACTTTTATCCTGTAGTCTCATAAGGTGGAGCAAATCAGGAGAAATCCATTTATGTTTAGTAGCCTTAATTCTCATTCTCCTCAAAGGTGCAAGCTTGTTAATCTCCCTAAGATAGCAAGAGACAAAGACATCTAACTCAAACCCAGTCCAATCAATTTCGAAACAAGCAGCATCAGCCAACTCAGGTGTGAGAAACCTAGTTTTCCTAAATTCAATATATTTAGGAGGTTGTTTAATAAGTTTGACAGACCACTGGCAAAAAACAGGACAATGGTCACTCAAAACATCAGGCAACACAGCTGAGTTATTAATCTGATCTGGGTGGGTGACTACAACCCAATCTAGCGTTGATCCCTGACTAGTCTTATGCTAAATCTGGTGACCTCATTTATCAACTGAGATAAGCCCAAATCCACCAGTAAGTCTTTAGCAGAGCTACAAGACTCTGCTGCCCAATTAAAATCACCAAGAAGTATCCATTCTCTAGGAATTTCATTTCTTGTGTATGGTTCCATAAGTGGCTACCACAGTCTATCTGAGGCCTAGCATAAGACAAGTAAAAAGGTAATGATACTGCTGGTGATCTACTTTTGATGTTCCTTTTAATTGCCAGTATAGTTCTATTTGCTTTTGCAATGATATTAGTACATTACTGTTTGAAATCTAGCTTATCGTCAACCATGATGCCCAGGTCTTTTTCAAATGTTTTATGTTGAATTAAGTTATCATATAATGTGTAGTTATTTTGCAGACTTCTTTTTCCCTAAGTGTAGAACACAGCATTTGTCGGTGTTTAATTTCATACCCTAATGTGATGTCCAAGCTACGATAGTGTCTATATCTTTTTGCATTGATGTAATCTCTTTGATAGTGTCACACGGTCCACCTAACTTGGTATCGTCTGCATATTTGATGATGTTATTATTTATCTTTTCATCCAAGTCGGCTATAATTACCTGAAAGATCATAAGGCCTAACACCGCCCCCTGGGGCACACCATTAGTCATATTTTCTTCTGGTAAGTGACCTGTTTCTATCCATCAGCCAGTTGTAAACCCATCTTATTATACATTTATTAATGCTATATCTGTCTAATTTTTCAATTGCTGCCCAATGTGGGACTAGGTCGAATGCCTTGCTAAAGTCAAACAGTAGGATGTCCATGGACACCCCTTCATCCAGTTGTTTGCTTATTTTATCATAGAAACAAATAATTTTGGTAAAGCAAGAACGCTCCTTTCTAAAACTGCGTTGATAACAGTCAAACATAGAGATTGAACTTAGTTGTTCCATGATTTTAATTTTAATCAATGATTCTAAAATTTTACATGAAATACACGTCAGACTGGTCTGTAGTTTGCTGGACCAGTTTTACTACCTTTTTTATAGACTGGTATAATATTGGATGTTTTCCATTCTGTTGGGACTAGACCAGAATTTAAAGATGTTTCATATAATATCTTCAGGGGTATCCAAATATTTTGTTTAATTATTTTTGACTTAGAAAATTGGATCGGAAAATAAATGAATCTGATTGGCTGAAATGCTGAATACAGATTCATTTATTTTCCCATAGAGCCCGCATCATAACAAGTGCCAATTCGGGGTGCCGCATTACTTGGGATATCGTTGAGCACCCCGAATTTCGAAAGGCATCAGTCACCATCTTTTTTTCCCCACTAACAGGGTACCCGGGCAGACTACCAAGCTAGTTCCACTCATCACCAGTCTGCGCTCTGCGGTCTCGCCATCAAACCATGAAAAAAGCATGAAACAGTAGCTCTGTGAAAACTGAAAAAAATCTCAAGTGTTTGAAAAACAAAGTGGGTCCAAAATCAGTTACAGTCAGTATCACACAAAACAGCAGCTCCGGTACTGAAAGGAACAGCATTTTATTTGTTTTCCATACCGCAGATGGACGTTTATCTGCGCTATAGAAAATGAACAAAATGCCGCTCCCAGTGGTACCGGAGCAACCAGTCTCTCTGACACTCTTATTACACACTTCGGCCTGGATAAATAAAACTTTTTTTTCTGTTCATTTTAAATAAGAAGCGATAGCACGTTGCACGCTCCACACTACTGCCAACAGTTTCTCCCAGCTCACTCTGCCCTTCAGCCCCGTGCGACCCAAGATGTACAAAAAAACAGTAAGATGTTTCTTATTTATTTATTTTTTTACTCTGCACAGCCCCGTACCTTGATGTTTTCTTTCTTCTGCAGCCCTGCCCTTGTGTTGCACACCACCCCATGCACCGAAGTTACAAGTTGGTGAGCAGCCAGCATGCGGGGGGTGGGGGGTGCGCATCTTGCTAATGTGAATCATATAAAAAAAATGAAACGCAAGCCTGTACTTGTAAGCAAAGTAAATAAACTAAGAAACAAACTAAATCTTCTGAAGGGACTTCCTGAATACTTCTGGGTATGGGGGGCCAGAAGAGAGATGTGAAAAACAGTACTGTTTTTAAAACAGCATAAAAAATCATTTTAAAGCAGGTGGAGGAACTATTTTATTCAAAATTTACTTTAATTTTTTATTAACATTTCTTATAAAAAAATTTTTTTTTGTAGTGTCCATTTTCTAAGCGCAATAATACCTTCCAGGGTGGGCATTATTGGGAAATAACGGACCTTCAGGGCCTGGATAAGCCCTCTGCCTGTGGCGTTGGCCTCATTACGCCCTATGGCCTGGTATTTCCCATAAGCCCACCTTGTTAGGTATTATTGCTTACATATTCGATGCAACATTATCAGGTCCTGGAGAGCTATGACTTTTCAGTTTATCAATTTGTACTATTGTTTCTTTTTTTGTTATTGTGTAAGTTCCAACTCCAATATCTACTGATGTGTTTGAATTGGTATTACGTTTCATGTCATATACTGAGCTGAAATATTTATTGAATGTATTCGCCATTTCTACTGGACCTGTCAAATTCTTATCGTCAGCTTGTATTGACTGACGAGAGTTCCCCGTTAGTTTTTTATTTTTTATTTTTTTTCGAGAGTTTACATAGCTATAAAACTGTTTGCTATTTGTCTTTTTAGCTGATTTTGCCAATTTAAATTCAAAGTTCTATTTGGCCTTATTGGCTTAAACAGCAGTCAGTTCCCACTCAGCCAGTAGGCTTACATGGACAAGACTAGTACCTGAGGGTGGTCGTACCTACGTTTACACCTCTGCTGCCCATACTTTAGGTAAACCAATCAACCATCCAGCTGCTCAACTCAGGTCTGGTCCAAAACCTCCCAGCCTTGGCTAGCACCACCACTGGTCAATCTTTCTGGGACTGCACCAGCACTAACTATTCTACTCTAACATCAGCCAGTTCTCTCTTATCAGAGGACTGCTGCTCTCTCTCCACAGTCCAGATCTGACCTTATCTCATCTGCAAGACGGTGCTCAACCAGCCCCTTTTATAGGGCTGGAGAGCATGTGATCTGTCAATCATACCCTAACTTTTGCTTTAATATTTAGAACAGTTTTATATATGGTTGTTTCATACAGAAAAGTAAACAAAACATGAAAAACAACTGCTGTGGAAAACTTCTGGACCTGAAGAACTTTTTCACCTGTCTTAAAATTCCAGGCCAGTAGCTGCGAGTTATTAGGTGGGCCATGGTTTTGTGCTACCTCAAATACTCTCCACTGGGGCCAATATGGAAGCTGCCAACACTTGCTGCTGCAGTGGTCTGGGTATCACTACCTGCTTCTCCATGAAGCCGATTTGAGGGTTAAAATGCCTCCTAAGCAGCTCATTGCTCTTCCTTATGTAATATGGTTTAGTGTAACCCAGTTCATTCTTGCTAGAGATCTCTCTTTACTAGAGTTTAACACACTGGATTCTTCAGTGACACATATCATAGGTGAACAATTTCTTGAACACCCAGCGAAAATAATGTTAAGAACCCCTTCAGCCTTTGCAAGGCCCTCCTGTTCAGCATCACTAAGCTGGTTAACAGTACTTATAAAATTACGCAGCAGCTTATTTTCACAGTCACAAGGATCTGCTCTGTTGTCCTCTTCAGCTGTCCTACCCTTGTAACCATAACAGTTCACTACTGTGGTCACTTCTGGGGCAGCCCCTTCCTCTGGAACAACCTCGATGCTTGTCAGAACAGTCTCCTCTCCAGTGGCCTTTATCTCCTGGCAACTACTGCAGTCCTGGCACAACCTCAGGTTCTCCTGTCTAAACCTCCTCTGACATTCTCCGAACAGTCTGCTCCAGACGCATTATCCTCACCAACACACCCTGGATGGTCTCCTCCATAACCATAAATTCTGCCTCCAACTGATCACAGGTCTTGGTCAATTCTAGCATGGCTACCACTGATGCCCCTAGTATCTGTTTATCTGTCACTGTCTCTTCTGGGTTGCTTAGCTTAACAGTGACCTCTGTTTTGTCCTTTGTGCTCTCTGCTAACTGTTCCTTGTGCCTGGGATCTCTACCTTTTTTTTTTGGGGGGGGGGATCTCATTTTCTAAGCTTTTGTGTCTTGGTAAGACAATGGGGGGTATTCCACTGCTAACACCACATGTGGGTAGGCGGGTTAGAGTGAAGATACAGAAGGCGAGGAAAGTTCTTTTAAAATGTCCCATAGGGCAGTGCACTTTATTACATAAGGACTTAGAGACAATGGACAAAGAAATAAACAGTTCAGATCTGGAACTTCCGAATAGCTTGTACCAGTTGACTAGTCAGGGTGATCTTGGCTTACTGTAAAAACTTGGCTTAAAGGGCTGTCAGTTCCCGCTCTGCCAGTAGGGCTTACAGGGACAAGACCAGTACCTGAGGGTGGTCATACCTGCATCTGCACATCTGCAGCCCATATTTCAGGTACACCAGTACCTGAGGGTGGTTGTACCTACACTTACACCTCTGCTGCCCATACTTTAGGCAGACCAATCACCCCTCCAGCTACTCGACTCAGCTCTGGTCCAAAACCTCCCAGCCTTGACTAGCACCACCACTGGTTAGTCTTTCTGAGACTGGCCTAGCACTGACTGCTCCCCTCTTAGAGCATCCAGTTCTCTCTTATCACAGGACCACTGCTCCCACCACAGTTTAGAGCTGATCTTATCTCACATGCCTGAAGTGTGCTCAGCCAGCCCCCTTTAAAAGGCTGGACATCATGTGACCTGTCAATCATCCCTTAACTTTTGCTTTACAGTTACAACAATTTTAGTTATGGTTGTTTCACACAGAAAAGTAAGCAAAACATGAAAAGCAACATTCTGACATAGAGCTGCTTTTATACAATCACAAAATAAGGCAGAAAGAAAATAAGGAAGGGAACGCTTAGGCAGGAAGTCCCACCTTTCTTGTTCCCAGACTCCCTCTTGCCATCCACTGTTATGTATCTCCGCTCGGTAAAATCTTGCACACTAGTAGCTAGGACTTCCTGTTTCCTAAGTTATCACTATATATTTTCTTGACTGCCCTTATATTGTACATTACCTGTTGTAATCACCAGTACTCTGTACACTGTCTTGCATAATGCTGATTATCTTTTGTTTGGCTGACTGAATCTATGTATGTTATGATCTCCCTATACCCCTCTCCCCCAGGATGCACCGGGAAATGAGCAACTTGTTGTTCAGTGTGCCTTTCCTGGTGAGACATTTAAATAAATAAATAAATAAATAAATAAATAAATAATAAAGCCCACTGACTCTGACCGGCCTGGGCCCATAGGAATCATCAAAAGTTGGCAGCAACCAAAACACATGGAATCAGGCATTTCTTAAATAGGTAATTTTTTTTTTAATTGTTTAACCAGGAGCAGCACAGTAAGCTGAAAGCTTGTTTACAGGTGCGACCTGGAAGCACAGGGAAGTTAAGTGACTTGCTCAGGGTCACACAGTATGCAAGTAAGGGCTGTGGGATTCAAACCCAGGTCTCCAGATTTGCAGCTCAGAGCCTTAAACCACTGCTCTATACTGCTTCCCAATTTGTCTGAACGTAATAAGTTTCCTTAGCATAGCAAATGTGTGCAGTTTGTAACATTTTGTTTAGTATTAGGAAAATACAGAAGAGACCAGCAATGGGAAGCATGAGGTATTACTAATGCTCTGTTTGTGTGAGTTTGTAAAACACGTGCTTTATACATTGTACCCCTCAAACAGCATCACGCTTCCTGATACCTTAAATTATCCTCTATGTTAAAGTAAAGGTGGTTTATAGTGGCTTACATTTAGTGTTTTATTTTATTGTATTTTTTTTAGGGACCGGGTCACACAGAGTCATACTGCTTGTTTGTTTAACTCTACCACAGGTACTGTACTCTGCAAATGGTAATTCTCAACAGGGGAAGAGAACACAGCATCAAAGCACGCAAGCTTTTTTTTCACTCTAACTGCACTAAAGCAGCCCTTGCAACCTAATGCTGAGCTCTGCATGTGTGTGCAGGGCAGCCTTGATGTGGCTGTATTTATGGCTTTTAGTTACTAGCCCCTTAGGATCTCATTCTCTATTTTTTCATTAAACAATAACACAGTGGGACATGGACCCCCTGCCTATCTCAGTGACTTGGTATTCTCTGTCCCTCCAAATGACCTGGCCAACCAGAATTCTCTTCCTCACTCTCCATTTTGTCTCCTTCACTAAACTCACCTTTTATCTTTGACTATCATATCTGTGCCCCCCCCACCCCCGCCAAACTACCTGCCTCCACCATCTCAGCTCTGCCACAGTCAAGTGATCAGATGTAATACAGTACAGTAAAATGTACTAGGTTTTCTTATGGTTTAATTTCAGACATAAATGTTGAACTGCTGGGCTGAGTGATCAGACGTAATACAGTATTGTAAAATATAGTAGGTTTTCATGTGGTTTAATTTCATTCATAAATGCTGAACTGCTGGCCCGAGTGCCGTTGTGTGTTTATTGTGTGAAGCCTTTGATTATCTAGGCTTACTTTGGGATCCAACCTACATTATAGGAATGACACAATACCAATAGAATTTTGTCGTACTGGATTGGCCAAACTTAAGAGCTAGCAACAAGCTGGACAGGACGCTTTCATCACAATTGGAGCCAGCAGCATGGCTGGGCTACCTGACTTCTTCTATTGGATAGCCGGCAAGTCACTGACCAAGTATGTAAAGCCAGAAGATGGTGCGACAATGTTTTATTTATTTAGTTAACAAATCGGAAAGACCTTTGAGCCAAGAGCTCTTTTACAGAGGTTCCACGTCAAGTCACAAGAATAACACATTACAATGGTTTCAGTAAGTAGTACAACATGAGGAAAGTAATTACATAAACAAAAGAATAATATGGCAAGACAAATATTGTGTCAAGTGCAGCCAGTGGCCTCGTCTGAAGAGGGATGGAAGGGATTACAAGGAGAGAAGGACAGGGGGTGAATTGGGGGGCTAGAAGGAGCAAAATAAGAGCAAGGAGGGAGCTGCCACAATGTAGCTTATGCAGGAAAAGGCCCACGGGGAATAGAGGAGAGAACAAGGTGAGGAAACAGAGGGGAGGCAGGGGAGTGGGAGTGGAGGGTAGAGGAAAGGGGGATGAGGTAGGATGAAAAGAGGGCAGGGATGGGGACGGGAAAGGGATGAAGGAAGGAAGTGCTGTATGTGGAATAGCGCAGCACCAGGGTAGGGCTATACAGGGGTGAAAGGTAAAAGAGGGAGGTCCCAGTGCATTTAGCTGTCTGCAAATATTAGGTATAGCAGTCACAAGATGCTCTGGAAACTAGGAATTAATGCAGCTTCTGCTTAAATGATCTGTGCAAAGCTGGAAAAAGAGAACAGGTATGTGAAGGGTAGGAGGGGGTACTAGTCTTCTATTCCACTTGACTCGTTATGGCAGGGGCGTCATTTATGGGTCACTTTTGTGACCCCTAGGATGTTTTTGTGACTGCTGTGATGTATTTGCGACCCCTGGCTACTGCTGTCTAATTACAGTGTGGCTGATTGGCTCATTCAGCCTCTTGGCTTTTATTTTTTTAAATAACACTCAGTACCTGACAGTCTCTCTGCCTGGCCCATCCGCCCCTCAGCACAGGGTTTGCTCTCAACCCAGCAATTCACATGTATTAACTACCTTCCCCATTGACAACGTGGAGTGATACAGGAAGCCGCTGCTATATCTCTCTCTCCATACCAGAACCAGGGGAGGGATTATCACTTAAATAGGGTTCAGTTGGGTTGCTCCACAGAAGAGAAGGACCTAGGGGTGATCATAACAGGGAGCATGAACAGCTCTGTTTATGCAGAAGGGCAGCGGCAAAAGCTAACAAAATGCTGGGGTGTATAGGTAGAGGGATCTCCTCCAGAAGTAGGGAGGTTATCCTGCCCTCGTATAGGTCACTGGTCAGACCCCAGCTGGAGTACTGCGTACAATACTGGTGCCCATTCCTGAAGAAGGACATCAATTTGTTGGAAGGGGTACAGCATAGAACAACAAAGATGATCCAGGGATTGGAGGGCAAGCCATATGAGGAAAGGCTGGGGGGAGCTGAATATGTACTCTCTAGAAGAGAGGAGGGACAGGGGAGATATGATTGAGACTTTTAAGTACCTGAAGGGGATAAACAAGACTAATACAGAGAGGATTTTCCAGAGGAGAAAGGGAAGGGACACAAGAGGACACCAACTGAGATTGGAGGGGGGTAGATTCGAGAGAGAGAGAGAGATGAGGAGACATTTTTTCACAAAAAGAATGGTGGACAAGTAGAACTTCTCGCCAGGTGAGTTAGCGACCTGCAAGATGGTAGACAGCTTCAAGAGGGGTTGGGACAGGGGAAGGGGTAAAAGGATGGGGGGGAAGGGACGGCAGCAGCATTATAAGGTGCTAGCTGCGTACTCGAGCAGACTCGATAGACCGTGAGGCCTGTTTCTGCTGGCATTTTCGTATGTTTGTATACCACCCGATGACCAAGCATGTCGGTGCTCAGCTGCACTGCGTAGGTCCAATCCTGAATCTAAACGAGTGCTGTGTGGTCCCATCACGGTTTCAGGTGTTCAGGCTGCTGGAACAAGTCAACTCCAAGTCGAGTCACCCAGCTCGGAGCCACGATCGAAAATGCGCCACTGGTACCGCCAGATCAGAGGTAAGAAGTAACCACCATCACATCATCATTCAGGACAGACTGTCTGAAGGAGCCAAGGAGGACTCGAGTGGAAGCACCTGAACAAAGGTTGAACAGAATTTCTAAACAAACCCACTGTAGCAAGTCAGTTAAAAAAAAATCAATACAAATCCACAACACTACACGGCAGCACTGGTGCAAGTGTGTGTATGTGTATTGGGGGGGGGTAGAACTCGGAGAAATTCAACTGCCTTATTATTTTTTTGTTAATATACTTAACCTCAGGCTCTAGGCTGGACCAGTCAAATAGGTACAAAAAAAAACCAAAGTGCTGCTTGTGAGCTTTTACCTCATTAGTAATACAGTTGCAACTGTTGCCTGAATTTTTTACATAGTATATATTAATGCTCAGCTGCTCTGTGTTCTTTGCTTCATTCTCTAACCAGGACAGAGTTTGGGGTTTGCTACCTTCCAGCGAAGCTAATGAACCCCAAACTCTGTCCAGGTTGAGAATAAGCAAAAGAAACAACAACGCTCATCTGTCAAAATATTCAGGCAACACTTATATTACTAGTAAGTTAAAAGAACTGAATTAAACTTTCCCGTTTTAAGTTACTAGCCTGGGCCTGGGAAAGTGCTTGGTGCACAGAGTGGGGGCGGTAATGCTTAATCAAGTTAAACAGGAGTTACATGTGTTAGTGTGACCAGAAGAAAGCCACACCTTGTTCCAGCCTAGAGGTTAGTAAAATAAAATGAAAAATGTAAGTACTTTATGTAAGAGTGGACGTCACCAATGACTAATCCACAATTTTTATTGATGGTCTTGCAACCACTATGGTTTTTGTGAAATGACGCCCCAGACTACTGGACCACGTTCCTTGGGTTTCTAATGTCTCAGCTGGTGAATCTGTTTGAAATGCAGTGTTTCTCCAATGACTGGAAAATTCCTGTTCGGTCTAACCACCCAATGTATTATTTCATTTTGAGTATCTCTATTTTACCTGCGATTTGAAATAAGTCTCCTGAGGGGTTCCAAGCACGTCAGCAGCAGCAATGTCCAGGTGCATGAGAATCTGTCGGAAGGAGGGCCTGTTCCGAGGCTTACTCTGCCTGAAATAAGAGTGAGGAATTAATGTGTGTAACAATCAATATATTGTATGGAATTATAAGCAACACTCTACAATTGTAAATACAGAATCCCAAGCCTTTACTTAATCTTTTATTTGTGTCAACATTTTCGCCAGCTAAACAGACAGAATTATGTGTTTTCTCAGTGATAACATGGTATATCCTTGATGTCCCCCACCCCAATGAACAGAAGTTCCCCTCTTTAAGTACTTTGGAGTGTAACTGTATCAAAACCTTGACTTCGCAACCTAAATTAATGCCGTGTGTTAAAAACTCCACCTCAGGTTCGCAATGAAACCTAGCTGCCATACCTTTGACCACACATCCTTTTCACTGCCCCAGAATATCCCCCCTATTGCAGAGTTTGGTGTCATCCGCAAACAGGCAGATCCTCCCTTCCAGCTCCTCTGCAATGTCACTTATAAAAACATTAAAGAGGACTGATCCCAGCAATGATCCCTGAAAAACAAAATCACACATGCCCCCACAATGCAAAGCATCATGGGCTGCATATGCAAATCACCACAGAATATTATGCTGGTTCAACTTTAAACAGAAATGCATGGTGCCAAAAGGCCTCTCACACAATTTGCAAAGGGTGCTAACAGAAGACATAGATACATGTTTCGTCCTACCAGGACTCATCAGTATGCCTCATCTGTTTGACACCCCAGTGGAATGAACCAGCTACCCAAAATGGTCTATCTGGGTTATGTTGTGGTGAACCCAATTAAAACAAAAAACAATTTAAAAGACAAAAAAACTTCTGTGTGCAAGCACTGAGGCAATGGTTACCCCAAAGGGTATTTGGCCGGGAAGCCAAATTTCAAAGAAATACAAAATCACACATGCCCCCACAATGCAAAGCATCATGGGCTGCATATGCAAATCACCACAGAATATTATGCTGGTTCAACTTTAAGCAGAAATGCATGGTGCCTGGTCCCTGAGGCACTCCGCTGGTCACCGTAACTTCCTCTGAGTAAACTCCATTTATCACCACCCTCTGCCGCCTATCCCTTAACCAATTTCTTACCGAGTTTACCACCTTTGGACCCACTCCTAAGCTACTCAGCTTACTTACTAGTCTCCTGTGTGGAATGGTGTTGAACTCTTTACTGAAATCTAGGTAGGCTATGTCCATTGCTCCACACTGACCTAGTTCCTTGGTCACCCAGTCAAAGAACTCTATCAGATTCATCTGACATGACCCCAACCCCCACCCTCATGAATCCATGCTGTCCAACTTTTACTCAGTTTACTTAGAGGAAGTTAGGGTGACAAGCGGGGTGCCTCAGGGATATACTTGTAAAAGAGGGGTGCCTCATGGATATACTTGTAAAAAAAAAAAGAGTTTTTTCTACTATCTAATGAGATGCCCAACACCCACTAAAGAGAGAGAAACCTGGAGACCACCGGTGTTAGAGAAACAGGAAATGTGTATTTGTCCCAGGTGCACGTCCTGAGCCAAAGATCAGAACTTGCCATTGGTTCTCTGCTGAACTCAAGGCTGCATTACTAGCGAGAGACAAACTCTGGAAAAAGCCCACAAATCAAAAAACTGCCGAGGATTGGTGCCATTTCAGGAAGACTAGGAACTCCTGCACCAAACTGGTTAGAGAGGCAAAGGCCATCTTCTACCATTCTGAGCTTGACTCTGCCTCAAGATGCCCAGCTAAAGTTTGGTCCACAATCAAAGAGCTGCTGGTCATACAGCTGGAAATGTACTTCCCTCGAAAATCATCTCTGACAATGTTACTATCAACGACAGCAAGGAGATTCTCCAGGACTTCAACAACCACTTTGCTATGGCAGGCCTAGCATTCGACAGTTCACCAGCATCCATGTTACGTTCTCAGGTTAGTGCACAGATTCCCGAACCTAGCACCACTAATGCGGTCTTCTCATTCCTTCCTGCTTCGTTGAAAGAGGTCGAAGACCTCCTTCTATAGTTGGACACCAAGAAAAGCACTGGTGCTGACTCTCTTGACCCCTACTTCTTAAAGATTGCATACCATGTCCTAGCTGTACCAATCACACACCTATTTAACTTGTCCTTGTCCCAGGGGACTCTTCCACACCTATGGAAAATTGGCCACATCATTCCTTTGTTTAAATCAGAGGATCCTTGCGACCTAAATAATTACAGGCTGATATCTCTCTTACCAATATTGTCTAAACAGCTGGAAAAAATTGTGAATGCTCAGTTGAGAACCTACCTAGATAACAAGAACCTTCTAAACCCTATGCAGTCTGATTTCAGAGCCAAGCACAGTACCATTATGGTTCTGGCCAAAGTGACTGACTGGCAATGATAGCTGGAAAACAAAAAATCTGTATGTGCCGTGTTCTTGGACCTTAGTAAGGTCTTCGACGCTGTCGACCACTGCCTGCTTCTTTCCACCCTAAAAGTGATAAGTCTGGACCTGACCTCTCTGTGCTGGTTTAATAATTACCTTACAGATAGGTTTCAGCAGGTCAAGGCTGAAGGGGAGCTCTCTCCACTAAAAAGAGGCGTTCCACAGGGATCCATCCTGGGGCCACTGTTGTTTGCCATTTATATAAACAATATTGATGTTGGCATCAAGGAGGCCAATATTCACCTTTTCGCTGATGATACGGTGTTGAACCTAAGCCGTCCAACTCCAGAAGCCGCCTGTGGAGATTTACAAACAGAATTCAACTTGTTGTAGAATCAGCTCCTGAATAAAAAACTCTTACTCAATGCCAAAAAAAAAAAAAAAAAAGCTGTGCTGTTCTCTCCGGCTACACATTCGGCAAACCCTGCTATCTCTGGCTCCTTACCTCCCATAAACACTTTACTAGGTGAGAGGTTGGAATTGGTTACGAAATTCAAGTACCTAGGAGTCTGACTAGACCACAGACTCTCCTTCATGGAGCATGTCGAGGATCTGCTGAAAAAGTTGAGGCAGAGGCTTGGTCTCTTCTTTAGAATAAACCACCTCCTGACCAAAGAAGCCAAGATGCAGTTAGTTCAATCCATGTTTCTATCCCTAATTGATTATGCCGATTTCATTTATAGTCAATGTAATGCCTCCTGTCTTACTAAACTGGACACCTTATACCACAGAGCCTTGAGATTCATAACTGGCCTACCTATCACCACCCACCACTGCTCCTTATATGCAGCTGTGGGGTGAACCTCCCTTCAGTACAGAAGGAATAGAAATGTGGCTCTCTGGACGTACAGAGCTATTACCAACAAATTACCCCAATACATTTTCAACTGTTTGCCGTTATACGTGGTAGGCAATTACGCACTGAGAAGCTATTCTCTGCCTCTACTGAAGGTACCTAGGGCCAATACACACTTTGGGAGAGTGGCCATAGGCTTTATGTTGCCCTCATTCTGGAACAAACTACAGAAATCTATGAAACTGAGTCTCCCTGTTAGTCTTACAACCTTCAAGACCTTGTATGCCAAGGCTGTTAAGGAGCTATGCAGCTGTTTCCAGCACTCTTAGTGTGCTAGGGTACCTACTGCTTACCTGCTCACTACATCTCCACCTAACCCGTCCTCTTTATTGTCTCCACCTATACCCCCCTTTTTTCTGCTAATCCACTACCTTTCTTACCCTCAGACTCCTAACATATACTGTATGTCTCCAGCCCATCTACCATAGCACCCCTCCTAGAACAGCTGCAGTCCTGTACCCTTCCCCTCCATATCTGCCCCTTAAGTTTGTACACGTTCTGACCAATGATATGCCGTGCTGTCTGAAAATGTTTTAATATGCTGGCTGTTTCAGAATGTTTTAATTCCCCTTCTCATACCATTCTCCCTAACCTTGTTAACCCTATACCTGAAATACTTGTTATTGCTCTGTGTATTTTTTTTCTATTTCTGTATAATTATGCCTATTTATTATCTGTACATAAAAGTGCTATTCTTGACCTTGTGTAACGCAGGTCCACCTTGTAAATGAGCCTGCTCAATGGTGTTCGCCTGGATAAATAAAGACTTGATTAATTGATTGATTGTCTTAGGTCTTGTAACCCACTGGATTCAAGATACTCCACAATCCTTTCTTTCAGTAGTAATTCCATTGACTTTCCTACCACCGAAGTCAGTTAAGGTAAGGCAAAAATACTTGTAAAGATAAAAAAGATTTTTTTCTACTATCCAATGAGATTCCCAACACCCACTACAGAGAGAAACCTGGAGACTACCGGTGTTAGAGAAACAGGAAATGTGTATTTCTCCCAGGTGTATGTCCTGAGCCAGGGGTTTGTGGCTCTTCAGAAGGTCCATGGGCAGATTGTCTGCTGGCTTCAGAAAAACTGGAAGCTGGTGGCAGCTGCCATTTAAAGAACTGACACACTCATCACACATATGGAGGCAGAGAACTGTGTGGAGTCAAGGAGAGGAGACAGACAGATTTAGCAGGAGCCAAATGGCACATTAAAGAGTGTGCCCTACGGTGTAACTTACCAATTAAACCCCAGATAAATGAGTAATCCTTACCATGTCTGTTTCATTAAGATTTTAAATCCATCCGGACAGGTTGAAGGTACAGGTAGATGCAGGCTGTTACTCCCCACCCCCCAGATTATTGCCGAAGAATCCACATCCTTATAGGGGATTTCTCCAGTCAGCAGCTCCCATAGTACCACTCCAAATGACCTGTGCAAGGGAGATCAGAAGCTTCATGTAGAATGCATTCACTGTGTTAATGCAACAGTCTTATTTTTCTAAAATAAATCTATGATAGTATGTCATAGGCAATACATGAAAAGGCAAGAAATGTGCAGCTGGCACAGCTGTAGGGCTACCGTTTGCAATGCCAATGACCTGGTGCGGGGAACAAGCTTGGGCCATGGGGGGTGGTGCTGGCTTGGGGGAAGGAGGATCGAGCATCCCAGAAGACGCTCTCCTTCTCTGGGGAGGGAGGGAGGGGCTGCTGTAATACCGCCACCTGGGTGACTACAAGGGGAGCGCAGTCAGAGCAGCTTTGTAGATCCAGGGGAATGCTGGCTGGCGCCACTCTGTGTACGCTTGTGTGCATGCGCACGTGCGCCCTATCCACTGGCTTCCTGTGGGTATAGGACTAAAAGGGCGGAAAACCTCAGCCAGTGCAGGATGACCTTATGACCTCCAGCAGGCCCCGCACTCCAGATCTGGATCTGTTTCTCCAGCAGGAGTTGAGGAGCTCCACTGCCCCCACCATGGGCGATAAGGAGTAGAAGTAAGCCAAAGAGAACCTGGATGACAGGACTGGGGAGGTCAGCACGACAGGGGAATGCTGGCGAGAAGGGCGATAATAGAGAAATAAGAATAAAAAAATTCAATGCTTACAGTTAATATATCTACAAAAATATTACTTAGAGATTTATGACTCCTACAATTGTAAGTACAACTTTATTAACTACAGTTAAAAAAAAACAAAATAAAAATATTCACATAGGACAAGACATTAAAACAAGACACGACAACAAAAGACAGTTGCATGGTTAACAAGTCAGTCAAACTATCAAGGCTCTTTGGAGAATATCTCAGTCACCTAGTACCAATGTCACTGCTGAGCCTGTTCTATAGCATTTGAATGCATACCGTTTTAGGGCTTGATTTTTAGCAAGTCGTGGCGCAATTCAGCCACACTTGTGGTACTTGTTACTAGACTGATAAAGCACAGAAAACGTGGTCTATCTTCATGTTACAAGTGCCGCGAGTGGCGCAAGGAAAATCATGAACGCCTTGAATATTCGACAGGTGAGTCATTATTCTGCCGTAAATTGTGCAAACAGTTGTAAATGCATCAGAATGTTTGAAAATTTCATGCAAACATTCTGGTTCATTTACACGGACACAGCTGAGGCAGTATAACTGCCACAAGTGCTGTGTCCACATGTCTGAATATTCAGGTCCTAATCTTCACCTTAAGTGATATTACAGAGATGATTATTGATCAAACAACTTTATGGACATCAAAGACAGCTAGTAGCACACAAAAAAAAGCAGGAAGAGAAATTTAGTAATTTTTAACAGTAGTCTCTTAACACTTTTTTTATTCCTGAAGGGTTTTCTTTTTCTATGTGCTCATTAGAAGTTTTTTTTACCTAATGGTATTGGGTGCAATGTGAAAAGCAGTTCTTTACCTGGAAGCAGACATATATCTAATTCCGTTCCCCTCACTACATCATCAGCATGTAACCATGTTCACTGTTGCATTGCAAGCCTTGTTGCCTGACTGGTGGCATGTGCCATGCTACACGTTACCTATCAAGCATCAGGAGATAGGTTCTTCTTGGTTACTAGAGATGTCACGGTTAGTGAGGTCACAATGCTGATGTATAGGGAGGAATAGAGCTGACTATGTCAGCCACCAAGTAGGAGCGTACTGTTCCACACATCACATCTAGTACTGTTAGGTAGAAAATCTTCTAATTAGTAAATCAGAAAAGAAAAAAATGTCAGATATTTATTTGTTTATTTAGACATATTTTACCAGGCAAACAAGCAGGGCCCAGAAAACTCATTTCCATTTGCGACCCAGGGGTAAGGGGGAGGTGGCAGGAAAGGTATATTTTAATTTGACAGAAGCAAAAAAGCCCAACACCCAGAATCCCAATGCCACATGCCCGATACATGATATCCCAATATTGAAATTATTCCTGCAGCGGAGTATGCTATATTGAATATATATTGAATGCTATATATCAGAAATTGATGCTTAATTCAGTTTTAGTGATTCTGAATTTAGTTGTAGTTCAGGGTAGTAAATTTTGTTTTAAATGTTTGGAATATCATATATAAATGTTTATTACTGTGTTGTTTTGTATTTGATTGCTGTACGGCGCCCAGAGCCTCCGGGATGGGCATCTTTTAAATAAAACTTGCCTTGCCTATATTAATTAAGGGGGTTGCGGGGTGAACCCCCCCCCGAAACATTACGTAAACTGCTTCCGGCAAAATTTCACTGTCAGAAATGCGGCTTTGAGATTCTGAGAGTCGGGGAAGAGCCTGTTGGTCTCTCGTAGTGAATCCGTAGGTTATAATGGAGAATACATTCACCCACAAGGGGTCTTGAGGGCAGCAAAGTACAGGTAACAAAATTACAAAAGATACAGGAATACATTCTTTCACAAGGGATCTTATAAATAGCAGCAGTATGTAAAATAAGACCACAGTGCAAATATATACAAGGTGCAACATTTAGGTAGATGTAGTTGAAGTCTTTATACTAGAGACTCACATTACCTACGGAGCATGGTACAAATGCAGATTAGAACAGGCAGCTGCCAAATAGGCTTGGGTTGCAGAGGAGGATAGTTGGTGGACCTCGAGCCACTATGTGGTATCAGGCCTATGACCATTACAGCCAGAAGTGATAGTTGATACTTCTGAAAATTTTTATTAATTCCAAGCAGTACATTAGCTCTTTGGGGAAGGCTGCATCATAAAAGTATCCAACAGTAGCTACCCGCTTCATTAAGGAAATCAGGAGGTAGGAAACAGAGGTAAAAAAACGAGTAAAGAAGGGTTGCCCAGGGTTAGTGCACAAAGCTCCCATGCTGGTGACCTAGGTTTGGGAGTACGCTTGGAAGCCATCAGATGGTAGGCGGTTACATTAAAGAGTGCCACTGACAGCACACATCCCTGACTAGGGAGAGCAGACTCTGTGGCTGGAGCCAAAGTGAACCCTGAGGAGAGCCACAGAGGTACACATCCGCATACAGGGAATGCTTGTATTGTATTGTGTTGTTTTGTATTGTATTGGGGACTGGGAGGAGACCTGGTCAAACAAAGCACTCTTTTCACCAGACAGGCTACACCTAAGTAGGGAGGGTTTGAGGGTACAAACTGGGGATACATAACCACTACACTTAATTTAAACTACGGGGGACAGTGGGCATGCAGGCCCACAGACTCTAAGAGGAGGAGGAGGTCAATGAACCTCCCCCCCCCCACAGTGATGGAAGAGGTCTGGAGGGAGGAGGTGGAAGGGGCAAGAACACAGCAACGGGTGGAGGGGTTGTGGTACACATAACAAGGGTAAGTGGAGGGGTGCACATAGAGGGGATAAATATGAATAGAAGAACAGAGGGAAGGGAAGAGAAGGAAGGTCAGATTCTAGGTGGAGGGTGGTGTATCTGAATACACGGAGTCTTCGAAACAAGATGGAAGACCTGCAAGCACAATTAGCGGACAGGAGGGTAGACATAGCTGCAGTAACCGAGACTTGGGCAACATCACACCATGACTGGGACCTTGCGATCCCTGGATATAAACTATACAGGAGGGACAGGGTAGTCGGGAAGGGGGGAGGGGTGGCAGTTTATATCAGGGAGGTAATAACTTGCATGAGGAAGGAGTCAGAGGAAGGGGAGGTGGAGGCATTATGGGTCCAGTTAAGATCCAATAGAGGGAGAAAGGTGAGGCTGGAGGTGGTTTATAGACCACCCAGTCAGGATGAGGAGAGGGACAGGGAACTGAGCTCACAAATATCAGAAGCTGCGGGAAAGGAGAGGTGGTAATTGTGGGGGACTTCAACCTGCCCAAGGTGAACTGGAACATACCATCCACGACATGTGATAGGAGTCAGGTGATCCTGGAAGAACTGCAGAGTGGGTTCCTGACTCAGCGTGTCACTGAACCAACAAGAGATAAGGCAATTCTTGATCTTGTGCTCACCAGTGGGGAGCATGTACAGGAAATAATGGACAGAGAGCCACTGGGTGGAAGTGACCATTGCACAGTGTGGTTCCAGTTGGATAAGGGCAGGGAAAGCATCCCAACTAAGACTAAAATCTTGGATTTCAGGAGGGCTAACTTCAGGAAAATGGGCGAAGTGCTAAGGAGCTATCTGGTGGGCAGCAGAGCAGATATGGGGGTGGGCCATCATTAAGGAAGGAATATTGGTGGCCACAGATGAGTGCATTAGGCTCAGGAGTAAGAACACAAGGGCCAAAGCACCCAGCTGGTTCAGTTCTGGGGTTGCCCAAGCAGTAAGAGAAAAGAGGTTGGCCTATAGAAAATTCTGGAAGACCAAGAGAGAGGTGGATAGGGAAAATTACCTAAGGTTGGCTAGTGAGGCAAGTAAGAAAGTCAGGTGAGCAAAGGCACAGAAGGAGCTGCAGATAGCTGAAGGAATTAAGGGGAGAAGGCTTTCTTTTGCTATATAAGTGAGAAAAGGGACAAGAAGGAAGGGATTGTTAGGCTTAAGAAAGGGGTGGAGTGGGTGGAGGATAATGGGAGAAAAGCAGAGATACTAAATGAGTACTTCCGTTCTTTCTTCACCAGGGAGAAGGATGGACCAGTGCCTTTAGGAGGAAAAAGAGGAGTGGGCGGGGGGAGGGAACACAGATGTAGTGAGAGAGGAGGATAGAGTGAAAGAGGGGCTGCTGGCATTGAAGGTGGACAAATCACCAGGCCCAGACAGAATACATCCAAAGGTACTAAAGGAACTGACTGAGAAGCTGGCAGGACCACTGGCAGATCTATGTAATAGTTCACTAGAGACAGGCATAGTACTGCAGGACTGGAGAACAGCACATGCAGTGCCGCTCCTCAAAAGCGGTCCCAAGGATGACCTAGGGAATTACAGACTGGTCAGTCTGACCTCCATTGTGGGCAAGCTCATGGAGACCATACTAAAGGAAAGGTTGGTGGAATATCTAGAGAAACATGGTCTCCAGGATGCGAGGCAGCATGGGTTCATGGGGGGGAGATTGTGTCAAACAAATCTGATTGACTTCTTTGACTGTGTCACTAAGACAGCAGACAGGGGCCAAGCAGTAGACATCCTCTATCTTTATTTCAGCAAGGCCTTTGACTCTGTGCCCCACAAACGGTTGATCAGGAAGTTGGTGGATCTCAGGGTTGGGGAAAAGATGGCCAGATGGGTGGAAAACTGGCTGAAGGACAGAACCCAGAGGGTGGTTGTGGGCGGAGAGTTTTCTGGCACAAGATGTAACCAGTGGGTCCCACAGGGCTCAGTGCTAGGGCCGGTGTTGTTCAATGTCTTCATCAATGACACTGGAGATGGCATTACAGGCAAAATGTGCCTATTCGTGGATGACACCAAGCTCTGTGGGAGAGTGGACACAGCTGAAGGGATACAGGACCTACAGGAAAATCTGGAAAAGCTAGAGAGGTGGTCCAGGATCTGGCAGCTTGGCTTCAATGCCACAAAATGTAAAGTTATGCATATTGGAGCCAAGAATCCTTGGACAGAGTACTACATGGGTGGAGTCTGAGTATCTGCATCAGTGAAGGAGAAGGACCTGGGACTGATGATCACTAGTGACCTGAAGCACTCCACGCAGTGCAAAAAAGCAGCAGCAAAGGCAAACAAGATGCTGGGATGCATATCTAGGGGGATCAGTAGTAGGAGAGAGAAAGTTATACTGCCCTTATAGAGGTCACTGGTAAGGCTGCATCTAGGGTACGGAGTTCAGTACTGGTGCCCACACCTCAAAAAGGACATTAACTTGCTGGAGAAGGTCCAGAGGAGGGCTACAAAGATGATAACTGGTCAGCAGGGTAAGGCATACGAGGAGAGGTTGAGGACACTGAACATGTACTCCCTGGAAGACAGGAGAAAGGGGACATGATTGGGACCTTCAAGTACTTGAAAGGGATAAAGAAGGTTGATAAAGACAGTCTTTTTAAGCTGAGTGGCAACCATAACATGAGGGGGGCACAGTCTTAAGCTGGAGGGTGGGAGGTTTAGGAGGGAGGTCAGGAAGCACTTCTTCACAGAGAGGGTGATAGACACTTAGAATGCACTGCCAGAAGAGGTAATCTCACTGAAGACAGTGGGCAGCTTTAAGATAGGCTGGGACAGGTATAGGGGGAGGGTAAGGGTCATGGGTAGGGAGGATGGGAGGAGTGGGGAGAGGGGGGCAGGGACCTTAGCTCAAGCTGTGGACCGTGCAACATGAGCAGACTTGATAGACCACATGGCCTTCTTCTGCTGGCTTCTTTGTATGTTCATATGTTTGTATGTACATGGGCATAGCCAACAGTGTGGCACTATGCAGTGCCACAGAGAAAAGGGTGGGAGGTGACAAGTGGCAAAACCCCCTGAAGCTGAACAGATGATGGTTCAGGCATCACAGACTAGCACAGGTCTATGAGGATACCTTGCAGTGGAGGGACCCAACACACCTGTGTGCCAAATGAAGGCAAGCAATAGCTTCAGGGAAGAGGTAAAAAGCTAAATGAAAGAAGAAACAAAAAGTAACAAAATGTTAAACATTATGACTGCATATCTCAGTTTTCTTTCCATTTTTACAGCACTACTCACCAAATGTCGACCTTTTCTGAGACAGGTTCATTGCGGATAACCTCTGGTGCCATCCATGCTACAGTCCCAGCAAAAGACATTTTAGTACTCTTGTCACTGAGTTCCTTGGATGTACCAAAGTCTGAAATTTTTACGGTGTCTGTGTGAGTGACTAATACACTGTGAATAGAAAAAAGGAGGAATAAAACAGCCCCAATAACACATGGATTAATTTAGAATTAAAGGGAACATAGTCTGGTTTAGTAGGAACTCAGAAGCCTCCTTAAGAAGGAACAATACTAGGGATATTAGGGACATTATGGGTTCATCGAGAAATCTGACCCAAGGTATGGGGGATCCATCACTGAAGCAGAACAGGCAGTTCCACTGTAATCTGCCAGTGCAGAGGGAACCAAATTTGTCTTGACTGGAAAGGGGTCACCAGTATGAGTGTGGCCCCGTCTGTCTGAAGCTTAACCAATACCTGCTGAATCTGATGGACTGGAGAAAAGGTATACCAAAACCTCATCTTCCAGAGGAAAGACACAACGCAGCTCACCCAAAAAAACTCCAGGCCCAGGAGCAAGCAAGCAAAAACGCGGCAGTTTAGCACTGTGTGGAGATGCAAAAAGGTACAACTTGGGACAAACCCCATGCACTTTATTCCATGTGTAATCCCATTTATAAAATGGGTTATTCTTTACAGAAAAATATGCATTCAGGTAAGGTGTGTGGTCGTGAGTGAATAATCAACAGTCATGTGACATATTTCAACCAATGAGATTATGGGACTTTACATTCTATTTGATACGATGAAAATAAACAAACACCCCTTCCACATACTGCCTCCATGTTGAAGGACAGGCAGTGTATAGAGTAGTGTAGGGTATAAATAATTGTTAGTTTGACTGACGAATGAGGATGCTCAAAGACATCCAGTTGCCCACAGAGAAACGTACCTTTGAAGACTGACATCAGCGCTTGTAATCTGTCTCACAAGCATTGCTGGTATACATTTCTGGCTACAGTGGTACTTACTTGGGTGACTTGAGGTCTCTGTGGATAATCTTGTGGAGATGCAAATAGCTCATGCCGCTGGCTATTCCTGAGGACCAATCGACCAATAGCTGGGGGGTGATTTTACGCCCTGCCCGTAGAACTTCATACAGCTGCCCGTGAGCGCAGTACTCCATAATGATACAGTAACACGGCGCCTGAGTACAAACACCCCTGAGGAGAGAAGAAAAAAGGAGTTCATGAGCATTCATTGACTATTCTGCTTTTCACAATTTTTTTTTCACTTATTATTTTATTGAATTTTCAGCAGACAGAGATGCATTCTAAATTCAGAAATGTTACAGTCTTACATGCAATATATATGTTCACTCATATATAAATATTTCCACTATTTGATTAACCTGAGTTGGTCAGGCTAGCAATTAGGTTATTTCATATCTACTGAAAAATGTAATCACATTTATCTGAATTGTATGAGACTAATAGAGTGTATCCACTGCATATATACACTATCATGAATGCTATAATATAGTAAATAATTGAGGATAACAAACATTTCTAAGTATTTAATCAGAGTTCAACCATATAAAGAGGGGTTTCCAAGATTGTTTACATTTGTCTATGGATCCAGAGACTAAGTGACTCATTTTCAGTAAGGGTTGTATTAGACATTAGTTGTATCCATTCTTCTAAGGTAAGTATTGAATTGTTTTAGTTCTTCCCACTTGCTTAGTATATGTTTTAAACTTGATGCAACCATTGTTTCTCCTCCTGTATTTAGGTGGAACAGCATTACAGTATCATCAAGGATAACAATTCTGGGACCCAAAGGGGTACTCTCATTCAGGACTAAACCACCACATACCCTCCATATTAACCATCCCAGTTTAATAAGTGGTCAGTACCATAACATATGTACAAAGTTTGCTTGGGAGTAGTTATATCTCCAGCAATTGCTATCCTGTCACAATCCTTGTGCTCCCACGTCGCTCCTGTAAAAAAGCTTTCAGCTTAGTGTGCTATACCTGGTTAAACAACAACAACAAAAAATCCCATTCTGTGAAGTTTCTTAAGAGTAAAGTGCCAATTGTGTATAATTTTGAACTGGACCAATTTTCCTTGTACATCCCTGTTAGTATGGTAAGCATTAGATCAGATTAGATCCCAGAATTTTTGTGACATAGTACAGGAAAGACTCTCTTCTCCTTGTAGTTAGAGCATGGCCAGAGTCCATATGTAATCTATACAGCTTCCCTGCCCTTCCTCTCCCTCTGGCTAATGTACCAAGGTTGTCACATCACTATTTATCTGAACAGCTAAATTCCTATCTAGGATACCTTCTAACGCAGATCTAAGTTGGAGGCATGCATGAAACTGAGTGAACAAGAGTTTATACTTAGATACGAGTTCAGTATGCGAGTGTATAATACATTAAAATCCCAGAGTCTTGAATGATTATGTCTTTTAATTGTTCAATAACTCTGCTCCCAACCTTTGCTTCACCATTATATTTGATGTCAAGATTCCTCCACAACGGTATAAACATAACAGGTAATTGATTATTATCTAGGATATTACTAAAATGGGTGTCTAAGGGGTATCTCATATGTTAAATGCATTAAAGAGAAAGGTTTAACAATGGGTGTTTCATATTTGACCCCTAGGCGTTGCTTGTATTCAGGTGAAAAAAAACAATAGCTGAATGTCACAAATGACAGCATGGCAGCAGTCAAGGGTTGGGTCCGCACCACCAATATTCTTGTAAAAAGCAGTCTTTCAAGATTGTTTCCAAGTCACCAGCACACTTTACTGATGTTCACTTTAAAAGCATACCAACACCATGCTCGTTCACCAACATGCTGCATGCCTTCACCTTTGGACTGCCCTGTGGTTTGTAATTTTCAACAGTTGACATATCCACACATAAGCTGTATTCCGAATTCAACCATTCACAGGATTCAATATTTTTGCTGAGAGGCTAGGCTGTGAATTTGAACTTAGCAAACGAAACGGTTTCAGAACTACAAAAAAAGGGTCACTTTACCTTTCGCATGCAACACTACACCCCTCCTGACATTTCAGCATCACAACTAACATCTTCCTCAGACATAAATTTAAGCTTGGGGTTTTTCCTTTCCAGAGGAAGTTCCTCATCGTGTGACTAATTCTGTTGAACCATTTGTGTGTGGTGTTAATAGGAAGGATTTTCCAATATATACAGTATCTTTAGGGTTGCAGTCAGTTTAAATGTATTGATTTTACCCCAATGTTATAAATTTAGCTTGTTCCATTTCTCCAGGTCTAGTTGCAGTTTCTCAATTAGGGGTCAAGGTTTATTTTGATAATTTTTAGTAAATTTCTTGGAACTTTTATTCCTCTGTAGATTATATGTGAGGTTGCTCATTTCAGTTTTTTACTAAAACATAGCTGTTCCAATTTGCTATCGCTTTCCTTTCCAGACGTGGACATTACTTCTGATTTGAAACAGCTAATTGTGAGGTCAGAAATCTCTTTACATTTGTTAAGAATACCTCTGGTGGGATTTAAGGAAAGATGGGGTTTAGAGAGGGATAGTGGGAGACCATCGACGTAAATCCATATGAGGCTAGGTCTCTTATACTGAATCAGAAAGTTCCTTATCCCCGTTTCCAGACTATGCCTCACCAGCTCCCTTCTCCTGCCCCTCCTTGATTATGGCTCTATTGTGTACCCCCCCCCCAACACATCCCCCTTTTTCTCCAAACTCAGGACTACATACAATAATATTGCACACCTCGTAATTGGCCCGGCCCCCTGGATGGCCCATCACTGTACCCTCTACGCTTCCCTCAACTGACGCACCCCTGAATGCAGGTTCCAACTTAAAATGCTCTCTTTCCTACACAACGTTCACTGTAACCTGCTGCCGATCAGCATTAACTCAATTTTCCCTTACCGATTCCCAAACGCAGTACAAGAGGGGCTGCCTGTCATATCTTCGACACTCCTTTTTATTGCACCAAGCATGTGCAGAATTCCATCACACACAAGGGCCCTAAGTTTTACAATAAACTGCCCCTGAACTTCTGGTCTGTAGTTCAATTTGCTCATTCACCTCCTTCCTCAAGGACTACCTCTTCCAATCCACTACCTGTGTCTGCCCCAGTAGGTAACCCCCCCCCACCGAATGTCCGCCAACCCTTGAGTTACCTTAGAGTTTATATGTATCTGTACATTGGCTCTATTGTTGTGTACTCTGTATTTTTTTCCTAATCTAGATATGCCTGTCATGTACACTGTTCCTATTGTAAATACCATAAAATTTTGCAGATATTGTTTTTACCTTTTCCTCTGTAGCATTGAATTTCTGTACCACTGGACGTTTGTGAAAATGGCATTTTTGCTCACAGACTTTCCAGTATAAAAAAAAATTGAATTGAACTGAATTGTAAGCTAATATCTTGTGTTCCTTACTGTTATATTTATCTTCTATAATGTTGGGGTTCTGTCTTACAACACACAGTAATGGCTCAACAGCCAATTCGGAGAGTAATGGCAACAGAGGGTGACTTGTCTTGCACCTCTTTCAAAATGGAGGTTTTCTGATAAATTTTTGTTTGTAGATATTTTGGCAGAGGGGTTGTGGTACATAGTAGAAATCAGTGCTCCAGACAAGGTGAGTAGTGACCTATTCTTACGCACACATTTTTAAGAAACACTCTTTAAAAACACTTTTTGGGTGAGTACCGATACCCATACCATCCCTTGGAAATGCTCCATGAAAATACTTCAGAAAGAGCTATTATTCCAAGTTTCAAGCACTTTTACTCATCAAAAATTCTATTTTACTCCCCTAATGTCAAAAATAGTGAGCACATTACTCTTTGCCAGGGTTATCTGGAGCACTGGTAGAAATCCAATTTGAGAAAGACTGTCCTAAATTAAATTTGTCTAATATGAGATTTAAGTATTCCCTCTCAACAGAATTAAATACTTTGGAATGTCTAATAACAGCAGAACAGATGGGTCTTTCTGTCTGCCAGCATTCGAATTGTTAATAACAACCCTCTCATATTTTTAAAGCCATGCCTCCCTTTTTTTGTAATACATTTTTATTGATTTTGCAAGTCAAATAACTCACATTACAATACAAAATGCGAAGGAATAACATCCAAAATATATAGCATCAACCATATGTGTTACACAGGTAATCATAATACCCCTCCATGCATGTTACATCAAGGGAGATGTCTCGATATTAGTATATAAAACATATCTCCACCAGCATACGGCCTAATGGGAAATCTTAAGGGAGCACCATCCTGTTAGACCCTAAGTAGGATCCAACGGTGCCCATAATAAAATAGCACAAATCATGTAACAGAGCCCTTCTAAATCCCAGATTCAGTGCGGACCCTTCCTATAGTTATAGAAAGCATAGGCATCAGCCCATTCCCAACTTACACATCTCACAGAAGGAAACCCCAGGGAGTACTTAGGATACAGAAGTCAGGATCCCCAACATGTGTTACCAATCCCATAGTATATGCTTCAGTTTTAATTAACAAGAAAACATTTCAACATTTCAAATATATGGCCCCAAAACACAATAAAGTTCACTTAGCCAGTCCGATTGGGAAACTGTCCATATAGTCCCCATAAGGCACGTAGTCTAGTGACAAGCCCAGACCAGAAGTTGGCAAAGATCATGAAACTGGTCTTACAGGCCCTGTGAGTCCTTTAAGCAACCACTGCCACTAACCCCACATTATAAGTATGAAAGGAAACCTTCAGTCTTCCCCTGATGAGTGGTCTCCATCTTCAGCAGGCTCCACCGGGCCCTTTTCCATCAGGTGTAGAATGTGTTCCACGTCCATAGGGTCATTAAAGGAGTACGACTCTCCCTTCCACGATAGGCGCAGCCGTGCCAGAAAAACTATTTGATGTTCCACACTCAACAGTCTCAACTTGCCCCTAACACCATCAAATGCCTTGCATTTTTGCCTTGTACTATATGCCAAGTCTGGCTAAATACTAATTTTAGCTTGGTCATATCTGAGTGTTCTCCATCTGTGAGCGACCTACAGCACTCTGTCCCAATCTCCAATACCACGGCAAATCAGCAGGACTGTTCTCGGGATGGAGACATCCATTGGTGGCCTCCTGGGATTTATTAGATATGCTTTCTCGAATGCTGGGGGAGGGATGTCCTCCTCATCGAACCCCAAGAGCGTAGGCAAGAATGTCTTAATAAAGTCTAGGGAATCCTCCCCTTCAGTTTTCTCAGGCAAACCCAGCAGGCGTAAGTTTCTCTTTCTAGTCTGGTTTTCTAGTAGCTCCATCCACTGGTGCAGCAGCCTATTCTCCTTAAGCAGCTGGGTGGTCGTATCGCAGGCTCTCAACACAGCCCCTTCGTTCCGCAGGACTGTAGCTTCAAACATGTCCATCCTGGTTTCTAGTGCCGAGATCCAAGGGGTAAGCACATCCAATTTTTTATCAATATCCTGCATGGTTTTCACAAGCTGGTTCAGTGTGGCCTGGATAGTAGTCAGCGAGGCTCCCTCCATCGAGGTAGCACCCGAGGGCGCGGCTTCATTGACGCCATTGGGCTCCTCACCACAAGGAGGTTGCATCCTCTTTGGAGCAAAAAAGTTAGTTGTGGCAGAAGTATTTCCTTGGTTTTTCCCCATAATTGTATTCTGTACCACTTCAGGGATCCCTCAAGGTATTCAGAGCATAAGATCCCCAGTGAAATTGCAAAATTAGGCTAAAATGAAATACAATGTCTAGTAGCTCTACAGTATGGCTGTTTCTTGCAAGCTGCTCAGCAGTGCCCCCCCGGCCTCCCTTTTAATTGCTGCAGTTACCCTAATTTTTTACCGAAATAATAATTAACCCAAATTTTAAAATAAGCCATCTTCATGGTAGTTGCACTTCTAATCTCTGTCTACATGGAAAATCAAATTCAGTATTTTCTAAAATGCTAACTTACTCAGTTATTTAATGTTAAGATCTGATCAGTTCCTGGGAGCAACATTAGCAGTGTGAGCGCTTGCTATTCTCTTCAGTATGTCTGTCTGCTGAATTTGAGTCTACCTGCAATTACCTTTAATTAAAACCTTTATGGGAATGGTAGAGCTGGATTTGCATACAGACATACAAAGAAGCCAGCAGAGGAAGGCCATTTGGTCTATCAAGTCTGGTCGTATTGCAGGGTCCACAGCTTGAGCTATGTGACAGGGAGCTCCTGCCACTCTTGCGGACCAACCTTTTCTTAAATCTGTTGTAATCTTCTATTTCTTAGCCTAATCTATCCTTTATAATTTCTAATCCATAAGGTTGGCCACCTATGGGCACCCCTTCGCTTTCTTGACTATGCTTTAGTGTCCTCTTTAATTTCCCTTTTTCCTCTCAGGTCCCCACACAGTGAAGTTATTGTGGTGACCTCCAAGTGTATGTAAAACAGGTTGTGTTTATTGTTGTTGGATTTAGTATGTAATAGCACTATGTCATAAAATACCTTGATGTATATACCATACGTTTATGAAACATGTAAATGTTGACAATACCATGGTAATGGGTGTTTTTGATAATGGTAAAAAGTACTAGGTGACTATTACAGAAATTAAGTTAGTTGTGCTGTTTAAAATGTATGTAAATTGCTGTAAATTGAACAAGTCTGAAATGTCATGGTGCTTTGCATATATCCCATGATGCTTTGCATTATGGAAGTATGTATGATGTTGTATTTCTTTGAAACTTGATTTGTTGCCGATGCCTTTTGGGGCAACTCTTTTTTCAGTGATTCTGCATTGAGCTTTTTTGTCTATAGCTTGTTTTCTTTTCCTTTTTGAGCCCCCACTACCCAAGCAAACAAGGCCTACATAGGGATGAAGGGTTTTCACTAACAATGTTTAGATCAGAGGTCAGTGTCAGCAGGTGCTGGCTAAGTGCAGAGAAAGGACATACATAGTTTGTTGCTGCAAACTGATGTACTGAAGAAGGAATATGCCGTTGCTGAAGGTTATTTACTGTATTTTGAATAACATCACACAGAGATTGTGTGTTGAACCTCAAGTTCGGTGTCTGGTCCATCTGTTATACCACAACCCCTCCACAAGCTAATGTCCCTGCCCTCCCGTCTCACTCCTCCCATCCTCCCTACCCATGATCCTTACTTTTCCCCATGCCTATCCCAGCCTCTCTTAAAGCTGCCCACTGTTTTCAATGAGATGACCTCTTCCGGCAGCGCATTCCAAGTGTCTACCACCCTCTCCGTGAAGAAGTGCTTCCTGTCCTCCCTCCTAAACCTCCCACCCTCCAGCTTAAGCCTGTGCACCCTTACGTTATGGTTGCCACTCAGCTTAAAGAGAGTCTCCTTATCAACCTTATTTATCCCTTTCAAGTACTTGAAGGTCCCAATCATGTCCCCTCTCTCTTTCTCTCTCTCCTGTCTTCCAGGGAGTACATGTTCAGTGCCCTCAATCTCTCCTTGTATGCCGTACCCTTCTGACCTGCTATCATCTTTGTAACCCTCCTCTGGACCTTCTCCAGCAGATTAATGT